>CP136055.1:439936994-441156160 GCA_032464435.1 Aegilops umbellulata | reverse complement strand
GGCATTGTGCTTTTGAAAGTATATATATAAAAAATGATGTATATAGAATTTTATTCCAATCGAAAATGGATCCTCCTCGAACAAAAATAGAATACAAACTGGATTCGAATTGAGTTGGCACGGTAAACGTGCACTCTTGCTCTGCAAAAATTTGAATGAAGCGGGGAAGTCGCAGTAACCGCCCGAAACCAAAATCTGCGAGATGGATATTACTGCCTATCCCCGCCACGCAAAGCCTATCGGCTCGATTTCTATAGGTTTTGATAGGGCTAGGTTTGTAATTTCACTCAAACGTGACATAACCGCCTCTCACCCGGATTCATACACAATGGGCGCCAAAACACAGTGTCTCCTCGGCCGAAATCGACTCCTTCCCCGATTCATACACGGTGGGCGCCAAATTGAAACTCTCGTCGGCAAATATTTGGTGTATGCGAGATTACCATCCTATCCCTAACCGACTAATGTTGCTGTGATGTAGGAAATTTTAAACGGGGGCTAAGTTTGTAAATTTCCTCGCATTTGAGACAAGTGTGCCCTGAAGACATGGTTCCCCCTTCCTCTCTCCCTCCATTTCCCCATTCGTACTCCGTGGGCGCCAAAACACCCTCTCCACCCCAGCCTCCTCCGTCCGCCACCCCATCCACCGCCGTCCTCCTCCACCATGTCGGAGCTGATACCCCGACGCCGTCGGCCATTACAAGAGATCGACCTCTATAATCCACGGCTTCAGACCGGGATCCTTGCATCCCGTCCTATCGCTTCATCCCCGCTGTCGTCCACCTTGTCGGCGCCGCTCCCACGACCGTCTGGTCCACCACGCCCGGCCGCCACCGTCTACCCTCCTAGATATGCTTCCACGCCACCGACAACCATCGCTACCGCAGCACCATCAAACTCTCAGCAGATGCATACACAGCGCCGCACCAGAGGCGGTACTCTTTCGTATCTGCTCAATTTATTTATCGCAGCAAGAAAATAGATCGCCACTGCTTTACTCTGATTTCTTGTCCATCACTTACTCGTTTGTTGAAAGCAATCATTGGTTGCGAAGTTTCCTTTGTCTGGTTTGCACCTTCAGATCCGCCATGGCATGCTCAACACTATACTCGCAATGCTTATGGTTTTCCCCTTTATATTCCACACTAGTTAAATGGCTGTAGACTAAATTTCAAAATTGGTTCAGTCGATTTTTGAGAGCTCGACGGAGTTCGTGGAAGGAGCTCGGGTGGGGATGGTGGTTGTGGGGGGCGGTGGTGGGGCCTCGCTGAAAGAAGAAAACTCGACGCGGGTGGGGGCGGTGGTGGGGCCTTGCCGAACGAAGAAAACTCGACACGGGTGGGGGCGGGGGTGGGGGTGGGGTGGCGGAGGAACACAGGCGGTGGGGGCCAGTGGTTCGGCCGGCGGCCCGTGCGGTGTTCTGTATGGGAAGCACAGTATGTTCCTTGTCGGGAAGGGGAGCAGGGACATCTACATTCGACACCTCTATTGGGCCGGTCTGCTAAATGATTTCGCACTTCGAATTGGTCTGCCATAATACCCCGGAAATGGTGGGAGCCGCGTGGTCTTTGATAGACTAAACTGATAGTAATAGTTGCGCGCCTTCAGATGAATAGTGTTGGCCTGTAGGTGATCGATAGGCTGCATATTAGTAGCGGCAAAACCCTATGTTTTCTAGCCAGCTCCGCTTTCCTGATTTATTTACGGTGGTTATGGTGTACCCCTATTATCTACACTACGATCTACCTACTAGCTTTGCACTCTCGTTATCATGGTTTGGCAATAAAATTTCTATACAATATATTATTAACCTATAATCTACCAACTATCCTTACATATGGGGCCCCCAACAGGGAGCCTATTTTTTGTGTAGTTGTGCCAGATAATATTAATCTACTCACCATATTACAGCACACATGGGCTCTCTCATCAGAATCCAGTGATATCACACAAGGGTTTACATGGAGCCTCTATTATATTACAATATCCTCTGCATTACAAATATAATCTCACTACTATTTGTGTTTTCATGCTTTACAAATATTGTACGTAATCACAATGAATATAAGAATGCGCACATCAGAAGAATATTGCAGAACAGTTCAATGGGTAACAAACTTGGCATCAAGGGATTGAGGTCCATTGTGGATGCAATGAAACCCACATGCTCCCGACCTATAGATTCGTATTCAGAATATGATCCTAATTACTATTCTGAGCTCAAGGAGTCAAAGGAAGATGGCCTATCCTGTTCACCCAATAAGGTGCCTGTTCTAATTTGGCAAGGTTTTATTGGTTGCACATATCTTGCATAAGGTGTCTTGCATTTTTTTTGCTTCGTTGCACCGTCATCTGCTTAGTTTACTCATGATATATGTGAAGATGCCATGCCCATCCATTATAAACACCTATTCCATTTGTCGTCATACCATGTTTTTCCATTCAAATGTTGGTCTTGTGTTTCAGACATCCAAAAGGAAGAGGGTGATTGCAGAACTTGAAGGAGTACGAGCAAAGTCCTCGAAAAAGTTGGTGCTACCGGAGAAATCACATAGCACCCGACGTATATTGGCGATAGAACTAGCCCCGCACAACCTAGGATATCGCAACTATGCTGGTCACTGCTTTGCTCTTGTGAGTACCTATTGTCCTATCGCTGTCCTTACATTCATACCTGGTGGATTATGTGACATCATTGTGGATTATAGCTTGATTATCCACTGTTCGCTCCAAATTATCAGATCTATATTAATGCTTAAATTAATGTAGAATAAACCCAATGCCTATGAAGAAATTTAGTTCTCCATTGTTCTTGTAAGTATCTGTTGTCCTCATATTTGTCACATAGTTCTTCATGTACACTTTGCAGCTTATTTTCCCTTGTACTCCATTTTCCTACACATCAGATCTACATTTACTCTTGCCAAAATATTGAATAAAGCCAATGTTACTAAAGAAATTTAGCTCTGCATTGCTCTTGTCAGTGTCTTCTGCCTGTATGCTGTATTTACATTTGTACTCTGCATCTTATGTTAAATAATCACCATTTGTTCCTATATTTTCACATCTATATTTACTCTTAACAAAATGTAGAATAAAGGAAATACTCTTGAAGAAGAGAGTGAGGTAAACTTCTTGAATTGCCCCCCATCAATATGGACAAGGCCTTTATAGAGCCTGTCTTCACTACTAATGTAAGTTTGTTCTCCTCGAGCCTTCAAACTTTGTTGTTTATATTTTGATAGCTATGAGTGAAAATGGTGTTTATTTTTGTCGTCTGCATCAAATTGCTTGTTCAAAGTTTATAAAGTAGAAGTACATAAACATAAGTTTGTCGTTCTCAATTTCAGTCTTTAGTTGTACAATCTGGTTCCTTATTCGTACCATGTAAATTAAATAAACATAGCAAGTTATCTTCTTTAGCACTATGTGTATGCTTGTGTTCTTGATCTGTAATCCAATGGTGTGGTGAGACTACCAACAACAGCATAATGTCATATCCTGCTATGTCTCAACTATGAACAATGCCATATTATATTAATGTTATTTAAATTGTGTCTCTTTATTTACCAATCTGAAATGGTATAAATTGACAGTACACTCACCATTCATGCTTATACGTTGATTAGAACTACATCTATGCTTGTGTTCTTGATCTGTAATCCAGTGGTCTGGTGAAGCTGGCCGCTCCTGCACAATGCTATTTCTTGCTGTCTTAACTATGAACAATGCATACTATGTTAATGCTATTTAATCGTGTCTCTTTATTTCTAACAAGAAATGAGATGAATAGACAGCTCTGATGCTTATATGTGCAAAACCTGTTATCTACCTACTTGTTTCTCTTTCAGGGTGACAACACTGCTGCTAGGAAGAACTGCCACAATGATAGTGAGACAAACCCGTTGTTTGTCCCTCTAACACATATTCTAGAGGAGAAGGCAAAACATATCGAGGGTAGGGATACAACCATGAAGTCACATCTTTATGTAGTGTCAAACTTACTTAGTGACACAAGCTCGATGAAGTCGTCGCCTGAATCTGTTCAACTTCTTCAGTATGAAATTCAAGCAGAAATACATGCTTCCGCTCAAATACGACTGGAACTCCAATCTCTATGCAAGATTAACCCTAAGTACAAGACATTTATTGATGCTATGCAGCTTAAGTTGGTGTATATGAGTGCCAAAGAAGCGCAGTCTCATCAGGTTGCTAAGTTGCTTGCGCTGCAACCGCTGGGCCGGGCTAACCTTTCTTGAACTGTGTTGAAGTGTTGTCGGTTCTGTCTATTATTTTGTTCGCCTGTTAACTTCCACTGGTGGCGACCTGCCCAGTTTATGTAGTCTGCTGTCTGGTTGCCCTTTATTATCACTGGCGGCGAACTTTGATGCTGAGGCGATGTAATATGTTGTAATTTCTTTGTTGTATAGTCTAGGTTTATTGTTGGTCGGTATGCTGTAATTTAGGCCGGAAGGTTCAGTGGATCTCAGTTTTGTCGGTCTTCAAGGCGGCCCATTACTCATATGGACCAAAACGTGGGCCTATAATCATCTTGGGCCATTAGCAGGTCTAAACCTTATGGTTGTTTCCCGCCTTTAACAGGCCGAGTAAAGTTCTGGCCAGGTGGTCCAGAGAATACAATGGGCTTTTAACAGGCTAAAACCTAGATTGGGCTAGCGTTGAGCCAAAAAATTCATGGGCTAATACAGGTCGAAACTGCCTAAGGCCCATGTTTGGCCCAAATAGTATGAGCAGTTAACAGGCCAAAATATATCTCGGTCCCGTTTGGCCCAATAAAATTATGGGCTTTAAGCAGGCCGGTATCTACGCGGGCCATAGGCCCAAAAGTGTCACGGGCCATTATCAGATGGGCTTTAAGCAGGCCGTATTCAATGCGGGCTGTAATTAGGCCCAACTGTTACACTAGCCATTAACAGGCCGATATGCCAGTTGGGCTAAAACTTATCCACGAAGATTACCGGCTGTTAAGAGGCCTAAAGTTACTTCGGCCAAGAAATAGCCCAGTGTCTGCATGGGCCGTTAAATGGCCTAAAGTTAAACCGGGCCGACTATGTCCCAGATGCACCACAGGCCGCTAACAGGCCAAAACTATTATCGGGCCGAACTGGTAAACTGGCATTTACACGCTGAACCACAAACCTATCTTAGAATGGGCCCAAAAGAATAGTGGCTTGTTAACGGGCCCGATCCGGTATGGGCCGTAATTTGGCCCAAAACACAGCAGGCTGCGAACGGGCCTGATCTGGTATGGGCCTCAATTTGGCCCAAAACATGGCAAGCTGTTAACGGGCTAGCCCACTAGTGCCTGAAAAACGTGGTGGGCCTTTAGATGGGCCGGCCTTTTCACCGGAATGGGCCTCTGTTGGGTCGTGCCACGTGTCGATGTATCATAGGCGCCTCCTGTCTAATGATTGGACGGCATCTGTCCCAACGGTGAGCAAACATGTGTTTCCTCCGGCCAATGATTATTTTACACGTGGAAAATCCCCATTGGTCAGGGTTGTTAATGGGGGACCCGATAGCTTAACGGCGTTCTGTTACGGTGGATGCCACGTGTCAATCACCCTTGACGAAAGCACTTCTATGACGCGCGATTTATCGTCATGGAAGTGGACACTTCCGTGATGATAATTTTGGTAATGTCATGGAACACTTCTACGACATCACATGTATGACTGACTTGATTCTGTCATAAAATTGTCATGGATGTACATGCATGACAGAAAACGTGACCTACTATGACAAACATGTATCATCACGAAAGTGTATTTTTTTGTAGTGATGATACTACGTACGTACCTTCATAGTGCATATATAGTATCATAGAGTAGTATATATCATCGTATTTATGGCCATGCATGACACAAAGTTGTATAGCATTTGTTATATATATATATGTGTGTGTGTGTGTGTGTGTGTGTGTGTGTGTTACGGTATCTACCTATGTTACTGCTTCTTTGGCACATCATCATATTTGCTATTCCTGAGTGCATGATACCGGCTATGATACCCCCACTATGGCCACCCTAAGACTGGTCGTAATATGGGAGTGTCAAGCGGTATGATGCATGCCAACTAGACTTTTTGGATGATGTGGCACACAGTTAAATGAGGAAAGAGAGGGTGTAGTATCATATCATGATACCGTATCATATTAAATGTTGTACTACTTTGTGTCATGCATGGCAATTAGTAAGGCAACCAAAGATACTATCTTATGATAATATGCATGCGCGCATTACGGAGGTATTACCGATCATATACTAGTACCATGCATAGATACTCCCTCCTTTCCGGTTTATAGGCTTATCTCAAAATTTTAGTTTTTCCATTTTATAAGGCTCAATTTGGTTGTTCCCCATCACATGTTCAGATTCCAAGGTGTATTAAATCATTGCATGCAAGTATTAAGAGAAAGTTGACCAATGCATGTACTTTATGCATGCATGTATTGCAATTAATACATTGGAAAACATAATTTTTTGAGGAAAACAAAAGCATTAATTGGGTGTTTTATAAACTACAAAAAGTATTCCACCACTCACCATCTACCTTGGTTGGTGAGATTTTTGAATTGAGCCCTATAAGGCTGGTTGTAATAGGGAGTATCATATACTAGTATCATGCAAATGATATATATACTAGTGTATGATACTACTTCTGTAATGCATAGTATCATAAGTTAGTATCTTAGGTTGCCTTATTAATTTTCATGCATCACACAAAGTAGCACAACATTTAATATGATACCAAATCCTCTCTTTCCTCATTTAATTGTGTGCCACATCATCCAGAAAGTCTAGTTGGCATGCATGATACAGCTTATGATACTACCATTACAACCAGCCTAAACAGGAAAGGAGGGAGTATGATACTAGCTAGTCTATGATATACTAGCTACCTCACTAAGAGCATGGTTAATAATATAGCCAACAGTTGGCTATAAGAAGTTGCCATGTCATATACAGCCAACCTCTTCGCAGACATGTACAATAATAAGTTTTAAATACGTACTAGTTTATCAATAGTTGGCCCACATTACATCCTCACAAAGTGTCTTGGGTCTTGTGTTGCAGCTGGCTCTACTAACCAAGATCCCGCTTCTCTTCTCCCTCCTCTTCTCTTTCCTCCAACTAATAAGCACATATATATTATTCTGTTCCTTATAACTAGCCATAATGGAGAGTAACATACACATATCCCTAGACTATGTTACTACCTTTCATAGTGGGTAGTAACATAAGTATGGTAACATGCAAAGCCTCATTTATTAGGTTATAGACTCATATGCATTTGGACATGTGATGTTACAGTAACTAGCTAAGTTACTCAAACTACATCTCTCCTCATTAACTCATTGCCACATAAGCAAATTTGTTGAGTTGGACTCGATGTTACTGCTGAAGTTACTCCCACTGTGGCTAGTCCAATGCATAGTATCATAGAGTAGCTAGTATCATATGTAGTATTTTATTTATATTGTCATGCATGACACATAGTAGCATAGCATTTATTATGATACGGTTTCATGATATGATACTTAACCCTCTCTTTCTTCACTTAATTCTATGACAGCTCATCAAAATTGCCTAGTTCGCATGCATGATACTAGCTATGACACCCCCTTACTATCAGCCTAGCAAAGAAGGTGTACAGATCATTTGTGCGTTGCTTTGTGAGTTTTCATCCGTTTGTTCGAGAAGCTGGGAGAAGTTTCAAACATTTCGGTCGCGAGGTGCGGCCACTAGCGTAGGCCTAGTTGGTATTTAAATTACAGGAAATTCATATGGAGTTCGGACATCATCAAAATCGATGTGTGCCCGTGGCGTGCTCTCACGACCCCGTGGAAAAAATTGGTAAAGTTTAGCACAAGTTTTGATGACCATTCCTTCCAAACCGGAGCATCTCACATGAAGTATCATGGTTTCCAAAAGGAGATGTGTTAATTCAAACTCCCGTGGCTGGTGACTTCATCGTTTGGCCTTATAAAAATTTCCACGGCACGCAATCACCATTGTACCACGGGTTTGAGTTTTTGGCGCACTTCAGGTATCGTTAGGTATATTTAAGATATTTTTTGAGATTAACGTGCATTTTGTGCATAAAAATAAAATTACAACCGGAACTGCCTGTGCTGTTGAAAGGGATGAGGATCGACGTTCGATCTGGGAGCATCCAACGGTGCAGACGTACGATCCGTGGGGTTTGGGTTCTAGCCAATCAGAAAGCACGACTCAGATCATGGGCGGGGTGGCGGGGTTTGGTCGGCACATGGATTTCATCAACGAACCGCGTGCTATTTGCAAACCAGATTGCATATTTTTGTTCACACATACTGTAGTGAGATCAATTGAGTGTGCTACCTCTATGATATAATAATAATAATAATAATAATAATAATAATAATAATAATAATAATAATAATAATAATAATAATAATAATAATAATAATAATAATAATAATAATAATAATAATAATAATAATAACAACAACAACAACAAAAAATAGTTCATATTCATTGCCTGAGCTGACAACATATCAAGGTCAACATATTAAGGGTTCTTACATCAACAGAAAACCGAGCATAACTCACAAATTTAGTACACGCGACAGTTCTAAATTGAATGAATTAAGTTGCAGGGTCCGCATAAAGACTAGTCCTACGGCTTAATTCCCATGTACATGGGGGAACTGGGATCATTACGTTGACCCCGAATGAACCTGGGTTTTATGATGATTTTACGCTTCTCTGTTACACGTGCGTGATCCGTTGGCTGGCAACTCATCAAATTCATCGTACTCGTCCTCATCGGCAACATCATCGACACCCAGTACCCTTCTCTTCCCACGCATCACTAAATGACAGTTCATATGCAAGGGGTCATCCACAAAGAAAATCTGGGTAGCATCACTGGCAAGAATGAATGGGTCTGCGTGATATGCCATTGTTGTCCTGTTAACATAGGTCTTCCTGTACTCATCAATCCTTACCTGACCAAGAGGGATCCATGCGCACCTGAATAATGCCACCTTAACTTTCACATAGTCAAGCTCTCAAATCTCTTTGATGGCTCCATAGTGTACCCTTTTACCAGCTTCATTCACAGTCATATATTCTGTTCAAACATAGCTGTTCTGATATGAGGTCTTCTAATCACGTCCCTTAGTGTAGAACGTGTATCCATTTATGTCATATGCTTGGTACGTCAACATCGTAGGTGATGGCTTTTGCGCCAACCACGTAGCAATGTCATCGATGGATCCTTGTGCCAAACGATTCTTCATTCATTCGGCGTAGTTCTTAGTGTGCTCCTTCATCTCCACATCTGATGAAGGCACCATTGGTAAGAAGCTTTGGCATATCAAATGGGCTTTGTCTGCCAATTTTCCGGGTGCAGCCATTTGCATGCCAGCAAGGACCGGCTTACCTTTCAGCCTTCCCTCGTGGTGAGAGAGGGGCAAACCTATAGGTATTTGTTTCATGTATTCGGTGCAAAACTCAACCACCTCCTCCGCGGTATAACCTTGTAGGATTCTTGCCTCTGGATGGTTTCGGTTCCGACAAAAGCGCTTCAGTATTCCCATGAACCACTCGAAGGGATACATGTCGCAAAGAAACACTGGACCACAATACTTTATCTGGTCGACAAGGTGCACACTGAGATGGACCATGACATCAAAGAACGACAGTGGGAACAACATCTCTAGGTTGGACAATATTCTTGCAATATCATCTTGCATATGATCCAACTCTTTAGGATCTACAACTTTCTGCCATAGTTGGTTGAAGAAATCACAGAGGTCAATGAGTGTGTTTCTTATATCTTTGTCCATCAGATTCCTGATGGCCGCTAGCAGAATTTGTGTCAACATTACATGGCTATCATGTGACTTCATGTGTCGCAACTTCATTTTACCTAAGGTCACATCCACGAGACTTCTGATGTTTGCGCAGTAGGAAGAGGGTGTCTTAACTGACAACAAATAGGTGAAGAACTGTGTTGCTTCTTTTGTACTGAAATTGTAACTCTTGTGAGCTTTGATGAATTTGTCATCATCTTCTGCTTCACTCTTGTGGTTTGATTGATCAGCAAGCATATCAAGCCGTGAACCGTCACCATCCTTTCTTTTACCTTTAATCTTGAGCAGAGTACCAAGGATGCTTTCACATACGTTATTCTCTACATGCATGACATCGATGCAGTGACGTACACGTAGAATCTCCTACTAAGGTAATTTCCAGAACACTGATTTCTTCTTAAACACTTGACCCTTGGGTGTTTGTTTCACCGTCAAAGGGTGGTTCTTGCCAAGCACAACATTAATTTTTTAGCCATGTTGTGGACCACCTCCCCTTCATAGGGTCTTGGGCCCACACATGCCTCTACCGTACCATCAAATTCAGCTTTCATCTTTTGGTATGGGTGAGTTTTCCGTAAGAACCTATGATGACACAAATACACGGTTTTGTGCGAGTTGGGAAGTCTTCTGCTAGTTTTCCTATCCATGCATGTGACACACCCTACATATCCCTTTGTTTTCTGCCCCCGACGTGTTGCCTAATGTCATCATATCTTGAATGGTGTGCACCAGCATTGCATGTAGATCAAAAATCTCCTTTTTGTAAGCATCATAACATTTTACAGCCTGTGCATCTATCCACACTGTGAGCAGTTCTTCTACCGGTAGCTAAAAGTAAATGGCGATGTCATTTCCAGGTTGCTTCGGGCCTTGGATAATCATTGACATCATAATGTATTTTTTTGTTTATACACAACCAAGGAGCTAGGTTATATATGCACAGAAGCACCAACCATGTGTTGTGATTGGTGCTCATATCGCCAAAAGGATCCGTCCCGTCAATACACTCCCTGAGCCTTATACTTCTAGGATCCTTGGCAAAATTTTGAAACTTGTTGTCAATTAATTCCCACTGAGCCCCTTCTTTTGGGTGCCTCATAAACTTATCCACAATTTCTTCATCATGATGCCACCGCAACCTCTTTGCCTCTCTAGGGTTTGCAAACAAACGCCTCAACCTTGGAATTAAAGGCAAGTACCAAACAACATTGAACGAGATTCCTGTCTTGATCTTGTCGTCCAATTTGTACTTGTCCTTTGCTCTCTTGCACTTGTATCGTGCATGCTTGCATGTGGGACATGCACGCTAATCTTTGTACTCACCACATTACAATATACAATCATTCACACAAGCGTGTATCTTCTGCATTTCAAGTTCCAATGGGCAAACAACTTTCTTTGCTTGATTCGTGCTTCTGGGGAGCACATTATCTTCCGAAAGAATTTCTTTGAAAATACCTAACATCTCTGTGAAGCCCTTTCTTGATAGACAGCTTGCTGCTTTAAATCTGAGAAGCGCCAGGGTGGCACTCAACTTGGAATATTTCTTTTTGCAATCTGGATTCAATTCTTTCTTGGAGTCCGCATCAATGGTTGTGAGATCCTTGTACCCAATCATATCCTTTTTTGGGCCCTTAAAATCTGCAATCATAGCAGCAAAATCTGGCATATCAAGATCGTCGTCATCTGCGTCGATGTCTTGGTTTTCCAGTAGGCGTTTCGGCTTTCCAGTGTTCCATTGGTAGCTTGACGCCTTTGCCCCGATGTTAGATCCAACATCCATGTGACACTGATCGGGGTTTGGCATCTCGCTGCCCTGGGTATCTTCATCCATGACCTCCTCTTCACCATGTCTGGTCCAACGTGTATATCCATCCATGAATCCCCTAGAGACTAAGTGCATCTGGACATCTGCAACTTCATGTGACTCTGTATTGGCACAATAAGTACATGGACACAGGATGTAATCTGAATCATCAATTCTCCTCTTTGTACTTCCAGCCAAATTCATGAGCTCTGTCACACCACTTATAAAATATGCGGTTTTCCGATTCTTCATCCATCGAGATTGTTCCATCTGCAACACACGGATGGTAATTAAAAACAAAACAACAACATTAATACACGGATTAACTACTGCCCAAAGATGCATGCATAAATCACAAGGTTTTATTTTCGTAATTACTGAGGGCGCTCCATGTTGTTATCCAGACGTGCAGTGAAAAAAATTAATGGCCAGTCAATTTACACGCAGAGTACTAGTACAAAACTACCCTTAGGAATTGAATACCTTAATTAAGCCACTCACGAAAAGAATACCTTAATTAATTAGCCGTGCGGTGACCTCCACCCAGCAGACAGAGAAGCGCGATGCGGTGGCACACCGAGACAGCAGGGTCGAGGAGCAAAGCTTAGTGCGGCCGCCGCCTGAAGTTCGACCTCCACTATCCCGCCACCGACCGTGATGGATGTGCTCGAATCACGCCGCTGCCAACCTCGATGGTTGAGCTCCTCCTATCTCCCACCGCAGACCGAGGATTTACCTCCTATGATGCTGCCACCGCCCATCGATCGAGGATTGACCTCTTCTCCAGTAGCCGCTACCTAGGCCGCCGCCGCCATCTCTATATGCAGAGCGGCTGTTTTTTACGGATATCCACAGAGCGGCTGTTTACACGGTATCTCACTGTAACTCAATTATATGGACAGGGTAGTACATCATATACGGTTATGTAACGGCAACCGTGTCTAACCTACGTTGTCTTCTCACACGGTTTGGTGCAGAAATCGTGTGTGATGTTGTAATACCTAACACAAACGACATGTATAAACAGTGTGCCGCATACAACATATAGTGCCATAAGTAGTTCCCGGCCGTTAGCTTATCTCCATAGTTTCCCCATTTCCCCCAAATCCCTACATAGCCTCCAAATTCCTTCGCGTGGCGCTGACATTCAGGGAATGCGGACGAGTGGTGCTGATGGTTTTAGTGCGTCTGCTCCTGCTCATATCGCCGCCACGACGGCCGCCAAGCACTTGCCTAAGGTCATCAGAAGGCAAGTGTACTACGGATTCAAATCGTCCTGTCAGGTTCCAATCTATCCCAATCTTTTTTAGCATGTCCAAAGTGTAGCTCATTGCTAAATCCGTCCTAAATGACCCCCCTCGCCCCCAGGAAAGCAATATGCCGCCGGATCCGGAGCATGACTCCAGACTCCCGCAACACGAGTTCGACTCTGAGTTTTGTGCCGCCAAGAAGTACCAAAAGCTGAGTTGTGTGCATGGGCACACTCCCGCTCGACGTGTATGCACGGAAGGATTCGACATTGGCAGGCGGTTTCTCAGTTGCCCCTTAGATGTTGTGTAACGCCCCGAGACCGATGTGCCAGGTGTCCTTCGCTTAGTTGCTGTTGTTGCCTCGTCTTTTGCTTGCGTGTCATGCATTTCATACCTTTGCATCATGTGCATTGCATCATGTCATAAATCTTTTGCTTCTCAACCAAATAAATCGTATGGATCTTCGGTCCATTTAAATTGAGGGAATTCACATGGTGAGTTCTCTTTATAACATATCCTCTCGATATTTAGAGAGCTATAATTAAATATTCCATTTTGGAATTCACCATAACACACTTGCAAATCCCAATGCCTTTGTTTTCTCAATTCTTGGCCTCTAACCTTGCCCATATTTTCTTTCATCATTTTCCGGAGCTCTTCCTTAATGTTCAACATTTTTGGACCTTTCCAACCCTCACTTCCTATTCAAACCATTTGAATTAAATTCAAATGAATTTGAATTTAATTCTTGCAATCATGCCTCTCCTATTTTTCGTGGACCATGCACATTTTTACGAGTCCGTAAAAATTGTCTGGGTGTCAAACTTCTTCCTCTAACCCCTCTTTCTTTTCTTTCTTTATCTCTGTTTTTTTCTCTTTCTTTTCTTTATTAGAGAGGAGAGAGAGAAGAGACCCTGCAGCCAGGCCGGCCCATTTGGTCAAGGCCCAGCCGCCGACCTCCTAGGCCCACCCACCGGCTCTAACCCTAGCCCGCTCTGCCTCCCTCTCTGTCTCTCGATCCCAGCCCCTCTCTCTCTGCCTGATCCCCTCTCTCCCCTTCGTCCTCCTTCTGCGCCGCACACCCAGAGAGGAGCGAGAGATGCCCCCTCGCTCGACCCCCCTCCTCTCGCGAGATCTCCCCTTCATCCTCTCCGCCTCCGCCGCCCTGGCCCGTTCCCGGCCGGAACCCGCCGGCAGGGCCCCATCCCCACCTCCGGCGCGCCAAGATCGCCGCCTCCCTGCCATGGCCTCGCGCGACCCCTGCCTCTCCTCGTGCGCGACCCCGCCAGCCCCGATTCGCCTCGCCCCGCCCGGATCCGGTGGTCCTCGTCGCGGATCCGCCGTTCCTGCCGCCAAGTTCGCCGGGGTGCCACCAGGCCGCTGTTTCCCTGCCTCGCCCTCGGCGCCTCGTCCCCAAGCTCCTCCGTCCTCCGTCCCCTGCAACCTCGCGCCGAGACCCGCTGCCGTCGACCCCTGCATCCTCTGCTCCGAGCAGGAGGACGAGCGCTCGACCGCGCGTGTTGACCGCGCCCCTGCTTCGTCCTCATGCCCGCCGGGCCTCCTCTGCTTCCCGTCGAGCCTCCCCGCCTTGATCCGGTCGTCCCCGCGACGTCCCGCCGCGGCCGTCGCCCCTGCTTCATGAACGAGGCCGCCCCTCGTTGACTTGGTCCAGCGCCAGCGTGGCCGGCCTCCAAGTCCCTCCCAGCGCCGCGACAAGTTTCTGATGGATAAGCCAAGTCCCCAGCGAGACCTGTGTTCGTCAAGTTCGACTACACGATGACTCCGAAGTACATGGATACGCCAAGTTCCGCTTCGAACGTGTACGACTACACTCGGTGATGCGACAAGTACCCCGACACCGTGTACCTCTACCGTCGTCTCCGGAAACGCCAAGTACCCCTACGCACGAAGACGCCAAGTCCGTTCCGGGATTCATCAAGTACCGCTACCGATGACTCGAACGCCTCGGAACCATGTACGACGTCCGTCGCCGGAGACCCGTGTAACGTGAACGTGAACGACTACCATCGCGAGTACCTCTACCGTCGTCGTGTACAACTACTTCCACTACTTCCTTCGACGAACTTGAACCGTCCCGAATGCACGCTTCAAAGGTATACCGCCGAGAACGACCGCCGTGGACCGAATGCATGTGTTGAATGAGATGCACCGTTTTCACCGTGTCTGAATTGTCACTCGTTGCCATGCCATCGTCTCGTGGGAACTCGGTATCCGGGATCACCCCACCATCTTGCCCAACTCGCTCCCGTCTCTTTCTTTTGCACCGACATCTCAATTGAGTTGTTGGATCATCGGTATGTTGCCATGGCACCATTTCCTTTTCACCGCCGTGGCACCCTTTTCCTTCCGCCATGGCGACAAATGCTTCGTATTATGCTCTTGTCAACATTTTCATAAAATTGCATAAAACTTGAAATTGTCATCCGGATCGTGATAACAACATTTAAAATGCTTAAAGTTGTTGTTTGCATTTATTTTGCTCAAATGCCATGTTAAAAACGATTTAATTCATAACTATTTAACCGTAACTCGGATTTTAATAAATTATATATGTAAATGGGGTGGAAAAATGCCTAGTTTAACATGTTGCACTTCATTTTCCTGTTTAACAATATTAAAATATGTTTTAGGCAGAACAGTACCAAATTTGAAATGTGCATATGAGGAGTTTCCGGAATTGTTGTTTGTTGTTTCGGCCTCATTTAAATTGCCTAGATAGGTAGTTTTGTTGTGCTTCACCCCTTGCCATGTTAATCAACATTTAATATTTTTGGGTACATAAACAAGAGAGAACTAAATAATTGTTGTGGTGTTTCGTCAATATGCAACTCGTTGCATATTGAGCTCCACTTAATTTGTAGTGTTGTTTGTTGCACTTTGCCATGCCATGCATCTTTAAACCGGACATGCATCATACTTGGTTGTGCATCATGCCATGTTCATGTGTTGTTTGTTTACTATGTTGTGTGCTTCTTTCCGGTGTTGCTTCTTCGTGTTTATTCCGTTATCATCGCGTTTGTGAGGATCCGTTCGTCTTCGTCCGTTTGTCTTCTTCATGGACTCATTCTTCTTCCTTGCGGGATCTCAGGCAAGATGACCATAGCCTTGAAATCACTTCTATCTTTGCTTGCTAGATTGCTCGCTCTTTTGCTATGCCTATGCTGCGATACCTACCACTTGCTTATCATGCCTCCTATATTGTCAAACCAAGCCTCTAACCCACCTTGTCCTAGCAAACCGTTGTTTGGCTATGTTACCGCTTTGCTCAGCCCCTCTTATAGCGTTGTTAGTTGCAGGTGAAGATGAAGTTTGTTCCTTATTGAAACATGGAGTTGTTGTTCCTTGTTGGAACATGTTTACTTGTTGGGATATCACAATATATCTTATTTAATTAATGCATCTATATACTTGGTAAAGGGTGGAAGGCTCGGCCTTATGCCTGGTGTTTTGTTCCACTCTTGCCGCCCTAGTTTCCGTCATATCGGCGTTATGTTCCCGGATTTTGCGTCCCTAACGCGGTCAGGTGATTTATGGGACCCCCTTGACAGTTCGCTTTGAATGAGACTCTTCCAGCAAGGCCCAACCTTGGTTTTACCATTTGACTACCACCTATCCCTTTCCCTTGGGTCTGATCAACCCGGGGGTCATCTTTATTTAGCCCCCCCGGGCCAATGCTTGTCTAACTGTTGGTCCAAACCAGAGCCACTTGCGGTGCCACCCCGGGGCAACTTGGGGTATCTTCGGTTGCCGTACATAGTGTTCATCCGGTGTTGCCCTGAGAACGAGATATGTGCAGCTCCTATCAGGATGTCGGCGCATCGGGCGGCTTTGCTAGACTTGTTTTATTGCTGTCGAAATGTCTTGTAGCCGGGATTCCGAGACTGATCGGGTCATCCCGGGGAGAAGGAATATCCTTCGTTGATCGCGAGAGCTTATCATGGGCTAAGTTGGGACACCCTGCAGGGTTTTGAACTTTCGAAAGCCGTGCCCGCGGTTATGGGCAGATGGGAATTTGTTAATGTCCGGTTGTAGAAAACCCGAAGTTGATCTTAACTAAAATACACCAACCGCGTGTGTAACCGTGATGGTCTCTTCTCGGTGGGGTCCGGGAAGTGAACACGGTTGTTGGAGTTATGTTTAACGTAAGTAGTTCAGGATCACTTATTGATCATAGTTGTTCGACCGTGCCTTGCCTTCTCTTCTCGCTCTCATTTGCGTATGTTAGCCACCATATATGCTAGTCGCTTGCTGTAGCTCCACCTCATACCTTTTACCCCTACCCATAAGCTTAAATAATCTTGATCTCGCGGGTGTGAGATTGCTGAGTCCCCGTGACTCACCAGATACTTCCAATACCAGTTTGCAGGTGCCGATGAGACCGTGCAGGTGACACACCCGAGCTCAAGGAGGAGTTCGATGAAGATCTTGTCCTTTATGTTGTTTTGTTCTAGTCGATCAGTAGTGGAGCCCAGTTGGGGTCGATCGTGGACCTTTGTCGCTTTTGGGGTTTCTTCTTTTATTTTGGCTCCGTAGTCGGGCCCTGATTGTACTTGGTTGATGTAATGCTTTACTCTTGTAATTGTGTGAAGTGGCGATTGTAAGCCAACTATGTATCTCTTCCCCTTATGTTTTACATGGGTTGTGTGAAGATTACCTCACTTGCGACATTGCTTTCAATGCGGTTATGCCTCTAAGTCGTGCTTCGACACGTGGGAGATATAGCCGCATCGAGGGCGTTACAGGTTGGTGCTAATTAAGTTCATCATTTTACTTGAGTTAATGCCACCGCCCATCCTGAATACTATTTAACATCAGCAGTGATATGAGGCTTGTGCCTTTGTTAACTGGCAGGATGAGGAATGGCATGGCAGGGCTCGGAGTGTTATCACCAAGCAAGCAGGAGATAATGTAAAGCTGAAAAAGAAACTGGTTGATCTGGAATGTACAATCAGTTTGATGAAGCAAGAAAGAATCAATCACAGGCAACAGATGAAAGCAAGAGACAAGAAGGAACTAGCATGTGTGGTTGTGGTTGTCGCATTAGCCATGTTCTATGCGCTGTTTGCAATGATGATTAGGGGTTTTGTTTGACAGCATTGCTAAAGCACATCTAGATGTGCTCTAAGAAATGCACATCTAGGTCCTATGCCATTGATGTTACGTGAAGATTCGTGCAGATATTTTTCTTTCTCTTTTTTCTTTTCCTTTCTAGTTTGATTATTACTGGCTTTATCAATAAGAAGATCTCAATGTATTGCTTGCTAACTGTCCTACTCCGTTCGTACCAATACCGGTGCATAATCCCAAAACTCGTTCCTTGTTTTTGTCCTGAAAAAGGAAACCAGCCAAATAGCCAATAGGAGTCCTGCGCAACCCCGAGAATTTGGAGCGACTGGGTACAAATAATTGCGGTTGATTATATTAGCGGTTAGATAGTACGTTAACCCCCGCTTCAATTTGCCCCCCCCCCCACGCAAAAAACCCTGCTTCAATTGGCAGTTCCTCTTCTCTGCATATCCTGCTTAAGTGTCCACCATCTTCATCGTCCTCGGCAGGCCGCGCTACACACTGGCACACACTCTACAACAATGTCGAGCGACAACGAGGACGACAGTTCAGCCAGCAGTCTGGCGCCCGATGATAGGTCAACATCAGAATCATCCCGCTCGTCTTCCATGAGTCCGGCGTCGAGCCCATACCTCGATTATATCCGGTTCATGGAAGGGACGCCGCCTCTGGAGTCGACAGACGACAACCAAACGGATGAGGATCCATCAGAGGACGAAAAAGTGGACGACGACGATGATGATAAGGAGGAGGAATGGTCGAACGAGGAGGAGGAGGACGATGACATCAACGATGATGACAACGGTGGCGGCGATGAAAAGCCAACGGTTAGCGGCAAGAAGCGTCCTCGCCAAGACGATGTCGCGGGGCCATCCAACAACAACATCAAGAAGAAGAAGGACTAAAGTAAGCAGACTGTATATATCTCGGTTTATCCTGTCAATCTTATCACAGACGGTTAGTAATATGTATTCGACAGAGATCTTCTACATTATCGCCCACAGGTTGGTTTGTTCAGCACACAATTCACAAAAAAGACCGTATGGGCTGTCTATAATGATTGCACACAATTCTGATTACCGACCTGTTTGCCGGGTATCACACACATCTTGTTACGCCGAATCGTTTGTGTTCACCTCAATCATCGCAAACGGTTCATCTGAGCGAACTGTATGCCATATATCGCACAAACCTTGATCTGGCCGCCCGTTTTTGTTGTTCTGTCTCATCGCAAACAGTTCGTACAGATCAACCGTATGCCCCTCATCGCACACACAACTAAAATCTGAACCGTGTTTGATGTATCATTCATCGCAAACATTTTGCATCTTTTTTGATGATTATTACATCGTCGTTTGTGATTAATGCATCGCACACAGTTTCGTCAAAGGGTCTCTAATCATAGTGTCGCGTTAGCAACATCCTGTAGTAGTGATATATCTTCCTCAAAATATCCACCATACCAACCTATCATGGCATTTCTACTGTTAAAGGGGGTTGAGGTAAAACTAAGGAAAAGTTTCCAAATGATGCTCATCTCAAAGCCTACACATATCCAATCCTTCGACTGAAGGCTTTGGAAATCTCATATAGTTCAGTCAATTTCTTCACTGATAGAGACGAAGATCTTCTGCTCTCTAAGGAATTTGTTCTGACTAAGGAGTTAGGAATTCGCTAGTGTGAATTGCCTACAAGTGAGGAACATGATAACCCTGAGGAAATTGAGAGCTCAAATTTCTGACCGCTGCTGTGCTTCGGGCCAGCTGTCCCAAATATCTTACCCACATAACGGTCATATCATTAGGGGCATTTATGTCTTATCATGTTGGGCTATTCCCTGGCTATATATAGCCGCCCCCTCAAGCACTAGCTGGTTGGCTACTCCGAGAGAAACTGACACTTGTCATTGGAAGCATCCCATCCTCCGAGGACTTTGAGAGAAAATCATCAGTGAGAAAAAAACCTAAAACTCCAACACCTAAAACCCCAAGAGATTGAGCATCACTGAACAGATTGTTCCTGTGTGGAACCTACGCTTGTTACCTAAAGATTTTGCATCTTCCAGACGGTTAGGAGTCATGGTCTAGAGCATCCAAGAGGAATTGTGGATCGTTGAGTGACCAAGTCTGTGAAGGTTCGAAAGTCACCTAAAAACCTTACCACGAGTGATTGGGTGAGATCTGTGTGACCTTAGCTCAAGGAGAATACGATAAGGATTGTGTGTCCTTTGGTTTAAATACCAAGCCGCTCCAACCAGACATATGAAGGAAATATGCCCTAGAGGCAATAATAAAGTTATTATTTATTTCCTTATATCATGATAAATGTTTATTATTCATGCTAGAATTGTATTAACTGGAAACATAATACATGTGTGAATACATAGACAAAACAGAGTGTCACTAGTATGCCTCTACTTGACTAGCTCATTAATCAAAGATGGTTATGTTTCCTAGCCATGAACAAAGAGTTGTTATTTGATTAACGAGATCACATCATTAGTTGAATGATCTGATTGACATGACCCATTCCATTAGCATAGCACCCGATCGTTTAGTGTGTTGCTAATGCTTTTATCCATGACTTATACATGTTCCTTTAACTATGAGATTATGCAACTCCCATTTACCGTAGGAACACTTTGTGTGCTACCAAACGTCACAACGTAACTGGGTGATTATAAAGGTGCTCTACAGGTGTCTCCGAAGGTACATATTGGGTTGGCGTATTTCGAGATTAGGATTTGTCACTCCGATTGTCGGAGAGGTATCTCAGGGCCTTCTCGGTAATGCACATCACATAAAGCCTTGCAAGCATTGCAACCAATGAGTTAGTTGCGAGATGATGTATTACAGAACGAGTAAAGAGACTTGCCAGTAACGAGATTGAACTAGGTATTGGATACCGACGATCGAATCTCGGGCAAGTAACATACCGACGACAAAGGGAACAACGTATGTTGTTATGCGGTCTGACCGATAAAGATCTTCGTAGAATATGTAGGAGCCAATATGGGCATCCAGGTCCCGCTGTTGGTTATTGACCGGAGACGTGTCTCGGTCATGTCTACATTGTTCTCGAACCGTAGGGTCCGCACGCTTAACGTTACGATGACAGTTATTATGAGTTTATACATTTTGATGTACCGAAGGAGTTCGGAGTCCCGGATGTGATCACGGACGTGACGAGGAGTCTCGAAATGGTCGAGACATAAAGAATTATATATTGGAAGCCTATGTTTGGACATCGGATGCATTCCAGGTGAAATCAGGATTTTACCGGAATACCGGGAGGGTTACCGGAACCCCCCGGGAGCATAATGGGCCAACATGGGCCTTGGAGGAGAGGTGAGAGGGCTGCCCTAGGGGCTGCGCGCCTCCCCCCTTCCCCTAGTCCTATTAGGACTAGGAGAGGTGGGCGCCCCCTCTCTCTCTCTCTCCCCCTTGGAGAATCCTAGTCCAACTAGGATTGGGGGGGGGGGGAATCCTACTCCCAGAGGGAGTAGGACTCTCCTGGCGCACCAAGAGTTGGCCGGCCAGCCCCTCCCCCCTTGGCTCCTTTATATACGGGGGCAGGGGGCACCCCAAAGGCACACAAGTTGATCTACGGATCGTTCCTTAGCCGTGTGCGGTGCCCCCTTCCACCAAATTCCACCTCGATCATATCGTTGCAGTGCTTAGGCGAAGCCCTGCGCCGGTAACACATCAAGATCGTCACCACGCCGTCGTGCTGACGGAACTCTTCCTCGACGCTTTGCTGGATCGGAGCCCGGGGATCGTCATCGAGCTGAACGTGTGCCAAGAACTCGGAGGTGCCGGAGTAACGGTGCTGTGATCGGTTGGATCGCGAGGAGAACGTACGACTACTTCCTCTACGTTGTGTCAATGCTTCCGCTTCGGTCTATGAGGGTACGTAGACAACACTCTCCCCTCTCGTTGCTATGCATCACCATGATCTTGCGTGTGCGTAGGAAATTTTTTGAAATTACTACGTTCCCCAACAGTGGCATCCGAGCCTAGGTTTTTATGGTTTGATGTTATTTGCACGAGTAGAACACAAGTGAGTTGTGGACGATACAAGTCATACTGCCTACCAGCATGTCATACTTTGGTTCAGCGGTATTGTTGGACGAGACGATCCGGACCAACCTTACGCGTACACTTACGCGAGACCGGTTCCCTCGACGTGCTTTGCACATAGATGGCTTGCGGAAGACTGTCTCTCCAACTTTAGTTGAACCGAGTGTGGCTACGCCCGGTCCTTGAGAAGGTTAAAACGGAGTCTATTTGACAAACTATCGTTGTGGTTTTGATGCGTAGGTAAGATGAGTTCTTGCTTAAAGCCCGTAGCAGCCACGTAAAACTTGCAACAACAAAGTAGAGGACGTCTAACTTGTTTTTGCAGGGCATGTTGTGATGTGATATGGTCAAGACGTGATGCTAAATTTTATTGTATGAGATGATCATGTTTTGTAACCGAGTTATCGGCAACTAGCAGGAGCCATATGGTTGTCGCTTTATTGTATGCAATGCAATCGCGATGTAATGCTTTACTTTATTGCTAAGCGGTAGTGATAGTCGTAGAAGCATAAGATTGGCGAGACGACAACGATGCTGCGATGAAGATCAAGGTGTCGCGCCGGTGACGATGGTGATCATGCCGGTGCTTCGAAGATGGAGATCACAAGCACAAGATGATGATGGCCATATCATATCACTTATATTGATTGCATGTGATGTTTATCCTTTTATGCATCTTATCTTGCTTTGATTGACGGTAGCATTATAAGATGATCTCTCACTAAATTATCAAGAAGTGTTCTCCCTGAGTATGCACCGTTGCGAAAGTTCTTCGTGCTGAGACACCACGTGATGATCGGGTGTGATAGGCTCTACGTTCAAATACAACGGGTGCAAAACAGTTGCACACGCGGAATACTCAGGTTTAACTTGACGAGCCTAGCATATAACAGATATGGCCTCGGAACACAGAGACCGAAAGGTCGAGCGTGAATCATATAGTAGATATGATCAACATAGTGATGTTCACCATTGAAACTACTCCATCTCACGTGATGATCGGACATGGTTTAGTTGATTTGGATCACGTGATCACTTAGAGGATTAGAGGGATGTCTATCTAAGTGGGAGTTCTTAAGTAATATGATTAATTGAACTTAAATTTATCATGAACTTAGTACCTGATAGTATCTTGCTTGTCTATGTTGTGTAGATAGATGGCTCGTGCTGTTGTTCCGTTGAATTTTAATGCGTTCCTTGAGAAAGCAAAGTTGAAAGATGATGGTAGCAATTACACGGACTGGGTCCGTAACTTGAGGATTATCCTCATTGCTGCACAGAAGAATTACGTCCTGGAAGCACCGCTAGGTGCCAGGCCTGGTGCAAGAGCTACGCCAGATGTTGTGAACGTCTGGCAAAGCAAAGCTGATGACTACTCTATAGTTCAGTGTGCCATGCTTTACGGCTTAGAACCGGGACTTCAACGATGTTTTGAACACCATGGAGCATATGAGATGTTCCAGGAGTTGAAGTTAATATTTCAAGCAAATGCCCGGATTGAGAGATATGAAGTCTCCAATAAGTTCTATAGCTGTAAAATGGAGGAGAACGGTTCTGTCAGTGAGCATATACTCAGAATGTCTGGGTATAACAATCACTTGATTCAACTGGGAGTTAATCTTCCGGATGATTGCGTCATTGACAGAAATCTCCAATCACTGCCACCAAGCTACAAGAGCTTCGTGATGAACTATAATATGCAAGGGATGACCAAAACTATGCCCGAGCTCTTCGCGATGCTAAAAGCCGCGGAGGTAGAAATCAAAAAGGAGCATCAAGTGTTGATGGTTAACAAAACCACTAGTTTCAAGAAAAAGGGCAAAGGGAAGAAAAAGGGGAACTTCAAAAAGAACAACAAGCAAGTTGCTACTCAAGAGAAGAAACCCAAGTCTGGACCTAAGCCTGAAACTGAGTGCTTCTATTGCAAGCAGACTGGTCACTGGAAGCGGAACTGCCCCAAGTATTTGGCGGATAAGAAGGATGGCAAGGTTAACAAAGGTATATATGATATACATGTTATTGATGTGTACCTTACTAATTCTCGCAGTAGCACCTGGGTATTTGATACTGGTTCTGTTGCTAATATTTGCAACTCAAAACAGGGGCTACGGATTAAGCGAAGATTGGCTAAGGACGAGGTGACGATGCGCGTGGGAAATGGTTCCAAAGTCGATGTGATCGCGGTCGGCACGCTACCTCTACATCTACCTTCGGGATTAATATTAGATCTAAATAATTGTTATTTAGTACCAGCGTTGAGCATGAACATTATATCTGGATCTTGTTTGATGCGAGATGGTTATTCATTTAAATCAGAGAATAATGGTTGTTCTATTTATATGAGTAATATCTTTTATGGTCATGCGCCATTAAAGAGTGGTTTTTTCTTACTTAATCTCGATAGTAGTAATACACATATTCATAATGTTGAAGCCAAAAGATGCAGAGTTGATAATGATAGTGCAACTTATTTGTGGCACTGCCGTTTAGGTCATATCGGTGTAAAGCGCATGAAGAAACTCCATACTGATGGACTTTTGGAGTCACTTGATTATGAATCACTTGGCACTTGCGAACCGTGCCTTATGGGCAAGATGACTAAAACACCGTTCTCCGGTACTGTGGAGAGAGCAACAAATTTATTGGAAATCATACATACTGATGTATGTGGTCCAATGAATGTTGAGGCTCGTGGCGGATATCGTTATTTTCTCACCTTCACTAATGATTTAAGCAGATATGGGTATATCTACTTAATGAAACACAAGTCTGAAACATTTGAAAAGTTCAAAGAATTTCAGAGTGAAGTGGAAAATCATCGTAACAAGAAAATAAAGTTTCTACGATCTGATCGTGTAGGAGAATATTTGAGTTACGAGTTTGGTCTACATTTGAAACAATGCGGAATAGTTTCGCAACTCACGCCACCCGGAACACCACAACGTAATGGTGTGTCCGAACGTCGTAATCGTACTTTACTGGATATGGTGCGATCTATGATGTCTCTTACCGATTTACCGCTATCTTTTTGGGGTTATGCTCTAGAGACGGCCGCATTCACGTTAAATAGGGCACCATCAAAATCCGTTGAGACGACGCCTTATGAACTGTGGTTTGGCAAGAAACCAAAGTTGTCGTTTCTTAAAGTTTGGGGCTGCGATGCTTATGTGAAAAAGCTTCAACCTGATAAGCTCGAACCCAAATCGGAAAAATGTGTCTTCATAGGATACCCAAAGGAGACTATTGGGTATACCTTCTATCACAGATCCGAAGGCAAAAATTTTGTTGCTAAAGTCGGAAACTTTCTAGAGAAGGAGTTTCTCTCGAAAGAAGTGAGTGGGAGGAAAGTAGAAATTGATGAGATAACAGTATCTACTCCCTTATTGAGAAGTAGTACATCACAGAAATCTGTTTCTGTGACACCTACATCAAATAGGGAGGAAGCTAATGATAATGATCATGAAACTTCAGATCAAGTTTCTACTGAAATTCGTAGATCAACCAGAGTAAGATCCGCACCAGAGTGGTACGGTAATCCTATTTTGGAAGTCATGTTACTAGACCATGATGAACCTACGAACTATGAAGAAGCGATGGTGAGCCCAGATTCCGCAAAGTGGCTTGAGGCCATGAAATCTGAGATGGAATCCATGTATGAGAACAAAGTGTGGACTTTGGTTGACTTGCCCAATGATCGGCAAGCAATTGAGAATAAATGGATTTTTAAGAAGAAGACTGACGCTGATGGTAATGTTACTGTCTATAAAGCTCGACTTGTTGCAAAAGGTTTTCGACAAGTTCAAGGGATTGACTACGATGAGACTTTCTCACCCGTAGCGATGCTTAAGTCTGTCCGAATCATGTTAGCAGTTGCCGCATTTTATGATTATGAAATTTGGCAAATGGATGTCAAAACTGCATTCCTGAATGGATTTCTGGAAGAAGAGTTGTATATGATGCAACCAGAAGGTTTTGTCGATCCGAAGGGAGCTAACAAAGTGTGCAAGCTCCAGCGATCCATTTATGGACTGGTGCAAGCCTCTCGGAGTTGGAATAAACGCTTTGATAGTGTGATCAAAGCATTTGGTTTTATACAGACTTTTGGAGAAGCCTGTATTTACAAGAAAGTGAGTGGGAGCTCTGTAGCATTTCTGATATTATATGTGGATGACATATTACTGATCGGAAATAATATAGAATTTCTGGATAGCATAAAGGGATACTTGAATAAAAGTTTTTCAATGAAAGACCTCGGTGAAGCTGCTTACATATTGGGCATTAAGATCTATAGAGATAGATCAAGACGCTTAATAGGACTTTCACAAAGCACATACCTTGACAAAGTTTTGAAAAAGTTCAAAATGGATCAGGCAAAGAAAGGGTTCTTGCCTGTGGCACAAGGTGTGAAGTTGAGTAAGACTCAATGCCCGACCACCGCAGAAGATACAGAGAAAATGAAAAATGTTCCCTATGCTTCAGCCATAGGCTCTATCATGTATGCAATGCTGTGTACCAGACCTGATGTGTGCCTTGCTGTAAGTTTAGCAGGCAGGTACCAAAGTAATCCAGGAGTGGATCACTGGACAGCGGTCAAGAACATCCTTAAGTACTTGAGAAGGACTAAGGATATGTTTCTCATTTATGGAGGTGACAAAGAGCTCGTCGTAAACGGTTACGTCGATGCAAGCTTTGACACTGATCCGGACGATTCCAAATCGCAAACCGGATACGTATTTACATTAAACGGTGGAGCTGTCAGTTGGTGCAGTTCTAAACAAAGCGTCGTGGCGGGATCTACATGTGAAGCTGAGTACATAGCCGCTTCGGAAGCAGCTAATGAAGGAGTCTGGATGAAGGAGTTCATATCCGATCTAGGTGTTGTACCTAGCGTATCGGGTCCAATGAAAATCTTTTGTGACAATACTGGTGCAATTGCCTTGGCAAAGGAATCCAGATTTCACAAAAGAACCAAACACATCAAAAGACGCTTCAACTCCATCCGGGATTTGGTCCAGGTGGGAGACATAGAGATATGCAAGATACATACGGATCTGAATGTTGCAGACCCGTTGACTAAGCCTCTTCCATGAGCAAAACATGATCAGCACCAAAACTCCATGGGTGTTAGAATCATTACTTTGTAATCTAGAATATTGACTCTAGTGCAAGTGGGAGACTGAAGGAAATATGCCCTAGAGGCAATAATAAAGTTATTATTTATTTCCTTATATCATGATAAATGTTTATTATTCATGCTAGAATTGTATTAACTGGAAACATAATACATGTGTGAATACATAGACAAAACAGAGTGTCACTAGTATGCCTCTACTTGACTAGCTCATTAATCAAAGATGGTTATGTTTCCTAGCCATGAACAAAGAGTTGTTATTTGATTAACGAGATCACATCATTAGTTGAATGATCTGATTGACATGACCCATTCCATTAGCATAGCACCCGATCGTTTAGTGTGTTGCTAATGCTTTTATCCATGACTTATACATGTTCCTTTAACTATGAGATTATGCAACTCCCATTTACCGTAGGAACACTTTGTGTGCTACCAAACGTCACAACGTAACTGGGTGATTATAAAGGTGCTCTACAGGTGTCTCCGAAGGTACATATTGGGTTGGCGTATTTCGAGATTAGGATTTGTCACTCCGATTGTCGGAGAGGTATCTCAGGGCCTTCTCGGTAATGCACATCACATAAAGCCTTGCAAGCATTGCAACCAATGAGTTAGTTGCGAGATGATGTATTACAGAACGAGTAAAGAGACTTGCCAGTAACGAGATTGAACTAGGTATTGGATACCGACGATCGAATCTCGGGCAAGTAACATACCGATGACAAAGGGAACAACGTATGTTGTTATGCGGTCTGACCGATAAAGATCTTCGTAGAATATGTAGGAGCCAATATGGGCATCCAGGTCCCGCTGTTGGTTATTGACCGGAGACGTGTCTCGGTCATGTCTACATTGTTCTCGAACCGTAGGGTCCGCACGCTTAACGTTACGATGACAGTTATTATGAGTTTATACATTTTGATGTACCGAAGGAGTTCGGAGTCCCGGATGTGATCACGGACGTGACGAGGAGTCTCGAAATGGTCGAGACATAAAGAATTATATATTGGAAGCCTATGTTTGGACATCGGATGCATTCCAGGTGAAATCAGGATTTTACCGGAATACCGGGAGGGTTACCGGAACCCCCCGGGAGCATAATGGGCCAACATGGGCCTTGGAGGAGAGGTGAGAGGGCTGCCCTAGGGTTTGCGTGCCTCCCCCCTTCCCCTAGTCCTATTAGGACTAGGAGAGGTGGGCGCCCCCTCTCTCTCTCTCTCCCCCTTGGAGAATCCTAGTCCAACTAGGATTGGGGGGGGGGGAATCCTACTCCCAGAGGGAGTAGGACTCTCCTGGCGCACCAAGAGTTGGCCGGCCAGCCCCTCCCCCCTTGGCTCCTTTATATACGGGGGCAGGGGGCACCCCAAAGGCACACAAGTTGATCTACGGATCGTTCCTTAGCCGTGTGCGGTGCCCCCTTCCACCAAATTCCACCTCGATCATATCGTTGCAGTGCTTAGGCGAAGCCCTGCACCGGTAACACATCAAGATCGTCACCACGCCGTCGTGCTGACGGAACTCTTCCTCGACGCTTTGCTGGATCGGAGCCCGGGGATCGTCATCGAGCTGAACGTGTGCCAAGAACTCGGAGGTGCCGGAGTAACGGTGCTGTGATCGGTTGGATCGCGAGGAGAACGTACGACTACTTCCTCTGCGTTGTGTCAACGCTTCCGCTTCGGTCTACGAGGGTACGTAGACAACACTCTCCCCTCTCGTTGCTATGCATCACCATGATCTTGCGTGTGCGTAGGAATTTTTTTGAAATTACTACGCTCCCCAACAACATACGCCTATCACAACAGTTGGAACTGGTCCACCAAATCACTGTCTTCACCGGGCTACTGGTTCTATTTCGTCAACCCTTCCATTTCCTCGTTTACTTATTGATGAAATTGATCGTTACTATTTGAAGACTTCGACTAAAGACTTTCTCAATTTCCTCAATCATGTCGTCTTATCTTCTGCCTGCATATCCTATTTACACGCTACCTGTGTGAAGGAAATATGCCCTAGAGGCAATAATAAAGTTGTTATTTTGTATTTCCTTATTCATGATAAAGGTTTATTATTCATGCTAGAATTGTATTGATCGGAAACTTAAATACATGTGTGAATACATAAACAAATACCATGTCCCTAGTAAGCCTCTACTAGACTAGCTTGTTGATCAAACAGGGTTAAGGTTTCCTACCCATAGACATGTGTTGTCATTTGATAACGGGATCACATCATTACGAGAATGATGTGATGGACAACATCCATCCATTAGCTTAGCATAATGATCGTTTAGTTTTATTGCTATTGCTTTCTTCATGTCAAATAAATATTCCTTCGACTATGAGTTTATGCAACTCCCGGATACCGGAGGAATACCTTGTGTGATATCAAATGTCACAACATAACTGGGTGATCATAAAGATGCTCTACAGGTATCTCCTAAGGTGTTTGTTGAGTTGGCATAGATTGAGATTAGGATTTGTCACTCTGAGTATTGAAGGGGAATCTCTGGGTCCTCTCGGTAATACACATCATAAGAAGCCTTGCAAGCAAAGTGACTAATGAGTTAGTTAGAGGATGATGTATTACGGAACGAGTAAAGAGTCTTGCCGGTAACGAGATTGAACTAGGTATGAAGATACCGACGATCGAATCTCGGTCAAGTAACATACCGATGGACAAAGGGAATTACGTATGTTGTCATAACGGTTCGACCGATAAAGATCTTCGTAGAATATGTAGGAGCCAATATGGGCATCCAGGTTCCGCTATTGGTAATTGACCGGATAGGTGTCTCAGTCATGTATACGTAGTTCTCGAACCCATAGAGTCTGCATGCTTAACGTTCGTTGATGATATAATATTATATGAGTTATGTGATTTGGTGACCGAATGTTGTTTGGAGTCCCGGATGAGATCATGGACATGACGAGGTGTCTCGAAATGGTCGAGAGGTAAAGATTGATATATATATATAGGATGATGGTATTCGGACACCGAAAGTGTTTCAGAGGGTACCGGGTACATACCGCATCACCGGAAGGGGTTCCGGGCACCCCCGGCAAAAGATATGGGCCTTATGGGCCAAGAGGGGAAAAACACCAGCCACAAGGGGCCGGTGCGCTCCCCATATGGGCCGGCCAAGGTGGAGAAGGAAAGGGGAAGGAAAGGAAAGAAAGGGAATAGGATTTCCCCTTCCTTCCCCCTTCCCCCTCTTTCCTTCCCTCTCTGCTATATATAGTAGGGGGGCACGTGGCTTGGGAGGAGCCCAAGTAGAATTCGGTCCTACTTGGGGTGCCTCCTGGCCTCTCCCCTCCTCCTCCCACCTATATATATGTGGGGGGAGGCGCCTAGCACATCCTAGACAATTGTTTAGCCGTGTGCAGCGCCCCCTCCTCCGTTTACACCCCCGGTCATATTTTTGTAGTGCTTAGGCGAAGCCCTGTGAGGATCACATCACCACCACCATCACCACACTATCGTGCTGACGGAACTCATCTACTACTTCAACGTCTTGCTGGATCAAGAAGGCGAGGGACGTCACCGAGTTGAATGTGTACAGAACACGGAGGTGCCGTGAGTTTGGTACTTGATCGGTTGAAGCGCAAAGAAGTTTGACTACATCAACCGCGTTAAGAAATGCTTTCACTTACCATTTACGAGGGTACGTAGACACACTGTCTCCCTCGTTGCTATGCATCTCCATGGATAGATCATTGCGTGTGCGTAGAATTTTTTTTGTTTTCCATGCAACGATTCCCAGCAGTGTCATCATGAGCCAGGTCTATGCGTAGATGATATGCATGAGTAGAACACAAAGAGTTGTGAGCGGTGATAGTCATACCGCTTACCACCAACATATTATTTTGATTCAGCGGTATCGTCGGATGAAGCGGCCCGGACCAACCTTACATGTGCACGCACATGAGAACGGTTCCACCAGCAGACATGCAACTGGTTTTGCATAAAGGTGGCTGGCGGGTGTCTATTTCTCCTACTTTAGATGAATCGAATTTGACTGCAGCCGGTCCTTAAAGAAGGTTAAAACAACAAACTTGACGAAACACCGTTGTAGTTTTATGCGTGCGTAAGAACGGTTCTTGCTAGAGGCCCGTAGCAGCCATGTAAAACTTGCAACAATAAAGTAGAGGATGTCTAAATTGCAGGGCATGTTGTGATGTGATATGTGATGGAAATAAGCCCTAGAGCAATAATAAAATGGTGATTATTATATTTCCTAAATCATGATAAAGGTTTCTTATTCATATGCTAGAATTGTATTGATCGGAAACTTAAATACATGTGTGAATACATAAACAAATACCAGGTTCCTAGTAAGCCTCTACTACACTAGCTCATTGATCAAAGATGGTTAAGGTTTCCTAACCATAGACATGTGTTGTCATTTGATAACGGGATCACATCATTAGGAGAATGATGTGATGGACAAGACCCATCCGTTAGCTTAGCATATTGATCATTCAGTTTATTGCTATTGCTTTCTTCATGTCAAATACATATTCCTTCGACTATGAGATTATGCAACTCCCGGATACCGGAGGAATACCTTATGTGCTATCAAATGTCACAACATAACTGGGTGATCATAAAGACGCTCTACAGGTATCTCCGAACGTGTTTGTTGAGTTGACATAGATCAAGATTAGGATTTGTCACTCTGAGTATCGGAGAGGTATCTCTGGGCCCACTCGGTAATACACATCATAAGCTTGCAAGCAAACGAATAATGAGTTAGTCATGAGATGATGTATTAAAGAACGAGTAAAGAGACTTGCCGGTAACGAGATTGAACTAGGTATGAAGATACCGACAAGCGAATCTCGGGCAAGTAACATACCGATGGACAAAAGGAATTACGTATGTTGTCATAAAGGTTCGACTGATAAAGATCGTCGTAGAATATGTAGGAGCCAATATGGGCATCCAGGTTCCGCTATTGATTATTGACCGAAGAGGTGTCTCAGTCATGTCTACATAGTTCCCGAACCCGTAGGGTCCGCATGCTTAACGTTCATTGACGATATAGAGTTATATGATTTAGTGACGAATGTTGTTCGGAGTGCCGGACGAGATCACGGACATGACGAGGAGTCTCGAATGGTCGAGAGGTAAAGATTTATGTATAGGGCGATGGTATTCAGACACCAGAAGGATTTTGGGATGCACCGGATAGCCGTTGGGTCACCAGAAGGGGTTCCGGACACCCCCGGTAGGTGTTATGGGCCTAATGGGCCAAGGGAGGGACAGACCAGCCCCTGGTGCGCCCCTTGTTTGGATAGAAGGCCCTAAGGGAAGGAAAGGAGGGAGGACTAGCCACTCCTGCCTTTCCCTCTCATGGGAGAAAGGAAAGGGGGGCGCCACCCTCCCCTGCCTTTCCCCTGCACCTATATAAGGCGGGAAGGGGGCAAGGCTTGGGAGGGACTCCAAGTAAGATTCCTCCTACTTGGGCGCCTCCTTTGGTTGCTCCTCCCTCCCTCCCACCTATATATATATATGTGTGGGAGGGGGTGCCTAGCACACAACAGACAATTGTTTGTCGTGTGCACCCCCCCTGCACCGTTTACACCCCCGGTCATATTTTTGTAGTGCTTAGGCGAAGCCCTGCGGAGATCACTTCACCATCACCGTCACCATGCCATCATGTTGACGGAACTCATCTACTACCTCGACGTCTTGCAGGATCAAGAAGGCGATGGACGTCACCGACCTGAACGTGTGCAGAACGCAGAGGTTCCGTGCATTCGGTACTTGATCGGTTGAAGCGCGAAGAACTTTGACTACATCAACCACGTTGTGAAACGCTTCCGCTTACGGTCTACGAGGGTACGTAGACACACTCTCCCCCTAGTTGCTATGCATCTCCATGGATAGATCATTGCGTGTGCGTAGAATTTTTTTGCTTTCCATGCAGCGATTCCCAATGGTGGCTGTCACACCCTGCATTCTGTAACATGTCATTTGCATTAATAAAGCATGAAAATTTGGACCAACAAAAACTTTTGCATTATTTGGCTTTTATTTTGAAGTTGGTTTCCTCTGTGTGGTTTTTCAAGTGCTCTTAATAGTCAACTACTCCACCTTCTATACTTCATCTCCTTGACCCAAACTTCTGCCCAATGATCATGCCATGTGTCTGGAGCAATATAGTATCTTCTTACAAAAATAATTTGGCAAAAAAGTATTTTCAAAAATTAGTTTTCCAAAAAACCCCTGGATTGAGGATTGCACTGCAAATACTTAATTAAGGGCAGTAAAAATATTTCAAAAGGTATATTTGAAACCTATTAGATATAGGATACCCAGAAACCACAAAAATATAATTTTGAAAGTTATTTTCCTATTTTATTTGAAGGATTTTTCTTAAGGCCAGAAATGGTCTTAAATAGGTTAAAATTATTTAAAAGCTTTAAAAATATTTGAGAAAAATTAGGGAGACTCAATGGAAATATATTTTCCATATATATGAGTTTCAACACATGGTTATGATCAAAATATTGGACAAAACCTCCCAAAACCATTTCTGCCCATTTCAAGGATTTGAAATATTCCTACAGGAAATTTTTTCATAAAAATCCAAGGAAAATCCAACAAGTCACAAATGCATATTGTGATCACCTTGCAAAGCTTCATGTCAATTAAAGTCATTTTGGTTCACCAAAATGCCCCAAAACCCTCTCTGACCAGAATCAAATTTGATCAAGTTTGTACTTCCAACTTTCTCTCCTTGACCCCAACTTTGGTGAGCATGTTCCCATGACCAAATGAGGCCACCACACCAAGTGGTGCACCAAGGAGAAGTGTTTTGCTCAACTAGATCTATACAAGTCTATTTCTGCTCATTTCTAGGGTTTACAAAAGTTGCATTGGCAACTTTACCCAATTAAGCTCCAAATTGGTGGAAGGCCCTAATTATATGTGTCATTTCACCCTGTGGAGTATCATGGCAATTGGAGATCATTTGCTTGCCAAAACCCTTATCAAACACCTTCTGCCACTTTTCAAAAATCCCCATTTTGACCACTAAAACTATTCTCCTTGAGCTAAGCTTTTTACCACAGGTCCTCCTAGACCCCTTCCACCTCCAGTAACAATGGCAAGTCCCCAGCTCAATAATTGAGGGGTGAAACCCCCCTCTTTCTCTCTCTGGACATCCCACTTCTCCCTCTTCCTCACCTCCCTCCTCACTCCAGTGGCCATCAATGGCATCCAATGCACCACCCCATTTCTTTACTCCCTCCTAGACCTGCTAGACACCGAAGGACGCGCTCACCATGCATAAAGAATGGCCATGCCGGCCATTTGGGCGCTCTAGAGCGCGCTACAGTGCGCTCCCGCACTGTAGCCGCCCCCTTCCAACCACCTCCGGCCACCTCGGCTCTCCCCCTCACGCCAGCTGATGATCCTCGACGTCCGCACCACGGCAACTGGTCGGCCCCCTCCTCCTTCTCTCTCTCCCGCCCCTGCTCGCACGCGCTCCATGGCCGCCCGAGCGCTCCAGTGAGCGAGCTCACACGCGCGGCATCTCTGACCTTTTCCCGCTCCCTCTCTTCTTCCCCTGGGCGTAGTCGACCCCCATGAACACCCCAGTCACAATCAAACAGGCCCCCGTGACGACGGCAACGAGCTCGCCGGCGCACAGGTCCACGGTGGACCATCATGCGGCTATATAAGCCCGCCCCGGGCCGCTCGAGTGGCATTCGCCTCCTTCTCACACCCCCAGGAGCACACCCGCACCACCCAATCAACCCCGGAGAGCCTATGTGCTCGGGATCGACCGGAGCTCCGCCGCCTCGGGTCGCCGTCGATCTCAGGGTACGGGCTCCCTCCGCCCCTCCTCTCTCTCGATCTGGACCCTCCTCACCTCCCTGATCATTTCCCCTCCGTTTCCCCTCTCTTTTGCAGCCACAAACGACCGGAGCTTTCGACACCCGAAGCTCCTCCGCCGCGAACCTCATCGCCGGCGAACCCCTGCACCCCGGCGACCAACTCCGGCACCACCCGAACGGCGACACGACGAGGAGTCCAGCGGTGCCATCAGCTCACCTCGCCGTGCCCGGAAACGTCGCCGGTGAGCTCGCCGCCCCTCTCACCCAGGGTTGACGACGACGGCCGTGGGGCCCGTCTGTCAGCCCCTCGCCCTGACGCCTGGGCCCTGCTCGTCAGGTTTAAACCTGGCGCACGCGCGTGCACCGGTGCGCTGGGCCGCCGCTCTGGCTGGGCCTGCTGCTCTGCGGCTGTTCTGGCCCAGCAGGCACAGTGCCCTTTTTCTTTTCTTTTTCTGTCACTATTCCAAAAATTCCACAGGATTAAATAATAATCCAAATGCAACAATTCCAGTTCCTAAAATCTTGTAAAAATCCCACCTATTTAATGGTGCAACTTTTTTTCAAATCCAACCAACTTTTATGTACAGTTCAAATTTAAATTCAAATTTGAGCAGTTTAATCTCTGTTTGGAAATCCATATCCCCTCTTATATAACTCCAAATCCAAAACTAGGAATTTTCCCCTTCTTAGTTTTCAACCTAGTATTTTACAAAAATGAGTTGACATTTTTCTGAGCACTTTGGTTTTTTTGTTTTACTATTGCCTTATTTTCTCGTTATTATTTTGCGACGATAGATTGCGTTGCTGACGAAGGAGTTGGACCAGAAGACTTTGAAGACCCAGAAGACTTTGTTGAGCCAGGCAAGCAGCCCTTTGACCATGTCTATGAAACCCCTTTTATGCATGTCATATAGCACTTTATTATTGTTGCATCGGAATCATGATGAGATGGTAGCCACTTTGGTGGGTTGCCTTCGTTACTTCCTCGTTGGTACCTGCATTATGCATGACCCTACCTTCTTATGAGGGTTATGCCGGTGGGAATAGATAGGATGCCAAAGTAGTTGCTACGCAAAAAGGGACGGTTATATGCATGGTGATGGAGTCAAGTGTTTTCAAAGACTTTTCGAAAACCCCGTCGGGTGCCACTTATACCCGAGGGAGACAGTGAGATGGGTAACCACTTGATGACGAAGTGGAGTACCAAGGCAAGTGTGTGTGTGTTGTTTTCGAAAACGGATTAGATTTAAGATTTGTCGACTGTCCCAACTTTACATGCGCAACCACTCTACCCTTATATGGGAAAGGGCATTATTGATTACCTAGGTCGATACTAGCTTGGAGCCCACGTTACTAGTGACGGGGGAGAGTTGGTGCTTTCTCTCGGGACGGGGTCGTGCCAGGTAGGGCGGCCATGACTGTTTTCACAGGGCACCGGATACACCATTGTGTCCCCTCTCGGATGTTACGATCTCGAGTAAGTCTCGCATGATTTTCATCGTGAGGATACGGAACAACGAGTGGACTCCATGTTAGTGTCGTCTAGGGAAATATAGTGATCGGGTGCTTACCCCGGGTACTTGAGGTACTGCGGGTCGTGGATGACACGGAAGCTCCCCGGATCTTGTGGGTAAAGTGTGCAACCTCTGCAGAGTGTTAAAACTATTCGAATAGCCGTGTCCACGGTCAAGGACAGTTGGGCGGTGCTGCTTAAACTACGTCCACGTTTTTGCTAACCAGTGTGTGTGTTTGGATAAGTGGGAAGAACTACTTGGGTCAAGTCAAGGACTTGACATGATTGAGCTGGGTTGGTGCCCACTCTATTTATGTTGATATCTGTAACCTGTCCTCATGGTTACTTGAATTCTCCTGATGCATGTCTTACAAGTTGTTGAACATGTCATTGCACTCAAAACTAGCTTTCCGCAAAAATCTACCTATGTCATGCATTATTGTACCTTGAACCAACATGGGTTGCTTGCGAGTACATTCAAAGTACTCATTGGCTTGCCACTGGTTATTTAATTGGCCAGGCATGGAAGAACAGGAGTTCGAAGAAGAATTCTTTGGAGACGAACATGCGAACTAGGACGTTTCCCAGTTAGAATGCCTGTAGGGTTTAGGCAGATGGCATGGGTTCTACTTATCGACGAAGATTTCCGCTGCTTGTGTTTCATTTGATGTTCAGCCCTTAAGGCTTTATCTATGTAAGACTTGACCATAATGGTCATAATTTGTGTAAGACGGTATGTATGGATGTAAGACTCTTGTTATTCAGCTTCTGTGTGTTCAGTGAGCATTGATCTCTGGGATCACTGTACACGTGCATTCGGTGATCACGACTTATGAGTCGGGGTCCCCACAGAGCTGGTATCAGAGCCATCCTGGCTGTAGGAAGCCTTAGTTAGCATGGACGATAGTTAGCTTGAGACCATCTAAACTTCTCTTCTTTTCTAAAGCTTACCCAACCCAAGATATATTTCCCTTATTGACCTCTCCCATTCAACCTTTGTAGATGGTTGCCGTACCCGAAGACTTCCTGACCACCGGATTTCCCGTGCTTCTCGAGGATAGCCTCAAGAAGTGCCAGTTCCCCGAGCCCCCATTTTCACCTACCATTAGCATTGGATCAATGACACCGAGACGAAGTATCATGTGGAAGTGATCGTGAAGGCCAATGACTCTCCAACAAGCTGGTTCTTCGAGGGACCCCAGATGGCAACACTAGTCCTTGCCGTCGAGACGACAACCCTCAAGGCACTCACCCGCCTTCGAGACCTTCTCCCCGAGATGGCAGACGAGATGGCAACCCGCTTCTTGCCTTACCGGAAGGAAGGTGAGCATGAGAGCAGTGCACCAGCTCCACCACTAGAAGAAGGACTTCCACTCCGATTCCAGACCTACTTCAGCCTTTGTGCCGATAGTTTGGCACAACAGTTGGCCTCGGAATCGATGGAAATCCGAAAGGAACTCCATGAGACCAAGGAACTTCTTCGCCAAGCACAAGAGAAGACGGATAGGATCAAGAAGGAAGGTGCTCCCCCTGGTCAGCCCGCAATCGCATACCGAGGCGGAAGACCCCCAAAGGATGGAGAACCACCACAGCAACACCGCATGAGCGCAAAGGAATACCCCAAGCTCTTCGCACCACCGGCAAAGCAACGCCGTGTTGAGCTCCTCCACTCCCCCACCCCTTCAAGTGAAGAGGAAAGTCAGGCCACCGATGACGGGGAGGAAGACCCAGAAGAGCCAGACTACGCGACCGAGCATTCCACCACTTAGGCATCCTCCGCAACCCGGATATGCCCGTTAGTAAACCCTATGGTAGGATAGGTCATGTACCCCTATGCGAAGTCGAGTCCTTGTAATGGTTCATATGAAACCATGTAGTGTTGCGTTTGCTTTTGGTGTGTTTGATGGGTGTCGTGCTTTCCTACGGGAACTTGTAAGCAACTATATCACCCCTTTGGATTTTAATGAATGTGTTTGGCCTTTTGGCCCTTGCATGAAAACAATTAGTGTTGTACCAACCCCCTTACTAGGCATCCCATCTATATTGCTTTCCCCATCTTTCCCAATCATGAAGACCTTGATCGCTCCAACAGGATGCCTGTTGTAACTCGTACTGGTACCTCTACCCAGCAGCAAGAAGCCGGAGAAGGAGCCAGTCAGGACCAAACCCAGGGACAAGCTCCACCACAACCACCAGCTCCAAGCATGGATATGGCTCAGCTTCTCCAAGCCTTCCGAGAGGAACGCCAAGCCAACACTGCAACCCTCCAGATGATTGCTCAAGCTGTCAACCGCCAGCCGGCGGGAAACGGCAATGGACGTTCCACATTGGTGGAGTTCAAGAAGCATGCACCACCCACCTTCATCGAGACTGCTGAACCCCTGGATGCAGACGACTGGGTTCGCACCATTGAGGATCTGCTGGACCTAGTCGGATGCACTGAGGACCGTGAGAAGGTGGCTTATGCTGCTCACTGTCTCGGGGGAACTGCTAGAGCTTGGTGGGATGGATTCAAGGCCATGCATGCTGAGCGAAACATCACTTGGAATGACTTCAAGGCAGAATTCCGCAAGGCCCACATTCCTTCCGGAATCATGGCCATCAAGAAGCGTGAGTTCCGAGCCCTGAAGCAAGGTAGTAGCACTGTCAAGGAGTACATGCAGAAGTTCAGTGTTCTCTCAAGGTATGCCCCTGAAGATGTCAGCACTGATGCTGCCAAAAGGGAGCGCTTCATGGAATGCCTTAACCAGGCTCTGCAGTACTCGCTTGTTGTGTGTGACTGCCCGACCTTTCCTGATCTGGTGAACAAGGCACTCATGCTTGAAGACAAGCGACATGCTTTGGATGATACCCGTAAGCGCAAGATGATCAGCAAGGGTAGCTCCAACAACCAGAAGCCTCACCCGTGGCAGCCAGCCCCGGTCAAGCCAACCTATCAGCAGCTAAGAGCTCCTGCACCCCACACCAACTATCCACCTCAGCAGTATGCCAACCCCAGGCCAGCTTACAACAACCCCAATAACAATGCCAGCAAGAGCAGCAACCCCAACCAAGTCACTTGCTTTGGATGTGGTCAGCCGGGACACTACTCCAAGAATTGCCCCAACAAGAAGCCCGACGCCCCGCGCCCCAATGCACAGAACCCAGGACAAGGCCGTGGAATGCCACTAAGGAACCAAGCTCCCCGCAACCCGCCCAACAACGGCAAGGGTCGTGTGAATCATGTCACTGCCGAAGAAGCCCAGGAAGACCCGGACGTCGTGCTAGGTACGTTCCTTGTCAACTCAACACCTGCAACTGTGTTGTTCGATTCTAGAGCCACGCATTCATTTGTGACCCACAAGTTTGCACTAAAAAGTGGCATGACCCCTACACCCCTGAATAACCCTATGGTGGTACAAACCCCCGGAGCAGAGATGAGAGCCAAGATAGGATGTAAGGGAGTCGGGATTGTCATTAATGGGGTAGACTTCCAGGTAGACCTTATCATCTTAAGATCACAAGACTTGGATGTGATCTTAGGAATGGATTGGCTCATCAAGCACCAAGGCTTGTTAGATTGTGCCAACCGGTCAGTCACTATGACCAATGACCAAGGAGTGGAAGTAAAGTTTGCTCCCAACCCCCCCTCTGCTCGAGGCACCCAAGTCAACTGTCTAACTGAAGTTGGATTGGAGCAAGTGCCAGTAGTATGCGAATACCCCGATGTATTTCCTGATGAGCTACCAGGAATGCCTCTTGACCGAGACATCGAGTTCATCATCGAGCTCATGCCCGGAGCAGGACCCATCTATAAGAAGCCTTATAGAATGGGATCGGAAGAGTTAGCAGAGTTGAAGAAGCAACTGGAAGAGCAGTTGAGGAAGGGATTTATCCGCCCTAGTGCCTCCCCTTGGGGATCGCCGGTTCTGTTTGTGGCAAAGAAGGACGGTACCATCCGCTTATGCATTGACTACCGCTCCCTCAATGAAGTTACAATCAAGAACAAGTATCCACTTCCCAAGATCGAAGATCTGTTTGATCAACTCAATGGGGCCAAGGTGTTCTCCAAGATTGACCTCCGATCTGGGTACTACCAGCTGAAGATCAGACCCCAAGATATTCCGAAGACGGCATTTGTAACCAGATATGGCCTGTATGAGTGCACGGTCATGTCCTTTGGATTGACCAATGCCCCAGCTTACTTCATGTATCTCATGAATAAGGTCTTCATGGAATATTTGGACAAGTTTGTCGTTGTCTTCATTGATGACATTCTTGTCTTCTCGAAGACGGAGGAAGAGCACGAGCAACACTTGAGGATGGTCCTAGACAAGCTTCGAGAGCACCAACTGTATGCCAAGTTCAGCAAGTGTGAATTTTGGCTGCATGAGGTTGGATTCTTGGGTCATGTTTTGACTGAAGAAGGATTGTCGGTCGATCCTGCTAAGATTGAAGCCGTGACCGAATGGTAGTCCCCAAGCAATGTGAAGGAAGTCAGAAGCTTCCTCGGACTCGCGGGATATTACCGCAAGTTCGTTGAAGGATTTTCAAGCATTGCCCGACCCATGACTCACCTCTTGAAGAAGGACAAGAAGTTTGAATGGACGCCGAAGTGTGAAGAGAGCTTCCAGGAGCTGAAGAAGAGATTGACCACCGCCCCAGTTTTGGCCACACCAGATATACACAAGGAGTTTGTGATATATTGTGATGCGTCAAAAACCGGACTGAGAGGTGTTCTGATGCAAGAGGGCAGGGTCGTAGCTTACCTTTCAAGGCAACTACGGCCTCATGAAGAGAACTATGCTACTCATGACCTCGAGTTGGCCACTGTAGTTCATGCCCTGAAGACATGGCGACATTACCTCCTAGGGAAGTGGTGTGAGATATACACGGATCACAAAAGTCTGAAGTATATTTTCACTCAGAAGGAATTGAACATGAGGCAAAGAAGATGGCTAGAGTTGATCAAGGATTATGACCTCAGTGTTCAATATCACCCTGGGAAGGCTAATGTGGTAGCAGATGCATTAAGCAGAAAGGCTTGTGCCTTGAATGCTATGCTTAAGAAGAGGCTACCCGCCCTGTATGAAGAACTTGAAAGCTTCGGGTTGGAACTGGTTGCACCAGGATTCTTAGCCAACCTTGAAGTCAAGCCTACCCTGATGGATGATATTAAGGAAGCTCAGAAGGGACACGAGAGTATTGAAGGCATTAAGAAGAAGATCAAGGCAGGCAAGGCCCCAGGATTCTCAGAGGATAAGCAAGGAATCGTGTGGTTTGGAAACCGCATTTGCATACCCAACAGGATTGAGCTCAAGAATTTGATCTTGCAAGAAGCTCATGACACCCCGTATTCAATCCACCCCGGAGGAACCAAGATGTATCAAGACCTGAAGGAAAGATTTTGGTGGCACGGGATGAAAAGGGAGATTGCCACCTATGTTGCAAAGTGTGATGTATGCCAAAGGGTCAAAGCTGAATATCAGCGACCTGCTGGATTGCTCCAACCACTCAAGGTTCCCGAGTGGAAATGGGATAAAGTCGGAATGGATTTCATCACGGGACTACCTAGGTCAAACAAGGGACATGACTCCATCTGGGTCATAGTCGATCATTTGACTAAAGTAGCCCATTTCATTCCTGTGAAGACTACCTATGATGGCAACCAGCTAGCAACTTTATACATCAACAGAATCGTAAGCCTTCATGGTGTTCCCAAGGAGATTGTGTTAGATCGTGGAACCCAGTTTACCTCAAGGTTCTGGAAGAAGTTCCAAGAGGCCATGGGGACCAAGTTGTCCTTCAGCACTGCTTTCCACCCACAGACAGGAGGTCAGACAGAACGAGTGAATCAGATACTCGAGGACATGCTTCGAGCCTGTGTCTTAGCATATGGAGCTAGGTGGAAAGATTGCCTCCCTTTCGCCGAGTTCTCCTACAACAACAGTTATCAGTCCAGCCTCCGGATGGCACCATTTGAGGTGTTGTACGGACGCAAGTGTCGCACACCCCTCAATTGGTCAGAAACCGGAGAAGGACTAGTATTTGGGCCTGAAATCCTCCGTGAAGCAGAAGAGCAAGCTCAGCTAGTCAGAGAGCAACTGAAGACCGCTAAGTACAGACAGAAGAGCTATGCGGACACTCGTCGCCGACAGGTAAACTTCCATGTCGGAGACCATGTGTACCTGCGAGTAACTCCTCTTAAGGGAACCAAACGTTTCCACGTTAAGGGAAAGCTCGCACCAAGATTTATCGGCCCCTTCGAGATCACCGCACGACGCGGAGAAGTGGCTTACCAGTTGGAACTGCCACCTGAACTATCCGATGTGCACAACGTATTCCACGTGTCACAACTCCGGAAGTGTCTCCAAGTCCCAAACAAGCCTGATCTTTACAAGGACGTCAATCATCAAGCCATTGACCTTCAGCCTGATTTGACTTACCGTGAGAGGCCCATCTGCATTTTGGATGAGGCTGAGCGATGCACTCGTAGCCGCACGATCAAGTACTTCAAGGTCCAGTGGAGCAACCACACTGAAGCAGAAGCAACCTGGGAACGTGAAGACTACCTTAGATCCGAGTTTCCATATCTCTTTAAAGCCTAGTTTAGGAATCTCGGGGACGAGATTCTTGTAAGGGGGTAGGTCTGTCACACCCTGCATTTTGTAACATGTCATTTGCATTAATAAAGCATGAAAATTTGGACCAACAAAATCTTTTGCATTATTTGGCTTTTATTTTGAAGTTGGTTTCCTCTGGTTGATTTTTCAAGTGCTCTTTGTCGGCGTTCTGGGAACGGGGGTCCCTAGACTTGCCTGCCTGCGGCCCGCGGCGTGGCTCGAATGAAGGCCCAGTATGGCCCACCTTCATCAACGCAAGATTCAAGACCCTCGCGAGGGGCCAAGCCTCGCGGGGAGGACGACACAACGCTTCCTCGGGCGCGGCCTCCTCAGGTTGGCTCATGAGGAGGCGGAGAGATCAAGGCAGGGTACCTCGCGAGGTGCCCATGACGCAAGCCATGACGACCAAGGGTGCCAGGCGGGCGCCAGACCGCACAGTGTCCTCCCCTTTCCTCTTTGGTGCAAAGGGGGCAAGCGCAGGCGAGAGGATCAAGCAAAGGCATCCATTTCGGTGCAACGAGACCAAGACCAGTCCAACGGTGGGAATGAGCTCATCGTGGAGCCCAGAGCGGCGTCACCACAGGGCCTTTGGCAGGCGAGGACCAACTTTGGTCAGGATAAGTGTACTGTATGTTCCCCTTCAAATTGGCCAATTGTTGGCGCCCTTCCCGCTCAATATTTGGGAAGAGGCCCAAGGCCTTTGCCTATAAATAGGACTAGCCACCCCCAGGGTAGAGTCATCGGGTATCCAGGATCCGAGCAAGAAGAGAGAGAGAGAAGGGCAGCTGAACTTCCCTAGCAGTTCATCGTCCTAGCCAAGAACAGGCCCTCGCGAGGCTGTTCTCCTTTGTACTGATCATCATCATCATCAGCCCAAGAGGAAATCCATCCACCCAAAAAACAGAGTAGGGTATTACACCACAATGGTGGCCCGAACTAGTATAAACTTTGTGTTCTTTGTGCTGTTCTTCCGGTAGTTCAGATCCTGGTGAGACAGAGAGGTGGTGGGCAGAATCTCCGCGCTCACCCCAGAGTTCGAACCTTAAGGGTCTGCCGGAACCCACGATCTGACACTCTTAATAGTCAACTGCTCCACCTTCTATACTTAATCTCCTTGACCCAAACTTCTGCCCAATGATCATGCCATGTGTATGGAGCAATATAGTATCTTCTTACAAAAATAATTTGGCCAAAAAGTATTTTCAAAAATTAGTTTTCCAAAAAACCCCTAGATTGAGGATTGCACTGCAAATACTTAATTAAGGGCAGTAAAAATATTTCAAAAGGTATACTTGAAACCTATTAGATATAGGATACCCAGAAACCACAAAAATATAATTTTGAAAGTTATTTTCCTATTTTATTTGAAGGATTTTTCTTAAGGCCAAAAATGGTCTTAAATAGGTTAAAATTATTTAAAAGCTTTAAAAATATTTGAGAAAAATTAGGGAGACTCAATGGACATATATTTTCCATATATATGAGTTTCAACACATGGTTATGATCAAAATATTGGACAAAACCTCCCAAAACCATTTCTGCCCATTTCAAGGATTTGAAATATTCCTATAGGAAATATTTCCTCCCAAAACCATTTCTGCCCATCTGGATTCCAAGGAAAATCCAGAAAGTCACAAATGCATATTGTGATCACCTTGCAAAGCCTCATGTCAATTAAAGTCATTTTGGTTCACCAAAATGCCCCAAAACCCTCTCTGACCAGAATCAAATTTGATCAAGTTTGTACTACCAACTTTCTCTCCTTGACCCCAACTTTGGTGAGAATGTTCCCATGACCAAATGAGGCCACCACACCAAGTGGTGCACCAAGGAGAAGTGATTTGCTCAACTAGATCTATACAAGTCTATTTCTGCTCATTTCTAGGGTTTACAAAAGTTGCATTGGCAACTTTGCCCAATTAAGCTCCAAATTGGTGGAAGGCCCTAGTTATATGTGTCATTTCACCCTGTGGAGTATCATGGCAATTGGAGATCATTTGCTTGCCAAAACTCTTATCAAACACCTTCTGCCACTTTTCAAAAATCCCCATTTTGACCACTAAAACTATTCTCCTTGAGCTAAGCTTTTTACCACAGCTCCTCCTAGACCCCTTCCACCTCCAGTAACAATGGCAAGTCCCCAGCTCAATAATTGATGGGTGAAACCCCCCTCTTTCTCTCTCTGGACATCCCACTTCTCCCTCTTCCTCACCTCCCTCCTCACTCCAGTGGCCATCCATGGCATCCAATGCACCACCCCATTTCTTTACTCCCTCCTAGACCTGCTAGACACCAAAGGACGCGCTCACCATGCATAAAGAATGGCCATGCCGGCCATTTGGGCGGTCTGGAGCATGCTACAGTGCGCTCCCGCACTGTAGCCGCCCCCTTCCAACCACCTCCGGCCACCTCGGCTCTCCCCCTCACGCCAGCCGATGCTCCTCGACGTCCGCAACACGGCAACTGGTCGGCCCCCTCCTCCTTCTCTCTCTCCTGCCCCTGCTCGCACGCGCTCCATGGCCGCCCGAGCGCTCCAATGAGCGAGCTCACACGCGCGACATCTCTGACCTTTTCCCACTCCTTATCTTCTTCCCCTGGGCATAGTCGACCCCCACGAACACCCCAGACACAATCAAACAGGCCCCCGTGACCCGTGGCGACGGCAACGAGCTCGCCGGCGCACAGGTCCACGGTGGACCATCGTGCGGCTATATAAGCCTGCCCCGGGCCGCTCCAGTGGCATTCGCCTCCGTCTCACACCCCCAGGAGCACGCCCGCACCACCCAATAAACCCCGGAGATCCTCTGTGCTCGGGATCGACCGGAGCTCCGCCGCCTCGGGTCGCCGTCGATCTTAGGGTATGGGCTCCCTCCGCCCCTCCTCTCTCTCGATCTGGACCCTCCTCACCTCCCTGATCATTTCCCCTCCGTTTCCCCTCTCTTTTGAAGCCGGAAACGACCGGAGCCGTCGACACCCGAAGCTCCTCCGCCGCGAACCTCATCGCCGGCGAACCCCTGCACCCCGGCGACCAACTCCGGCACCACCCGAATGGCGACACGACGAGGAGTCCAGCGGTGCCATCAGCTCACCTCGCCGTGTCCGGAAACGTCGCCGGTGAGCTTGCCGCCCCTCTGACCCAGGGTTGACGACGACGACCGTGGGGCCCATCTGTCAGCCCCTCGCCCTAACGCCTGGGCCCCGCTCGTCAGGTTTGAACCTGGCACGCGCGCTTGCACTGGTGTGCTGGGCCGCCGCTCTGGCTGGGCCTGCTGCTCTGCGGCTGTTCTGGCCCAGCAGGCACAATGCCCTTTTTCTTTTTCTTTTTCTGTCACTATTCCAAAAATTCCACAGGATTAAATAATAATCCAAATGCAACAATTCTAGTTCCTAAAATCTTGTAAAAATCCCACCTAATTAATGGCGCAACTTTCATTCAAGTCCAACCAACTTTTTTGTACTGTTCAAATTTAAATTCAAATTTGAGCAGTTTAATCTCTGTTTGGAAATCCATATCCCCTCTTGTATAACTCCAAATCCAAAACTAGGAATTTTCCCCTTCTTAGTTTTCAACCTAGTATTTTACAAAAATGAGTTGACAATTTGTGAGCACTTTGGTTTTTCTGTTTTATTATTGCCTTATTTTCTCGTTATTATTTTGCGACGATAGATTGCGTTGCTGACAAAGGAGTTGGACCAGAAGACTTTGAAGACCCAGAAGACTTTGTTGAGCCAGGCAAGCAGCCCTTTGACCATGTCTATGAAACCCCTTTTATGCATGTCATATAGCACTTTATTATTGTTGCATCGGAATCATGATGAGATGGTAGCCACTTTGGTGGGTTGCCTTCGTTACTTCCTCGTTGGTACCTGCATTATGCATGACCCTACCTTCTTATGAGGGTTATGCCGGTGGGAGTAGATAGGATGCCAAAGTAGTTGCTACGCAAAAAGGTACGGTTATATGCATGGTGATGGATTCAAGTGTTTTCAAAGACTTTTCGAAAACCCCGTCGGGTGCCACTTATGCCCGAGGGAGACAATGAGATGGGTAACCACTTGATGACGAAGTGGAGTACCAAGGCAAGTGTGTGTGTGTTGTTTTCGAAAACGGATTAGATTTAAGATTTGTCGACTGTCCCAACTTTACATGCGCAACCACTCTACCCTTATATGGGAAAGGGCATTATTGATTACCTAGGTCGATACTAGCTTGGATCCCACATTACTAGTGATGGGGGAGAGTTGGTGCTTTCTCTCGGGACGGGGTCGTGTCAGGTAGGGCGGCCATGACTGTTTTCACTGGGCACCGGATACACCATTGTGTCCCCTCTCGGATGTTACGATCTCGAGTAGGTCTCGCATGATGTTCATCGTGAGGATACGGAACAACGAGTGGACTCCATGTTAGTGTCGTCTAGGGAAAGATAGTGATCCAGTGCTTACCCCGGGTACTTGAGGTACCGCGGGTCGTGGATGACACGGAAGCTCCCCGGATCTTGTGGGTAAAGTGTGCAACCTCTGCAGAGTGTTAAAACTATTCGAATAGCCGTGTCCACGGTCAAGGACAGTTGGGCGGTGCTGCTTAAACTACGTTCACGTGTTTGCTAACCAGTGTGTGTGTTTGGATAAGTGGGAAGAACTACTTGGGTCAAGTCAAGGACTTGACATGATTGAGCTGGGTTGGTGCCCACTCTATTTATGTTGATATCTGTAACCTGTCCTCATGGTTACTTGAATTCTCCTGATGCATGTCTTACAAGTTGTTGAACATGTCATTGCACTCAAAACTAGCTTTCCGCAAAAATCTACCTATGTCATGCATTATTGTACCTTGAACCAACATGGGTTGCTTGCGAGTACATTCAAAGTACTCATTGGCTTGCCACTGGTTATTTAATTGGCCAGGCATGGAAGAACAGGAGTTCAAAGAAGAATACTTTGGAGACGAACATGTGAACTAGGACGTTTCCCAGTCAGAATGCCTGTAGGGTTAAGGCAGATGGCATGGGTTCTACTTATCGACGAAGATTTCCGCTTCTTGTGTTTCATTTGATGTTCAGCCCTTAAGGCTTTATCTATGTAAGACTTGACCATAATGGTCATAATTTGTGTAAGATGGTACGTATGTATGTAAGACTCTTGTTATTCAGCTTCCGTGTGTTCAGTGAGCATTGATCTCTGGGATCACTGTACACGTGCATTCGGTGATCACGACTTATGAGTCGGGGTCCCCACAGTGGCATCATGAGCTAGGTCTACGCGTAGATGATATGCACGAGTAGAACACATAGAGTTGTGGGTGGTCTTAGTCATACTGCTTACCAACAACGTCTTATTTTGATTCGGCGGTATTGTGGGATGAAGCAGCCCGGACCAACCTTACATGTCCACGCACATGAGACCGGTTCCACCGACCGACATGCAACTAGTTTTGCATAAAGGTCCCTGGCGGGTGTTAGTTTCTCCTACTTTAGTTGAATCGAATTTGACTACGGCTGGTCCTTGAAGAAGGTTAAAACAACAAAGTTGACGAATCACCGTTGTCGTGTTTTTGCCGTATGTAAGAACGGTTCTTGCTAGAAGCCCGTAGCAGCCACGTAAAACTAGCAACAACAAAGTAGAGGACATGTAACTTGTTTTTGCAGGGCATGTTGTGATGTGATGTGTCAAGACATGATGTGATGTACGTTATTGTATGAGATGATCTTGTTTTGTACGTTATCAGTAACTAGAAGGAGCCTTATGGTTGTATCCTTATTGTGTGAAATGCATACGCCATGTAATTGCTTTACTTTATCACTATGCGTTAGCGATAATTGTAGAAGCAATAGTTGGTGAGACGACCACGACGCAACGATGGAGATCAAGGTGTCGAGCTGGTGACGATGGAGATCATGACGATGCTTTGGAGATGGAGATCAAAAGCACAAGATCATGATGGCCATATCATGTCACATATTTTGATTGCATGTGATGTTTATCTTTTATGCATCTTGTTTTGCTTAATACGGCGGTAGCATTATAAGATGATCCATTCACTAAATTTCAAGGTAAAAGTGTTCTCCCCGAGTATGCACCATTGCGGAAGTTTGTCATTTCGAGACACCACTTGATGATCGGGTGTGATAGACTCTACGTTCACATACAACGGGTGCAAGACAGTTTTGCACATGCGGAATACTTGGGGTACAGACATGGTCTCGGAACACTGGAGACTGAAAGGTCGAACATGAGTCATATAGTAGATATGATCAACATAGAGATGTTCACCATTGATGACTACCCCATCTCACGTGATGATTGGACATGGGTTAGTTGATATGGATCATGTATCACTTAGACAACTTGAGAGATGTTGGTTTAAGTGGGAGCTCATTAGTAATTTCATTAATTGAACTTAATTTATCAATAACTTAGTCCTGATAGTATTTGCATATCTATGTTTCAGATCAGTAACTCGCGATATAGCTCCCCTATTTTTGATATGTTCCTAGAGAAAAATAAGTTGAAAGATGATAGTAGCAATGATGCAGACTGGGTCCATGATCTGAGGATTATCCTCGTTGCTGCACAGAAAAATTATGTCCTTGATGCACCGCTAGGTGACAGACCTATTGCAGGAGCAAATGCAGACGTTATAAACGTTTGGCAAGCTCGATATGATGACTACTTAATAGTTTATTGCGCTATACTTTACAGCTTAGAACCGGCACTTGAAAAAACATTTTGAACACCACGGAGCATCTGAGATGTTCCAAGAGATGAAATTGGTATTTCAGAATCATGCCCGTGTGGAGAGGTATGAGACCTCTAACATGTACTTTGCCTACAATATGGAGGAGCATAGCTCAACCAGTGAGCATGTGCTCAGAATGTTTGGGTACTATAGTCGCTTGAATCAAGTGGGAGTTAATCTTCTAGATAAGATAGTGATTGACAAAGTTCTCTAGTCACTATCACCAAGCTAATAGAACTTCGTGATGAACTATAATATGCAAGGGATGACGAAAATGATTCCCGAGCTCTTCACGATGCTGAAGTCGGCGATGGTAGAAATCAAGAAACAACATCAAGTGTTGATGATTAATAAGACCACTAGTTTCAAGAAAAAGGGCAATGGAAAGAAAGGGAACTTCAAGAAGGATGGCAAGCAAGTTGCCACTCCCATGAAGAATCCCAAAGCTAGACCCAAGCCTGAAACTGAGTGCTTGTACTGCAAAGGAAATTTTCACTGGAAGCGGAACTGTCCCAAATACTTGGCGGATAGAAGGATGTCAAAGTGAACAAAGGCATATATGATATACATGTTATTGATGTGTACTTTACTAGTGTTCGTAGCAACCCCTGGGTATTTGATACCGATTCAGTTGCTGAGATTAGTAACTCGAAACAGGAGTTGCGGAATAAGAAGAGACTAGTTAAGGATGAGGTGACGATGTGTGTTGGAAATGATTCCAAGGTTGATACGATCACCATCGCACACTCCCTCTACCTTCGAGATTAGTGTTCAAACCTAAATAAATGTTATTTGGTTTCTGCGTTGAGCACGAATATGACTGGATCATGTTTATTGCACTAAATTTATTCATTTAATTCGGAGAATAATTGTTATTCTGTTTAGATGAATAAAACCTTCTATAGTCATGCACCCAATGTGAATGGTTTATTGAATCTCGATCGTAGTGATACACATATTCATAATATTTATGCCAAAAGATGCAAAGTTGATAATGATAGTGCAACATATTTTTGGCACTACCGTTTAGGTCATATTGGTGTAAAACGCATGAAGAAACTCCATGCAGATGGGCTTTTGGAATCACTTGATTATGAATCATTTGATACTTGCGAACAATGGAGCAAGGTAATAACTTATTGGAAATAATACATACCGATGTATGCGGTCCGATGAGTGTTGAAGCACGCGTCGGGTATCGTTATTTTCTGACCTATACAAATGATTTGAGTAGGTATGGGTATATCTACTTAATGAAACACAAGTCTGAAACATTTGAAAAGTTGAAAGAATTTCAGAGTGAAGTGGAGAATCATCGTAACAAGAAAATAAACTTTCTACAATCTAATCATGGAGGCTAATATTTGAGTTACGAGTTTGGCCTTTTTTGGTGTTCTAGGAATGAGGGTCCCCAGACTTGCCTGCCTGCAGCCCAGGGCGTGGCTCCTCTAGCGGCTTGGCACGACCCATCTTCACCAGCAAACGCTCAAGGCCCTCGCGAGGGGCCAAGCCTCGCAAGGCGGACAACACAAGATCTCCTCAGGGGCGGCCTCCCTAGGCTGGCTCCCGAGGAGCAGAGAGATCTATGCAAGGGGCACCTCGCGAGGTTCGCATGACGTGAGCCATGACGACCAAGGTCAGGCGGGTGCTAGCGGGCCCAGAGTACCGTTTGCCTCTTTGGTGCTAAAGGGGTAAGCGCAGGCGAGGAGTCCTGAGGCATCGGGAAAAGGTTTCCATATTGGCGCAATGAGACCAAGACCAGCAGGACGGCAGGACGGAGGTCATCGCGGAGCCCACGACGGGGTCACCACCAGAGCCTTTGGTAGACGAAGACCGCCTTTTGTCAGGATAGCTTATACTAGCTGTCCCCCTTCGAATTGGCTGTTGTGGGATCCGTTCTCGCCTAAACATTTGGGAAGAGGACCCAGGCCACTATAAATAGGACTAGCCACCACCATAGGAAGGGGCCTCAAGACCAGGACCTTCAAGAAGAAGCTCGAGGCCGACGGCAGGGGCTGGCACGATGAGTTCCAGTCTGTGTTGTGGTCCATCCGCACCACTGCCACCAAGCCAACAGGCGAGACCCCGTTCTTCCTTGTCTACGGAGCAGAAGCGGTTCTCCCTCACAAGGTCACGCATCACTCCGTGCGTGTCCTGGCGTTTGATGAGACACAGCAGGACGCCATGTGGGGATGGACCTTGTGCTGGGGGAGGAACACTGTCGTGAAGCCTCACTCCGAGCGGCAAGATACCAGCAGGCGCTGCGACGGTACCACTGTCACAATGTCCTCTTTAGGACGCTTGAGGTGGGTGATCTCGTCCTGAGGCGGGTCCTATCGGATGTGGGCTTCCGGCAAACCCTTAAGGTTCGAACACTGGGGTGCGCGCAAAGTCTTTCCCCCTACCGATCTATGCCCTAGCTCGCTAAGATCTCGCGGATGAACTCAACGAACTCACAACACAGATAGACACAATATTTATACTGGTTTGGGCCACCGTTGTGGTGTAATACCCTACTCTAGTGTGGTGGTGCTGGATTGCCTCTTGGGCTGATGAAAAACATTACAAGGAGAAGAATAGCCTCCTGAGGTTGAGGTGCTCTTGTGCTTGGTGGACTTAGCGGGAGAGAGCTGGGTGAACTGCTCGATCCCCTCTACTGTGGTGGCTAGCTCTACTTATATAGGTCCTGGTCCCCTTCCCAAATATTGAGCGGGAAGGGAGCCAACAATGGCGGGCAAATTTAAAGGAGGAAAGCTAGTACAAGCTATCCTGACAAAAGTGGTCTTCACCAGCAAAAGGCTCTGGTGGTGACGCCGTCTTGGGCTCCATGACGACCTTCGTCTTGCTGTCCTTCTAGTCTTGGTCTCGTTGCACCGATATGGCAACCTTTGCCTGATGCCTCGGTACTCCTCGCCTGCGCCTACTTCCTTAGCACAAAATTGGAAACAAGGATGATGTGCGCGCTGGCACCCGCCTGGCGCAAATCGCCATGGCTCATGTCACGAGAGCCTCGTGAGGTTTGCCTCTCCTTGATATCTCCGCTCCTCGTGAGCTTGCCTGACTAGGCCACTCCTGAGGAGGTGTTGCGTCATCTGCCTCGCGAGGCTTGGCCCCTCGTGAGGGTCTTGGATGTCTTGTTGATGAAGATGGGTCGTACGGCCTCCTGGCTTAGCCACGTCATGGGCCGCAGGCAGGCAAGTCTAGGGACCCCCATTCCCAGAATGCCGACAGTAGCCCCCGGGCCCAAGGTGCGCTCGGGCTTGGCTTCGCGGCGAAGCCGAAGGTCAAGTTTAGAGCGCCGCGGGCCCAAAAAGCTTGCGGCCTAGGTTGACGCGTGGCGGTTGATTGGACGTGGGCGTCTCCACTTCCCCATGCTGCCTCAACAACTGCTTGACCTGACAAAAGGCTGGCGCAGGCAGTACTTGCCTTCATTGCTTCTTCCCCGCCTCGCTCCAGATCTCATTAGTTTTAGCTTTTGTTCCCTGCGAAGAATCATGAAGTACCCCGTGGGGGCATGTAAGGGTCTGTAATGTCTTTTGTCCTTATCTTCCCTGTTATGAGAATTTGGTGAACGCATGTCCCGTTAAGGATCGGTGCCCCCTTTCTTTCCTCACGATAGCTTGTTGCTCTACGCTGACGGGTCCCGGTCCCCAGGCAGGCTACAACCGTCGCTGGTATGCCAGGTCGCGTGCCGTGGTCAAGGCCAGGAGGTGTGCGGCCCGAGCTCCAGTAAGAGCCCCTGAGGCGCGATGCTCAGGAGGTCCCCCTTAGCGCTCAAGCAGCCATGGTAAGGCAAGAAAGGGAGTTGACATGGCCGCAACGGGGTTGCGGCAAGGCGAGGGTGACCATTAGGCCCCAACATTCAGCCGATCCAAGAGTGGGACTTATCTTGTTGACTTCACGGCGATTCCTGATGGTGTGCTAGGCCTGCGCGCCAACTTGTGCGGCGTAGCTTGGCCATCCCACACGAGTTTCCCTCCCCCGTGCTCTACTTAGTGCTCTACGTCCTCAGGTCCTGGCCCTCGAGCGAGCTCAGCCGCTGGTATGCTAGGTCGCGATGCCGTGGTCAAGGCCAAGGGGTGAGGGCTGGAGAGCCAGTAAGAGCTCCCGAGTCACGATGCTCAGGAGCCCCCCTTTAATGCGCAAGCGAATTGCATGAGAGAAAAGGAGACTCGCGGTGCCGCCTGCTATCCTCCCCATGGGATCCCTGTGAACAGGCATAAGAAGAAACACGGTTTGCCATTATAGCTGTCAGCCTGCTGCTGGTTGCTCTAGATGAAGTGAAGGCACCGAGGCCCTGGTGAGGTGACTTGCGCGGGGCGTGCCGCGAGCCAGAGCTCGACCGCTCAGATTTGTCGACGTGGCCGGGACGGACCCATGCACCAGCGCCGTGCCTGTGAGGAGGCCCCGTGGGAGGCGATGATAGAGCAGGTGATAACCGTAGGCATGTTAAGCATGGAAAGCAGATCAGCTTGGGTAAATGCAGGAAGATACATGCCACTGGGTCCGGCCCGAGCGGCTTGGGGATAATGCAGCCTGAGGGGCGCCCCAGCAAGGTGAGCTAAAGACATAAGAAAAAGGGATACATGCCACAAGGAAGGACCCATGCGGCCTGGGAATAATGCAGCCCGTGGGGCGCTCCCAGCTAAACGAGTTTGGAAGATGTCACCTGGTTCTGTAGACGAAGTAGAGTTGGTGCAGCTGAAGGTGTGCGTCGAAGGAGTGGCCCCTCACGAACCACCAGGGCCCTGAGCCTTGGGAGGCTCTGGGGGCTCGGGAGGTTCCCTGAAGACTGTCTCCATTTCTGCCAGGACGGCGTGGTACCTGGCCTCCTGAGCCACCAGGATACACCGCATGTTGCGCTGATAGGCTGACGCCACGCTCGGGAAGCCGAAGGGCATGCGAACGTAGCTGTGTGGAGGGCCCTCGCAACGGCCCACAAGCGAAGGCCGGAAGAGCTCCTCAGATGCGGCCCTGTTGAGCCTTGGGACGTCGACGCAAACTCGCAGCCCAGCATCCTCACCTGGATGGGGAGCTGCATCTTGTGAGCAGCTGTCGCCGCGCATGGCTCTGGCATCTTGCAGTTCCTGATTGGTCTTGGTGATGAACTCCTGAGTGGTGGGCACTCCTTGCCCCGTGTTCTCCTGAGGGAAACATGACATAAACACGCCTCCAAGTGGTGCCCAGGCGCCTCCCTCATGAGGTTGGCAAGGTCTGAGGCCCTCCAGAAGAGATCCCCCGAGCCCTGCCTAAGGAGGGCGCCGGGCGCGCCTTCCTATGCGGTGGAGGAAGGCACCCCTGTGACGGACGCTGATCCTGATGAGGCTCCTGCCGTGACACCATCTTCCTGAGGTACTACGCGGTGCGACTTCTTCTTCTTGGGGATGACCTCCGGAGGGCCCTCACTTCTATGTCGGGGTCGATGATTGCTGCAGCCTGGAAGGCATGCTCGAGGGAGCACACCGCATCTGTTTCTTCACATGGGACCGTGATGATTCCACCGCTTCCCGGCATCTTGAGGACATTGTAGCCGTGATGGGTGACTGCCATGAACTTGGCCAGGGCTAGATACCCAAGGATGGCGTTGTACGGCAGGCGGATGTGCACGACATCGAAATCGATGAGCTCGGTGTGGTAGTTCTGGAGCTCTTCGAAGGTGACTGGCAGGCGGACCTGCCCTATCAGTGTGGTGGAACCGCCGGTCACTCCTGAGAAAGGCTTGGTAGGATGGAGCTGCTCATATGGCACTTGGAGGTTGTCGAACGAGTCGACGGACAGAATGTTGAGCCCCGTGCGCCATCGATGAGGGTCTTGGTAACATGCACATTGCTGATGACTGGAGAGCACAACATCGGGAGGGCACCAGCGATGGCCGCGCACTTGAGCAGATCTGCCGAGTTGAAAGTGATGGCGCATTGGGACCACTTGAGCGGGCGCATGGCCTCGAGCTTGGGGAGCACCGCGTTCACCTCGCGAGTGGATTGTTTGAAGATGCGCTGAGAGGCTGGGGCCTGGGCGCCGCCCAAGATGCAGGCGATTGCACGCGGCTCCTGGAAGCCCCCAGCCCCCTCGTCTTGATGATGTTCGTCATTCCTTCTTGGTGGCGGCAGCGGGGGAAGACCGGCGTTGCCTTGGGGCAATCCCCACGAGGCTGGTCCCTCCAAGCGCCCTCGCGAGGATGGTCCTGCCAGCGGTCCTCATGAGTCCTATCGCGCCACTCCTGGCGCGGGCCACGGTCGTCCCAGCGTCCTCCTCCACTGCCGTAGCCCCGGTCGCTACGCTCGGGGCATCGACTGAAGCGTCCTTCTCGTATGGCTCTGAGGTCTTGATAGTCACTGGTGTTGTGGGTGTTCAGGTTGTGGAAGGTGCCGAACGGTCGGCTATTCTTGGATGACTCGGGCTGATCCCTGTCCCTCTTGGTGTCGGGCTCTGCTGCGAGCACTGCCGCTTCCTTGCGCTTCACGTCCTTGGCCTTGGCTTTCTTCTCCTTCGCTCCCGCGGCTGGTAGCTCGAGGAGGGAGAGGCGCCCCTCCTCAACTCTTGCGCACTTGGTTGCCAGGTTGAAAAGCTCCTGAGACGTGCACAACTCCTCATAGATAGCGAGCTCTTCCTTCATCTTGATGTCACGGACGCCGTCGGAGAACGCGGAGATGATGGCCTCGTCCGTGACCTTGGGGATCTTGAGGCGAGTGTTGTTGAAATGCTGGATGTACTTCTAGAGGGTCTCTCCTGGTTGTTGCTTGATGTTGTGCAGGTCACCCACGGCCGGCGGGCTTTCGCGAGTGACTTGGAAGTTGGCAACAAAGCGGTTGCGCATCTCGTCCCAGGAGGAGATCGAGCCGTGCTGCAGGTTCAGGAGCCACGAGCGGGCTCCATCCTTGAGAGCCTTGGGAAACCAGTTTGCCATGACTTTCTTGTCGCTGTTGGCTGCTTCGATGCATAGCTTGTAGAGCTGCAGGAACTCCGCGGGGTCGGCGATGCCGTCGCAGCGAGGAGGCAGATCCGGCTTGAACTTGCCTGGCCTAGCGACGCTACGCAGCTCGGGGGTGAAGGCTGAAGGAAATATGCCCTAGAGGCGATAATAGAGTTATTATTTATTTCCTTATTTCATGATAAATGTTTATTATTCATGCTAGAATTGTATTAACCGGAAACATAATACATGTGTGAATACATAGACAAACAAGAGTGTCACTAGTATGCCTCTACTTGACTAGCTCATTAATCAAAGATGGTTATGTTTCCTAACCATAGACAAAGAGTTGTTATTTGATTAATGGGATCACATCATTAGATGAATGATCTGATTGACTTGACCCATTCCATTAGCTTGGCACTTGATCGTTTAGTTTGTTGCTATTGCTTTCTTCATGACTTATACATGTTCCTATGACTATGAGATTATGCAACTCCCGTTTACCGGAGGAACACTTTGTGTGCTACCAAACGTCACAACGTAACTGGGTGGTTATAAAGGTGCTCTAAAGGTGTCTCCGAAGGTACTTGTTGGGTTGGTGTATTTCGAGATTAGGATTTGTCACTCCGAATGTCGGAGAGGTATCTCTGGGCCCTCTCGGTAATGCACATCACCTATGCCTTGCAAGCATTGCAACTAATGAGTTAGTTGCGGGATGATGTATTACGGAATGAGTAAAGAGACTTGCCGGTAACGAGATTGAACTAGGTATAGGATACCGACGATCGAATCTCGGGCAAGTAACATACCGATGACAAAGGGAACAACGTATGTTGTTATGCGGTTTGACCGATAAAGATCTTCGTAGAATATGTAGGAACCAATATGAGCATCTAGTTTCCGCTATTGGTTATTGACCGGAGACATGTCTCGGTCATGTCTACATTGTTCTCGAACCGTAGGGTCCGCACGCTTAAGGTTTTGATGATAGTTATATTGTGAGTTTATGAGTTTTGATGTACCGAAGGAGTTCGGAGTCCCGGTGATCGGGGACATGACGAGGAGTCTCGAAATTGTCGAGACATAAAGATCAATATATTGTAAGCCTATATTTGGCCAGCGGAATCGTTCCGGGTGAAATCAGGATATACCAGAGTACCGGGGGTTACCAGAACCCCCCCGGGGGTTATTGGGCCTACATGGGCCTTAAGGGAGAAGAGGAGGGCCGGCCAGGGCAGGCCGCGCGCCCCTCCCCCCTTAGTCCGAATAGGACAAGGAAGGGGGGCACCCCCCTTTCCTCTTCCCCTTCCCCCTTTCCTTCTCCAACAAGGCAAGAGGGGGGGGAGTCCTACTCCCGGTGGGAGTAGGACTCCTCCAGGCGCACCCCAAAGGGGCCGGCTGCACCTCCCCCTCCCTCCTTTATATACGGGGGCAGGGGGCACCCTAGGACACACAAGTTGATCTTCGTGATCGTTCCTTAGCCGTGTGCGGTGCCCCCTCCACGATATTACACCTCGATCATATTGTAGCGGTGCTTAGGCGAAGCCCTGCGACGGTTGAACATCAAGATCGTCACCATGCCGTCGTGCTGACGGAACTCCTCCCCGAAGCTTTGCTGGATCGGAGCTCGGGGAGCGTCATTGAGCTGAACGTGTGCCAAGAACTCGGAGGTGCCGGAGTAATGGTGCTTGGATCGGTTGGACCGGGAAGACGTACGACTACTTCCTCTATGTTGTGTCAACGCTTCCGCTTTGGTCTACAAGGGTACGTAGACAACTCGCTCCCCTGTTGTTGCTATGCATCACCATGATCTTGCGTGTGCGTAGGATTTTTTTTTGAAATTACTACGTTCCCCAACAGTGGCATCCGAGCCAGGTTTTTATGGTTTGATGTTATATGCACGAGTATAACACAAGTGAGTTCTGGGCGATATAAGTCATACTGCTTACCAGCATGTCATACTTTGGTTCGGCGGTATTGTTGGATGAAGCGGCCCGGACCGACATTACGCGTATGCTTACGCGAGACTGGTTCTACCGCCGTGCTTTGCACACAGGTGGCTGGCGGGTGTCAGTTTCTCCAACTTTAGTTGAATCGAGTGTGGCTACGCCCGGTCCTTGCGAAGGTTAAAATAGCACCAACTTGACAAACTATCGTTGTGGTTTTGATGCGTAGGTAAGAACGGTTCTTGCTAAGCCCAGTAGCAGCCACGTAAAACTTGCAACAACAAAGTAGAGGACGTCTAACTTGTTTCTGCAGGGTATGTTGTGATGTGATATGGTCAAGACATGACTAAATTTTATTGTATGAGATGATCATGTTTTGTAACCGAGTTATCGGCAACTGGCAGGAGCCATATGGTTGTCGCTTTATTGTATGCAATGCAATCGCCCTGTAATGCTTTACTTTATCACTAAGCGGTAGCGATAGTCGTAGTAGCATGAAATTGGCGAGACGACAATGATGCTGCGATGGAGATCAAGGTGTCGCGCCGGTGACGATGGTGACCATGATGGGGCTTTAGAGATGGAGATCACAAGCACACGATGATGATGGCCATATCATATCACTTATATTGATTGCATGTGATGTTTATCTTTTATGCATCTTATCTTGCTTTGATTGACGGTAGCATTATAAGATGATACCTCACTAAATTATCATAGTAGAAGTGTTCTCCCTGAGTATGCACCGTTGCGAAAGTTCTTCATGCTGAGACACCACGTGATGATCAGGTGTCATAGGCTCTACGTTCAAATACAACGGGTGCAAAACAGTTGCACACGCGGAATACTCAGGTTTGACTTGACGAGCCTAGCATATAACAGATATGGCCTCGGAACACGGAGATCGAAAGGTCGAGCGTGAATCATACAGTAGATATGATCAACATAGTGATGTTCACCATTGAAACTACTCCATCTCACGTGATGATCGGACATGGTTTAGTTGATATGGATCACGTGATCACTTAGAGGATTAGAGGGATGTCTATCTAAGTGGGAGTTCCTGAGTAATATGATTAAATGAACTTAAATTTATCATGAACTTAGTCCTGGTAGTATTAGCATATCTATGTTGTAGATCAATAGCTCGCGTTTAGCTCCCCTGTTTTATTTTTGATATGTTCCTAGAGAAAACTGAGTTGAAAGATGTTAGTAGCAATGATGCGGATTGGATCCGTGATCTGAGGACTATCCTCATTGCTGCACAGAAGAATTATGTCCTTGATGCACCGCTAGGTGAAAGACCTATTGCAGGAGCAGATGCAGACATTATGAACGTTTGGCTAGCTCAATATGATGACTACTTGATAGTTTAGTGCACCATGCTTAACGGCTTAGAATCGGGACTTCAAAGACGTTTTGAACATCATGGACCATATGAGATGTTCCAGGAGTTGAAGTTAATATTTCAAGCAAATACCCGAGTTGAGAGATATGAAGTCTCCAACAAGTTCTATAGCTAAAAGATGGAGGAGAATCGCTCAACTAGTGAGCATGTGCTCAGATTGTCTGGGTACTACAGTCGCTTGAATCAAGTGGGAGTTAATCTTCCAGATAAAATAGTGATTGACAGAATTCTCCAGTCACCATCACTAAGTTAGTAGAACTTCGTGATGAACTATAATATGCAAGGGATAACGAAAACGATTCCCAAGCTCTTCGTGATGCTAGAATCGACGAAGGTAGAAATCAAGAAAAACATCAAGTGTTGATGGTAGACAAGACCACTAGTTTCAAGAAAAGGGCAAAAGGAAGAAGGGGAACTTCAAGAAGAACGGCAAGCAAGTTGCTGCTCAAGTGAAGAAGCCCAAGTCTGGTCCTAAGCCTGAGACTAAGTGCTTCTACTGCAAAGGGACTGGCCACTGGAAGCAGAACTACCCCAAGTATTTGGCGGATAAGAAAGGATGGCAAAGTAAACAAAGGTATATTGGATATACATGTTATTGATGTGTACTTTACTAGTGTTTATAGCAACCCCTCGGTATTTTATACTGGTTCAGTTGCTAAGAGTAGTAACTCGAAACAGGAGTTGCAGAATAAACTGAGACTAGTTGAGGGTGAAGTGACGATGTGTGTTGGAAGTAGTTCCAAGATTGATATGATCATCATCATACACTCCCTATACTTTAGAGATTAGTGTTGAACCTAAATAAGTGTTATTTGGTGTTTGCGTTGAGCATGAATATGATTTGATCATGTTTATTTCAATACGGTTATTCATTTAAGTAAGAGAATAAATCATTGTTCTGTTTACATGAATAAAACCTTATATGGTTACACACCCAATGAAAATGGTTCATTGGATCTCGATCGTAGTGATACACATATTCATAATATTGAAGCCAAAAGATGCAAAGTTAATAATGATAGTGCAACTTATTTGTGGCACTGCCGTTTAAGTCATATTGGTGTAAAGCGCATGAAGAAACTCCATGCTAATGGGATTTTGGAATCACTGGATTATGAATCACTTGATGCTTGCGAACCATGTCTCTTGGGCAAGATGACTAAAACGCCGTTCTCCGGAACAATAGAGCAAGCAACAGATTTGTTGGAAATCATACATACTGATGTATGTAGTCTGATGAATATTAAGGCTTGCAGTGGGTATCATTATTTTCTGACCTTCACAGATGATTTGAGCAGATATTGGTATATCTACTTAATGAAATAAGAGGTCTAAAACATTTGAAAAGTTCATATAATTTCAGAGTGAAGTAGAAAATCATCGTAACAAGAAAATAAAGTTTCTACGATCTAATCGTGGAGAAGAGTATTTGAGTTACGAGTTTGGTCTTCAGTTAAAACAATGTGAAATAGTTTCACTACTCACGCCACCTGGAACACCACAGCATAATGGTGTGTCCGAACGTCATAACCATACTTTATTGGATATAGGGCAATCTGTGATGTTTCTTACAGATTTACCAACATCGTTTTGGGGTTATGCATTAAAAACAGCTGCATTCACGTTAAAAAGTGGTACCATCTAAGTCCGTTGAGACGACACAATATGAACTGTGGTTTGGCAAGAAACCAAAGTTGTCGTTTCTTAAAGTTTGGGATTGTGATGCTTATATGAAAAAGTTTCATCCTGATAAGCTCAAACCCAAATCGGAGAAATATGTCTTCATAGGATACCCAAAGGAGACAGTTGGGTACACCTTCTATCACAGATCCGATGGCAAGATATTCGTTGCTGAGAATGGATCCTTTCCAGAGAAGGAGTTTCTCTCGAAAGAAGTGAGTGGGAGGAAAGTAGAACTTGATTAGGTAATTGTACCTTCTCCCTTATTGGAAAGTAGTTCATCACAAAAATCTGTTCCTGTGACTACTACACCAATTAGTGAGGAAGCTAATGATGATGATCATGTAACTTCAGATCAAGTTACTACCGAATCTCGTAGGTAAACCAGAGTGGTACGGTAATCCTGTTCTGGAGGTCATGTTACTTGACCATGACGAACTTGCGAACTATGAGGAAGCGATGATGAGCCCAGATTCCGCGAAATGGTTTGAGACCATGAAATCTGAGATAGGATCCATGTATGAGAACAAAGTATGGACTTTGGTTGACTTGCCCGATGACCGGCAAGCCATAGAAAATAAATGGATCTTCAAGAGGAAGACAGACGCTGATAGTAGTGTTACTATCTACAAAGCTAGACTTGTCGAAAAAGGTTTTTGACAAAGTTCAAGGTGTTGAGTATGATGAGATTTTCTCACTCGTATCGATGCTTAAAGTCTGTCCGAATCATGTTAGCAGTTGCCACATTTTATGAAATCTGGCAAATGGATAACAAAACTGCAATCCTTAATGGATTTCTTAAAGAAGAGTTGTATATGATGCAACCAGAAGGTTTTGTCAATCCTAAAGGTGTTAACAAAATATGCAAGCTCCAGCGATCCATCTATGGACTGGTGCAAGCATCTTGGAGTTGGAATGCACGCTTTGATAAGTTGATCAAAGCATATAGTTTTATACAGACTTGCGGTGAAGCCTGTATTTACAAGAAAGTGAGTGGGAGCACTACAGCATTTCTGATAAGTATATGTATGACATATTGTTGATCGGAAATAATGTAGAATTATTCTGCAAAGCACAAAGGAGTGTTTGAAAGGAGTTTTTTCAAAGAAAGACCTCGGTGAAGCTGTTTACATATTGAGCATCAAGATCTATAGAGATAGATCAAGATGCTTGATAAGTTTTTTCAATGAGTACATACCTTGACAAGATTTTGAAGGAGTTCAAAATGGAACAGACAAAGAAAGATTTCTTGCCTATGTTACAAGGTGTGAAATTGAGTAAGACTCAAAACCCGACCACGGCAGAAGATAGAAAGAGAATGAAAGTCATTCCCTATGCCTTGGCCATAGGTTCTATAAAGTATGCCATGCTGTGTAACAGATCTATTGTATACCCTACACTGATTTTGGCAAGGGAGTACAATAGTGATCTAGGAGTAGATCACTGGACAACGGTCAAAATTATCCTTAGCAGAATAAGGATATGTTTCTCGATTATGGAAGTGACAAAAGGTTCGTCGTAAAGGGTTACGTCGATGCAAGTTTTGACACCGATCTGGATGACTCTAAGTCTCGATCTAGATACATATTGAAAGTGGGAGCAATTAGCTAGAGTAGCTCCATGCAGAGCATTGTAGACATAGAAAATTGCAAAGTACATAACGGATCTGAATGTGAAAGACCTGTTGACTAAGATTCTCTCAGAAGCAAAACATGATCACACCTTAGTACTCTTTGGATGTTAGTCACATAGCGATGTGTACTAGATTACTGAATCTAGTAAACCCTTTGGGTGTTGGTCACATGGCAATGTGAACTATGGGTGTTAGTCACATGATGATGTGAACTATCGATGTTAATCACATGGTGATGTGATCTAGATTATTGACTCTAGTGCAAGTGGGAGACTGAAGGAAATATGCCCTAGAGGCAATAATAAAGTTATTATTTATTTCCTCATTTCATGATAAATGTTTATTATTCATGCTAGAATTGTATTAACCGGAAACATAATACATGGAATACATAGACAAACAAGAGCGTCCCTAGTATGCCTCTACTTGACTAGCTCATTAATCAAAGATGGTTATGTTTCCTAACCATAGACAAAGAGTTGTTATTTGATTAATGGGATCACATCATTAGATGAATGATCTGATTGACTTGACCCATTCCGTTAGCTTAGCACTTGATCGTTTAGTTTGTTGCTATTGCTTTCTTCATGACTTATACATGTTCCTATGACTATGAGATTATGCAACTCCCGTTTACCGGAGGAACACTTTGTGTGCTACCAAACGTCACAACGTAACTGGGTGATTATAAAGGTGCTCTACAGGTGTCTCCGAAGGTACTTGTTGGGTTGGCGTATTTCGAGATTAGGATTTGTCACTCCGAATGTCGGAGAGGTATCTCTGGGCCCTCTCGGTAATGCACATCACTTAAGCCTTGCAAGCATTGCAACTAATGAGTTAGTTGCGGGGTGATGTATTACAGAACGAGTAAAGAGACTTGCCGGTAACGAGATTGAACTAGGTATCTCGGGCAAGTAACATACCGATGACAAAGGGAACAACGTATGTTGTTATGCGGTCTGACCGATCAAGATCTTCATAGAATATGTAGGAACCAATATGAGCATCGACGTTCTGCTATTGGTTATTGAACGGAGACATGTCTCGGTCATGTCTACATTGTTCTCGAACCGTAGGGTCCGCACGCTTAAGGTTTCGATGACAGTTATATTATGAGTTTATGAGTTTTGATGTACCAAAGGAGTTCGGAGTCCCGGATGAGATCGAGGACATGACGAGGAGTCTCGAAATGGTCGAGACATAAAGATCAATATATTGGAAGCCTATATTTGGACATCGGAATCGTTCCGGGTGAAATCGGGATTTACCGGAGTACCGGGGGTTACCGGAACCCCCCGGGGGTTATTGGGCCTACATGGGCCTTAAGTGAGAAGAGGACGGTCGGCCAGGGCAGGCCGCGCGCCCCCTCCCCCCTTAGTCTGAATAGGACAAGGAGGGGGGGTGGCGCCCCCCTTTCCTCTTCCCCTTCCCCCTTTCCTTCTTCAACAAGGCAAGAGGGGGGGAGTCCTACTCCCGGTGGGAGTAGGACTCCACCAGGCGCACCCCAAAGGGCCCGGCCGCACCTCCACCTCCCTCCTTTATATACGGGGGCAGGTTGGCACCCTAGGACACACTAGTTGATCTTCGTGATCGTTCCTTAGCCGTGTGTGGTGCCCCCCTCCATGATATTACACCTCGATCATATTGTAGCGGTGCTTAGGCAAAGCCCTGCGACGGTTGAACATCAAGATCGTCACCACGCCGTCGTGCTGACGGAACTCCTCCCCGAAGCTTTGCTGGATCGGAGCCCAGGGAGCGTCATTGAGCTGAACGTGTGCCAAGAACTCGGAGGTGCCGGAGTAACGGTGCTTGGATCGGTTGGACCAGGAAGACGTACGACTACTTCCTCTACGTTGTGTCAATGCTTCCGCTTCGGTCTACGAGGGTACGTAGACAACACTCTCCCCTCTCGTTGTTATGCATCACCATGATCTTGTGTGTGCGTAGGAATTTTTTTGAAATTACTACGTTCCCCAACAAAGGCGCGGCAGCCGGCCGTGGTTGCTGGGGCCCGCTTTGGAGGTGGAGCCTTGTGTTGATGAGGTCCGCGCGGCGCCACTACGGGCGGTGCTTGGTCTTGACGAGGTGGCGCGGGAAGCGCGGGTGCAGCTTCTCGCGGCCGAGGGACTTCTTGGCAGCTTCTCTCTTCTCGCGTGGGCACTTGGCGTGGTGGATCACGCCGTGGGGATGCACGCCTTGGCGCCAACGCGCCGTCTTGGGGCAAAGGCGGTGGAGGCGCGCCACGAGCCTCGTCGCCCATGGCTGGCTGAGGGTGAGGCAGAGAGAGGGACGGCGCCGGAGAGCCCCCTGCGGCACGGACGAGCTCGGCGATGCGGCCGAGCCACTCCTCGTGGAGGTCGTCAACCGGGTGGTAACGCAAGCGCTCATTCGCCGCGAGGGGCGTGGCCCGCGCCTCCATGGGAGCACGGAGTGCATGAGACGAAGAACCAGCCGGGCCAGTGACGGAGTGGCGGTGTGGCCGTCCAGCCGCACGGACGGATGCAGCAAGGACGCCTGCTGCTTGTTCCCCACCGGGCCGATGGCGGTGTTGGCGGCAGGAGAAGGGGAACAACAAGGTGGCCCGCCGACGAGAGCCGTCTGAGCAACATGGGCGGTGAGGGCAGCCCGACGCTCAGCTCGAGCACGACGGGCGTCTGCCATGGAGACGACGAAGCGACGGGTCGACTGATCGACGAGAGGGAAGCTACGGCGTACCCCTACCTGGCGCGCCAAATGTTGGATGTGGGGTTCCGGCAAACCCTTAAGGTTCGAACTCTAGGGTGCGCGCGAAGTCTTTTCCCCTACCGATCTACACCCTATCTCGCTAAGATCTCGCGAACGAACTCGACGAACTCACAACACAGATAGACATGACATTTATACTGGTTCGGGCCACCATTGTGGTGTAATACCCTACTCCAGTGTGGTGGTGATGGATTGCCTCTTGGGATGATGAAGAACAGTACAAGGAGAAGAATAGCCTCCTGAGGTTGAGGTGCTCTTGTGCTTGGTGGACTTAGCGGGAGAAAGCTGGGTGAACTGCTTGATCCCCTCTACTCTGGTGGCTAGCTCTACTTATATAGGCCCTGGTCCTCTTCCCAAATATTGAGCGAGAAGGGAGCCAACAACGGTGGGCAAATTTAAAGAGGGACAGCTAGTACAAGCTATCCTGGCAAAAGTGGTCTTCGCCTGCAAAAGGCTTTGGTGGTGACGCCGTCTTGGGCTCCACGATGACCTCCGTCTTGCCATCCTTCTGGTCTTGGTCTTGTTGCACCGATATGGCAACCTTTGCCTGATGCCTCAGTACTCCTCGCCTGCGCCTGCTTCCTTAGCACCAAAGAGGAAACAAGGACGCTGCGCGCGCTGGCACCCGCCTGGCGCAGATCGTCATGGCTCACATCACGAGAGCCTCGTGATGTTTTCCTCGCCTTGATATCTCCGCTCCTCGTGAGCCTGCCTAACTAGGTCCCTCATGAGGAGGTCTTGCGTCGTCTTCCTCACGAGGCTTGGCCCCTCGCGAGGGTCTTGGATGTATTGTTGATGAAGATGGGTCGTACGGCCTGCTGGCTTAGCCACGTCGTGGGCCGCAGGCAGGCAAATCTGGGGACCCCCGTTCCCAGAACGCCGACAGGTGCTCTCCAGGGGAAGGGATGTACAAGTTCTCGCCCATGTGGGAGGGCCCATTTAGGATCGCCCGCGTCTCCAGGCCTGGCGCCGTGTGCCTGGAGACGCAGCACGAGATCCCTATCCAGAACGCCTGGAACATCCAGCACCTTTAGAAGTTCTACCCATGAAGCAAGGCCCACTGCCTATGAAGGTCTCCGCCCGTGACACTCTCACGAAATAATGAGTGGGGCTGTACACACCCCGGAGTCTCCGGAGTTCCGCCCTCGGGCCTCGGGGGCTCCCTCCCACGTCCTAGTGGCAGCACTTAGCTCCGCGCTGGTGAGAAGACTGGACTAGGTGCCGGACGCGACTGTTCATTTGCTTTCTGTAGTTGGTTCGCCCATTTTTCCTTTTTAATGAAATTTGAAGTTCTGGCATTTCTCGATGGCTTGTTTGAACCCCCTCTTCTCTCTGATTCTTCCCTTCACTTTTTTTGTTGCTTTGCCCCTGGGAGGGCGGCAGTTGCCCAACGCTCTCCCTCGCTCCTCGCGAGGGGGCTGGACTGGCACGCGCACATGCGTGCGCGCTCCCCTGGTCTCCGCGAGGCGCCCTCGGTTGAGCTTGGGATCGGAGCATCCCTTTTCTAGTCCGTGCCCCACGGGTACCGCAACGTGGAGCATTTGGCCATGATCAACCCATGCCCGAGGCCTCGCGCGAGAGAGGTTAAGGATTTCTTAACGAATTTTTGCAGCTTCGCAGTATTGCTCGAATCAGCAGCGGGAAACCCCACCAGGCGCCTAGAGGCATGCGCCCTGACAAGGTCAAAGCTACGTTGGATGGATGAAGATAAGTTACCCCACTACACCCGTATAAGGCACGGATCTCATGACACAACCCGGAAACAATAAACACGCCACAAAAGCAACATAAGCACCATAGCTCATTACACGCCCCCGCAGGGCCCCATACTTGTTTCTGACGATACAGGAGGAAAGGAAAGGGAAGGACACGCAAAAGCGGCTCCCACGACGCGGCTGCTCACGAGGATCAGCCCCTCGGTCTCATACGGAGACCTCCTCGCGCTTCACTAGGGCGCAGCGATGGGACGACCCGCCGCCGTCCTCGAAGCGAGCCCGGCAATGTGGCGGCTGGTTGTAGCCGCCACTACTGGAGCTTCCGCCAAGGAGGATCTGTTGTTGCTAGGCGAGCCGTGGCCGTCGTTGAGGGGGAGTTCACCCTCATCCTCGTCGCGGCCGTCGCGAAGGCCAAGCACTTCGTCGCCGTTGTTGTCCTCAGGGCAGCATCCGTCGCGGTGACCGTCTTCCCCGAACACCCTCACGAAGAGGGTCGCTACATTGTCATACTTAAAGTGGTGTGTGCACCGCCCACTCAGGCCGCACACGCAGGCGAATGTCTGCCAGCCACGAGCCAGGGCTACGTTGCCTGCGACAGAGACCTCCACCACGACCCATGAAGCCTTGCTGCAGCAGCCGTCGTCCTGCAGCCAGAGACCGCCAGGACCGGGGGCCAGCAGCTCGCCAGCAAAGGAGCACGGAAGCTGAAGCTAGGTGCTAGCCGGGTTCTCCGACCACACGAGGAACACCGGCAACACCTCCGCAGAGTGGAAGCGCGACCAGGCAGGCCGGGCGACCATGGAGCGCCTCCCTTCGTCGACGGGGCTGCCATGACCTAGGTGGCTCCCGTCGTGCAAATCAGCACGGCCGCGGCCGCCAAGGACGGTGCTGGACCCCGAAGAAGTTCGCCCGCGCCCACGAGCGACCACAACGGGGGTTGCGGCGTGCTTGCGGGGGCAACCATGCCCCCTCTTAGGCGGTGGCAAGCCAGGCCCCTCCTGGCAAGCCTTCCCCTTCTCGGCGGCCGAGAAGCTCCTCACTGGCGCCATGAGTGTCGTGGAAAGGAGGAAGAATAAGAAGCGGGTGGAATAGAGGAAGAGATAGGCGACGGGGGCTCCGCTCCTCTCCTCATTCATAGCCTAAGGGAGGTCAACTGCCGGCCTCCATGATTGCAGGTAATGATGACTTTTCTGCATGCAACATGGACTCGTCAAATCGGGCAAATGCCGAGGCAGTGTGGGGAAGCGGAGATGCCCACGTACCTGATAACCCACAAGTATAGGGGATCAAATGTACCCTCTTTCGATAAGTAAGAGTGTCGAACCCAATGAGGAGCTAAAGGTAGAACAAATATTCCCTCAAGTTATATTGACCACCGATACAACTCTACGCACGCTTAGCGTTCACTTTACCTAGAACAAGTATGAAACTAGAGATACTTTGTAGGTGTGTTTGGATAGGTTTGCAAGAAGATAAAGAGCACATAAATAAAAAGTAGGGGCTGTTTAGGTAAAGAAGCAATCAAGTTAGTATAGCAAGTATGGAAAAGTGGTGGTAGGAGTTGCGAAATTGTCCCTAAGCAATTGACTACTTTACAAGACCGATAGCAAGTTTTATGTGGGAGAGGCCACTGCTAGCATGTCATCCCTGACTTGGAATTCTATGAACTTTATGATTGGAACTATTAGCAAGCATCCGCAACTACTAACATTCATTAAGGTAAAACCCAACCATAACATTAAGATATATTGGTCCCCTTCAATCCCGTATGCATCAATTTCTATGCTAGGTTGAAGCTTCTGTCTCTCTTGCCCTCCAATACATAGTCCTATCAACATACAAACTAACCCTATGGTGTGATCCACGCGCGCGCTCATATGATGGACACCAAAGGACAGCAACATAACCATAAGCAAATTAAACCAATCGTAGCAATTCACCAATTACCGATAGGACAACGAAAATCTACTCAGACATCATAGGATGGCAACACATCATTGGATAATAATATGAAGCATAAAGCACCATGTTCAAGTAGAGGGTACAGAGGGTTGCGGGAGAGTGGACCACTATAGATAGATGGGGGAAGGTGATGGAGATGTTGGTGAAGATGGCAGATGTGTTGGTGTAGATTGCGGTGATGATGATGGCCCCCGGTGGCACTCCCGCGCCACCGAAAGCGAGGGGGAGAGAGCCCCCTTCTTCTTCTTCTTCCTTGACCTTCTCCATGGATGGGAGAAGGGTTTCCCCTCTGGTCCTTGGTCTCCATGGCGTGGGAGGGGCGAGAGCCCCTCCGAGATTGGATCTGTCTCTCTGTCTTTCTCTGTTTCTGAGCTCCTCGATTCTGCCCTTTCACCATTTCTTTTATAACCGGAGATCCGTAACTCCGAGTAGGATGAATATTGGACACGTTCTCTATTCGTAAATTAGCTTTCTTGCGGCCAAAGAAGGGCTCCAACCGCCTTATGGGGTGGACACGAGGGTCCAGGGCGCGCCTGACCCCCTGAGGCGCGCCCCCTGCCTTGTGGCCCCCTCGGGCATCGTCTCACGTTGATTCTTCTTCCCCAAAATCATAAATATTCCGAAAATAATCTCTGTCCATTTTTATCCCGTCTGGACTCCGTTTGATATGGGGTTTCTGCGAAACATAAAACATGCAACAAACAGGAACTGGCACTAGGCACTGGATGAATATGTTAGTCCCAAAAATAGTATAAAAAGTTTCCAAAAGTATATGAAAGTTGTATAATATTGGCATGGAACAATCAAAAATTATAGATACGACGGAGATGTATCAGACCCATCAATCACCACGCGTCAATGAAAGCCGCAGGTGGTTGGGTCCTGCGGCGCACTGCACTTGCCCTGTGGCTTTGACTCGAAGCCATGTCCGAGCGCGCCTTGGGCCCGAGGGCTACTATCGGCGTTCTAGGAACGGGGGTCCCCATACATGCCTGCCTGCAGCCCAGGCGTGTGTCGGTGTCAAAACCGGCGGATCTCAGGTAGGGGGTCCCGAACTGTGCGTCTAGGCGGATGGTAATAGGAGACAAGGGACACGATGTTTTTACCCTGGTTCGGGCCCTCTCGATGGAGGTAAAACCCTACTCCTGCTTGATTGATATTGATGATATATGTAGTACAAGAGTTGATCTACCACGACATCGAGGAGGCTAAACCCTAAAAGCTAGCCTATGGTATGATTGTTGTTGTCCTACAGACTAAACCATCTGGTTTATATAGACACCGGAGGGGGCTAGGGGTACACAGAGTCAGTTACAAAGAAGGAGATCTACATATCCGTATTGCCAAGCTTGCCTTCCACGCCAAGGAGAGTCCCATCCGGACACGGGACAAAGTCTTCAATCTTGTATCTTCATAGTCCAACAGTCCAGCCAAAGGATATAGTCCGGCTATCCAGATACCCCCTAATCCAGGACTCCCTCAGTAGCCCCCGAACCAGGCTTCAATGACGATGAGTCCGTCACACAGATTGTCTTCAGCATTGCAAGGTGGGTTCTCCTCCAAACCCTAAGTACCTATTAAATAGTGTCCGGCTTCTCATAAATGTTGTGCTCCTCGGCTTCCGCGCCCAATTATAGTCATCTTCCACGTGTCAAGCGAATGCGAGGAGCAAGGGTGTTTTTACTTTTACCACCCTAGTAATATGAATGAACCATCTATTAAAGAGACGAGGATTCTCATATCCAAACCACATCATTCTCCCTCAGCGAGCATTTCATCGGAGCGCGCCCGAAAAAAATCCATCCATGGCCGGCCAGCGCGGCTCCTCTTCTCGCTCCAACAGCCTTAAGCCCGGGGACTGGGAGAAGTGTTCCGTCCCGCACAGCCAGTTAGTGAAGCTGCAGACCCAGGGATTTCTTCCTCCAGCATATATGGTCCCAGTTCAAGCTGGGATCGCCACCTATAATGGCGGGGAGCAAGCAGAGAGCTTTCCCAACCCCTCCAAGGGAGAGCGGGTATGCCTAGTCCCTTATTTATTAAGAGGACTCAGATTTCCAATCCATCCATTCCTCCAAGGGCTCCTGGAGTTCTACGGCCTCTAGTTGCACAACCTTACCCCTGCCTCCATACTACACATTGCCGGCTTTGTAGCCCTTTGCGAACTGTTTTTGGGCTGCGAGGCTCATTTCGCATTGTGGAAGAAGTTGTTCTGCCTAGTGCCCCATATACAAAGGGGGTTGATATATCTAGTGGCGGAGCCGAGGTATGGCGCATCGCTGGGACCGGATACCTATCCGGTACCCCAAAGAAGACGTCCGAAGACTGGCCTTCAGAGAGGTTTTATATGGAGGACGTCCCCCTTCCAGATCTTGTTCGGGTCGGCCTTCCTGAGTTTGATGATGCTCCCTTGAAGAAGCGCCTAAGCTGGCGGCCACGGAGCCCTCAGGAGGAAGATGATAGAGACTTTCTCTACCTGATGGGCCGGATAAAGGCGTTGGCCCAGTCAGGACTGACAACAACCGAGGTTATGTCAATATGCCTTATGCGGGGGGTGCAACCACTTCAATATCGGGGCCACCCCATGTGGGATTTCAACGGGGAAGATGATGCCACCCGCTGCGGCCACAAGGGGCCGGACTCGCCTGCTTCCCTGGTGGAAATCTTGTCCGGTCTATACAAAGGAGAGGAAGAGGAGTTCCTCCATATCAACCCACAAGACGGGTTCTCCATGTACAATCCTCCGAGCTGGGTAGGCCGCCACTTTTTATGCCCACTAGTTCTGCATTTCCATAGTTAAATATTTCACACTGCAATTTCATCGCAGGAGCAGCGTAAGGCTGTAAGGGAGATAAGCAGCCCATCTCTACAACCAGAGGACCCAGAACGGGCCCTTGATCCCGGCCTCAGGGAGGATCCGGACATATTTGTGGAGCTGATCAATAGGATTTTCTATCAGTGAAGTTGTGATGACGCCATTGTGGCCATTACAGCCGACTACCCTGGGCTACTCCCAGCCTCGCAGGTAAATGAGACCAGCGTCCCCACCCTTAAAATGGATTTTCTTCTACGTATTTCACCTACCGTATACAAACGGTGTTTTGCAGGGAAGGTCCTCGGGACGCCATGCCGAGCCTGTGGCAATTCGCCAACAAGGGGCTCCAAAGCCGGACAGGCTAAAAAGGAAGGAAGTCCGGGCGGAGATGCCGGCGCAGAGGTATGATGCAACACCTTACTCCGTGGTTTGTCGTCTTTTAAAAACTTAATAACACCCTCGCTTCCTAGAAGGAAGAACGCTCGCCGGATAATATCCGAAGATGTCGCCAATCGCGCTTCTACCAGTCGGGCTCTAGGGACGGACACGGAGGCGGAGGCTGGCATGAGGCAAACGCCGGATGCTCCGCATATAGAGGACGCGGATAGGATATCCTCTACAAATTCCAAGGTGGAGAGCGCCATGAATCACAGGCGTCGCCGAACCGTACTCTGTGACGCTTGTTTTTCCTAGGAGGCATTTAATGCGTTCAACTCCGGAGATGCGTACATCTGTGCTGCTCAAAATGGTCTATCCAGAGCCACGGACCAGTATGTAAAGTATATACGGGTGAGAAAATTTGATGATTGTACATATCAGTAGCCCCTGAGACTTGAAGCAGTTAGAATAACTGATTTAAGGATCATGACTTACGCAGGTATTGACAGAAAAGAATACCCAATTATCTCAGGAGCTTGAAGAGTGCAAAGCCCAGCTTCAGGCCGCACTTGCCGCAGAAGAGGAGTCCAAGAAGACCCCCGCTGGTAACTACTGGGTTTATGCTGCAAATTGGCAGGTACCAGATATATGTGTGGCGTGCCTGCAAGTCTAACAATAGTCGTTGCAGATGACTCCAGAGAAAATCTGGAGGCCGTGCCAGGGAATGCGAAATGTGCTGAATGACAGCTAAATCCTGGCGAGCGCGTGCTATCGCGCGTCATTGAAGAGAAAAATAAACTCCGAGACGCTAATACCCAGCTGAGCGTGGAACTGAAAGATGTTCGCACCCAGCTTGCGGACTCCGTGAAGGAGAATAAGCAGCTTCGACGCGGAATTTTTAGTAAGTGCTTAAACGAACCTTTAAAGAGTTCGGCGAAGAGGCCGGCTAATAGAGTTATGTGTGCAGGTATGCTGACGGGTCGCCCTGCGGAGGAGATGCCCGGGTCTGCGGGTGATCTTCTATCCGAGCTGTCGCAACTGCATGATCAAGTTCGGCAGGCGATGCAGGGTATTGCCCAAGCCTTGTGGCCATCCGTCTCCCTGCCAGCAGGCATTGGAGAGCTTGCGGAGAAGCTCAAGGGGGCGTGGCGGCGCTTCCGATTATGGAAGATATCGGCCTGCCGTCAAGGTGCCAGGGAAGCTTGGGCCATGGTGAAGACGCGGTATACCAAGGCTGACCCAAACCACATGGCCGAGGTTGGACCCATGGGGCCCGATGGGAAATAGATCCCCGTCAGCTTAGTGTACGGGCAAGTAGAATTAGCCGCTAAGTATTCCCAACAGGATTGCAGGTTAGACAGCCTGTTGGATGGTATAGAAGAGGAATTCAGTCAGTCTAAATGACTATGTAATGAAATTGACATGTAAAATGCCTTCTAGCCGGATTGTAGATCATTTGTCATGGCGGACCTTTTTGCTTCAACCTCGGGACCCGATAGTCCAGAGTGTATCCGAATACCCGCTCAGTTATATAAGAACCGGGGTATGTGTGGAAACCAAGCGTAGGGGTCATTAGTGCTTGAACAGACAAGTGCCCAACTAGTTATGTTATATTACAGTGGTAGTAAGAAACATCTTCCAGGGAGAATAGTTCCGTTAAGGGTTCCTTTCCCTGGGCATGCATGCCCTAAAGTGCATGTCCGGACTGCGAGAAGAGACGTGGGAAAAACATCTGGGGGCACATATGGAAAATAAATAAAAATCATCTTTTGTTCACTGACCGAATATTCCCTTAAGAACGCTAGCTTTCAGCTTCACCCAGTCTGAGGTACACATCCGGCTGACCCGGCAGTAACAATCGCAGAGGTGCTCCCCTTATGCCCTAGCCGAATTAACGAGAACGTAGGGCATAAATACAAGAGCAAGGCAACCCAGCTTGGCCAAAACTTATGTCATATCGATGCATATAATAGCGAAGAAAAGGTACATGCGGAAGAATAACACATATGCAGGGCATAAAGCCCAAAGAAATAATTAAGCTTCTGTGTAAGAAGCCCCCAGGTATAATGAGCGTGATTAGCGCGTCAATAGTGTGCAAGCAAGGCACAGGTTGGCCCTTGAAGGCCTTGAGAAAGTAGAAATCGAAGAAAGAAAGAAAAACAAATAATGTGTATATAAAAAATGGACAGTGGAAGGAGACGAACATAGAGTCTGGCGCTAGGCGTAGAATCTTCGGAGCCTGGCTGCGTTCCAAGGGTTCGGTCAAGTCGGTTATCCGATGCATCCCGCAGACGGTATGCTCCGCCTGTCAGAACTTAGTCAATAATGAAGGGACCTTCCCATTTGGTCTCGAGCTTGTTCTTTTTCTTCTCCGGTAGGCGTAGAACTAGTTTGCCAACGTTATAAGTTTTGGCCCGTACTTCTCTGCTTTGATATCGTCGAGCCTGTTGCTGATAGAATGCGGAACGGGCTTTGGCCACGTCACGCTCCTCCTCCAGGGTGTCCAGAATGTCCTGCCGATCGAGTTCGGCTTCTCTTTCTTCGTACATACGCACTCAAGGTGAGTCATGAATTATGTCGCAGGGCAGAACCGCTTTAGTGCCATACACCATAAAGAAGGGTGTGTATCCGGTAGTGCGATTTGGCGTGGTCCGCAGCCCCCAGAGTACGAAGTCGAGCTCCTCTACTCAGTGCGTGTTAGATTCCTCTAGGGATTGCACTAGTCTGGGTTTGATGCCGCTCATGATAAGACCATTTGCTCGCTCAACTTGACCGTTTGTTTGTGGGTGATAGACGGAAGCATAATCGAGCTTAATGCCCATGTTGCTGCACCAAAGTTTTACCTCGTCGGCCGTAAAGTTCGTGCCATTGTCAGTGATGATGCTGTGGGGGATGCCATAACGGTGTATAACCCCGGATATGAAGTCTATCACCGGTTCGGATTCAACCGTTTTAACTGGTTTGGCTTCTATCCATTTGGTGAATTTATCCACCATGACCAGTAAGTATTTTTTCTTGTGGGTTCCTCCTTTAAGGGGTCCAACCATGTCAAGCCCCCAGACCGAGAAGGGCCAGGTAATGGGGATTGTTTGGAGGTAGGTAGGTGGCATGTGGCTTTGGTTTGCAAAAAGCTGGCATCCGACACAGCGTTGGACCAAGTCCTGTGCATCTGCCAGGCCCATCGGCCAGTAAAAACCAGTACGGAAGGCCTTGCTTACAAGGGCCCGGGCTACGGCGTGATGTCTGCCGAGTCCGGCATGAATTTTTGCCAGAAGCTTCCACCCTTCCTCTTTGGAGATGCACATTTGAAGGACTCCGGTAGTGCTTTTCTTGTAAAGCTCTCCCTCATGGACCCTATAGGATTTAGATCGCCGCACTATGCAGCGTGCTTCATTTTGGTCCTTGGGAAGTTCCTGCCTAATTAGGTAGGCCAGGAATGGTTCTGTCCACGGGGCGATGATGGCCATTATTATGTGGGCTGAAGTTGTTATTTCGGTAGCAGAGCCTCCTATTATGTCAGAGTTCTTGGCGTCGGGCATTGTGACTGGGTCCGGATTATTGTTACCGGCGTCCCCTTCCCATACCACGGATGGTTTAAACAGCTTCTCCAGGAAGATGTTGGGTGGGACCGCATCACGTTTTGCGCCGATGCGGGTGAGGACATCTGCTGCCTGGTTGTTTTCCCGAGTGAAAGTGCATTATATCGACTAGAGGGGGGTGAATAGGCGATTTTTACGAAATTCTTCACTGAGGAATTTGCTCGTGAGGAAATTCCTTAGCGAAGAACTACTAGCAGCAGAATAAGTACTCAGATGAAAACATAACAGAATCCTAGCATGGTCGTCATGATGAAATGAAGACACACACAGAGTACAGAAAGCGTAAACACAGGATAACACAAGTTGAAGACAAACAGACTGAAGAAATTGAACTGAGGAATTTGAGAAAGTCTTCAGTCAAAGTCTTCAAACACAGATATGATACACAAACAGCACACTACTGAGGAAATGAAAGAGTTGAGGAAATAGAACCAATAATCTTGGTGAAGACAATGATTTGGTAGACCAGTTCCAACTGTTGTCTCAGTTGTACATCTGGTTGGAGCGGCTGAGTATTTAAACTCGAGGACACCCAGTCCCGGACACACAGTCCTCACCGTATTCTCCTTGAGCTAAGAACACACAGTCCTCGCCCAGTAAGTCTTCAGGTGACTTCCAAACCTTCACAGACTTGGTCACTTGGCGATCCACAATTCCTCTTGGATGCTCTAGACCTTGACGCCTAACCGTCTGGAAGAAGCACAGTCTTCAAAGGTAACAAGCGTTGGATCCACGCAGGATCAATCTCTTCAGTGATGCTCAATCACTTTGGGTTTGTAGGTGTTTTGGGTTTGGGTTTGGATTTTCCTCACTTGATGATTTTCGCTCAAAGTCCTCGGAGGATGGGTTGCTCTCAAATGACAAGTGTCAAGTTCTCGCGGAGCAGCCAACCAGCTAGTGGTTGTAGGGGGCGGCTATTTATAGCCTAGGGAGCAGCCCGACATGATAAGACATAAATGCCCTTCAATGATATGACCGTTAGGTGGACAAGATATTTTAGGACAGCTGGCGCGCAGCACAACAACGGTCGGAAATTTGAGGTACAAATTCCTCAGGGCTATCATGTTCCTCACTGTGTAGGCAATTCGCACTGGCGAATTCCTAACTCCTCAGTCAGAGCAAAGTCCTCAGTGACCAGAAGAACTGCGTCTCTGTCACTGAAGAAATTGACTGAACTGTATGAGATTTCCAATGGCTTCACTCGAAGGGATTGGTAGGTGTAGGATTTGAGTTGAGCATCACATGGAAATTTTCTCCTTAGTATTTCCTCGACCCCCTTTAACAGTACGGTGTTTCCTATGACTCAAGAAAGAGAAAATGAAACTACGAAAACAAAAGTCTTCACGCTTCATGTTCCTCGAATGAATACCAAGTCTTCAAGGTCACACCAATTTCTTCACTTTCAAAGTCTTCAGAAAGTCTTCAGTATATCAAAGTCTTCAGTCGAAGAACTTCATTTTTAGGGGTCGACTTTCTCTGTAAATATCAAACTCCTCATAGACTTATAGATCTGTGTACACTCATAAACGCATTAGATACTTAACCTATAAGTCTTCAATACACCAAAATCACTAAGGGGCACTAGATGCACTTACAATCTCCCCCTTTTTGGTGATTGATGACAACATAGGTTAAGTTTTCAACGGGGATAAATATATGAATTGTAAATACTGATATTGAGGAATTTTATTGCAAGATATAGAAGAACTCCCCCTGAAGATGTGCATAGTGAGGAATTTGCTTTTGAAGCAATGCACACTTGAAGAGTTGAATCATGGAGATCTCCCCCTATATCTTGTAATTCATACAGGCATTTGATGTATAACATGAAGAATTTGAAATGCATGATGAAATATGGTGCCTGATGTCATTCAGCATGCATGCAATAATATTAATGAGGAATAAGCATGCAGAATAGCGCATCAAGGTATCAAAGCATAGTGCAACAAAAGTATCAGCGCACCATCAGACTTAAGATTACAACTCGATCCAATAAAAGTTTCGGAAGAACGAGAGTTGTAACTTAGCAAAAAAAAACGAATAAGCCCTTATTATAGACCCGCTTGAAGACTAACTCAGATTTCTCCCCCTTTGTCATCAAATGACCAAAAGGATCGAAAATCTGAGGACTAACGCCCCTGAAGATTTTCAAGTTGATGAAGGAGCGCCAGCGTTGTTGGGGTCGGTCGTTGAAGTAGGGCCTGCTGCAGTGTCGTCCAAGTCCTCATTATCATCAGTCTCACGCGATGAAGAATATGAACTGGCCACCAAATAAGGAACTGGGACCTTCTTGTATTTCTTCGGAGGAGGTGCAGACCAGGCAAATTCTTCGTTGAGACCCATTTGCTTCAAATCATCAGCATCGTACACTTGAGATAGAACAGCCCAGGTGCGGTTGAGGGTTTCATGAAGGTAGTGGTGGTTTTTCTTCACTGCATTGTGTGTGGAAGTCATGTTGTGAAGAATTGAACCAAACTGACGCTTGACCCATTTTTGATTGCGGTCAACCTTTTGATGAAGACTGAGGAGTAACTCACGGTCAGTCATCACCCTAGGTGTTGTGGCTTGAGGATTTGGCTTGGCAGTGTTAGCAGCAGAGTCATGTGTGGCAGAGTCATCATTGGTGGAGTAAGATGCAGCTTTGTGAAATTGGCCATCCAATGGACGAATGCCTTCATCTATCACAGCAGTGGCCTTGCCTTTTTCTTCAGCCGAGGAAAATGTCCGTTTGAGGACTTCAATGGGAGGCAAGTAGCTGCAGTGGTTGAGCGTTTCAGCTTTGTAGTTGAGTGAAGACCTTATCCTGATGAATTTCATTATCCAAGGTGCATAAGGCTTCAGCTCAAATGGTGACATAGCAATGTTGGCCAGAGTCCTCATGAAGAAATCATGGAAGTTGACGGGAACGCCATGGATGATGTTGAAAAGCATATTCTTCATGATGCCAACGACTTCTTCATCAGACGAGTCGTGGCCTTTGATAGGACTCATTGTCTTCGTCAGAATGTGATAGACAGTCCTTGGCACATACAACAATTCCTTGACGAGGAAATTGGTTCTAGGAGCTTGCCCTGGCTTCAAAGGCTTCATCAGCACTTGCATATAATGATTTGAAAGCTCAGGTTCGTTGTACACACAACGAGCATCTTCAGTGGGTGGACTCAGAGGAAGGACCCGAAGCAATTCAGATGCAGGGGCCTTATGGTGGGTGTTCTCAATCATCCAGTCCAAAACCCATGAATTGATATCTTAAGAGTTGCCGGTGATGTGCAATGTTGCATAGAATTGAAGAATAAGTTCTTCATTCCAATCGCATATATCTGTGCAGAAATTGAGCAGCCCAGCGTCGTGAAGAACACTGAGCACTGGCGTGAAGCACGGCAAAGACTCCATATCCACGTGAGGAATATGAGCATGGTCGAAGACTTTGTCTTTGTTGTAAAGCACTGAGGAATAGAAATTTGCTTGGCTGGCAGTCCAGAAACGCCTCTTCCTTATGCGAGCAGAGTCATATGGGTTGTATTCAGTGAAGAACACGTGCTCTCCATAGAAGTCTTCAGCCTTGAGTTTTTGTTTTCATGAGAACGGATCCTTTGGCCTTGGCAGAGGAGTGTCAGTGAGTTGCATCACGACCTCAGGAATTACAATTTCGGGTTCTTCAGGCTGAGGAATTTCAGGATTTTCTTCAGGTGCAGTCACCTTGTCTGTATCAGCAGCAGTTTCTTCAGCACTAGTGGCTGGAATTTCTTCATTCACAGATGCAGTGGGATAAGTTTCTTTAGAGCCCAATTGTACTGTTGGTGAAGGAGAGTGAGAAATTTGCTGCAGGGGAGTGAAGAGTGGGAAATTGGGATGCTGACTTCCCCAAAAGTCGTCATTCATCACTGGAGTGGTGCTTCCAATATCCACATCTTTATCAATTTCTTCAACACCAGCCTCTTCAGCATCAAACTGAGGCATTGGTGATGAGACCATTGGGGTTGAAGGGATTGCATCCGCTTCAATTTCTTCATCAATCTGCTCTGACGAAGCAGCAGATTGAGTTTCTTCATCTGATCCACTAGGGATCTCATAATCTTCACCAAAAGGAACAAGGTCCTTTGATGGCACGGAGGAGATAGGAACAGCATCAATGGGATTTGCAAAAGAGCTTGTCATCGGCTTCATCTTCTTGGGAGCTGAAGATTCTTAAGCATTGGATGCCTTCCTTTTCTTCACAGCAGCTCGTTCTGTAGCCTTTGTTTTCCTCACATCCAATGCAGATGGAAGAATTGGAGTTGGCGTAGGCGCAGGTGGAGCTGAGGAATCTGGTTGATTTTCCTCAGGCGCAACTGATGCAGTTGCCCTAGTTTCTTCAATTTCTTCAGGCGCACCACTAGTGGATGCCCTGGCAATTTCATCAACGGCTGGAGCAGAGTCATCAGCCTTGGAACTAGCATTTTCTTCAGTAGCCTGAACTTCATCAGCGGTGCTGGCATGTTCTTCAGTTTGCTGAACAGATGCTTCAGCTTGAGGAATTTGTGGCGTTGAGGCTGCACCCTTGGTGAAGGTATCAATCAGCCTCACAAATCTGACCTTGGCTCCTTGCCAATCAGCATAATACGAGTCAAAGTTGTCGTTGAGGGCTTTGATCTCAGCCTGCATCTTGACAAGTTCCTCAGGCTTCATTGTGAGAACATTTTTCTTCAGTAGTTTCTCTTTGCGGTACTGCGATTTCTTGATCTCTCTGGCTTTATCATATTTCCACTTCTCCTCTTGGATGAAGTGATTCAACATGTGACTTTGACCAGGTGTCAGCTTGAAATCAGGCATAGGTGTGTGAGGATCCTAATGCCAGAGATCAATATAATCTAGGATCGCCTTTGGATCTAATAGCAGGGGCACAGGTGTGCCTTTGGCTTTAGCAGCCCGTTCTTGTCGGTCCCTGATGATTTCAGTAAGTTCTTCTTCATCAGCTTCATCATCATCAGATGGCACAGTGAAGACTACCTGCTTCTTCTGAGGACTTGTGCGAGTGACGCGTCCAGCAGTAGCCTTTTTCTTCAGCAGTGAGGGTTTTGCTGAGGAATTTGGTGCAGCTGAAGAACTAGCTGAGACACCAGAGGCAATAGAGATGCCAGTCGTCCTTTGGCATGAGGCCAGATGCACAGGTGCTGAGGACTTTGTCGGGACAGCTGAGGATTTTGGTGGAGCAGGAGCAGCATGAGGAATTTGCTTTGAAGATTTTGAAGAATCTGGCCGTGAGGGTGCAGTTGAGGAACTTGGCCTTGAGGGCATTGAAGATGAAGCACTTGGCTTGCGAGCGGGCTTCTTTAGCATCGCTTTCTTCGGCTTGACCGAGGCCTCAGTGGTAGTAGCAGTAGCAAAGTCTTCATTGAATTTCCTCACTGCTTCTCTGGCTTGCCTTGCCAGTTTAGCTTGGCGCTTAGCCCATTCTTTAGGAAATTCCTCACCACGCTTGATGCTGGTGGGATCGGCCAATTGGCCAGGTGCCAATGGAGGTCTTTGGCATGGAGGGTTTACTGCGAATTTCTGCATGTACTTTGGAGTAACATATTTGTACTCCCTCCATTCACGTGCCCATCTCCTTTCAATCCTCTGGATTCGCACCTTGCGCTGATTTTTATCTTCTTTGCCAAACTTGGCTTCATCAGGCGTGCAGTACTCATCATAGATGTCCTCAGGTATTTCAAAAGTTGTCATAACCTCAGGCTTCTTTCCTCCTTTCGGTGGCCTTTTACCTTCAGCCATTTTCTTCAGATGAGGAATTTGAACAATTGAATTCTCTGAAGAAGTATGCAACTTTTCTTCGAGGAACGTTGCAAACGAGTTAAGTTGATGAGAACCTAAAGATTCAGCAGCGGACATGTGTACCTGTGAACAGAGTATAGTTGCGAGGAATTTGAAGAGGTCATATGCGTTCTCAGAGGGTTTTTCATAAAGAACAAGTTTGAGGAATTTGACCAGATTCGTCTTGAGGAATTTCACTAAGCTCCATATATATCTTAGGTTCCAGAGTTGTATAGATTGAGAATCCACACAATTGAGGAATCTTGAAGAAATTTAGACTTAGGGAAATGAATCAAGAATAGAGAACAAGAGAGGTGTTTTGTGTGTGAGGATTTGAAGAATAAAAACACCTTTGAAGATTTTGTAGAAAAACTTCGAATCAAAGAGGGCAGTAAAAATAGCTTTTAAATACCCTGAATGAAGAACACGACGAACTGTGAGTTGGAACAGTGAAGTTCGTCAATGCAGATCTTCCACGCCCTAACTTGGTGGAGGAAGACGTCTACGGCGGCGGCGGAGGTGAAGATTTCCGCTGTCGGCGCGAGTACGACGGCGACGAGGTCGAGGCAGTGAAGCTCTTCCTCACCGGCGACGATGGGGTAGCAACGGCGCTAGGGTTTGGAGAGCTCGAGCGAGGGAGTGAGATCGAGCGGGGTAAAAGAAGTGAGGATGGCGAAGGGGGTATTTATAGCCGCGGTGAAAAACTGTTCGTCCGAAGATTTAGGACGAACGTGCCCCTGGCCGTTCTCCTTCTTGCGACATGTGTCACCCACGTACTGTGTGGTGGAGATCGTGTAAGATCGTGGGTGGATAAAATAATCCATCGTGGGATGCGGAACGGTTTGAGCGGCAAAATCGAAAGTTTGGATAAGATTAGTTTTAACTTTCCGTTCGCAATTTCTTCAGCTGACAAGGACATAGTGATGAATTTGAACGAGTTTCAAATAGAACGCACATGAAGAATTTTTGAATAGATTGGATTGAGTATAGCATAGAGGGGAAGGGTCCGATCACATTCACTTAGCAGAAAAGTTCCAACTTGAAGAGATAGCTATAAGTGAATGTTGTAGAGGATATAAACTCATATATATATATATATATAGCCAATGAAGAAAAACGACGGCACAAGTGAAGACTTTGTAAAGTTTGAAGAATTTGAAAAACTGAAGAATTTCAAAAGTTGAGGAAAAACTCAAATTGAAGATTTTCAACTTTTGTGGTGGCGTGACCCACCGTGTAAGAATGATGATTTCAGACACCGCGTGCAATTGTCGTAGGGTTCTGAGAATCAAATTCTTCATTAATTTCTTCACACTTAGAGTGTTATTCTTCATTGATTGAAGAAAAACGTTTCTTCATGTGTTGCACATCTAAGTCATCAATTTTGCGTAAGTGTTAGGATGAGTGCCTTTTCAAAGTACATTCGAAGATTCTAAGATATTTAGCTCACACCGCAACTTGCAAAATCTCTTCTCATCCAAGGGCTTAGTGAAGATATCGGCTAGCTGTTCTTCAGTCTTCACATGCTCAATAGAAATGTCGCCCTTCAACACATGATCACGAAGAAAATGATGACAAATCTGAATGTGCTTTGTCTTCGAGTGCTGAACTGGGTTGTGAGCAATCTTGATGGCACTCTCATTGTCACAGAGGAGAGGCACATTCTTCACGTTGATGCCATAGTCCTTGAGCGTTTGCTTCATCCATAGCACTTGAGCATAGCAAGAACCAGCAGCAATGTACTCAGCTTCAGCAGTAGACAGTGATACGCAGTTCTGTTTCTTCGAGGACCAACAGACCAAGGATCGTCCGAGGAAATGACAAGTACCAGATGTTGACTTGCGATCCACACGGTCACCAGCATAATCAGAATCTGAATATCCAATGAGATCAAAATCCGAGCCCTTGGGATACCATAATCCTAGTGTTGGTGTGTGTGCTAGATATCGAAGAATATGCTTCACAGCCTTATGGTGTGATTCCTTCGGTGCAGCTTGAAATCGTGCACACATGCAAACAATAAGCATTATATCTGGCCTAGATGCACATAAGTACAATAAAGAACCAATCATGGAGCGGTATACCTTATGGTCGAAGTCAGTACCATTTTCATCAGTGCATAGTTGACCATTTGTGGGCATGGGAATTTTGATGCCTTTGCAATATTGCATGCCGAATTTCTTCAGGACATCCTTGAGGTATTTCTCCTGAGATATGAATATGCCATTGCGCTGTTGACGAATTTGAAGACCTAAGAAGAATTTCAACTCTCCCATCATAGACATTTGATATTCTTCTCTCATCATATAGGCAAATTCATCCCTATAACGTTGGTCAGTACATCCAAAGATAATATCATCAACATATATTTGGCACACAAACAGTTCACCATCAAATGTTTTAGTAAAGAGAGTGGGATCGAGTGAACCGGGTGTGAAGCCTTTCTTCATGAAGAATTTCTTCAATGTATCATACCACGCCCGTGGGGCCTGCTTGAGGCCATAGAGGGCCTTGTTAAGTCTGAAGACTTTGTTAGGATGCTTTGGATCTTCAAAACCTGGTGGTTGAGCAACATATACTTCTTCCTCAAGCTTACCATTGAGCAATGCACTTTTCACATCCATTTGGTGTAAGATGATATCATGATGGTTAGCATAAGCAAGCAATATGCGAATAGCCTCAAGTCTAGCAACAGGTGCAAAAGTTTCATCGAAATCAATTCCTTCAACCTGTGTGTAGCCTTGAGCTACTAGTCGTGCCGTATTCCTCACCACAACACCATTTTCATCTTGCTTGTTGCGGTAGATCCACTTTGTGCCAATGATGTTATGCTTGCGAGGATCGGGACGATCGACTAATTCCCATACGTTGTTGAGCTTGAACTGATGTAATTCTTCTTGCATGGCCTGAATCCACTCCGGCTCCAGAAATGCTTCATCTACCTTAGTGGGCTCTGTGATAGAGACAAAAGCAAAGTGGCCACAAAAGTTAGATAGATGTGAAGCTTTTGAGCATGTGAGAGGACCTGGTGCTCTAATGTCATCGATGATCTTCTCCACTTGCACTTCTTTTGCAACACGAGGGTGAGCTGGTTGTCGTTGAGGAATTTGATCAGCATTTTCTTCAGGTGCATCAGCTCGATGTTCTTCACGTTCTGGAATGAATTCTTCAGCAGATTCTTCAGTAGGAATGACATCTTCAGTAGCCTTGTGCTTGATTGAATCCTCAGGTGCAGGTTCATCTAACACAGAAGGTAGGTGCTCTCTTTGCGAGCCATTAGTTTCATTGAACCGCACATCTACAGTTTCAACAATCTTGTGAAGAACATTGTTGAAGACTCTGTAGGTGTGCGAGTCCTTTCCGTAACCAAGCATAAAACCTTCATGTGCTTTCGGTGAAAATTTAGAGTTGTGATGAGGATCTCTAATCCAGCATTTAGCACCGAAGACTTTGAAATAACTCACATTGGGTTTCTTGTCAGTGAGGAGTTCATATGCAGTCTTCTTGAAGAATTTGTGAAGATATACTCTGTTGATGATATGGCACGCAGTATCAATTGCATCAACCCAGAAACAACAAGGGGTTTTGTACTCATCGAGCATAGTGCGAGCCATCTCAGCAAGAGTCCTGTTCTTGCGCTCCACGACGCCATTCTGTTGAGGAGTATAAGGAGCAGATAACTCATGAGTAATACCAAGTTCATCAAGGTAGTCATCGAGACCCGAATTCTTGAACTCAGTGCCGTTGTCACTTCTGATGTGCTTAATCTTCACACCAAAGTTGGTTGAAGCCCTCGAGGAAAATCGTTTGAAGACTTCCTGCACTTCAGTTTTGTAAGAGACGAGGTGTACCCATGTGTAACGAGAGTAATCATCAACATTAACAAAGCCATATTGAGATGCTTCATTCGAAACAGAGGAATAATGGTTAGGACCGAAGAGATCCATGTGAAGCAATTCAAATGGACGAGTAGTGGTCATGATAGTCTTCGCTGGATGCTTGGCCTTTGTCATCTTTCCAGCTTCACAGGCACCGCACAAGTGATCCTTGAGGAATTTGACATTCTCAATGCCAATGACGTGCTTCTTCTTTGCAAGCGTGTTCAAATTCCTCATGTCTGCATGACCAAGTCGTCGATGCCATAGCCATCCTTCTGAAGCTTTTGCAAGTAGGCACACGGCTGGTTGTGAATCTGCAGAGAAATCAACAATATACAAGTCTCCTCTCCTAAAGCCTTCGAAGACTTTGGAATTGTCAGCTTCCATAATCACAACACAACGATACTTGCCAAAGACAACAATCATATCAAGATCACAAAGCATTGAGACAGACATAAGATTATATCCTAAGGACTCAACAAGCATGACTTTGTCCATGTGTCGATCCTTTGTGATAGCAACCTTACCAAGACCCAATACCTGACTTTTGCTTTTATCAGCGAAAACGATATGCTTCATGTGTGACGCTGATAAGGGAGCATCCATCAACAGATTCTTGTCACCAGTCATGTGATTTGTACATCCACTATCAAGTACCCATTCAGTGGCTTTGGGTTGATCATCCTGCAGATGAATTAGTGCAACTTATGACCACATATACTTCAGCAGTGAAGAATATGATATCACAATTCATCAGATCAATTTCATCAAGTAGTAGACAGATAAAACAGAGGGAGGACGTGTGAAATGAAAGTTCATTTCATCATGGTTAGCCTGCGTCCTTTCAGGCATTTTTGTCAGGTCCCCAGCAAATTCTTCAGACGTTATTGCACGTCTGGAGACCTGACCCTGCAGAAGGGATTAGTTCTTTTTCTTCACCACCCACATCTGAAAGGGTGGCAAAGAGTTCATCACTCTGCGAGCTCCATATGAGAATGGTGGCAAAGCAGCCAAACCATTTCGTTTCACATAAGAGGGGTTAGGGTAAGCATATGCATAAGCAGAGAAATTCTTCGAGGACTTATGAACATAATAATTTGAAGAATAATGCTCATATTCATAGCCCTTGGCTCTTCCCTGCGAAACAGAGTTGTTAGCACGATGATGTTCATATGAGGACTTTGATCCATGTGAGGAATTTGATCCCCTTGAGGAATTTGGTCCGTATGAGGACTTCGATCCATATGAAGAATTTGGTCCATAGGAAGAATTTGATCTGAGGTTCCTTTTCTTCACAGGTGGTGTCATGAGGACATTCACCTGAAGACTTTCAAGAGGCCTTTTGGGAACCCAGATTTTCTTCACAGGGGAACCGTTCCTGCAGTTAGTGCCAACATATCTAGCAAATACTTCACCATTCTGATTTTTGAACAGTTTATAGTTGGAGTCAAAAGACTCATCAGAAGAATGAGAAGATTCACATGTATAGCCATATAAATTAGATGGATCAACTGGAGGTCCCTTTGCAGCAACCCATGAGGTTTTGGGGTACTGCTCAGGCTTCCAATATGTACCATCAGCATTGAGTTTCCTCTCAAAGGCAATACCCTCTTTCCTAGGGTTCCTGTTGAGGATCTGCTTTTAAGCACATCACAAAGAGTCTGGTGCCCTTTGAGGCTTTTGTACATGCCTGTTATGTACAATTCCTTCAGTCCTGCATCGTCAGTAATACTAGAAATGTCCTCAGATGAGGAATTAGTGATTGCAGAGGCAGGTGAAGAATTTGTAACATTTGAAGCATTTGAACATTCAGGTGAGGAATTAGCAGATTCTCGTTCAATGCATTTTAAACATGGAGGAATAAATTTTTCCTGAGCAGCGCTGATTTGTTGAGCAAGTAATGAATCGCGCTCCTTCTGAAGATCTTCATAACTCACTCTTATCTTCTCAAAATTAGACAAGAGAGAGTTATGCTGATCTTGAAGAGAGTCATACTTAGAATGAAGCCTCTGAAGACTTTCAGCCAAGGCTCGTGACTGATCCATTTCTTCACCCAACATATCATTGCTCTTACTAAGCATATCATTAGCCTTTTGCAAGGCTCTTTGTTATTTAGCGGCAAGGGAAGCAAGTTTGACATAACTGGGTCCAAATTCATCACCAGATTCTTCATCACTAGACTCAGATAGGTAGCATTCAGTTACCTCAGCACTTTTTGCCATAAGGCACGGAGTAGAGGATGATGATTCTGGTTCGATTGTCATTGATTGGAGCGATTCCTTGAAATCCTCAAACCAAGGATCATGACAGGTTCGATGGCCTTCATAGACATCAGAGAGACGGTCCCAGAAAAGCTTCGCCTGATCGAGATGCATGATATTTCTGAACTGGTTTCGAGACAGACTAGTGCAGATGACGGCCTTCGATGTGAGGTTGAGTTGAGTGTACTTGCGAATGTCATCAGCTTCAGCCATCTTGCACAGATCGGTCAGACCGATCTCAGTGACGGTCCACAGCTCACTGTTCATCACCATGAGACGCTTCTTCATCATGGCCTTCCATTTGGGATACTCGTGACCGTCAAAGATGGGGCATGTCACTTTCTTCATATCCTCGGTCGACATAACTAAAACTCCAGGCGGTTAAACCAAAATCACACAGAACAAGGGAGTACCTTGCTCAGATACCAATTGAAAGTGCGTTATATCGACTAGAGGGGGGTGAATAGGCGATTTTTATGAAATTCTTCACTGAGGAATTTGCTCGTGAGGAAATTCCTTAGTGAAGAACTACTAGCAGCGGAATAAGTACTCAGATGAAAACATAACAGAATCCTAGCATGGTCGTCATGATGAAATGAAGACACACACAGAGTACAAAAAGCGTAAACACAGGATAACACAAGTTGAAGACAAACTGACTGAAGAGATTGAACTGAGGAAATTGAGAAAGTCTTCAGTCAAAGTCTTCAAACACAGATATGATACACAAACAGCACACTACTGAGGAAATGAAAGAGTTGAGGAAATAGAACCAGTAAGCTTGGTGAAGACAATGATTTGGTAGACCAGTTCCAACTACTGTCTCAGTTGTACATCTGGTTGGAGTGGCTAAGTATTTAAACTCGAGGACACCCAGTCCCGGACACACAGTCCTCACCGTATTCTCCTTGAGCTAAGAACACACAGTCCTCGCCCAATCACTCGTGATAAGTCTTCAGGTGACTTCCAAACCTTCACAGACTTGGTCACTTGGCGATCCACAATTCCTCTTGGATGCTCTAGACCTTGGCGCCTAACCGTATGGAAGAAGCACAATCTTCAAAGGTAACAAGCATCGGATCCACGCAGGATCAATCTCTTCAGTGATGCTCAATCACTTTGTGTTTGTAGGTGTTTTGGGTTTGGGTTTGGATTTTCCTCACTTGATGATTTTCGCACAAAGTCCTCGGAGGATGGGTTGCTCTCAAATGACAACTGTCAAGTTCTCGCGGAGCAGCCAACCAGCTAGTGGTTGTAGGGGGCGGCTATTTATAGCCTAGGGAGCAGCCTGACATGATAAGACATAAATGCCCATCAATGATATGACTGTTAGGTGGACAAGATATTTTAGGACAGCTGGCGAGCAGCACAGCAACGGTCGGAAATTTGAGGTACAAATTCCTCAGGGCTATCATGTTCCTCACTGTGTAGGCAATTCACACTGGCGAATTCCTAACTCCTCAGTCAGAGCAAAGTCCTCAGTGACCAGAAGAACCGCGTCTCTGTCACTGAAGAAATTGACTGAACTGTATGAGATTTCCAATGGCTTCACTCGAAGGGATTGGTAGGTGTAGGATTTGAGTTGAGCATCACATGGAAATTTTCTCCTTAGTATTTCCTCGACCCCCTTTAACAGTACGGTGTTTCCTATGACTCAAGAAAGAGAAAATGAAACTACGAAAACAAAAGTCTTCACGCTTCATGTTCCTCGAATGAATACCAAGTCTTCAAGGTCACACCAATTTCTTCACTTTCAAAGTCTTCAGAAAGTCTTCAGTATATCAAAGTCTTCAGTCGAAGAACTTCATTTTTAGGGGTCGACTTTATCTGTAAATATCAAACTCCTCATAGACTTATAGATCTGTGTACACTCATAAACGCATTAGATACTTAACCTATAAGTCTTCAATACACCAAAATCACTAAGGGGCACTAGATGCACTTACACCGAGCCACATGGTGGAATTCGAGCCCCTCGAACCGAGCTGATATCTTAAGTACAGCGTTGCGATAGGCCACCATTTGGGATATTGCAAGGTTCGAATCCCCACGCACCTCCAGGCGTTGAATGGCCATGGAAACTGCCATCCGAAGACCATGTAACAGGGCCTCGTATTAGGCTGCGTTGTTGGAGTCTGTATACATTATCTGGAGTACGTATTGAACTGTATCTCCGGTTGGGGATGTCAGGACGACACCCGCCCCCAGACCAGCTAGCATTTTGGAGCCGTCAAAGTGCATGATCCAATTGGAGTATGCGCCGTACTCTTCAGGGAGTTCGGCTTGAGTCCATTCGGTGACAAAGTCGGCCAATACTTGTGACTTGATGGCTCGCCGGGGTTTGTATGTTATGTCGAACGGGAGGAGCTCAATGGCACATCTGGCAATCCGGCCCGTGGCATCGCGGTTGTTTATAATATCGTTAAGTGGCACTTCCGAGGCTACTATAATTGAACACTCTTGAAAGTAGTGTCGCAGCTTCCGGGATGCCATGAATACCGCGTAGGCTATATTTTGATAATGCGGGTACCGTGATTTGCATGGAGTGAGGACAGTGGATACATAATATAGCGGCTTTTGAAGGGGGTATTTGTGTCCGTTCGTTTCTCATTCGATGACGAGTACTGCGCTTACAACCTGATGAGTTGCCGCGATGTACAACAACATTGGTTCGCCGATGTTTGGTGCGGCCATGATTGGGTTGGTTGCCATTATGGCTTTTTTTTCTTCCAATCCGGCTGTGGCAGCGTCCGTCCACTCGAAGTGTTCGGTGCGCCGAAGGAGGCGATAAAGGGGTAATGCCTTTTCTCCCAAGCGGGAGATAAAACGGCTTAAAGCCGCCACGCATCCAGTTAACTTCTGGATTTGTTTGAGGTCTGTTGGGATAGCCAATTGTGACAGAGCTCAGATTTTGGCCGGATTTGCTTCGATTCCTTTGCTAGAGACAATGAAGCCCAGTAGCTTTCCGGCCGGTACGCCAAAAACACATTTTTCCAGATTGAGCTTGATGTCATATGTTCGGAGGCTGTCGAATGTTAGCCTCAAGTCGTCTATTATAGAGTCGACGTGTTTGGTTTTAACGACCACATCATCTATGTATGCCTCCACTATTTTGCCAATCTGTTTTTCCAGACATGTCTGAATCATGCGGTGATATGTCGCGCCGGCGTTTTTGAGCCCTAAAGGCATTTTGTTGAAACAGAAGGAGCCATATGGTGTGATGAATGTCGTTGCGGCTTGGTCGGACTCCGCCATCTTGATTTGGTGGTAGCCGGGGTATGTGTCAAGGAAACACAATGAATCTTGTCCTGCGGTAGCATCAATGATTTGATCGATGCGGGGGGAGGGGGAAGGGATCCTTTGGGCAGGCTTTGTTGAGGTCCTTGAAATCGACACATAGGCGTCAGGATTTGTCCTTCTTCGGTACCATCACCAGGTTTGCTAGCCAGTCCGGGTATTTTATTTCTCTGATGAATCCGGCCTCCAATAAATTGGCTAGTTCCTCTCCCATAGATTGTCTCTTGGGTTCGGAGAAAGGCCGAAGAGCCTGCTTGACTGGCTTGAATCCTTTGAGGATATTAAGGCTATGTTCGACCAGCCTATGTGGGATTCCTGGCATATCTGAGGGGTGCCAGGCGAATATTTCCCAATTCTCACGCAGGAACTCTCGTAGTGCGGCGTCCACGGCAGGGTTTAACTGTGCCTCGATGGAGCTATTTTTGTAGGTTCCATTGGGTGGACTTGCAATTTTACTATTTCGTCCGCTGGTTTAAAAGAGGTGGACTTGGATCTTTTGTCAAGTATCATGTCGTCCCTGTCTACTGTGGAGCGTAGCGCAGTTAATTCCTCGGCCGCAAGGGGTTCAGATAATGCCTTGAGGGCTAATGCAGCTATTTTATTTTCGGCGCGGAGTGTTGTGTCCGGATCACTAGCAAGAGTGATGATTCCATTGGGTCCGGGCATTTTGAGCTTCATGTACCCGTAATGGGGTACAGCTTGGAAGATCGTGAATGCCTCTTGCCCTAAAAGGGCGTGACATCCGTTACTGAACGGGGCCACTTGGAATGTAATTTCTTCGGACCTATAGTTCTCCGGCGTGCCGAATACCACATCTAGTGCGATTTTTCCGGCACAGCGTGCTTCCCGACTGGGGATGATTCCTGTGAAGGTTGTGCTGCTTTGCTCGATGCGGTTCCAGTTTACTTCCTTTTTTTGAAGGGTTTCCTCATAGATGAGGTTTAATCGACTGTCGCCGTCCATGAGTACTTTGGTGAGTCGAAAGCCGTCCACAATTGGACTGAGGACCAGTGCAGCTGGTGCTCGGGCTGTTCGGAATTTAGGTTCATCACTGGCATTAAAGGTGATAGCCGTGTCACTCCATGGATTTATAGTTGCCACATGGAAAATTTCGGCAAGGCTGTGGAGGGTTCGCTTGCGCCTATTATTTGATGGGAAGGTCTCAACTACCGTTAATACCATATTGTTATCTGTGGCATCTGGGATGAGAAGGTCCTCGCCACTTTTGGCCACCTGCCGGTGTACCCAACAAGCTCAAATGTTGTGTGCTGGTATGGTATCCATTGTACTATGAATTTTGCAGGGTCCATTGAGCCATCTCTCCAATACGGTTCCGCGCTCTATAGAGGGATTTTGCTTCTTTGTGATTAACTCAGGTGTCTTATGATAGTGCACCCTTTTACTTTGGACTGGGTGTGTATTCAGAGCCGGATTATCCCAAAATTTCGTTTCGGTTTTCTAGGCGCTTTCCATCGCACAGTATTTTTGTACTATGGATGCCAAGTCAGCGAAGCGTGATATGTCACGACGACTTATGGCATTAAGGATTCCCTTGTCCGTGCAATTATTGCAGAAAAATGAGACTGCGTCTTCCTCGTGACAGTCCTTAACCTTGTTCATCACAAGGAGGAATCTGGCCCAATAATGATGTACTGTTTCCTGGGGCTCTTGCCTGATGTTGGAAAGATCGCTTATGCTTGGGTGGGTGGGTGGAATTGAGTCCGAACCCTTACCCGATCTGAGACCCAGGGGCCGAGGAGTTTCCGATCTTGGAAGTTCAGTTTCCAGGATGTTGCCCGATAAGTCTGGCCCGCTGCCTAACTCTAGGTTCAGGGCTTGCGAGTCCGGCTCGGAGAGCTGGGGAATCCGGACGTAGTTAGTCCTTAAGATAGAGGAAGAGTCGCCGCATTGTTCCTCCACCACCGCGATGTGATGGGTGACCGGTGGAGAGTTAATCTCCCTTTGATCGGGTTTAAGCCCAATCTGATCATAGTCCGTAGCGACTCCTAAGTTGGCGATGCGATCCAAGAGCTCATTTAAGGAAGAGAACTCCATTCGATCCATCTGCTCGGCAAGTTCCAAGTTGACGTGGAGGCTGTTTTCGATGACCCGAGAAGTCATCGTTGGTCCAGCAACCGAACAGGTGGTCATGACGAAACCGCCTAGCCAGAGGGTTTGGCCGACAGCCAATGCTCCCTCAGCGGTAATGTTGTCTTTAAAGACGAGACAAGACATCCTTCCTTGCGGTGACGGCACAGTGGAACCCTCAATGAAAGCACCAATGTCGGTGTCAAAATCGGCAGATCTCGGGTAGGGGGTCCCGAACTGTGCGTCTAGGCGGATGGTAACAGGAGACAAGGGACACGATGTTTTTACCCAGGTTCGGGCCCTCTCGATGGAGGTAAAACCCTACTCCTGCTTGATTGATATTGATGATATATATAGTACAAGAGTTGATCTACCACGAGATTGAGGAGGCTAAACCTTAAAAGCTAGCCTATGGTATGATTGTTGTTGTCCTACAGACTAAACCCTCCGGTTTATATAGACAATGGAGGGGGCTAGGGTTACGCAGAGTCAGTTACAAAGAAGAAGATCTACATATCCGTATTGCCAAGCTTGCCTTCCACGCCAAGGAGAGTCCCATCCGGACACGGGACGAAGTCTTCATCTTGTATCTTTATAGTGCAACAGACCGGCCTGGTACGACCCATCTTCACCAGCAAACGCTCAATACCCTCGCAAGGGTCCAAGCCCCGCGAGGCAGATGACACAAGATCTCCTCGGGGGTGGCCTCTCTAGGCTGGCCCCCGAGGAGCGGAGAGATCTATGCAAGGGGCACCTCGCGAGGTTCGCATGATGTTAGCCATGACAACCAAGGCTAGGTGGGTGCCAGGCGGGCGCCAGCGGGCGCGGAGTACCGTTTGCCTCTTTGGAGCTAAAGGGGCAAGCGTAGGCGAGGCGTCCTGAGGCATCATGCAAAGGATTCCATATTGGTGCAACGAGACCAAGACTAGCAGGACGGCAGGACGGAGGTCATCGTGGAGCCCACGACGACGTCACCACCAGAGCCTTTGGCAGGCGAAGACCGACTTTTGTCAGGATAGCTTGTACTAGTTGTCCCCCTTAGAATTAGCCGTTGTGGTGTCCCTTCCCGCCTAAACATTTGGGAAGAGGACCCGGGCCACTATAAATAGGACTAGCCACCACCATAGGAAGGGGACGGATCATTCAGACCATCCTCAGCACACAAGCTCTCCGAGCTCAAGAACACCTCTCCTCAGAAGGTTGTTCTTCTGTAGTATCGAAAGTATGTCTAGAGGGGGGTGATTAGACTACTTGACCAAATAAAAATCTAGCCTTTTCCCAATTTTAGTTCTTGGCAGACTTTATCTATCTTAGCACAAGTCAAGCAATCTCCACACAATTCAAGCAAGCATGCAAAAGAGTATATGAGCAGCGGAAAGTAAAGCATGCAACTTGCAAGAATGTAAAGGGAAGGGTTTGGAGGATTCAAACGCAATTGGAGACACGGATGTTTTTGTCGTGGTTCCGATAGGTGGTGCTATCGTACATCCACGTTGATGGAGACTTCAACCCACGGAGGGTAACGGTTGAGTGAGTCCACGGAGGGCTCCACCCACGAAGGGTCCACAAAGAAGCAACCTTGTCTATTCCATCACGGCCGTCGCCCACGAAGGACTTGCCTCACTAGCGGTAGATCTTCACGAAGTAGGCGATCTCCTTGCCCTTACAAACTCCTTGGTTCAACTCCACAATCTTGTCGGATGCTCCCAAGTGACACCTAGCCAATCTAGGAGACACCACTCGCTAAGAAGTTCCTTGTACATGCTGGAATTTCCTTGTACATGCTGGCCATGGAGTTGTGATCCTTCTTCTTCTTGGCATAGACATCCAAGTCATCTTCTTGCTCCTCATTCCACATTGTGAGCTTCTGCCCAACAAAGTCTGCAACTCCACAGGCACTGAAGCTGTCAAACACACCAGGATAGTGTTCCTCATTTTCCTTCATATACTTCCAGTCGACCCACCTCATTTCACACACTATAGGCTTCTTGTCCAACAACACTGTCTCATAGAAATCCTGTTGTTCCTTGGTGTGGAACCTGTAATCCACAGCAGTTCTTCTTCTGGTAGCATACGGATCTGTCTCTCTCCATTTCCTCAGTCCTGAGTCTCTCCTGGTCTTCATGTTCTCAGCCACAGGATGAGCATCATTGTGGTCTGGAATTTTTGGCTTCAATTTTCTCAGAACATGCTCTTCATCTCCTTCTTCTTCAGCAACAGTCTCAGGCACTGGGGCCTTGTTCTTCTCAGCAGCAGATATGTTTCTAGTATTTCTCTTTGGTGCAGTTCTTGGCTTGGAGGCAGCTTTGGGCGCTTCTTTGGGCTTTGATCAAGCAGCCCCTGTCCTGATAGCATCACCCATAAGCTTCTAGGCCTTAGGTGCTGGTGCAGCAACCTCTTCCTCTTCTTCTTATTCTTCTGAATCTCTCCTCATAGAGGGTTTGCCAAGAACTCTAGTAGTAGTGGTTCCGACTCTCTTTTTCTTTTTATCTTGACCAACAGCTTCCTCTTCTGACTCAATGGTAAACTTTATGGTTTCTCCAGTGGCAACCTTCCTAGGTTTCGAAGTGGGAACTCTCCTTGCAGGTGCCTTCTTCTTTGATGTGGCTTCCTCAGTGGCCACATAGTCTTCATCCTCAGACTCTGAAGTTCTTTTCTTGCTTGCTCTAGTGGCAGCCTTTGGCAAATTGCTTGGGGTGCTTCTGCTACCCTCATCTGAGCTGCTAGAGGGACTAGTGCCCTCACTCATGTGCACCTGGTCCTCTGACTTGTTCTGGCTGTCACTCTGGTCAGACATGTTGCAAACACTAACTACAGACCCTGTGAATAGATTGTAGATGAGATAGAGTGGATGAGCATCACAAAATACAGAGATTTTTGCAAAAGAATGAGTCAAAACTTAGTTTTAGTTTTCCACAGAAAGCATTTCGGATCAACCGATTTGCAAACTCGGTGATACCGAAGTAGTTGTTGGAACCAAAACTATTGAACTCGGTCAGAGCGAGTCACAGTTCGGTGGCACCGAGACTGGTAGGGTTTCACAAAGTCCTGAACTCGGTCACACCGATTTGCAATTCTCGGTCAGACCGAGAACCACATATGCAATGGCCTTGGCCGAATCGGTGGAACCGAGTTCTGCAACCCGGTGGGTCCGAGATGGTTTCGGCGAAAACCTATCCCTAAATATTCGATTCAACTCTAATCTACGGAGTGTTTTGACTGGATAGAAGCGTTTCAATCGTGGTAAGAATCATGATGAACACAATGTGCTAGGAATCAGACGGGGATAGCACTGTGATCGAGTCCATACCCTAGTTCAGCGATGAACTCGCTATGGCGGCAACGGCGGGGAAGAATTCCGTTGACGGCAGTGGAGACCAGCGACAGGAGGCGGCTGGCGACGAGGAGGACGATCCGGAGACCCAGGAGGCAGAGGGACCTATGCGCGGGCGAAGGGGTTTTGGAGAAATTTCCAAAATTTTGCCCATGAGTATATATAGCCCGACCCTGTCGGTGTGACCGAGTGGAACAACTCGGTGGCACCGAGATGCATAGCTGTTGACAGTTACAGCAACTCGGTGTGACCGAAAAGTTCAAATCGGTTGCACCGAGATTGAAAACCTAGATCGACTTAGTGATCTCGGTATGACCGAAATGGAGGAATTGGTCAGACCGAAACACACAAATAAGTTTTGGAAGTTTAAGTCTATGACGAATCGGGGACTCCGAGTGCTCCTCACACAGAGTGGTTCGAATCTGACTTGATCAAATTTTGTGATGTACCATGAATAGAGTTTGAGACGAGAAAAGCGTAGATAGCTAGAGAAGGTTCTTAGGCATTCTTGTCCATCCACTTGGCAAAAAAAAAGAAAACCAATCAATCAAAACAACAAGTGGATGTCCTCGAATGAGTAAAATATGAAATCAACATGCTCACACAATAAAATGGCAATTGAAATATGTGGCAAAACATGCACAACCAATTCTAGCATCTATCAAACAATTTGCGATGACTAGGTCATCTATATATGAGTATATTGACTTAGGAGTCAAATGAGAACATTTGATCATAGGTCATTCTCATCCTTTAAGCACAAGTGGGGTTACCACTTTTACATAAAGCATTGTTGTGTTCACACCATTAGAGTTGCTTTAGCTCAATTCTTAGAGTAAAGCTCCCCCTAGATGTGAGATCCCCCCTAAGAGGGATGAACTAACCTTGGGTTTTGTCGATGATGACTTCATGTAGATGTTGAAGATGTGGATGCTCAATGTTGATGTAGATCATTTGGAGCTATCCATTGGAGTGAGCTGCACTTTCAATACCTACACAAGTTAGTCCCACAAGGAACAAACAAGAATATCCATAGACATAAAGTGATGCACACACAAGATGATGTCTATGAAAGCTTTTAGGTTACCTTGTCCCTTGTCTTACCAACAAGCGGGTTTGTGACTCCTTGAACTAGTGCAAGATGTGGAAGTTGATTGCACTTGTTCTTGCCAAGATGATAAGAGTGAAGTATGTTGGCGGAGTCACCCTCAAGAACTCTCTAGTTCTTCTTCTTCGGGATCCACACCATCTTGATGGGAATCCTCGGTGTTTTAGTTGTACTTGATGAAGTGGAACTTGAAGTAGTCTTGGGAACCCACTTGACCAAGGCCTTAGGAGCTTCTTCAAATGCATCAACTTCCTCTTGAAGCTTGTCCTTGCCTTTTTGCTTGTGGTCTTGTGGTGGAAGATCATCTTCAGCTTGTGTCCCTTTGAAAGAAGTAGGATCATACTTCTCTTGTTGACGAACAAACTTCGCCTTGGGGTATTGATCTTCTTCCCGCTCAACTCCATTGGCATTGAACTTTCGTTCAAAACCAAAACCTTGGTTATTCCGGTGCCTTCCTTCCTTGCGTACAATTTCCTCGAATTGCTTACTTCTGGCAAGGCTCTTGTAAACACCTTTCTCTATAATTCCCTTCAATAAGCTATTTTCTTGCTCAAGTGTAACTTGGCTAAGAGAATCATTAGTGGAATCAAGAGGACTACTAGAAGCAACAATATTGGATTTAGCATGATTATTGTTACTACTAGAGGAAGAATCTTTCTTGTTCTTGTTACTAGACTTGACTTGAGGCATGTAAGTGGATAAGAGTAAACGCTTGGCAATGTAAGAAGAACTTTTCTTACGAAGATCATCATTGATTGCTTTTAAGAACTCATGCTCTTGCTCAAGGTTGAGCTTTTCAAAGCGTAATTTCTCATGAGTCCTTAAAAGTTCTCGATGATCTCCTAAGATAGTTTCATGAGCTAACTTAAGAGTGTTTAGTTCTTTAGTTAGAGACTCAATCGTCTCCTTATCATTGTCATTCATTTTATCTTGATTAGCATGATTAATTGACGTTTCATCATAGTATTCATCACTAGAGTTGTCAACAAGTCAATCATCATCACCTAACAATTCATCGTCATCACTATTGAAATCAACATACTCGGGGTGTGATTCCTTTGGGCCTTTAGCCATGAAGCACGTTCCAACTCCATCATTTGGTGAGTCAAATATGTCGTAGGAGTTGGTTGTCACAAGTGCTAGACCAGCAACACCTTCATCTTGTGTATATTCAGAGTCGGAGTGATAGCTTCTCTCGGAGTGGTTGTCGGAGTCGGAGCTGGATACCCATTCACCAACATGAGCTTGATGTCTTCGTTTTGTGTAGCTCCTTGATGACTTGTCCCTTCTTTCCGAATCCTTGCTTCTTCGTGAGGGTCTTCGTTCATAACGATCATCTCTACTCCTTCTTTCGCTAGATGGTGATTCTTCTCTTCTACTTCTTCTCTTGGGAGTATCTTCTCTTCTCTTGTAGGGGGTTGTAGACTCATTGGAATAGTGTCCGGGCCTTCCACAATTGTAGCAGTTTCACTCTCGACTAGAAGATCTTTTATCATTGTAGGAACTTGACTTGGAGATTCTCTCTTTGCTTCTACTCTTGTAGAACTTGGTGAGGTTCTTCACCATTAAGCTCAATTCTTCATTGGAGGCTTGTTTCTCACTTGATGATGTGGGGGCTTCACATGAGGCTTTGTAAGCACCACTTGATTTGTTGTGAAGTTCCTCTTTATCCTTAAGTGACATCTCATGAGTAACAATTCTTCCGATGACTTCCGTTGGCTTGAGATCTTTGTAATTGGGCATCATTTGTATCAATGTGCACACGGTATCATATTTTCCATCCAAGGATCTTAGGATCTTCTTGATGATGAATCTATCGGTCATCTCTTCACTCCCTAAGCCGGCAATCTCATTTGTGATAAGAGCAAGCCTAGAGTACATTTCAGCGACACCTTCACCATCCTTCATTTTAATCTTGTCAAGTTGACTTTAAAGCACATCCAGTTTGCATTCCTTGACGGAGTCAGTACCTTCGTTCATATCAATCAAAGTATCCCAAATTTCCTTTGCATTCTCAAGACGGCTAATTTTGTTGAATTCTTCGGCTCACAATCCGTTGAAGAGGATATCACAAGCTTGAGTGTTGTATTGCAGCATCTTCAACTCTTCCGCGGTAGCTTCACGGTTCGGTTCTTTCCCATCAAAGAAGTCACCTTGCAAGCCAACACACACAATAGCCCAAACGGTGGGGTTATGTCCAAGAATATGCATTTTCATCTTATGCTTCCAACTAGCAAAATTAGTACCATCAAAGTAAGGACCTCTACGGTGATAATTTCCCTCGCTAGACGCCATACTTGAAACCAAGGCTATGACCACCAAAAGCTATGGAAATCAAAGCAAATGGAGACCAAAGCTCTGATACCACTTGTAGTATCGAAAGTATGTCTAGAGGGGGGTGATTAGACTACTTGACCAAATAAAAATCTAGCCTTTTCCCAATTTTAGTTCTTGGCAGACTTTATCTATCTTAGCACAAGTCAAGCAATCTCCACACAATTCAAGCAAGCATGCAAAAGAGTATATGAGCAGCGGAAAGTAAAGCATGCAACTTGCAAGAATGTAAAGGGAAGGGTTTGGAGGATTCAAACGCAATTGGAGACACGGATGTTTTTGTCGTGGTTCCGATAGGTGGTGCTATCGTACATCCACGTTGATGGAGACTTCAACCCACGGAGGGTAACGGTTGAGTGAGTCCACGGAGGGCTCCACCCACGAAGGGTCCACAAAGAAGCAACCTTGTCTATTCCATCACGGCCGTCGCCCACGAAGGACTTGCCTCACTAGCGGTAGATCTTCACGAAGTAGGCGATCTCCTTGCCCTTACAAACTCCTTGGTTCAACTCCACAATCTTGTCGGATGCTCCCAAGTGACACCTAGCCAATCTAGGAGACTCCACTCGCTAAGAAGTAACAAATGGTGTGTTGATAATGAACTCCTTGCTCTTGTGCTTCAAATGATAGTCTCCCCAACACTCAACTCTCTCTCATAGGATTTGGATTTGGTGGAAAGAAGATTTGAGTGGAAAGCAACTTGGGGAAGGCTAGAGATCAAGATTCATATGGTTGGAATGGAATATCTTGACCTCAACACAAGTGTTGGTGGTTCTCTCTCAGAACATGTGTATTGGAAGTGTAGGTGTGTTCTGATGGCTCTCTCCACGAATGAAGAGTGGGTGGAGGGGTATATATATAGCCTCCACACAAAATCTAACCGTTACACACAATTTGCCAAACTCGGTGGGACCGAATGGTTAAACTCGGTCGGACCGATTCAGCAAATCTAGTGACCGTTAGGATTTTTGGTGGGACTGAGATGCAACTCGGTTGGACCGATATGGTTAGGGTTAGGGCATAACGTAATCTCGGTGTGACCGATTACACAAACTCGGTGGGACCGATTTTGGTAATAAGCTAACCAGAGAGTTGGTCAGGTAAACTTGGTGGGACCGGTTCTCTCTTTTCGGTGAGACCGAAATGTTACGAAAGGGAAACAGAGAGTTTACATTGCAATCTCGGTGGGACCGATCACTCACTTCGGTTAGACCGAAACATTACGAAGGGAAACAGAGAGATTGCAATCCCATCTCGGTGAGACCGAGATCCCTATTGGTGAGACCGATTTGCCTAGGGTTTGTGGCAGTGGCTATGACATTTGAAACTTGGTGGCGCCAGACAGATAGAATCGGTGGGGCAGAGTTTGACTTTTGGTTTAGGTCAGATGTGGATGTGGGGAGGTAGTTGAGGGTTTTGGAGCATATCACTAAGCACTGAAGAGCAAGAAACTCATTAAGCAACACCTCATCCCTCCATGATAGTATTAGCTTTTCCTATGGACTCAATGTGATCTTGGATCACTAAAATATAAAATGTAGAGTCTTGAGCTTCAAGCTTGAGCCAAACTTTTTATCCTTAGAGTTTTGAGGGATCCACTTTCCTCATCCATGCCATGCCATTCATTGAGCTTTTCCTGAAATATTAATCTTGGAATAATGTTAGCTCAATGAGCTATATGTTGTTAGGAATTACCAAAACCACCCAGGGATAGTTGCACTTTCATCTTCCCTTGTACTTGTTCATCCTCATCCTGCAAGGCAATCCACCATACCACACTGGAGTAGGGTATTACACCACATCGGTGGCCTGAACCAGGATAAACTCCTGTGTCCCTTGTTCCTCGGGTTCAGCAAGCTAGGCTTTGAGATCGTGTGAGAGAGTGAGCTAGGGGGAGAGAGATCTTCGTGTGCACCCCAGAGTTCAAACCTCAAGGGTTTTGCCGGAACCCGTAATCCGACATTTGGCGCGCCAGGTAGGGGTGCGCCGAAGTTCCACTCCTCCGTCGGCTCCGTTTGTCCATTCAGCCACCATGGCCGGCGCTGCTCCACTGACTGGATCGACAGGCGACCATGACAATGCCAGCGGGCTCAGGGCCCTCACCCTCGCCTTACGACGGGTGTGGTGGCCGCCCAAGTTCAGGTCGAGGATGCCGCCCCGCTTCGACGGCACGATAGATCTGTCAGCCTTCCTGTTGGCTTACGAGGAGGTCGTCATGGAGGCGGCATGCAACGACAAGGTCATGGCCAACTGGTTCCCCATGGCCCTCGCTGGCGCGCCTCATGCCTAGCAGCTCAACCTGCCAAGATCCTCTGTGGCCTCTTGGGGAGAGCTGCGTGGCCTCTTCGTTGCAAGCTTCACGGCACCGGCGTATGTCGCTGTTGCGGCCATCCTTGGCGGCTCGCAAGCGCCACCCACCGACCGCCACGTCAAGCAGTTCTTCCGCTAGATCGGCGCCGCCTCTGTGCAGCATGTAGCCCCTCCAGGATGGGCGGCGCCCAAGGCCGACCTCACCTTCGACTTAGGGGATCACTCCACCACCACCACAGGCTCAAGTGTGCTCCCAATGCTCTGCACGCCCAACATTTTCCATGTCGCCATGACCAAGACACTCATCGACGGCGGAACGGGCCTCAACGTGCTCACTATGTAAGCTTTCAGCTTGCTTCAGTGCCACATGGTCGACTCCGCCCCACCAAGCCTTTCTCCGGGGTCGGCAGTGGGTCCACCAGCCCCCTGGGGCAAATACGCCTCCCGATCACCTTCGGTACCTGGGACAACTACCTCACTGACCTGATCAACTTCGACATCGCCCGCATCGTCCTACCGTACAACGCCGTCCTAGGGTACAACCTCAAGAAGATGCCGGGCAGCAGCGGCGTCCTCACCGTGGCTGGGGACACCAAGGAGGCACTGGCGGCCCTCAAGCTCGCCTACAGGGCCACATCAGCGGCATACCAGGCTGACGAAGCCGCCCCGGGGGCTAAAGAGGTCGCCCCGGCGAAGAAGAAGCAGATGTTCACCCAAGATCGGGCCGAAATGAAGCAAGTACCGGTTGAGGAAGATGGGTCCTCAGGAGCCACCTTCATCATAGGCACCAACCTCGACCCAGGCCAAGAGGCGGCATTGGTAAAGTTCTTGCGCGTGAACAAGGAGGTATTCGCCTGGGAGCCCAAGCAGCTAGTGGGGGTCCCTAGGGGGTAATCGAGCACCACCTAAAGGTGTGCCCCAATGTGCGCCCCGTGAAGCAGAAGGAGCGACGACAATCCACGAAGAAGCAGGCCTTCATCGTCCAAGAAACTCGCAAGCTAGAAGCGGCGGGTGTCATTCACAAAGTACGATACCCAGAATGGCTGGCGAACCCCGTCGTCATCCCCATGAAGGGCGGGAAGGAACGCAAGTGTGTCAACTTCACCAACCTCAACAAAGCATGCGCTCAAGACCTGTTCCTGCTCCCGCGCATTGACCAGATTGTCAACTCCGCCGTCGAGTGCGACCTGATGTGGTTGTCGGACTAGTTCCGAGGCTACCACCAGATCAAGATGGCGGTGGAGGATGTGGAGAAGACGTCCTTATTGACCCCGTGCGGGGTATACTTCTACACATGTATGTCGTTCGGACTACGCAACGCGGGGGCGACCTTCCAGCGGTTGATGCACATCGCCCTGGGCCAACAGCTAAGGAGGAACACAGAATCCTACGTCAACGACATCATGGTAATATCCCGGGAAGCAAGAACCCTCATTCACGACTTGGAGGAGACCTTCCCCGGACTGCGCCAGGTGGACCGGCGGCTCAACCCGGAGAAGTGTGTGTTTGGTGTCCCCTCCGGCAAACTGTCGAGCTTCCTCGTGTCTGTAGGATCGAAAGTATGTCTAGAGGGGGGGTGATTAGAATACTTGACCAAATAAAAATCTAGCCTTTTCCCAATTTTAGTTCTTGGCAGACTTTAGCTATCTTAGCACAAGTCAAGCAATCTCCACACAATTCAAGCAAGCATGCAAAAGAGTATATGAGCAGCGGAAAGTAAAGCATGCAACTTGCAATGATGTAAAGGCAAGGGTTTGGACGATTCAAACGCAATTGGAGACATGGATGTTTTGTCATGGTTCCGATAGGTGGTGCTATCGTACATCCATGTTGATGGAGACTTCAACCCACGGAGGGTAATGGTTGCGCGAGTCCACGGAGGGCTCCACCCACGAAGGGTCCACGAAGAAGCAACCTTGTCTATTCCATCATGGCCATCGCCCACGAAGGACTTGCCTCACTAGCGGTAGATCTTCACAAAGTAGGCGATCTCCTTGCCCTTACAAACTCTTGGTTCAACTCCACAATCTTGTCGGAGGCTCCCAAGTGACACCTAGCCAAGCTAGGAGACACCACTCTTCAAGAAGTAACAAATGGTGTGTTGATGATGAACTCCTTGCTCTTGTGCTTCAAATGATAGTCTCCCCAACACTCAACTCTCTCTCATAGGATTTGGATTTGGTGGAAAGAAGATTTGAGTGGAAAGCAACTTGGAGAAGGCTAGAGATCAAGATTCATATGGTTGGAATGGAATATCTTGACCTCAAGACAAGTGTAGGTGGTTCTCTCTCAGAAAATGTGTATTGGAAGTGTAGGTATGTTCTGATAGCTCTCTCCTCGAATGAAGAGTGGGTGGAGGGGTATATATAGCCTCCACACAAAATCTAACTGTTACACACAATTTGCCAAACTCGGTGGGACCGAATGGTTAAACTCGGTCGGACCGATTCAGCAAACCTAGTGACCGTTAGGATTTTCGGTGGGACTAAAATGCAACTCGGTAGGACCCATATGGTTAGGGTTAGAGCATAACGTAATCTTGGTGTGACCAATTACACAAACTCGGTGGGATCGATTTTGGTAATAAGCTAACTAGAGAGTTGGTCAGGTAAAGTCGCTGGGACCAATTCGCTCATCTCGGTGAGACCGAAATGTTACAAAAGGAAAACAGAGAGTTTACGTTGCAATCTCGATGGGACCGATCGCTCATCTCGGTTGGACCGAAACATTACGAAGGGAAACATAGAGATTACAATCCCATCTCGGTGAGACTGAGATCCCTATCGGTGAGACCGATTTGCCTAGGGTTTGTGGCAGTGGCTATGACATTTGAAACTCGGTGGCGCCAGATAGAAAGAATCGGTGGGGCCGAGTTTGACTTTTGGTTTAGGTCATATGTGGATGTGGGAAGGTAGTTGAGGGTTTTTGAGCATATCACTAAGCACTTTGAGCAAGTAAGCCATTAAGCAACACCTCATCCCTCCTTGATAGTATTGGCTTTTCCTATAGACTCAATGTGATCTTGGATCACTAAAATATAAAATGTAGAGTCTTGAGCTTCAAGCTTGAGACAAACATTTTGTCCTTAGAATTTTGAGGGATCCACTTTCCTCATCCATGCCATGCCATTCATTGAGCTTTTCCTGAAATATTAATCTTGGAATAATGTTAGCTCAATGAGCTATATGTTGTTAGGAATTACCAAAACCACCCAGGGATAGTTGCACTTTCAATCTCCCCCTTTTTGGTAATTGATGACAACATATAGATCAAAGCTTCGAGAAATGATAATAAGATTGAAAGATATTGTCGCTTTGAGAAGTATGTGAAAACCAAGAGCTCCCCCTAAATTAATTTGTGCATATCTTAAGATTTGCTTTGGACTGCAAATGCACAATGAGTTAGGATCATGGGTTACTCTTCCATGTCACATACATCTTGGTGGAGCGCTCAAAATGATAAGAATTAAATACATGCACTCATCACCAAGCAAAGTAAATGATCAAATAGGGATAAAATGATAGTATCATCCAACAAGCATTAATGTAGCATGTGATCAAACACACATGATCATCCAAGTATCACAAACAAGCAAATAAAGTTCAACCACCAAAGCAAGAGAGAATAAAAAGCAACACTCTCTCTCGAAGCCTATGATCTATACATTTTTCTCCCCCTTTGGCAACAAGTTACCAAAAAGTTCATAGAAAATGCATAGCACTAAAACGACTCTAAGTATTGATCTTCAAGTGGTGGAGTCCGGATAACTCCAAGAATGAAGGCTTCAGTCGAAGTAGATGGAGCTGCTGGGGTAGGTGCTGGAGCTGGTGGCACTGAGGCTGTAGCTGGTGCAGATGAAGTGGCTCTAGTGTCTGGTATTGGTACTGAAGTTGACCTCTGAGCTCTAGGCACTCTGGCAAATGCCTCAGTTGTTGTCTTGCCCTTCCTCTCCTGCATGTCATCCTGAAGTTGCTCCACAACAGACTAGATCTCAGTTACCTTCACATCCATGTCATAGAACTTCTGCTCCATGATTCTTTCCAAGCTCTCCTGGTTTCGAGTCAGGGTGGCCAGTCCTTTCTCTATCCTTAGAGTGGATGCAATCAAGTAGCCAAGCTGATCTTGCTTGCTTTTTAGAAGATACTGAGATGCCTCCTCCTGGGTTGGCATCTTTGCAGCTTTCTCTGCCTTTGCCTTCTCCCTCTTGGCTTGTGCTTGTACTAAGGATGGTTCATCTTCATCCATAACCACTTGGTTGTCCTCAAAATATGGATAGATGGCCAAGTGTTCCTTGTCCAACAAGTATGTGCCAGTACCCATCTTTGAGTTATTCAACTCCTGGATCTGTGGGGCATACCCACAGCTTCTATTTTGGTCTGCAGCAGTCCTCTTGATAGTTTCAACAATGAGACTCATGACCTTGAACTCTTGTGGCACATCAAATATATGTAGAAAATTTATGGAGTGGCCTCTGATCATCCTGTGATCTCCAGACTTGGGCAGAAGAGTATGCCTTAGTATCCAATTGATAGTAGGGAGTCCTGACAGCAATTGTTTCACTGACCCAAACTGGTGAGTCTCAAGGTCTGTATCTGGAATTTCCTTGTACATGTTGGCCATGGAGTTGTGATCCTTCTTCTTCTTGGCATAGACATCCAAGTCATCTTCTTGCTCCTCATTCCACTTTGTGAGCATCTGCCCAACAAAGTCTGCAACTCCACAAGCACTGAAGCTATCAAACACACCAGGATAGTGTTCCTCATTTTCCTTGATATACTTCCAGTCGACCCACCTCATTTCACACACTATAGGCTTCTTGTCCAACAACACTGTCTCATAGAAATCCTGCTGTTCCTTGGTGGGGAACCTGTAATCCACAACAGTTCTTCTTCTGGTAGCATATGGATCTGTCTCTCTCCATTTCCTCAGTCCTGAGTCTCTCCTGATCTTCATGTTCTCAGCCACAGGATGAGCATCATTGTGGTCTGGAATTTTTGGCTTCAATTTTCTCAGAACATGCTCTTCATCTCCTTCTTCTTCAGCAACAGTCTCAGGCACTGGGGCTTTGTTCTTCTCAGCAGCAGATATGTTTCTAGTATTTCTCTTTGGTGCAGTCTTGGGCTTGGAGGCAGCTCTGGGTGCTTCTTTGGGCTTTGATGGAGCAGCCCCTGTCCTGATAGCATCACCCATAAGCTTCTAGGCCTTAGGTGCTGGTGCAGAAACCTCTTCCTCTTCTTCTTATTCTTCTGAATCTCTCCTTATAGAGGGTTTGCCAAGAACTCTGGTAGTAGTGGTTCTGACTCTCTTTTTCTTTTTATCTTGACCAACAGCTTCCTCTTCTGACTCAATGCTAAACTTTACTATTTCTCCAGTGGCAACCATCCTAGGTTTCGAAGTGGGAACTCTCCTTGCAGGTGCCTTCTTCTTTGATGTGGCTTCCTCAGTGGCCACATAGTCTTCATCCTCAGACTCTGAAGTTCTTTTCTTGCTTGCTCTAGTGGCAGCCTTTGGCAAATTGCTTGGGGTGCTTCTGCTACCCTCATCTGAGCTGCTAGAGGGACTAGTGCCCTCACTCATGTGCACCTGCTCCTCTGACTTGTTCTGGCTGTCACTCTTGTCAGACATGTTGCAAACACTAACTGCAGACCCTGTGAACAGATTGTAGATGAGATAGAGTGGATGAGCATCACAAAATACAGAGATTTTTGCAAAAGAACGAGTCAAAACTTAGTTTTAGTTTTCCACAGAAAGCATTTCGGATCAACCGATTTGCAAACTCGGTGATACCGAAGCAGCTGTTGGAACCAAAACTATTGAACTCGGTCAGACCGAGTCACAGTTCCGTGGCACCGAGACTGCTAGGGTTTCACAAAGTCCTGAACTCGGTCACACCGATTTGCAATTCTCGGTCAGACCGAGAACCACATGTGCAATGGCCTTGGCCGAATCGGTGGAACCGAGTTCTGCAAACCGGTGGGTCCGAGATGGTTTCGGCGGAAACCTATCCCTAAATTTTCGATTCAACTCTAATCTACGGAGTGTTTTGACTGGATAGAAGCGTTTCAATCGTGGTAAGAATCATGATGAACACAATGTGCTAGGAATCGGACGGGGATTGCATTGTGATCGAGTCCATACCATAGTTCAGCGATGAACTCGCTACGGCGGCAACTGCGGGGAAGAATTCCGTTGACGGCGGTGGAGACCAGCGATAGGAGGCGGCTGGCGACGAGGAGGACGATCCGGAGACCCAGGAGGCAGAGGGACCTATGCGCGGGCGAAGGGGTTTCGGAGAAATTTCCAAAATTTTGCCCGTGAGTATATATAGCCTGACCCTGTCGGTGTGACCGAGTGGAACAACTCGGTGGCACCGAGATGCATAACTGTTGACAGTTACAGCAACTCGGTGTGACCGAAAAGTTCAAATCGGTTGCACCGAGATTGAAAACATAGATCGACTTAGTGATCTCGGTATGACCGAAATGGAGGAATCGGTCAGACCGAAACACACAAAGAAGTTTTGGAAGTTTAAGTCTATGACGAATCGGGGACTCCGAGTGCTCGTCACATAGAGTGGTTCGAATCTGACTTGATCAAATTTTGTGATATACCATGAATAGAGTTTGAGACGAGAAAAGCATAGATAGCTAGAGAAGGTTCTTAGGCATTCTTGTCCATCCACTTGGCAAAAAAAAAACCAATCAATCAAAACAACAAGTGGATGTCCTCGAATGAGTAAAATATGCAATCAACATGCTCATACAATAAAATGGCAATTGAAATATGTGGCAAAGCATGCACAACCAATTCTAGCATCTATCAAACAATTTGCGATGACTAGGTCATCTATATATGAGTATATTGACTTAGGAGTCAAATGAGAACATTTGATCATAGGTCATTCTCATCCTTTATGCACAAGTGGGGTTACCACTTTTACATAAAGCATTGTTGTGTTCATACCATTAGAGTTGCTTTAGCTCAATTCTTAGAGTAAAGCTCCCCCTAGATGTGAGATCCCCCCTAAGAGGGATGAACTAACCTTGGGTTTTGTCGATGATGACTTCATGTAGATGTTGAAGATGTGGATGCTCAATGTTGATGTAGATCATTTGGAGCTATCCATTGGAGTGAGTTGCACTTTCAATACCTACACGAGTTAGTCCCACAAGGAACAAACAAGAATATCCATAGACATAAAGTGATGCACACACAAGATGATGTCTATGAAAGCTTTTAGGTTACCTTGTCCCTTGTCTTACCAACAAGAGGGTTTGTGACTCCTTGAACTAGTGCAAGATGTGGAAGTTGATTGCACTTGTTCTTGCCAAGATGATAAGAGTGAAGTATGTTGGCGGAGTCACCCTCAAGAACTCTCTAGTTCTTCTTCTTCGGGATCCACACCATCTTGATGGGAATCCTCGGTGTTGTAGTTATACTTGATGAAGTGGAACTTGAAGTAGTCTTGGGAACCCAATTGACCAAGGCCTTAGGAGCTTCTTCAAATGCATCAATTTCCTCTTGAAGCTTGTCCTTGCCTTTTTGCTTGTGGTCTTGTGGTGGAAGATCATCTTGAGCTTGTGTCCCTTTGAAAGAAGTAGGATCATACTTCTCTTGTTGAGGAACAAATTTCGTCTTGGGGTATTGATCTTCTTCCCGCTCAACTCCATTGGCATTGAACTTTCGTTCAAAACCAACACCTTGGTTATTCCGGTGCCTTCCTTGCATGCGTACAATTTCCTCGAATTGCTTACTTCCGGTGCCTTCCTTCCTTGCTCTTGTAAACACGTTTCTCTATAATTCTCTTCAATAAGATATTTTCTTGCTCAAGTGTAACTTGGCTAAGAGAATCATTAGTGGAATCAAGAGGACTACTAGAAGCAACAATATTGGATTTAGCATGATTATTGTTACTACTAGAGGAAGAATCTTTCTTGTTCTTGTTACTAGACTTGACTTGAGGCATGTAAGTGGATAAGAGTAAACGCTTGGCAATGTAAGAAGAACTTTTCTTACGAAGATCATCATTAATTGCTTTTAAGAACTCATACTCTTGCTCAGGGTTGAGCTTTTCAAAGCGTAATTTCTCATGAGTCCTTAAAATTTCTCGATGATCTCCTAAGATAGTTTCATGAGCTAACTTAAGAGTGTTTAGTTCTTTAGTTAGAGACTCAAACTTCTCCTTATCATTTTCATCCGTTTTATCTTGATTAGCATGATTAATTGACGTTTAATCATAGTATTCATCACTAGAGTTGTCAACAAGTAAATCATCATCACCTAACAAGTCATCTTCATCACTATTGAAATCAACATACTCGGGGTGTGATACCTTATGTTCCAACTCCTTCATTTGGTGAGTCAAATATGTCATAGGAGTTGGTTGTCACAAGTGCTAGACCGGCAACACCTTCATCTTGAGTATATTCGGAGTCGGAGTGATAGCTTCTCTCGGAGTGGTTGTCCGAATCGGAGCTGGATACCCATTCACCAACATGAGCTTGATGTCTTCGTTTTGTGTAGCTCCTCGATGACTTGTCCTTTCTTTCTGAATCCTTGCTTCTCCGTGAGGGTCTTCGTTCATAACGATCATCTCTACTCCTTCTTTCTCTAGATGGTGATTCTTCTCTTCTGCTTCTTCTCTTGGGAGAATCTTCTCTTCTCTTGTAGGGAGCCGTACACTCATTGGAATAGTGTCCGGGCCTTCCATATTTGTAGCAGTTTCGCTCTCGACTAGAAGATCTTTTGTCATTGTAGGACCTTGACTTGGAGCTTCTCTCTTTGCTTCTACTCTTGTAAAACTTGTTGAAGTTCTTCACCATTAAGCTCAATTCTTCATTGAAGGTTTGTTTCTCACTCGACGATGTGAGGGCTTCACATGAGGCTTTGTAAGCACCACTTGATTTGTTGTGAAGCTCCTCTTTATCCTTGAGTGACATCTCATGAGCAACAATTCTTCCGATGACTTCCGTTGGCTTGAGATCTTTGTAATTTGGCATCATTTGGATAAATGTACACACGGTATCATATTTTCCATCCAAGGCTCTTAGAATCTTCTTGATGATGAATCTATCGGTCATCTGTTCACTCCCTAAGCCGGCAATCTCATTTGTGATAAGAGCAAGCCTAGAGTACATTTCAGCGACACCTTCACCATCCTTCATTTTGAACTTGTCAAGTTGACTTTGAAGCACATCCAATTTGGATTCCTTGCCGGAGTCGTTACCTTCGTGCATTCTCAAGACGGTTGATTTTGTTGAATTCTTCGGGGCACAATCCATTGAAGAGGATATCACAAGCTTGAGCGTTGTATTGCAGCATTTTAAACTATTCCACGGTGGCTTCACGGTTCGGTTCTTTCCCATCAAAGAATTCACCTTGCAAGCCAATACACACAATAGGCCAAACGGCGGGGTTATGTCCAAGAATATGCATTTTCATCTTATGCTTCCAACTAGCAAAATTAGTACCATCAAAGTAAGGACCTCTACGGTGATAATTTCCCTCTCTAGATGCCATACTCTCCTAGGTTGTGAAACCAAGGCTGTGACCGCCAAAAGCTATGGAAATCAAAGCAAATGGAGACCAAAGCTCTGATACCACTTGTAGGATCGAAAGTATGTCTAGAGCGGGAGTGATTAGACTACTTGACCAAATAAAAATCTAGCCTTTTCCCAATTTTAGTTCTTGGCGGATTTTAGCTATCTTAGCACAAGTCAAGCAATCTCCACACAATTCAAGCAAGCATGCAAAAGAGTATATGAGCAGCGGAAAGTAAAGCATGCAACTTGCAAGAATGTAAAGGGAAGGGTTTGGAGGATTCAAACGCAATTGGAGACACAGATGTTTTTGTCGTGGTTCCGATAGGTGGTGCTATCGTACATCCACGTTGATGGAGACTTCAACCCACGGAGGGTAACGGTTGCACGAGTCCTCGGAGGTCTCCACCCACGAAGGGTCCACGAAGAAGCAACCTTGTCTATTCCATCACGGCCGTCGCCCACGAAGGACTTGCCTCACTAGCGGTAGATCTTCACGAAGTAGGCGATCTCCTTGCCCTTACAAACTCTTTGTTCATCTCCACAATCTTGTCGAAGGCTCCCAAGTGACACCTAGCCAATCTAGGAGACACCACTCTCCAAGAAGTAACAAATGGTGTGTTGATGATGAACTCCTTGCTCTTGTGCTTCAAATGATAGTCTCCCCAACACTCAACTCTCTCTCACAGGATTTGGATTTGGTGGAAAGAAGATTTGAGTGGAAAGCAACTTGGGGAAGGCTAGAGATCAAGATTCATATGGTTGGAATGGAATATCTTGACCTCAACACCAGTGTAGGTGGTTCTCTCTCAGAAAATGTGTATTGGAAGTGTAGGTATGTTCTGATGGCTCTCTCCTTGAATGAAGAGTGGGTGGAGGGGTATATATAGCCTCCACACAAAATCTAACCGTTACACACAATTTGCCAAACTCGGTGGGACCGAATGGTTAAACTTGGTTGGACCGATTCAGCAAACCTAGCGACCATTAGGATTTTCGGTGGGACTGAAATGCAACTCGGTAGGACCGATATGGTTAGGGTTAGAGCAGAACATAATCTCGGTGTGACCGATTACACAAACTCAGTGGGACCGATTTTGGTAATAAGCTAACCAGAGAGTTGGTCAGGTAAACTCGGTGGGACCGATTCGCTCATCTCGGTGAGACCGAAATGTTACAAAAGGGAAACAGAGAGTTTACATTGCAATCTCAGTGGGACCGATCGCTCATCTCGGTTGGACCGAAACGTTATGAAGGGAAATAGAGAGATTACAATCCCATCTCGGTTAGACCGAGATCCCTATCGGTGAGACCGATTTGCCTAGGGTTTGTGGCAGTGGCTATGACATTTGAAACTCGGTGGCGCCGGATAGAAAGAATCGGTGGGGCCAAGTTTGACTTTTGGTTTAGGTCATATGTGGATGTGGGAAGGTAGTTGAGAGTTTTGGAGCATATCACTAAGCACTTTGAGCAAGTAGGCCATTAAGCAACACCTCATCCCTCCTTGATAGTATTGGCTTTTCCTATAGACTCAATGTGATCTTGGATCACTAAAATATAAAATGTAGAGTCTTGAGCTTCAAGCTTGAGACAAACATTTTGTCCTTAGAATTTTGAGGGATCCACTTTCCTCATCCATGCCATGCCATTCATTGAGCTTTTCCTGAAATATTAATCTTGGAATAATGTTAGCTCAATGAGCTATATGTTGTTAGGAATTACCAAAACCACCCAGGGATAGTTGCACTTTCAATCTCCCCCTTTTTGGTAATTGATGACAACATATAGATCAAAGCTTCGAGAAATGATAATAAGATTGAAAGATATTGTCGCTTTGAGAAGTATGTGAAAACCAAGAGCTCCCCCTAAATTTGTGCATATCTTAAGATTTGCTTTGGACTGCAAATGCACAATGAGTTAGGATCATGGGTTACTCTTCCATGTCACATACATCTTGGTGGAGCGCTCAAAATGATAAGAATTAAATACATGCACTCATCACCAAGCAAAGTAAATGATCAAATAGGGATAAAATGATAGTATCATCCAACAAGCATTAATGTAGCATGTGATCAAACACACATGATCATCCAAGTATCAAAAACAAGCAAATAAAGTTCAACCACCAAAGCAAGAGAGAATAAAAAGCAACGCTCTCTCTCGAAGCCTATGATCTATACATTTTTCTCCCCCTTTGGCAACAAGTTACCAAAAAGTTCATAGAAAATGCATAGCACTAAAACGACTCTAAGTATTGATCTTCAGGTGGTGGAGTCCGGATAACTCCAAGAATGAAGGCTTCAGTCGAAGTAGATGGAGCTGCTGGGGTAGGTGCTGGAGCTGGTGGCACTGAGGCTGTAGCTGGTGCAGATGAAGTGGCTCTAGTGTCTGGTATTGGTACTGAAGTTGACCTCTGAGCTCTAGGCACTCTGGCAAATGCCTCAGTTGTTGTCTTGCCCTTCCTCTCCTGCATGTCATCCTGAAGTTGCTCCACAACAGACTGGATCTCAGTTACCTTCACATCCATGTCATAGAACTTTTTGTCCTTAGAATTTTTAGGGATCCACTTTCCTCATCCATGCCATGCCATTCATTGAGATTTTCCTGAAATATTAATCTTGGAATAATGTTAGCTCAATGAGCTATATGTTGTTAGGAATTACGAAAACCACCCAGGGATAGTTGCACTTTCAGTGTCGCACTGGCAGATCGAGGTCAATCCAGAGAAGGTCAAGGCAATAGAAGACATGAGCCCACCGCAAACCCTGAAGGAAATGCAGAAGCTCACGGTGCTGTGTAACCTCACTGGGGCGTTTCATCTCCAAGCTGGGGGAGCGCGCCTTGCCGTTCTTCAAGCGGATGATGAAGAAGAAGGGCCCGTTCGAATGGACCCCGGAGGCCAACTTGGCATTTCAAGACCTCAAGAGATACTTGACCAGCCCACTGGTAATGGTAGCGCATCGTCCCCTCGAGCCTCTGGTGCTATACCTGGCTGCCATGCCTCACTCAGCCAGCGTGCCGTTGGTGGCCATCTGGGAGGAGCGCCAGTACAAGAGCGCGCCGGGTGATGCCACACCCTCGGCTGAGACGATGCGGCACCAAGATGACGCTGCTAAAGCCACGACGGCACCCGTAGATGATCAGGCCCTGCAAGACGGTGTTCCAGGGCCCGCGGAGGCCCCGGCTCGCGACCAAGCTCCTGAGGATACCCCACCTAAGGAGGCGCCACAAACCCCGTACACCACAAGCTCCATTGATGCTCCCGCCCTCGTCGAGCACCCGGTGTACTTCGTGAGCATGGTATTGCGGGATGCGAGGGCGCGATACCCCATGCCGCAGAAGCTTCTGCTCGAACTCCTGGTGGCCTCGTGCAAGCTGTGTCATTACTTTCAAGGCCACCCAATTAAGGTCATCTCAGCCTACCCACTAGAGAGGGTGCTCTGGAGCCCCAATGCTGTGGGAAGGGTCGCTAAATGGAATATCGAATTACAAGTGTTTCCGCTGGAGTTCAGCACAACTAGAGTCATCAAGGGAGCCGCCCTCACCGACTTCGTGGCGGAATGGACCGACGATCCGGAACCTGAAGCTGACAAGGGACAATCCCTCTCGCCAGGAAGCGAAGCGCCGGCTGGATGGGTCATGTACTTCAATGGCGCTTTCACACACCAAGGTGCGGGGGGGCGGCGTCGTGCTCATCTTCCCCACTCAAGATAAGCTATACTACACAGTACAGCTCTGCTTCCAGTGGGGCAGGAAGGTCTCAAACAACATCGTAGAGTACGAGGGGTTGATCACCGGCCTCAAGGCCGTCGCGGCAATGGGAGTGAAACGTCTCATCATCAAGCACGACTCGCAGCTCCTCGACAACTTCTCCAACAAGGTGTTCGAGCCGAAGGACTAGCACATGGAGGCGTACCTCGCGGAGGTGCGTAAGATGGAGAAGCAGTTCTTGGGCCTGGAGCTGCAACACGTGCCTCGCAGTACGAACAAGGAAGCCGACGGCATTGCCAGAAGGGCGTCCAAGCGCCTGCCACAGGAGCCTGGCATCTTCAGAGAGACACTCTTCAAGCCTTCAGCAGCACCCCCATCTGTGGGGCCTGCACCATCTCGGGAGGAGCTCCCCCAATCACCAGCCTCGGGAGACCCCGCATGTGGCCCAACCACGGGTGCACGCCTGCTCCTGGCGCTCGAACCTCGAGAGGGGTGCTCGACCGAGGAGTTGAAGACGTACTTGATGAGAGGGACACTGCCGGAGAAAGAGGAGGACGCGAAGCGCGTGGCCCGGCAGGCTACGACGTATGGCATATAGGATGGTGAGTTATACAGAAGGCAGCCAAATGATGTTTCCTTGCGATGCATCTCCAGCGAGTAGGGGAACGAGTTGCTAGCTGACATACAAGGCGGAGACTACAGGCATCACTCGTCATCACGGACCCTGGTCGGCAAGGCATTCCGCAGCGGGCTCTACTATCCCACGACACTCAATGATGCAACCGAGCTGGTGAAGTCCTGTGAGGCCTGCCAATTCCATGCCAAGAAGATCCACCAGCCAACCCAGGGCCTCCAGACTATCCCACTTTCGTGGGCATTTGCATTCTAGGGGCTAGATCTCCTGGGCCCGTTCCCGCGAGCGCCTAGGGGGCTACCGATACCTCTACGCCATCATCGACAAATTCACCAAGTGGGCAGAAGTGGAAGCCGTCTGCTACATCCCGGCCGGGTCGGCAGTTCAGTTCATCAAGGGCCTCGTGAGCCGGTTCGGGGTCCCTATCCGCATCATCACCGGCAACGGCTCACAGTTCACTAGCAACCTCTTCAAGACATACTGTGCTAACCTTGGAACGCAGATCTGCTACGCTTTGGTGGCACACCCTAGGAGCAATGGCCAAGCCGAACACGCCAACGCGAAGGTCCTGAAGGGCCTCAAGACCAGGACCTTCAAGAAGAAGCTCGAGGCCTGCGGCAGGGGCTGGCACGACGAGCTCCAGTCCGTGTTGTGGTCCATCCGGACCACCGCCACCAACCAACAGGCGAGACCCCATTCTTCCTCGTCTACGGAACATAAGCGGTTCTCCCTCGCGAGGTCAGGCATCGCTCTGCGCGGGTCCTGGCGTTTGATGAGACGCAGTAGGACGCCATGCGGGGGATGGACCTTGTGCTGGGGAAGGAACGCCGCCGTGAAGCCTCGCTCCGAGCGGCAAGATACCAGCAGGTGCTGTGACGGTACCACTGTCGCAGCGTCCACTCCAGGACACTCTCACATAATAATGAGTGGGGTTGTACACACCCCGGAGTCTCCGGAGTGCCGCTCTCGGGCCTCGGGGGCTCCCTCCCACGTCCTAGTGGCAGCACTTAGCTACGCGCTGGTGAGAAGACTAGACTAGCTGCCGGACGCGGCTGTTCATTTGCTTTGTGTAGTTGGCTCGCCCCTTCTTTCTTTTTTAATGAAATTTCAAGTTCTGGTGTTCTCGATGGCTTGGTTGAACCCCTTCTTCTCTCTGATTCTTCCCTCGACTTTTTTGGTTGTTTTGCGCCTGGGAGGCGGCAGTTGGCCGACGCTCTCCCTCGCGCGCCTCGCGAGGGGGCTGGACAGGCACGCGCGCGTGCGCGCTCCCCTGGTCCCCGCGAGGCGCCCTTGGTTGAGCTTGGGATCGGCGCATCCCTTTCTAGTCCCTGCTCCACGGGTACCACGACGTGGAGAGTTTGGCCATGATCAACCCATGCCTGAGGCCTCATGCGAGAGGGGTTAAGGATTTCTTAACGAATTTTTGCAGCTTCGCGATATTGCTCGAATCAGCAGTGGGAAACCCCACCAGGCGCCCAGAGGCGTGCGCCCTCACGAGGTCAAAGCTACCTCGGATGGATCAAGATAAGTTACCCCTCTACACCCGTATAATGCACGGATATCACGACACAACCCGGAAACAATAAACACGCCACAAAAGCAACATAAGCACCATAGTTCATTACATGCCCCCGCAGGGCCCCATACTTGTTTCTGACGATACAGGAGGAAAGGGAAGGACAAGAAAAAGCGGCTCCCACAACGCGGCTGCTCACAAGGATCAGCCCCTCGGACTCAGACGGAGACCTCCTCGCGCTTCACTGCACGCGGCAACGGGACGACCCGCGCCGTCCTCGAAGCGAGCCCAACGACATGGCGGCTGGTCGTAGCCTCCACTGCTTGAGCTTCCATTGGAGGAGAGCTGTCGTTGCCACGAGAGTCGTGGTCGTCGTTGAGGGCGAGTTCACCCTCATCCTCGTCGCGGCCGTCGCGAAGGCCAAGCACTTCTGTTACGCCCTTGATGCGGCTATATCTCCCACGTGTCAAAGCACGACTTAGAGGCATAACCGCATTGAAAGCAATGTCGCAAGTGAGGTAATCTTCACACAACCCATGTAATACATAAGGGAAAGAGATACATAGTTGGCTTACAATCGCCACTTCACACAATACATGAATAAAGCATTACATCATACAGATACAATCAAGGCCCGACTACGGAACCAAAATAAAAGAAGACTACCCCAAATACTACATAGATCCCCGATCGTCCCAACTGGGCTCCACTACTGATCAACTGAAACGAAACAACACAATGAATAAGATCTTCATCGAGTTCCTCCTTGAGCTCGGATGCGTCACCTGCACAGTTTCATCGGCACCTGCAAACTGGTTTTGGAAGTATCTGTGAGTCACGGGGACTCAGCAATCTCACACCCGCGAGATCAAGACTATTTAAGCTTAGAGGTAGGACAGGGTAGTGAGGTGGAGCTGCAGCAAGCGACTAGCATATATGGTGGCTACCATACTCAAAAGAGAGCGAGAAGAGGAGGCAAAAGCACGGTCGAACAACTATGATCAAGAAGTGATCCTAGAGCAACCTACGTCAAACATAACTCCAACACCGTGTTCACTTCCCGGACTCCGCCGAGAAGAGACCATCACGGTTACACATGCGGTTGATGTATTTTAATTAAGATCAACTTCGGGTTTCCTACAACCGGACATTAACAAAATCCCATCTGCCTCATAACCGCGGGCACGGATTTCGAAAGATAATACCCTGCAGGGGTGTCCCAACTTAGCCCATTATAAGCTCTCACAGTCAACGAAGGATATTCCTTCTACCGGGAAGACCCGATCAGTCTCGGAATCCCGGCTACAAGACATTCGACAATGGTAAAACAAGACCAGCAAAGCCGCCCGAATGTGCCGACAAATCCCGATAGGAGCTGCACATATCTCGTTCTCAGGGCACACCGGATGAACACTACGTACGGCAACCGAAGATACCCCAAGTTGCCTAGGGGCGGCACCACAAGTGGCTCTAGTTTGGACCAGCACTCGAAGGAGCACTGGCCCGGGGGTTAAAATAAAGATGACCCTTGAGTCTACAGAACCCAAGGGAAAAAAAGGCTTAGGTGGCAAATGGTAAAACCAAGGTTGGGCCTTGCTGGAGGAGTCTTATTCAAAGCGAACTGTCAAGGGGGTCCCATCAATCACCCAACCGTGTAAGGAACGCAAAATCCGGGAACATAATACCGATATGACGGAAACTAGGGCGACAAGAGTGGAACAAAACACCAGGCATAAGGCCGAGCCTTCCACCCTTTACCAAGTATATAGATGCATTAATTAAATAAGATATATTGTGATATCCCAACAAGTAACCATGTTCCAACAAGGAAGAACATCTCCATGTTCCAACAAGGAACAAACTTCATCTTCACCTGCAACTAACAACGCTATAAGAGGGTCTGAGCAAAGTGGTAACATAGCCAAACAACGGATTGCTAGGACAAGGTGGGTTAGAGGCTAGGTTTGACAATATGGGAGGCATGATAAGCAAGTGGTAGGTATCGCAGCATAGGCATAGCAAAAGAGCGAGCAACTAGCAAGCAAAGATAGAAGTGATTTCGAGGGTATGGTCATCTTCCCTGAAATCCCGCAAGGGAGAAGAACGAGTCCATGAAGAAGACAAACGGACGTAGTCGAACGAATCCTCACAATCGCAACGATACCGAGAACTATCGAGAAGAAGCGCAACCGGAAATAAGGAAACAACATAGTAAACAACCATCACATAAACATGGCATGACGCACAACCAACATAAACATGGCATGATGCACAACCAAGGATGATGCATGTCCGATTTAATGAGGCATGGCATGGCAAAGTGCAACAAACAATACCACAAATTAAGTGGAGCTCAATATGCAACGAGTTGCATATTGATGAAACACCACATTCAAGTTATTTAGTTCGCTCTCGGTCATGTACCCAACAATATTAAATGTTATTAAACATGGAAAAAGGTGAAACATAAGTAAACTAACTATTTAGGCAAGTTTAAATGAGGCCGGAACAACAAACAACAATTCCGGAAAATCCTCATGTGCATATTTTAGATTTGGTACTGTTCTGTCCTAAAGCATATTTTAGAGTTGTTAAACATGCAAAGTAATGCTACCATGTTAAACTAGGCATTTTTCCACTCCATTTACATATAAAGTTTATTTAACTCCGAGCTACGGTTATTTAGTTATGAAATAAAGCATTTTAGCATGGCATTTAGGCAAATTAATGCAAACAGCAAGTTAAGCATTTTGAACATGGGTGAAAACAGCATATTATGAAACTAGATGAAAAACTAAACATTTTACATGTTTAAAACATTTTGATCCGATGCACGGTCGTAGAGTTATTAAATGCATGAACATGAGGGACTTTTCTGAAAACTGCAGTCTCCTGGAAATTAGATAAAATCGTCCTGTTAGGGAAAAAACATCACAGGCCGAAACTGGCTGGGCCAACAGGAGCAGGGCTGGACGGGCTGCTCACCCATGGGCTCGGCCCAGTCGGTGGAAGAGGCGCTGGGGATGGCGTGCTGGACCACGCGGTGTTCACAACCTGGATCGGATCGAGGCCGCGGTCAACGCGATCGATGCGGGGGAAGCAGGGCGCGGTCCTCTGATCGACAGGAAGCAGAAGAAGAGCAGCGGCGTGGGACCTGCAACGGCAGCGGCGGAACTTGGCAGCACGGCGGGGGCTCGACGCAGGGGACTTGGCGCGGCGATGGGGATCCGGCGGATCAGTCGAGGACGTGGCCGGAGGCAGGCGGGGAGCTGAGGCCATGGCGGCGGCGTCCTGGTTCAGAGAGAGAGAGAGAGAGATAGTGAGACAAGAGGGAGAAGGAGAGGAAAAAGGGAAGGGCGGAGGGGAGCAGAGGGGCGGTCTGGTAGTCTAGGTCGTCGGAGGGCGAGGACGCCGGCAGCAGGTTGAGCTCCTGCTCGAGGAAGGAGGCGCGCGAGGTGGTGCTTCAGCACAGGTGTTCGAGGCGGCGGGGTCGACGTGCTCGTGAACGAGGGCGTGATGGGAGGAGCTCGGGGTAGGAGGCGTGTTGGAGCAAGGGGCGGGAGGGCTCCTGGTGCTCTGGTGGCTTGCGGTCGCCGGCGGCGGGGCTGGCCTGCTGCTGCTGCTTGGGTGGCCGGCGTCCACCAGTGAGGCAGAGGCGCGGGGTCGAGGAGGCACAGCCTCGTGCGTTTCCTCGGGCACGCGGGCGTGGAGAAGGAGCTCGAGCTCCTGGTTGCTGCTGGTCGAGGAGGGCCATGGGGATCTCTGGTTGGAGGGGAAGGATCGATGGAATTGGGGGCGACGAGTGGTTGGCCCGATTGGAAAATCAAGGAAGGATTTTGGATCGGAAGGGGATCCCGATGTGGGAGAGGAGTGGCGGCCGGGAGGGACAAGCCTCCTAGGTTTTAGGGTTAGGCTATATTAGGTACAGAGTTGGGTTATATATAGAATAATGAGAATGGGTGTAGTCCATCTGATCGAAATCGGGCGGTCGAGAATAAATAGGTTAGGAGTCCAAACAAATAAAACGGTGATGTTTTATAGATGTTTGGTGATGATCCGGACCCAAAGGTGATGACTGAACGGGTCGGGTTTGGGTTAGTTTTGGACGCGCACGCGAGGGGGTTTTGTGCATTGTGCAGAGAGGCTCAAATGGTCGGACACCAAAAGAACGGTTGGTCTGAGAAACGTCAACGGAGGAGAGGGTGAAGCGACAAACACGAACGAACTAAGAGTTTTAAGAAAACATGCGGATGCGATGCGGATGATTGAATGATGAAATGCAACAAATAAATAAAACACACAGCAACAACGAAAAACATGGAAGGCTTCTGGCACGCCGGTCTCGGGGCGTTACAACACTCCACCACTACAAGAGGATCTCGTCCCGAGATCTAGGATGGCACCGGAGGGAAACGGAAGAGGAAGGGGAAGAGGTAAAACAAAGTTGCTTCTTTGACAAACGAGTGAAACCCAGAAACCTTGAGAGGTTGAACAAATCGAAATAAAGAATATAATGGAGGTGAACGAAATTGCAAACACTCCGTTAGCAAAGGGGAACAAGGAACATTGCGTGAACCATGTAGGTTGAAGGACATGAAACAAGAGCTTAACGGACCAAAAGGAATATGAAAGCACACTGGTAGAAAAAAAACAAGGAACAAGAATGACATAATTTGGACAGCACTCCGGTAGAAAACGGAAGGAATAGAATATGAACTTTGCAAAATGAAAGCACTTCGATGAGACTCCGGTTAAAAGAGGAATGATAGCCACAACATTCTGGTTAAATCGATAAGCAAGGAAAAAGGACATGATCTTCACAAAACAGGATGATGGGTCGAAGAGAGAAACATCACAATGCCTCTGGAAGAAGAAATAGAAGATAGATCATTGGAATAAAGGAATGGAGAAGAAAATGCAACTTCTAGCACAAAAGACCTTGGAGAGCACCGTGTTTATTTTGAAGTATAGCTTGGCGGATCGTAACTTCGAGAAAATCTTGGAAGAACTAATGAAGAATGAAAGGAATCCTTGACGAACCACCATGTAGAGCCTCCATGAAGAACTCCGGTAATAGAAGGATGATAGAAAAAGGAAGAAGTTGAAAGACCAAGGTGAAGTCTTGCAACGATTTAGATGGAGCTTCAGGACGAGATAATGAGAAAACTTTGAACTCCGGAAAGAAAGATGAGCAATTGAAACCAAGAATTTTGATGAACCTCCGGAATAAGGAATATAATTTACTCAATGAAACAAGAATAAGAATTACATTATGCTTATCCTTCATCAAATTAAATTGATGACCCACAATGGATTTGGCATGCCACTTATTCTCACTGGAAAAAAATGATTAAAGAGAGCTAGAACAAACTTGGGAAGGTCTTCAACGAACCACCGGTAGGATTGGAAAGAACGAATGAATCTATATGATAACGAAGGAAGAGAACTCCTGAACGAACCACCGTAAGAATTGAAAATGAATGAAGAAAAGATAAAAAAACACCGGGAAGAATTAGAAAATGGACGAAGATACTTGAGAGAATTTAGATACAAATGAACGAATAGATCACGAGCTGAATAGAGAATACTTGAATGATGCACCGGTAAGATTTGGAGAATGATAGCTGAAAGCTGGAATGAATAATTCTAAGCTGATGGGCTCCGAAGAATCAAACTGAAAATACTCCTGAAATGCTCCGGATGGGTGAAAAGAATTCTCACAATCGAAAACAAATATGAGAGGATGTCTTCAAGCTAGAACCATGAATCTTGAAGAGAATGGAGCAAGATTAAAGAGAAACTCTTCTTCGGTCTTCAGATGTCGAGAATGACGATGAGAAACACCAACATGAATTGTTCAGGCACTCCGGAATGAAAATTAGAATGATTGAACCAACGATGAAAAGAATGTGAAAGATCTTGGAGAAAGACATATGACTGATGACAATTCATTCTTACGTCCAACTTCGAAAAGAATTTGGGAATAGCTCCAAGAAAATTAAAAGAGTCAGGCAAGATCCTGGAAAAAGACCTGTGGGTTAGGGCCCACTCAAAAGAAACACCGTTGAAAGAATTGCTTGAAAAGAGAGATTACACCGGTTGAATTAAATGGCTTGAATGAGATAGCATCCTCAAAAGAACTTGAGTGAATTGAGAATGGAAACTTGAATCTTCTGAGATATCTTAAGCACTCCAGAACAAATGAATAACAAGTGAAAGATTATGAGATGCACTGGTATGGCAAAACATTTGAAACGAGGAAAAGAATACGATCAACACTGAAAGCTTGACTTGAATCCACCGGAGAAGAAAAAATAACGAAGAATGATAAACTTGTAGAGATCTTCATGGGAACCACCGGGTAAGAACATTGACGAAAAAGAATGGAGAGACTTCCCATCTATAAGATGGATACTTGATTAAGAAATCCGAGTCCTTGAAGAAAAAGGGTGGGAGGGTGGGAAAACAAAGGTAACTTGGGACGGATGGAACAAACACCGTAGAGACAAAAATGAGGGATGATCTTGCGAATGTTGAAATGATCGGATCCACTTGAAGAGAAGCACACCGGTTGGAAAGGATTGAAAAGACAACCTTGATGAACAAGAAGGATTAGCATCCACATAGAAATATGAGAACACTGCTTAGAATAAGGTATGGAGTCAACACTTGGCATTGAAGCAACTCGAATACCACAAAACAAAACAAAAACAAAGGATTTGGCTTGCAGAATAAGCCGGAACAAACACATGATAGAGATTTCGCCCAAAGTGTTTGTGGTGGGGCCCACACGGGCACGACATATAGCGGACGTCACGAATGACAAACAAGACGTCCCCGAATCGGCATAGCCAAGGATTCTTTAAGATGCCTCGCGACCACTGTAAATCGACCGTGGATGGGCGGATCACTAGACGTTGGACCCCAATCTCAAATCATTCATCTATTGGAAAGATATCCTATAAGCTACTAGAATTCCCACTTATAAACTCCCGAAACTTTCTGGTTATGCAATCAGGTGTTGGGGATGCAGGGGACACAAAATATATCACCCAAACTAACAATACCTAGATCCAGCGGTATCCATCCTTCAACACATAACCAAGAAACCTTCGGAAATCGTTTACCTCAACCTTTGAAAAGCATCCCTTATATGAGTTATGGCAATACTCCTGAACTCCCGCCCCAGTACTGGGTGGCGTCGAGGTGATCTCACCAACAACTGCATAAAAGAGATTTTCGATGTCGGCAAAACTCAGGTATTCCAGAACTGCAACGATAAGATTGTGATGACAACACCTCGGAGCTCAACTCCCCGGGACACGGCCACAACCCCTAAATTTCAGGAGGCACCAAGAACAATGTTCTCGTCACAAAACCATCGGAACGATTCCAAGATACCCGCGTGATCCTTAAAAAATTTAGAGAAATTTGAGGAGAGGAAAGTCAAAACATCTACGTCAGGGGGCCTCACCAGAGCGACGAAGGGGCTGAGGAGTAAAAGAATCCTACTCTCCGATATATATAATCCTAAGACTCAAAACATTTTTTTCTAGACTCAACAAAGTCAGCGATTCAAACAAGCAGGGGGCTCCTAAGTCGGGGATGGCTCCGATTACCAACTTGTTACGCCCTCGATGCGGCTATATCTCCCACGTGTCGAAGCACGACTTAGAGGCATAACCGCATTGAAAGCAATGTCGCAAGTGAGGTAATCTTCACACAACCCATGTAATACATAAGGGAAAGAGATACATAGTTGGCTTAGAATCGCCACTTCACACAATACACGAATAAAGCATTACATCATACAGATACAATCAAGGCCCGACTACGGAACCAAAATAAAAGAAGACTACCCCAAATACTACATAGATCCCCGATCGTCCCAACTGGGCTCCACTACTGATCAACTGAAACGAAACAACACAATGAATAAGATCTTCATCGAGTTCCTCCTTGAGCTCGGATGTGTCACCTGCACGGTTTCATCAGCACCTGCAAACTGGTTTTGGAAGTATCTGTGAGTCACGGGGACTCAGCAATCTCACACCCGCGAGATCAAGACTATTTAAGCTTAGAGGTAGGACAGGGTAGTGAGGTGGAGCTGCAACAAGCGACTAGCATATATGGTGGCTACCATACGCAAAAGAGAGCGAGAAGAGGAGGCAAAAGCACGGTCGAACAACTATGATCAAGAAGTGATCCTAGAGCAACCTACGTCAAACATAACTCCAACACCGTGTTCACTTCCCGGACTCCGCCGAGAAGAGACCATCACGGTTACACACGCGGTTGATGTATTTTAATTAAGATCAACTTCGGGTTTTCTACAACCGGACATTAACAAAATCCCATCTGCCTCATAACCGCGGGCACGGCTTTCGAAAGATAATACCCTGCAGGGGTGTCCCAACTTAGCCCATTATAAGCTCTCAAGGTCAACGAAGGATATTCCTTCTACCGGGAAGACCCGATCAGTCTCGGAATCCCGGCTACAAGACATTTCAACAATGGTAAAACAAGACCAGCAAAGCCGCCCGAATGTGCCGACAAATCTCGATAGGACCTGCACATATCTCGTTCTCAGGGCACACCGAATGAACACTACGTACGGCAACCGAAGATACCCCAAGTTTCCTAGGGGCGGCACCGCAAGTGGCTCTAGTTTGGACCAGCACTCGAAGGAGCACTGGCCCGGGAGTTAAAATAAAGATGACCCTTGAGTCTGCAGAACCCAAGGGAAAAAAAGGCTTAGGTGGCAAATGGTAAAACCAAGGTTGGGCCTTGCTGGAGGAGTCTTATTCAAAGCGAACTATCAAGGGGGTCCCATAAATCACCCAACCGTGTAAGGAACGCAAAATCGGGGAACATAATACTGATATGACGGAAACTAGGGCGGCAAGAGTGGAACAAAACACCAGGCATAAGGCCGAGCCTTCCACCCTTTACCAAGTATATAGATGCATTAATTAAATAAGATATATTGTGATATCCCAACAAGTAACCATGTTCCAACAAGGAACAACATCTCCATGTTCCAACAAGGAACAAACTTCATCTTCACCTGCAACTAACAACGCTATAAAAGGGGCTGAGCAAAGCGGTAACATAACCAAACAACGGATTGCTAGGACAAAGTGGGTTAGAGGCTTGGTTTGACAATATGGGAGGCATGATAAGCAAGTGGTAGGTATCGCAGCATAGGCATAGCAAAAGAGAGAGCAACTAGCAAGCAAAGATAGAAGTGATTTCGAGGGTATGGTCATCTTGCCTGAAATCCCGCAAGGGAGAAGAACGAGTCCATGAAGAAGACAAACGGACGTAGTCGAACGAATCCTCACAATCGCAATGATACCGAGAACTATCGAGAAGAAGCGCAACCGGAAAGAAGGAAACAACATAGTAAACAACCATCACATAAACATGGCTTGATGCACAACCAACATAAACATGGCATGATGCATAACCAATGATGATGCATGTCCAATTTAATGAGGCATGGCATGGCATAGTGCAACAAACAATACCACAAATTAAGTGGAGCTCAATATGCAAGGAGTTGCATATTGACGAAACACCACATTCAAGTTATTTAGTTCGCTCTTGGTCATGTACCCAACAATATTAAATGTTATTAAACATGGCAAAAGGTGAAACATAAGTAAACTAACTATTTAGGCAAGTTTAAATGAGGCCGGAACAACAAACAACAATTCCGGAAAATCCTCATGTGCATATTTTAGATTTGGTACTGTTCTGTCCTAAAGCATATTTTAGATTTGTTAAACATGCAAAGTAATGCTACCATGTTAAACTAGGCATTTTTCCATCCCATTTACATATAAAGTTTATTTAACTCCGAGCTACGGTTATTTAGTTATGAAATAAAGCATTTTAGCATGGCATTTAGGGAAATTAATGCAAACAGCAAGTTAAGCATTTTGAACATGGGTGAAAACAGCATATTATGAAAGTAGATGAAAAACTAAACATTTTACATGTTTAAAACATTTTGATCCGATGCACGGTTGTAGAGTTATTAAATGCATGAACATGAGGGACTTTTCTGAAAACTGAAGTCTCCTGGAAATTAGATAAAATCGTCCTGTTAGGGAAAAACATCACAGGCCGAAACTGGCTGGGCCAACAGGAGCAGGGCTGGACGGGTTGCTCACCCATGGGCTCGGCCCAGTCGGTGGAAGAGGCGCTGGGCCTTGGCGTGCTGGACCACGCGGTGTTCACAACCTGGCTCGGATCGAGGCCGCGGTCAACGCGATCGATGCAGGGGAAGCAGGGCGCGGTCCTCTGCTTGACAAGGAGCAGAAGCAGAGCAGCGGCGTGGGACTTGTAGCGGCAGCGGCGGAACTTGGCAGCACGGCGGTGGCTCGACGCAGGGGACTTGGCGCGGCGATGGGGATCCGGCGGATCCAGTTGAGGACGTGGCCGGAGGCAGGCGGGGAGCTGAGGCCATGGCGGCGGCGTCCTGGTTCAGAGAGAGAGAGAGATAGTGAGACAAGAGGGAGAAGGAGAGGAAAAAGGGAAGGGCAGAGGGGAGCAGAGGGGCGGTCTGGTAGTCTAGGTCGTCGGAGGGCGAGGACGCCGGCAGCAGGTTGAGCTCCTGCTCGAGGAAGGAGGTGCGCGAGGTGGTTCTTTAGCACAGGTGTTCGAGGCGGCGGGGTCGACGTGCTCGTGAACGAGGGCGCCATGGGAGGAGCTCAGGGTAGGAGACGTGCTGGAGCAAGGGGCTGGAGGGCTCCTGGTGCTCCGGTGGCTTGCGGTCGCCGACGGCGGGGCTGGCCTGCTGCTGCTGCTTGGGTGGCCGGCGTCCACCAGTGAGGCAGAGGCGCGGGGACGAGGAGGCACAGCCTCGTGCGTTTCCTCGGGCACGCGGGCGTTGAGAAGGAGCTCGAGCTCCTGGTTGCTGCTGGTCGAGGAGGGCCGTGGGGATCTCTGGTTGGAGGGGAAGGATCGATGGAATTGGGGGCGACGAGTGGGTGGCCCGATTGGAAAATCAAGGAAGGATTTTGGATCGGGAGGGGATCCCGATGTGGGAGAGGAGTGGCGGCGGGGAGGGACAAGCCTCCTAGGTTTTAGGGTTAGGCTATATTAGGTATAGAGTTGGGTTATATATAGAATAATGAGAATGGGTGTAGTCCATCCGATCGAAATCGGGCGGTCGAGAATAAATAGGTTAGGATTCCAAACAAATAAAACGGTGATGTTTTATAGATGTTTGGTGATGATCCGGACCCAAAGGTGATGACTGAATGGGTCGGGTTTGGGTTAGTTTCGGACGCGCATGTGAGGGGGTTTTGTGCATTGTGCAGAGAGGCTCAAATGGTCGGACACCAAAAGAACAGTTGGTCTGAGAAACGTGAACGGAGGCGAGGGTGAAGCGGCAACTACGAACGAACTAAGAGTTTTAAGAAAACATGCGGATGCGATGCGGATGATGCAATGATGAAATGCAACAAACAAATAAAACACACAACAACAACGAAAAACATGGAAGGCTTCTGGCACGCCGGTCTCGGGGAGTTACAACTTCGTCGCCGTCATTGCCCTCAGGGGAGCTTCCGGTGCCGCGACCGTCTTCCCCAAACACCCTCACGAAGAGGGTCACTGCTGCGTCATACATAAAGCGGAGGGTGCACCGCCTGCTCAAGCCGTGCGCGCAGGGGAACATCTGCCAGCCACGAGTCAGGGCTACGTTGCCCGCGACGGAGACCTCCACCGCGACCCATGAAGCCTTGCTGCAGCAGTCGTTGGCCTGCAGCCAGAGACTGCCAGGACCGGGGGCCGGTAGCTCGCCAACAAAGGAGCGCAGAAGCTGAAGCCAGGTGTCGGCTGGGTTCTCCGACCACACGAAGAACTCCGGCAGCACCTCCGTGGAGCAAAAGCGCGGACAGGGAGGCCGGGTGACCATTGCGCACCTCCCTTCATCGACGGCGCTGCCATGACCTAGGCGAATCTCGCCGCGCTAAGCGGCGCAGCCGTGGCCGCCAAGGACGGCGCCGGACCCCGAAGAAGTTCGCCCACGCGCACGAGGGACCACAGCGGTGGTTGCGGCATGCTTGCAGGGGCAACCACGCTCCCTCTTAGGCTGTGGCAAGCCAGGCCCCTCCCGGCGAGCCTTCCCCTTCTCGGTGGCCGAGAACCTACTCACTGGCTCCATGAGTGTCGTGGCAAGGAGGAAGAAGAAGAAGCGGGTGGAATAGAGGAAGAGATGGGCGACGGGGGCTCCGCCCCTCTCCTCATTTATAGCCCGCGGGAGGCCAACTGTCGGCTTTCACGATCGCAGGTAATGATGACTTTTCTGCATGCAGTAGGGACTCGTCAAGTCGGGCACGCAGTTGCCGAGGCAGCGTGGGGAAGCGGAGACGCCCACGTCCCACCAATCGCCACTCGTCAATCAAGGTTGCATGCGGTTAGGGCCTGCGGCGCTCCACACTTGCCCCTTGGCTTCGCCTCGAAGCCAAGTCCGAGCACGCCTTGGGCCCGGGGGCTACTATCGGCATTCTCGGAACGGGGGTCCCTAGACTTGCCTGCCTGCAGCCCAGGGCGTGGCTCCTCTAGCGGCCTGGTACGTCCCATTTCACCAGCAAATGCTAAAGACCCTCGCGAGGGACCAAGCCTCGCGAGGCAGACGACACAAGATCTCCTCAGGGGCGGCCTCCCTAGGCTGGCTCCCGAGGAGCGGAGAGATCTATGCAAGGGGCACCTCGCCAGGTTCGCATGACGTGAGCCATGACTGACGATGTCATGGATTTGGGGGTACTAACCACGTCGTCCTCCGACCAGCTGGATCGGGCCGAGGACCCCCATGGCGGTTCACTCATGGGCCACTTCGGGCAGCCCATGCCGCATACAAGGAGGTTTCCACAAGACTTGGCGCCCAAGCCAAGGACTCTCCAAAACCCTAGGCCTCCGGTGCATATATAAACCGAGGCCAGGCTAGTCAATGTACAATCTCATATTCATTACTACAATCTCGTGGTAGATACATGTACTATGTACTATCCCCTTATGAATACAATCAAAAGTAGGATGTAGGGTATTATCTCTTCGAGAGAGCCCGAACCTGGGTAAAATCATGTGTCCATGTTACCATCGCTCCAAAACGCCTAGCTTAGGACCCCTACTACAAGATACGCAGGATATTGAACCGACATTGGTGCTTTCATTGAGAGCCTGCTAGACAATCGTCATGGATCGATGTGGCAATCAGGTGATATTTTTTCAGTTAGATCTATTCCCGTAAATTATCTTTCCTGTAAACTGTTACTGTCGCCTCGTACTATTTATTTGTAGTGCTAGATCAAAATCAAAGACCATCGTGCCTGGCACTCGATAGTACAACGGATCCGAGCTACCAGGCAAAACATAGTCTGAGCGGCGGCGGCTCAGGCGAGGAGACTGCCCGGACTATAATGCTCGCGATGAGCGCGGCGGGTGGGCCGGCCACAAGGATCTGATCGGCGGCATCATACAGGAAAGATTCCATGCATCCTCACATTTCTTTATTATTAGTACTATTCAGTTGTAAGCGTGTAGGAAGGCTACCTCTTTGCTAGTTGTCTCTGCACTTTCCACGTATACCAGTGTCAGCTTTTCCTAAGCCCCACAATTTAAAATTAAAAAGCGGATGGAGCGATCTGGCCTACGGCCACTCCTCCACATGAGGTTTGGAGGATATCAGATTTTTTGCCGCCGGTTATGATCCGGTCTGCTGTCGCCGAATTGACGCGACGGTCCAGTCGGTTTCAGTCTGACAACTTTTGCCCTGTTTCATCCGAAGTTTAATAAACACTGCATCCACAATACTGGTGCTTTCATGCGGGATATTATTGTGGTGCAATGGAATCTTCAACCGACTCTAAATTAGGTGTTATATTTTCTGTTATACTCATCTAGCATGAGACGATTTTCTTTTAGAATCGTTGCTACGAGCTCGTGCAATTTTTTTGTTTGCAGAACTCAAGCTCGGGAAATTTTCTGTACGGCGGCTGATGCGCTTCTAGATCGACGGCAAAGAAAAAATGCAGTCCGAATGGCATCATCCTGGCCAAGGACACACGTGGACAATGTAGGCAGAGTGCACAAGACACCGCACTCATCAAAGAAAAGGAAAGTCAAGTACTAGTAGTACATGTCTTATTCCTTCTTATTTTTTATGATCAGATTTGATAAAGCTATTACTAATTGAATTTCTATTAATGGAAGTACTGTCCTACTTACCTATGCAAACAAGGGCTCAAGTACTACTACAACCTCATATATTTTCTATCTACAACTTCATATATTGGTTGACCTTCCAAAGATCAAATACGTGCATGTGCATGCACTATTACTAGTTAGGTTGGTGTCCACTTAGTAGATGCAAATCCACGGACGTCCAGATGGGTTTCTTTTGGATTTTTATGCTGCTGAATAAATTTCCAGATTGGCTAGCGACATCGTGTGCCCATGCTACAGATCGTGCCATCACCGCATCAAGCCGACGACATTGTCGTTCTGTGATTTCCGACATGCGTCCACATATCTGCTCCGCCACGCCCTCGGCGCTCAAGCCATATTTACCAGACTATTCACTTTGCATAAATTAATTATGCAATTTTTTCTATTATTATTATTTCTGGCCTGCACTATTTTATGCGTGCAGGCGATTGGTTCAGACAGGGCCGCGCTGTCACCTTGACATGCCGACGTCGTCGTCTGACATCCATCGACATAATTGTGTCGTTGCCTTGGTGTGCTGCCCTGTGTTGGCAACCCTGCATCATTCGCTTCATCAACCTACTCAGCCGAAGACTTTGGCGTCATCCGCCATCACTTAGGCTAGACTGGGGGCTTCACCACTTCGTCAAGCCGAGCTCTTTTCTCAGACACTTCAGAACCGGCTTGGGGGCTGGGACCTCGGCCAGGCTGAGGACTATGTCTTCGCCCCGCCATAAGTCCAGACCTCATCATCAACATCGAGCACATTAACCAGCTAAGTCGCTTTCATTCTCAAAAAGTTTCAGTTTTAAATTTTGCTCGGTTCGACCAAGCATGATACTTTTTTTTGGAAAAGAGTTGTTTGTGAAAAACTTCCTTGTCAAAACTTTGTTTGTGACACACAAATTCAAATACCCCGTTTACTTGGGGGCTTCCTTTATGAAGCCTTTCCTCTTGCATGTGATTATACTTGTATGGCTTCGTTCCTTGTTCGTGTATTACGCCACAATATGCACCATTTTGACTTAAGTGTTCCGCAAGCTGGGTTGCCTTGCTCCTGTGTTTACCCCTATGTTCCCGATTGTTCGTCTAGGGAGTAAAGGGAGCACCTTTGCGATTGTCACGATCGGGTCATCCGAGCTCGGACCTCAGACTGGGTGAAGCCGAAAGCTAGCGCTCTTCTTTTTTTCAATCATGGTCGACACACAACGGAACACATGAGTACAAAAAAACTATTGCACAAGTCTCATAGTGACAATGAGCAACCGAAGAAAGGTATCAGTGGGGGTACTATTTTCTTCGAAGATGCTTCTTACACTTCTGTAAGTGCATCTAGTGCCACCCCTAGTTGGTTTTGGAGTATTGACGACAAACCTGGTTGAGGGACTAATGTGTTTGTGAGAATTGCAAGATAACACAGGTAGTAGTCACTCATTGATTCGGTTTACCTACCGGAGATGACCCCTAAAAATGTATGAAGACATTGAAGACAATGGTGGTATGTGCAGATATTCACATTGAAGACTATGACAAGAGAAGACATTGCGTGAAGACTATGGAGCGCGAAGACTTAGTTGTTTCCTTGTTTCCTTTTCTTCTTTGTTGAGTCATAGGCACCACCGTATTGTTAAGTGGGGTCCCAATGAACAAAGTCAGAGTGACTGAAGTGATGCTCAACCACATCCTATGTCTTCGAGCGAAGACAATGAGAGCAAATCTTATCCAGAGCTGGATAAGTCAGCTTTACTTGTAGCCCAAGTAAAGTTGTCGCGTGTGTTTGAAATCTGACCATTGGACCATGTGTCAGTTCCTTAGTGACCCAGGGTAATTTCGGACAAATCAGGTCGGGTTGCCTAGTGGCTATAAATAGCCCACCCCCTACAGCATAAATTGGTGGCTGCTCAGAGTTAGTGCACGGCTTTTGCCGTTTGAGAGCAACCCACCTCCGAAGCTTTTGAGAGAGAAATCCTTGCAAGGACAAAGCCCAAACACCCACAGCCAAAGAGTGTTAGGCATCACTAAAGTCTTTCTGTCCACATGAAATGAAGACTTATTACACTTGAGGAATGTGAATCCTCTAGCCGGTTAGGCGTCGTGTTGTGAGCATCCAAGAGTCATTGTGGATCGCCGGTGAACGAAGTCTGTGAAGGTTTGGAAGTCTACCTTGAAGACTTACCAGAGTGATTGGGCGAGGACTGGGTGTCCTTAGTTCAAGGGGAATAAGGTGAAGACACGGTCTTCTGAGTTGAATCTCAGCCTCCCTAACCAGACGTACAGTTGCCACAGCAACTGGAACTGGTCCAACAAATCATGTGTCCTCAACAAGTGACTGGTTCTATCCTCTCCCTCTCTTTACTTTCAGTTTGTCTTCGTGAACTCATTGCCTGCTTGCACTACCTGTTTGACTTCACTGTGTGACTACTATCATTGTTTGGCTTCATACTATCTTCCATCCTGATCTTTACTACCTAGCTGCTATTAGTCTTCGTGCTTTCACTTCATTGAATACTTGACTATGGCTTGCTTAGTGTAGTCTACCTTCCGCTGCATATCAATAGGTTCATTTCTATTGTTTGTTTTCGAAACTCTCATGTTTTGAAGACTTTCATAAAAATCGCCTATTCACCCCCCCTCTAGTCGATTACTAGCACTTTCAATTGGTATCAGAGCAAGGTACTCCCTTGTTTTGTGTGATTCGGTTTAACCACCTGGAGTTTTAGCTATGTTGATTGCAGGGATAATCAAAGTCTCCGCTGCTTGCCCCGTCTTCGATGGAACTGAATATCCCTACTGGAAGAGTAAGATGTGCATGCAACTTGAAGCCATTGATGTCGACCTCTGGTATGTCGTCGAGAATGGCGTTCCCAAGACTGGTGAAGGTGTCACCCCTGCTGATGTCAAGAAGTTCATTCAACTGGATTCTACTGCCAAGAACATCATCTGTGGTCATCTGACCAAAGGACGGTATGGCTGTGTGAGTGCTCTGGAAACGTCGAAGCTAGTCTGGGACTGGCTCTCTAAGGTCAACGAAGGCGTGTCAACCCAGAGAGATCAAAGGATCAGTGCTCTTCGCAATCTCTTCAACCGCTTCAAGAGAAACGACAATGAGAATGTCCAGCTCACGTTTGATCGGCTCACTGACATCACAAATGAGCTCCGTGCTCTCGGCGCCACTGAGATCACCAAGCATGAAATCGTCAAGACACTGCTGAGATTACTTGACAGCTCGTTCGACACCCTTGCCCTGATGATACAAGAACGCCCAAACTTCAAGACACTCGATCCGTCTGATATACTTGAGAGGCTCAACACACATGAGTTCCAGTTATCTAAGAAAAGAGACATCTATGGTCCCAACTATGGCCGAACTCGTGCTTTGAAGGCAAAAGTTGTTTCCTCATCTGAAGAAGAATCTGACTGCAGTTCTGATGATCCTGAAGACATTGGAAAGGAACTTGCTATGCTTGTGAAGAAGTTCCAGAAGTTCACTAAGAAGAAGGGTTTCAGAAAGTCTTCACGATCTAGCTCAAGAAATGATGAAGCTTCCACTCATGACTACAAGAAGAGAACATGTCACAAGTGCAAGAAACCTGGACACTACGTCTCTAAGTGTTCACAGTGGGATAATGAGAACAAGAAGAAGAAGAAGAAGAAGAAGAAGAAGAGTAAGGAATATGATTCTGATGACAAGAATAAGAAGAAATCCTCAAAGTCTTCTTCCAGGTCCTCATCGAAGTCTTCATCTCATAAGAAGAGCTCATCTGGCAAGGCTCATGCTTTTGTTGGCAAGGAGATGGATTCAGAGGAGGAGTCTGCTTCTGAGGAGGCGGAGGTGGAGTCTGAGGAGGAGTCCGACCCTGGCGTTGCAAGTCTGGCTCTAGCTACAGCCTACGTTGCCAAGTCCATCTTCAACACTGAAGACAATGGCTCCGTCACCAACGCTGAAGCTAATGACAAGGACGACTCTGCTCCCACCTACTGCTTCATGGCACGTGGTTCCAAGGTAAAATCTCGTGATGCTTACTTTCAAACATCAAGTGAAGATGACTCTGATTGTGAATCCAAACCCAGCTACAAAACACTTGCTAAAATTGCAACTGACCAACAGAAAGCTATGGAACATACTCAAAAACTGTTAGACAAAAGCGATGACCTATTGGACGATGAAATGACCCATTCTCAGTCCTTAATTGAAGACATAAAAAATCTTCATGTTAAGTACCAGGAACTTGGAAGTCATCATGGAACACTCTCAACCACTCATGAAAAGCAATCCTATGATTATCTTCAAAGGAAGCAAGAGCTTGAGAAATTGAGAGCGGCTCATGAAGATCTTCAAAAAGAGAATGAGTCACTTCGCGCTCAACAGATCAGTTCCGCTCTGGAAGGATTTGAACCACCATGTCTAAAATTCCTTGAGCGTGATAACGCTACTTCTGTTGCTGAATGTTCTACTGTTGCTACTGGTTCAATATCTTCAACTACTGATGTGGTAACTAACCCCTCTGCGGAGGATACCACTACTATTGCTGATGAAAATGCTAGGTTGAAGACATTGCTTGAAACAGGGATGTAAAAAATCTCAAAGGGCATCAGAGACTGTGCGATGTCCTCAAAAAGCAGATTCTGAACCAAAACCCTAGGAAAGAGGGTGTTGGGTTCGAGAGGAAAATGAATGTTGATGGCTCCTCCTGGAAGCCTGAGCAGTACCCCAAAACCACATGGGTTGCTGCAAAGGGACCTTCAGTGGATCCATCCACCTTATCTGGCTTCACTTGTGCTAACCCTGTTATCATTGGAATCGTTTGATGCAAACTATAAACTGTTTAACAATCAGAATGGTGAAGTGTTTGCTAGGTATATTGGTACTAACTGCAGGAATGGGCCACCTATGAAGAAGATCTGGGTTCCCAAAAGTTGTCTTGATAATCTTCCTGTGAATGTCATCATGACACCACCTGGGAAGAAGACAAATCCCAGACCAAAGGCTTCATATGGTCCAAAGGCTTCATACAAACAAAGGACTCACCTGAGTCACCCTAACGCCACTGTTTTGCAGGGAAACCATACTCAGACTTATGAATATGAGTTGTTTCTTCAAACCGCTATGTTCATAAAACTAAGAACTATTCTGCTTATTCATATGAGTACTATTCACCTCCTGCAAGGCTATTTGCTAGGGCTTCAAAGCCAAAGTTCTTAGATGCTGCACTTAGAATAATTGCTTCTAAGCCACCCCTGAAGATGTGGGTGGTTAAGAAGAATTAACTTTCTTTTGCAGGGAAAGGTCTCCAGCCGGAAATCAAGGCCGTCTGATGCTTTTGCTGGGGACCTAAAACATCTTGTAGGGCGCAAGATCAAATGCCCAAATGGTCTTACTATGTATTTTGGTCCTGAATTGCTTGCCAATCATCCTATCAGTCCTAATCTTGATCTGAGCTTCGATAATCGTCCTGCACGTCAAATGTTTATGCTTCACAATACTCTTGGTGAAGCCTATCCCCCTAACTGCACTGTATGGTATGACACCTCATGCTTCAGAATGAATTATGGACAGCGGATGCACTAATCATATGACTGGTGATCGAAGTCTTCTCATGGACTCAACCTTACGTCCATCTGACAAGAGTCACGTCACATTTGCTAACACTGGTAAAAGCAAGGTATTGGGTCTAGGTAGAGTTGCAATCTCAAAGGATCAGCACATGGATAAAGTGATGCTTGTTGAATCCCTTGGTTTCAACTTAATGTTTGTCTCAATGCTTTGTGACTTGAACATGATTGTGATATTTGGAAAATATCGTTGCCTTGTGCTAATGGAATCTGACAAGTCTCTAGTCTTTGAAGGGTACCGAAAAGATGATCTATACATGGTAGATTTCTCAGCAGGGCCACAGCTTGTCGTATGCCTTCTTGCAAAAGCTTTAGAGTGTTGGCTCTAGCATCAGAGGCTAGGGCATGCTGGCATGAGGAACTTACACACTCTCGCCAAGAAGAAGCATGTCATAGGCATCTAGGGCGTCAAGTTCAAGAAGGATCACTTGTGCGGTGCCTGCGAAGCTGGAAAGATGACTAGGGCCAAGCATCCCTCGAAGACAATCATGACGACATCTCAACCCTTCGAACTGCTACACATGGACTTATTTGGTCCTACTCACTACTCTACTCTCACTACTACTGCTTGTCTCTATAGCTTCGTCATTGTTGATGATTATTCAAGATATACATGGGTGCACATAATTCTCTGCAAGACTGAAGTGCAGGGTGTCTTCAGACGCTTCGCCAACCGTGCCATGAACAACTATGGCATCAAGATCAAGCATATCAGGAGTGACAACGGCACTGAGTTCAAGAACATCGGCCTCGATCTGTACTTGGATACATTAGGCATCACTCATGAGTTCTCAGCTCCGCACACCCCTCAGCAGAATTGCATCATGGAGCGCAAGAACAAAACACTCATTGAGATGGCTCGGACGATGCTTGATGAATACAAGACACCAAGAAAGTTCTGGCCTGAAGCTATTGATACTGCATGCCATGTCATCAACCGTGTTTATCTTCACAAGCTTCTGAAGAAAACATCTTATGAACTCCTCACTGGTAAGAAGCCAAATGTCAGTTAGTTTAGAGTATTTGGTGCTAGGTGCTGGATCAAGGATCCACATCACACTTCAAAATTTGTACCGAAAGCACATGAAGGTTTTATGCTTGGTTACAGAAAGGACTCGCACTCCTACAGAGTCTTCAACCTCTTTCACTATAAAGTGGTTGAAACTGTGGATGTGCGGTTCGATGAGACTAACGGCTCGCAAAAAGAGCACCTGCCAAATGTGCTAGATGAAGCTCCACCCAGTGAATCCATCAAGCTAATGGGAACTGGAGAAATCATACCATCTGAAGCATAGCCTAAAGAGGAATTTATCATTTCTTCACCTAATCAACTTGAAGAAAATGCTCAGCCAGAAGACAATCCTCCCAACAATGACAATGATCAGCAAGAGCAAAATCTTCGTCCAGTTCATCCTCGTATTGCAAATGAAGTACAGATTGAGAAGATAATTGATAGCATCAATGCGCCTGGTCCACTCACTCGTTCAAGAGCAACACAACTAGCAAATTTATGTAGGCACTTTGCATTTGTCTCGATATCTGAACCCAAGAATGTTGTTGAAACCTTCATGGAACCTGAATGGATTCAAGCTATGCAAGAAGAGCTTCAACAGTTCAAGCTGAACAATGTCTGGGAACTTGTCAAGCGTACTGACCCTCACAAGCACAACATAATAGGCACAAAATGGATATATCGCAACAAACAAGATGAGCATGGTCAAGTTGTCAGAAACAAAGCTTGTCTCGTTGCTCAAGTATACACTCAAATTGAAGGGATTGACTTCGAGGAAACATTTGCTCCTGTGGCTAGGTTTGAAGCCATTCGCATATTGCTAGCCTATGCAAACCATCACAACATCTTGCTGTATCAAATGGATGTGAAGAGTGCATTTCTCAATGGAAAGATTGAAGAAGAAGTGTATGTTGTACAACCTCCTGGCTTTGAAGATCCAAAACATCCTGATATGGTGTACAAGCTAAACAAGGCACTATATGGCCTCAAACAAGCCCCTCGCACTTGGTATGACACGCTCGAAGACTTCTTGAAGAGCAAAGGCTTCAAACCTGGTTCCCTGGATCCCACACTCTTCATGAAGACATATGATGGTGAACTGTTTGTGTGTCAACTATATGTGGATGACTTTATCTTCGGCTGCACCAACCAGAAATACAGTGATGAGTTTGGACACATGATGCAAGAGCAATATCAGATGTCCATGATGGGTGAGCTGAAGTTCTTCCTTGGTCTGCAAATTCGTCAGCAAAGAAATGGTATCTTCATATCTCAAGAGAAATACCTCAAAGATTGCATGAAGAAGTTTGGAATGCAAGACTGCAAAGGTTACACGACGCCAATGCCAACCGAAAGTCATCTAGGTCCTGACGCCAATGGTAAAGAGTTTGATCAAAAGGTATACCACTCCATGATTGGTTCTTTACTTTATTTATGTGCATCTAGGCCAGATATTATGCTTAGTGTTTGCATGTGTGCTCGATTCCAAGCAGCACCAAAGGAATCACATCACTTAGCTGTGAAGCGAATTCTTCGATATTTGGCTTACACCCCAACATTAGGATTATGGTATCCAAAGGGCTCAGAGTTTGATCTAGTTGGATTCTCGGATGCTGATTATGCTGGTGACAAGGTGGATCGCAAGTCTACATCAGGCACATGTCACTTTCTGGGACGATCACTTGTCTGTTGGTCTTCAAAGAAGCAGTACTATGTATCACTCTCCACTTCTGAATCTGAATAGATTGCTGCTGGATCTTGCTGCGCTCAGCTTCTATGGATGAAGCAAACACTCAAGGACTATGGCATCCATCTGAAACAAGTACCACTCTATTGCGACAACAAAAGCACCATCAAGATACCCAACAACCCAGTTCAGCATTCGAAGACAAAGCACATTGAAATTCGTCATCACTTTCTCATAGATCATGTCATGAAGGAAGATATTGATATCATACATGTCAACACTGAAGAGCAACTGGCAGATATCTTCACAAAGCCCTTGGATGAGAAAAGGTTTTGCAAGTTACGGTGTGAGCTAAATATCTTGGAATCCTCAAATGTCATGTGATTAGGCACACATCCTAACACTTATGTGTGTTGATGACTTAGATGTGCAACACACGAAGTAGAGTATATCTTCAATCAATGAAGACTTACATTCTAAGTGTGAATTCATTAATGAGGAATTTGACTTCGGAGTGCCATGATAATTGTGCGTCGTGTCTGGGTCTAATACTTCCTATACGGTGGGTAACGCCACCACCAAATTCTTCTTTTTTGAAGTGTTTTTATCATGGCGTTACATTTGCTATGTCTTCGCATTTGGTTTGGCTTCAATTTCAACATGTCTTCTTGATTATCTTCGCTATGTTGATTTGGTTGTATTCTGATATATATACATATATTAGTGTTCTGTCCTCTACAACATTCACTTATGGCTATGTCTTCTCTTTTGAATCTTTTGAACTAAGTGAATGTGATCGGACCCTAACCTCTCTATGCTTTCTACCTCAAACTCTATCTATCCAAATCATATGGATTCTGTTGAAATTGTCGAATATCTTCTCTGAGTCCTTGTCAGCAGAAGATACAGAGACAAAAATTAAATCTGTTTTAAATGTTCAATTCTTATTGCCTAAAACCCGGAGAAGTCGGAACGACCATCCGACAGACCAGGCGGGTGTGGGAACGTGGGACAACTCCAAATGTGTTGCAAGTTCGCCACGTGTCCCTCAGATGTGAACCGCCAGGGGCACCTGCGTAATTGCGCTGTGTCGTCCCTTTCCCTATAAATACCCGTCCAATCGCGGTCAAAATCCTTCTTCCACCTCTCCACCTCGACAAACCCTAGCGCCACCGCTAGCTCTCGACCATGCCGGCGACGAAGCGCTTAGCTGCCTTGACCTCTCCGACTCCGTCTTCACGCCGGCCGCGGACATCGTCTTTTCCGCCGCCGCCGTAGGTGTCCTCCGTCGCCAAGTTAGGGCATGGAAGATCGAACTGCTCGGCCTCATCTTCCACTCCGTCTAGCAGTTCATCGTCTGGTAAATTAAACCCCCCTTTTTACCGTCTTTTTGATCCTATAGATTCATCCTTTCTACCAAAAGTGGTTTCTGCCTCCACAAATTTGGATCTATCATGTCTGCATCTCATATAATGCCTAGTATATTCACTTATGCTTCACACATAGTTAGAGTCCTCACTTGTACTTATTCTTGGATTCGTACAAATCTGGAACCAACTCTCAACATATAAGTGAATGTCTTCGCACTATGAGGTCAATGTCTTCTAAACTGATATATCTTCAAAATCTTCTGAGAATGCATATGACCTCTTCCCTTTCCCTCACATCTCTAATGCTGTCACACGTACATGTCCGTGGAAAAATCCCTTGGTTCTCATAATCTGCATTCATTTGCAGAATTCTTACAGCATCACATCAACTCTCCCGAAGCCAGTTCCTGTCTGACCAGCAGACGGAAACCTTTGACAGTTTTGAAGCCATTCAGTCTGAACTTCATGGCAACAAAGAAGTCTGCAAGGAAGGGTGGCAGACAGCGCCGTGGGAACACCTCAAGAGATTTGCCTCCTGTCCTCTATGAGATGTACAAGACAGATCCAGAGGAGGACTACAATCAGCGAAAACCCCGAATCCAATGGATTTGAAGATATAGGGTAGAACAATGGTACAAGTACAGGTTTGTGACCCAGGAATATGCTAAGAAGAATGCCATCAAGCGACCCTGGGGCGACATCTTGTACAAAAATCTTCCACCCAGGTCCAGAGCTGAAGCCATTGAACAAGGCTTCTACCCTTGCATGGTCCGTGGACCACAGCCTGCAGATGCCGACCCATCTTCATTGCTATGGTGTCGTGACGACAATCTGTTCAAGCGCAACTTCCAGTTTGCCAAGAACTCAGCCAAAGAAAACAAGAAGTCGCGGGGATTAGACTTCAATCCAGGCCCCTCTGCTCCACGTGCCAATGGCATGCGCGAAGCTGAACCCAATATTGTTGGGCCCTCTACAACCTAGAAGGTCTCATCACTCATATTATGGTTCAAGGGACAGTCGTGGACAAACCTGCAGACGACGCTAATTCTGACGAAGCGCCTGGACCACCGAAGCCAAAGAAGCTGAAGAAACCTAAAGCTTAGAAGCCTTCCCCTGCACGAAAAGCTTCACGGGTGAAGCCTCTGGCCATTGCTCCTCCTGCACCAAGTGTGCAGTCTGAAGATCTCTCACGCAACTCCAAGTCTGAGAAGAAGAACAAGAAGCCTATGCACACCACTGGTCTAGCTCTGACCCCTGCTGATGTTCTAAGGAACGAGAATGACGCCATTGATCTGTCAAGTGACGACGATCTTGCTGATGACGCTCTTGAACAACTAATAAAGAGCAAGCAAGAGGCGGAAATCTTCAATGATTTTCCTCTATTTGATGTCAAAGTATTGAACAACTTCATTGATGAGTAGTTTGACACCCCTGGTATCAGCTTTGATGATATGCAACTTCCAATTGGCCTCAGCGTCTCCTTCCATGGCATCATTGCTCCTGAGCTAGCTCTTGCTCAGAAAATTGTTGAGCTGAAGCACAAGATCGATTTTGAAAAGGCTCAGTTCAAGAAGCACATGTCCAAGCTCAGCATGGCAGATGTCCAAAACTTCAAGGTCATGCTGCATGAGCTCAAAGAAGCGTTTCACAAGAAACGTGATGAAGCCAAAGGTTCTCGTGAGCGCATGAAGATTCTTGCTGCCAAGTGCCAAGGTTCTCGTGAGCGTACAATGAAGCTAAGAAGCGCAAGGCACTTGGGCGTCCTGGCATCGACCCCAGGATGGCTGTCAGGAAGAAGAAGCCATCTATGGACCAAGCTGAACCAACTAGGCGGGAAGAACCTCGCATTGTCTTCCCAGCCAGTATGACAGGCGTGAAGCCTAAGGTCCCCACAGTGGCTTCAGAGCTTCAGAAGACAAGGGCAGCTGAAGCTAAAGGCCAGAAAGCGCAAGACAAAGAACACCACTGATGATGCTCCACCGACCAAGAAGCGCAAGACCAAGAAGAGAGATCGGGCTGCTCCCATAGAGCCCCTTGTCGTCGAGCCGATTTCTATTGCTCGTCCTGAATCTGCACAACAAGAACGTCGTATGATAGTTCATGAGCCTGCTTCCACAGAGGCTCCTGAAGCTGATGACATTCCAGCTGTTGACCCCACCGCAGCTGAAGACATTGGTCATCAAGACAATGTTGAAGATGATGAAATCCTTCCTCAGATCGAACACAGCATGGTATCATCGCCTATTCTGACGAACAGCGAACTCATCAGCATTGGCCTTCCTTTGACACCAATTGCTCAGGATGATTCATGGGCTGATCACCCTCAAGACTCCCCCCGTCAAGCAGAAACACCAACTACTCCCCCAACTCAAGTCACCACTCCGGTGCTTGAAGATGATGACTTTGAGGCCCAACCAACTCCATCTCCACAAGCATTGCCAGCATTCCTCAGGCTTCACAAAGGACCAAGGCCTCAAGTCAATCTGTCAAGTGTTCCAAAAGGAGAAGAGCGCCAATCTGTTTCACGCCAAGTTTTTCCTGAAGCCTCTCCAACTGTGAACAACCCTGAGTCTGAAGCCAAAACGGCTGAAGATATTCTGGCTGCATCAGCCGATGACCAAGAAGAACCAAGATAAGAAGAAGAACATGTTGCTACTCCCCCAACCAACCAAGTTGTTCTCGAGGAGAACGTGTATGACCCTCCAGCTACTCAAGTGGAGGTTAACAACATTGAGGCGGCCACCAACACCAATACTGAAGCCAATGATGTTGTCATGGCTAAAGCTAATGTGGTGCCTGAAGTCAATGTGGTGCCTAAAGTGATAGCAACTGAAGTCAATGCTCCACCTGATGCCAATCTGCAGCCTGAAGTCAATGCCACTGCTCCGGTACCGCCTCCCAGGCCACATACTATTGAGCAAGCATACAACTATGGTCAGCTGGTCTCTGTCAGATGGCCTATTCTGGTTCCTCCACCTTCTACTGGTCCTCAATTTGATTACCATGTCGAGCACAGGCCTCAGGTCCAGAAGCCGAAGCCAAGACTGCCCAGGTTTCCAGGTACTGCCACTTCACTAGGGTCCTTCGATGCAAATGGCTTCAAAGCGCACAACACTTTCTTTGATAGTGCCAAGAACCCCTATTCAAGGCCAAGGATTTCATCTGATCGGTTCTGGAGCTATCAACAGCGCAACTACTACTCATGTGTTCTTTATGATCAAGGGCGCATCTTCCCTCACATGCGTCTTGACTGCGAAGCCATTGCTGGATTGTCATGCCTTGAAGAAGCCCTTGACTGCTTCCGTGACGCTGGATTGCTAAACTTTGTGACTGATAAGGAGCATTGGAATGAAGAGCTTCTGCTGCAATTCTATGCCACCCTCCACATTCGCGGCTACAATAGGGATCTGAAGACTTGGGTCCTTGAGTGGATGACAGGCAATGTCCATCATGAAGCCAAAGCTTTTGACATCATTGAGCTAACCAGCCTGCCCACTCCAGGAGAATTATATGAACCTGGTTGTCAGCTTCACCGCAATGCTTTGTAGAGTATCTTCCATAAGCTAGAGCCCAACTTGAGCCAAATGCTGAGCATGATGAAGCCTCTACCACATGACGTTGATTACCCAAAAGAGTTCTTTGTTGAAGACCTCGAGTATCTGCCCCGCACTATTTATCATATCATCAGGCGAACTCTATGGCCTGTCAAAGGACATTCTTTAGCAGCAAAAGTTGAAGGAGCAATGAAGACTTTGGTCTTTTATATCTTCAATGGCATCAGCTTCAATGCTCAAGACTTCTTTATCAGGCAGTTGGCTGCATCAGGCTCTGATCTCTTTGGACTGAAGTTCTACGCTCTGTGGGTCATGCACCTCATCAAGCTACACTCAGCTGTCAACTATTAGCCCTCTGCTCGCAACCATCTGATCTTTTTGCTAGAGGTTGATATGTCAGTTGAAGCCATATAACCAGAGCCTACCAAGGAGCCTATTTGTCTTCACAATGCTGATAACCAAAGCTTCACGCAACCCATTGAAGGAGTCCAGGCAGTCACTCATGTTTATCCTTTGGCTGGCAATACACGCTTACCTCACCATGCTCAAACTGAAGCCACTGAAAGCACTATCGCTCAAAGGCCTCGGAAGCAATCTCGTGTTCTCAATGACCGAGAGCTTCTCGTTGCTCTGCATCAGAAACAGGATAAGCATCACTTCTGGCTGAAGCGGTAGATGCAAAGCCTCTTGGTGGACGTCAATCACATTCGCAATCTTGCCACCAAGAATTCCTTTGTTACACATGAAACCTGTCGGAGGTCATGGAAGAGTTTGACACTGCTGAGTGCTGGAGCAGATCTTCAAGACGATAGCTTCACTGAAAGATTCAAGTTTGACACCACTCCTCCAAGGAATGTTGTTTTGCGTCAAACTCCGTCTCTTGAAGACTCTGATTATTCCTCCTCTGCTGCAACGGTGAATGCCAGAGTGATAGATGATCAATATGATGCTACTTCAACACCTCCAACTTCAGCGCGCATCAACACTGCTCCAAGTTCTTCTGCACCGCCAAAACCCGATGCCAACCCTGCATCTTCTCCTACTCCTTCTAGGAACGAGTAGAGGCTTTATGTCTTCAATCCTTTTTGGTCCTTACTGACAAAAGGGGGAGAAGCATATGAGTTGATAGTCTTCAAGCGGGTCCATATGGGCGGTTTCTTTATATTTTTCCTAGTGTTTACAACTCTCGCTTTTGATACATTTGGTTCTTTGAGATGTAACACTTAAACTTGATGGTCGTCTCCTACGTATTCTGCTATTCTGGGATGCGATGATAAATTCCGCATGTCCGATGATAAATTCCGCACTTAGTCATTTTGCAGACGTCCATTTTTCATTATGCATGTCCTTATCTTTGTTATATCAAATCATGCATGATGAATTGTCTTCATAAGTTGAAGAGGATCTCCACAAGTACAACCTGCCATGTGCATTTGCATTCCAAAAGCAAATTACTTATATGCACATCTTCAGGGGGAGCCTTTTGCTACTCATGAAGACAATACCTTTATCCTTTACAATTTCACATACTTTTATCCCCGTTGAAAACTTCAACCAGTTTGTCATCAATCACCAAAAAGGGGGAGATTGTAAGTGCATCTAGTGCCACCCCTAGTTGGTTTTGGAGTATTGATGACAAACCTGGTTGAGAGACTAATGTGTTTGTGAGAATTGCATGATAACACAGGTAGTAGTCCCTCATTTATTCGGTTTACCTACCGGAGATGACCCCTAAAAATTTATGAAGACATTGAAGACAATGGTGGTATGTGAATATATTCACATTGAAGACTATGACAAGAGAAGACATTGCGTGAAGACTATGGAGCGTGAAGACTTAGTTATTTCGTTGTTTCCTTTTCTTCTTCGTTGATTCATAGGAACCACCGTACTGTTAAGTGGGGTCCCGGTGAACAAAGTCAGAGTGACTGAAGTGATGCTCAACCACATCCTATGTCTTCAAGCGAAGACAATGAGAGCAAATCTTATCCAGAGCTGGATAAGTCAGCTTTACTTGTAGCCCAAGTAAAGTTGACGCGTGTGTTTGAAATCTGACCGTTGGAACACATGTCAGTTCCTGAGTGACCCAGGGTCATTTTGGACAAATCAGGTCGGGTTTCCTAGTGGCTATAAATAGCCCACCCCTACACCATAAATTGGTGGCTGCTCAGAGTTAGTGCACGTCTTTTGTCATTTGAGAGCAACCCACCTCCAAAGCTTTTGAGAGAGAAATTCTTGCGAGGACAAATCCCAAACACCCAGAGCCAAAGAGTGTTAGGCATCACTAAAGTCTTTCTGTCCACATGAAATGAAGACTTATTACACTTGAGGAATGTGAATCCTCTAGCCGGTTAGGCGTCGCGTTCTGAGCATCCAAGAGTCATTGTGGATCGCCGGTGCACGAAGTCTGTGAAGGTTTGGAAGTCTACCTTGAAGACTTACCAGGGTTATTGGGCGAGGACTGGGTGTCCTTAGCTCAAGGGGAATAAGGTGAAGATGCGGTCTTCTGAGTTGAATCTCAGCCTCCCTAACCAGACATACAGTTGTCACAGCAACTAGAACTAGTCCAACAAATCATGTGTCCTCAACAAGTGACTGGTTCTATCCTATCCCTCTCTTTACTTTCAGTTTGTCTTTGTGAAGTCATTGCCTGCTTGCACTACCTGTTTGACTTAACTGTGTGACTACTATCATTGTTTGGCTTCATACTATCTTCCATCCTGATCTTTACTACCTAGCTGCTATTAGTCTTTGTGCTTTCACTTCATTGAATACTTGACTATGGCTTGGTTAGTGTAGTCTACCTTTTTCTACATATCAATAGGTTCATTTCTATTGTTTGTCTTCGAAACTCTCATGTTTTGAAGACTTTCATAAAAATCGCCTATTCACCCCCCCCCCCTCTAGTCGATTAGTAGCACTTTCAACTTCGTTAGTAATATAGCATAAATTCCCTGAGCGCGCTTTGTCTGTTACAGCCTTATGGCATGATTGCCTGGTTATCGGAAACACCATCGATATTCTCGACCGGTGGAGTACATAACACTTTTCGGCCCTTGACCGAAGAGGGAGAAGCCGACGGTCGGTTAAGACGCGTTCAAAGTTCGGGTGAACACACATATGATATAAGTACTTCGGTACATACAATCATTATACATAATTTTTTTACCCAAGTCACTCGGGGGCTCTTAAATTAGTATGAGCCATTTTATAAGTGTTTTCTTCTTGGTCGTTGCAAGATCTTTTTCTATCACACCTTTTCTCGACGCGAGTGTGTGGTAAATAGCCGGAGAGCCTAGTTTCTCTCTCAAAGCCGTACGAGTTTAGTTTGCTAAACTGGCCTAATGAGCAGTACTCCACCTTCGGGATAGGAGGTTATAGCCGTGGGCTGACCCTCTTGAGGTATTGACATCGGATGTGTCATATTAATGCACGACAGAAGCACACATTTTTAAGACCAATTTTCTGATTGGCATCGAACACTTGATCTAGTCCGGACATCAAGTTTTTACTGGAGTTTTTGGTTTTCCAAGCCTATGGCACATAAGTCTCGTAGTGCAACGCCATACAGCTTTAGATATTCGGCAAAAACATTCTCAAATATTGCTATATGCATCGGTTTCGAATTGTGTCTTCGGTCAATAGTCGGGTTGCCCGGCTCCTGTGCTTGCCTCCTACGTTCCACTTTGTTCGACTAGGTGTGCCAAGGGAGAACCACTGCGATTGTGCGTCCAGCTGACATGATTAAGCGCCTCAGTGGAGAAAGCCGAAAACTGTCTGTCACAATAAGCGTAAACTGGTCAGCGATTCGATGACTGTGTTAAGATCGATGGAGGTCACCCCGTGTTAAACGATGGGCCACTCATAACATTGGCCGAAGTGTTAACGGCTTGACCTTGGTTGTTGCCGAACACTAACTAGGGGCTAGTAGCTGGCCTCCCAAGTTTAAGCTCCTATGACTAAGTGAAAGTTATAAAGCTCGCATATCTGATTGCCTCGTTTCCGCTAAACACAACCGCCTTCGGGCACCGAGACGTCGACTAAGGGTGGTTTGTTATTACGGAAACACCCTTGATAAGTCTCCGTCGTATCTACTTTTCCAAACACTTTTGCCCTTGTTTTGGACTCTAACTTGCATGATTTGAGTGGAACTAACCCGGACTAACACTGTTTTCAGCAGAATTGCGATGGTGTAATCATTGTGCAGAAACAAAAGTTCTCGGAATGACCTGAAACTTCATGGAGATTATTTTCGGAAATAATAAAAAATACTGGTGAAAGAATCAAGGCCAGGGGGCCCACACCCTGTCCACGAGGGTGGGAGGCACGCCTGCCCCCCCCAGGGCGCGCCCCTGCCTCGTGGGCCCCCTGGTGCTCCACCGACCTCAACTCCAACTCTATATATTCGTGTTCGGGGAGAAAAAATCAGAGAGAAGGATTCATCGCGTTTAACGATACGGAGGCGCCGCCAAGCCCTAATCACTCTCGGGAGGGGTGATCTGGAGTCTGCTCGGGGCTTCGGAGAGGGGAATCCGTCGCCATCGTCATAATCAACCATCCTCCATCACCAATTTCATGATGCTCACCGCCGTGCGTGAGTAATTATATCGTAGGCTTGCTGGACGGTGATGGGTTGGATGAGATTTATCATGTAATCGAGTTAGTTTTGGCAGGGTTTGATCCCTAGTATCCACTATGTTCTGAGATTGATGTTACTATGACTTTTCTATGCTTAATCCTTGTCACTAGAGCCCGAGTGCCATGATTTCAGATCTGAACCTATTATGTTTTCATGAATATATGTGAGTTCTTGATCCTATCTTGCAAGTTATTAGTCACCTACTATGTGTTATGATCCGGCAACCCCGAAGTGACAATAATCGGGACCACTCCCGGTGATGACCATAGTTTGAGGAGTTCATGTATTTACTATGTGTTTATGCTTTGGTCCGGTACTCTATTAAAAGGAGGCCATAATATCCCTTAGTTTCCACTAGGACCCCGCTGCCATGAGAGGGTAGGACGAAAGATGTCATGCAAGTTCTTTTCCATAAGCACGTATGACTATATTCAGAATACATGCCTACATTACATTGATGAATTGGAGCTAGTTCTGTGTCACCCTATGTTATGACTGTTACATGATGAACCGCATCTGGCATAATTCTTCATCACCGATCCAATGCCTACGAGCTTTTCACATATTGTTCTTTGCTTATTTACTTTTCCGTTGCTACTGTTACAATCACTACAAAACCCAAAAATATTACTTTTGCTACCATTACCGTTACTTCCATACTACTTTGCTACTAAACACTTTGCTGCAGATATTAAGTTATCCAGGTGTGGTTGAATTGACAACTCAACTGTTAATACTTGAGAATATTCTTTGGCTCCCCTTGTGTCGAATCAATAAATTTGGGTTGAATACTCTACCCTCGAAAATTGTTGCGATCCCCTATACTTGTGGGTTATCAAGACTATTTTCTGGTGTCGTTGCCGGGGAGCATAGCTCTATTCTTTGAGTTACTTGGGATTTATATCTGCTGGTCGCTATGAAGAACTTGAAAGACGAGAAAACTAAAATTTATCCCTCAACTACGAGGGGAGGTAAGGAACTGCCATCTAGCTCTACACTTGATTCACCTTCTGTTTTGAGTAAGCTTGCGACACCTAAACCTGCTTCTGCTATTAATACTGATATGTCGTATGTTATTGATGATTCCACTTCTTCTATGCATGATACTTATGATGAAACTACTTCTATGCTTGACACTACTGTGCCACTTGGTGAATTTCTTGATGAACAACTTGCTAGGGCTAGAGAGAATGAAATTTTTGAGATTGATAATATTGATGAAAGTGATGATGAAGATTCTCCCCCTAGATATGAATTGCCTATTGTGCCAGAGGGTTATGTTATGGATGAAGAAACTGCTAGAGACTTTCTTGCTTGCAATGATAGAAGCGATCTTAAGAAATTATTAGCTAAGCTGAAACAAAAGGCTCTGAATGCTAGAATGAAATATGATCCTGCTTATGCTACTTCACCTATTTTTGTTACTGATAAGGATTATGAATTCTCTATCGACCCTGATATAGTTACTTTGGTTGACTCTGATCCTTTCTATGGCTATGAATCTGAAACTGTTGTGGCACATCTTACTAAATTAAATGATATAGCCACCCTATTCACTAATGATGAGAAAACTTGCTACTATTATATCCTTAAAATATTTCCGTTCTCATTAAAAGGTGATGCTAAAACATGGTTTAATTCTCTTGATCCTGGTTGTGTGTGTAGTCCCCAGGATATGATCTATTACTTCTCTACTAAATATTTCTCTGCTCATAAGAAACAAGGTTCTTTAAGGGAAATGTATAATTTTGTGCAAATTGAAGAAGAGAGTCTCCCACAAGCTTGGGGGGGCTTCTCCAATTACTTAATGCTTTGCCTGATCATCCTCTCAAGAAAAATGAAATACTTGATATCTTTTATAATGGACTAACCGATGCTTCCAGAGACCACCTGGATAGTTGTGCTGGTTGTGTTTTCAGGGAAAGAACTGTTGATCAAGCTAAAATTTTATTGAATAATATGTTGATGAATGAAAATAATTGGACACTTCCCGAACCAGCTCCTAAGCCAACTGCCAAGAAAAGGGGTGTTCTATTTCTCAGTCCTGAAGATATGCAAGAGGCAAAGAAATCTATGAAGGAAAAAGGTATTAAAGCTGAAGATGTTAAGAATTTACCTCCTATTGAAGAAATACATGGTCTTAATATACCGCCTGTTGAAGAAACACATGGTCTTGATAACCCGACACAGGTAGTAAAGGTAAATTCTCTTTATAGATTTGATGAAGGTGATATTCCTCCTTATAAGTCTGCTAGCCAATGCTTAGACGAGTTTGATAATTTTATTGTCAAACAAGAAAACTTCAATGCTTATGTTGGTAGACAATTGAAATACAATTCTTATATGCTTGAACACTTGAGTGATTATATGTCTAGAGTTAAAGGTGAACTTAAACTTATTAGTAAACATGCTTCTATGGTCACCACTCAAGTAGAACAAGTACTTAAAGCTCAGAATGATTTTCTCAATGAATTGAATAGTAAGAATAATGACTTTGTTGTTAGAGTTGCAACTAGAGGAGGTAAAGTGACTCGGGAACCTTTGTATCCTGAGGGCCACCCTAAGAGAATTGAGCAAGATTCTCAGAGAAGTAATGTAGATGCACCTAGTCCTTCTAAGAGGAAGAAAAATAAAAATGATAGGACTTTGCATGCTTCTAGTGAACCTGTTGTAGACACATATGAGAATCCCAATGATATTTCTATTTCTGATGCTGAAACACAATCTGGTAATGAACATGAACCTAGTTATAATGTTAATGATGATGTTCATGTTGATGCTCAACATAGCAATAACAATGATGTAGAAATTGAAGCTGTTGTTGATCTTGATAGCCCACAATCAAAGAATCAACATTATGATAAGAGATACTTTGTTGCTAGGAAACATGGTAAAGAAAGAGAGCCATGGGTTTAGAAACCCATGCCTTTTCCTCCTAAACCATCCAAGAAAAAGGATGATGAGGATTTTGAGCGCTTTGCTGAAATGATTAGACCTATCTTTTTGTGTATGTGTTTTACTGATATGATTAAAATGAATCCTTATGCTAAATATATGAAAGAAATTATTACAAATAAAAGGAAGATACCGAAAGATGAGATTTCCACCATCTTCTCTAATTATACTTTTAATGGTGGAATACCAAAGAAACTTGGAGATCCAGGAGTACCCACTATACCATGCTCCATTAAAAGAAACTATGTTAAAACTGCTTTATGTGAACTTGGAACCGGTGTTAGTGTTATGCCTCTCTCTTTATATCATAGACTTGATTTGAATAAGTTGACACCTACTAAAATATCTTTGCAAATGGTTGATAAATCAACTGCTATACATGTCGGTATTTGTGAGGATGTGCCTGTTGTGGTTGCAAGCGTTACTATTTTAACGGACTTTGTTATTCTTGATATTCCCGAGGACGATAGTATGTCTATTATTCTTGGAAGACCCTTTTTAAATAATGCAAGGTTGTTATTGACTGCAACAAAGGCAATGTCACTTTTCATGTCAATGGTAATGAGCATACGGTACACTTTCCAAGGAAACAACCTCAAGTTCATAGTATAAACTCTATTGGAAAAATTCCATCGATTATTTTTGGAGGTTCTGAATTTCCTTTACCTACTATCAAGAAGAAATATGATATTCTTATTATTGGGGACATGCATATCATTGTTGAGGTAACTTAGTGCTATTCGAAAATTCTCCGGTTTCATGTGATTCGGAATGAGTTTGTTAACAAGACTTGATCAACCTTGTTAGTGGATTCCTTTTGATGAGCATGAGATGGATGAAGTTGGAAAGCACAACCTTCTGTACCCTCCTTCTACTTTCTGTTATTTAGAATAAATAAAGCAAAAATAGTATTTTCTGTCGGTTTTCTGAATTATCCGTGCAATAAAAAATACCCCGAAAATAAAAATTCTCCAAATGCCCCGAAATTGAAATATGATTTTTTCTTGAATATTTGAGAATATCTGGCATTAAGAACGCTGCGGGGGGAGCAAGCACCTGGCCACGAGGGTCCATGGCGCACCCACCCCCCTGGGCGCGCCCCCTGCCTCGTGGGCCCATGGTGGTTCCCCTCCACTTATTCCTGCACCCACACACTCCTTCTTCATCCCAAAAATATCACCAACCAGCTAAAGCACGAGTTCTAGCTCATTTTGCTGCGATTTTCGATCTCCTTGCTCAAAGCTCCACTCACGAAACTGCTTTGGGGGATTGTTCTTCGGTAGGTGACTCCTCCAATGGTCCAATTAGTTTTTGTTCTAGTGCTTTATTCATTGCAAATTTTTGCTGCCTAGGTGACCCTGTTCTTGAGCTTGCATGTCAAATTTATAAGGTCCCAAGTAGTTCTAATGCATGATATAGTCTCTAGGCACTTGTAGGAGTAGTTGCTATCAATTTTGTTGAGTTTGGTTCACTTTTATTTGAAGTTACTAAAAATTTCAGAAATTTTTCAGAGAAAGAAATTTGTTTAGGAAAATGTACCAAGGTGGTCCTTCAGGGAAGCAAGGGCCCAGGCCCGCAATACGCGATTCTTACGATGAACCACCGAGGGAATCTCAAGTGCGGGCTTGTGAATGGCCTTCAGAGGACTTCATGGATGGAGCAGGAATCAAGGAAGAATTTAACGCATGTGCGTAACGCTGATCTTGTGAGCTTCGAGGCAGATAATTGCCGCCAGTACCACTATCTCACTGATTCCTTTGTGAGAAGGCAAAGGGGAGATATGTCATAACCAGGGAGGAGGCAAATGAGTACAAGAGGAGGACGAGGGCAGCTCGCCTCCAAGCTGCAGCCCACGATGCAACAGCCGTTGCGTCTCAGTACGACCCCAGTTACAACTTCGGATATCCGCCAGGCCAGCCATGGCAATAGACCAACTTAGGCCAAAAGCCTAAGCTTGGGGGCTATGTATCTCTCACCGACATTACATTCATGTTTACACACTCATTGCTAGATGTCGGTGCTCATACTTTTTCACTGCAATATCCATGCTAGTTTATTTCCTTTTTATGCTTTCTTCTTGTGTGCTTGAAAACCCTTAAGAAAACCAAAAAAAATTGTAGTAGCTTTTAGTTAGTTTACTTCCATGTTGTAGTAGTAATAATTAAAAAGAAAACCCAAAAAGATTTCCCGTTCTTCTGTTGCTTGTTGGGAGCTTTCCCGTGTAAATAGTTTTATTTCTTTTCTTTTCTTTGGGGGTCGATAGGAGAAGACCATAATGAAATTGTTAAAGTGGCTCTTATATGCATTATTGTTGATTTAACCAAGAGCCCATATTACCTTGTCTTCTCCCTTGAATTGAATCCCTGCAGATTCCAGCTTAGTCCAATGTACGTGCACTACTATTATTATACACATCGTTCGGTCGTGCAAGAGAAAAGCAATAATGACGATATATGATGGACTAATTGATATAAGAAAAGCTAGTATGAACTCGACCTCTCTTGTTTTTGTAAATATGATTAGTTCATCGTTCCTGATTCAGCCCATTATGAATAAACATGTTTGCAATGACAATTAGAGATTATAGTTGCTTATGACATGCTTAATAAGCTAGGAGTTTATAATGGTTTATCTTGCGTGCCAACATGCTATTAAAATAGTTGTGATGTGGTATGATAGGGTGGTATCCTCCTTTGAATGATTCAAGTGACTGGACTTGGCACATGTTCATGCATGTAATGAAACAAAATCAACATAGCCTTCATGATATTTATGTTCATGGTGGATTATATCCTACTCATGCTTGCACTCAATGTTTATTAATTTCAATGCATGTTCATGACTGTTGTCGCTCTCTAGTTGGTCGCTTCCCAGTCTCTTGCTAGCCTTCACTTGTACTAAGCGGGAATACTGCTTGTGCATCCAATCCCATAAACCCCAAAGTTATTCCATATGAGTCCACCATACCTTCCTATATGCGGTATCTACCTGCCGTTCCAAGTAAATTTGTATGTGGCAAACTCAAAACCTTCAAATGAAATTCTGTTTTGTATGCTTGAATAGCTCATGTATCAACTAGGGTTGTATGTGTCTTCCATGCTAAGCGGGTTATTTTCAAGAGGAGTGGACTCCGCTCCTCACTCACGAGAAAATGGCTGGTCACTAGGATGCCCAGTCCCATGCTTTATGCAAACCAAATCAAAATAATTATAAACAAAACTCCCCCGGGAAATGTTGTTAGTTGGAGGCACTCGTTGTTTCGAGCAAGCCATGGATTGATGCTTGTTGGTGGAAGGGGAGTATAAACTTTACCATTTTGTTTGGGAACCGCATATAATGTGTGTAGCATGGAAGATATCGCCATCTCTTGGTTGTTATGTTGACAATGAAAGTATGGCACTCAAAATATTATTTATCTCCATTTCAAAAATCGAGCTCTGGCACCTCTACAAATCCCTGCTTCCCTCTGCAAAGGGCCTATCTATTTACTTTTATATTGAGTCATCACCCTCTTATTAAAAAGCACCAGCTGGAGAGCACCGCTGTCATTTGCATCCATTACTATTAATTCATATTGGGTATGACTATGACTGGATCTCTTTTACCATGAATTAAAATGTTTAGTCAGTCCTTGATCTTTAAAGGTGCTCTGCATTTATGTTTTGCGGTCTCAGAAAGGGCTAGAGAGATACCATCTTGTTATATCACATCATGATTGTTTTGAGAAAGTGTTGTCATCCGAGATTTATTATTATTGCTCGCTAGTTGATTATGCCATTAACATGAGTAAACATGAGACCTAAATGTTATTGTGAATGTGGTTAGTCATAATCTTTACTGAAAACTTGAATGCTGACTTTACATATTTACAACAACAAGAGCAAACAGAGTTTGTAAAAGTTTTTCTTTATCGCTTTCATTTTATCAACTGAATTGCTTGAGGACAAGAAAAGGTTTAAGCTTGGGGGAGTTGATACGTCTCCGTCATATCTACTTTTCCAAACACTTTTGCCCTTGTTTTGAACTCTAACTTGCATGATTTGAATGGAACTAACCCGAACTGACGCTGTTTTCAGCAGAATTGCCATGGTGTTATCTTTGTGCAGAAACAAAAGTTCTCGAAATGACCTGAAACTTCACAGAGATTATTTTTGGAAATAATATAAAATACTGGCGAAAGAATCAAGGCCAGGGGTCCCACACCCTGTCCACAAGGGTGGGAGGCGCACCTGCCCCCCAGGGCGCGCCCCCTGCCTCGTGGGCCCCCTGGTGCTCCACCGGCCACAACTCCAACTCTATATATTCGTGTTCGGGGAGAAAAAAATTAGAGAGAAGGATTCATTGCGTTTTACGATACAAAGCCACCGCCAAGCCCTAATATCTCTTGGGAGGGTTGATCTGGAGTCTATTCGGGGCTCCGGAGAGGGGAATCCGTCACCGTAGTCATCATCAACCATCCTCCATCACCAATTTCATGATGCTCACCGCCGTGCGTGAGTAATTCCATCGTAGGCTTGCTGGACGGTGATGGGTTGGATGAGATTTATCATGTAATCGAGTTAGTCTTGGTAGGGTTTGATAGCTAGTATCCACTATGTTCTGAGATTGATGTTACTATGACTTTTCTATGCTTAATCCTTGTCACTAGAGCCCGAGTGCCATGATTTCAAATCTGAACCTATTATGTTTTCATGAATATATGTGAGTTCTTGATCCTATCTTGCAAGTTATTAGTCACCTACTATGTGTTATGATCCGGCAACCCCGAAGTGACAATAATCGGGACCACTCCCGGTGATGACCATAGTTTGAGGAGTTCATGTATTTACTATGTGCTAATGCTTTGGTCTGGTACTCTATTAAAAGGAGGCCATAATATCCCTTAGTTTCCACTAGGACCCCGCTGCCATGAGAGGGTAGGACGAAAGATGTCATGCAAGTTCTTTTCCTTAAGCACGTATGAGTATATTCGGAATACATGCCTACATTACATTGATTAATTGGAGCTAGTTTTGTGTCACCCTATGTTATGACTGTTATATGATGAACCGCATCCAACATAATTCTCCATCACCGATCCAATGCCTACGAGCTTTTCACATATTGTTCTTCGCTTATTTACTTTTCCGTTGCTACTGTTACAATCACTACAAAACCCAAAAATATTACTTTTGCTACCATTACCGTTACTTCCATACTACTTTGCTACTAAATACTTTGCTGCAGATATTAATTTATCCAGGTGTGGTTGAATTAACAACTCAACTGCTAATACTTGAGAATATTCTTTGGCTCCCCTTGTGTCGAATCAATAAATTTGGGTTGAATATTGTCGGATCACGAGTTCCGCAGACCCTTGAGAGGTGTGAACTCTGGGGTGCGCACGAAGAACACACTCTCCCTAGGATGCTCGCTCAAAGATCCCACGGCCTAGCTCGACGAACCCACAGAACAAGAGACACAAAGATTTATCCTGGTTTGGGCCACCTCGCGGTGTAATACCCTACTCCAGCCTTGTGGTGGATTGCCTCGAGGCGTTGAGGATGAACTAGTACAATGGGTGAACAACATCACGAGGTGCGGAGTTCTTGAGCTCGATGAGCTGATGATGTGGTTCGGGTGGAATTGTTTCCGTCCGAGATCTCGCCTTCCTCCACTATGGTGGTCGCTAAGTCCTATTTATAATGGCATTGGTCCTCTTCCCAAATGTTGGGCGGGAAGGGATCCCACAGTGGCCAAATTCGAAGGGAGACAACTAGTACAAGCTATCCTGGCAAAAGTAGTCTTTGCCTGCAAAAGGTTCTGGTGGTGACTGTCAGATCTCGGGTTCCGACAAAACCCTCAAGGTTCGAACACTGGGGTGCGCACGAAGATATCCCCTACCAAATCACGCCCTCAGCTTCACCGAGATCTCTAAGCATAGCTCGACGAACTCGCAACACAAGAGACACAAGGTTTATACTGGTTTGGGCCACCGTTGTGGTGTAATACCCTACTCCAGTGTGGTGTGGTGGGTTGCCTCTCGGGCTGAGGATGAACAGTACAAGGGGAAGAACAACCTCCTAAGGTGAGGTGTTCTTGTGCTTGGTGGGTGTGAGGATGGGTTGGATCTAGTCCAAGATGAGATGATATCTCCTCCCATGGTGGCTAGCCCTATTTATAGAGGCCCTGGTCCTCTTCCCATATATTGTGCGGCAAGGGATGCCACAGCGGTCAATTTGAAAGGGGACAACTAGTACAAGCTATCCTGACTAAAGGTGGTCTTCGCCTGCCAAAGGCTCTGGTCGTGATGCCGCCTTGGGCTCCACGATGACCTCCATCTTGCCGTCCTGCTGGTCTTGGTCTCGTTGCACCGATATTGAAACCTTTATCTGATGCCTCGGTACTCCTCGCCTGCGCTTGCCTCCTTAGCACCAAAGAGGAAACAAGGACACTGTGCATGCTGGCGCCCGCCTGGTCTCGATTGTCATGGCTCACATTATGAGAACCTCGCGAGGTTTTCCTTGCCTTGATCTCTCCGCCCCTCGCGAGCCAGCCTGGTGAGGCCGCTCCCGAGGAGGTCTTGTGTCATCCGCCATGCGAGGCTTGGCCCCTCGCGAGGGTCTTGAATGCTTGTTGGTGAAGATTGGCCATGTGGGCCTGCTCGCAGAGCCACGCCGTGGGCCGCAGGCAGGCATGTCTGGGGATCCCCGTTCCTAGAACGCCGACTGTAGCCCCCGAGCCCAAGGCGTGCTTGGACTTGGCTTCAAGGCGAAGCCAAAGGGCAAGTGCGGAGCGCCGCGGGCCCCAATAGCCTGCGGCCTTGGTTGACGCGTGGTGGTTGATTGGATGTGGGCGTCTCCGCTTCCCCACGCTGCCTCGGCAATTTCCCTACTTAACGAGTCCCTCCTGCATGCAAGGAAAAACCATCATTACCTGTGATCATGGGGGGAGCTGGTTGGCCTTCTCCTGCTATAAATGGGGAGGGGGCAGAGCCCCCGTCGCCCATATCTTCCCATTCGGCTCGCTTCTCCCCCTTGCTCCATTGCTAGTAGTGACACCAATGGCGCCCATTCGAAGGTTTTCCACTGCGGAGAAAGGAAAGACTCCCCGCGATGAGCCAGGGCCGCTTCCGCCGAAGAAGAGGCCGGTCCACCGCCGTGACATGGTGGTGATGTAGGAGGTGACAAGGCCTTGGTGCGAGCCGCCTCCTCCTGGGTATCCGTTACCCCTGTACGCCCAAGCCGAGGGCTCAGGAGGAAGAGACGGCTAGCGGCGCCGCGCGTGCCGCGACCATGGTCAGCGCAACGCGGTGGCGCGCGTCGCCGCCCCCGGAGTCCATGCGGCGGACTCCTCGCGTGAACTTGTGCTATGGGAGGCGATGCCTCCGAGCACTTGTATCCGCTTCCCTTCCTTCTTCTCTGCCGAGATGCTGCCGAGGGGGCCCCTCGATCTTTGGCTGCAGCACGCCGACTGGGACGCGCCAGCTACCGGAGCGAAAGTTGAGGCCGTCTCCTCGGGCAAGATCTTCATGAACCAGGGATGGGGTGAGGTTGCTCAAGTGTGCCGTGCGGAAGGCGCCCTCGCGATCCACTTCGAGTACGACGGTGCCTCCACGCTGTCCTTCAAGGTCTTTAATGCAGAAGGCCGCCACCTGGAGTGCTGCTCCGGAAGGGGCCGTCAGGACGGTGTCGCAGCGGGGGCAGGGCCTACTATCCGCGTCGCCAGCGGCTCCTTCTGTAGCAGCAGCGATGCTTGGGAGTCCAGCGATTCTCCCGAGCTCTACGAGACCCCGTAAATGAGCGATGACAGCTACGTGCCCCCAAGCTCTGATCTGGGTGAGGTTGGCGCCAAGCTCCCGCGGCCCACTGTTGATGATGGCGTCAGCCACTGGGGCGCGTGTAGATAGGACTCCTTGAAGCCCTTTCCTTTTGTTCCCTGTGAGGAATCGAAACGTACCCCGCGGGGGCATGTAAAGGGTCTGCAGTGTCCTTTGTTGATATTATCCTTGTTATGAAATTGTGCGTGTGTGTGTCTTGTTCCGGCTTCGTTTCCCCTTTCAGACCTCACGACGGCTTGGTGTTGTACGCTGACAGGTCCCGGTCCCCAGGCAGGCTTCAGCCGTCGCTGGTATGCCAGGTCGCGATGCCGTGGTCAAGGCCAGGAGGTGAGCGTCCCGAGGTCCAATAAGAGCCATTGAGACGCGATGCTCAGGAGGTCCCCTTTAGCGTGCAAGCGACCACCGAGAGGTAGGAAAGGGAGATTACATTCCCGTAGCGGGGCAACACAAATGAGAACTCTATGTCATAGCGGTTGGCTGACCCGAGTGTGAAACTTATCTTGGTAGTCTAGGGTCGGTCCTTCGCGAGGCGCCAGACTTGCATGTAGGTGGTTGTAGCATAGCCAGGTCAGGCCCATATGAGTCTCCTCCTCTTCCCCATGCTCTCCTTCGTGCTCAACGTCCTTAGGTCCCGGCCCTCGATCGAGCTTATTAGGCGCCGCTGGTATGCTAGGTCGAGATGCCGTGGTCAAGGCTAGGGGGTGAGGGCTGGAGAGCCAATAAGAGCTCCTGAGTCACGATGCACAGGAACCCCCTCCCCCTTTTAACACACAAGCGGATTACATGGGAGAAGAGGGAGCCGGCGGTGCCGCCTGCCGTGGTCCTCTGGAGGTTCTTGCAAGTCAGCATGAGGAAAGGCGCAGATTGCCATTATGATAGCCGGTAGGCCACTGGTCGCTCCGCAAGAGAATGAAGGCACTGAGGGCCTGGTGAGGTGGCGCGTGCGGGGCGTGCCGCGGCCAGAGCTCGACCGCTCAGATTTGTCGATGTTGCAGGGACGGACCCATGCACAAGCGTCGTGCCAGCATGAGCAGCTAACATGGTAGGTGACAATCAAGCAGATGATAGTCATAAATAGATTAAGCATAGAAAGCAAACTGGCTCAAGTAAACGCAGGGGAGATACATGCCATTGGGTCAGGCCCGAGCGGCTTGGGGATGACGCAGCCCGAGGGGTGCCCCCAGCAAGGTAAGCGAAAGACATAAAAAGGGGTACGTGCCGCAGGGACGGACCCATGCGGCCTGGGAATGATGCAGCCCTGAGGGCGCTCCCAGCTAAATAAACTTGGAAAATGTCACCTGGTTCCGTTGCAGAAGGGGTGTTGGGGCAGCTGAAGGTGCGCGACAAAGGGGTTGCTCCTCACGAGCCATCGGGGCCCTGAGCCTCAGGAGGCTCTGGGGGTCCCGGCAGTTCCTTGAGGACCGTCTCCATCTCCGCCAGGACTGCGTGGTGCCTGGCCTCCTGGGCCACCAGGATGCATCGCAAGTTGCCCTGGTAGGCGGATGCCACGCTCGGCAGGCCGAATGGCATGCGAACGTAGCTGTACGGTGGGCCCTTGCAGCGCCCCACGCGCGAAGGCCAGAAGATCTCCTAAGATGTGGCCCTGTTGAGCCCTGGGACGTCGATGCAGATGCGCAACCCGGCATCCTCGCCTGGATGTGGGGTTGCGCCAAGTGAGCGGTGATCGCCGCGCATGGCCCTTGCATCCTGCAGTTCCTGAGTGGTCTTGGTAATGAACTCCTGAGCGCTGGGCGCTCGTCGCCCTGTGTCCTCCTGCGGGAAACGTGCCATGAAACACGCCTCCAAATGGTGCCCGAGCGCCTCCCTCGTAATGTTGGTGAGGTCTGAGCCCTCCAGAAGAGAGCCCCCAAGCCCTGCCCGAGGAGGGCGCCGAGCGTGCCTTCCTATGCGACAGAGGGAGGCGCCCCAGGTGCGGGCGCCGATCCTGACGTGGCACCGCTTGAGGCGCCGCTCCCCTGAGGCCCTGTGCAGAGAAGATGCTTCTTCTTCTTGGGGATGGCCTCAGGAGGGTACTCGCCCTTGCTGTCAGGGTCTTCGATTGCTGCAGCTTGGAAGGCATGCCGGAGGGAGCACATCGCATCTCTTTCTTCGCAGGGGACTATGATGATGCCTCCGCTTCCTGGCATCTTGAGGACGTTGTAGCCGTGGTGGGTCACCGCCATGAATTTGGCCAGGGCTGAATACCCGAGGATGGCATTGTATGGCAGACGGATGTGGGCGACATCGAAGACGATGATCTCGGTGCGGTAGTTGTCGTGCTGTCCGAAGGTGACTGGGAGGTGGACCTGTCCTATTGGGGTGGTGGAGCCGTCGGTCACTCCTGAGAAAGGCTTGGTAGGCTGAAGCTGATCGTAGGGCACTTGAAGGTTGTCGAACATCTCGATGGACAGGACGTTAAGCCCTGCGCCGTCATCGATGAGAGTCTTGGTGACTTGCATGTTGCTGATGACGGGTGAACAGAGCATCGGGAGAGCGTCAGCGGTGGCCGCGCCCTTGACCTGGTCTGCCGAGCTGAAGGTAATAGCGCACTTGGACCACCTGAGCGGGAGTGTGGCCTCGAGCTTGGGGAGGACTGTGTTCGCCTCGCGAGCAAACTGCTTGAAGATACGCTGTGAGGCACGGGCTTAAGCTCCGCCCAAGATGCAGGCGATAACACGTGGCTCCTGGAAGCCCCCAGCCCCCTCGTCTTGATGGTGGTCGTCGTTCCTTCTTGGTGGTGGCGGCAGCGGAGGAAGCCCAGCATTGCCCTGAGGATGGTCCTCGCGAGGATGATCCCTCCAGGCACCCTCACGAGGCTGATCCTGCCAGCGGTCCTCACGATGTCAGTCGCGCCACTCCTGGCGTGGGCCCCGGTCATCCCAGCGTCCTCCACCACGTCCTCCTCCTTGGTCGTAGCCTCGGTCGTTGCGCTCGAGGCGTCGACCAAAGCGTCCGTCGCGAATTGCCTTGAGCTCTTGACAATCGTTGGTGTTATGGCTGTGCACGTTGTGGAAGGCGCAGAACGGTTGGCTGCTCTTGGATGACTTAGGCTGGTCCCTGCCGCGCTTCGTGTCCCGCTCCACCGCGAGCACGGCGACTCCCTTGCGCTTCACGTCCTTGTCCTTGGCTTTCTTCTCCTCCAGGTCGGCAGCTGGGAGCTCAAGAAGGGAAAGGCGCCCTTACTCTGACCTTGCGCACTTTGTCGCCAGGTTGAACAACTCTTGGGATGTGCATAGCTCCTCCTTCATCTTGACGTCGCGGATGCCATCGGAGAGCGCAGAGATGATGGCCTCGTCCGTCACCCTGGGGATCTTGAGACGAACGTTGTTGAAGCGTTGCATGTACTTCTGGAGGGTCTCCCCTGGCTGTTGCTTGTCGCGGCGCAGGTCACCCGCGGCCGGAGGGCGGTCGCGAGTGCCCTGGAAGTTGGCGACGAAGCGGTCGTGCATCTTGTTTTAGGAGGAGATCGAGCTGGGAGGCAGGTTCAGGAGCCACGAGCGTGCGCCATGATTTAGAGCCATGGGGAACCAGTTTTCCATGACTTCCTCGTCGCCGTTGGCTGCCTCGATGCTTAGCTCGTAGAGCTGCGGGAACTCCGCGGGGTCGGGGTGCCGTCTTAGCGCGGAGGCAGATCTGGCTTGAACTTGCCCGGCTACGCGATGCTACGCAGCTCAGGAGTGAAGGCGCGGCAGCCCACGGTGGCCATCGGGACCCTTTGCTGATGTAGAGCTTAGCCTTGATGCCCGCGCACCGCCACCGCAGGCGGTGCATGTCGTGGTAACGATTCCGACAATAAGAGAGGGGTAGGATAACGGAGCATGATCTATCAAGATGCATATGGGTGACACGGTGATTTTAGCGAGTTCGGGCCTCTCATGGTGGAGATAACAACCCTACGTCTCGTGCTCCAGAGAGGCTTTGTTTTATCTTAGTATGTATCCGGAGATTACAATGAGAGGAGAACGAATCCCCGTAGTCCTGAGACTAATGGTGAAAAAGAGAGAGAGAGAGAGATGGAAGAAAATAGCCCCCCTAGTCTAATGGTGGGGGGTGGCTTATATAGAGTGCGCTACCCCCTCACCCCTTATGTTACACGGTGGAGCATAAATGCCATAATGCCTGCCCACTACAAAACCGTCATGCTGACTATTGGTCTTTGCATATCCGAGTGAGTTACACAGTCGAGTGGAATGAGCTCGTCGAGTGAAGTGCCGTGCTCCGAGTGGTTATCGCCGTTCGAGTGACTTTCAAGTTGCGGTACATCTGGACGGCGATCTGGCCCAAGGGCCCAGTACAAATTATACGGTGTTCATGGGTAGGGCCTTTAGGTCAGGCCTGTTACCCTACCCCCAATACATTTCCTCGTCATTAGCCCCCGAATCGGTCGAGGTTGAGCGGGTCGAGTCAAGGTGAATTCCCAGATGAGTCGAGTGCTGCGGAGGCACTTATGAACTCCCTCTGGTCACCCGGTGATCTTATCTCCGCATGTTGCCTTGACGGATTCCAGACTGTATGGTGTCCGAGTGAAATGAGCTCAAGCGGGTTCGCGGAGGAGCGTTAGACTCACCTTATAGCAATTTTTTTGGAGTGATTTGGAGCTGGTCCTGCATTGAGTAACTGATTACTCGGAATTTCTTCACGCCTGGAACGTGTCTTTGTTTTGTTGTTTGGCCGTCACTTGGACCGGGCGGACCGTTCCGAGTGGATACCATTCCAGTGGGGGCACGTTGAGTGCACCCACTGGGTGTAGTCCTAGAGACTGCCGTCGACTGCGGGCAGTCGGCGGGAGTCTTAGAGCCTATCTTTTTTTTGTTGTTCATCACTCGGACTGGTCAGACCATACCAAGTGGAGATTACTCCAGTGGGGGCACACTGAGTGCACCCACTGGGTGTAGTCCCCGAGACCGCCGTCGACTGCGGGCAGTCGGCGGGGGTCTGAGAGAACTAAAACTCTTCTTAGATGGTACTGATCAAACTTGTTCTTCTCTGACTCGGAGGTTGATTAATTCTGGAGCTGGTTTTGCATCGAGCAAAATGTTTCTTGCTGAGTTCTCTTCCGGTGGGGGCACGCTGAGTGCACCCGCTAGGTGTAGTCCCCGAGCCTCTGTCGGACTAGATGAGTCGGGCAGAGGGTTTAAGTCTCCTGGTAAACTTCCACGCAGTCGACACGATAAAAATCTTTTAGTCTGAAATTGAGTCAATCGGATGCATCTTCAGGTGCTTGACATGGTAAATAAGCTCAGCCTGGAGCTGAGTCAGTCGGAATGATCTTCGTGCACTCGGCACAGAATAAATTCAGCCTGGAACTTGGTCAAGTAGGTGAATCTTCGTGCTCTCGGCACGAGATGGCATGTGCCGGTGTTCCCCCAGGATAATGAGTGGCATCTCTCCAGAGAGTCAACCCACACACTAGCCTCGTCACTCGGGTTTCATGGCACGTCCATGTCAGACCACTAGTCTATCTCCTCCGGGAGACATACGAGTGCCACCAAGTTTTTCCTTGCAGTCATCACACTCTGATCAATAGGGAAACGCGTCCACTCGGACAAATACCCCTTTCATGCAAAAGGGTGAAAATGAAGCTCCTCTGCGGATACAATTTGCTCTTACAAATACCCCTTTCACGCAAAATCTAACGGTAGAAGTACTAATGGAAAGATTACTCCCTGGAGTGTCCAGCTTTTTTCTACAGTCTGCAGTTTCAAAGCCGAATTCATTCACCAGTCAGAGTTTATGAAACTAACGCCTTGGAGTCTAGGATAGTGTCCAAGGGTATCCGTAGAGGAGCGTCTTTTTCACCCTTTTGTAGTCTGAAGATGACTTCAAGATATGATTTGGGCGATTGTCCGCGTGGACAGTACTACCCTTATAGATTTTGGGCGGAACGAGCATGTATGGTCAGAAAGATATTCCTGATGCGATCAATGGGTTGATCGAATGGGCATAACCTCTGAGGGCAGCATGGCCAACGGCTCTGCGTAGCCCCCGAGGGATGCTCGAAAGAGGTCTACAAAGTGTGATATGAGGTTTGATCATATGAGTAACTTAGTCGCTCCTGTGCTGGGGGTGTAGAGGTAAAGACATGTCCAAATGATGGTGACGCGCGAGGTGGCCGAGGGGCGATGATGTGTACAACCGAGTGACGACGCGCGGGGCGGTTGAGTGGTGAAGATGTGCACAACTCAGTGGCGATGCGTGGAGCGGCCGAGTCATGATGTGCGAGGTGGTCGAATGATGAAGACGTGCACAACTGAGTGGCAACGCGCGGGGCGGCCGAGTGGTGAAGACGTGCACAACCAAGTGGCGACACGTGGGGCGGCCGAGTGAGGATGCGCGAGGTGGTCGAGTGAAGGACTACGTGTCCAGCCAAGTGGTGACGCGCGGGGCGGCCATGTGGTGAAGGCATGCACAACCGAGAGGCGACGCACGGAGCAGCCAAGTGGTGAAGACGTGCACAACTGAGTGGCGACGTGCGGGATGGCCGAGTGAAAGATTGCGTGTCCAGCCAAGTGGCTGAAATGGTATTTGAAGGAATTAGCCAGATGCTTTCGAAGCTAATGTAGCGATGAGGTTGATGTAGTGTGGTTGTGACGCAACATGACCGGCGTGACAACTGAGTTTGAGTAGGAATGAAGATGGCGCGCTCAGCGTCTGGGTGATTATAAAGCTTGTCAAAGTGGCGGATCGAATGCACTTGTTGAAGTGAAGGATCTGACTAGTGATGAAGTACTCGACTACTCAGGAGAGTGTCATTCCAAATGAGATGCAGCCCCCGAGTGTGGCGTAGCCCCCGAGCGTACTACAGGCTTCGACAAGGGACATGTCGAAATACGAGAAATATAGTGTTGAATGGATAATTTGTAATTCATTGAGTCGGACTCGGGTAAAGATGAGGAGAAGCTTCCGAGTGATGCTCGAAAGAGGCAAACTCGCAACGGAGTGAAGTGTGAAGTTTAATTGTAAAAGGGACTTATATGTCTCATGCCTGGCGGGGTCTATATCATTGATACGATGAAGAGGATTCCACAGAGGGGTTGGCTTGATGTGTTTGAAGTCAACAGAGCGACAAGGCCGGTGTTGTGGTGTGCTAGGACCGGTACGATGACCGAGTCCGAGCAGCGATGAAGTTGGCGCATAGGGCCGTCGAGTGATCGCGTAACTTGTGTAAAAATGGCACAAGCCAACGAAATAATTTTTCGAGGAAATTTTATGTGTGCTGAAATGATTTGTGTGAATAACACCCATAGACACCCGCTGGGAGTGCAAGGGGCTTGCCGGTTAACCAGCAAGAGTCTAAAAGAGCGAAGGATCCGTTCGAACTTGTCGAAGCGACGGATCCGACTGAACTCATTGGAATACTGGCTCAAATAAAATGGAAGTGTAGTGTTTCAACTGAGTTGCAGCCCCGGAGGACCGATGCAAACTCGAAATGAAGAACGACACATGGTGTTCGTGAATGATGTATGCGATAAAATGGAAGCTGGACTCGTGAGTCACATAACCAGTACTAAGCAAGTATGTGAAAATAAGCAGCCGAGCGTAGAGGTACACTCGGTGGCGTGGCTTCTGAGTGAACGTGATGTGTGAATTACGGGACACTCGGGAAGACGGAAATAACAGGATGTGAAATGACTTAGCTGTGTGAAGGCGCGCGAGTGGCCGAGTGGTGACGAGGCGATGGTGACAGTCGACCTTCGTCTTGGTGTCCTTGCGGATAGGGATGGAGCGCACATTATACTTGTGATGCAGCTCCTTGAGTTAGAGGTTTGCTCTTGTCTCAGTCGGATTTTGGCTACTTAGGCAAGTCCTTGGACTGCAGCTAAGCCTCCGAGTGGGAGGCCTGCTCTCCACTCATTAGGATTTCAAACACTTAGGCGAGCACTGGACTGCAGCTAAGCCCCCGAGTGGGAGGTTTGCTCTCCACTCGGTAGGATTTTTTTCAAACTTAGGCGAGTACTGGACTGCAGCTAAGCCCCCGAGTGGGAGGTTTGCTCTCCACTCGGAAGGATTTTTTCAAACTTAAGCGAGTACTGGCCTGCAGATAAGCCCCCGAGTGGGAGGTTTGCTCTCTACTCGGTAGGATTTTTTTCAAACTTAGGCGAGTACTGGACTTCAGCTAAGCCCCCGAGTGGGAGGATTGCTCTCCACTCGGTAGGATTTTTTCAAACTTAGGCGAGTACTGGACTGCAGCTAAGCCCCCGAGTGGGAGGTTTGCTCTCCACTCAGTAGGATTTTTTCAAACTTAGGCGAGTACTGGACTGCAGCTAAGCCCCCGAGTGGGAGGTTTGCTCTCCACTCGGTAGGATTTTTTCAAACTTAGGCAAAACAGATTCGTAGCTAAGCCCCCGAGTGAGAGGCTGACTCATCACTCGGTAGGATTTCTTGAACTTAGGCGAAACAGATATGCAGCTAAGTCACCCACTGGGGTATTTTGGTTACAAGTATAAGCAACAACAATTATTTCAGAAAAAACTGTTAAAATCTGTGTGGTGATGAGGTGACCAACCGATGGCGACGCGTGGGGCGGCCGAGTGGTGATGAGGTGACCAACCGAGTGGCGACGCGCGGGGCGGCCGAGTGGTGATGAGGTGACCAACCGAGTGGCAACGCGCGAGGCGGCCGAGTGGTGATGAGGTGACCAACCGAGTGGCGACGCGCGGGGCGGCCGAGTGGTTATGAGGTGACCAACCGATGGCGACGCGCAGGGCGGCCGAGTGGTGATGAGGTGACCAACCGAGTGGCGACGCGCGGGGCGGCCGAGTGGTTATGAGGTGACCAACCGATGGCGACGCGCGGGGCGGCCAAATGGTTATGCGGTGACCAACCGATGGCGACGCGCAGGGCGGCCGAGTGGTTATGAGGTGACCAACCGATGGTGACGCGCAGGCCGGCCGAGTGGTTATGAGGTGACCAACTGAGTGGCAATGCGCGGGGCGGCCGAGTGAACCTCCACAGGAAGGTCGAAGGCGCGTTGAGCGAGGGGAAGCAGATGTCGCAGTCGAGGGTCGCCCTGACCTGTCGCCGCGTTCACTGAAGGAGACGAATCCACCAGTGTGCTCGCCGCATGGAGTCGAGCCGCAGACTGGTTAAATGGAGTGGTCATGGTCATTGCGTTGGAGGACCGGCCGAGTGAACCCCGCGACCTCCCAGTTGAGTGAGGCATGTCCAAGCAGACGCCTCATCCGAGTGTTTCCGCCCATCCGAGTGAACCGCAGCCGCGGCTGTGAAGGTGCAAAGCAGATGACGCAGCAACGCGATACCGTGCTACAGCTGGGTGGCTGACGAAGAGGTCAACTTGGTGCAGGACTCGGTCAATAACGGAGGAATAAATCCCTGCTAATTAGGCGTAATTGCTTGGCTAGCCAACGCATGGAAGGAGTAGCCCACGTCCAGACCATGAATGCAGAATCATGTACGCAGAATCTGCATGTAAGAGGCATTAATTAGCGCTAATTAAGCAAAACTTAAAGCCGTTAGTGTATGTAATGGATGTAAATGGAAGTTTCCCTTTCCCACGGCCATTCACTGCATGCAGTTCATTGCTGTGCCGTGGGGGTTTGCCGGACTTGATCTCGCGGCCCCGGAAGGCATCGAACTCGCCGGGTACGGGACCATCGGAGGCTCCGGAGAGTAGCTCGGAGACCGTCGACGTCACGGCCGTCAAGGGCGCGCCTGGTGCGGAGGAGCACGTCAACGAACCCGACGACGCCGGCGGGCACGTTGTACCTGACTATGGCGTTCTGGGCCGGGTTGTGACTGCCGAAGTCGCGCGTGTGTGTGTGGCACTGCCTCCATCGTTATGTGCACATCGATGGATCTGCATTTCCATCACAGGGGCAGCCGCAGTGCAGCTGTCCAGAGGAAAATGACGGCATCGAGGCCGGAGATGATGACGGTCGGACGGCGTCAGTGCCAATGCATGGAAGCGCAACGTCAGCGTCGTAGATGGAGTCAGAGATGGCAACGCGTGGATGGCGTCGCTTCATCGCCTGGGAGCAGAACCAATGATCACAACGAAGTGAGGTGTCCCTTTCGCTGCTTCTTCTCCTTATGATTGATCATGCATGGGTGATGTCGGATCCTACAGGAGGAAAAGATCAACCCATTGTTACATATAATTAATTCAAAGAAAGACTAGATTGAATGGATACTTCCCTGATCCTTTGCTTTGTACGAATGGCCCAATGGTCCGAACTCCAGTGGCCAATTGCTCTGGCGATGGTCGTTGATCCGTTGCTGAAGATTGAAGAAAAAACCATTTGCACCATGGCTCGATAGACGTCATGCCGCACGGTGGGCGCCAACTGTCGTGGTAACGATTCCGACAATAAGAGAGGGGTAGGATAACGGAGCATGATCTATCGAGATGCATATGGGTGACACGGTGATTTTAGCGAGTTCGGGCCTCTCACGGTGGAGATAACAACCCTATGTCTCGTGCTCCGGAGAGGCTTTGTTTTATCTTAGTATGTATCCGGAGATTACAATGAGAGGAGAACGGATCCCCGTAGTCCTGAGACTAATGGTGAAAAAGAGAGACAGAGATGGAAGAAAAGAGCCCCCCTAGTCTGGTGGTGGGGGTGGCTTATATAGAGTGCGCTACCCCCTCACCCCTTATGTTACACGGTGGAGCATCAATGCCATAATGCCTGCCCACTACAAAACCGTCGTGCTGACTATTGGTCTTTGCATATCCGAGTGAGTTACACAGTCGAGTGGAATGAGCTCGTCGAGTGAAGTGCCGTGATCCGAGTGGTTATCACCGTCCGAGTGACTTTCAAGTTGCGGTACATCTGGACGGCGATCTGGCCCAGGGGCCCAATACAAATTATACAGTGTCCATGGGTAGGGCCTTTAGGTTAGGCCTGTTACCCTACCCCCAATACATGTCCTCGTCAGTGCACGGTCTTGCCGTAGCGGCGCCGGGAGCGCAGGAGCGTTTTCTTATGGACGAGGAACTTCTTGGTAGCTTCCTTCTTCACGCACAGGCGCCCGACACGATGGGTCGCACCGGGGGGCCGCGCGTCTTGGCGCCAGGACGCCGTCTTGGGGCAGAGGTGGTGGAGGCGCTCCATGAGCCACGTCACCTGTAGCTGGCGGAGGGTGAGGCAGCAAGAGGGAAGGCACATGGGAGCCCCCTGCGGCGCTGACAAGCTCGGCGGTGCGGTCGAGCCAATCCTCGTAGAGGTCGTCGATGGGGCGGTAGCGCGGGAGTTTGCGTGCCATCCACAGCGCGGCATGCGCATCCGCAGGAGCGCGATGGGCGTGGGACGATGAACCGGTCGGGGTCAGCGATGGAGTGGCGGTGCGGCCGTCCCGTTGGGCCGGTGGCGGCATTGGCTGCAGGCGACAGAGAACGACAGGGTGGCCCGCCGACGGGAGCGGTCTGAGCAACGCGGGCGGCGAGGGCGGCCCGGCGCTCAGCGCGAGCTCGGCGAGCGTCCGCCATGGAGATGACAAAGAGACGCGATGCGAATCGATGAAAGGAAAGCTCTGGCGCACCCCTACCTGGCGTGCCAAATGTGGGATCTCGGGTTCTGGCAAAACCCTCAAGGTTCGAACACTGGGGTGCGCACGATGATCTCCCCCTACCAAATCATACCCTCAGCCTCACCGGGATCTCTAAGCTTAGCTCGACGAACTCACAACACAAGAGACACAAGGTTTATACTGGTTCGGGCCACCGTTGTGGTGTAATACCCTACTCCGGTGTGGTGTGGTGGGTTGCCTCTCAGGCTGAGGATGAACACTACAAGGGGAAGAACAGCCTCCTGAGGTGAGGTGTTCTTGTGCTTGGTGGGTGTGAGGATGGGTTGGATCTAGTCCAAGATGAGATGATATCTCCTCACATGGTGGCTAGCCCTATTTATAGAGGCCCTGGTCCTCTTCCCAAATATTGAGCGGGAAGGGATGCCACAACGGTCAATTTGAAAGGGGACAACTAGTATAAGCTATCCTGACTAAAGGTGGTCTTCGCCTGCCAAAGGCTCTGGTGGTGATGCCGCCTTGGGCTCCACGATAGCCTCCGTCTTGCCGTCCTGCTGGTCTTGGTCTCGTTGCACCGATATTGAAACCTTTGCATGATGCCTCGATACTCCTCGTCTGCGCTTGCCTCCTTAGCAGCAAAGAGGAAACAAGGACACTGTGCACGCTGGCGCTCGCCTGGTCTCGATCGTCATGGCTCACGTTATGGGAACCTTGCGAGGTTTGCCTTGCCTTGATCTCTCCGCCCCTCGTGAACCAGCCTGGTGAGGCCCCTCCCGAGGAGGTCTTGTGTCGTCTGCCATGCGAGGCTTGGCCCCTCGCGAGGGTCTCGAATGCTTGTTGGTGAAGATGGGCCGTGTGGGCCCGCTCACAGAGCCACGCCGTGGGCCGCAGGCAGGCAAGTCTGGGACCCCCGTTCCCAGAACGCTGACAGTAGCCCCCGAGCCCAAGGCACGCTTGAACTTGGCTTCGAGGTGAAGCCAAAGGGCAAGTGCGGAGCGCCGCGGGCCCCAATAGCCCCCGAGCCCAAGGCGCGCTTGGATGTGGGCGTCTCCGCTTCCCCAAGCTGCCTCGGCAATTTCCCTACTTGATGAGTCCCTGCTGCATGCAAGGAAAAACCATCATTACCTATTATCGTGGGGGGAGCTGGTTGGCCTTCTCCTTCTATAAATGGGGAGGGGCAGAGCCCCCGTCGCCCATCTCTTCCCATTCAGCTCGCTTCTCCCCCTTGCTCCATTGCTAGTAGTGACACCAATGGCGCCCATCCGAAGGTTTTCCGCTGCGGAGAAAGGAAAGACTCCCCGCGATGAGCCAGGGCCGCTTCCGCCGAAGAAGAGGTCGGTCCACCGCCGTGACATGGTGGTGATGTAGGAGGTGACAAGGCCTTGGTGCGAGCCGCCTCCACAAGTATAGGGATCGCAATAGTTTTCGAGGGTAGAGTATTGAACCCAAATTCATTGATTCGACACAAGGGAGCCAAAGAATATTCTCAGGTATCAGCAGTTGAGTTGTCAATTCAACCACACCTGAATAACTTAGTATCTGCAGCAAATTTTATTAGTAGCAAAGTAGTATGGAAGTAACGATAACAGTAGCAAAAGTAATATTTTTGGGTTTTGTAGTGATTGTAATAGTAGCAACGAAAAAGTAAATAAGTGGAGAACAATATGTGAAAAGCTCGTAGGCATTGTATCGGTGATGGAGAATTATGCCAGATGCGGTTCATCATGTAACAATCATAACATAGGGTGACACGGAACTAGCTCCAATTCATCAATGTAATGTATTCATGTATTCCGAATATAGTCATACATGCTTATGGAAAAGAACTTGCATGACATCTTTTGTCCTACCCTCCCATGGCAGAGGGGTCCTAGTGGAAACTAAGGGATATTAAGGCCTCCTTTTAATAGAGTACCGGACCAAATCATTAACGCATAGTGAATACATGAACTCCTCAAACTACGGTCATCATCGGGAGTGGTCCTGATTATTGTCACTTCGGGGTTGCCGAATCATAACACATAGTAGGTGACTATAGACTTGCAAGATAGGATCAAGAACTCACATATATTCATGAAAACATAATAGGTTCAGATCTGAAATCATGGCACTCGGGCCCTAGTGACAAGCACTAAGCATAGCAAAGTCATAGCAACATCAATCTCAGAACATAGTGGATACTAGGGATCAAACCCTAACAAAACTAACTCGATTACATGATAAATCTCATCCAACCCATCACCGTCCAGCAAGCCTACGAGGGAATTATTTATGCACGGCGGTGAGCATCATGAAATTGGTGATGGAGGATGGTTGATGATGACGATGGCGATGGATTCCCCTCTCCGGAGCCCCAAACGGACTCAAGATCAGCCCTCCCGAGAGAGATTAGGTCTTGGCGCCGGCTCCATATCGTAAAACGCGATGGATCCTTCTCTTTGGTTTTTTCTCCCTGAACACAAATATATAGAGTTGGAGGTGAGGTTAGTGGAGCTCCAGGGAGCCCACGAGGAAGGGGCGCGCATAGGGGGGTAGGCGCACCCCCCACCCTCGTGGACAGGGTGTGGGCCCCCTGGCCTTGATTCTTTCGCCATTATTTTTTATATATTCCAAAACAATTCCTCCATTGATTTTTAGGTCATTACGAGAACTTCTATTTCTGCACAAAAATAACACCATGGCAATTCTTCTGAAAACAGCGTCAGTCCGGGTTAGTTACATTCAAATCATGCAAGTTAGAGTCCAAAACAAGGGCAAACGTGCTCGGAAAAGTAGATACGACGAAGACGTATCAACTCCCCCAAGCTTAAACCTTTTCTTGTCCTCAAGCAATTCAGTTGATAAACTGAAAGTGATAAAGAAAAACTTTTACAAACTCTGTTTGCTCTTGTTGTTGTAAATATGTAAAGCCAGCATTCAAGTTTTCAGCAAATATTATGAACTAACCATATTCATAATAACACTTAGGTCCCATGTTTACTCATGTCAATGGCATAATCAACTAGCGAGCAATAATAATAAATCTCGGATGACAACACTTTCTCAAAACAATCATGATATGATATAACAAGATGGTATCTCGCTAGCCCTTTCTGAGACTGCAAAACATAAATGCAGAGCACCTTTAAAGATCAAGGACTGACTAAACATTGTAATTCATGGTAAAAGAGATTCAGTCATAGTTATACCCAACATAAATTAATAGTAATGGATGCAAATGACAGCGGTGCTCTCCAGATGGTGCTTTTTAATAAGAGGGTGATGACTCAACATAAAAGTAAATAGATAGGCCCTTCGCAGAGGGAAGCACGGATTTCTAGAGGTGCCAGAAGTCGATTTTTGAAATGGAGATAAATAATATTTTGAGCGGCATACTTTCATTGTCAACATAACAACCGAGAGATCTCGATATCCTCCATGATACTCACATTATAGGCGGTTCCTAAACAGAATGATAAAGTTTATACTCCCCCTCCACCAACAAGCATCAATCCATGGCTTGCTCGAAACAACGAGTGCCTCCAACTAACAAGAGTCCCAAGGGAGTTTTGTTTGCAATTATTTTGATTTGATTTGCATAAATCATGGGACTAGGCATCCTGGTGACCAGCCATTTTCTCGTGAGTGAGGCGCAGAGTCCACTCCTCTTGAGAATAACCCGCCTAGCATGGAAGACACAGGCAGCCCTAGTTGATACTCGAGCATACAAAAAAGAATTTCATTTGAGGTTTGGAGTTTGGCACATACAAATTTACTTGGAACGACAGGTAGATACCGCATATAGGAAGGTATAGTGGACTCATATGGAATAACTTTGGGGTTTATGGAAGTGGATGCACAAGCAGTATTCCCGCTTAGTACAAGTGAAGGCTAGAAAAAGACTGGGAAGCGACCAACTAGAGAGCGACAACAGTCATGAACATGCATTAAAATTAATAAACATTGAGTGCAAGCATGAGTAGGATATAATCCACCATGAACATAAATATCGTGGAGGCTATGTTGATTTTGTTTCAGCTACATGCGTGAACATGTGCGAAGTCAAGCCACTCGAATCATTCAAAGGAGGATACCACCCTATTATACCACATCACAACCATTTTAATAGCATGTTGGCACGTTAGGTAAACCATTATAACCTCCAAGCTAATTAAGCATGGCATAAGCAACTATAATCATTAATTGTCATTGCAAACATGTTTTTTCATAATAGGCTGAATCAGGAACGATGAACTAATTATATTTACAAAAACAAGAGAGGTCGAGTTCATACCAGCTTTTCTCATCTCAATCAGTCCATCATATATCGTCATTATTGCATTTCACTTGCACGACCGCACGATGTGAATAATAATAATAATAGTGCACGTGCATTGGACTAAGCTGGAATCTGCGAGCATTCAATAAACAGGAGAAGACGAGGCAATGTGGGCTCTTGGTTAAATCAAAAATAATGCATCTAAGAGCCACTTTAACAAATTCATCATGGTCTTCTCCTCTCGACCCCCATAGAAAAGAAAAGAAAAGAAACAAAAATATTTACATGGGAAAGCTCCCAACAAGCAAAAGAAGAACGAGAAATCTTTTTGGGTTTTCTTTTAATTATTACTACTACACCAAGGAAAGTAAACTAGCTAAAATCTAAAACTAATTTTTTTTGTTTTTCTTAAGGTTTATCAAACACACAAGAAGAAAGCGAGAAAAAGAAAAATAAACTAGCATGGATAATATAGTCAAAAAGTATGAGTACCGACAACTAGCATGAGTGTGTGAACATAAATGTAATGTCGGTGAGAAATACGTGCTCCCCCAAGCTTAGGCTTTTGGCCTAAGTTGGTCTATTGCCACGGCTGAGCTGGCGGATATCCAAAGTTGTAGTTGGGGTTGTACTGAGAGGCAGCGGCTATCGCATCATGGGCTGCAGCTTGGAGGCGAGTCATCTCAGTCCTCCACTCGTACTCGTGCGCCTCCTCCTTGGTTATAACATGTCTCCCTTTTGCCTGAAAGTCAAAGAAAGTAGGAGCAGGGAGAGCGACGTGATAGGTGCGTCGTCTGTCAAAGATTAGTCGGTACTGGAGGAACTGATCGTTCCTCTCAACAAACTGATGATGAACCATAGCCTCATAATCTAAATAAACAGGAGGCAACTCAACATCATACTCAAGTATGGGTATATCAAGAAAATTAGCTAAACGGGCTGCATAAATTCCACCAAAGAAATCTCCATTAATTCTATTATCATGCAACCTACATGCAACAATGGCTCCCAAATTATAATGTTTATCTCCTAATACGGAACTCCTGAGAACACTGAGGTCAGGGACACACATGTGACATGCTTCATCCTTACCATTTATGCACCTACCTATGAAGAGAGCAAAATAATGTATAGCGGGAAAATCGGTCATCACCGGGAGTGGTCCCGATTATTGTCACTTCGGGGTTGCCGGATCATAACACATAGTAGGTGATTATAGACTTCCAAGATAGGATCAAGAACTCACATATATTCATGAAAACATAATAGGTTCAGATCTGAAATCATGGCACTCGGGCCCTAGTGACAAGCATTAAGCATAGCAAAGTCATAGCAACATCAATCTCAGAACATAGTGGATACTAGGGATCAAACCCTAACAAAACTAACTCGATTACATGATAAATCTCATCCAACCCATCATCGTCCAGCAAGCCTATGATGGAATTACTCACGCACGGCGGTGAGCATCATGAAATTGGTGATGGAGGATGATTGATGATGATGATGGCGACGGATTCCCCTCTCCGCAGCCCCGAATAGACTCAGGATCAGCCCTCCCGGGAGAGATTAGGGCTTGGCGGCGGCTCTGTATCGTAAAACGCAATGAATCCTTCTCTCTGGTTTTTTCTCCCTGAACACGAACATATAGAGTTGGAGCTGAGGTCGGTGGAGCTCCCGGGGGCCCACGAGGCAGGAGGGTGCGCCCAGGGGGTAGGCGCCCCCCCCACTCTCGTGGACAGGGTGTGGGCCCCCTGGCCTTGATTCTTTTGACAGTATTTTTTATATATTCCAAAACAATTCTCCGTTGATTTTCAGGTCATTCCAAGAACTTTTATTTCTGCACAAAAATAACACCACGGCAATTCTGCTGAAAACAGCGTCAGTCCGTGTTAGTTCCATTCAAATCATGCAAGTTACAGTCCAAAACAAGGGCAAAAGTGTTCGGAAAAGTAGATACGACAGAGACGTATCAAGGACCCCTTAATAAAGGACTCCCTCAGTAGCCCCTGAACCAGGCTTCAATGATGATATGTCCGGCGCGCAGATTGTCTTCGGCATTGCAAGGTGGGTTCCTCCTCTGAATACTTCAAGGTAGCCCTCGAACACAGGAAACGTGTCCGGCTATGCAAAACAGGCATAACACACAGCAACAAAGAGTATAATATTTCACAAGTCCCATCTACTGACAAGTTTTGTAGCGAGACGTTACGTCCCTGCCCGGTCATTATTTCGAACCGTTTTTTAGCCTCCCGCTCCACGTCTCAAGATGTGGTTTTCATTGGCACGTCTTGTCGAGGCAGAGATCATGTCCCCTTATCACGGGATTCTCATTAATACGGGTGTGGGTAATCCAACTGCGCCGTCCGCAAGACCCATGGGGAATAGGCGAGCTTTAAGGTGAGTGGGGAGGCACTTGATATTCGCTGCCTTTATATGAGGATAAAGATCCACTCTTTCACCCATGCCTTCTTCTTCTCTGCCCATCCGTTCTCGAGCTCCAGCGCCCAAGCTTCCATCCTTTCCGCCCCCAAAAAAGCACTTCGACCATGTCCGGATCTGGAGCGCAGGGCAAGTGGATGGCCTCTTCCGTCACGGAGGAGAACATCACGGAGCTTCGGGAAGTGGGGTACTTGCCCCAGGAAATCACCCACTGGCTTCCTGCCAAGGGGCAGATCGTCCCCACCCGGAGCCCAACGAGAGGGTGGTATTCATCCCCTGCTTCATCTGCGGGTTAGGATTTCCTCTCCACCCCTTCGTCCGCGGACTCTTGTTCTACTATGGGCTAGATTTTCACGATCGAGCCCCAAACTCCTTCCTCAACATCTAGGAATTCATTGTCATGTGCGAGGCCTTCCTCCGCATCCCATCCCACTTCAGATTATGGCTAAAGATCTTCAATGTGAAGCTGAAAGTGGTGGATGGTCAGCATGCAGAGTGTGGAGGCGCCATGGTGAGCAAATTGTCCAACGTCACATGGCCCACAGGCACCTTTTGTGGAGACCGTCAAGGGGTGGCAACAACAGTGGTTCTACGTCACAGAGCCCCGTGACACCACCTGGGCCGCGGCTCCCAAATTCAAGTCCGGGCCCCCAATGCGGCTTACCTTTGGCTAAAAAAGGGGCCTGGACTGGGCATCGTCGGACGAGGTGTCAGCGCTACAGACGCGCATCAAGAGCATGGTGGACAAGAACATCAAGCTTGTCAATGTGATTCAGGTGATGCTTTTTCGCCGGATCCTTCCTTGCTAAAGACGAACTTGCCATTTGTGGGAGTTCGATCCGGCCAAGCACCAGACCTTGCAACGGTTCTTTGGCTCCACGGACGAAGGTATCTGGAAGGTGCTTTTCAAGGCCAATCAGTCATGGCCGAAGGCGACCGAGGACCGTAGATATAACCTGACTTATCCAGCCAGTTTGGTAAGTTCTTCATACTTCAAGGTGTTTCCCTGCATGTGCATTCAAGGAAGATGTCTAAGCTTCTCCATTTGTCTTTTCAGGGTTGGATAAAGACGGCGGAGCGGATCCAGCGTCCGGCTCCGCTGCCTGAAAACCCAGCTATCCCACTTCTGATGAAGATGCTGGTTTCGGCGCCCTACCAGGCACCGGAGAAGAAGGCCAAGAAGAAGGGCCAGGAGGCGAGAAGCGGCCTCTACCGTAGAGGCAGTTCAGATGCAACGTCCGAAGATGCCAAAACCCACTCCTCCCCCACCGAGAACGACGACGAGGAGGAGGAAAGCAATTCTCCCCCCGTGGGGGTAAGAAAGAAAAGGGCGGCCTCCACGGATCTGGAGGCGGAGGCGTCCAAGAAAGGGAGGGTCTCCCTTACGGACAATTCCGAATCGGACACCGATAGCAGCCCTGAGTGGCGTCCCAGGGAGAAGCCCCTGGCCGGATCGTAAGTACTAAAAGGCACTTATGCACATATATATCCAGCTCTTTTTCTTCGTAGTTTTAACATGTTGAATCATGCACTGTTGTCCGGCTCACGTCCACCTCCAGCGATCCTCATCTTCGGAGAATTCGCTGGATCCAAATGTGATGGACAGCGGGTCGCTTCCGCCGGCCTCCTCCCCAAGACTACGGACGACGCCGAAGTGTTGTCTCGAAGGACCCTCCCAGGCCAGGAGAGGTACAGGAGGCCATCAAGGTGGCGCCAGAGGGTGATACCTCGGCCGCCGGACACATGGGGGAGCAGATCCCCCTGGAAACTGGCGATGGGGGCCATACCCAATTCAGCCCCCAGCTGAATACTATTCCGTAGGCCCATACGGCTCCGGGATCAGGTAAGCAGACTCCCTCGAAAGAAGAAGGTGTACCTATTTCGCCGGTGACCTCTATCCATCCAGAGGCACCGGATACTCTACTAGAAGCGCTTCAAGGTGCTTCCATTGTAGAAGAACACCGTATCCTTATGGGTACGGTGGTTGAGAGGGTTCAGTCTGCTAAGAGCAGACTGACCGAAGCCTGCACCAGCCTTCTAACAGGCTTTGAGGAATGTAATGTAATTATGCAAAAAGAATGTCGTAGTACAGACAGTAGCCCCTGAGACTCTGTCCGGTTTTCGGAATGAAAGGCCGGAAAGAGGGTCAAATAATTTTCGCACGAGACTAATCATATATGTCTATGTGAATAATCATGTGTCGATGCTAGCTGCGACCACCCATTCTGGCGAAGTTTCCAAACTGAAGCAGAGTCTGGAGCAGGCTGATGAAGAGCTCGGCCGTGTCAAAAAACAACTAGAGCACAAGCAAGGTATGCAATGGCCTGTTCGGATCTTAAAATGATATGAATTGTTTGTGTTCATCATGTTATAATGATGTTTCATAGGATCTGCGGCCGAGGTGGAGTCCCTCAAGACCGCGCTGGTCGAGGCCCAGAAGAAAGCGGAGAAAGAACAAGCCGCCCGCAAAAAACACGAGTCGAGGGTCGATGAGGTTCAACAAGAGCTCAAGGACACCATAAAGAAATGTGTGTCCTTGGAGTGCAAGATTGTGGACCAAGAGTCCGAACTTGCTAAGGCCCGCCAAAGCGCACAAGATGTCCGGGTTGAAGCCCAGGGCACCCTCCGGGAAATCCAGGAAGCCAAGAAGATTGCGGCGGGTAAGGCCTTTATTATGTAGAGCAATTTTTTGAAGAAAAGGTACCTCTTACTGACCTGGATTTGGAGTTCTCGAGGAGCTAGTGTTTGCGGATTTGCCTCGCAGTGTTGCTGATGCTGCAGAGTTCTTCCAAGCCGAAGAGGGGAGCTCAACAGAGAAGTTGTTCTGGTCGCAATACCCTGCGCCAGAGAATACCTTGCGCCAGAGCATCTGGTGCCCCTCAGCGATCAACTGAAACAGCTGACCGAGCTGAATAGGGTGGCCGAATTGGCGATGCAAGATTTGATAATCCGTCTATGGCCTGCCAAAGCCATATCGAGCAGCCACTTCGGGCTCGTGAAGCGGCTGGTCGATGCCTACCCTCGACTTGATGCCATAAACCGGTCGGTCTGCATTGAAGGTGTGCGGATGGCCTTCACCCGTGTCAAGGTACAATGGGCGAACATGAACGCCGTCAACCTTGCGACCGAGGGACCACCTGTGGGCAAAGAGCACCGCACACTCGAGCTGTATTTCGATGATGTACTGGAAGGATCCCGCATTGTAGAGGGCTAGTGTGCGAAAGACATTATGTTTGAATGAATGTATTCATGTTATCCGGTCATGCATTACGGAACAAAGCCTATATGTCATATATTGCTTGTTGTTTTGTCAAAATATTTCCTCCTTTGCGACCGTTTATTAAATCTGAGAGTTGGCCAGTCATCGGCTTCTGCCCCCACGTAGGTAGTACGGGGGTGTTCGGGTTGGAACCTAAACACACTTGACCCAACAGTTTGGTCATTGAAGGAGGTGTTTAGTGCATCGAACTAGGCAATCGGACTATGTGGCTTTATCACCCTCACTTAGCCATAGGAGTTTGACAATAGGAGTGTAGGCGCAGCCCCTAGTTAGTATTTGTTTATCCGAACTAGGGTGCTGTAGACACCTGATCAGGTGGAGGCCGATCCGTCGCATAATGCGGAAAAAATAGCAAGAGATTTATGTTTAGCCCCCGAATAGCTGACCAGCTCTCGCCGTATCATGGCAGTCAGCTTTCGGCTTTGTCTACTGAGGTGTTTATCCGGATGAACCAGAAACACAATCACAGTAGTTATCCCTTTACTACCCTAGCCGATAAGACAGAACGTAAGGTAGCAAGCACAGGAGCTGGGCAACCCAACTATTGACCAAAGACATGATTCGAGCCGATGCATATAATGCTATATTTGGTGCGCTGAATTATACTATAAAAAGTGTTCGGACTTGTTGCAACATATGGAGCGCAATGGAGCCCCTGGTGATTTATGTCGGACCAATGTGTACGAGTGCAATCGATAAAAACAGTGAAATATAATGAAGGAGTAGGCCAGTGCCACGTATGTTGGGCCGGAAAATATTTCCATTATAATCGGATTGATACGTCAAAGCATATTTTGTACAGGTAATGCGATAAGAAATAGGTCTATTTAACATGCTGAGACCAAGGGGAAGCTGCGTGGGCGTTCTGAAAACATTTAAAGTGATCGTCAAGAAGATCATCTAGGTATTCTACCACACGTCTATGTTGCTTGCCTCCTTGGTATGTTTATCCTTCGAAAGGATCGACGATCAGGCCGTCGTGAGGGGCCCATGAAAAAGGAACCTAAAAAGGATAGAGAGAAAAGGGAAAGTATGAGTGACCAAATGAGGTCGAGCAGTATTGTGGATCATGATCGAGTTATGCCTCCGTCTTTGCCCATGGTATTTTCAATGCATAATTATGCATGCGCGGTACGTATGCGGCAATCTGGTCGGGACTGAGTCTGAGGCCGAATTGCTAGTCGAACTCCTGACGAGCTGGACTGTCATGCCGCGGAGTAGTCCAGACTCATTTAATAGTGTCCGGGGGCTTGGCCGCCGAATTGATGTTCTGCTTGATAAGGCCGCCCTGGACTTCCGCTGCTAGGGCAGTGGTGTGCTCCTCGGTATGAAGGGAGTGTTCCATGTTTCCGTTGACTATTATGACACCGCGTGGTCCGGGCATCTTAAGTTTGAGATAGGCATAGTGTGGCATCGCATTGAAGCGAGAAAATGCGGTTCGTCCGAGCAGTGCGTGATAGCCACTGCGGAAGGGGACGATGTCGAAGATCAAGTCTTCACTTTGTAAGTTCTTTAACGATCCAAAGACGACTTTCAATGTGATTGAGCCTATGCAATGGGCCTCTACACCTAGTGTTACTCCTTTGAAGGTAGTTTTTGTGCGTTTGATCCTTGACGGATCGATGCCCATCTTGCGGACTGTGTCCTGATAGAGCAGGTTAAGGCTGTTGTCACCGTCCATGAGGACTCGCGTGAGGTGGAATCCATCAATGATTGGGTCGAGGACCAGTGTGGCTGAGCTGCCGTCACGGATACTGGTCGGATGGTCCCTGTGATCGAAAGTGATCGGACAAGATGACCATGGATTGAATTTTGGGTTGACTGGCTCTATCGCATAGACGTCCCTGAGCGTGCGTTTGCGCTCCCTCTTGGGGATATGAGTAACGTATATCATGTTCACCGTTTTGACTTGGGGGGGGGGGATTTCTTTTGTCCCCATGTGTCCGGTGGACGGGGCTCCTCGTCGTCGTCCTCACTTGGTGACACCTTCTCCTTATTCTCCGTATTTAACTTACTGGCCTGTTTGAAGACCCAACAGCTTCTGTTGGTATGATTTACGGGTTTATCGGGGGTGCCGTGGATCTGACATGGTCAATCGAGGATTCGGTCCAAGCTGGATGAGCCCGGATTTCTTCTTTTAAATGGCTTATTCGGCTTTCCGGACTTGGAGCCACTGAATCCGGCGTTGACCGTCTTGTCATGGGTATTGTCATTGTTGTTCCGATGCTTGTGCATGTCGCGTCGGGGCTTGCCGTTGCTATTTCTGGCTTCAGAAGTGCTAGGTTCGCTTGCATTGTTGCTGCTACGGGCTAGCCAACTATCTTCGCCCGTGCAAAAGCGGGTCATAAGTGCCGTGAGCGCTGCCATGGACTTCGGCTTTTCCTGGCCAAGGTGTCGGGCGAGCCATTTGTCGCGAATGCTATGCTTAAAGGTCGCTAGGGCTTCGGCATCCGGACAGTCGACGATCTGGTTCTTTTTAATTAGGAACCTAGTCCAGAATTTCCTTGCCGACTCGCCGGGTTGTTGAACGATGTGACTTAAGTCATTGGCATCCGGAGGTCGGATGTATGTACCCTGGAAGTTGTCACGGAAGGCGTCTTCCAAGTCCTCCCAGCTGCCAATGGAGTTTTCTGGCAGGCTGTTTAACCAATGCCGAGGTGGTCCCTTGAGCTTTAGTGGGACGTATTTGATGGCATGAAGATCCTCACCGCGGGCCATATGAATATGGAGGAGGAAGTCCTCAATCCATACTGCAGGATCTGTTGTTCCATCATATGATTCTATATTCACGTGTTTAAACCCTTCTGGGAATTCATGTTCCATTACTTCATCAGTGAAGCAGAGGGGGTGTGCGGCGCCTCTATATCAGGCCAAATCACAATGCAGCTCGGATGGAGTCCGTCTGCGGTTTTCGGCCCGGACATGGTGATGCCTGTCGCGCCCGGCTAGATAGTCGTCCTCGCGCGTCGGGGCACGCCCCCGCAATCCGTAGATCGATCTGGTCTGACCTGCTCGATACTCCAAGTCCTGTCATAGGTCGTACGTATAACCCCGAGCTGTTGTGTTTTTGCTTTTACGGCGAGGTAGTATGGGCTGGTGTTCAGCTTGATTTGTTGTTTTGTCACGGCCACATGGTGGCCGGTCGGCCGCGTTACGTGTTGATGGTACGGGCTCCAGCGCCTCGTCGTCGAATTGAGGTAGCAGCTTATGCTTCGGGTAACTCTTGGTTGGGCGCCTGAGGCCGTATTGCTTGGCTGCTAGGACATTAGTCCACCTATTGTTGAGCAGATCTTGGTCAGCTTGAAGCTGTTGCTGCTTCTTTTTCAAGCTCTTTGCAGTGGCTATTAGCCGGCGCTTAAAGCACTTATGTTCAAGAGGTTCCTCAGGCACAATAAAGTCTTTGTCGCCGAGGCTCACCTCATCCTCAGAGAGTGGAAGATAATTACTATCCTCCGAGTCTTCATTTACAGCCTGTTTATCAGGGCCAATCTACCTGTCTTCCTAATCGTCATGTTCGAAGGTTGGCTCAACGGGGTCTTCTTGGTCTTCGGCGTTGTTCGGAGTATTGTTGTCTCTGGTGCTGGTATTGCTGTCTTTTCCATGGCGAGATTTGGAGCGGCGTCGCTGTCATAGGCACTTTGGTTGTGTCTCAGGAGGTGTATCCTCAACTGGATTTTTCTCGTTATCGCCATTACCCTCTTTGGGTGTATCCACCATGTATACGCCATATGAAGAGGTGGCCGTCCAGCGTCCGGTAAACGGCGGGTTTTAGGCCTGCTCGTCTCCGGCATCGTCGTCCATACCGTCGATGTCTTCGGAGTTGTAATCAAGCATGTCAGTTAAGTCCTCGATAGTGGCTATGAAGCGGGTGGTGGGTGGGACGTAAAATTCCCCGCTCCCAGCCCCTAGTCCGGGCTGGGTGTAGTTTGGACGTTGCCCCTCTGTAATGATGAGGGATCGCATTAAGTTTAGAGCCTCGCTTAAAGGCGAGGTTTGGCCAGGGAGAAAAGAGTCTGTGGGGTACGGCGGGAAGAAAACTCCTTGGTCGAGCTCACACGATGCTGACTCCGAGGGTTCAGAGCCAGTGTTTGGAGAAGAGTCCGGCTTCATTATGATTGCCGGTGGCGCTGCTTCCTCCAGCTCTCCCGTACCAGGCTCGATACTGCAGAGAGTCTGGCGGCCTCGGGAATACTGTCTTCGGACCTGGTGATGCGCTTCGAATCTAAGGCCAGAGCGGAGGTTGGGGTCACGAACCCTTGGAAAATCAAGTCTCCATGGATATCAACGACATAATCCAGATTTCCAAAACTAATCTGGTGACCTGGGGCGTAGTTGTCAATCTACTCTAGATGGCCAAGCGAGTTGGCCCGCAGTGCGAAGCCGCCGAACACAAAGATCAGGACAGGGAAAAAGATCTCCCTCAGGGCAGCATTTGTTGTAGAAGACTGATGGTGCCATCGAACCTTTTGGCAACGACACAGCGGAACTCTCAATGAAAGCACCAATGTCGGTGTCAAAACCCGTGGATCTCAGGTAGGAGGTCTCGAACTGTGCGTCTGAGGATCGAAGGTAACAGGAGACGGGGACACGATGTTTACCCAGGTTCGGGCCCTCTTGATGGAGGTAATACCCTACTTCCTTGAAAGCACAAGTGCTCCCTGGGTGGTTTTGGTAATTAATGTCAACATATCTTTTGTTGGACTAACACTTTTACCAAGTATGTTTCACATAAGTTCAACAATGGAGTGGCATGGACTAGAGGATGTGGAACCCCTTCAAGATGCTAAGGACAAAGGATTGGCTCAAGCTTCAAGATCAAGACTCTACATTTTCTATTTTAGTGATCCAAGATCACATTGAGTCTATAGGAAAAGTCAATACTATCAAGAGGGGATGAGGTGTTGCTTAATGACTTGCTTGCTCAAAGTGCTTAGTGATATGCTCCAAAACCCTCAACTACCTTCCCACATCCACATATGACCTAAACTAAAAGTCAAACTCGGCCCACCGATTCTTTCTATCCGGCGCCACCGAGTTTCAGATGTCATAGCCACTGCCACAAACCCTAGCAAATCGGTTTCACCGATAGGGATCTCGGTCTCACCAAGATGGGATTGTAATATCTATGTGTATGTCCATTACCAAAATCGGTCTCACCGAGTTTGAGCAATCGGTACTACCGAGATTACAATGCAAACCCTCTGGTTAGCTTATTACAAAAATCGGTCCCACCGAGTTTGTGTAATCGGTCTCACCGAGTTTGCCTGACCAACTCTCTGGTTAGCTTATTACCAAAATTGGTCCCATCGAGTTTGTGTAATCGGTCACACCGAGATTACGTTATGCCCTAACCCTAACCATATCGGTCCTACCGAGTTGCATCTCAGTCCCACCGAAAATCCTAACGGTCACTAGGTTTGCTGAATCGGTCCGACCGAGTTTAACCATTCGGTCCCACCGAGTTTGGCAAACTGTGTGTAATGGTTAGATTTTGTGTGGAGGCTATATATACCCCTCCACCCACTCTTCATTCGTGGAGAGAGCCATCAGAACATACCTACACTTCCAATACACATTTTCTGAGAGAGAACCACCTACACTTGTGTTGAGGTCAAGATATTCCATTCCTACCATATGAATCTTGATCTCTAGCCTTCCCCAAGTTGCTTTCCACTCAAATCTTATTTCCACCAAATCCAAATCCTGTGAGAGAGAGTTGAGTGTTGGGGAGACTATCATTTGAAGCACAAGAGCAAGGAGTACATCATCAACACACCATTTGTTACTTCTTGGAGAGTGGTGTCTCCTAGATTGGCTAGGTGTCACTTGGGAGCCTCCGACAAGATTGTGGAGTTGAACCAAGGAGTTTGTAAGGGCAAGGAGATCGCCTACTTCGTGAAGATCTACCGCTAGTGAGGCAAGTCCTTTGTGGGTGACGGCCATGATGGAATAGACAAGGTTGCTTCTTCGTGGACCCTTCGTGGGTGGAGCCCTCCGTGGACTCGTGCAACCGTTACCCTCCATGGGTTGAAGTGTCCATCAACGTGGATGTATGATAGCACCACCTATCGGAACCACGACAAAAACATCTGTGTCTCCAATTGCGTTTGAATACTCCAAACCCTTCCCTTTACATTCTTGCAAGTTGCATGATTTACTTTCCGCTGCTCATATACTCATTGCATGCATTCTTGATGTGTATTGTGTTTGTTAAACTTGTGCTTAAACTCCACTTAAACTTAAGAATATTAAAAACTGCAACTTTTGGCACTTAGTGTCTAATCACCCCCCCCTCTAGACACCTCTTCTCGATCCTTTCAATTGGTATCAGAGCTTTGGTCTCCATTGCCTTGGTTTAAACACCTTTGGAGGAAGATGGATGTGTCTACTTTCGGGAGTCTTAGACATAGAGTGCCTATTCTTGATGGAGAGTGTCGGTGTCAAAACCGGCGGATCTCGGGTAGGGGGTCCCGAACTGTGCGTCAAGGCCGGATGATAATAGGAGACAAGGGACACGATGTTTTTACCCAGGTTCGGGACCTCTCGATGCAGGTAATACCCTACTCCTGCTTGATTAATATTGATGATATGGGTAGTACAAGAGTAGATCTACCACGAGATCAAGGAGGCTAAACCCTAGAAGCTAGCCTATGGTATGATTGTGTATGAAGATGATTGTCCTACGGACTACAACCCTCCGGGTTATATAGATATCGGATAGGGTTAGGGTTACACAGAGTCGGTTACAATGGTAGGAGATCTTGAATATCCGCATCGCCAAGCTTGCCTTCCACGCCAAGGAAAGTCCCATCCGGACACGGGACGAAGTCTTCAATCTTGTATCTTCATAGTCCCGGAGTCCGGCTGAAGGTATAGTCCGGCTACCCAAACACCCCCTTATCCAGGACTCCCTCAGTAGCCCCCGAACCAGGCTTCAATGACGATGAGTCCGGCGCGCAGATTGTTTTCGGCATTGCAGGGCGGGTTCTTCTCCACATTCTGTGTACCTGTAGGAATAATGTCTGATTTTTTATAATGATGTGCTCCTCGGCTTCCGTGCCCAATAATGGTTGTCTTCCACGTGTTAAACGAATGCGAAAAGCCGGAGTGTTTTTACATCCACACCCCTGGCTGTACAAGCGAGCCGCCTATTTAACGGGATGAGGATTCAGATCCAAACCACATCTTCTCCTCTTCGCGAGTTATCATCAGAGCGCTCCCAGCAAAGGTCCATTCCAACATGACCAGCCGCCGCAGCTCCTCCCCTCTCCCTTCCGGTCCTAAACCCGGGGACTGGGAGAGTTGCACCATCCCGCATAGCGAGTTAGTGTCGCTTCAAGCCAAGGGATTTCTCCCTCAGGCATACATGGTCCCGGTCCGAGCCGGTCTCGCCACCTACAATGGCGGAAAACAAGCGGAGAGCACCCCCAATCCCTCTAAAGGAGAGCGGGTGTGCCTCGTCCCCTATCTAATAAGGGGACTGGGATTTCCAATTCATCCATTTCTCCACGGGCTCCTGGAGTACTACGGCCTCCAGCTGCACAATCTCACGCCCGCCTCCGTATTGCATATTGCGGGTTTCGTCGCCCTTTGCGAGCTATTTTTAGGCGTTGAGGCTCATTTCGCGCTGTGGAAGAGGTTATTCTGCCTAGTACCCCGTTCTCGAGAGGGGTTTATATATCAAGTGGGCGGAGCCGAAGTATGGCGCATCGCCGGGACCAGATACTTATCCGGAACCCCAAAGAAGGCGTCCAAGGACTGGCCTTCAGAATGGTTTTACATAGATGACGTCCCGCTACCGGATCCTATCCGGATCGGTCTCCCCGACTTCAACAACGCTCCATTGAAGAAACGCTTGAGCTGGCGTCCGCGGAGCTCTCAGAGAGAAAGCGACAGAGACGTCCTTTACCTGATGGGCCGGATAAGACTGTTGGCTCATTCCGGACTAACCATGATTGGAGTCATGGCCGCATGCATTATGCGGGGAGTGCAGCCGCTTCAATATAGAGGCCACCCCATGTGGTATTTCAACGGGGAGGATGACGCCACCCGTTATGGTCGTAAGGGGCCAGCCTCAGCTGCCGCTCTAATAAAGATTTTATCCTCTTTGTACAAGGGAGAAAAGGAGGAATTCCTCCGCGTCAATCCGCGGGCCGGATTCACTATGTACGAACCTCTAAGTGGGGTAAGCGAACAATTGCGCCTGCCCGTTTGTTTTATACTCCCACGGTTAGATATGTAGTCTAACGACTTCGGTGCAGGAACTACGACAGGAAGTAAAGAATATAAACAGCTGCCCTCCACAGCCCGAGGACCCAGCACGGTCCCTCGATCCGGACTCCGAAGAGGATCCGGACATATCGGTGGAGCTTATCGACGGGGTGTTCCATGAATTAAGCAAGGACAATACCTTGGTAGCCATTACGGCTGATTACCCCGGGTTAATCCCGGCCTCCCAGGTGACAGAAACCAGAGTTTTTATTCCCCTGAGAGAGATTCCATTCTCATGTATTCCGGCGTTTCTAACGACAACCGTGTTTTGCAGGGGAGATTTCCGAGGCGGGAGGCCGAACCTGCGGTGGTTGGCCAACGAGGGGCCGCAGGGCCCAGTGGGGCCAAAAGGAATGTAGTCCGGACTGAGATGCCAGCGCCAAGGTATAGCGCACCCTCTGTTTTCCTGGTGTTATTTTGTCAGGTCATATTAACATTCGTGCTATCTTCAGGGCGAAGAGACCTCGCCGGACTATATCCGGAGAGGTTGCCAATCGCGCCTCCACCAGCCAGGCTCCAACGTCTGGCCCGGAGGCGGAGGCGAGCACTAGGCGCGAACCGGACGCCCCTCCGACAGAGGATGCGGACAGGCTGTCTGCCACAAATTCTGAAATGGAGAGTGCCATGAACCACAGGCATCGCCAGTCAGTTCTACGCGACGCTTGTTTCTCCCAAGAGGCTTTAAATGCCTTTAATTCGGGAGACGCGTACCTCTGTGCCGCTCAAAGTGGTTTAGCCAGAGCCACGGAGAAGTATGTAAAAGACATACGGGTAAGAAAATTTTGGTCGAATATATATATACCAGTAGCCCCCGAGACTTGAAACAGTTAAAGTAACTGTTTTAAGGATCATTTAATATGTAGGTTCTTACCGAGAAGAACACCGTACTGTCCCAGGAGATGGAAAAGTGCAAGGCCCAACTAGAGGCCGCACTGGCCGCAATAGGGGAGCCCAAAGGGACCCCCTCAGGTAAGATACACTTTGAAAGTTTAGTGTTTATGCGGTTTGGGTGCAAATCTGACAAGTCATATTGCAGATGGCGCCGGATTCGATCCGGAAAAGCAACAACTCTTACGCCGGCTAAAGGCCGGTGAGAGTACGTTGACAAAGGTGAGGCGAGAGAAGAATGACCTTCAGGATGCCAACACCAAGCTGGACGTCGAACTTAAAGACGTTCGTGGCCAGCTGTCGGACTCCACGAAGGAGATTCAGCGGCTTCGACGCGGCATATTTAGTATGTGCTTGAACGAACTTTGAAAAAGAGTTCGGCGAGGAAGTTGACTAACAGAGTAATATCTGTAGGTATGCTCACGGGTCATCCTGCAGAGGAGATGCCCGGTTCTACGGGTGACCTTCTTCCCGAATTCCTGCAACTGCACGAGCGAATTCGGCAGGTGATGCGAGGCGTTGCCCAAGCCTTATAGCCTTCCCACTCCATGCCCGAGGGCCTTGGAGAGCTTGCGGAGAAGCTGAAGGGAGCTCGGCGGCGCTTCCGGTTGTGGAAGATATCGGCTTGCCGACAAGGCGCTAGGGAGTCCTGGGCCATGGTGAAGACCCGTTTTACGAGGTTTGACCCAAACCACATGGCCGAGGTCGGACCAGTGGGGCCTGACGGGAAGGAGATCCCTGTAAGCTTAGTATACGGCCAAGTAGAGTTGGTCGCGAAGTATTCACAGCAGGACTGTAAATTAGACAGCCTGTTAGAAGGTACAGAAGAGGAATACGGTCAGTCAGAATGACTATATAAGGTTGAAATGACATGTGTAATGCCTTCTAGCCGGATTGTAGATCGTTTGTCTTTGCCGACCTTTTCGCTTCAACCTTGGGACCTGACGGTCCGGAGTGTGTCCGAATACCGCAACGGTTATATAAGAACCGGGGTATGCGTGGAGACCAGGCGTATGGGTCATTAGTGCTTTATCAGACAAGTGCCCAACTAGTTATGTTATATTACATGGTTAGTAAGAAACATCTTCCAGAGAGAATAGTTCCGTTAAGGGTTCCTTTCGCTGGGGAGGCATGCCCTAAAGTGCATGTCCGGACTGTGTAAAAAGACGCAGAAAAAGCATCTGGGGGCGCATAAAATTAGTAAAGAGATCATCTTTTATTTCACCGACCGAATATTCCCTTAAGAACGCTAGCTTTCGGCTTCACCCAGTCTGAGGTACACATCCGGCTGACCCGGCAGTAACAATCGCAGAGGTGCTCCCTTTACTGCCTAGCCGAACAATCGGGAACGTAGGGGTAAGCACAGGAGCCAGGCAACCCAGCTTGGCCAAAACTTAAGTCATATCGATGCATATAATGGTGAAGAAAAAAGGTACATGCGGAAGTTTAACACATGTGATGGGCGTGAAGCCGGTATAAATAAGCTTCTGATAAAGAAGCCCCCGGGTTTAATGAGCACGAGTGGCGCATCACTTGATGAGCCTTTAAGGGCTATAAAAAGAAAAGGAGGGGAAGAGGAGAAATAGAATACAGAAAAATGTAAAAAATGGACAGAGGAAGGAGACGAACACAGAATCCGGCGCTAGGCATAGAATCTTCGAAGACGGGTGGCGTTCCATGGGTTCGACTCGAGTCGGTTATCCGACGCATCTCGCAGGTGGTACGCTCCACCAGTCAGGACTTGGTCGATTATGAATGGACCTTCCCACTTGGGCTTGAGTTTGTCCTTTTTCCTATCCGGCAGGCGTAAAACTAGTTCGCCAATATTGTAATTTTTGGCCCGTACTTCTCTGCTTTGATATCTTCGAGCCTGCTGTTGATAGAATGCGGAATAGGCTTTTGTCACGTCGCGCTCCTCCTCCAAGGCATCCAAGTTGTCCTGCCGATCGAGCTCGACTTCTCCTTCTTCGTACATACGCACTCGAGGTGAGTCATGAATTATGTCGCAGGGCAGAACTACTTCTGCGTCGTACACCATAAAGAATGGTGTGTATCCGGTGGTGCGATTCGGCGTGGTCCGCAGCCCCCAGAGCACGGAGTCGAGCTCCTCTACCTAGTGCGTATTAGATTCCTTGAGGGACCGCACTAGTCTGGGTTTAATGCCACTCATAATAAGACCATTTGCACGTTCGACCTGACCGTTAGTTTGTGGGTGATAGACCGAAGCATAGTCGAGCTTGATGCCCATATTTTTGCACCAGAGTTTTACCTCGTCGGTGGTGAAGTTTGTACCGTTATCAGTGATGATGCTGTGGGGGACGCCATAACGGTGTACGACCCCGGATATGAAGTCTATCACAGGTCCAGATTCGACCGTCTTAACAGGCTTGGTCTCTATCCATTTGGTGAACTTGTCCACCATGACCAGTAAGTATTTTTCTTGTGGGTTCCCCCTTTAAGGGGTCCAACCATGTCAAGCCCCCAGACCGCGAAAGGCCAGGAGATGGGGATAGTTTGGAGTGTGGTGGGTGGCATATGGCTTTGGTTGGCAAAAAGTAGGCAACCAACGCATCGTTGGACTAAGTCCTGAGCGTCTGCCCGGGCCGTCGGCAAATAAAAACCTGTACGGAAAGCCATGCTAACAAGGGACCCAGCAGCAGCGTGATGACCACCGAGTCCGGCATGAATTTCAGCCAGAAGGTTCCGCCCTTCCTCTTCGGAGATGCAACTATGAAGGACTCCGGTAGTGCTTTTCTTATAAAGCTCTCTGAGGGAGTCCTAGATTAGGGGGTGTTCGGGTAGCCGGACTATACCTTCAGCCGGACTCCAGGACCGTGAAGATACAAGATTGAAGACTTCGTCCCATGTCCGGAAGGATCTTTCCTTGGCGTGGAAGGCAAGCTAGGCGTGCGGATATTCAAGATATCCTACCATTGTAACCGACTCTGTGTAACCCTAACCCTATCCGGTGTCTATATATACTGGAGGGTTGTAGTCCGTAGGCCAACCATCATCATACACAATCATACCATAGGCTAGCTTCTAGGGTTTAGCCTCCTTGATCTCGTGGTAGATCTACTCTTGTACTACCCATATCATCAATATTAATCTAGCAGGAGTAGGGTTTTACCTCCATCGAGAGGGCCCGAACCTGGGTAAAATAAAGTGTCCCTTGTCTCCTGTTACCATCCGACCTTGACGCATAGTTCGGGACCCCCTACCCGAGATCCGCCGGTTTTGACACCAACATTGGTGCTTTCATTGAGAGTTCCTCTGTGCCGTCACGATCAGGAAGGATGCCTCTTCCCGTCTTTAAAGACGGCGCCATTACAAAAGGAGCCTTGGCTGTCGGCCAAACTCTCCGGCTAGGTGGTTTTCTCGCAACCGCCTGTTCGGCTATTGCGCCGACGGTGACCTCCCGGATCATCGAAAGCAACCTCCACGTCGGCTCAGAACTCGCCGAGCAATTGGATCCGATGGAGCTCTCTTCTGTAAACGAGCTCCTGGATCGCATCGCCGCACTGGGTGTCGCTACAAATTACGACCAGGTTGGGCTTAAACCCGATCTAAGAGAAATTAACTCTTCCCAAGTCACCCACCATGTTGTCGTGGTGGAGACACAAGGCAGCGACCCTTCATCTATCTTCAGGACTAGCTACATCCGAATTCCCGAACCCTCCATGCCGGATATCCGCGGAGGGGAGGATACAATCCAAGACCTGAGCTTAAAATCAGGCAAATCAGATAACATCCAAGACTCCGGATCTCAGAATTCGGAAGTTCTTAGGCCTCCGAACAGCAAACTGGGCGAGGTCTCAGATTCAACGACACCCGCCCGCCCGATCTTAAGTGATCTTTCCCAAATCAGGCAAATGCCCGAAGAAACAGTACATCATTACTGGGCCAGATTCCTCCTGGTTATGAACAGGATAAAGGACTGCCGCGAGGGAGACGCAATTTCAATCTTTTGCAGTAACTGCACGGACAAGGGAATACTCAACGTCGTAAGTCGTCGTAATATTACACGCTTTGCTGACTTGGCGTCCATAGTACAAAAGTACTGTGCGATGGAAAGTGCTTGGAAAACAGAAATAAAATTTTGTGATAATCCGGCCTTGAATAGCAATCCTGTCCGAATTAAGAGGACACACCACAGTAAGGCACCCGGACTAAATACCAAAAAATCAAAACCCTTTAGAGGGCATGGAACCATATTGGAAAAATGTCTAGATGGACCCTGCAAGATTCACAGTGCATATGACGCCACCCCAACTCACAGCCTCAGGGCAAGTTGGATACTCCGGCAGGTGGCCAAAATTGGCGAGGACCTCCTAATCCCAGAGGTCGAAGCAAACCAGCCCGAGAATTTCAGTTCCGTTCTCACAGTCTTTGAGACTTTCGCATCAAATAACATGCGAAAAAGAACAATCCGCAGCCTCACTGAAGTCTATCAAGTAGAGACAACAAACCCATGGAGTAATACTGCTATCACCTTCAACGCGAGTGACGAACCTAAATTTCGAACAGCCCGAGCACCGGCCGCATTGGTCCTCAGTCCCATAGTGGACGGCTGTCGCCTCGCAAAGGTACTCATGGACGGAGGCAGCGGATTGAACCTCGTTTACGAGGAAACCCTCCAAATGATGGAAATAGACTGGAACCGCATTGAGCGAAGCAGCACAACCTTTAGAGGAATAATCCCCAATCAGGAAGTGCGCTGCACCGGAAAGATCACACTAGATGTGGTATTCGGCACGCCGGATAATTACAGGTCCGAACAGATCACGTTCCAGGTGGCCCCGTTCAAAAGCGGATATTACGCTATACTAGGACGGGAGGCTTTCACAGTTTTCCAAGATATACCCCATTACGGATACATGAAGCTTAAGATGCCTGGGCCAAACGGAATTATCACTCTCGCTAGTGATCCGGACATAGCACTCCGCGCCGAGAACAAGACAGCCGCATTAGCCCTCGAGGCACTATCCGAAACCTTAGCGGCCGAAGAACTGACTGCGCTGCGATCCACGGTCAATAGGGATGATGTGATAATCGATAAGAGATCCAAATCCACATCCTTCAAACCAGCGGACGAAATAGTCAAATTCCAGGTCCACCAAAGGACCCCAATAAAACAGCCTCCATTGGGGCAAGCCTGAACCCTGATGTAGGCGCCGCACTGCGAGAGTTCCTACAAGAGAACTGGGACATTTTTGCTTGGCACCCTTCAGACATGCCAGGAATCCCACGCAGGTTGGCCGAACACAGCCTAAATATCCAAAAAGGATTCAAACCTGTCAAACAAGCCCTTCGGCGTTTCTCCGAACCAAAGAGACAGGCTATGGGAGAGGAGCTAGCCAATTTATTGGAGGCCGGATTCATTAGAGACATAAAACACCCGGACTGGCTAGCAAACCTGGTGATGGTACCAAAGAAGGACAAATCCTAGCGCCTGTGTGTCGATTTCAAAGACCTTAATAAGGCTTGCCCAAAGGATCCTTTCCCCCTCCCTCGAATAGATCAAATCATTGATGCCACTGCAGGACACGATTCGCTGTGCTTCCTCGACGCATACTCCGGTTACCATCAAATCAAGATGGCAGAATCAGACCAAGCCGCAACAGCATTCATCACACCATACGGCCCATTCTGCTTCAACACAATGCCCTTTGGGCTAAAAACGCCGGCGCAACATATCAGCGCACGATTCAAACATGCCTGGCAAACCAGATCGGCAAAACAGTGGAGGCGTATGTAGATGATGTGGTCGTTAAATCAAGACATGTCGAATCTCTAGTAGACGACTTGAGGCTTACATTCGACAACCTCCGAAAATACGACATTAAGCTCAATCCGGAAAAATGCGTTTTCGGCGTTCCAGCCGGAAAGCTCCTGGGCTTCATTGTATCCGGTAGAGGAATTGAAGCAAATCCAGCTAAAAACCGAGCTTTGTCACAATTGGATGTCCCAAAAGACCTCAAACAAATACAAAAACTCACCAGATGCGTGGCGGCTTTAAGCCGCTTTATCTCCCGCCTGGGAGAAAAGGCATTGCCCCTTTACCGCCTCCTTAGGCGCACCGAACACTTCGAGTGGATAGACACTGCCACGGCCGGACTCGAGGAAATAAAGGCCATCTTGGCAACAAACCCAGTCCTGGCCGCGCCGAACACTGGCGAACCCATGCTATTGTACATTGCCGCAACTCATCAAGTTGTTAGCGCAGTACTCGTCGTCGAGCGGGCAACGGACGGACACAAACTCCCCCTTCAAAGGCCGGTTTACTACGTGTCCACTGTCCTCACACCATGCAAATCACGGTACCCGCATTACCAAAAGATTGCATACGCGGTGTTTATGGCATCCCGGAAGCTACGACACTACTTTCAAGAGTTCTCTATAACAGTAGCCTCGGAAGTACCACTCAACGATATTATCAAAAATCGCGATGCAACGGGCCGGATAGCAAAATGGGCCATAGAGCTCCTCCCGTTCGACATAACCTACAAACCACGGCGAGCCATTAAATCACAAGTCCTAGCCGACTTCGTCGCCGAATGGACAGAGGCCAAACTCCCTAAAGAGTACGGCACATATTCAAACTGGATCATGCATTTCGACGGCTCCCAAATGTTGGCCGGACTGGGGGCTGGCGTCGTTTTGACGTCACCTACAGGAGACACAGTCCAATATGTACTCCAAATTATGTACACGGACTCCAACAATGCAGCCGAATACGAGGCCCTTCTACATGGTCTCCGGATGGCAGTATCCATGGGCATTCAACGCCTGGAAGTACGTGGGGACTCAAACCTTGCGATATCCCAAATAAATGGCGACTTCAATGCCAAAGACCCAAAAATGGCAGCTTATCCCAATGCCGTCCTAAAAATGTCAATTCGGTCCGAGGGACTGGAGTTTCACCATATAGCCCGAGAAAATAATCAGGCAACGGACGTCCTGGCACGCATCGGAGCAAAACGAGATGCAGTCCCCCAACATCTTCTTAGAAAGATTATTCAAGCCATCTGTAGCATGGGAGGGGGAACCCTCGGATAACAGTCCGGACACAACTGCACAACCCGACGCCGAACAATCCGACATAATCGGAGGCCCTGCCACCAAAATCACACCTTCAGCCCACGTAATAATGGCGGTCATCGCCCCATGGACAGAACCATTCCTAGCCTACCTTACTAGGCAGGAACTCCCAGAGGACCAAAACGAGGCACGCTGCATAGTGCGGCAATCTAAAACCTATAAAGTCCATGGGGGAGAGCTCTATAAGAAAAGCACTACAGGAGTCCTTCAAAGATGTATCTCCGAAGAGGAAGGGCGGAGTCTGTTGGCTGAAATTCATGCCGGACTCGGTGGCCACCACGCCGCCGCTCGGTCCCTTGTAAGAAAGGCTTTCCGTACGGGCTTTTATTGGCCGACGGCCCGAGCAGACGCTCATGACTTAGTCAAACGATGCGTCGGTTGCCAGCTCTTTGCAAACCAAAGCCATATGCCGCCCAACGCCCTTCGAACTATCCCCATAACTTGGCCTTTTGCGGTCTGGGGGCTTGACATGGTGGGACCCCTTAAAGGTGGTACCCACAAGAAAAAATACTTATTGGTCATGGTGGATAAATTCACCAAATGGATAGAAGCCAAGCCTGTTAAGACGGCCGAATCCGTACCTGTGACAGAATTCATATCCGGGGTCGTACACCATTACGACTTCCCTCACAGCATCATCACCGATAACAGCACAAACTTCACCTCCGACAAAGTAAAGCTGTGGTGCAAAAACATGGGCATTAAGCTCGACTATGCTTCTGTCTATCACCCACAAACTAACGGTCAGGTCGAACGTGCAAATGGTCTCATCATGAGCGGCATTAAACCCAGACTAGTGCGGTCCCTCAAGGAATCTAATACGCACTGGGTGGAGGAGCTCGACTCTGTACTCTGGGGGCTGCGAACCACGCCGAATCGTACCACCGGATTCACACCATTCTTTATGGTGTACGGCGCAGAGGCAGTTCTGCCCTGCGACATAATTCATGACTCACCTCGAGTGCGCATGTACGAAGAAAGAGAAGCTGAGCTTGATCGGCAGGACAACCTGGACGCCTTAGAGGAGGGGCGCGACGTGGCTAAAGCCCGTTCCGCATTTTATCAACAGCAGGCTCGAAGATATCAAAGCAGAGAAGTACGGGTCAAAAATTACAATGTTGGCGAACTAGTTCTACGCCTGCCGGATAAGAAAAAGGACAAACTCAAGCCCAAATGGGAAGGTCCCTTCATAATTGACCAAGTCCTGACTAGTGGAGCGTACCGCCTGCGAGATGCCTCGGATAACCGACTCGAGCCGAACCCGTGGAACGTCGCACGTCTCCGAAGATTCTGTGCCTAGCGCCGGACTCTGGGTTTGTCTCCTTCCTCTGTCCATTTATATATATATTTTTCTGTTTTTATTTGTCTCCTCCCACTCTTTCCTTTTATAGCCCTTAAAGGCTCATCATGTGATGCGCTACCCGCGCTCCTTAAACCTGGGGGCTTCTTTAACAAAAGCTTATTTATATGGGTTTCACGCCCAATGCATGCGTCAGACTTCCGCATGCACCTTTTCTTCACCATTATATGCATCGATATGACTTAAGTTTTGGCCAAGCTGGGTTGCCTGGCTCCTGTGCTTACCCCTACGTTCCCGATTATTCGGCTAGGCGGTAAAGGGAGCGGCTCTGCGATTGCTACTGCCGGATAAGCCGGATGTGTACCTCAGACTGGGTGAAGCCGAAAGCTAGCGTTCTTAAGGGAATATTCGGTCGGTGAACTAAAGATGAACCTTTTTTACTTATACATGCCCCCAGATGTTTTCCTGCATTTGCAGTCTAGACGTGCACTTCAGGGCATGCCACCTCAGCGAAAGGAACCCTTAACGGAACTATTCTCTCTGGAAGATGTTTCTTACTAACCATGTAATATAACATAACTAGTTGGGCACTTGTCTGATAAAGCACTAATGACCCCTACGCCTGGTCTCCATGCATACCTCGGTTCTTATATAACCGTTATGGTATTCGGAAACACTCCGGACCGTCAGGTCCCGAGGTCGAAGCGAAAAGGTCGGCAACGACAAACGATCTACAATCCGGCTAGAAGGCATTACACATGTCAATTATAAATTACATAGTCATCCTGACTGATTGTATTCCTCCTCTATACCATCTAACAGGCTGTCTAATTTGCAGTCCTGCTGGGAATACTTTGCGGCCAATTCTACCTGGCCATACACTAAGCTCATAGGGATCTCCTTCCCGTCAGGCCCCACCGGGCCGACCTCGGCCATGTGATTGGGGTCAGACTTCGTAAAGCGGTTCTTCACCATGGCCCAGGCCTCCCTAGCGCCCTACCGGCAGGCTGATATCTTCCACAACCGGAAGCGCCGCCGAGCTCCCTTCAACTTCTCCGCAAGTTCTCCAAGGCTTGGGCAATACCTCGCATCGCCTGCCGAACTCGTTCGTGCAGTTGCGAGAGTTCGGGAAGAAGATCGCCCGTTGAACCGGGCATCTCCTCTGCAGGACGACCTGTCAGCATACCTACAGACATAACTCTGTTAGTCGTCTTCCTCGCCGAACTCCTTTTTCAAGAGTTCCCTTAAGCACTTACTAAAAATGTCGCGTCGAAGTCGCTGATTCTCCTTATTGGAGTCCGACAGCTGGCCACGAACATCTTTTAGTTCAACATCCAGCCTGGTGTTGGCATCCTGGAGATCATTCTTCTCCCGCCTCACCTTTGTTAGCACGCTTTCACCAACCTTTAACCGACGTAGAAGCTGTTGCCTGTCCGGATCGAGTCTGGCGCCATCTGCAATACCATTTGTCAGATTGGCACTTAAATCCGCACAATACTAAATATTCTGGTGTATTGTTTACCTGCAGGGGTCTCTTTAGACCCCCCTGCTGCCGTTAGTGCGGCCTCTAGTTGGGCCCTGCACCTTTCCAGCTCCTGGGACAGTGTGGTGTTCTTCTCGGTAAGAAACTGCATGTTATATGATTCTCGAATCAGTTATTTCCACTTCTTCAAGTCTCGGGGGCTACTGGCATATTTATATTTACCAAAATTTTCTTACCCGTATGTCTTTTACATACTGCTCCGTGGCTCTGGCTAAACCATTTTGAGCGGCACGGAGGTACGCGTCTCCCGAATTGAAGGCATCTAAAGCCTCTCGGGAGAAACAAGCATCGCGAAGGACTGTCCGGCGATGCCTGTGGTTCATGGCACTCTCCACCTCGGAATGGGTGGCAGACAGCCTGTCCGCATCCTCTGATGGAGGAGCATCCGGTGCGTGCCTTGTGCAGGCCTCCGCTTCCGGGCCGGGCGTTGGAGTCTGGCTAGTGGAGGCGCGATTGGCAACCTCTCCGGATATAGTCTGGCGAGGTCTCTTCGTCCTGAAGATAGCGCGAATGCTAATATACCCTGGAGGAGTAAAACACCAGGGAAAAAGAGAGGGTACGCCATACCTTTGCTCTGGCACCTCAGTCCGGACTACGTTCCTTTTTGCCCCACGGGGCCCTGCGGCCCCCCGCCGGCTAGCTGCAGCGGGGTCGGCTTCCCGCCTCGGGAATCTCCCCTACAAAGCACGGTTGCTGTCAGAACAACCAAACCCATGAAAACGGAACCCCTCTTAAGGGGGTAAAGCTCCGGTATTTGTCACCTGGGAGGCCGGGATTAACCCTGGGTAATCAGCTATAATAGCTACCAAGGTATCGTCCTTGCTTAGCTGATAAAACACTCCGTCGATAAACTCCACCGCTAAGTCTGGATCCTCTTCGGAGTCCGGATCAAGGGACCGTTCTGGGTCCTCTGGCTGTGGAGGACGGTTGTTTATGTTTTTTATCTCCTGACGCAGGTCCTGCGTTGAAGTCGTTAGACTGCCTATTTAATCATGGGAATGTAAAATAAACAGGGAAGCACGACTGTCCGCTTACCCAATTCGAAGGACTATACATAGAAAATCCGCCCTGCGGGTCAACGCGGAGGAATTCCTCTTCTTCTCCCTTGTACAAAGAGGATAAGATCTTCATTAGAGCGGCAGACGAGTCCGGCCCTTTACGGCCGTGACGGGTGGCGTCATCTTCCCCGTTGAAATCCCACATGGGGTGGCTTCTGTATTGGAGCGGCTGCACCCCCCGCATAATGCATATGGACATGACTTTAATCATGGTTAGTTTGGAGTGAGCCAGTAGCTTAATCCGGCCCATTAAGTAAAGGACGTATCTGTCATTCTCTCTCTGAGAGCTCCGAGGGCGCCAGCTTAGGCGTTTCTTCAGGGGAGCATTGTTGAACTCAGGGAGACCGTCCCGGATAGGGTCTGGTAGGGGGACGTCGTCTATGTAAAACCATTCTGAAGGACAGTCCTCGGACGCCTTCTTCGGGGTTCCGGACGGGTATCCGGTCCTGGCGATGCGCCATACTTCGGCTCCGCCCACTTGATATATGGACCCCTCTTGGGAACGGGGCACCAGGCAGAATATCTTCTTCCACAATGCGAAATGAGCCTCGACGCCTAAAAATAGCTCGGAAAGAGAAACGAAGCCCGCGATGTGTAACACGGAGCCGGGCGTAAGGTGGTGCAGCTGGAGGCCACAGAACTCCAGAAGCCCGCGGAGAAAGGGATGAATTGGAAATCCCAGTCCCCTTATTAGATAAGGGACCAGGCACACCCGCTCCCCTTTAGAGGGACTAGGTGAGTTCTCCGCTTGTTTTACGCCTTGATAAGTGGCGAGTCCGGCTCGGACCGAGACCATATAGGCTTGAGGGAGAAATCCCTTGGCTTGGAGCGACACTAATTCGCTATGCGGGATGGAACAACTCTCCCAGTCTCCAAGGATCAGACTGGAAGGGCGAGAGGAGGAGCTACGGCGGTTGGCCATGTTGGAATGGATCTTTGCTGGAGACGCTCTTATGATTTCTCGCAGAAGGGGAAAGTGTGGTTTGGATCTGAATCCTCATCCTGTTAGATAGGAGGCTCGTTTATACGGCTAGGGGCTTGGATGTAAAACTGCCCCGGCTTTTCGCATTCGTTTGACACGTGGAAGGCAGCCATTATTGGGCGTGAAAGCCAAGGAGCGCTGCATTATAAAAATCGGACGTTATATGCAGGTACACAAAGTTTGAAGGAGAACCAGCCTTGCAATGCCGAAGACAATCTGTGCACCGAACTCGTCGTCATTGAAGCCTGGTTTGGGGGCTACTAAGGGAGTCCTGGATTAGGGGGTGTTCGGATAGCCGGACTATACCTTCAGCCGGACTCCAGGACCGTGAAGATACAAGATTGAAGACTTCGTCCCGTGTCCGGAATGATCTTTCCTTGGCGTGGAAGGCAAGCTAGGCGTGCGGATGTTCAAGATCTCCTTCCATTGTAACCGACTCTGTGTAACCCTAACCCTATCCGGTGTCTATATAAACCGAAGGGTTGTAGTCCGTAGGCCAACCATCATCATACACAATCATACCATAGGCTAGCTTCTAGGGTTTAGCCTCCTTGATCTCGTGGTAGATCTCTTGTACTACCCATATCATCAATATTAATCTAGCAGGAGTAGGGTTTTACCTCCATCGAGAGGGCCCGAACCTGGGTAAAATAAAGTGTCCCTTGTCTCATGTTACTATCCGACCTTGACGCACAGTTCGGGACCCCCTACCCGAGATCCGCTGGTTTTGACACCGACACTCTCCCTCGTGGACTTTATAGGCTTTAGATCGCCACACTATGTAGCGAGCCTCGTTTTCGTCCACTGGGAGTTCCTGCCTAGTAAGGTAGGCTAGGAATGGTTCTGTCCACTGGGCTATGACCGCCATTATTACGTGGGCTGAAGGCGTGGTTTCGTTGGCAGAGCCTCCAATTATGTCAGATTGTTCGGCGTCGAGTGGTGCTGCTTGGTCCGGACTGTTATATGCGGGTTCCCCCTCCCATGCTACGGATGGCTTGAACAATCTTTCCAAAAAGATGTTGGGGGGACTGCATCGCGTTTTGCTCCAATGCGTGCCAGGACATCCGCTGCTTGATTATTTTCTCAGGCTATATGGTGAAACTCTAGCCCTTCGAACCGGGCTGACATTTTTAGGATGGCATTGCGGTAAGCTTCCATTTTTGGATCCTTGGAGTCGAAGTCGCCATTTATTTGGGATATCGTGAGGTTCGAATCCCCGCGTACCTCTAGGCGTTGAATGCCCATGGATACTGCCATCCGGAGACCATGTAGAAGGGCATCGTATTCGGCTGCATTGTTGGAGTCCGTGTACATAATTTGGAGTACAAATTGGACTGTGTCTCCTGTGGGGGATGTCAAAACGACGCCAGCCCCCAGTCCGGCCAACATTTGGGAGCCGTCGAAATGAATGATCCAGTTTGAGTATGTGCCGTACTCTTTAGGGAGTTCGGCCTCCGTGCATTCTGCGGCAAAGTCGGCCAAAACTTGCGATTTGATAGCTCGCCGTGGCTTATAGGTTATATCGAATGGGAGGAGCTCAATGGCCCATTTTGCGATCCGGCCCGTTGCATCGTGGTTGTTGATAATGTCATTGAGTGGTACTTCCGAGGCTACTGTAATCGAACACTCTTGAAAGTAGTGTCGCAGCTTCCGGGATGCCATGAATACCGCGTATGCAATCTTTTGATAATGCGGGTACCGTGATTTGCATGGAGTGAGGACAGTGGACACGTAGTGTACCGGCCTTTGAAGGGGGAGTTTGTGTCCGTCCGTTTCCCGCTCGACGACGAGCACTGCACTGACAACTTGATGGGTTGCCGCGATGTACAATAGCATTGGCTCGCCGGTGTTTGGCACGGCTAGGACTGGGTTTGTTGCCAATACGGCTTTTATTTCATCGAGTCCGGCGGTGGCGGCATCCGTCCACTCGAAGTGTTCGGTTCGCCGAAGGAGGCGATAAAGGGGCAGTGCCTTTTCTCCCAAGATGGGGTATTGCTTGGAAGATTGTAAATGCCTCTCGCCCTAGTATAGCGTGGTATCCGCTATTGAACGGGGCCACCTGGAACGTGACCTCTTCGGACCTGTAATTATCCCGCGTGCCGAACACCACATCTAGTGTGATTTTTCCTGTGCAGCGTGCTTCCCGACTGGGGATTATTCTTCTAAAGGTTGTGTTGCTTCGCTCGATGCGGTTCCAGTCTATATCCATTTTTTGGAGGGTTTCCTCATAAATGAGGTTCAATCCGCTACCTCCATCCATGACTACCTTGGTGAGGCGAAAGCCGTCCACTATGGGACTGAGGACCAATGCGGCTGGTGCTCGGGCTGTTCGGAATTTAGGTTCATCACTCGCGTTGAAGGTGATAGCTGTGTCGCTCCATGGGTTTATTGTTGCTACTTGATAGACTTCGACGAGGCCGCGGAGTGTTATTTTTCGCATATTATTTGATGTGAAAGTCTTGAAGACTGTGAGAACGGTACTGGTGTCCTCGGGCTGGCTTTCTGCGGCCTCCGAAATTAGGAGGTCCTTGCCAATTTTGGCCACCAGCCGGAGTATCCAACATGCTCTAAGGTTGTGAGTTGGTGTGGCGTCCTCTGTACTGTGAATTCTATAGGGTCCATCAAGCCACCTTTCCAGTACGGTTCCATGCCCTGTGGAGGGTTTTGGCTTTTTGATATTTAGTCCGGGTGTCTTACTATGGTGCACCCTCTTAGTTCGGACGGGATTGATATTCAAGGCCGGATTATCCCAAAATTTTATTTCGGTTTTCCAGGCGCTCTCCATCGCACAGTACTTTTGTACTATGGACGCCAAGTCAGCGAAGCGTGTAATATCATGACGACTTATGGCGTTAAGTATTCCCTCGTCCATGCAATTACTGCAAAAGATTGAAATTGTGTCTCCCTCGCGGCAATCCTTTATCCTGTTCATAACCAGGAGGAATCTGGCCCAGTAATGATGTACTGTTTCCTCGGGCTTTTGCCTGATTTGGGAAAGATCGCATATGTTCGGGCGGGCGGGGGCGTTGAATCTGAAACCTCACCCAATCTAAGATTCGGAGGCCGAAGAGCTTCCGAACTCTGAAGTTCGGAGTCTTGGATCTTGTCCAATGAATCTAGCAAGTTGCCTGATTCTACGCTCAGGTCTTGAGTTATATCCTCCCCTCCGCGGGTATCCGGCTTGGAGGGGTCGGGAATTCGGACGTAGCTAGTCCTTAAAATAGATGAAGGGTCACCGCACTGTGCCTCTACCACGGCAACGTGGTGAGTGACTTGGGGAGAGTTAATTGCTCTCAGATCGGGTTTAAGCCCAACCTGGTCGTAATCCGTAGCGACCCCCAGGGCGGCCATGCGATCCAAGAGCTCGTTTACGGAAGAGAGCTCCATCAGATCCAGCTGCTCGACAAGCTCCGAGCTGATGTGAAGGTTGCTTTCGATGACCCGAGAGGTCACCGTCGGCGCAACGACGAACAGGCGGTCATGAGAAAACCACCTAACCGGAGGGTTTGGCCGACAGCCAAGGCTCCTTAAGTAATGGTACCGTCTTTAAAGACGGGAAGAGGCATCCTTCCTAATTGTGACGGCACAGAGGAACTCACAATGAAAGCACCAATGTCGGTGTCAAAACCAGCGGATCTCGGGTAGGGGGTCCCGAACTGTGCGTCAAGGCCGGATGGTAATAGGAGACAAGGGACACGATGTTTTTACCCAGGTTCGGGCCCTCTCGATGGAGGTAATACCCTACTTCTGCTTGATTAATATTGATGATATGGGTAGTACAAGAGTAGATCTACCACGAGATCAAGGAGGCTAAACCCTAGAAGCTAGCCTACGGTATGATTGTGTATGAAGATGATTGTCCTACGGACCACAACCCTCCGGTTTATATAGACACCGGATAGGGTTAGGGTTACACAGAGTCAGTTACAATGGTAGGAGATCTTGAATATCCGCATCGCCAAGCTTGCCTTCCACGCCAAGGAAAGTCCCATCCGGACACGGGACGAAGTCTTCAATCTTGTATCTTCATAGTCCTGGAGTCCGGCTGAAGGTATAGTCCGGCTACCCGAACACCCCCTAATCCAGGACTCCCTCAGAGAGTATTTTCTTGAGTGGAAAAATGAAATGCTTGAGATTTTCAATGAATATCACTTGAACAAGTACAATGCTAGTCCTTGTGCACCTCATATTGATCCCTTGCATCCCACACCCGAAGAAGATCTTGACATGATTCGCAATCTTAGAACCATCAATCTTATCATAAGAGGATTGCCCAAAAATTTGATTGTTAGTTTGCCTACTCTTGATTGTGCCTATACTATATGGAAATTTCTTGAGGAACTATTTCCAGATTTATTCCTTGAAAAATTTAGACGAAATTCTCCATAAGTCTATTGCCTTGAGTAAGATGAACTCTAGTGATCCTAGCTTTGGTGATTGTCTATTTGAGCTTACCAATCTCATGCATGCTAAAGGAAATGTTGGAATCATTAGCGATATCATATCCGAAGCTATTAGAATTCATAAAGGTAGCCATTGTGATGATCATTTATCTAATGAATTACCCTCTCTAGGAATTGATCAATCACAAGATGATGTTGATAATGGATACTATGATGAAGATGATGATAGTGACTATGATCTTGAGAATGCAATGAGGCATTTTGGTCTTATGGCAAATCTTCGCTACATGGCTGGAGGAAAGGAATGGGTCCTTGATAGTGGATGTACTGATCATATGACCGGAGATGAAGATATGTTCCATGAGCTTGCTGAAAACAACGGCCCTCGAAAATATGTCACTTTTGGTGATAATTCAAAGGGTAAGGTGGTTGGCCTTGGTAAGGTGGCCAGCTCACATGATAGCTCCATACAAAATGTCATGCTCGTTGAATCCCTTGGATACAATTTACTTTCAGTTTCTTGACTTGCGGATTTCGGTTTCAATGTCTTATTCACTGAAGTAGATTGCCAAGTGTTTCGTAGAGACAATCATAAAATGGTCTTTACCGGTATACGTAGAGGAGATCTTTACATTGTTGATTTCACTAAAAAGGCTCAACCTAGAACTTGCTTAATTACCAAATCTTCTAAAGGCTAGTTGTGGCATAGAAGACTAGGTCATGTTGGTATGCGAAATCTTGATAAGCTTATTAAAGGTGATCATATCCTTGGAATAAAAGATGTCATGTTTGACAAGGATAGACTTTGTAGTGCTTGTCAAGCAGGAAAACAAGTTGGAGGAAGTCACTGCGCGAAGAACATCATGACCACAAGAAGACCACTCGAGCTACTTCACATGGATCTCTTTGGTCCAAATGCCTACAAGAGTCTCGGTGGTAACTCATTTGGTCTAGTCATAGTTGATGATTTTTCAAGATTTACGTGGGTGTTCTTTCTTGATGACAAATCGCAGGTCCAGAAGATCTTCAAAAACTTCGCTAGGAAGGCCCAAAATTAGTTTGACGTGAAGATCAAGAAGGTTCGGAGCGACAACGGAACGGAGTTCAAGAACGCAAATGTGGACACCTTTCTTGACGAAGAAGGGATTTCACACGAGTTCTCGGCTACGTACACACCTCAATAAAATGGAGTTGTTGAGAGGAAGAACCAGACTCTTATTGAGATGGCAAGAACGATGCTTGATGAGTACAAAACGCCAAAGCACTTTTGGGCGAAAGCGGTTGAGACAGCTTGTCATGCAACAAATCGCTTGTATCTTCACAAGCTACTTGGCAAGATGGCATACGAGCTCCTCACCGGTAACAAACCCCAAGTTGGATACTTTCGAGTATTCGGCTCAAAGTGCTACATTCTTGATAAGCATCGTCGTTCTAAATTTGCTCCTAAATCTCATGAAGGTTTCCTACTTGGTTATAGCTCAAACTCTCACACTTACCGTGTCTACAACAATTTCAGCCGAAAGGTTGAAGAGACGGTAGATGTGAAGTTTGATGAATCTAACGGCTCGGAAGTAGAGCAATTGCCAATTGATGTAGGAGACAAAGACCCTTCGGAAGCAATTCAAGACTTGTCCATTGGCAAGATTCGTCCAACGGAAGTGAAGGAGAGTACCTCGTTCGTCCAAGTGTAAGCTTCTACCTCACGACAAGGTGAACCAAGAGTTGATACGGAAGCATTCACAAGTGGGACACGCCAAGATGAAGAAAACGAGGAAGTACACCAAGATGAACATCAAGAACCTCCTTCTCCACCACGACAAGAGAACGACAACGTCAACAATGAAGAAGGCCAAGAAGAAGCATAAGATGAAGAGGATGTTCCACCCCGACCCAAGAAAAAGCTTTCACGAGTTCGAGCAAGAATTGCCAAAGATCATCCCGTCGAGCAAATCTACAATGATATCCAAACCGGGAGAATCACTCGCTCTAAAACTCGTTTAGCTAACTTTTGTGAACATTACTCATTCATATCTAGGATTGAACCTATGAAGGTTGAAGAAGCATTGGAGGATCCGGACTGGATAAACGCTATGCATGAAGAGCTACACAACTTTGAGAGAAATCAAGTGTGGACATTGGTCGAGAAGCCCGACAACAACCACAACATCATTGGTACCAAATGGGTGTTTCGCAACAAGCAAGATGAAGATGGACAAGTGGTTCGCAACAAAGCACGTCTCGTCACCCAAGGCTACACACAAGTTGAAGGTATGTACTATGGTGAAACATATGCTCCCGTTGCTAGACTTGAGCCCATTCGCATCTTACTTGCTTATGCTAATCACCATGATATCACCTTGTACCAAATGGACATTAAAAGTGCTTTTCTAAATGGCGAAATTGAGGAGGAAGTTTATGTTAAGCAACCTCCCGGCTTCGTCAATCCTAAGAAACCTAATCATGTTTACAAACTTCACAAAGCCCTTTATGGTCTTAAACAAGCTCCTAGAGCATGGTATAAATGCTTGACCAAGTTCCTTATTGAAAAAGGCTTTGAAATTGGTAAAATTGATTCTACTCTTTTTACTAAAAGGGTTAATGGAGAACTATTTGTGTGCCAAATTTATGTTGATGATATCATATTTGGTTCAACTAACCCTCATTTTAGTGAGAAGTTTGGAAAGCTAATGTCGGAGAAGTTTGAGATGTCTATGATGAGTGAACTCAAATTCTTTCTCGGTTTGCAAATCAAGCAAACTAAGGAAGGGTACCTTTGTCTCTCAAACGAAGTACACTAAGGACTTATTCAAGAAGTTCAATATCCAAGAATGCAAAGGTATGACTACACCCATGCTTACTAGTGGACATCTTGATTTAACCAAAGATGGTGAACCGGTTGATCAAAAGGTTTATCGCTCTATGATTGGTTCATTGTTATATCTATGTGTCGGTGGAAACGACACATATGCGATCACAAGAATCCCTACTACGGTTGCGGGGCGCAGGGTTGTGAAAAGAGCGGATCAAACAGATAGCATGCGGTTCCTTTACCCAGGTTCGGGCCGCAGGGATGCGTAAAACCCTACACCTACTTTGGTGGATTGTATATATGTGTTCTCGAGCTAGCTATGGGGCGTCGAGAGCTCCAAAAAGCCGAATCCCCCTCCTGGTCGCCTGGGGCCTCCTTTTATAGAGAAAAGGGGTTGCCACAGTGGCACACAGGAGGTGGAAAGGGTACAGTAACACGAGGTTATCCCTCGCATTACATGACAAGGCGCATTTAATGCGCCTTGCTTAGGTGTCCTTGCTTTATCGGGGGCGAGGGGGAGCCCCGTCCTGTCCGTCGCCGCTCCTTCTCGCGTCGACACGCGCCCTGTCCAACAGTGCTCACGACGCCATGTAGGCGGGCAGGCAGCTGAAGTGGCGCAGCGGTGGGTCTCCAGGAGGATTTGCATGCCGCCACGCAGGTGCCTACCCAGCTGGTTGGGTTGGCAGCTGCATGCGAGCGGTGGCGGTGGCGCGACTGGCGCGGGCCTGGTTGTGGCCCCACGGGTGTTTGTGGCAAGGGCCTTGCCGCGGCCCCGACAAGGGTCTTGCCGGGGTCCCGGCAAGGGTCTTGCCGGGGCGCGTGCTGTCATCCCCGGCAAGTCTCTTGCCGGGGGCCTTGTGGTCCTTCTTGGCTGGGATCCCGCCAAGGATCATCGTCTTCTAAAGTGTGCATCTGGTCTTGAATGTCTCCACAAAGATCTGCATTCCACCACGGGGATGCCTCCCGAGTCCTTGCCCCATGGGGGCACTGGACTCAAGGGTGACCCGCTCCATAGGGGTGGGGTGAGCTGCCTCGGCAAGGGTCTTGCCGGGTTTGCAAAAACCACCCTCCGGCAAGGATCTTGCCAGGGGGGCCTGCTTCGCCCCCTTCGCTCTTTGTGGTCTATGTCTTGGCGTCGTTCCGCTTCTCCTTAGCTTCGGCCTTACCTTGGCTTACCTCCCTTGTCGTGCTCAGCGTGGCGGCGCCCGTGGCTCAGACTGCCCGTGCACAGTTATAGGGGTACAAAAAGCGTGCCCCCCTTTTTGTACACCGATAGGAGCCCCTGGGCCTGGGCCACACATAAGCGCAACGCGTTGTTGGGCTAGGCCCAGAAACGGTGCGCGGGCAGGCAGGGCTGTTTTTACCGCGGTAAGTTTTTCACGCGCTGCACCTCCCACGCTTCCCGCGCGTGGCGCGGCGTGGGGAGGCGTGTGTGACGTGCGCAGCATGCGTGGGGTTGCTACCCGCGGGCATGCGTCACATCACAGTTAATGTGAAAGGAGGCGGCCCGCGTTCTCCCCCATAAGAAGGAATAACCGCGGGCGCGCTGCTCACTTTCCCCCCTTCTTCCGTGCCCTTTCCAATCTCAGAGCCGTCGTTCCCTTTCTTCCTTCTCTTGCAAGCTTTCGCCGCCGCCCGTCGCCGCGGCTTCGCCACCCCTCCCTTCCTCGACCCTCGGGACTCTTTGACCGCCATGGCGCCCAAATCCGCCAAGGGCAAGGGGGTGGCCAAGGGCTCTGGGACCGTTGAGCCGCCGGAGAGCGCGCTATCAGGGGACAAGACGAGGTCCGCCTTCTTCTTCCCCTCGACGGTTGACGTTCACGAGCTCCGGGTCGCCTTCAAGCCCCTATGGGGAGTGAAGACGGGAGGAGAGAACTCGGGGCACCCGGCGACGCACGTCATTCCTGCCACCTGCGCCGATCCTGCCCCAAATCGGTATCCCTTCTTTGTTGACTATTTTTCTTGCGGGCTATGCCCTCCTTTCTCCGATTTCTTCTGCGACATCATGCACACCTTCGGTTTTCACCTCTTGGATATCACTCCGAATGCGGTGGCGTGCATGGCTTGCTTTTCACATCTTTGTGTCAGGACCCCGATTCTAAGTCACACCGATCTAGCATGTAACACCTCATATCACTTTGCGGCCTCACGCACGGTATTCCCACGGGTGTCGCCTTACCATGGCCCGGGACCGTTTGCGCCTTTTGGCTCACGTATATGATAGTATCGCTAGCATCCATATGACAGAGAACCCGGGCCGACATGACTAGTCGTGAACCCAAAGCGGCACTAACCCATGGGGACAGGCATACATGAATCAACTTTGAGCATGTCGATCAGCAGCGCGTGAATCCGGCTGTAGCACTGGGCTAACAGGACTCCGGTAACCCGGGCTGTAGCAGGCTAGGCAGGACTCCGGATGTCACCGCGTGACATTTCCCCGAAGGGACAGACACAGGAACGAAGTGAAACACATGCCGGCCAGTCAAGTGTCCTGAACAGTAGTTTTGGGCTAGCAGGACTCCGGTGAACCGGGCTGTAGCGGACTACTATGGCTCAAGGAGACACTAGACTACATTTCCCCATAAGAGAGGCTGACAAGGATAAACAACTAGATTGTCGGATCCCACACATAGCAATACACGTTACACGTACGCATAACATGCAAGTATGTGTTGTACGACATGGCATCACAACATAACGCAAACTCATATAGATAAAGGCCCAGAAGAGCCACATAGCATTAAATGCAAACAGGGGTCACATGACCCATCATTCAGAGCATACAAGCAACAAGCGGAAGCATTACATGTCTGAGTACAGACAACTACAAAAGAAAAGGCTGAGAAGCCTGACTATCTACAAGACCCTCCCAAGGGTACAAGATCGTAGCTGAGGTAACAAGCTACTCATCGAAGTCCAAGCGGAACTACTAGTGAGACAGATGTCCCATATGCAAAACATAAATAAAGCAAACGTGAGTACAAAGGTACTCAGCAAGACTTACATCAGATCCTAACATACATGCATTTGTATCAATAAGGTAATGTGGGGCTTAGTTGAAGCAAGCCAGCTTTGACTCAGTGGCTATCCTGTTCTACGACTACGGGAACTTCTTTGAGATGAGGCAGTGCACACGAGTCCACTAATCACCACATCAATACACTACTATGGATTCATCCCCGTCTCACCACGAGAAGGCCATCCATAGCACTCACACTTATCTTGAGCATTTTAGAGTATCCACTTTAAGTTGTCTATGTACCGCGTAAGCATCCAAGAAGTCCATAACCAAGGACACGGCTATTCGAATAGATCATGATAACCCTGCCGGGGTGTACTTCTTCACACACGCTCTCGCCACTTATCACCATGTACACGTCATGTATCTCGGCAACCTTCAAGCGGAAGCCTGGCGAGGGTGTCGGCCACGACCTGACTAACCACACAAGACTCTAGTCCAGGTTTATCGCCTATTCGGGTTCCATCCGCAAGGAGATCCGGCCGGGGTGTCGCTCACGGCCCCAAACGATGTGTATAGGGTTCCCGAGCCCACCATTTGGGTGCCACTCGGTACACCGGGCCACGTGTGCCTACTCTGTCCCGAGCCCACCCTGCCGGGTGCCACTCGGTAGAAAAATAGCACTACCTACAAACACCAGAAACTAGTTGCAACTCCTGGACAGAGATCAAGTTGGTTAATAAGTCGAGAGGGTCTCTTAAGCATTCCAATGTGTGGTAGTAGCTAGTCATTGGACAACATACACAGAACTCAGTGCTTAAGGACAGTTCCAGTAAGACAACCCACCATGTACTCCTACATGGCCTCTCACCGCTACCTTTACCAAATCGTGTTCACATGCTTAACTCTCAGCATTAGAACATATCATAACACTCCAATTCATTCTCAATGAATCAGACCTGACACAACTCTAAGCAATAGCAGGCATGGCATGGTAGGAACACAATATGGCTCAATCAACTCCTACACATGCTAGTGGGTTTCAACTAATTACTGTGGCAATGACAGGTAATGCAGAGGAATGGGTTCAACTACCGCAGCATAAAGTAGCAGTTGATTCGCTGTTGTCCTAATGCAATAAAAGAGAGCAGGAGCGAGAGAGTGGGACCATATCAGAATGAACAAGGGGGTTTGCTTGCCTGGTAGATCAACAGAGGGGCACTTCTTCACAGATAGGTACTTGGGAACACTCTCCGGAGCGAGACCTATCGAGAAGGATGGTGCCGACAATCAGTACACAACATATGCAACAATATGATGCATGATCATGGCATGTATATATGATGTTGTTTGAGCTAATGCAGCTAGCATTCATTTGGATGAAGTCCATTGGAACCAAAGATTCAAATGCATCTCCAAAATAAGCTCTTTATATAAGCCATTTTAGTGTTTCACTGATACAGCAGGTATAACTTGGTTTTTCATGCACGAAACTGGTACAGGTGGATAGATTGCATTTTTTTGATAATTTTTCATATATAACTTATTTCAATCTGAGCTACGGTTGAATTTATATGAATTTTTGAAGTTTAGAATATTTTCTCGAATTTCCTGTTTTAAAATAATTCCAGAAAAAGGATAACTGCGTCAGCATGACGTCATGCCTTCATGAGCAGGCCAGCGGCGCTGACTGGGTCAAACCGGACGTGTGGGGTCCACACGTCAGTGTCACAGTTAGTTAACAGGGGGGTTATTTCTAATCTAACTTAGATTAGTGGCGCTGGGGCCCACTGTCAGTGTCTGAAGGTTAACTAAGTGGTGATTAGCTTAAGCTAATCACCTGGCAGGTCGCGCCCACACGTCAGGATGGTGAGGTTAATGCCGGTGACCTCTGGACGCGGCGGCGTCCGCGTTACAGGCCACGGGGGCGGCGGCTAAGGGCACCGGGGCGTAGCCCAGGCTCTCGCGCAGCCAGCGGAGCAGGTAGGGGGAGCTGGGGTGGCCGGAGCTCGCCGGAGCGGAGCTCGGGGCGGCGGCCGGGGCACGGCTTCGGTGGCAGAGTGGCTAGAGGGCGCCGGAAGAGCAGGGGAGAGGGGGGTTTGACGGCGGGGCTCACAGCGGACTTGCAGGGCTGCCCGTTGTGGCCGGGGACGCGCTGCAGACGATGAAGCGGCGATGGCGATCTGCGGCGGCCGGAGGCGAAGACGATGGTGATGGTGGCGCTCCAGGGCTTCCCGCGTCGCGTGGCTCGACGGGGAGGTAGCAGACGGCGGCGCGGAACTTTCAGACACTGAGAGAGAGCGAGGGGGAGGCGGTGGCCGCGGTGGTGCTTGTTGGCGGCGACGGCGTTCGGTTTTGGGAGAAAACGAGGGGGAGGGAGAGAGAGCGAATGAGAGGGAGTGCTCGATCCAAACGGCAGTGGCGACGTCGGCCATCTCGTCGCGCTGGCAGGGGAGGGCAGGCAGGTAGCTCGCATGGTGCGCAGAGCTCGCGTGGCGCGCAGAGCGCGCGCGTGCGCCGGGCACACGCCTCGCCTACTTGCGCGAGGTGGGGGACGGTGCGGTGGCCAGCTGGGCTGGGCCAGAGCGGCAGCAGGCCAGCCCAGCAAGTGGCCCAAGTAGGTCCAGGTAAGGGTTTTTCCATTTTTTGTTTTCTTTTCTATTTCTGACATTTTTCTTACTTAAAATAAATACTAGCACAATTATAAAAATGTTGAGATTCCTTGTGACCACTAGTTATAATATACCAGAGGCCCTCACCAATTTCCAACATTTTTGGAGCCTTCAAAATATTTATATTATTTTAAATAGCTCCAATTCAAATACATATGGGTTCATTCAAAAATCCAAAATGTTTAGCAAAAATGTGCATCACCTCTGGTTGTTTTTTGCAACATTTTCCAAAGACCATGAACATTTTTGAAAAGCATCTTGGGTTAATTGAAAATCCATTTTTTATTTGCATCTATTCGAATTTGCTTTGGTGCTAGGATTTGAAACATTCCCCATTTCAAATTCATTTGAACTTAAACATGATGCACAAAGCAAGCCTAGATCATACCGAAACTAGGGACATGACAACTCGCCCCCACTTGAAAGAATCTCGTCCCGAGATTTAGGGGTCGACGGAAAGAAGGTGGGGTACTCCAGTCGAAGACAATCTTCTCGCTCCCAGGTAGCTTCTCTCTCAGAATGATGGGACCACTGAACCTTGAGAAACTTTATGTTCTGACGTCGAGTGACACGCTCTGCTTGATCAAGAACGTGAACAGGGTACTCTAGATATGTGAGGTTATCTTGGAGATCAAGCGTTTTGTGGTCCACTCCATGGATGGGATCCGAGAAGCAGCGCCCGAGTTGAGAGACGTGGAAGACATCATGTACTAGAGAAATATGTGGGGGTAGTTGCAACTGGTAGGCAACCTCTGCTCGTTTAGCGAGAATGCGAAAAGGACCAATGTAACGAGGAGCCAACTTTCCCTGGATACCGAAACGATGGGTACCCTTCAAGGGAGTAACCCGAAGGTAAGCCTTCTCGCCAACTTCATAAGTCACTTCCTTATGACGACGGTCATACGGGCTCTTTTGACGAGATTGAGTTGTTTCCAAATTATCACGAATGATGCGAACTTGCTCTTCTGCCTCCTGGATAATGTCCGGTCCAAAGAATTGTATTTCACCGGTTTCTGACCAGTTCAAACGTGATCGACATCTTCGTCCATACAGAATCTCGAAAGGGGCTTTCTTGAGACTGGATTGGTAGCTATTGTTATAAGCAAACTCGGCGAAAGGAAGACACTTCTCCCAATCCATACCGAATGAGATAACGCAAGCTCTAAGAATGTCTCCGAGAATTTGGTTGACCCGTTCCACCTGACCACTTGATTGAGGGTGGAAAGCGGTACTGAAGGAAAGACGGGTGCCCATGGAAGTTTGGAAACTCTCCCAGAAATGAGAAGTGAAAAGACTACCAGGGTCCGAATTGATCTCTAATGGAACACCATGAAGTGACACTATTCGAGAAATATATAAGTCAGCGAGCTGACTAGCAGTGATACTCTCCCGAACAGGTAGGAAGTGAGCCACTTTGAAAAGATGATCAATAACTACGAAGATAGCATTATTCCCTTTCTTGGTCCTGGGAAAACCGGTGATGAAGTCCATACCAACTTTATCCCATTTCCACTCAGGAATAGCTAAAGGCTGAAGGGTGCCAGCAGGTCTTTGATGTTCTGCCTTAACGCGACGAAAAATGTCACAGTTAGTGTCGGTGTCAAAACCGGCGGATCTCGGGTAGGGGGTCCCGAACTGTGCGTCAAGGTCGGATGGTAACAGGAGACAAGGGACACGATGTTTTTACCCAGGTTCGGGCCCTCTCGATGGAGGTAAAACCCTACTCCTGCTTGATTAATATTGATGATATGGGTAGTACAAGAGTAGATCTACCACGAGATCAAGGAGGCTAAACCCTAGAAGCTAGCCTATGGTATCATTGTGTATGATGATTGTTCTCTACGGACTAAAACCCTCCGGTTTATATAGACACCGGATAGGGTTAGGGTTACACAGAGTCGATTACAATAGTAGGAGATCTTGAATATCCGCATCGCCTAGCTTGCCTTCCACGCCAAGGAAAGTCCCATCCGGACACGGGATGAAGTCTTCAATCTTGTATCTTCATAGTCCAGGAGTCCGGCGAAGGTATAGTTCGGCTACCCGAACATCCCCTAATCCAGGACTCCCTCAGTAGCCCCTGAACCAGGCTTCAATGACGACGAGTCCAGCGCGCAGATTGTCTTCGGCATTGCAAGGCGGGTTCCTCCTCCAAGTCCTTCATAGAAGATTGTAGTCACCAAAAATAGTGTCCGGCTCTGCAAAATAAGTTTCAGCATATTGCCATAGAGAGAGTAGTATTAACACAAATCAAATCTGCTGACGTATTCCGTAGTGCATCATAACACTACGGCCAAGCTCTTTATACAAATTTTCTTCACTTTTTCCACCTCAGCGTGTTTAGCGAGGCGGTTTCCTTGGCACGTCTTGTCAAAGCAGAGATCATGTGCCCCTTTTAACGGGATTCTCATCAATACGGACGTGGGTAACCCAACCGCGCCATTTACCATGGCGCTTGGGAGGCAAGCGAGTTTTATTAGGTAGGTGGGGACGCATAACCGCATCCGCCCATATAAGGGGATAAGGATCCACCTTTTCGCCTACGCCTTCTTCCTCCTTTGCCAATCCATCTCTCGCGCACTCAAGCTCCAGCGCCCAAGCCCGCTCTTCCCACCTCAACCTTCTCCAACAATGTCCGGAGCGGGAGGCAAGTGGATGGTCTCCTCCGTCACGGAGGCTCAAGTAAAAAAGCTAAGGAAAGTCGGATACCTGTCCAAGGACATCCCGCACCGGCTTCCTGAAGAGGGGCAGCTTCTCCCCACCGCAAGGCCCCATGAGAGGGTAGTTTTTCTTCCCCACTTCCTCCGCAGACTGGTTTTTCCACTTCACCCATTTGTCCGGGGACTCATGTTCTACTATGGCCTAGATTTCCACGATCTGGCCCCGAACTTCATCCTCAGTATCTCGGCGTTTATCGTCGTGTGCGAGGCCTTCCTCCGCGTCCCCCCCCCCCATTTCGGCCTTTGGCTCAAGACCTTCAACGTCAAGCCCAAGGTGGTGCGCGGCAACCAAGCGGAATGCGGAGGCGCTATGGCTGGCAAGATAGCCAACGTCCTCTGGTTCGAGGGCTCCTATGTGGAGACCCTAAAGGGGTGGCAGGCCAGGTGGTTTTACATCACCGAGCCCCGCGATTCGGAATGGGTCGCAACCCCCGAATTCAGATCCGGACCCCCCAAGCGGCTTGTGTCCTGGAAAGGGACAGGCCTGTCATGGGGCAACGAGGAAGAGGTGACCGGACTAAAGACCTGCATCAAGTCCCTGGTTGACAAGCCAATCCGGCTTGTTAATGTAGTCCAGGTCATGCTCGTTCGCCGGATCCTCCCGTGCCAACAACGGGACTTCAATTTGTGGGAGTTCGACCCGGCGCAGCACCAAACCCTCAATAGGCTCTTCGACACGACGTACGAAGATGCTTGGAAGGTGTTTTTCAAAGGCACCGAGGCACCCGCGACCGCTTCCGAGGACCGCGGATGCAGCTCGCAGCGTCACGCTGGCGAGGTAAGCTATCTATGCCTTTGACAGGACTATTAAGCTCCTTTTCATAGATTAACTCTATGCAGGATCTAAACTCCCTACCTTTGACAGGCTTGGCAGGCGATATCCGGACCAACTAATTGTCCGGCTCCCCTGCCCGAAGACCCAGCCCCAGCTCTCCTAGTGAAGCTGCTGACTCCGGCACCTTACGTGGTGCCGGAAAAGAAGATCAAGAAGAAGAAGACCACTGGGCCTCGAAAGAGTGCCCGTAACTTGGTGGTGTCGGACTCGTCGTGTGACGAGTACGAAGCGCCCTCCTCTCACGAAAATGAGGAGGAAGAAAAAGGCTCTCCCCCCCCCCCAGTGGGGGGAGAAAGAAGAAGAAGGCCGCCCCATCGGGGGAGGCCGAGGGATCTAGGAAGAGGAAGACCCCTCCGCCGGACTACTCCCACGACGCCTCAGAGAGCGGAGAGGAGTGGCCGGACAGGGCCAAGCATCCGGCCAAATCGTAAGTATTCGTATACCCTAACTTCGAACGTGATTTATGCAGCCCGCCCCGGGCCAAACTCGACGATTGGTCGAGCGGCTCCCTGGATACGTCGGACGTGAACTCAGTTCCGCCCGCTGTCTCCCCCCGCACTGCGGACGATGCCGAGGTGGCGTCAAAACAAGCTCCGGGGCAGGAGGAGGTGGTCCTGGAGGAGCCGAAAGGCGACATCCCGGACCCCAGGAGTAAAGGGGACAAGACCCCCCAGGGCTCCGAGTCCGGCTTTGTGCCGGACGCCGCACCGGACTCTCCAACAGTCCCGGTTCGCGGTAGGCGAACTCCTTCCAAGAGGAGCAAGCCTTCTGAGCCGGCAGCCTCCGTCCAACCGGAGGTGCCGGACAATCTGCTGGAGGTGCTTGACGGCGCCTCCATCGACGAGGAACACCATACTATTATGAGTACGGTGATCCGAAGGGTTCAGTACGCTAAAAGCGGACTGACTGAAGCTTGCGCTAGCCTTCTGACAGGCTTTGAGGTAAGTAGGAATATGTCAAAATATGACCGCATAGACAGTAGCCCCTGATGCTCTGTTCGGCGTTCAAAAAAAAACCGAATAGAGGATCTATTAATTTTCGCAGGAGTCTAACTATAAAGAGTCAATATGCGTATGCAGGCTTCGCTGCTATCCACCGCCGCACTGACTGCATAGGTGGAAGTCCTAAAAAAGGATCTCGGGCGGACCGAGCAGGAGCTCGGCCTTGCCAAACGGCAGCTCGAGGAAAAAGAAGGTAAGAAATACCCTAAAAAAAGTTGCCTATAGAGAGGCGTGATTGCAAGAAATAACATGATCGTGCTGCTTATTGTAGGGGCACAAATGAGGTGGCGACCCTCAAGCAGGCGCTCACTGAGGCCGAAAAGAAAACGGCCGAGGAGCGCACCGAGCGAGAGAGGCTTGGGGCTCAGGTTGGCGAGGTGCAGCAAGAGCTGCAGGCTCTCATGGAAAAACATGAGAGCTTGGAGCTTGAGTCAAAGGCGCAAGCGTCCAAGCTCGCGTCGGCCCTCGAGACCACCAAGGGTGCCAAGGCCGAAGCCCAAAAGGCCCTCCAAGAGTTGGAGGAGATGAAAAAGATAGCAGCGGGTAAGGCATTCTTAATGCAAAGTAGGAATATAAAAGTAAACTACCTGTCACTTACCCGAATCCGGAGTTCTCCAGGGGCGTTCGCAGATCTTCCCCGCAGCGTATCCGCCGCCGCCGCATTCTACCGAGCCGAAGAGGGCAGCTCAACGGAGAGTGTGTTCTGGTCTCAGTATTCTGAGGCCGGACACCCTGTGCCTTTGAGCGATCAGCTGAAACAGCTGGTCGAGCTCCACAAGGCGGCTGAACAGGCCATGAAGGGCTTCTTAGTTCGGTTGTGGCCCGGAGAGGCCCTGCCTAGGATCTACTTCGGGCTGGTGCGGCGGCTGGCGGAGGCCTGTCCGCGGCTTCAGGTCATCAAGCGTTCCGCCTGCATCGAAGGTGCCCGGAGGGCCCTTGCCCATGCAAAGGTGCACTGGGGTAAGCTTGACGGAGAGAAGCTGGTGAAGGACGGGCCGCCGCAGGGGAAGGAGCATCGCAAGCCCGAGAACTACTACAAGGATGTTCTTGCCGGTGCCCGCCTTATTGCGGATGAATGTACTAGAGATGTAATATTTGAATGAACTCGCTCGTGTTTATCCTGTGCGCTGAAAACTCGTTCATATGCGCTAAGCAATGCTTATGGAATTTAAAATATTATTTTATGTGCGGCCATTTATCAAAAATTGAGAGATGGCCAGTCGTCGGCTTCTGCCCCCATGCCGCTAGTGCTGGGGTGTTTGGGATAAACCTGAGCGCTCTTTTTCCCATGGTTGGGTCCTTCGAGGGAGGCGCTCAGCACAACGAACCAGGCAATCGGACTATAATGCTTGAACACTCTCACTTAGCCATAGAACTTTATAATTTTAAATTTCGGCGAAGCCCCTAGTTCGGAAGACCGAATTCGGGGCTGTATCCACACCTTTGGCCGGATAGAGCTAGCTCCTCGCTCGAAGTGGCATAAGCCTTTAAGGACTCAAAAAACCTCTCGAACAGCGACCGGTCTCTCGCCTTATCATGACAGTCAGTTTTAGCTTTCTCCACTGAGGTGCTTGACCCAGCTGAACCAGGGCACAATCGCAGTGGTTCTCCTAGTGCTACCTTAGTCGATATAGCGGAACGTAAGGCACCAAAACATAGGAGCCGGGCAAACCCAACTATTGACCCAAATCATGATTCGGAGCCGATGCATATAGTGCTATAAGTTCGGGGTGCTGCACTTGTGAAAGTGTACGGACTTCTCGCGCCAGATCGAAGGGTACTGAAGCCCCTGGCGGGGTTGTCGTACCATGGTGTACGGGTGCGATCATGTTATTTAGTAAACATATATATTAAAAGAAAATAATGCTAAAAGTAGGCAAAAAGCTATGCATTGTTTTGTAAAGAGGCTATTTATCAAAGCCGAACGATACAAGTAGTGCGATACGAAAAAAGATAGTAGACTATTTAACATGTCCTGACCAGGGGCAGGCCGCGGAATTGTGTTTGAAACAGATATACCGCTCGTAATAGAGACCACCTGAGAGTTCCATAATGCGGCGTAGCTTTGTCTGCTTCCCTGGATCTTGCATCGTTTGTGCGGCAGCCGAATTGCCGAACAGGTCATCTGAAGTATGGAGTCCTGAAAGTAATAAAAATAATCCGGTAGCCCCTAGGACGTTTTAAGCCGTATTGTGAGCATGCCGTTACTATGCCCCTTCCCCTGTGCCCATGGTATTTCAAGGGCGTAATTATGTACGCGAGGTACTAGCTCCGTTATGTCGCGATGGCTGGGGTTGGGGCCGCATTGCTACGCCTGCTCAGAGCGTGCCGGGCGGTCTTGTTGTAGGTTACTCTGGGCGCGCTTGGCAGTGTCTGGCTTTTTAACGGCCGGACTGGAGAGCTGCCTAAGAAGGCTGCTTTGTACTTCCGCTGCGAGAGCCGCCGTGTGCTCCTCCGTACGAAGGGAACGTTCGGTGTTTCCATTGACCGTGATTACTCCTCGAGGGCCTGGCATCTTGAGCTTGAGGTATGCATAGTGCGGCACCGCATTGAATTTGGCAAATGCGGTTCGTCCGAGCAGGGCGTGATAGCCACTGCGGAACGGGACTATGTCGAAGATTAACTCTTCGCTTTGGAAGTTATCCGGAGATCCGAAGACCACATCAAGTGTTACGGATCCAGTACGGTTGGCCTCTACACCTGGTATAATGCCTTTAAAGGTCGTTCTTGTGGGCTTAATCCTTGATGGATCTATGCCCATTTTCTGCACTGTATCCTGATAAAGCAGGTTCAGGCTACTGCCGCCGTCCATGAGGACTCTTGTGAGATGAAATCCGTCGATGATTGGGTCAAGAACCAATGCGGCAAAGCCGCCATGGAGGATGCTAGTGGGGTGGTCCCTTCGATCAAAAGTGATCGGGCAAGAGGACCATGGGTTGAACTTTGGGGCGACTGGCTCCATCGCGTATACGTCCCGTAGCGCACGCTTCCGCTCCTTCTTGGGAATGTGGGTTGCATATATCATGTTCACCGTCCGCACTTGTGGGGGAAACCCCTTTTGTCCATTGTTGTTCGGCGGCCTGGGCTCCTCCTCGCCATCGCTATGCAGCCCCTTGTCTTTGTTTTCGGCTCTTAACGTGCCTGCCTGCTTGAACACCCAATAGTCCCTGTTGGTGTGATTTGCTGGCCTTTCGGGGGTGCCATGGATTTGGCACAAGCGGTCGAGTATTCGGTCCAAACTGGACGGGCCCTGAGTATTCTTTTTAAATGGCTTTTTCCGCTGACCGGATTTATAGCCTCTGAATCCGGCGTTGACTGCCGTATCTTCATTGCTGTCGCTGCCACCGCGGCGCTTTTGCTTATTTCGACGTGTCCTGCCACTTTTGTCCTTGGTATCCGGATTACTAGGGTTCTTTGATAAGTTGTTGTTGCGAGCTAGCCAGCTATCTTCTCCCGCACAAAAGCGGGTCATGAGTGTCGTGAGGGCTGCCATGGATTTCGGCTTTTCCTGTCCCAGGTGCCGGGCGAGCCACTCGTCGCGGATGTTATGCTTGAAGGCTGCTAGGGCCTCTGCGTCCGGACAGTCGACTATCTGGTTTTTCTTTGTTAGGAACCGTGTCCAGAATTGCCTGGCCGATTCCTCTGGCTGCTGAATTATGTGGCTTAGGTCGTCGGCATCCGGTGGTCGCACATAGGTGCCCTGGAAGTTGTCGAGGAATGCAGCTTCCAGCTCCTCCCAAGAACCGATTGAGTCTGCTGGCAGGCTGTTAAGCCAGTGCCGGTCCGGTCCTTTGAGTTTGAGAGGGAGGTATTTGATGGCGTGTAGATCATCGCCACGTGCCATGTGGATGTGAAGGAGATAATCCTCGATCCATACCGCCGGGTCTGTAGTGCCATCGTATGAATCAATGTTTGCGGGTTTGAAACCCTCTGGGATTTTATGATCCATTACTTCATTTGTGAAGCATAGTGGGTGTGCGGCGCCCCTGTACTGGGCTATGTCACGACACAGCTCGGAAGAGCTATGTCTGTTGTGTTTGGCCCGGCCGCATTTATTGTGTCCGGAGTGAAGATCATCGTCACGTGTCGTCGGGCGCCTGCGCGATCCGTAGATCGACCTTGTTTGCCTTGCTTTGTCCTCTAGTACATCTCGCAGGTCTGGTGCACTTTCACGTGCCTTGGTTGAGCGGCGTCGGGGCATGGCTTGGGTGGAGGTTCGACAGGCCTCTCTGTCGCGGACGCGAGGTGGCCGGTCTGCCATATCGTGCGCTGGTGATGTAGGTGCTTCCTCCTCTGATCAGGGTAGCGGCCTACGCTTAGGATAATTCTTGGAGGGCCGCTCGAGTTCGTACTCTTCGGCCGCGAAGACTTCAGTCCATCTATCAGCTAGCAAATCTTGACCAGCTCTAAGCTGTTGCTGCTTTTTCTTCAGGCTGTTCGCCGTGGCTAAAAGCCTGTGTTTGAAACGCTCTTGTTCGGCCGGGTCTGATGGTACGACGAATTCGTCGTCATCGAGGCTTGCCTCGTCTTCGGAGGGAGGCATATAGTTATCATCCTCAACCTCTCGTTCTGCCGCTCTCTCGTGAGGGCTGGCTTCTCCATCTTCCTGCGCTGAATCTTGCTGGGTTGGGTGTTCTTCGGCGCTATCCGGGGTAGTATTATCTCCCGTGCCAGAATCACCATTTTTACTGTGGCGGGATTTAGAGCGGCGCCGCTGACGTCGGCGCTTTGGCTGTTTCTTGGAGGTGTCATCCCCCGCTGTTCCATCGCCATCTCCATCTTTTGGAGTATCCACCATATATACGTCATATGACGAGGTGGCCGTCCAGCGCCCTACAGGTGCTGGTTCCTGTTCATCTCCTACTTCGTCGTCCATACCGTCGAAGTCTTCGGAGCCGAAGTCAAGCATGTCGGTGTAATCGTCGACAGTGGCTACCAAGTGGGTGGTGGGAGGGCTTTGAATTTCTTCATCATCCGTATCCCATCCTCGCTGGCCGTAATCCGGCCAGGCCTCTCCTGATAAAGAGAGAGACTTGCGAGAATTTAGGATGTCGCCCAAAGGCGAGTGCTGAAAGATGTCCGCTGCGGTGAACTCCATTATGGGCGCCCAATCGGATTCGACTGGCAGGGGCGCGGGGGGTTCGGAGTCCGGATAGGAGTCCGGACCCTCGGAGTCACGGGCCGTGCGGAGTGCGCGGCTGGCGTTCGGCTCAATCGCCTTTGAGATCGCAGCCCCCGAGGTGACGTCCAACCGCTCATCCTCAATTGCTGCAATGGGCTCCGAGTTAAGGGTCGGAGCCGGTGCATGTGCGGCCTCCAGGACACTGTTTGGGGGCAGAGCTAGATCATGCTCCTCGAGGTAGTGCGGCGCTCTTGGCTGTGGCTCGAATCCATCGAAGATCAAGTCTCCGCGGATATCCGCCGTGTAGTTTAGGCTTCCAAACCTGACTTGATGGCCAGGGGCGTAGCTTTCGATCTGCTCCAGACGACCAAGCGAATTAGCCCGCAAAGCGAAGCCGCCGAAGACGAAGATCTGTCCGGGGAGAAAAGTCTCACCCTGGACCTCATCGTTGTTGATGATCAAAGGAGCCATCGGGCCTAAAGGCGACGACACAGAGGAACTCTCAATGAAAGCACCAATGTCGGTGTCAAAACCAGCGGATCTCGGGTAGGGGGTCCCGAACTGTGCGTCAAGGTCGGATGGTAACAGGAGACAAGGGACACGATGTTTTTACCCAGGTTCGGGCCCTCTCGATGGAGGTAAAACCCTACTCCTGCTTGATTAATATTGATGATATGGGTAGTACAAGAGTAGATCTACCACGAGATCAAGGAGGCTAAACCCTAGAAGCTAGCTTATGGTATGATTGTGTATGATGATTGTTCTCTACGGACTAAAACCCTCCGGTTTATATAGACACCGGATAGGGTTAGGGTTACACAGAGTCGGTTACAATAGTAGGAGATCTTGAATATCCGCATCGCCTAGCTTGCCTTCCATGCCAAGGAAAGTCCCATCCGGACACGGGATGAAGTCTTCAATCTTGTATGTTCATAGTCCAGGAGTCCGGCGAAGGTATAGTTCGGCTACCCGAACATCCCCTAATCCAGGACTCCCTTAGTTAGCAATGAACTCAGCGATTTCTCTCTTCATCCTAGTCCACCAGAACCTCGGGCGTAGGTCCTGATACATCTTAGTACTACCGGGATGAATCATGAGAGGGGATTCATGCGCCTCCTTAAGGATCAGTTGTCGAAGATGTTGCTTCTTGGGAACCACCAGACGGTTCTCGAAGAGAACAACACCTCGATCATCTATAGAGAAACTACCAGCAATACCCTTGGCAATGTTTCTCTTGATCCGGGTAATCCCCGTATCATGCTTTTGGGCTTCTATGATATGATCCATATGAGTAGGCTTCGCCACCAAGGTAGAAAGGAAACCTTGAGGAGCAATGTGAAGGTTAAGCTTACAGAATTCCTCATGGAGAAGTGGTTGGCCCTGCTGCAACATAAGATTGTTGCAATAGGACTTACGACTTAGCGCATCAGCCATGACATTGCCCTTGCCTGGGGTGTAGGTAATCCCTAAGTCATAATCTGAGATCAACTCCAACCAACGTCTTTGCCTAAGGTTCAAATCTGGTTGGGTGAAGATATAGTTGAGACTCTGGTGATCGGTGTAAATCTCGCAACGCTTACCAAGAAGGTAATGTCGCCATGTCTTAAGTGCATAGACTACGGCTGAAAGCTCTAGATCATGTGTAGGATAATTATCCTCATGTGGATGCAACTGTCGAGATGCATAGGCAATCACATGACGATCATGCATAAGAATGCAACCTAGTCCCTGTCGTGAGGCATCACAATAGATAACAAAGTCCTTAGTGAAATCCGGTGGCACAAGTATGGGAGCAGAAGTCAGGCGTCTTTTCAGTTCCTGAAAACTGTACTCACATAGTGGGGACCACTCAAACTTTTTATCTTTCTTGAGAAGTTCCGTGAGAGGTTTGGCCACTTTGGAGAAGTTCTCAATGAAGCGGCGACAGTAACTGGCTAGACCAAGGAAACTTATAACTTGTTTAACCGTTTCAGGTGGAGTCCAATCAAGAACAGCCTGAACTCTCTCGGGATTGACAGCAATGCCCTTACCAGAGATCACGTGGCCGAGATAGGTCACTTCTGGCAACCAAAACTCGCACTTGGATAACTTGGCATAAAGACGGTGCTCTCTGAGTTTCTCTAACACAAGTCTAAGATGTTCGGCATGCTCTTCCTCGTTCTTCGAGTAAATAAGAATATCATCGAGGTAAACCACGACGAACTTATCTAAGTACTCCATGAAGATCGAGTTCATCAAGCGAGACAAGGTAGCTGGAGCATTGGTTAGACCAAAAGACATGACGGTGTACTCGTACTGGCCATAACGAGTGACAAAAGCCGTTTTAGGAATGTCCCCGTTTCTGATCTTGATTTGATGGTAGCCTAACCTCAAATCCATCTTGGAAAAGACTGAGGATCCAGCGAGCTGATCATAGAGATCGTTGATCCTCGGAAGCGGATACTTGTTCTTTATCGTGACCAAATTAACGGGACGATAGTCTACAACCATCTGATCCGTACCATCCTTCTTCTTGACGAAGAGGACGGGGCAAGCCCAAGGAGAAGAACTAGGACGGAGAAAACCTTTTGCAAGGACTCATCAAGTCGTTTCTTAAGCTCGGCTAGTTCTAAGGGTGCCATCTTGTAAGGTCTCCTAGAAATTGGAGCAGTTCCTGGGATAAGATCTATGACGAACTCTACATCCCTGTCAGGTGGAATACCTGGCAGTTCCTCTGGAAAGACATCCGGAAATTCACGGACTACCGGGATATCTTCAAGGTCTGGGAGAGGGCTGGCATTAAGAGAATAGAGTTGGCGCTTTGCAACTCTAGTGGAGACGTTGAATATCTTGCCAGATGTGTGTGTAAGCTGAACAGTCCTGGTGTAACAATCAATCTTGGCATGATGAGCTGTCATCCAGTCCATACCCAAGATGATGTTAATATCTGTAGACTTGAGGGCTATAAGTGAGGCAAGGAATACAAGTCTGTCAACAAGGATTTCATTACCATGACTTATTCTGGTAGTTTTCCATCTAGACCCTGGAGTTTGGATTTCAAGTGGACTTGGCATATCACAAAATGACATGTCATGCAAACGAGCATAGCCTTCAGAGATGAAGGAGTGAGATGCTCCAGTATCGAATAGAACCGAAGCTGGATGGCAATTGACAAGGAGTGTACCAAGAACAACATCCGGATCATCATGAGCGTCTATAGCTAAGACATGATGCACACATCCATGTTCAATGGGAGCTGACTTGACATTGATCATCTTGCGTGATGTCTTATCACGGCCAACGGACTTCTTAGGCTGGGGTGGAGCATAGCTGGCTTGAGAGCAGTCACGTGCATAGTGTCCTGGCTCTCCGCATGTGAAGCAAGTCCCTGAAGTAGGACGTGGGCCCGCATTGACAGGCGGTCTACCAATAGGTCTGGGTGGAGCATGTAACTGAACTGGGTGAGGCGTCACATAAGATGGCCTCGGCGTATAACCGGGTGGAAGAGCAGAGTTCGGAACCCAAATCCGGCGCTTCTGCGAACTAGAACCGGAGGAAGAAACCAAATCACGGGTGTACTAACGAGACTCCTCGTAAGTGAGCTGAGCTGTCTCCGCATTAATGGCCTTGTTAATAAGAGCCTAGAATGTATTGCAATGGTGCAAGTGGAGATCACAACGCAACTTGGGGTTGAGACCCTTCTGGAACCTAGCCTGCTTCTTGGCGTCCGTGGACACTTCTTCTGTAGCATAGCGGGCGAGGTTCTCAAACTCTCTACTGTAAGCATCAACAGCCATTTCACCCTGGGTGAAACTACAAAACTCTTCTCTCTTGCGATCAATGAGAGCCAAAGGAATGTGATGCTCGCGAAAAGCCTCAGTGAAATCTCTCCAGGTAGGTATCTGGCCAGCTGGAAGCATAGCCTCATAGTTCTGCCACCAAAGACTAGCAGGACCTTCCAGGTGATATGCAGCATAGGTGACCTTGTCACCTTCAGCTACGTCCGCAGAACACAGCTTGTGTGTGATACTACGAAGCCAGTCATCTGCATCGAGTGGCTCAATGGAATGATGGAAGGTGGGTGGTTTCAGACCAATGAAATCATAGATGGTCGCTGACTCTTTGCGCTGGAATGCGGTGTTCTCCTTGATACGTGCTAACAAGCGGTTGGTCTCATGCTTGTTCCTCTCGATCTCTAACATGAACTCTGCCAACGAAGACTGGTCAGGAGGATCCTCATCCCTACCATCTCCGTGTTTCCGGCTACGAGCAATAGAACTTCGGGTAACCGGCAACATCCTGAAGAACGAAACCAAGGAAAACAAGGATGGATTCAGCATCAACTATAGGATGCAGAAGGTAGCACAAGAATTTAGTATCTCTCAAACTCCTAGGACAATTCCGGCAGCATAACGGCAGTAAAATGCTCAAAATGAGACATTCTGCAAAAGACGGGGTAGCACCATAATCAACATCATCACTCACGGTTTTGAGATATTACTAAAGAGACTACACCGGAAGTACTCGAAAACTGGAGTATGACTCTGATCAACCAATCCTAAGAGACTACGGAGTAGTAACACGTGATCCTGATAGACAGAAGAGGAAGCCTAGTTCCTTAACCCCGTAGGAAAGATAGGATGACTCAGATCAGAAGGGCATGAGGTATAAGGAGTAAAAAGAGCCTTACGTTCCCTTCCACAATCAATTCCCTTACATAACTAAAGCATTTCTAGACTCAAGTTCGACCAGGTTGGCTTGGAAATCCTACAGGCAGTCAGGCTCTGATACCAAAGCTGTTAGGACCACGATTCTAAGTCACACCGATCTAGCATGTAACAACTCATATCACTTTGCGGCCTCACGCACGGTATTCCCACGGGTGTCGCCTTACCATGGCCCGGGACCGTTTGCGCCTTTTGGCTCACGTATATGATACTATCGCTAGCATCCATATGACAGAGAACCCGGGCCAACATGACTAGTCGTGAACCCAAAGCGGCACTAACCCATGGGGACATGCATACATGAATCAACTTCGAGCATGTCGGTCAGCAGCGTGTGAATCCGGGCTATAGCGCTGGGCTAACAGGACTCCGGTAACCTGGGCTGTAGCAGGCTAGGCAGGACTCCGGATGTCACCGCGTGACATTTCCCCGAAGGGACAAACAGGGGAACAAAGTGAAACACATGCCGGCCAGTCAAGTGTCCTGAACAGTAGTGCTGGGCTAGCAGGACTCCGGTGAACCGGGCTGTAGCGGACTACTATGGCTCAAGGAGACACTAGACTACATTTCCCCATAAGAGAGGCTGACAAGGATAAACAACTAGATTGTCGGATCCCACACAAAGCAATACACGTTACACGTACGCATAACATGCAAGTATGTGATGTACAACATGGCATCACAACATAACGCAAACTCATATAGATAAAGGCCCAGAAGAGCCACATAGCATTAAATGCAAACAGGGGTCACATGACCCATCATTCAGAGCATACAAGCAACAAGCGGAAGCATTACTGTCGGATTTCGGGTTCCGGCGGACCCTTAAGGTTCGAACTCTGGGGTGCGCGAGGAGATTCTGCCCTCTACCTCTCCGTCTCGCAAGGATCTAACTACTGAAGGAACAACACAAGGGACACAGAGTTTATACTAGTTCGGGCCACCATTGTGGTGTAATACCCTACTCTAGTTTGTGGTGGGTGGATTGCCTCTTGGGCTGATGATGATGAATAGTAGAAGGGAGAACAGCCTCGCGAGGGCGTGTTCTAACTGGGATTATGAACTGCTAGGGGAGTTCAGCCGCCCTTCTCTCTCTCTCTCTCCTTCTTTGCTCTGATCCTGGATACCCGATGCCCGACCCTTGGGGGTGGCTAGTCCTATTTATAGGCTAGGGCCCTGGGCCTCTTCCCAAATATTGAGCAGGAAGGCGCCAACAATTGGCCAATTCGAAGGGGAACATACAATACACTTATCCGGGCTAAAGTTGGTCCTCGCCTGCCAAAGGCCCTGTGGTGACGCCGCACTGGGCTCCACGATGACCTCCTCCCCACCGTTGGACTGGTCTTGGTCTTGTTGCACCGAAATGGATGCCTTTGCTTGATCCCCTCGCCTGCGCTTGCCCCCTTTGCACCAAAGAGGAAAGGGAGGACACTACGCGGTCTGGCGCCCGCCTGCACCCTTGGTCGTCATGGCTTGCGCCATGGGCACCTCGTGAGGTACCCCGCCTTGATCTCTCCGCCTCCTCGTGAGCCAGCCTGACGAGGCCGCGCCTGAGGAAGCACCGTGTCATCCGCCCCACGAGGCTTGGCCCCTTGCGAGGGTCTTGGGTCTTGTGTTGATGAAGACGGGTCGTGCTGGTCCTCCCCTTAGCCACGCAGCAGGCCGCAGGCAGGCAAGTCTGGGGACCGCCGTTCCCAGAACGCCGACAGTAGCCCCCGGGCCCAAGGCGCGCCCGGACTTGGCCGTGCCGAGAGGCGAAAAGGCAAGGGCGAAGTGTCGCGGGCCCTAACAGCCTGCGGCCTTGGGCGTCGCATGGCGGTTTGATTGGACGTGGGTGGCAGTGTTCCCCCACGCTTCCTTATTTTGCGCCTTGCTATGTGGACTTGCAGTTATACACAACCGCTCCCCTTCTTGTTGCTTGACCGTCTCCTGTTCTTTCTCCCTTCAGACTCCAACTCTTGTCTCCAATCCCATCTCACATCTCCCCCCTCCTTTCCATCGCCATGGCTCCGACGAAGAAGCAGAAAGGGAAGAAACCCATGACTTCGTCCCGCTCACCGCCGGTCGGTGAACCCCGCCATTGGCAGATCGATCATACTTAATCGAGAGTGCCTGGATGAGCTCAGCCCGGCTCTGGCCACCACCTTCAACGAGTGTGGGAGAACGACGGCCTCGTCTACGTCTCACTTCCCCACTGACAGGATAATCACTGAGGTCCATTATTTCGCTGATGCCTTGTGGGCGGGTCTGGTTCCCCCCTTTTCTGATTTCTTCAAGGCCGTCCTCTCTCATTATCAGATCCATATGATGCATCTGGGTCCTGAATCCATCACCCTCCTTTCGTCTTTGCCTTTGTTTGCGAGGCGATGATGGGCATCCCTCCTTCCGTTGCCTTGCTGCGCCACTTCTTCTCTTTGCGTCTTGCTGACCCCACTCAATGCTCAGCGTGCGTGAGCTTCGTCGCCGCGTCTGAGACTGCGGCCTCGGGGATCGACTTCAAGCTTCCTTCGCCTCCTACGGAGTTCCGTGAACGGTGGTTGTACGTCGATGTCGGGGTGCCCGACCCCCTGCTGGCGAAGCCAACCTCGCCCGCCGTACCCAACTCGGGCTGGGGCCAAGAGACGCTCGTGAGCCCCCGACTCGCCTTCGTCTGGTGCCGCTTCACGTTCTTGAGATTGCTCGGCGTGACGGCGCCCAAGGTGGTGAAGGAGTTCCTGTTTCGTTGTGTTGCCCCTCTCCAGCGCCATTCCCGCTGAATGTGGGCCTTCAGCGGGCATGGCGACCGCATGAGGCTCCAGGAAGAAGACCTGGCGCCTGGGGCGCTAAGGACAGTGCTCCTAGCCCTGACTGGTGACCCCAACCCGGGCAGCATCCAGCGGGGAGGGGCCCTGCTGTACCTTTGCCAGAACAGGGACGACTTCGTGAAGCAGATGCCCTCCTTTGATGAATGGGGGCTGCACCCCGCCGGCTTCCAAGGGCATCGCGAGAACCCTGTGGTGGTGACCCCCCTTTTGGTTGGTCAAGGCGAATCCTCCTCGAGTGGCGGAGCAGGGAGGCATGAGGTGGCGGAGGCCGAGAAGGCTCCCGAGGAGGTGACGGCACCCGGCGATGCCCTCGAGGGAACGGCTCCTGAGGTCCATGCTGCTGAAGATGTGGGCGGCAAGCAGCTACTTCCAGTGCCTGGGGCCGTGTCTTATGACGAGGTGATCGGCAGTACGCGTCAGGTAGGCACCCCTGACACGGTCCGCTCTGCTGCTCCATCTTCGTCACAGGTTGATCCTTGCGCTCTTCTCCTGGGCCGCTTCCGTGTGGATTTCGTGGCCCTCCGGAGGAAAAGGGAGGCTCTGGGTGATGACTTCTCTTGTTGCTTGCTGAAGCGCCGGAAGTACTTCGCTACCGACGAGTAAGCCTTCTCCTTTCCTGGCTCCTGATCCCCTTGTTGCGTCTACTGATCCTTGCTCTGCAGGCCTCTTCCTGCCGAGGTCGTGGGAGCCGCTGAGGTGCCGCCTCCTTTGGCTTCACCTCCCCCGTCGCCCCAAAACGTTCCGAGCAGCACAGCTCTTGTGGTGAGGACGAACGAAGGGGGCGACCGTCCCGAGGTGCCCTGCAGCCCTTCTCTTCCTGCGATCTTCCTACACGGGCCCTCGCTTGACACGGCCAGCCCGCCATGGGCTCCCCACCTGGCCGCGGGCTGCGACTGGCTGAGGCGCCCCCTCCGACCTTCTTCTAAAGACGTGCCGGCCTCAGGCCGGGCTTCTGGTATGGCGTGCCCGGCCGTCGTGAGGGCGCCAGCCCCCAGCCCCCTGCCCGGAGGGGGAGCGATGATTTGCGGCTTCCGGCGCCAGTTTGGGGGGATGATGCTGCGGAAGACGTGCTCGAGCGCGCTCGGGAGCGTCGTGCTCGTCGCCAAGAGTTCCTTCGAAGGGCAACCGACGCAGTGGACCTGCTTGGGGAGGAGCTCGCCGGTGAGGACGCACGTCTGGAGGCCGAGGGCCTGCACCTAGCTGCCGGGCAACGCGAGCTGGAGGTCGCCGTTGCCCTCGCTTGCCATCAGCGTGACCTTGATGATGAAGAGGCGATGGCGGCGCTGGAGGCCTCTCGGGCGTCCCGATCCCAGGCCGCTGAGGAGGCCCTGGGAGCCGACCATCGGCGAGAAGCAGCGGAGGAGCGGGCTCGGGAGCTCCTGGCCCGATGCCACTCATTAGAGGAGCAAGTGGAACTGCGCGAGGCGGCCCTTGCGTCGATGAGGGTGGCCTCTGGCGACCCAGCTGAGCTCCAGAGACGTGAGGAGGCGTTGACGCTGGAAGCCGCTGAACGTACCCGCGAGTACGAGCGGCTGGAGACGAGAGAGCGCCTGGTGACGCAGGCGGAAGATGAAGTCGCTGCACGGGAGGCACGTGTCCTGGAGGAGGTTGGTCGTCGGGTGGCGACAGCGCGCCAAGGCCTCGAGCGCGAGTTTGAGAGGAAGCTGGAGTTGATCCGGGTTGAGGCTGAGGGGAGAACCGCAGCCCTGAGGGCCTAATGGGATGAGGCGACGCGGCGAGCCGACGCTCCCCAGGCCGCCCTTGAGGCAGCTCAAAAGGAGTTGGCTGCTCTCCAGGCCGAGGTGCTCCGTCTTCGTTAGCGGGTGGAAGAGGCCGAGGCCGTCAAGCGCCAGAACGCTGATGAGATACACCAGCGGCAGGTCCTGGAACACGTGCACGGCCCCATGCTGGCTACGCTCGGGGAGAGGGCCAACGCAGCCTTGGGCAACGTCTGCGAGGAGGCCGTCGGCGAGCCGCACACGATCAACTATGCTGGCAACCTGCAGTTCTTCACCGCCGTGGTGACGCAGCTGGAGGCGCGGTCGGCCAGGGCCGACAGGTTGGTGGAGGAGAGGAGTCGCGCCCTGCTCGGGCGCGCCTTTTCTCGTGTCTTCAGCCATCTTCAAAACATGGATCCCCACTTTGACTTCGACGCCGTCATCGCCCCAGTCCCCCAGGCCGTCCAAGGCGACCTGGCGGACTGGGTGGAAAACAACGTGGACGCTCTTGTGAAGGCCTTCGCTTCGGATAATGACAACGTGATCGTGGCTGCCGAGGAAGGCGGTGTGGTGGATGGCCCTGACGCCGCTGGCGACGATGCAGGTAGCGGTGGTGAGTCCAGCGATACCAGCGGCGGCTCGGGAGGTGCCCCCGAGGATGCCTTGGGGGATTTGTCAGACTGACTGTGTGTTGCTCCTGTCTTTTTGCCCTGCATGGATAGAACTCAGGTGTTTGGCCTGATGGTCATGAGAGCATTTTGGGAGGGGAAGCCCCTCATGTAAAACTTGTGTAGATCGTATTAGCAGCTATTATACTGTGCGAGCATCCGCGCCTGGCGGCTGGTTGGTTTACCTTTGTTTCGCGCAGGCCCCAAGGCAGCCCGTGGGAGGACGTGGTGTCCTGAGTGTTCTCTAGTTGAAAGCGCAGGACGCGCAGGTGCTGTTAGTGAGGGGCTTCACAGGCGTTGGCCCTCTTCATAGGCTCCGGGCCTTTTCATAAACGCGATAGCTTCACAGGCATTCGCCTTCTTCACAGGCTCCGGGCCTTTTCATAAACGCGATAGCTTCACAGGCATTCGCCTTCTTCACAGGCTCCGGGCCTTTTCATAAGCACGATAGCTTCACAGGCATTCGCCTTCTTCACAGGCTCCGGGCCTTTTCATAAGCGCGATAGCTTCACAGGCATTCGCCTTCTTCACAGGCTCCGGGCCTTTTCATAAGCGCGATAGCTTCATAGGCATTCGCCTTCTTCACAGGCTCCGGGCCTTTTCCCAAAGGGACATCCTCCGCAGGTACCGGAAAGTCCTCCCGAGAAGGAGAGATAATGGCAATCTGGGCTGCGCACAAGCCTGGCCTGGCCCGACTCGCGAGGGGAGGCAGCTGTGGTGAAGCGGTAACCAGAGCGCAAGAAATAGCTCGAACGAGACTAGCACCTCTTCCCCGAACGCACGCAAATCTCAAATTAGAATCCAACTTAAATCCAGCAGGGAAAAGGTTACAACCAAAATAAGAAGGCAATAAAAGCAGACAAAAGGCTGCGTTCGGCACCTAATCTAGTCTTGGACGTCTTCTCACCAGCGCGGAGCTAAGTGTTGTCCACTGGGCGTGGGAGGGAGCCCCAGGGCCTGAGGCCGGCACCCCTGAGACTCCGGGGCGTGTACAGCCCCACTCATTATTACGTGAGAGTGTCATGGGGCGGCGAGCTTCGCAGGCACTGGGCCTTCTTCACAGGTACCGGCCTTGCTTCATATCGCCAGACGAGGGCCCCGCCTTGCGCCACACTCTAGTGCCACCAACGACGACCGGAAACCAGGACGCCGCCGGTGGGGTAGAGCGGTCGCCAGTGGTTCCCCCGACGACCACGGGTCCTCTACCGGGGGCAGGCCCTCAGGCGCCTCCCCAGCGGAGGGCCTACCTCTTGAGAACGCCTTGCTCCGAACGCCGCGGTGGTGATGTGGGGTCCCTGCCCCTTTCCTGCAGCCCCCTGCGCCCCCCCTCCCGAGGGGTAGGAGACTATGGGAGCGGGGCAGATACTTGTTGCGGCGACCTGCACCTCCTGTGATCCATGATTAGCGTATGCCTGCTCCTGAGAAATTAGTGGTACCCGATAATTGTCGCCTCCAGCGTGGCCGGCGGAGCCGTCTCGGGGCTCCCGGAAGAGCTCGGCTTCTGGTCTCTCGTCTCCCCAGCTTGGGCTGAGCAGCGAGCCTTGTTCGCCCTCGTGAGCGTGCCCTTGGTCTATCATGTGTGGCACGTATTCTTCTGGCGCCGCTACCCCGAAGGCAGTGCTATAGTGCTCCATGCGCCATGCGGCGCTGCTTGACGTGCCCACCGCGATGTGGTAGCGCGGCTGCCCGCCGGCGCCGTGGGCTGCACCGAGTCCTTCTCCCTCACGCGCCGGGGGCGGGGGTAGCGCCACTGCCAATCCGGCGCCGACGGATTCGCTGGTGTCGGGGTAGCCCAGAGGTCCACGGGAGCGTGCGGGGCCCCCGCGCGTGCCGCCCTGGGCTTGAGACGGAAGCTAGACGCAGAAGGGGTGAGCCCCCGAAGCGGCAAAGCCCAGGAGCTCGGCGACCCGCTCCAGCAGCACGTCGCGGCCGCCTTCCAGCAGCCTACACTGCAGGAGCTCTCGGGCCACCGTGAGCGCGGCTCTCGAGTTCGCTTGTTCCCGGCGGGTGTACGGTGTCGTGGCCGCGACATGATTGGAGGCCCTTGCTGCCGACCCCGCTTGCTGCAGCGTAAGGGTTGCTGAAGCCTGTCCGCGCCGCCCGCGGCCCGCAGCACCCTGCGGACCACGAGCTGCCTGGGCGCGGGGTCGCCCGAGGCGGGCGGCTCAGCGCGGGCGGGCCACGCCGCCCATGGATCTTGGTCGCCCGCCTGATCGCCGGACATGGTGATAATGGTGCGATGGGATGCAGAGCGGTAGAGAGGTGGACTCCGACGCACCCCTACCTGGCGCGCCAAATGTCGGATTTCGGGTTCCGGCGGACCCTTAAGGTTCGAACTCTAGGGTGCGCGCGGAGATTCTGCCGTCTACCTCTCCATCTCGCAAGGATCTAACTACTAAAGGAACAACACAAGGGACATAGAGTTTATACTAGTTCGGGCCACCATTGTGGTGTAATACCCTACTCTAGTTTGTGGTGGGTGGATTGCCTCTTGGGCTGATGATGATGAATAGTAGAAGGGAGAACAGCCTCGCGAGGGCGTGTTCTAACTGGGACGATGAACTGCTAGGGGAGTTCAGCCGCCCTTCTCTCTCTCTCTTCTTCTTTGCTCTGATCCTAGATACCCGATGCCCGACCCTTGGGGGTGGCTAGTCCTATTTATAGGCTAGGGCCCTGGGCCTCTTCCCAAATATTGAGCGGGAAGGGCGCCAACAATTGGCTAATTCGAAGGGGAACATACAGTACTCTTATCCTGGCTAAAGTTGGTCCTCGCCTGCCAAAGGCCCTGTGGTGACGCCGTCCTGGGCTCCACGATGACCTCCTCCCCACCGTTGGACTGGTCTTGGTCTTGTTGCACCGAAATGGATGCCTTTGCTTGATCCCCTCGCCTGCGCTTGCCCCCTTTGCACCAAAGAGGAAAGGGAGGACACTGCGCGGTCTGGTGCCCGCCTGGCACCCTTGGTCGTCATGGCTTGCGTCATGGGCACCTCGTGAGGTACCCCACCTTGATGTCTCCGCCTCCTCGTGAGCCAGCCTGACGAGGCCGCGCCTGAGGAAGCACCGTGTCGTCCGCCCCACGAGGCTTAGCCCCTCGCGAGGGTCTTGGGTCTTGTGTTGATGAAGACGGGCCGTGCTGCGCCTCCCCTTAGCCACGCAGCAGGCCGCAGGCAGGCAAGTCTGGGGACCCCCGTTCCCAGACCACCGACAATTACATGTCTGAGTACAGACAACTACAAAAGAAAAGGCTGAGAAGCCTGACTATCTACAAGACCCTCCCAAGGGTACAAGATCGTAGCTAAGGTAACAAGCTACTCGTCGAAGTCCAAGCGGAACTACTAGTGAGACAGATGTCTCATCTGCAAAACATAAATAAAGCAAACGTGAGTACAAAGGAACTCAGCAAGACTTACATCAGATCCTAACATACATGCATTTGTATCAATAAGGTAATGTGGGGCTTAGTTGCAGCAAGCCATCTTTGACTCAATGGCTATCCTATTCTATGACTACGAGAACTTCTTTGAGATGAGGCAGCACACACGAGTCCACTAATCACCACATCAATACACTACTATGGATTCATCCCCGTCTCACCACGAGAAGGCCATCCATAGCACTCACACTTATCTTGAGCATTTTAGAGTATCCACTTTAAGTTGTCTATGTACCACGTAACCATCCAAGAAGTCCATAACCGAGGACACGGCTATTCAAATAGATCATGATAACCCTGCAGGGGTGTACTTCTTCACACACGCTCTCACCACTTATCACCATGTACACGTCATGTATCTCGGCAACCTTCAAGTGGAAGCCTGGCGAGGGTGTTGACCACGACCTGACTAACCACACAAGACTCTAGTCCAGGTTTATCGCCTATTCGGGTTCCATCCTCAAGGAGATCCGGTCGGGGTGTCGCTCACGGCCCCAAACTGTCAGGACCCCGATCCTAAGTCACACCGATCTAGCATGTAACACATCATATCCCTTTGCGGCCTCACGCACGGTATTCCCACGGGTGCCACCTTACCTGGCCCGGGACCGTTTGCGCCTTTTGGCTCACGTATATGATAGTGTCGCTAGCATCCATATGATAGAGAACCCGGGCCGACATGGCTAGTCGTGAACCCAAAGCGGCACTAACCTATGGGGACAGGCATACATGAATCAACCTCGAGCATGTCGGTCAACAGCGTGTGAATCCGGGCTGTAGCACTGGGCTAACAGGACTCCGGTAACCCGGGCTGTAGCAGGCTAGGCAGGACTCCGGATGTCACCGCGTGACATTTCCCCGAAGGGACAGACACAGGAACGAAGTGAAACACATGCCGGCCAGTCAAGTGTCCTGAGCAGTAGTGCTGGGCTAGCAGGACTCCGGTGAACCGGGCTGTAGCGGACTACTATGGCTCAAGGAGGCACTAGACTACATTTCCCCATAAGAGAGGCTGCCAAAGATAAACAACTAGATTGTCGGATCCCACACATACCAAGCATTTCAATCATACACACAATATGCCCGATATGAGTAAATACAACATGGCATCACAACAAGACTCTACGACTCAAGTATTTATTCATTAGGCTCCGAGGAGCGAGATATTACAAACATGGGTCTCATGACCCAACATTCAGAGCATACAAGTCAAAACACATGCGGAAGTTTAGCATGTCTGAGTACAGACGTCTACAAATGAAAAAGGCTGAGAAGCCTGACTATCTACCAGATCCTGCCGAGGGCACAAGACCGTAGCTGAGGTAACAAGCTAAACGTCGAAGTCCAAGCGGTACTACTAGCGAGACTGAAGTCTCTCTACAAAAACATAAAATAGGCAAGCGTGAGTACAAATGTACCCAGCAAGACTTACATCAGAACTATCTACATATGCATCGGTATCAATAAAGGGGGTGGTGGAGTTTGACTGCAGCAAGCCAGCTTTGACTCAGTGGCTATCCTGAACTACGACTGCAAGCAACTCTTTTGAGGTGGCGCACACGAGTCCACATATTCACCATACCAATACACCAGTATGGATCCGCTCACGTCTCCCTACGAGAACGCCATCCATAGCACTCACGCTTATCTTGCGCATTTTAGAGTATCCACTTTCACTTGTCTATGAACTGTTATAGGCAAACCAGAAGTCCATTACCGCGGACACGGCTATTCGAATAGATGATGTTAACCCTGCAGGGGTGTACTTCTTCACACACGCTCTCACCACTTACCGCCGTTTACACGACATGTACTCGGCAACCTTCAAGCGGAAGCCCAGCGGGGGTGTCGGCCACGGCCTACCTAAACACTCAAGTCTCTAGTCCAGGTTTATCGCCTATTCAGGTTCCATCCGCAGGGAGTCCGGCCGAGGTTTCCACATACGGCCCCGAACGATGTGTGCAGGTTCCCGAGACACCAAACGGGCACCCGGTACACTGTGCCACGTGCCTACCGCAACACAGCCCACCCCTACGGTCAGCACTGCGTGCGGCCCCCGGCATACTACAAACACCAGAAACTACTAGCAACTCCTGGACAGGGGACAAGGGTGATTAAGAAGCCGAGAGAGTCAATTAAGGATCCCAATGTGTGGTAGTAACTGTTTCATGGATCACAAACACAGAACTCAGTTCCTGAAGACGGCTGCAATGAGACAACCCACCATGTACTCCTACGTGGCCTCTCACCGCTACCTTTACCAAATCGTGTTCACACACTTAGCTCACACACAGTAGGACAAGTTCATCGCCATTCCAATTCATTCCCGATGAATCAGACCCGACTCAACTCTAAGCAGTAGCAGGCACGACAAACAAGCATGAATGAGTAGGCACATCAAGGCTCAAACAACTCCTACTCATGCTAGTGGGTTTTATCTATTTACTGTGGCAATGACAGGTCATGCAGAGGATAAGGGGTTCAACTACCGCAGCAAGTAACACATGAATCGTTGTTGTCCTAATGTAGTAAAAGAGAGCAGGAGCGAGAGAGTAGGATTGAATCGGAATGAACAAGGGGGTTTTTCTTGCCTGGCACTTCTAAAGATAGCATTGGGTCTTCATCAGTGTCAGCGATCTCATCGTCGGAACCACGTCTACTGAGGGGGGACAATTACCGGCAACAGAGAAGGAAAACACAATCAATGCAATGCACAATATGATGGATGATCATGACATGTCAAATGCTGTGGTTTGAGCTAATGCAACTAGCAGCAGGTAAAATGGAGTTGGTTTGAATCTAAGATTCAAATTCAAACTCCATATATGACATTTCAAATGCCATTAATTCAAATTGTTGTAAACAGCACCTTTAAGTTGTTCAAACATGCATGATAATTCCATAAACAGGTTCCTTGGATTTTTCTGATCATTTTTCATATATAATTTATTCTATTTGGAGCTCTAGATAATTTTCTATGAATTTTAGAAGTTTAGAGCATTTTCTGCAATTTCCTGAATAAGAATAAATCCAGAAAAATAATTAACTGCGTCACTTTGACGTCCGCGGTCAATGGGGCTGCCCGGGTCAAACCTGGCCAGTGGGGTCCACTGGTCAGTGACCCAGTGTCAGCTAGTGACACAGACATGTGGGTTCGGTCAAGCCCACGTCAGCGAGGTCAAACCCCGCCGGTCAAAACGGTCAATCCGCCGTCGTTTAGCCGCCGGCGACAGCAACCGCGGCGGAGGGGCTCGGGAATGCGCTGTGGTGACCCGTTCGCAGCGTGGCTGGGCTCGTTCGAGAGCCCAGACCAGCGCGCGTCGGGCGGTGGCGCCAGTCGGGCCTGGGGTGGCCGGAGGCGATGGCGAGGAGCTCGACCGCGGCGGCCGGAGCTCGGGCGTGAGCGCGGGTAGTGCTGCGGTGCGCGAGCAAGAAAGAAGAGGCGCTAGCTGGGGCCTATGCGATGCGGGGAGAAGGTTTGACTCGCCGGGGTGACCATTTTGTCACCGTAGCTGCGTCGGCGACGAGCTCAGGCGGCGGCGTGTTCAGGCGTAGGCGGTCCGGTGGCTGCGGCGGCCTACGAGGAAGGAGAGAGGGATGCTCGGGGTCATAGGCTCACGGCGAGTCGGACGAGCAGGTCGGCGAGCTCGGAGACGATCCAGAGCGGGCGGTGCGATGAAAGCGATCTCCGGCAATCGGAGGTTGAAGAAGAGCTCGGGTCGTCGCTTGGGGGCATTCGGCGTCGCGCGAGTTGACGGAGAGGCGCGGGAATGGAGGTGGAGCTCCTGGGCATGTCCAGGGGGCGAGGGGGAGGCAGTGGCCGCGGTGGGGCTGGTCGGCGGTGACGGTTGCGCTCGGGCGCGAGAGGGAGGGAAGCAGAGGAGGGGAGAGGCACGAGAGAGAGCTCGAGGGGGTCGGGGAGGTTGCGTGGCGTCGCGGGGAGGGTCCAGAGCGACGAGGGAGAGCCGCAAGCAGGAGCTGGCGAAGCGCGTGGCCGTGCTCGGGTCGGGCACGCGCTCATCCTCCTGGCAGAGAAGGAAGACGACAGAGGGGGGGGAGGGGGTGGTGGGCTGGGCTGGCCAACCGGGCCGGTCAGGTGGCTTTGGTGGCGCCAGGTAAGTTCCAGGTGAGCCTCTGGTCTTTTCCTAATTTTATTTCTCTTTTCTATTTTTCTGTAATCTTTGTGGCTTTTCTAAAAATACCTAGACCCTTTCAAAAATCACCAAACTGAACATACCCACTACTTGGAATATATCCAGCATGGAACATTTTAGTTTGGGGTTATTTGAGCATTTGAAATATTTTATATAATTTTAAATGCCCAAACTCAAATGCTAAAGATTTAATCCAGTGACCTTAGAGTGACCTAGAAATCTGTGCATCACCTTTGACAGTGATTTAAGACCAAGGCAGAGGTGATGAACATTTTAGAAGGGCATTTCAGGTTCATTGAAAAATGTTTTTACATTGAACCTATTTGATTTGATCCGGTGCTAGGGTTTGATCAATCCCCATTTCAAGTTTCAAAATAATTCGAACATGATGCAACAGGCAAGTGCTAGCCTAGTGCAAGGTAAGGCTGGGGATGTGACAACTCACCCCCACTAAACAAGAATCTCGCCCCGAGATTCAAGACGTGAGGTAAGAAGACAAAGGGGACACTAAGCATCACAAATTTCATGATCCAACTGTCTCCTCGAGGTTGTTGATTCGTTGCATATGTTGATCTTGACATCCTCGCTTTGATGATCTTCATCCACGCAATGATGATGGAAAGAAACTCTACTAGGATTAATCTTCTCAAAGATCGAGCTATACAATATCAACTCGCGGAATGAGATGTAGAAACATCCCTTGAGCAAAGATGCAAAACACACATCAGAGATGATGGATGAGAAACATATGACAAAGGTTCAAGTTGGTAGGCAACAGTTCGACGCTTAAGTAGATGGTGATGGGGGTTTCAAGTAGCGAGGAATTAAGTTGCCCATGATACCATAACGGGACACCTCAGGGAAGGTGACTCGCAGAAATATTCCCTTAAGTGGCAAAAAGAATTACTTTTGATTCGGAGATCATTGAAACTCTTTATACCAGCCTAAGGCAATTTACAAACATTCGTTTGACGGAGTTCGAGAGAACGACACACTCGGTTTAGAATGGATGATGTGAACTACCTTGTTGAAGACAACGCAAGGGATGATTTTGCTTGCGCGTGCTCTCAAGAACTTGAGCATTTCCATATCCATCAAGGTTCTACCAACATCCGTGTCAAGGATCTTGGCAACACAACATACTACCATGATGAATAGTGATGGACGATGCAGATGCAAAGGAAGATAACACCTTCTTAGATTTCACCTTAGCGAAGCCAAGGAAACAAAATCTGGATGATCGACCGAGATACATTTAGCACTCCGCTTCTAATGTTCCCCTTGATGTGCTAGCGTAACCCATTAACAGATATGGTTTGATATCTAGAACATCAAGTAAAAGGTTGGACTTCGGGAGCACAAGAATCCACAAGGAATAACTATGGAAATAAATCCTGAGAGATCCTTATGGGGAGGTGGCCAACTTCCTCAATCGAGATACTACGATAATAGGTCTTCCGGCTGGTGTGTTGGCCACAACATCCACTTTACGGGGTTACGGAGAGACCAATATTATAGTTCTCGGGAAACGTTCCAACCATCATATTTGCCTGAGATTCAGATCTGGTTGGAAACAGGATATTTCAGACAGCATGCCTGGAAAAGAAAGTTTGGAACACAAACCGACGAGATGACGTTGCGAGATTCTCGGGAAATGAACTACGATAGCAAGCTCCAAAACATGAGCTGGTTCTGCTATATACATGTGAACACACTGTCCCAGACAAGCATGATCACGTAGTAGTCTTATAATAAAACACTACCGAGTTCAGGTGGGGAACCATCATTGCGGATAACAAAGTCCTTTAATAAGCCCGGGTTAGCTCTTAGGAAGGAGCTTCTTCTCCTTGAACAATTCACTCAGTGGCTTGTTGTGCTATGGAATACATATGGAATGAAGATGATCAGTCTATCAAACCATAGAATACTTCGCACATGCATGACTGACTTGGGATGATTCCAGAGGAAGCAAAAACAAACCTCCTCGAATTCACGGCGGCAACTTACATCAAGTGCACGTGAACTAGAGGAAGTATCTTCTTTCATCCAAACATATACCTCATGAATGGGACACGAGGGCAACGCTTACAAAGTTTCCAACACTAGCTTAAGGTCCAACATAAATTATGGAAATTATAAGGTTGTTGTCGATGGGATCAACAACAATTCATCCAGGTTTCCATGTAAATGGAATCCCACAACTATGTGAACAAGATGATAGCATTGGTCAGACCCAAAAGATATAATGGTGTATGCTCGAGGGACAACCACGAGTAAGACAACATTACGAACATCGTTGGTTCTGATTTGACTTGACGATAGCCCATACTCAAGTCAAAGTTTTGACAAGGCAATAGATTCAACAACTAATCACGAGGACCAATTGGTGAAGATATCATCTTTCTTCAGTACACACACAAACACAAAAAGATATCCCTTAACATGAACTAAGTTAGATAACCTTTTATCTCCCAACTCTCCAAGTTGTTGTTTAGCTTAACCAACTAGCTCGGGGTATCCAACACCGATTCTTGGAGAATGGCTAGTTTAGAGGAAAACCAACTTGATCACGAGCTCAACATAACAGTCAGGGAACAACCTGGTAATACGTCCGAGAAGATATTCGGAAAATCACGAACCACTGATATGTTACTAAGCTCGAGAACAACCTTGCTTTTCAGGGCAAGATGATATGATCAAAAGAGTGAGGGATTGACACAACCCTAACTCATCGATCGAGGGGTGCACCAACAAAAATGGACTAGGTAGCACAATCAGTCCTAGGGTGGGGATTTAATAACCAACTCGCTAAGAATGAGAATATTGTCCATTAACCACCAAGCAACGGAGTTGTTAGGAGTATAGATTTCACACATCATGGTTCACTTGTCGGCATTCCGGTTGTGACAACACGGGACCGAGGAATGAAAAATGATGGCAAGAAGTATCACTGCGTCGAGAATTCATGAGAGATGCTGTAATTCTCATGGCAATCCTGACATAAAGGTGGTAACACTTCAAGGTAGAACAGAGCAAAAGCTGGATTGGCATTTTGATCTGCGGAATACAACTGCTTTGACCCGATCCTAGAAATGGATAAGGTACTGGAGTTTGTTTTCTCCTAGTCATTCCAAAATAGAATGGCTTGACAGACCACAAGAATAAAAGGCACCGATAAACACGAATGCACACATACTCTTGACTATCAACTGATAGGCTAAGGTCAGAATACAATTAAAGGGGGACAATCAAAGGAATATATCACTTTCTGAGTTGTGGATGCATAGATTAGTATGTCGAACGAGTTCAACATATTTCTTCCGGATAACCCATGCAGAAAGGTAGAACTGGCAGAGCCACAATATAGAATGGAGAACTCATCAAGAGCACTCCTGTTGTGATCCTTTGATCCAACAAACTTCTGCCATAAGTGGTTCATAGTATTTGGAAGAAGGAAATACCGCGAACCTCAAGGACTATCGCAAAGGTTACTAATATCCTAAAGGTACGAGCAACACTATCAACACGAGGTAAGTAGAGTGAATCTTGGGTCGAGAACCCAAAAATAGAATACCTACCTACTGAATAACATCATGGGATGCTTTCGAGAAAGGTGGCCAGAATTATCACGCTGGGAACACAAAACATGGCTAGATTGCTAGGTGATCCCCTAAGGCACCTAGGGTCATAATAATAACTCCAACATATATGTCGAGGCAATGGAGTACCTCAACTCAGCAATTAGTGTGATTAATCCGGCCCAAAAGGACATCGGAAACGGAAAGAAAGGATTTGCAAATGCATCAGATTGTTTAGAGACCTGGAATGACTCGGACAGCATAACAGCTGTAAATGCTCAAAATGATTTGAGACATCCTGAAAAAAATGGTGGCATAACCACTCAACATCACAATATCAAGGTTCTAAGGCCAGCTATGAACATATGGAAGTAGTAGGAACTGAACTGAGGCTTGAACCCAACAATCCTAGGCAACTACGGTTTAGTAACACGTCATCCTGAGAGATAGAAGAGAAGCCTAGTTCTTAATCCCCGTAGAAGAGAAGAGGATGACTCAGACAGAAGGGCATAAGGTAAATGAGTAAAAAGAGCCTTACGTTCCCATCCACAATCAATTCCCTTATATAACTAAAGCATTTCTAGACACAACTTCGACCAGTTTGGCTTGGTAATCCTACAGGCAGTCGGGCTCTGATACCAACGCTGTCAGGACCCCGATCCTAAGTCACACCGATCTAGCATGTAACACACCATATCCCTTTGCGGCCTCACGCACGGTATTCCCACGGGTGCCACCTTACCTGGCCCGGGACCGTTTGCGCCTTTTGGCTCACGTATATGATAGTGTCACTAGCATCCATATGATAGAGAACCCGGGCCAACATGGCTAGTCGTGAACCCAAAGCGGCACTAACCCATGGGGACAGGCATACATGAATCAACCTCGAGCATGTCGGTCAACAGCGTGTGAATCCGGGCTGTAGCACTGGGCTAACAGGACTCCGGTAACCCGGGCTGTAGCAGGCTAGGCAGGACTCCGGATGTCCCGCGTGACATTTCCCCGAAGGGACAGACACAGGAACGAAGTGAAACACATGCCGGCCAGTCAAGTGTCCTGAGCAGTAGTGCTGGGCTAGCAGGACTCCGGTGAACCGGGCTGTAGCGGACTACTATGGCTCAAGGAGGCACTAGACTACATTTCCCCATAAGAGAGGCTGCCAAAGATAAACAACTAGATTGTCTGATCCCACACATACCAAGCATTTCAATCATACACACAATATGCCCGATATGAGTAAATACAACATGGCATCACAACAAGACTCTACGACTCAAGTATTTATTCATTAGGCTCCGAGGAGCGAGATATTACAAACATGGGTCTCATGACCCAACATTCAGAGCATACAAGTCAAAACACATGCGGAAGCTTAGCATGTCTGAGTACAGACGTCTACAAATGAAAAAGGCTGAGAAGCCTGACTATCTACCAGATCCTGCCGAGGGCACAAGACCGTAGCTGAGGTAACAAGCTAAACGTCGAAGTACAAGCGGTACTACTAGCGAGACTAAAGTCTCTCTGCAAAAACATAAAATAGGCAAACGTGAGTACAAATGTACCCAGCAAGACTTACATCAGAACTATCTACATATGCATCGGTATCAATAAAGGGGGTGGTGGAGTTTGACTACAGCAAGCCAGCTTTGACTCGGTGGCTATCCTGAACTACGACTGCAAGCAACTCTTTTGAGGTGGCGCACACGAGTCCACATATTCACCATACCAATACACCACTATGGATCCGCTCCCGTCTCCCTATGAGAACGCCATCCATAGCACTCATGCTTATCTTGCGCATTTTAGAGTATCCACTTTCACTTGTCAATGAACTGTTATAGGCAAACCAGAAGTCCATTACCGCGGACACGGCTATTCGAATAGATGATGTTAACCTTGCAGGGGTGTACTTCTTCACACACGCTCTCACCACTTATCGCCGTTTACCCGACATGTACTCGGCAGCCTTCAAGCGGAAGCCCAGCGAGGGTGTCGGCCACGGCCTACCTAAACACTCAAGTCTCTAGTCCAGGTTTATCGCCTATTCAGGTTCCATCCGCAGGGAGTCCGGCCGAGGTTTCCACATACGGCCCCGAATGATGTGTGCAGGGTTCCCGAGACACCAAACGGGTGCGCGGTACATCGTGCCACGTGTCTACCGCAACACAGCCCACCCCTACGGTCAGCATTGTGTGCGGCCCCCAGCATACTACAAACACCAGAAACTACTTGCAACTCCTGGACCGAGGACAAGGGTGATTAAGAAGCCGAGAGAGTCAATTAAGGATCCCAATGTGTGGTAGTAACTGTTTCATGGATCACAAACACAGAACTCAGTTCCTGAAGACGGCTGCAATGAGACAACCCACCAAGTACTCCTACATGGCCTCTCACCGCTACCTTTACCAAATTGTGTTCACACACTTAGCTCACACACAGTAGGACAAGTTCATCACCATTCCAATTCATTCCCGATGAATCAGACCCGACTCAACTCTAAGCAGTAGCAGGCATGACAAACAAGCATGAATGAGTAGGCACATCAAGGCTCAAACAACTCCTACTCATGCTAGTGGGTTTCATCTATTTACTGTGGCAATGACAGGTCATGCAGAGGATAGGGGGTTCAACTACCGCAGCAAGTAACACATGAATCGTTGTTGTCCTAATGCAGTAAAAGAGAGAAGGAGCGAGAGAGTAGGATTGAATCGGAATGAACAAGGGGGTTTTGCTTGCCTGGCACTTCTGAAGATAGCATTGGGTCTTCATCAGTGTCAGCGATCTCATCGTCGGAACCACGTCTACTGAGGGGGGACAATTACCGGCAACAGAGAAGGAAAACACAATCAATGCAATGCACAATATGATGCATGATCATGACATGGCAATATGCTGTGGTTTGAGCTAATGCAACTAGCAGCAGGTAAAATGGAGTTGGTTTGAATCTAAGATTCAAATTCAAACTCCATATATGACATTTCAAATGCCATTAATTCAAATTGTTGTAAACAGCACCTTTAAGTTGTTCAAACATGCATGATAATGCCATAAACAGGTTCCTTGGATTTTTCTGATCATTTTTCATATATAATTTATTCTATTTGGAGCTCTAGATAATTTTCTATGAATTTTAGAAGTTTAGAGCATTTTCTGCAATTTCCTGAATAAGAATAAATCCAGAAAAATAATTAATTGCGTCAGCACTGCGTCACTGTGACGTCAGCGGTCAACGGGGCTGCCCGGGTCAAACCTGGCCAGTGGGGTCCACTGGTCAGTGACCCAGTGTCAGCTAGTGACACAGACATGTGGGTCCGGTCAAGCCCACGTCAGCGAGGTCAAACCCCGCCGGTCAAAACGGTCAATCCGCCGTCGTTTAGCCGCCGGCGACGGCAACCGCGGCGGAGGGGCTCGGGAATGCGCTGTGGTGACCCGTTCGCAGCGTGGCTGGGCTCGTTCGAGAGCCCAGACCAGCGCGCGTCGGGCGGTGGCGCCAGTCGGGCCTGGGGTGGCCGGAGGCGATGGCGAGGAGCTCGACCGCGGCGGCCGGAGCTCGGGCGTGAGCGCGGGTAGTGCTGCGGTGCGCGAGGAAGAAAGAAGAGGCGCTAGCTGGGGCCTACGCGATGCGGGGAGAAGGTTTGACTCGCCGGGGTGACCATTTGGTCACCGGAGGTGCGTCGGCGACGAGCTCAGGCGGCGGCGTGTTCGGGCGTAGGCGGTCCGGTGGCTACGGCAGCCTACGAGGAAGGAGAGAGGGATGCTCGGGGTCAGAGGCTCACGGCGAGTCGGACGAGCAGGTCGGCGAGCTCGGAGACGATCCAGAGCGGGCGGTGCGGTGAAAGCGATCTCCGGCAATCGGAGGTTGAAGAAGAGCTCGGGTCATCGCTTGGGGGCATTCGGCGTCGCGCGAGTTGACGGAGAGGCGCGGGGAATGGAGGTGGAGCTCCTGGGCATGTCCAGGGGGCGAGGGGGAGGCAGTGGCCGCGGTGGGGCTGGTCGGCGGTGACGGTTGCGCTCGGGCGCGAGAGGGAGAGAAGCAGAGGAGGGGAGAGGCACGAGAGAGAGCTCGAGGGGGTCGGGGAGGTTGCGTGGCGTCGCGGGGAGGGTCCAGAGCGACGAGGGAGAGCGGCAAGCAGGAGCTGGCGAGGCGCGTGGCCGTGCTCGGGTCGGGCACGCGCTCATCCTCCTGGTAGAGGAGGAAGACGACAGAGGGGGAGGCGGTGGTGGGCTGGGCTGGCCAACCGGGCCGGTCAGGTGGCTTTGGTGGCGCCAGGTAAGTTCGAAGTGAGCCTCTGGTCTGTTCCTAATTTTAGTTCTATTTTCTATTTTTCTGTAATCTTTGTGGCTTTTCTAAAAATACCTAGACCCTTTCAAAAATCACCAAACTGAACGTACCCACTACTTGGAATATATCCAGCATGGAACATTTTAGTTTGGGGTTATTTGAGCATTTGAAATATTTTATATAATTTTAAATGCCCAAACTCAAATGCTAAAGATTTAATCCAGTGACCTTAGAGTGACCTAGAAATCTGTGCATCACCTTTGACAGTGATTTAAGACCAAGGCAGAGGTGATGAACATTTTAGAAAGGCATTTCAGGTTCATTGAAAAATGTTTTTACAATGAACCTATTTGATTTGATCCGGTGCTAGGGTTTGATCGATCCCCATTTCAAGTTTCAAAATAATTCGAACATGATGCAACAGGCAAGTGCTAGCCTAGTGCAAGGTAAGGCTAGGGATGTGACACAAACGATGCGTACAGGGTTCCCGAGCCCACCATCCGGGTGCCACTCGGTACACCGGGCCACGTGTGCCTAGTCTGTCCCGAGCCCACCCTGTCGGGTGCCACTCGGTAGAAAAATAGCACTACCTACAAACACCAGAAACTAGCTGCAACTCCTGGACAGAGATCAAGTTGGTTAATAAGTCGAGAGGGGCACTTAAGCATTCCAATGTGTGGTAGTAGCTAGTCATTGGACAACATAAACAAAACTCAGTGTTTAAGGACGGTTCCAGTGAGACAACCCACCATGTACTCCTACATGGCCTCTCACCGCTACCTTTACCAAATCGTGTTCACACGCTTAACTCTCAGCATCAGAACATATCATAACACTCCAATTCATTCCCAATGAATCAGACCTGACACAACTCTAAGCAATAGCAGGCATGGCATGGTAGGAACACAATATGGCTCAATCAACTCCTACACATGCTAGTGGGTTTCAACTAATTACTGTGGCAATGACAGGTAATGCAGAGGAATGGGTTCAACTACCGCAGCATAAAGTAGCACTTGATTCGCTGTTGTCCTAATGCAATAGAAGAGAGCAGGAGCGAGAGAGTGGGACCATATCAGAATGAACAAGGGGGTTTGCTTGCCTGGTAGATCAACAGAGGGGCACTGCTCCACAAACAGGTACTCGGGAACACTCTCCGGAGCGAGACCTATCGAGAAGAATGGTGCCGGCAATCAGTACACAACATATGCAACAATATGATGCATGATCATGGCATGTAGATGTGATGTTGTTTGAGCTAATGCAGCTAGCATTCATTTGGATGAAGTCCATTTGAACCAAAGATTCAAATGCATCTCCAAAATAAGCTCTTTATATAAGCCATTTTAGTGTTTCACTGATACAGCAGGTATAACTTGGTTTTTCATGCATGAAACTAGCACAGATGGATAGATTTCATTTTTTTGATAATTTTTCATATATAACTTATTTCAATCTGAGCTACGGTTGAATTTATATGAATTTTTGAAGTTTAGAATATTTTCTGGAATTTCCTGTTTTAAAATAATTCCAGAAAAAGGATAACTGCGTCAGCATGACGTCATGCCTGCGTGAGCAGGCCAGCGGCGCTGACTAGGTCAAACCTGACATGTGGGGTCCACACGTCAGTGTCACAGTTAGTTAACAGGGGGTTATTTCTAATCTAACTTAGATTAGTGGCGCTGGGGCCCACTGTCAGTGTCTCAAGGTTAACTAAGTGGTGATTAGCTTAAGCTAATCACCTGGCAGGTCGGGCCCACACATCAGGCCAGCGAGGTTAACGCCGGCGACCTCTGGAAGCGGCGGCGTCCGCGTTACAGGCCACGGGGGCGGCGACTAAGGGCACCGGGGCGTAGCCCGGGCTCTCGCGCAGCCAGCGGAGCAGGTAGGGGGAGCTGGGGTGGCCGGAGCTCGCCGGAGCGGAGCTCGGGTGACGGCCGGGGCACGGCTTCGGCGGCAGAGGGGCTAGAAGGCGCCGGAAGAGCAGGGGAGAGGGGGGTTCGACGGCGGGGCTCACAACGGACTTGCGGGGCTGCTCGTTGTGGCCGGGGACGTGCTGGAGATGACGAAGCGGCGATGGCGATCTGCGGCGGCCGGAGGCGAAGACGATGGCGATGGCGGCGCTCCAGGGCTTCCCGCATCGCGTGGCTCGACGGGGAGGTAGCAAACGGCAGCGCGGAACTTGCAGACACAGAGAGAGAGCGAGGGGGAGACGGTGGCCGCGGTGGTGCTTGTCGGCGGCGACGGCGTTCGGTTTCGGGAGAGAACGAGGGGGGAGGGAGAGCGAATGAGAGGGAGTGCTTGATCCAAACGGCAGTGGCGACGTCGGCCAGCCCGTTGCGCTGGCAGGGGAGGGCAGGTAGGCAGCTCGCGTGGCGCGCGGAGCGCGCGCGCGCCGGGCACGCGCCTCGCCTACTCGCGCGAGGTGGGGGACGGTGCGGTGGCCAGCTGGGCTGGGCCAGAGCGGCAGCAGGCCAGGCCAGCAAGTGGCCCAGGTAGGTCCAGGTAAGGGTTTTTCCATTTTTTTTGTTTTCTTTTCTATTTCTGACATTTGTTTTTGACTTAAAATAAATACTAGCACAATTATAAAAATGTTGAGATTCCTTGTGACCACTGGTTATAATATACCAGAGGCCCTCACCTATTTCCAACATTTTTGGAGCCTTCAAAATATCTATATTATTTTAAACAGCTCCAATTCAAATACATATGGGTTCATTCAAAAATCCAAAATGTTTAGCAAAAATGTGCATCACCTCTGGTTGTTGTTTGCAACATTTTCCAAAGACCATGAACATTTTTTAAAAGCATCTTGGGTTAATTGAAATTCCATTTTTAATTTGCATCTATTTGAATTTGCTTTGGAGCTAGGGTTTGAAACATTCCCCATTTCAAATTCATTTGAACTTAAACATGAAGCACAAAGCAAGCCTAGATCATACCAGAACTAGGGACGTGACACTTTGCGAGGGCTTTGTCGGGGTGCAGCCCAACACGGCGCTTTTTCGCCATTACTTTTATCCTCGAATCCAAACGGGAGGTGCCGTCGCGGGTTGCGTCACCTGGATCCCAAGATCCAAGGAGGCGTACCCGGATGGTGCCGTGAGGGAGAGGTGGGACGAATGCCGCGACCGGTGGTGCTGGATTGAAGATGAAGACCCGCTGGAATTTTGCAAGGTCCGCCGAGCGCCGCCGACCCGCGGCAATGATTGGGGTGATGTTGACGCCGCCGACGGGAGGCTCGCCGTCGCCACCACCAGGATTCTCCGGCTGACCCGGGCGGGGCTCACCCTCGAGATGATCGGGGCGGATTTCCTTCGCCGCCGGATCGCCCCATTGCATAATAAGGGGAGGCCGGCTTAGCTTTTCAAGAACCCGGCTGACATCATGCGGCTCCGCCCCGGCCTCGACCACAACTTCACGGTGATGGGGCATGCCCACTTCTGCCAGTGGCTCTTCCAGCTGGAAGTGGATCGCGACGGCGAGGTCGAGCTGACCAGCAAGGCCGCAAGGGTCGCCGTAAAGGCCAGCAAGGCCGTCAAGGGGGGCACTCTTCAAGTTGCCAACGGGGGTGGTCCCGCAGTGCAACAACTCGCGGCGGTCCGAGATCATCGCCATGATGCCGGACTGCAATGCGCACGGTCCCGTTCCAAGCTGGAGGGAGCCGTCGGCCGCGGAGGTGCAGCAATTCTTTGACACCTTGATCGAGGTGTACGTCAATGCTGACGCCGAGCGGCGGCTCGTCAAGGACACCACCCAGGAAGAGCTGGACTACATCGCTGCCTGGGCGAGGGAGGCACAGCTTGCCCTGGAGGCCGGCAGCGCCGGGGGCGTGGAAGACGAGGTCGCCGCAGCCGCGGAGGAGGAGCAGCTCACCCTGTGGGCGGCAGCCACTGGGGAGGCCAGCGGCGCCGACACCGGAGCTCCGCTCGTCGAGGACGCGGCTGACGAGTCGTCGGAGGAGGAGGGTGCGGTGGCGGCGTTGACGCCAACCAGGGGAAGAGGGCGAGTCCTGCGGCGGGCTGGCTCCGGCGAGCCGGTCCGGCCCGGCAGGGCCACGCAGCCTCAATTGACCCTGGAAGGGTCCGGGCGGCACACGAGGGCCTCAGCAGTGAAGGGGCTGATGAAGGCCGCTGAGAAGAAGAAGGCGACGGCCCCCTCCTCATCTGGGCGGACACAGACCTCGCCGCCTTCTTTGCCTCCTCCGGCAGGCGTCGACTCGGATGATGACGCGGAGCTCCCTTTTGACCTCGGGCCTCTCAGCCCGGAGAGGAAAAGGAAGCTGGCGGAAGAGGAGGAAACGGATGATGAGTAAGTACTTTGTTCTTTACCACCATTCCTGTTTCCCTGAATCGGATCGCTTGTCTTGACCCATTTTTGCTTTTGTAGGGACGCAGAGACGTTGGCCCAGTGGGTGAAGAGGGCGAGGATCTCGGCGAGCGGCCAGCCCCCGGCTGGAGCCCCAAAGAGACCATTGGTGGTGCTGAGCAGCCCGGACAGCAGCCCCCGGTGTAAGTTCGGCACCCTCTTCTTACTCGACATGCGGTAGGCGCCCGATGCCACGACGCTGACCTTGCCGGGTTTGCAGGAGGTGAGCGGCAGCAGCAGGAGCCGTAGAGGGCTACTCCTAACACACCACCCCCATCGACTACGTCGCCGCGGGGGGCGTCCCCGGCAAGGGCATCAAGCACGGGGCCCACACCCATGGAGGAGGAGAGGAACTTGGGCGATGGTGACTCTGCCTCGGCGCCAAATGCTGGCGGAGAGGGGGCTTTTGCTTCACAGCCTGGCACTGGTGAGTTGCCCGTCCTTCGTCTCTGTCTTTTTCCCTTACACTTTTCTTGGCTTTATTGTTGCCGCTGCTGCCCAGGCCCTCCTTCAATGGACACGGAGGACGTGGACACCGTTGTCAGGGATATTGCCGAAGAGGTCGCGGCTGAGGCCGACAAAATCGCCGCCGAGGAGGCCGCCAAGAACGCCAACGAGGCCGCCGCTGGTGAGGCCGCCAAGGGTGCGGCCGAGGATGCTGCCGCTGGGGCTGCCGAGGCTACCAGCGAGGCCCCCGCCGAGGGCGCCAGTGGTGGTCCTGCCGGGGAGGCCGACAAGGCCCCCGCCGAGGAAGAGGCGATGAATGAACAGCCTCCCTCCTCCTCCACCTCGGGCCCCGTCAAGTATCTGAAGGTGGGCGCTGATCTTTTCGTCCACCTCCCAGGGGTGCCAAGCCGAGCGCCCGCCGAAGAGGAAATTTTCGACGGCGAGGTGCTTGCCGCCACCGGGTTCGAAGTTGTCGACGCTCCGGACGTTGTCGGCGATGGGTCCCCAGAGGAGCAGCTCTTCCGTGCCATGGGGGCCAACTTCCGGAAGCTCCAAGCGCTCCACCGTGCCCGTCTGGACAAGGCTAAGTCCAGGATGGCAATGGTGGATAACGCAGAGGTGGACTTCAAGGCGCGCGTTGCCGAGGCGCAGGCCTGGTTCCACCAGACTCGCAAGGAGCAGAGGGCCTTTCAGGAGAAGTTAGCCCAGCGCGATGTGGAGCTCTCCCTGAGGATGGCCGACATCAAGAAGGCCGAGGAGAAGGCGGCGAACTCGGCTGCCGCGGCTGAAGCCGTCCGGAACCAGCACCAGTCCACCTTAGACTCCCTGGAGGAGGACCTCCGCGCGCGAGAGGCGAAACTTGCCGCAACACTCCGCGGCAAGGACAAGGAGCTCAAGGCCCTTGTCACGCGGCGGACTCAGGAGCTGGAGCAGAGGCACAGAGAGGTGCTCGATGCCCTAGCCCTGGCCCACGCCGGCAAGGTGAAGGAGCTGGAGGCAGAGCGGGACGAGCTGAAGGAGCAGGCCCTCAAGTTGTCCGGCGAGAAGGACACGCTCAACCGCGCCCTGGTGGAGGCGCAAGGAACGGTCATCAGCAGGACTGGAGAGCTCTCTGAGGCGCGGAACTCCATCAGAGACCTCAGGCTGAAGCTGGAGGATCTAGAGAAGCTGTCGTCGGAGAGCAGGGCTCAGGAGGAGACCCTGGCCAGGAGCCTGGAGAAGGAGAAACAGCTGCGGGCAAACGAGGCCGCCTCCCACCAAGAATACGTGGCGGGCGAGAACAGGTGGATCAGCCATCTGGAGGTCGTCGCCGGCAGGGTCACCTTGCAATTGGCCACCATGGGGATGCCAAATGTGAGGTACGCCCCTGAGCGCAGCGGGACCGTCAACGCCAAGCTGGAGGGTCGTGACCAAGGTCCTCACCAAGGTGGCGCATTGGAATCCCGATCTTGACTTCGCGGCCGCGATGACGAGCTTGCCGGATGGTGTTGACCTCACGGCACTCAAGGAGCGCATCAAGCCCATCACCGACTGCATCGACGAAATCAAGATGGTGGAGGGCCAGCGCCGGGACTAGGCGTCCCGTTCTTCTTCGCCGCTATAGATCCCCGACCAAGACAAATTTTATCTTTAATTAGGACCGTAGCAATAATGTGATGTAATATAACTTTGAAGTACCCTTAATTTCCATGCGCGTTATTTCCCCGTTCAATTCCCCTTTGTATGTGTGCCCTACGCCGATCGGGAAGGCTTGCCGGCGCGAAAGCCCCAAGCAGCGTCTTGGGGACGGATCCCCATGGCCAGCCGGGTACGCGTGCTGCCGGACAAGCCACCTTTCCGTTCCGAACGCGGCCGCTCGAACTGTCGAGCTTGACTCGAGTCAGAGTCGAGGGCGTCGTTGGTCGCGGAAGGCTACTCTGCCACTCCCGACGCAGCCGCTTGAGCTGTTGAGCGGACTCGAAACAGGGCAAGGGTGTTGCCGATCGTGGTAGAGCCCCCTGGCGTGCAGGTTTTGCATACAAAGCGAACATCCCCGGGGGGGATAACTTCAAATAAGAAAGGTAGCACAAAACAAGGGTTCAGTGCAACTTAGCTTCTGTCTGCGATTGCTCGAGCGTCGACCTTCTGGCCTCCTTTCTTCTCCGAGGGGCATGAGGACGAAGGAGCGCTGGGCTAACTACCAAAGCCGATTCTCACGAATGCGCCCCCTACCTGGCCCGCCAAAGATGTCGGTGGAAACGACACCTATGGGATCACAAGAATCCCTACTACGGTTGCGGGGCGCAGGGTTGTGAAAAGAGCGGATCAAACAGATAGCACGCAGTTCCTTTACCCAGGTTCAGGCCGCAGGGATGCGTAAAACCCTACTCCTGCTTTGGTGGATTGTATATCTGTGTTCTCGAGCTAGCTATGGGGCGTCGAGAGCTCCAGAAAGCCGAATCCCCCTCCTGGTCGCCTGGGGCCTCCTTTTATAGAGAAAAGGGGTTGCCACAGTGGCACACAGGAGGTGGAAAGGGTACACTGGCGCGAGGTTATCCCTCGCATTACATGACAAGGCACATTTAATGCGCCTTGCTTAGGTGTCCTTGCTTTATCGGGGGCGAGGGGGAGCCCCATCTTGTCCGTCACCGCTCCTTCTCGCGTCAACACGCGCCCTGTCCAGCAGTGCTCACGACACCATGTAGGCGGGCAGGCAGCTGAAGTGGCGCAGCGGTGGGTCTCCACGAGGATTTGCATGCCGCCACGCAGGTGCCTGCCCAGCTGGTTGGGTTGGCAGCTGCATGCCAGCGGTGGCAGAGGCGCGACTGGCGCGGGCCTGGTGGTGGCCCCACGGGTGTTTGTCGGAGTAATGGCCCATGGGTAGGCTAACCCGGGGCCCAGAACCTTTCAAGACATCGGGGCAGGCTACGCCCCTCAAAGGATCCCACGACAAAGGGCCGACTCTGAGAGTCGGCTATAGCCCACTCACGGCCGAATCCCGAAGACGGCCACGACATAAGCCGACTCCCAGTTGGCGACTCCAGGAATGCCGACTACGGGGAGTCGGCCCACGACTTCGCCACCTTCAGCCTTCTGGAAGAAGGACAGGACTGGGGATGGCCGGAGTATGGCCCTCCCCTACCCAGATTACCAAGGGCGGGTATGGCTACAGTGCGACGTACCGGAGGAGATCTTCGGTACGGCGCGGCACTGTGGCCATACCAGCCCTGACGTTCGCCCCAGCGGTGGAACCCTGTTCCCACGTTGGCCCGCCAGTACGGCCTGGAGACGACGGGCCCCGCCAGTCAGCAGGAGAGATAGAAGACGGCGAGAGCGCCTGAAGACGGCCCCCGTGGGAGTTGGCCTCCGAGAGTCGGCCAGCTCCTCCCACGGGTCCCACGCGCCATCAACCAGATAAGACGGGGAGTGGCGACAGTGATCGCCCGCCAGGCGGCGACACTGTTGCCACGCCCCCACGACCAGCCAACGTCATCAGAGGCGCGGCTACAGTGGCCAGGTCAATCGGCGGGGCCCACCAGAGGTGGCCCCCAGGAGTCGGCGGAAGGGACGGCGACCTAAGAGACAGACGGCTGGGACCCGCACCCAGTCAGATTACCATTGTACCCCCGGGGGGTAGGCCTATATAAACCCCCCGGAGCACCCATGCAAAGGGTTCGATCCTTTTTCCACCAGACCAACAGATAGAGGAGGGGAGAGCTAGCCTTGCCCTCTCCTACCTCTAGAACACAGCTCGAGGAGCAACTTTGTACACATATCTCCATAGTGATCATGCGGAGACCCCGCAGAGCAGCAGTAGGGGTGTTATCTCCTCGGAGAGCCCCGAAGCTGGGTAAGATCCGCCAGCGAGCATGTTTACGCCTCATCCCGCTTCCAGGCACCGGCGACGTTCTACTCGCCCCCACCATGATAAGCCATCCCTTGGCATATGTCGCACATAACCCCCGACATTTGGCGCCCACCGTGGGGCGAGGTGCACTGCCGTCCGGAGATCTGTTCTGGACGGGAACCCTTTTCCTCCCTGGCGAGCGTAGCCAGCCCGGCACGCCAGAAGAAGTTCACGCCGACACGCTGCGCGACATTGAGACCGTCTGCGCGGCCAGCTGCCTCGCCGATCTTGTCGGCGAGGTTAGCCTCTCCGACGAACCTGCGTCCGACGCAGGCACTAGAGGCCCCGGGAACTTTCTCGCGGGCCTCCTCGACGACCTCCACGTTGCTGGCGAGCCCGCCACTGACCTAGAGTCCGTAGGCTCCACCGACCCGATGCTGGTCGATTCCGACACCGCGTCGCTCGACGCCTTCCCCACCAACGTGGTGGTCTACGACGAGCCGCTCCCTCGCGCGGAGGGCAGCGGAAGCACCGTCACTGAGGTGCTCGTCGTCGACCATGGCGAGCACTCCGACGGGAGAGCTCGCGACCCGCTTGACGCGGCACTGCAAGACCTGGATGTGCCCATTCCAGAGGACGCCGACGCCGAAGCGCTGGAGGCACGCTGCCTCCAGCTCGTCGAAGGCGCGAAGAAGCTGGCCAGCATGAGACGCTTGTCAGAGGCCTACCAGCGCGAGATGGATCGCGCCGTGGGCGGCTCGCCGGCCCCGGTGGGGCCGAGCCGCTTGGGCGCGATCCGCCAGCGCGGCGCGGACATCGCCAGCATGTTCGGGGCCAACCGCCCCGTATACGCTACGCCCGCTGAGAACATTCGAGGTTCCCAGGCGGCGGCAGACGAGTTAGATGGACTCGAAGGCGAAGAGCGCCGACTGATGACGGAGCGAGTCTAGCGACTCCTCGACGCGGCTGGCGCGCAGAACGCGGCTGGCTGCCGAACCGAGGGCCCACAGCAGCAGAAAGATGACCTGCCGCCCCGCCGAGATCAAGGCGCAACATCTCGGGCGCTGACTGGCGGTGTTCGCGGAAGAGAAGACAAGGAGCCGGCTGCAAGCCGCAGTCGGACTCATATCACCATCGAGCGCGACCAAGACGGCCGCCCGAGAGCAGTAGAGCGGCGGGACGACTATGTGCCTCCGCCACCCCGCAAGGAAAGGTGAGTCTCTCCACCGCCCGTTGAGCATCCGACTCTCGGAGGTCGCCTAGGCCGCCGAGAAGGAGTCGGAGAGAACGATGCCCGCCTCCGGATCGACCGACTCCATCGATCTCTGGTACTAGAAGAAGAAGATGAGCTGGGGCCGCTGTGTTTTGGTCCCCGCATCCGAGATGAGCCCTTCCCCAAAGGATTCACTCTCCCTAGAGATACCCCCAAGTACACCGGCTCCGTGAAGCCAGAGGACTGGCTGTTCAACTACTCCACAGCCGTCAGCATAGCGAATGGCAACAAGCGCGTCGCCGTGAAGTATGTTACGCTCATGCTCCAGGGCACGGCCCGGACATGGCTGAACAGCCTGAAGCCCCGCAGCATCAACAGTTGGGTCGACTTCACCGAGGCTTTCATCCGCAACTTTATGAGCACATACAAGCGACCTCCCAAGCCTCGCCAGCTCTCCTTGTGTGTGCAAGGCCCCAGCGAATCAACTCGCGACTACCTCACGCGTTGGGCCGAGCTCCGAAACTCCTGCGAGGGCGTGCACGAGGTGCAGGCCATCAAGTACTTCACCGCCGGGTGCAGAGAAGGCACCCTCCTCAAGCATAAGCTCCTCTGCGACGAGCCGGAGACCCTGGATGAGCTGCTGATCATAGCAGACAAGAACGCCACGGCCGACTCTTCTATGAAGACGGAGATCCAAGTCAGCGCGACAGGCAAAGTCGCCCCATAGGCTCCCAGAACCCCGGCTGGAGACGCCAGCCGGCGGCAGCAGCAGAACAATCACAAGCACAAGGGCCCGCAGCCGGCTTCCAATAGACGGCAGGTCGCAACGGTCGACGATCAGCAACCAGAAGGGCAGCCTCCACCGAAGCGGCAGAAGGGCGGCAAGCCCAATTGGCTGCCGGCTTTCTCCTACGAGAAGACTTTAGATGGCCCCTGCAAGTTTCACAGTGGCGCGAAGCCATCGAACCACACCACCAGAAAATGCCACTGGCTGACTAGGATTGCCAAGGGAGACGGCTTGGCGCCTCCTCCACCTGCTGGACAGCCGCCTCCGCCTCCACCCCCGAAGCCGGCTGCCAGGCCAGTCAGCGCAGTACAAGACGAGTACCCAGAAGAGCACGGAGCCTACGTGGTGTTCACCAGTGTGGCAGATGACAGACGCAGCAGGCGGCTGCAGCAGCAAGAAGTCAACGCAGTGGCATCAGAGACTCCAGAGTTCATGCACTGGTCCGAGAGGCCTATCAGCTGGAGCAGGGCTGATCACCCCGAGGTGATGCCATATCCAGGGTCCTATGCCCTAGTCCTGGAGGCTACCTTTGCCACTGATAGGCGGGCAGCTCGTTTTTCGCGAGTTCTGATAGACGGAGGTAGCAGTACCAACATCCTGTATAAGGATACAATGGAGAAGCTGGGAATCAAGCAAAGACAACTCCAGAACAGCCGGACTGTATTCCATGGGATCGTCCCTGGCCTTTCCTACTCCCCAATCGGCAAGATTTTGATAGATGTCCTTTTCGGAGATAAGGATCACTTCCGCCGAGAGCCAGTCTGGTTTGAAGTGGTGGACCTCCGGAGCCCATACCACGCACTGCTTGGCCGACCTGCCTTGGCCAAGTTCATGGCGGTCCCCCACTACGCCTACCTCAAGATGAAGATGCCGAGTTCCAAGGGAATCCTGACCGTAGTCGGCGACTACAGGAAGTCGTCCGCTTGTGCGGCCGAGAGTAGTCGGTTGGCCGAGTCCCTGGTTATTGCAGCGGAGAAGCGGCTTCTTGACCGGGTTGTGGCCATGGTCGGCAAGCAGCCTGAGTTGTCGCCCAACCCCAAGGAGTCGGAAGCTGAGGGCTCGTTCAAGCAGGCGAAGGAAACGAAGAAGATACCTTTGGACCCAGAGCACCCGGAGAGGTACGCTGTCATAGGTGCAAACCTTGACAGCAAATAGGAAGGCGAGCTCGTCGATTTCCTCCGTGAGAATCGGGACATATTTGCATGGTCCCCCAAAGACATGCCAGGTGTACCGACGGAATTCGCCGAGCACAAGTTACATGTCCGGTCTGACGCGTAGCCCGTCAGGCAGCCCTTGCGCCGCCTGTCGGAAGAGAAGAGAAGAGTCGTAGGTGAAGAGATAGCCCGGCTCCTTGCAGCCGGCTTTATCATGGAAGTATTTTTCCCAGAGTGGCTAGCAAACCCAGTCTTAGTGCTGAAGAAGAACAAGCAGTGGCGAATGTGTATCGACTACACCAGCCTGAACAAAGCCTGCCCCAAGGACCCGTTTGCCCTGCCGAGGATCGATCAGGTGATAGACTCCACAGCCGGATGCGAGCTGTTGGGCTTCTTAGATGCCTATTCAGGGTATCACCAGATCAAGCTGAACCCGGCAGACAGACTGAAGACCGCCTTCATCACGCCGTTCGGAGCCTTCTGCTACCTGACCATGACGTTCGGCTTAAGGAACGCCAGCGCCACCTTTCAGCGTTGCATGCAGAAGTGCCTCCTCAAGCAACTCGGCAGGAATGCCCACGTCTACGTGGATGATGTGGTGGTGAAGACGGAGAAGCGTGAAACCTTACTGGAAGACCTCAAAGAGACCTTTGAGAACCTGCGCCGATTCCGGATCAAGCTTAACCCCGAGAAGTGCGTTTTCGGAGTACCAGCCGGCCAGCTACTCGGCTTCCTGGTCTCCGAACGCGGCATAGAGTGCAACCCTGTGAAGATCAAGGCCATCGAGAGGATGGAGGTACCTAGCCGATTGTTGGATGTGCAGAAGTTCACTGGCTGCCTAGCATCCATCAGCCGTTTCATCAGTCGGCTGGACGAGAAAGCTCTCCCGTTGTACCAACTCATGAAGAAGACCAATTTTTTCGAGTGGAACCACAAGGCGGATGAGGCCTTTCTGCAGCTGAAAAAGATGTTGGTTACTCCCCCTGTGTTGGCGGCTCCGACTCCCAAGGAGCCCATGCTCCTGTACATCGCCGCCACCAGCCGAGTAGTCAGCACAGTCATTGTAGTAGAGCGCAAGGAGGAAGGCAAGGCACTGCCGGTCCAGAGGCCCGTCTATTATCTGAGTGAAGTACTGTCAACCTCCAAGCAGAACTACCCCCACTACCAGAAGATGTGTTACGGCGTGCACTTCGCCGCCAAGAAGCTGAAGCCTTACTTCCAAGAACATCCAATCACAGTGGTCTGCACAGCCCCATTGGCTGAGATCATCGGAAGCCGAGATGCGTCTGGCCGAGTGGCCAAATGGGCCATAGAGTTGGCGCCCTACACGATCTACTATCAACCCCGCACCGCCATCAAGTCGCAAGCACTGGCCGACTTCCTCGTCGACTGGGCCGAGACCCAGTACCTGCCACCGGCGCCCGACTCCACCCATTGGCGGATGCATTTCGATGGCTCCAAGATGCACACCGGCTTGGGAGCCGGCGTCATCCTCACTTCTCCCAAGGGCGACATGCTCAAGTACGCACTGCAGATTCACTTCGCCGCCTCCAACAACGTCGCCGAGTATGAGGCGCTCGTTCACGGGCTCCGGCTTGCCAAAGAGCTTGGCATCTGCCGGATCCTGTTACGGGGACTCCGACTTGGTGGTACAGCAGTCGTCGGGCGACTGGGATGCCAAGGATGCAAACATGTCAAGCTACCGCTTCCTCGTGCAGCAACTCAGCGGATATTTCGAGGGGTGCGAGTTCCTCCATGTGCCGAGGAACGACAATAATCAAGCAGATACCTTGGCACGAATCGGCTCCACCCGCCAAGCAATACCTTCGGGCGTCGCCCTCCAGCGCCTCCTCAAGCCGTCCATCAAGCCCTCACCAGAGTCGGATTCAATTTTTGTGCCGGCTCCCCCTGAAGAAGCTGGATCCGGCCCGAGAGCCCAAGCAAACAGCACAAGACCCGTTGCAGATGATCTCAAGAGTGCCGCAGTCGCAGCCGGCTCGGGGACTGCGGCGGCCAGAGAGAAGACTCCAGAACTAGGCCCGGGGACTGCTCCAGTCGGCCCGGGGACTTTGTTAATCCAGCAAGCGGCTGCGGACTCTAGCCCGCCGACTCCCAGCCCAGCCGCTCGCGTCCAAGTCGCAGTTTTGACAATAGAAGAGATAGCACCACCCTCATGGGCCCAACCCATCCTCCAATTCCTGGTGAACAAGGAGCTGCCAACCGATGAAATCTTGGCTCGGCAAATACAACGCCGAGCGGCAACATACACCATAATCAACAGAGAGCTGGTCAGACGCAGCGTCACAGGCGTCTACCAGCGCTGCGTCGAGCCAGAGCAAGGCCAAGCAATTCTCAGAGACATCCATCAAGGCGAGTGCGGCCACCATGCGGCCTCAAGAGCGCTCGTCGCCAAAGCCTTCCGACATAGTTTCTTCTGGCCGACTGCCCTCGAAGAGGCCAAAGAGTTGGTCCAGAAATGCAAGGGGTGCCAGAAGTTCCGATCCAAGCCGCATCAGCCGGCTTCAGCACTCAAGACTATCCCCATCGCCTGGCCCTTTGCAGTTTGGGGCCTGGATATGGTGGGACCCTTCAAGACGGCACGAGGTGGCCTAACTCATCTGCTTGTCGCAGTGGACAAGTTCACCAAGTGCATAGAAGTGAAGCCCATTAAAAAATTGAATGGTCCGACTGCCGTGACTTTCATCTTAGACATCACAATTCGGTATGGCATACCGCACAGCATCATCACCGACAACGGCACCAACTTTGCCAAAGGCGCCTTGGCCCGTTTCTGCACGATGCAGGGCATCCGACTGGACCTAGCGTCCGTTGCCCATCCGCAATCAAACGGCCAGGTGGAGCGAGCGAATGGCCTCATCCTGTCCGGCATCAAGCCTCGGTTGGTCGAACCGCTGGAGCGTTCGGCCGGCTGTTGGCTTGACGAGTTGCCAGCCGTCCTCTGGAGTCTGCGTACGACTCCAAACAAGTCAACCGGCTTCACGCCCTTCTTCCTCGTCTACGGTGCTGAAGCCGTCATCCCAACGGATGTAGAGTTCGACTCCCCATGAGTCACGATGTACACGGCGGAGGAAGCAGAAGAAGCACGACAAGACGGCGTCGATCTGCTGGAAGAGGGCCGGCTGTTGGCACTCAGCCGGTCCAGCATCTACCAGCAGAGCCTACGACGCTACTACAACAGGAAAGTCAGGCCGAGATCCTTCCAAGAGGGTGACCTTGTGCTCCGGCTGATCCAGCGAACAGCCGGCCAGCACAAGTTGTCAGCTCCGTGGGAAGGCCCCTTCATCATCAGCAAGGTGCTGGGCAACGACTCCTACTACCTGATCGACGCTCAGAAGCCCCGAGCGCGCAAGAGGGACGACTCCGGCAAAGAGACGGAGCGACCATGGAACGCCAATCTTCTTCGAAGATTTTACAGCTGATGGAGTATGTATCACGCCCCCTTTTGTATTTTTAAGTACCAAGACTCTGGGGCCCCCGAGACGGACTCGGGGACTGCCCTTTTTGCTATCTGTATGATAAGAGTTATGCTTCTAAGTACGACACTCTTTATGCCACTTGACCCCGGGCTCGACCAGTCGCCCGGGGACTTGCCGTCTCGCGCTATGAAAACGCTTCCTGCGGTCAGACAAGTAGTTTGCGGCGCCTAAGCTGACTCCCGCCAAGGCCACAGCTCGCAGAGCGACTGACTGGTGGGCTGGAGTAAGGTAGAATAGGCGCCCGCACGAAAAAAAGGCTAAGGATCCAAAGCGTAAAAGCATAGCCCGAGCCGACTTTTCAACTGATCCTCGCAAAACCGACTCCGAGTAGTCGGCTTGCCGTCTTTCTATCCGACTTGCTACAAAAACTCTCGAACGGCTAAGTACTTGCCTTCCCAAGGCGGCTAGGTATTTGGTCCAGCGGCAGTCCACGGAGCGGCTATCCGACTGGCAAAGACGGCACCCAAGGGAAGGCAGCAAAAGGAAAAAAGCCTAAAGAGCAACAAGCAAGAAACGATAGAACGTAGACAAATATTTACACCGCAAAGGCCATTGGCCGAATCCATGAACAGATGTTCAAAATACACCCAATGGGTGGAAATGTGCGAATTAACAAAGTCTTCGAGAAATTACTAAGCAGATAAGTAAAGCAAGACGACGGCTTATGAAGCGGCAGACGGGTTTGGGGGCTCGGCGGAGATGGCGGTGTCGAACGCCGGGGCAGCCGGCGGGGCAGACTCGGCTTGATCACCTCCAGCAGCAGTCGGCGCAGTTGGGCGCGGCTCGTTGTTGGAGGCTCGGTCGAGCTGAGGATGGTCGCCCGCTCCGGCTTCTGGCGCTTCTGTCTCGTCGCCGGCTTCCATCTCGTCTTCTTCCTCGACGCTGGAGCCAATCACCTCCGCCGAATCCTCGTCGTAGTTCGGGTTCATCCCAAACCACTCCGGCGGCGCCTCCTCGCCGTTGTCAGCACGCTCAGGAACGAAGACGCTGGTGTCGACGTACTCGGCGATCGCCACGGCGTGCTTGACGAAGTCATCCTCCATGGCTGCCAGTTCCGGCTGGGCCTCAGCTCGGAGCGTGGCCAGCTGGTCCAGACTCAGGTCTAGATACCATGCCTTGACGAACTCCAAGGCACAACGTGCCCCGACACGTGCCGAGGAGCCCTTCCAAGCCTCCAGGCGGCCTGCTGCGACCTCCAGCCAGTCGGCAGTCCAACTGGGAGTGCGCAGAACCGGCATCTCCGGCCACAAGGCAGCAATCGCCTGGGCGCCGACTCGTTGAAGCCGGCGCAGCATCCGGTGAGCCGGCCGAAGACGAGCCTCGATGCTCAGAAGATGTTCGTCAAGAGACCGAGGGGCGTTGACAGCAACCTCCTCGCCGGCCGCCCTCCGCGCCTCATGGTCGGCCTCGATGGCTTGAACGGCAGTTTGCGCGTAACCTGGGAAGAAGTCTACCAAAGACGAAAAAAGAAGCAAGTCAGAAAAAGCAAGAGTCGGCCCGACCCACGGTCGGCCGCTCAAAGAAAGCAAGCAAAGGAAACTGACCATCGATGATATCTTCGATCTCGTGGAAGCCGGAGGTCAGCATCGCCTCCTTGTCGGTCCAGGAGGAGCGTTCGACCTCGAACTCAGCCTGGAGCTCAGCCTCCTTGCCCTTCGCCTCCTCCTGCGCCTTCTTGAGCAGCTCCTTCTACTCCGCCAGCTGCGCCGCCAGCAGGTCGCGCTCCGTGACGAGCTTGCCACACTCCACCTCCTTGGCGCGCAAGGCGGTGTAGGCTTCGCCCAGCTGCTGCTGAAGGACGGCGTTGGCCTCTGAAGAAAGAAGAAAAAGGACACAAGTCATCAGAAAAGGTCGCCAAGAAGATCCGGCCCGACTGCGCAGCAGTCGGCCCGAATCTCGGGGACTACAGCCTGCGGGTGCGCCGGCGCGCCCCCGCTAAGAAGCAAACTTACTCTGGCTCTCAGTCAAGTCGGCAGTCCGCTTGCCCAGCTCTTCAACATTTCGGTTGAAGACGGTGGCTCGGAGGTTGTGGTAGTCCTACAAGCGAGCATTTCAAAAAAGAATAAGTGTTTGGAATTTGCTATTAGAGTTCCAACCCGCCTGCCCAGCAGCCGACCTGGAACTCGGGGACTACACCCAGTGGGTGCGCTGGCGCGCCCCCACAGAGAAGAACAAGAAAAAAAACAGGTCAGAAGGGACATACCCGGACGGCCGCTCGTTTCGCTAGGTGCGCCCTTGAGCAGTGCTGGATGGCGTCGCTTTCGGCTCGCAGCTTCGCCTGGACGTCCAGGAGCGCCTGGTTCAGCGGGCCAGTGCCGCCTCCTCGTGCCCACCCGACGGGCGCGGAACTCGTCACCTCGACCTCTGGCGTGGCCGAGCTGGCCGCTCCGGTCTCTTGAGGGCGTGGCGCCGAGGTCGCCTTCTCCAGTCGGCGACGAGTTGGCAGGGCGACTTGAAGAAGAAGGTTCGCCGTGGCTTCGTCTGAAGCTGGCGGTACTGGCGGGTCCGCTGACTGTTTACCCTTTGCGCCCCCCGATGACGGTGGGGGCGGTGGTGGCGGCGCCACCGGGTCTCGCCTGGGGATCTCGCCGCCCCCCCTCTCCACGATGGCATGTCCCCGCCGGCCTCCCCAGAATGCTCCATAGGATCCGGAGGCGGCGCCGAGCGCAACGGAACGACGAGCAGCGCCGATTGGCGGCGCGCGGCCTCTTCAGCCCGCTCTTGGGCCGCGGAGGCGGCTCCGGCTCCCTCGAGACCCTGTTGGGCGAGGGCGGCCGTCTTCTCGTCCTCCGCCTTCTTCCGACGGGCGGCTTCATCCTCGTCGCGTTTCTCCTGCGCGTTCCGCTCCGTCGCCTCCCGGAGGTCGGCGGCTGGGTCAATGCGCCGAGTCATGGCGGACGACTCCACCGACCCCCTGATGGAGGCGGCGGCGACCCTCCCTAGGGCGAGAGGAGCTCTGAAGCGAGGAGCACATGTAAAAACTCAGATTAAACCCACCAGAAGACAAAAGCAAGACGGAGAAGTAGGGGCACTCACGCAGAGGACAGCGGCGGCTTCTTCACTTCCTTACGGAAGCGCTGGGCCTTCGTGGCCGCCTCTTCCCGTTTGGTCGCGGCGGCTGCCCCCTTGAACTTTTTCTCCCGGCCCCCGAGGGAACTCGGCCCGGCCCGGCACTTCCTTGCGCCGTCGTGCTTCGGCTGGTGGTGCGGGGCGACTTCCCCCTCTTCGCCGACGGGCCAGTCGGCAAAAGTGGCCGAGGGCCTCGGGCCGCCTTCTTCTCCTTCGTCGCCTCCTTCGGCGTCGGCCTCCAATGCCGCCGCCCCCAAGTCGGGGTCGTCGACATTGCTCTCTGCTCGATCAGAGGCGAACTGGCGAGGCGGCCCCGTGGCGCCAGATGAGGGCTGGAGAAGAGAGTTCTGGTTCAAAGGTTAAGAGAAATGAAGAGCAGAAGCCGGATTCGGCTGAAAAAGAGAAAGAGAAGAAAAGGGCGACTTACCACCGACAGGGGGTTGGCGCGCGAGTATGGCTCCATGCCGAACTGCCAGTCCCCCGAGAGGCTGCAGTTCGCGATGAAGTTCACCGTGTCCGCGACCTCCGCGTGAGGAAGGTCTTTGGTGCACGTCCGACTGGGGTCCTGTTGCCGCTCATCTGACAGATCAGCTGAGGCCGGGTTTGGAGCGGCAGGACTCGGCGCACCACGAAGGCGGACAGCAAGTCGGCCCCAGTCAGGCCGGCTGACTGCGTCAACACCCGAACTCACTGCACGGCGGCGGCTCCAGCCGGAGTCAGCATCTTGGCGCGGTAGGACCAGCTGGGCTGCCTCCCAGCCGGCGCGCCGGCTTCGAAGGCCGGAAGGTTGACCCAGTCGCCGTCTGTGGCAATGTTCTTTACATAGAAGTAAGAACGCTGCCACATCTTCACCGACTTGATTAGCTGGATGGTGGGAAATGGGTTGTCGGCTGTCGACCTCCGCAGCGCGATGAAGGCGCCGCATTGGGCTGGCACGCCGGCGACGTGCGTGCCGAGCTTAGAATGGAAGAATTCCCCCCACAGCTCGATGGTGGGGAGAACACCGAGGAATCCCTCGCAGAGCAAGGTGAAGGCAGCCAACAGCACCACCGTGTTTGGAGTAAGGTGGTGCGGTTGGAGGCTGTGGAACTCCAGGAACGAGCGGAAGAATCCGCTCGCCGGCAGCCCCAGGCCGCGCGACAGGTGGGAGCGGAACACGACGCGCTCGCCATCCGCCGGCGCCGGCGACACCTTCCCCGGCGGCGGGGCGCGGGCCTGCACGAGGTTCGCGCCGGGGATGCGGCGCGTCTTGCGAAGGAACTCGATGATGTCGTCGTCAATTTCAGAACCGTCCCACACGCTGGAGCGAACGGCGGCGGGCGCGGCGGCGGAAGAAGAGCTCATCGCCGGGAGTAGAGTGTGGTCCGGTGCGTCAGAAGAAAGAAGGAGAAGGAACGGGAGGAAGCAGAGGGGAGCAGGCACGCGTGCTTCGCCGCCCCGCTCCCTCTGCCTACTTATAAGCCTACGGGCTGAGGAGCCGAGGGGGCGTCGTGGGATTAACTGCGCCCACGCCCCCATGACCCCCACGATCTACCACGCGGAGTTACCGCACGCATTTACTGCGCCAAAGCCCAACCGCCCGCACGGCCGCAGCGGATCCGCTCGAGGGCCGAGGCGCGGTAATGGCGGGCCCCGCCCGCGGGCCTGTCCCATCGCGCGCGTGGGCTGGCAGGCTTGCCCGGCCACGCGGCGCCCCATGGAACGGTTCGCGGCGAGCAGCGGCTGTGTGGCTTCTCAAGCACGCCGTTTGCGTCCCGCCACGATCTTCAAACTACCTAAAGAAGAGCAAGGCGACTTGAAGGCAAGTCCGGCCTCTGAGAGACGGCTCGACGAAGACGGCCGGGGCAGAATCGCCTCCTGATAATCGGCACGAGGGGAGACGGCAGGCGAGCTACGGCACCAACTCCTCGAAGGAAGAAACTGGTTAGGCTCCTCGGCGCATCCCTCGGCGCCTCACCAGCTTCGGGGACTACTGTCGGAGTAATGGGCCACGGGTAGGCTAACCCGGGGCCCAGAACCTTTCAAGACATCGGGGCAGGCTACGCCCCTCAAAGGAAAGGGCCGACTCTGAGAGTCGGCTATAGCCCACTCACGGCCGAATCCCGAAGACGGCCATGACATAAGCCGACTCCCAGTTGGCGACTCCAGGAATGCCGACTACGGGGAGTCGGCCCACGACTTCGCCACCTTCAGCCTTCTGGAAGAAGGACAGGACTGGGGATGGCCGGAGTATGGCCCTCCCCTACCCAGATTACCAAGGGCGGGTATGGCTACAGTGCGACGTACCGGAGGAGATCTTCGGTACGGCGCGGCACTGTGGCCATACCGGCCCTGACGTTCGCCCCAGTGGCGGAACCCTGTTCCCACGTTGGCCCGCCAGTACGGCCTGGAGACGGCGGGCCCCGCCAGTCAGCGGGAGAGATAGAAGACGGCAAGAGCGCCTGAAGACGGCCCCCGTGGGAGTCGGCCTCCGAGAGTCGGCCAGCTCCTCCCACGGGTCCCACGCGCCATCAACCAGATAAGACGGGGAGTGGCGACAGTGATCGCCCGCCAGGCGGCGGCACTGTTGCCATGCCCCCACGACCAGCCAACGTCATCAGAGGCGCGGCTACAGTGGCCAGGTCAGTCGGCGGGGCCCACCAGAGGTGGCCCCCAGGAGTCGGCGGAAGGGACGGCGGCCTAAGAGACAGACGGCTGGGACCCGCACCCAGACAGATTACCATTGTACCCCCGGGGGGGTAGGCCTATATAAACCCCCCGGAGCACCCATGCAATGGGTTCGATCCTTTTTCCACCAGACAAACAGATAGAGGAGGAGAGAGCTAGCCTTGCCCTCTCCTACCTCTAGAACACAGCTCGAGGAGCAACTTTGTACACATATCTCCATAGTGACCATGCGGAGACCCCGCAGAGCAGCAGTAGGGGTGTTATCTCCTCGGAGAGCCCCGAAGCTGGGTAAGATCCGCCGGCGAGCATGTTTACGCCTCATCCCGCTTCCAGGCACCGGCAACGTTCTACTCGCCCCCACCATGATAAGCCATCCCTTGGCATATGTCGCACATAACCCCCGACAGTGTTCGTGGCAAGGGTCTTGCCGCGGCCCCAGCAAGGGTCTTGCCGGGGTCTCGGCAAGGGTCTTGCCGGGGCGCCTGCTGTCATCCCCGGCAAGGCTCTTGCCGGGGGCCTTGTGGTCCTCCTTGGTTGGGATCCCGCCAAGGATCATCGTCTTCTAAAGTGTGCATCTGGTCTTGAATGTCTCCACAAAGATCTGCATTCCACCACGGGGATGCCTCCCGAATCCTTGCCCCATGGGGGCAGTGGACTCAAGGGTGACCCGCTCCGTAGGGGTGGGGTGAGCTGCCTCGGCAAGGGTCTTGCCGGGTTTGCAAAAACCGCCCTCCGACAAGGATCTTGCCGGGGGGCCTGCTTCGCCCCCTTCGCTCTTTGTGGTCTTGGTCTTGGCGTCATTCCGCTTCTCCTTAGCTTCGGCCTTACCTTGGCTTACCTCCCTTGCCGTGCTCAGCGTGGCGGCGCCCGTGGCTCAGACTGCCCATGCACAGTTATAGGGTACAAAAAGCGTGCCCCCCTTTTTGTACACCGACACTATGTGCCTCACGTCCCGATATTATGCTAAGTGTGTGCATGTGTGCACGATATCAAGCTGCTCCTAAAGAATGTCATCTTAAGGCTGTGAAAAGGATAGTGAGATACCTAATCCATACACCAAATTTTGGCATTTGGTATCCTAAGAGGTCCTCTTTTGATCTTGTTGGCTACTCTGATTAGGACTATACCGAAGACAAGGTTGATAGAAAGTCCACTTTGGGTACTTGTCAATTCCTTGGTAGATCTCTTGTGTCTTGGTCTTCCAAGAAACAAAACTCGGTATCCTTATCCACCGCCGAAGCGGAATACATTGTCGCTGGTTCATGTTGTGCTCAATTACTTTGGATGATCCAAACTCTTAAAGATTATGGGATATATGTGAAACATGTTCCATTGCTATGTGACAATGAAAGTGCTACTAAGATTGCTCACAATCCCGTGCAACATTCTCGAACTAAGCATATTGAAGTTCGTCATCATTTCATTCGAGATCATGTTGCAAAAGGGGGCATTAACCTTAAGCATGTTCGCACCGATAAGCAATTAGCGGATATATTCACTAAACCACTTGATGAGAAAGTGTTTTGCAGGTTGAGAGGTGAATTTAACATCATTGACGCTTCAAACTTGGATTAGGAACTCAATTTGATACATGCGGGGCATGAGCCTATGACTAATCCTCGATATTTCTCTTATGATGCTATTCATATGTCTTGGATATATTTGTACCTTGCATGTTATCTAACCCGTGTAGGTACTTGGTTGAACCTAAATCCATGAGATTGCAATTCACTCACATCTTGAGCAATTTCTACATCACCAAGTCTCTACACAATGGTGGTTGAAGACAAGGAAGCACGAAACCATTCAAACATATCCTTTGGCAAATTCTATGTTGAGTCTCATGATTGTTATTTTGGATACACAAGTGCTCTTCCTTGCAAAGCTAACCCATGTAGGTAGATGAACTCAAACTCCAAGTGGTGCTCCCAACTCTTGATGAACTACATCAACCTTGAGCAACCCACATAAGTTCAACTACATGAGCAAGATCAACACCACCACCCAAGGTATGTCATTCCATCTTAGAGAAGCTTTACTCCAAGTCATGAGTCAAAGCAACTCGACAAGATGTGAATACATCAAAAGTCTTAAACGAAAAATGGTAACCCCATTTTGAGCTTAAACGATGAGTATGACCTATGATCAAGTGATCTCACTTGACTCCTAAGTCAATATACTCTAACATAGGTGACTTTATCGCCGACCATCTCTAGATGAAGTTCTCTTGTGTCTCTCTGTGCTTTTGTCTCTTGCATATTTGTTTCCCCTTTCAAAAAAAACTTTATCTAGATCTTTTAGTTTCTTTTCTTTGCTTTTTGTTCTGCATTTTTTGCATCCAATTCATTGCAAATCTTTCAGCTAATTCCTTGCGTATCCTTGTGAGATCTTACTTGTCTAGTGAGATGAGGTGACAAGTGGTTTCACTCTGATGAACTCGGTCACACCGGTTTGTTCTCCTCGGCCCAACCGAAATCTTTCGGTGCAACCGAAGCACACAACTCGGAGTCACCGATTCCACCACAAGAAAACTAATTTGCCACTTATTCCTGATTTCTGTTTGCTCCAGCTCCACTCAATGATTCTTGTCCTCTACCAGCATCATATTAGACATGTTGCTTTGCTCTGTGGCTCGAGGACCAACCCATTTGTATCACATGTCCAGAAGAGCCCTTCTTGGAAATTGATGTCAAAGGGGGAGAGAAAGATCACATCAAAGCTTAATCTTTCCTATATGGGGAGAAAGAGAGAATACTCAGGGAGAGAGAGTTTCTCAACAAGGAGAAAGTAATATCATCAAAGACCCCAGATGCTTGGTGTTCAAGAGGAGAGATGTCACATGTCTTTAAGAGGGGAAAGACATGTTTGGTTGCTTGCTTTAGCTCAAGCTCTGTTGTTTCTTTTATGTTGCTCTGATTTTCTGTTCCCTATCTTCTCCCAATATCCCATGCAGATTCAGGGGGAGCAAGACATCTAAGGGAAGGAAATCTCTGATTTTATTGCACATCTTTACCTTTGGGGACATGTCTATATCCAATGTGGTACTTAGTACTCACTCTACATGTCATCCCAGTCTTGGTTCTCTTGTGGTTTCTCTTGTTCGCTCTGGTCAGTAGGTGTATCTGTGTTATTTAACCTTGTTTGCGCAGGTTCATCCCATCCTAAGCCAACTCAAGACCACAAGGTAAGTATATGCATCACAGTCATGTGAATGAGAAGTTCTTGCTGATATACATACTGTTTGCAAGAAGGACTCATGAGCATGAAGGTATATTTCTTACATTCACATCATTTGCTCTAATGCATATAGCCAAGATACATGTAACACATTGCTTACTGTGTCATGTTTACGCATTCACATGCTCCTATATTCAATATTCACATGATTGCATACATGTAGGGGGAGCCTATGCATGTTACATGTCTTTCCAAAGCTTTACTTGCTATTCTCTATATCTTTATCTAAAGCTTTGATGTATGTTGTCATCAATTACCAAAAAGGGGGATATTGAAAGCACAAGTGCTCCCTGGGTGGTTTTGGTAATTAACGTCAACATATCTCTTGTTGGACTAACACTTTTACCTAGTATGTTTCAGATAAGTTCAACAATGGAGTGGCATGGACTAGAGGATGTGGAACCCCTTCAAGATGCTAAGGACAAAGGATTGGATCAAGCTTCAAGATCAAGACTCTACATTTTCTATTTTAGTGATCCAAGATCACATTGAGTCTATAGGAAAAGCCAATACTATCAAGAGGGGATGAGGTGTTGCTTAATGGCTTGCTTGCTCAAAGTGCTTAGTGATATGCTCCAAAACCCTCAACTACCTTCCACATCCACATATGACCTAAACCAAAAGTCAAACTCGGCCCCACCGATTCTTTCTATCCAGCGCCACCGAGTTTCAGATGTCATAGCCACTGCCACAAACCCTAGCAAATCGGTTTCACCGATAGGGATCTCGGTCTCACCGAGATGGGATTGTAATCTCTCTGTGTATGTCCATTACCAAAATCGGTCTCACCGAGTTTGTACTACCGAGATTACAATGCAAACCCTCTGGTTAGCTTATTACCAATATCGGTCCCACCGAGTTTGTGTAATCGGTCTCACCGAGTTTGCCTGACCAACTCTCTGGTTAGCTTATTACCAAAATCGGTCCCACCGATTTTGTTTAATCGGTCACACCAAGATTACGTTATGCCCTAACCCTAACCATATCGGTCCTACCGAGTTGCATCTCAGTCCCACCGAAAATACTAAGGGTCACTAGTTTTGCTGAATCGGTCCGACCGAGTCTAACCATTCGGTCCCACCGAGTTTGGCAAACTGTGTGTAATGGTTAGATTTTGTGTGGAGGCTATATATACCCCTCCACCCACTCTTCATTCGTGGAGAGAGCCATCAGAACATACCTACACTTCCAATACACAATTTCTGAGAGAGAACCACCTACACTTGTGTTGAGGTCAATATATTCCATTCCTACCATATGAATCTTGATCTCTAGCCTTCCCAAAGTTGCTTTCCACTCAAATCTTCTTTCCACCAAATCCAAATCCTGTGAGAGAGTTGAGTGTTGGGGAAACTATCATTTGAAGCACAAGAGCAAGGAGTTCATCATCAACACACCATTTCTTACTTCTTGGAGAGTGGTGTCTCCTAGATTGGCTAGGTGTCACTTGGGAGCCTCCGACAAGATTGTGGAGTTGAACCAAGGAGTTTGTAAGGGCAAGGAGATCGCCTACTTCGTGAAGATCTACCGCTAGTGAGGCAAGTCCTTCGTGGGCGATGACCGTGATGGAATAGACAAGGTTGCTTCTTCGTGGACCCTTCATGGGTGGAGCCCTCCGTAGACTCGCGCAACCGTTACCCTCCGTGGGTTGAAGTCTCCATCAACGTGGATTTAGGATAGCACCACCTATCGGAACCACGACAAAAACATCCGTGTCTCCAATTGCGTTTGAATACTCCAAACCCTTCCCTTTACATTCTTGCAAGTTGCATGCTTTACTTTCCGCTGCTCATATACTCATTGCTTGCTTGCTTGATATGTATTGTGTTTGTTAAACTTGTGCTTAAACTCCACTTAAACTTAAGAATATTAAAACTGCAACTTTTGGCACTTAGTGTCTAATCACCCCCCCCCCCTCTAGACACCTCTTCTCGATCCTTTCATTCCTACTTGATTATCTTGGATGAATGTGGGGTTACAAGAGTTGATCTACCTCGAGATCGTAATGACTAAACCCTAGATGTCTAGCTTGTATGATTATAATTGCCTCTACGGACTAAACCCTCCGATTTATATAGACACCGGAGGGACCTAGGGTTGTACAGAGTCGGTTTACAGAGAAAGGAATCTTCATATCCGAACGCCAAGCTTTCCTTCCACGCAAAGGAGAGTCCCATCCGGACACGGGAAGAAGTCTTCTATCTTGTATCTTCGTGGCCCATTAGTCCGGCCCACGTCACACAGCCCGGACGCCCGAGGACCCCTTAATCCAGGACTCCCTCATCCGCCTCGTGAGGCTTGGCCCCTCGCGAGGGTCTTGAGTTGTTGTTGCTAAATCTGGGCCGTACTAGGCCACCGATGGAGCCATGCCACGGGCCGCAGGCAGGCAAGTCTGGGCACCCCTGTTCCCAGAACGCCGATAGTAGCCGCTGGGTCCAAGGTGCGCTTGAACTTGGCTTCAAGGCGAAGCCAAAGGGCAAGTGCAGAGTGCTGCGGGCCCCAACTGCTGGCAGCCTTGATTGACGCATGGCGATTGATGAGATGGGGGCGCCTCTGCTTCCCCATGTTGCCTCGGCAATCGTCCTCGCCTGACAAAAAGGTTGGCGCCCACTACGAGGCTATCTTTGCTCTCTCTTTGTCTTGCTCCAGATCCCCTTATCTTTCTCGCCCAAAGAGACTCCAGATCCGTCGAAGCCTTTCCCCGAGGTCACCGCCGATGGCCGCCGACAAGGCGAAGGCCGCGCGTTCGTCCTCCTGGGTTGAGCCTGCTCTGAGCGCTTCCACGGTCCTGGAGAAGAACCTCGCCGCCGCGCTCCTGATGGCGGCGAGCGACAGCAATGAGGGGGGAGAGACCATGCTTCGGGCCGGCTCCGTAGAACCGGAGGCCGGGTAGTACCTTCTATCCCTTCTTCATACACAGCGTCTTCGCGGGGCTGGTCCCCCCTTTCTCTGACTTCTTCTACGCCGTCCTCAGCCATTACGGCCTTCATGCCCTCCATCTTCATCCCAATTCCGTCCTCTCCTGTCGATCTTCGCCTTTTACTGTGAGGCATTCGTGGGAGTGACGCTATCTATGGCGCTGCTTCGCCACTTCTTTTACCTCCGGAACAAGGAGGGCCACTGCTCGGGGTGCGCCAACTTCGTCGCGGTCAATGGGACCAATACAATCTCAAGAGCCGGGAAGAAGGTGGAGGGATTCAGGAACAAGTGGGTCCTCATGGACACCAATTGCTCCTACCCTCGGTTGGCGCTGCCAACGGGGATGCCAGCGCCTCACGAGGGATGGAATAGCGGGAAGCTCACCGACCCCTGAGCGAAGCAAATGTTAGGGAAGATGATGGCCGACCAGAAGCCTGACGACCCGAAGGCGGAGAAGCTGACGGGGGCCATGATCGTCAAGGAGTTTCTGGCGCAGCGCCTGGCTCCGCTCCAGGCGCGCTCGCGCCCCTTGTGGAAGCTCACGGACGAGGGAGGCGACCTCCGCCTGTGCCCGGATGCCTTGTCCGATGAGGAGCTGGACAAGGCCCTCCGCCTCCTGGTCGGGGAAGACCAGGGGTACCCGCCTGATACCCATCTTCCGCTGGACCACCGCCCGGATGGGGCGAAGATCGCCGCCGCCATGCCCATCTTCAACGAACGCCCGGATGGGAAGAAGAAGAAGAAGAAGAAGAAGAAGAATAAGAAGAAGAAGAAGAAGAAGAAGAAGAAGAAGAAGAAGAAGAAGAAGAAGAAGAAGAAGAAGAAGAAGAAGAAGAAGAAGAAGAAGAAGAAGAAGAAGAAGAAGAAGAAGAAGAAGAAGAAGAAGAAGAAGAAGAAGAAGAAGAAGAATAAGAAGAATAAGAAGAAGAATAAGAAGAAGAAGAAGAAGAAGAAGAATAAGAAGAAGAAGAATAAGAAGAAGAATAAGAAGAAGAAGAAGAAGAAGAAGAAGAAGAAGAAGAAGAAGAAGAAGAAGAAGAAGAAGAAGAAGAAGAAGAAGAAGAAGAAGAAGAAGAAGAAGAAGAAGAAGAAGAAGAAGAAGAAGAAGAAGAAGAAGAAGAAGAAGAAGAAGAAGAAGAAGAAGAAGAAGAAGAAGAAGAAGAAGAAGAAGAAGAAGAAGAAGAAGAAGAAGAAGAAGAAGAAGAAGAAGAATAAGAAGAAGAAGAATAAGAAGAAGAAGAAGAAGAATAAGAAGAATAAGAATAAGAAGAATAAGAATAAGAAGAAGAAGAAGAAGAAGAAGAAGAAGAAGAAGAAGAAGAAGAAGAAGAAGAAGAAGAAGAAGAAGAAGAAGAAGAAGAAGAAGAAGAAGAAGAAGAAGAAGAAGAAGAAGAAGAAGAAGAAGAAGAAGAAGAAGAAGAAGAAGAAGAAAGAATAAGAAGAATAAGAATAAGAAGAAGAATAAGAATAAGAAGAAGAAGAATAAGAAGAAGAAGAAGAAGAAGAAGAAGAAGAAGAAGAAGAAGAAGAAGAAGAAGAAGAAGAAGAAGAAGAAGAAGAAGAAGAAGAAGAAGAAGAAGAAGAAGAAGAAGAAGAAGAAGAAGAAGAAGAAGAAGAAGAAGAAGAAGAAGAAGAAGAAGAAGAAGAATAAGAATAAGAAGAAGAAGAAGAAGAAGAAGAAGAAGAAGAAGAAGAAGAAGAAGAAGAAGAAGAAGAAGAAGAAGAAGAAGAAGAAGAAGAAGAAGAAGAAGAAGAAGAAGAAGAAGAAGAAGAAGAAGAAGAAGAAGAAGAAGAAGAAGAAGAAGAAGAAGAAGAAGAAGAAGAAGAAGAAGAATAAGAAGAAGAATAAGAAGAATAAGAAGAAGAAGAATAAGAAGAAGAAGAAGAATAAGAAGAAGAAGAATAAGAAGAAGAAGAAGAATAAGAAGAAGAAGAAGAAGAAGAAGAAGAAGAAGAAGAAGAATAAGAAGAAGAAGAATAAGAAGAAGAAGAAGAAGAATAAGAAGAATAAGAAGAATAAGAAGAATAAGAATAAGAAGAAGAAGAATAAGAAGAAGAAGAATAAGAATAAGAAGAAGAAGAAGAAGAAGAAGAAGAAGAAGAAGAAGAAGAAGAAGAAGAAGAAGAAGAAGAAGAAGAAGGGGGCACCCGCAACCTCCGAGACCCAGTAGCCTGCCGTGGTCGTGCCACCTCTGGCGCGGAAGGATGGCGGTGGCTCCCGAGCATCAGTGGCCAAGTCGTCCTTGTGAGATTCAGGAGCCCACCCTCAGGAGAAGGCGATCTTCATAGCCAAGCCAGCTCCTGGGGCGCTCGCCCCCAGCTCTTCTGCTGGGTTCGCGGAGGCTCAGGAGGCCCCGGCGCCTTCTGTTGCCGCTAACCTACAGGCCTTGGTGCCGACACCATCTCTTCCTTCTCCCACTACGCCGCTGGGCCGTGATCCTCCTGTTATGCCTGACGCTCTGGAGGAGGCTCTTTCCGCGTTAACCCAGGTTCACAGCAACCTTCAGGGTGTCGACCGTCGCCTGGCGCCGGGGCGGCTGGAGTTGATCTTGGGATGGCTGCGATCTGATACGTCTCCAACGTATCTATAATTTTTTATTGCTCCATGCTATATTATCTATTGTTTTAGGCAATATTGGGCTTTATTATCCACTTTTATATTATTTTTGGGACTAACCTATTAACCGGAGGCCCAACCCAGATTTGTTGTTGTATGCCTATTTCAGTGTTTCAAGCAAAAGGAATATCAAACGGAGTCCAAACAGAAAAATCCTTTTTGGAACGTGATTTTCTCACCGGATAAGACCCAGGAAACTTGGAGTGCACGTCAGAAGATACGGGAGCTGCCCACGAGGGTGGGGGCACGCCCACCCCTCTAGGACGCGCCCCCTGCCTCGTGGGGCCCCCGTGGCACCCCCGACGTACCTCTTTCACCCATATATACCGTCGTACCCTAAAACTTCCAGAACGGAAGATAGATCGGGAGTTCCGCCGCCGCAAGCCTATGTAGCCACCAAAAACCTCTCGGGACCCTGTTCTGGCACCCTGCCGGAGGGGGGATCCCTCACCGGTGGCCATCTTCATCATCCCGGCGCTCTCCATGACGAGGAGGTAGTAGTTCACCCTCGGGGTTGAGGGTATGTACCAGTAGCTATGTGTTTGATCTCTCTCTCTCTCTCTCGTGTTCTTGATTTGGCACGATCTTGATGTATCGCGAGCTTTGCTATTATAGTTGGATCTTATGTTTCTTCTCCCCCTTTTATCTCTTTTAATGGATTGAGTCTTCCCTTTGAAGTAATCTTATCGGATTGAGTCTTTAAAGATTTGAGAACACTTGATGTATGCCTTGCCGTGCTTATCTGTGGTGACAATGGGATATCACGTGCCACTTGATGTATGTTTTGGTGATCAACTTGCGGGTTCCGCCCATGAACCTATGCATAGGGGTTGGCACACGTTTTCGTCGTGATTCTCCGATAGAAACTTTGGGCACTCTTTCAAGTACTTTGTGTTGGATTGAATAGATGAATCTGAGATTGTGTGATACATATCGTATAATCATACCCACAGATACTTGAGGTGACACTGGAGTATCTAGGTGAGATTAGGGTTTTGGTTGATTTGTATCTTAAGATGTTATTCTTGTACGAACTCTAGGGCTGCTTGTGACACTTATAGGAATAGCCCAATGGATTGATTGGAAAGAATAACTTTGAGGTGGTTTCGTACCCTACCATAATCTCTTCGTTTGTTCTCCGCTATTAGTGTCTTTGGAGTGACTCTTTGTTGCATGTTGAGGGATAGTTATATGATCCAATTATGTTATTATTGTTGAGAGGACTTACACTAGTGAAAGTATGAACCCTAGGCCTTGTTTCCTATCATTACAATACCGTTTATGCTCACTTTTACTGCTTGCTACCTTGCTGTTTTTATATTTTCAGTTTACAAAAACCTATATCTGCCATCCATATTGCACTTGTATCACCATCTCTTCGCCGAACTAGTGCACCTATACAATTTACCATTGTATTGGGTGTGTTGGGGACACAAGAGACTCTTTGTTATTTGGTTGCAGGGTTTCTTGAGAGAGACCATCTTCATCCTACGCCTCCTACGGATTGATAAACCTTAGGTCATCCACTTGAGGGAAATTTTCTACTGTCCTACAAACCTGTGCACTTGCAGGCCCAACAATGTCTACAAGAAGAAGGTTGTGTAGTAGACATCAAGCTCTTTTCTGGCGACGTTGCCGGGGAGGCTAGGTAAGTGAAGGTATATCTTTAGATCTTGCAATCGAATCTTTTTGTTTCTTGTTTTAGCACTAGTTAGTTTATAAAAGAAAACTACCAAAAAATGGAATTGAGTTTGTCTCATACGCTTCATCTATTTAATATTTTTCGTGAGTATGATGGAAAGGAAAATTGTGCCAAAGTGTTAGAAGAAGAATGCATTAAATTGTTTGGCACTAAATCTTTGAATGATGAGCATGATTGCAATGTTGTTAGTATGAACTCCTTGAATATCCATAGTACTAATGATGATTGCTCTAGTCATGATGAAAATGTCTCCTATAAACATGTCAATATTTGTGGAGTAGATTGGGTTTGCAAGTACACACCAAATAGGGAAGATAGATATTGCAAGAGGCATAAGTACTTAGAAACCAAATTGTTGCAAGAAGATCTAGATGAATGTGCTGAAAGATTCAATATTTTTCGTGCCCCTTGTGAACTTTGCAATGAACATGGTCATTTAAAGCTCCAATGCTATTTGTTTCAAGATCAAGTCATGTCCAAATATTGTGATAATTTGATTACCCTTGAGCATCATAAAGAGCTTAGCCTTCTTTTGGGGTATGAAGAAATGAAACGTATAACTGAGGGTATTCCAAAATTTAATCTTGATAGAGTTCTTGATTTTGATCTAGAGAAGATTTATATGTATTGTGCGGTGAATTGCATTGAAAATCCTTATATTGCCAATTACATAAAGAAAATAAAACAAATAGAGGATGAAGAGAATACTAATGAAAGGGAAGAGACTTCCCAATATCCTCCTATTATTTCTTATGATGAATCAGGTAACGAGGAGGAGCCTTCTACTCAACCAATCTCATTAATAAGGAGCTCCAAAAAGAGGATTGAACCCACACATGATGTGGTGAAGAGGAAGAAAAGAAAAAGGAAGAGAGGTAAAAAGGTATCTCTCCCAAATAAAGTTGCTCCTATTATTGCCGTGCCTCATGAAAATGAAGATGATACAATTGATGATGATCTCGTTATGCCTATTGTTTGTTGTGATGATTATGATTGGGAAGATAATGATACTTCTTATGATCTTGAAAATCTTTTTGGCACTTGCTTGGAAGAATATAATAATTCTTATACTATTGGTGCTATCCATGCTATTAATGATGAGAGTGATTATGCTTATGATATGAAAAGGCCCAAGCTTGGGGAAGCTATGTTTGATGAGGATGACATATTTGAGAATATATTTGCTGAAATTAATGTTTGTCCCAAGCTTGGGGATGCTATGTTTAATAATGATGATATTTTTAGCCTCTCAAGTTTTGATATGCAAAGTTGTTATGATGATAGCATGACTTCTACCTATGATGATTATATTGATGAAAGTGGGTTTGGAAGAGTGTCAACTTTAGGAAGTAGTGATCCCACAATATTGGAGGATGTTGAATCTTATAATATCTATGAAATTGGATTTGGAGAGGTCATGACTTTATTTAGTGATGTATCCACTATTTCGGAAGAGGTTTCAATCGATTATGATGAGAACAAAGTTGCTACTTATGATGATTATTGTGATAAAACTTATGCTATAAAGAGTAGTGATGATTATATTTATAAAACTTGTCATGATTATGAGTACCCTTTCTCTGAACATTACTCTTTTAATGTGGAAACAATTTATAGTATTCAAGTCTCTTATGATACTCCCATTATTCCGAATGAAAAGAATTTTGCTTATGTGGATAGTAATAAAATTTCTATGCTAGTAGATCATGAAAAGAATGATTTAGGTGCTGGTTATAATGTTGAATTCATTCATGATGCTACTGAAAATCATTATGAGGGAGGAATATATGTTTGTAGGAATTGCAATAATATCAAGTTTCCTCTCTATGTGCTTAAAATCTTGAAGTTATGCTTGTTTTCCCTTCCTATGCAAGTTGATTATTGTTCCCATAAGTTATTTGTTCACAAAATATCTATGCATAGGAAGTGGGTTAGACTTAAATGTGCTAGTCATATTCTTCATGGCGCTCTCTTTATGTTTCAATTCTTATCTTTTATGTGGGCATCATTGAAATCATCATGCCTAGCTAGGGGCGTTAAACGATAGCGCTTGTTGGGAGGCAACCCAATTTTATTTTAGTTTCTTGATTTTTGGTTCTGTTTAGGAATAAATAATCCATCTAGCTTCTGTTAAGATGTGTTTTTATGTTTTAATTAGTGTTTGTGCCAAGTAGAACCTTTGGGAAGACTTGGGTGAAGTCTTTATGATCATGCTGTAAAAAAACAGAAACTTTAGCACTCACGAGATTAGCTAGAACTTTTTACTGGAGAGTGATATTTAGTTGATTATTTTTTCAGATGATTACTAGAAAAATTACTCAGGTCCACCAATTTATTTTAGAATTTTTGGAGTTCCATAAGTTTGCATTAGTTGCAGATTACTACAGATTGTTCTCTTTTTGACAGATTCTGTTTTCTATGTGTTGTTTGCCTATTTTGATGAATCTATGGCTAGTAAAATAGTTTATAAACCATAGATAAGTTGGAATACAGTAGGTTTAACACCAATATAAATAAAGAATGAGTTCATTACAGTACCTTGAAGTGGTGTTTTGTTTTCTTTCGCTAACGGAGCTCACGAGTTTTCTGTTAAGTTTTGTGTTGTGAAGTTTTCAAGTTTTGGGTAAAGATTCGATGGACTAGGGAATAAGGAGAGGCAAGAACCTAAGCTTGGGGATGCCCAAGGCAACCCAAGTTAATATTAAAGGATAACCAAGCGTCTAGGCTTGGGGATGCCCCGGAAGGCATCCCCTCTTTCGTCTTTGTTCATCGGTAACTTTACTTGGAGCTATATTTTTATTCGCCACATGATATGTGTTTTGCTTGGAGCGTCATTTTATTTTCTTTAGCTTTGCTTGATGTTTGAATAAATTACCAAGATCTGAAATTATTAAATGGGAGAGTCTTCACATAGTTGCATAATTATTCGACTACTCATCGATCTTCACTTATATCTTTCAGAGTAGTTTGTTGTTTGCTCTAGGGCTTCACTTATATCTTTTAGAGCACGAAGGTGGTTTTATTTTGTAGAAATAGATGAACTCTCATGCTTCACTTATATTATTTTGAGAGTCTTAAATAGCATAGTAATGTGCTTAAAATCCTAATATGCTAAGCATAAAAGATTTGTAAGAATTCTTATGAGTGTGTTGAATACTAAGAGAAGTTCGATGATTGATGATTGTTTTGAGATATGGAGGTAGTGATATCAAAGTTGTGCTAGCTGAGTAGTTGTGAATTTGAGAAATGCTTGCGTTGAAGTTTTCAAGTCCCGTAGCATGCACGTATGGTAAACGTTATGCAACAAATTTGAAACATGAGGTGTTATTTGATTGTCCTCCTTATGAGTAGCGATCGGGGACGAGCGATGGTCTTTTCCTACCAATCTATCCCCCTAGGAGCATGCGCGTAATGCTTTGGTTTTTGATGGCTTGTAGATTTTTTCAATAAGTATATGAGTTCTTTATCACTAATGTTGAGTCCATGGATTATACGCACTCTCACCCTTCCATCATTGCTAGCCTCTTCGGTACCGTGCATTGCCCTTTCTCACATTGAGAGTTGGTGCAAACTTCACCGGTGCATCCAAACCCCGTGATATGATACGCTCTTTCACACATAAATCTCCTTATATCTTCCTCAAAACAGCCACCATACCTACCTATTATGGCATTTCCATAGCCACTCCAAGATATATTGCCATGCAACTTTCCACCATACCGTTCTTCATGACACATTCATCATTGTCATATTGCTTAGCACGATCATGTAGTTGACATAGTATTTGTGGCAAAGCCACCATTCATAATTCTTTCATACTTGTCACTCTTGGTTCATTGCATATCCCGGTATACCGCCGGAGGCATTCATATAGAGTCATACTTTGTTCTAGTATCGAGTTGTAATCGTTGAGTTGTAAATAAATAGAAGTGTGATGATCATCATTCAATAGAGCATTGTCCCCAAAAAAGAGAAAGGCCAAAAAAAGAAGGCCCAAAAAAAAGAAAAAAAGAAAAAAGAGAAAAAGGGGCAATGCTACTATCCTTTTACCACACTTTTGCTTCAAAGTAGCACCATGTTCTTCATAGAGCGAGTCTCCTATATTGTGCTTAAAAGTAGCAACATAGTCTTCATGATAGAGAGTCTCTTGTTTTGTCACTTTCATATACTAGTGGGAACTTTTCATTATAGAACTTGGCTTGTATATTCCAACGATGGGCCTCCTCAAGTGCCCTAGGTCTTCGTGAGCAAGCAAGTTGGATGCACACCCACTAGTTTCTTTTGTTGAGCTTTCATACATTTACAGCTCTAGTGCATCCGTTGCATGGCAATCCCTACTCCTCGCATTAACATCAATCGATGGGCATCTAAATAGCCCATTGATTAGACTCGTTGATGTGAGACTTTGTCCTTTTTTGTCTTCTCCACATAACCCCCATCATTATATTCTATTCCACCCATAGTGCTATATCCATGGCTCGCACTCATGTATTGCGTGAAGGTTTATGAGTTTGAGATTATTAAAGTATGAAACAATTGCTTGGCTTGTCATCGGGGTTGTGCATGATGAGAGCATTCTTGTGTGACAAAAATGGAGCATGACTAAACTATATGATTTTGTAGGGATAAACTTTCTTTGGCCATGTTATTTTGAGATGACATAATTGCTTAGTTAGTATGCTTGAAGTATTATTATTTTTATTTCAATATGAACTTTTGTCTTGAATCTTTCGGATCTGAATATTTATATCACAAGTAAGAAGAATTACATTGAAATTATGCCAACTAGCATTCCACATCAAAATTTATCTTTTTTATCATTTACCTACTCGAGGACGAGCAGGAATTAAGCTTGGGGATGCTTGATACATCTCCAACGTATCTATAATTTTTGATTGCTCCATGCTATATTATCTACTGTTTTAGGCAATATTGGGCTTTATTATCCACTTTTATATTATTTTTGGGACTAACCTATTAACCGGAGGCCCAGCCCAGATTTGCTGTTTTATGCCTATTTCAGTGTTTCGAGGAAAATGAATATCAAACGGAGTCCAAACAGAAAAATCCTTTTTGGAACGTGATTTTCTCACCGGATAAGACGCGGGAAACTTGGAGCGCACGTCAGAAGATACGGAAGCTGCCCACGAGGGTGGGGGCGCGCCCACCCCTCTGGACGCGCCCCCTGCCTCATGGGGCCCCCGTGGCTCCCCCGGCGTACCTCTTTCACCCATATATACCGTCGTACCCTAAAACTTCCAGAACAGAAGATAGATCGGGAGTTCTGCCGCCGCAAGCCTCTGTAGCCACTAAAAACCTCTCGGGACCCTGTTCCGGCACCCTGTCGGAGGGGGGATCCCTCACCGGTGGCCATCTTCATCATCCCGGCGCTCTCCATGATGAGGTGGGAGTAGTTCACCCTCGGGGCTGAGGGTATGTACCAGTAGCTATGTGTTTGATCTCTCTCTCTCATGTTCTTGATTTGGCACGATATTGATGTATCGCGAGCTTTGCTATTATAGTTGGATCTTATGTTTCTTCTCCCCTCTTCTCTCTTGTAATGGATTGAGTTTTCCCTTTGAAGTAATCTTATTGGATTGAGTCTTTAAAGATTTGAGAACACTTGATGTATGTCTTGTCGTGCTTATCTGTGGTGACAATGGGATATCACATGCCACTTGATGTATGTTTTGGTGATAAACTTGCGGGTTCCGCCCATGAACCTATGCATAGGGGTTGGCACACGTTTTCGTCGTGATTCTCCGGTAGAAACTTTGGGCACTCTTTCAAGTACTTTGTGTTGGATTGAATAGATGAATCTGAGATTGTGTGATGCATATCGTATAATCATACCCACGGATACTTGAGGTGACATTGGAGTATCTAGGTGACATTAGGGTTTTGGTTGATTTGTATCTTAAGGTGTTATTCTAGTACGAACTCTAGGGCTGTTTGTGACACTTATAGGAATAGCCCAATGGATTGATTGGAAAGAATAACTTTGAGGTGGTTTCGTACCCTACCATAATCTCCTCGTTTGTTCTCCGCTATTAGTGTCTCTGGAGTGACTCTTTTTTGCATGTTGAGGGATAGTTATATGATCCAATTATGTTATTATTATTGAGAGGATTACACTAGTGAAAGTATGAACACTAGGCCTTGTTTCCTATCATTGCAATACCGTTTACGCTCACTTTTACTGCTTGCTACCTTGCTATTTTATATTTTCAGTTTACAAAAACCTATATCTACCATCCATATTGCACTTGTATCACCATATCTTCGCCGAACTAGTGCACCTATACAATTTACCATTGTATTGGGTGTGTTGGGGACACAAGAGACTCTTTGTTATTTGGTTGCAGGTTCATTCTACGCCTCCTACGGATTGATAAACCTTAGGTCATCCACTTGAGGGAAATTTGCTACTGTCCTACAAACCTGTGCACTTGCAAGCCCAACAACGTCTACAAGAAGAAGGTTGTGTAGTAGACATCATGATCCGACGCGTCTATCAGGGCAGCATGGAGCCAGGACATAGCAGCCTCCAAGGAGGGTGAATGGGCCGCTGACCTAGCCACAGCCGCCCATGACGTGGCGCTGAAGGATGCTGAGGCCGCCAAGGAGCGCTGCCGGGTGGCGGAGGCCGAGCTGGAGACCCTACTCAATGAGCATGCCGCCGAGACTCGTCAGTGTGAGGCGCGGGAGGGGAAGCTGAAGGATCGAGAAGATGCGGTCGCCAGCCGTGACACCGAGATGGAGCAGTCAGCGCGGGCACAGGCCATGGAGCACGATTGCCTGGAGAAGTTGAAGAAGGAGGTGGAGGGGAGAGAAGGCCCTACTAGAGGCCAAGGATAACACCCTTGCCATCGATCATGACGCCTTCGATTCCCTCAAGGAGAGGTCCCGCAAGGCATTGCGGGAGCTCTATGGAAGGGGGTTGAAGAAGCCGTTCGTGACTGCTGAGGAGGGCCCTGCCGAGCTGCTCCCCCAGCTTGTCGAGGTGCTCGAGGGTGTTGCCCATGGGGTCGGCACCATGGTGGAAGGGGAAGCCCACACGCTCTCCTCCTCGTCTATGACGCGCGTCTTCAGCCACCTCCATCTTCGCGACCCAAGCACCGACCTTGGAGCTCTGCTCGAGCCTGTGGATAAGGGGCGCTACACAGCCGCTGCCGAAGCCGTGAAGGATCTGGTGGAGACCCTAGTGGAGAAGTTCCTCGCCATCGACCCTGCACCTCCGGCTGACAGTGCCGCCGATCCTTCAGCCACGGCCGATGGCACGGGTGATGGCGACATTGTCGATGAAGGGGCACTCCCTGACCGCAATGCCCAGGGCTGAAGGGAAGGCTTGCTCGTGGTGCTCCTCTCCACTTTTATTTTCCTGCAAGATGCACTATGCCTCATGGAGGCATTAAAACTTCCATTTGGTATTTGAAGAACAATATGTCTTGTAATAATTTGTTAGGATTCTGCGATTTCCTTCCCGTTGCTTTAGTGCTCTGCGTCGGCAGATCCCGGCCTCGCGCATGCCTCAGCAGCCGTTGGGTCATCCGGATCACTAGGACAAGACTAAGGGGTGAGGGGCTACGTGACCAGTTAGGCTCCTAAGTCGCGATGCTCGGTAGTCCCCCTTGATGTGCAAACAGCCCTCAGGAAGGCAATGTGAAAGTACGCCTTAGTGTTATGCGCCGGCAAGGCCCAGCCCCGCGCATGCCTCAGCCGTCGTTGGGTCGTACGGATCACCAAGACGAGACCAAGGGGTGAGGGGCTACATGACCAATTAGGCTCCTTAGTCGCGATGCTTAGGAATCCCCCTTGACGTGCAAACAGACCCCCATACATGTCCTCGCCAAGGTCCCGCACGAGAGGGGCGCGCGACGACCAGGTCCGAGGGACCTGGTGTAGGATCGAAAGTATGTCTAGAGGGGGGTGATTAGACTACTTGACCAAATAAAAATCTAGCCTTCTCCCAATTTTAGTTCTTGGAAGATTTTAGCAACTTAGAACAAGTCAAGCAATCTTAACACAATTCAAGAAAGCACGCAAAGAGTATATGAGCAGCGGAAAGTAAAGCATGCAACTTGCAAGAATGTAGAGGGAAGGGTTTGGAGGATTCAAACGCAATTGGAGACACGGATGTTTTTGTCGTGGTTCCGATAGGTGGTGCTATCGTACATCCACGTTGATGGAGACTTCAACCCACGAAGGGTAACGGTTGCGCGAGTCCACGGAGGGCTCCACCCACGAAGGGTCCACGAAGAAGCAATCTTGTCTATCCCACCATGGCCATCGCCCACGAAGGACTTGCCTCACTAGCGGTAGATCTTCACGAAGTAGGCGATCTCCTTGCCCTTACAAACTCCTTGGTTCAACTCCACAATCTTGTCGGAGGCTCCCAAGTGATACCTAGCCAATCTAGGAGACACCACTCTCCAAGAAGTAACAAATGGTGTGTTGATGATGAACTCCTTGCTCTTGTGCTTCAAATGATAGTGTCCCCAACACTCAACTCTCTCTCACAGGATTTGGATTTGGTGGAAAGAAGATTTGAGTGGAAAGCAACTTGGGGAAGGCTAGAGATCAAGATTCATATGGTAGGAATGGGATATCTTGGTCTCAACACAAGTGTAGGTGGTTCTCTCTCGAAAAATGTAAGTTGGAAGTGTAGGTTCGTTCTGATGGCTCTCTCCATGAATGAAGAGGAGGTGGAGGGGTATTTATATCCTCCACACAAAATCTAACCGTTACACACAACTTGCCAAACTCGGTGGGACTGAATTGGTAAACTCGGTCGGACTAATTCAACAAATCTAGTGACCCTTAGGATTTTCGGTGGGACAGACATGCAACTCGGTAGGACCGATATGGTTAGGGTTAGGGCATAACGTAATCTCGGTGAGACCGATTACACAAACTCGATGGGACCGATTTTGGTAATAAGCTAACCAGAGAGTTGGTCAGGTAAACTCGGTGGGACTGATTCGCTCATTTCGGTGAGACCGAAATGTTACAAAAGGGAAACAGAGAGTTTAGATTGCAATCTCGGTGAGACCAGTCGCTCATCTCGGTGGGACCGAAACGTTGCGAAGGGTAATAGAAAGATTGCAACCCCATCTCGGTGAGACCGAGATCCCTATCGGTGAGACCGACTTGCCTAGGGTTTGTGGCAGTGGCTATGATATCTGAACTCGGTGGCGCCGGATAGAAAGAATCGGTGGGGCCGAGTTTGACTTTGGTTTAGGTCATATGTGGATGTGAGGAAGTAGTTGAGGGCTTTGGAGCATATTACTAAGCACTTCGAGCAAGAGCCTCATTAAGCAACACCTCATCCCTCCTTGATAGTATTGGCTTTTCCTATAGACTCAATGTGACCTTGGATCACTAAAATAGAAAATGTAGAGTCTTGAACTTTTGAGCTTGAGCCAATCCTTTTGTCCTTAGTATTTTGAGGGGCCCAATTTTCTCATCCATGCAATGCCAATCATTGAGCATTCCTGAAATATTAGTCTTGAAATAGCATTAGCTCAATGAACTATATGTTGTTAGGAATTACCAAAACCACCTAGGGATAGTTGCACTTTCAATCTCCCCCTTTTTGGTAATTGATGACAACATATAGATCAAAGCTTCGACAAATGATAATAAGAGTGAAAAACATTTTCGCTTTGAGAAGTATGTGAAAAGCAAGAGCTTCCCCTAAATTTGTGCATAGTTTAAGATTTGCTTTGGACTGCAAATGCACAAAGAGTTAGGACCATGGGTTACTCTTCCATGTCACATACATCTTGGTGGAGCGCTCAAAATGATAATAATTAAAATACATGCACTCATCACCAAGCAAAGTGAGTGATCATATGGAATATAAAAGGATAATGTCATCAAACAAGCATAAAGGTAGTATATGATCAAACACATGATCACCCAAGTATCATACACAAGCATAAAGTATCTCAAACGAGCAAATAACAAAGTTCAACCACCAAGGAGAAATGCAAGAGAGAACAAAAGCAACACTCTCTCTCGAAGCCTATGATCTATACATTTTCTCCCCCTTTGGCAACAAGTTACCAAAAAGTTCATAAAAAATGCATAGTGCTAGATCATCACTCAGGCTTGGTCTTCAGGTGGTGGTGTGGACAGAACTCCAAGGACGAAGGCGTCAGTCAATGTAGATGGAGCTGGTGGAGTAGGTGCTGGAGCTGGTGGCACTGAAGTTGTAGCTGGTGCAGATGAAGTTGCTCCAGTGTTTGTGACAGGCATAGCAGCAGACCTCTGACCTCTGGGCACTCTAGCAAAAGCATCAGTGGTTGTCTTGCCCTTCTTCTCCTGCACTTCCTCCTGAAGTTGCTCAACAACAGACTGTATCTCAGTGACCTTCACATCTAAGTCGTAGAACTTCTGCTCCATGATCCTCTCCAAGCTCTCCTGGTTTCGAGTCAGGGTGGCCAGTCCCTTCTCAATCCTCAGAGTGGAGGAAATCAAGTAGCCAAGCTGATCTTGCTTTCTCTTCAGAAGATACTGAGATGCCTCATCCATGGTTGGCATCTTTGCATCTTTCTCAGTCCTTGCCTTCTCCCTCTTTGCTTGTGCTTGCACAGAAGATGGTTCATTTTCATCCATCACCACAGTGTTGTCCTCAAAGTCTAGGTAGATGGGCAGGTGCTCCTTGTCCAGCAGATATGTGCCATTGCCCATCTTGGAGTTGATTAGCTCCTGAATCTGTGGGGAATAACCACAACTCCTCTTCTGATCTGCAGCTGTCCCCTTTATGGATTCCACAATTAGGCTCATGACCTTGAACTTCTGTGGAACATCAAAAATGTGCAGCAAGTTGATGGAGTGACCTCTGATCATTCTTTGATCACCTGACTTGGGCAGAAGTGTGTGCCTGAGGATCCAGTTGATTGTGGGTGGGCCTGACAGCAAGTTTTTCACAGAACCTAGCTGGTGAGTCTCAAGATCTGCATCAGGAATCTCCTTGTACATGCTAGCCATGGAGTTGTGATCCTTCTTCTTCTTAGCATAGACATCCAAGTCATCTTCTTGTTCTTCTGGGGCAATGATCAACTGAGCACATTCTTCAACTGTTGACTGGTACCTAGTGCCTTCAGACATCCAGACAATCCTTCCATCTGGGTAGAAGTGAGCTGTGGAGTAGAACTGCATGATAAGCTCATCATTCCATTTTGTGAGCTTCTGAGCCACAAACTCATCAACTCCACAAGCCTTGAAACTGTCAAAGACTCCAGGGTAGTGTTCTTCATTCTCCTTGATGTAATCCCAGTTGACCCATCTCATGTCACACACTATTGGCTTCTTGTCAAGCAACGCTGTCTCATAGAAGTCATGTTGTTCCTTGGTATGGAACCTGTAGTCCACAGTAGTTCTTCTTCTGGTGGCATATGGATCTGACTCTCTCCATAGCCTCAATCTTGAATCCTTCCTTATCTTCATGTTCTCAGCTACTGGATGAGCATCATTGTGATCTGGAATTTTTGGCTTCAACTTCCTCAAGACATGTGACTCATCGTCTTCTTCTTCCATTGCATCTTCAAGCACTGGGGCCTTGTTCTTCTCTGCTGCTGGGATGTTCCTGGTGCTCCTCTTGGGTGCAGTTTTGGGTTTTGGAGCAGCTGGCTTGGGAGTTTCTTTGGGCTTAGATGGAGCAGCCCCTCATCTTATGGCATCTCCCATGAGCTTCTGGGCTTTAGGTGCTGGTGCAGCAACCTCTTCCTCTTCCTCTTCAGAGTCTCTCATCGTAGATGTCTTGCCTAGAACTCTGGCAGTGGTCTTCTTGACCCTCTCTTTCCTCTTCTTGCCATCTCCAGCTTCCTTGGGTTTAAGAGTGAACACCATTGTTTCACCTGTGGCAACTTTCCTTGGCTTAGACATTGGTTGTCTTCTTGCTGGAGCCTTTATCTTCATTCCTGGCTTAGTTGCAGCAGTTGTGACTTTCTCCTTTTTGAGCACTTTCTTCTTTGAGGTGGCTTCTTCCTCCTCAGCCACATAGTCCTCATCCTATGAATCTGAGGTTCTTTTCTTGTTGGCCCTTGTGGCAGCCTTTGGCAAGTTGCTGGGTGTGCTCCTGCTTCCATCATCTGAGCTGCTAGAGGGACTAGTGCCCTCACTCATGTGAACCTGCTCCTCAGATTTGTTCTGATTGTCACTCTGATCTGACATGATGCAGACACTGACAGCAGACCCTGTGAATAGATTATAGATGAGGTAGGGTGGATGAGCATCACAAAGTGCAGAGGATTTTGCAAAAGAATGAATCAAAAACTTAGTTTTAGTTTTCCACAGAAAGCATTTCGGATCTACCGATTTGAAATCTTGGTGATACTGAAGCAGCTATTGGAAACTAAACTAGTGAACTCAGTCAGACCGAGTCACAGTTCGGTGGCACCAAGACTGCTAGGGTTTCACAAATACTCAAACTCGATCACACCGATTTTCAATTCTCGGTCAGACCGAGAATCACATGTGCAATGGCCTGAGCCAAATCGGTGGAAATGATTTCAACAACTCGGTCAGTCCGAGATGGTTTCGGCGGAAACCTAACCCTAAATTTTCAATCCACAACTAAACTATGGAGTGTTTTCATTGGATAGAGTGATCTCAATTGTGGCAAGATACATGGCAAAACAATGTGCTGGGGAATCGGAGTGAGAACATCACAAAGATCAAGTCCATACCCTAGTTCGGCGATGGACTTGCTACGGCGGCAACGGCGGAGACGATCCCGTTGACGGTGATGGAGACCAGCGAGTGGAGGCAGCTGGCGACGAGGAGGACGATTCGGAGACCTAGGGAGGCAGAGCAGGCTGAGCGCGGGCGAAGAGGTTCGGAAAGTTTTCCAAATTTTGGCACGTGGGTATATATAGCCTGACCCTATCGGTGTGACCGAGTGGAACAACTCGGTGGCACCGAGATGCATAACTGCAAGCAGTTACTACAACTCGGTGTGACCGAAAATTTCTAATCGGTTGCATCGAGATTGAAAACCTAGATCGACTTAGTGATCTCGGTATGACCGAAATGGATGAATCGGTCAGACCAAAATGCACAAAGAAGTTTTTGAAGTTTAAGTCCATGACGAATCGCGGACTCCGAGTGCTCCTTACACAGAGTGGTTCGAATCTGACTTGATCAAATTTTGTGATGCAGCATGAATAGAGTTTGAGACGAGAAGAGCATAGATAGATAGAGAAGGTTCTTAGCCATTCTTGTCCATCCACTTGGCAAGAGAAAAAGAAACCAATCAATCAAAACAACAAGTGGATGTCCTCAAATGAGTAAATTATGCAACCAACATGCTCACACAATAAAGTGGCAAATGAAATATGTGGCAAGGCATGCACAACCAATTCTAGCATCTATCAAGCAATTGGCGATGACTAGGTCATCTATATATGAGTATATTGACTTAGGAGTCAAATGAGAACATTTGATCATAGGTCATACTCATCGTTTAAGCACAAGTGGGGTTACCACTTTTACATAAAGCGTTGTTGTGTTCACACCATTTGAGTTGCTTTAGCTCAATTCTTAGAGTAAAGCTCCCCCTAGATGTGAGATCCCCCCTAAGAGGGATGAACTAACCTTGGGTTTTGTCGATGATGACTTCATGTAGGTGTTGAAAATGTGGATGCTCTAAGTTGATGTAGATCATTCGGAGCTATCCTTTGGAGTGAGTTGCACTTTCAATACCTACACGGGTTAGTCCCACAAGGAACAAACAAGGATATCCATAGACATAGAGTGATGCACACACAAGATGATGTCTATGAGAGCATTACGTTACCTTGTCCCTTGTCTTACCAACAAGAGGGTTTATGACTCCTTGAACTAGTGCAAGATGTGGAAGTTGATTGCACTTGTTCTTGCCAAAATGATAAGAGTGAAGTATGTTGGCGAAGTCACCCTCAAGAACTCTCTAGTTCTTCTTCTTCGGGATCCACACCATCTTGATGGGAATCCTCGGAGTTGTAGTTGTACTTGATGAGGTGGAATTTGATGTAGTCTTGGGAACCCACTTGACCAAGGCCTTAGGAGCTTCTTCAAATGCATCAACTTCCTCTTGAAGCTTGTCCTTGCCTTTTTCCTTGTGGTCTTGCGGTGGAAGATCATCTTGAGCTTGTGTCCCTTTGAAAGAAGTAGCATCATACTTCTCTTGTTGAGGAACAAACTTCTTCTTGGGGTATTGATCTTCTTCCCACTCAACTCCATTGGCATTGAACTTTCGTTCAAAACCAATACCTTGGTTCTTCCGGTGCCTTCCTTGCTTGCGTACAATTTCCTCGAATTGCTTACTCCCGGCAAGGCTCTTGTAAACACCTTTCTCTATAATTCCCTTCAATAAGCTATTTTCTTGCTCAAGTGTAACTTGGCTAAGATAATCATTAGTGCAATCAAGAGAACTACTAGAAGTAACAATATTGGATTTAGCATGATTATTGTTACTACTAGAGGAAGAATCCTTGTTCTTGTTACTAGACTTGACTTGAGGCATGTAAGTGGATAAGAGTAAACGCTTGGCAATGTAAGAAGAACTCTTCTTGCGAAGATCATCATTGATTGCCTTTAAGAACTCATGTTCTTGCTCAAGATTGAGCTTCTCAAAACGTAATTTCTCATGAGTCCTTAAAAGTTCTCGATGATCTCCTAAGATAGTTTCATGAGCTAACTTAAGAGTGTATAGTTCTTTAGTTAGAGACTCAATCTTCTCCTTATCATTGTCATTCGTTTCATCTTGATTAGCATGATTAATTTACATTTCATCATAGTATTCATCACTAGAGTTGTCAACAAGTAAATCATCATCACCTAACAAGTCATCTTCATCACGATTGAAATCAACATACTCGGGGTGTGATACCTTTGGACCTTTGGCCATGAAGCATCTTCCAATTCCTTCATTTGGTGAATCAAATATGTCGTAGGAGTTGGTTGACACAAGTGCTAGACCGGCAACACCTTCATCTTGAGTATATTCAGAGTCGGAGTGATAGCTTCTCTCGGAGTGATTGTCGGAGTCGGAGCCGGATACCCATTCACCAATATGAGCTTGATGTCTTTGTTTTGTGTAGCTCCTTGATGACTTGCCCTTCCTTTCCGAATCATTGCTTCTCCGAGAGGATCTTCGTTCATAACGATCATCCCTACTCCTTCTCTCCCTTGATGGTGATTCTTCTCTTCTACTTCTTTTTTTGGGAGAATCTTCTCTTCTCTTGTAGGGGGCCGTACACTCATTTGAGTAGTGTCCGGGTCTTCCACAATTGTAGCAATTTCACTCTCGACTAGAAGATCTTTTTTTGTTGTAGGACCTTGACTTGGAACTTCTCTCTTTGCTTCTACTCTTGTAGAACTTGTTGAAGTTCTTCACCATTAAGCTCAGTTCTTCATTGAAGGTTTGTTTCTCACTTGATGATGTGGGAGCTTCACATGAGGCTTTCTAAGCACCGCTTGACTTGTTATGGAGCTCCTCCTTATCCTTGAGTGACATCTCATGAGCAACAATTCTTCCAATGACTTCCGTTAGCTTGAGATCTTTGTAATTTGGCATCATTTGGATCAATGTGCATACGGTATCATATTTTCCATCCAAGGCTCTTAGGATCTTCTTGATGATGAATTTGTCGGTCATATCTTCACTTCCTAAGCCAGCAATCTCATTTGTGATAAGAGCAAGTCTAGAGTACATTTTAGCGACACCTTCACCATCCTTCATTTTGAACTTGTCAAGTTGACTTTGAAGCACATCCAACTTGGATTCCTTGACGGAGTCGGTACCTTTGTGCATATCAATCAAAGTATCCCAAATTTCCTTTGCATTCTCAAGACGGCTGATTTTGTTGAATTCTTCGGGGCACAATCCGTTGGAGAGGATATCACAAGCTTGAGAATTGTATTATAGCATCTTCAACTCTTCTGCGGTAGCTTCACGGTTCAGTTCTCTCCCGTCAAATAATTCACCTTGCAAGCCAATACACACAGTAGCCCAAACGACGGGGTTATGTCCAGGAATATGCATTTTTATCTTATGCTCCAACTAGCAAAATTAGTGCCATCAATGTAAGGACCTCTACGGTGGTAATTTCCCTCGCTAGACGCCATACTCTCCTAGGTAGTGAAACCAAGGCTATGACCACCAAAAGCTATGGAAATCAAAGCAAATGGAGACCAAAGCTCTGATACCACTTGTAGGATCGAAAGTATGTCTAGAGGGGGGTGATTAGACTACTTGACCAAATAAATATCTAGCCTTTTCCCAATTTTAGTTCTTGGCAGATTTTAGCAACTTAGAACAAGTCAAGCAATCTTAACACAATTCAAGCAAGCACGCAAAGAGTATATGAGCAGCAGAAAGTAAAGCATGCAACTTGCAAGAATGTAGAGGGATGGGTTTGGAGGATTCAAATGCAATTGGAGACACGGATGTTTTTGTCGTGATTCCGATAGGTGGTGCTATCGTACATCCACGTTGATGGAGACTTCAACCCATGAAGGGTAACGGTTGCGCGAGTCCATGGAGGGCTCCACCCACTAAGGGTCCACGAAGAAGCAACCTTGTCTATCCCACCATGGCCATCACCCACGAAGGACTTGCCTCACTAGCGGTAGATCTTCATGAAGTAGGCGATCTCCTTGCCCTTACAAACTCCTTGGTTCAACTCCACAATCTTGTCGGAGGCTCCCAAGTGACACCTAGCCAATCTAGGAGACACCACTCTCCAAGAAGTAACAAATGGTGTGTTGATGATGAACTCCTTGCTCTTGTGCTTCAAATGATAGTCTCCCCAACACTCAACTCTCTCTCGCGGGATTTGGATTTGGTGGGAAGAAGATTTGAGTGGAAAGCAACTTGGGGAAGGCTAGAGATCAAGATTCATATGGTAGGGATGGGATATCTTGGTCTCAACACAAGTGTAGGTGGTTCTCTCTCAGAAAATGTAGGTTGGAAGTGTAGGTTCGTTCTGATGGCTCTCTCCATGAATGAAGAGGAGGTGGAGGGGTATTTATAGCCTCCACACAATATCTAACTGTTACACACAACTTGCCAAACTCGATGGGACTGAATTGGTAAACTCGGTCGGACAGATTCAGCAAATCTAGTGACCCTTATGATTTTCGGTGGGACCGACATGCAACTCGGTAGGACCGATATGGTTAGGGTTAGGGCATAACGTAATCTCGGTGAGACCGATTACACAAACTCGGTGGGACCGATTTTGGTAATAAGCTAACCAGAGAGTTGGTCAGGTAAACTCGGTGGGACCGATTCGCTCATTTCGGTGAGACCGAAATGTTACAAAAGGGAAACAGAGAGTTTACATTGCAATCTTGGTGGGACCGATCGCTCATCTCGGTGGGACCAAAACGTTGCGAAGGGTAATAGAAAGATTGCAACCCCATCTCGGTGAGACCGAGATCCGTATCGGTGAGACCGATTTGCCTAGGGTTTGTGGCAGTGGCTATAACATCTGAACTCGGTGGCGTCCGATAGAAAGAATCGGTGGGGCCGAGTTTGACTTTTGGTTTAGGTCATATGTGGATGTGAGAAAGTAGTTGAGGGCTTTGGAGCATATTACTAAGCACTTCGAGCAAGAGCCTCATTAAGCAACACCTCGTCCCTCCTTGATAGTATTGGCTTTTCCTATAGACTCAATGTGACCTTGGATCACTAAAATAGAAAATGTAGAGTCTTGAACTTTTGAGCTTGAGCCAATCCTTTTGTCCTTAGTATTTTGAGGGGTCCACTTTTCTCATCCATGCCATGTCAATCATTGAGCTTTCCGGAAATATTAGTCTTGAAATAGCATTAGCTCAATGAACTATATGTTGTTAGGAATTACCAAAACCACCTAGGGATAGTTGCACTTTCACCTGGCAGGGTGGCGTATGCTAGGTGTGACCTGAGCATAGCCCCCAGTGCCCAGCCCCCTCGCGCGACTCTCCCAAGTGGAAAGCATTGCGATGAGGCTGGTCACTGAGCCTGGCGGCTCCCTGAGGTTGATGCGGCCATAGGGCAGCCCCCAGTTGTTTATCACCAGCGCGGAGCATAGCGCTTCCACACTTGCACAGGCATAGCCGCTCCTCGATCATGTCGACTGCTAGCATGAGGCATGGTGCTTCCACTGGTGCGTGGGCGAGGGCTGCCATTGAGTGGAGCCCCCGGGGCGTGTACAGCCCCGCCCTGACATGTGGCTTGCACGGAAGGCCTAGACGAGGTGTGTCTAGGCACTCGTGAGCTAGCGCGGGACTCACGAGGCCCTGCCTCAAGGTGGGTTGCGACTGACTTTGATTCTTCACAACTGTGGTGACCTGCAAGATGGTTAAGCAACCTACACCGAATGAATCTCCTGAGGCAATCACATCAGAAGGCCAAACACCAATGACCCCATGAGGTGTCGTGAATGGGGCCGGACCGCCAGACAGAGCTTAGTCGTTGGGTTTATGGACACTACAGGGACGGACCCGAGCACAGACGTCGTGCCCAGTCTTCTCATGCGAAAAATCCTGAAGAAAGACAACCGGCGCGCGGCTCCCATGGTGGCGAGGCACCAGGTCATGCGCCCTAGCTCATCCGCCCGTGATTAGCTCATGCGAGAACCAAGCACCAAGGACCATGGGAGGTGAAGTACACGGGAGCTTTCCCGTGAGCCAGAGCTCAACCTCTTGGATTTAGCGACGCTGCAGGGATGGACCCGAGCACAAACGTCGTGCCGGCCCTTAATCATGAGGCGGTCGTGGGTGGGTTCACAAGGGCGCACGAAGTTCATGGCATCGAAGTGCCAGACTAGCAGGTGATAATCATAAAGTAACTCATAGGAGGAGGCAATCTAGCTCAGGTAAATGCAAGAACGATACATGCTGCAGGGACGGACCCCTGCGGCTTGGGGATGATGCAGCCCGAGGGGCGCCCCCAACAGAGTAAAGTTAAAGATGCAAAGGGTACACGCCGCAGGGACAGACCCATGCGACTTGGGGGTAATGCAGCCCGAGGGGCGCTCCCAACTGAATAAACTAGAAATTTTCACCTGGCACCGTTGTTGGAGGGATGTGGAAGCAGCCGAAGACGCATGTTGAAGAAGTCGCTCCTCATGAGCCGCCTGTATCCCGAGTCTCGGGAGGCTCTGGGGGCTCGGGGGGCTCATAAAGGACCGTCACCATTTCCGCTAGGACTGCGTGGTTCCTGGCCTCCTGAGCTGCCAAAATGCTCTGTAGGTGATGCTGGAAGGCGACAACCGCATTCGGAAAGCCGAATGGCATGCGAACATAGCTGTGAGGTGGACCCTCGCATCGGCCAACACGCGAAGGCTAGAAGCGCTCCTGGGATGCGGTCCTGTTGAGCCCTGGGATGTTGACGCATACGCGCAACTCGTCGTCCTCGCCAGGACAAGGAGCTGCGCCAGGCGATGGGCGGCGGTCACCCCGCATGACTCTCGCCTCTTGAAACTCCTCGGTCGGCTTGGTAATGAACTCCCGATCACCTGGCACCCCGTGCCTTGTGCTCCGCTGAGGGAAGCGTGCGGTGAAGCATGCCTTCATGTGGTGCCCGAGTGCCTCCCTCGTGGCATTGGCTAGGTCAGAGGCCCTCAAGAAGAGAGCCCCCAAGCCTAGCCAGAGGAGGGCGCCGGGCGTGCCTTCCTATGCGAGAGAGGGAGGATCCCCAACTGTGGGCGTTGACCCTGAGGTGGTGCCGCTGAAGACACCGCCCTCCTGAGGTTTTTGATGGAGTAGATGCTTCTTCTTCTTGGGGACTGCCTCAGAAGGGTAGATGGCACCTTCGTTGTGCGGGTCATCAACTACCGCAGCTTGGTAGGCGCGCTCGAGGGAGCACACCGCATCCTTTTACTCGCAGGCGATCATGATGATGCCGTGGTTCCCTGCCATCTTGAGGACGTTGTAGCCGTGGTGAGTCATCACCATGAACTTGCTGAGGGCCGGATACCCAAGGATGGCATTGTACGGTAGGCGGATGTGGGCGACGTCGAAGTTGATGAGCTCGGTGCAGTAGTTGTCACGCTGGCCAAAGGTGACAGGGAGACGGATCTGCCCTATCCGAGTGGTGGAGCCGTCAGTTACTCCTGAGAAGGGCTTGGTGGGTTGCAGCCGATCATATGGCACTTGGAGGCGGTCGAACATCTCGATGGAAAGAACATTGAGTCCCGCACCGCCATCAATGAGGGTCTTGGTGACAAGGACGTTGCTGATGACGGACGAGCAGAGCATCGGGAGGGTGCCAACAGTTGCCGCGCACTTGAGCTGGTCGGACGAGCTGAAGGTGATGGTGCACTTGGACCACCTAAGCGGGCGGGTGGCCTCAAGCCTGGGGAGGGCCACGTTCACCTCGTGAGCGAACTGTTTGAAGATGTGCTGAGAGGCTGGGGCCTGAGCGCCACCCAAGATGCAGGCGATGGCACGCGGTTCCTGGAAGCCCCCAGCCCCCTCGTCCTGGTGATGGTCTTCGTTTCTCCTCAATGGTGGTGGCAGCGGAGGGAGGCCGGCGTTGCCCTGAGGTCGGTCCTCACGAGGCTGATCTCTCCAGGCGCCCTCGCGAGGCTGGCCTTGCCAGCGGTCCTAACGAGGCTGGTCACGCCAATCCTGGCGAGGGTCATGGTCGTCCCATCGTCCTCCGTTTCGTCCTCCTCCTTGGGCGTAGCCCTTCTCACCGCACTCGGGGCGTCGACCGAAGCACCCATCGCGGATGACCCTGAGCTCATGGAAGTCATTGGTGTTGTGGTTGTGTACGTTGTGGAAGGCGCACAACTGGCGGTTGGCCTTCGATGACTCTGGGTGGTCGCGGCCGCGCTTCATCTCTGGTTCTGCCGCAAGCACGACAGCCCCGTTGCGCTTCATGTCCTTGGTCTTGGCCTTCTTGTCTTTTGGGTCGATAGATGGAAGCTCGAGGAGGGAGAGGCGTCCCTCCTCAGCTCTCGTGCACTTGGTCGCCATGTTGAATATCTCCAGAGTCGTGCACAGGTCTTCATTTTGGCGAGCTCCTCCTTCATCTTGACATCACAGACGCCATCAGAGAATGCTGAGATGATGGCCTCGTCCGAAACCTTGGGGATCTTGAGGCAAACGTTGTTGAAGCGCTGGATGTACTTCTGCAGGGTTTCCCTTGGCTGCTGCTTGATGCGCCGCCGGTCACCCGCAGCCGGCGGGCGGTCGCGAGTACCTTGGAAGTTGGCGACGAAGCTCTCGCGCATCTCTCCTCAGGAGGAGATTGATCCCGCAGGCAGGTTCAGGAGCCACGAGCGCGTGACGTCTTTGAGGTCCATGGGAAACCAGTTCGCCATGACCTTCTCGTTGCCGCTGGCCGCCTCGATGCTTAGCTCGTAGAGCTGCAGGAACTCCGCAGGGTCGGGGGTGTCGTTGTAGTGTGGAGGCAGGTCGGGCTTGAACTTGCCCAGCCAGACAATGTTGCGTAGCTCGGGGATGAAGGCGCGACAACCTGCTATGGTCACCGGAGCTTGTCGTGGAGGTGGAGCCTAGTCTTGTTGTCCATGCGCCGCCGCCACGAGCGGCATGCACTCTTGATGTGGTGGTGCCGGGAGTGCAGGAGCGTCCCCTTGCGACCGCTGGACCTCCTGGCAGCTTTCTTCTTCACGCGCGGGCGCCCTGCACGGCGGGTCGCACCACGGGGCCGCGCGCCTTGGTCCGGGAACAACGTCTTGACGGGGAGGTGGTGGAGGCGCTCCATGGGCTACGTCGCCCGCAGCAGGGGGCTGACAAGGCAGTGAGAGGGATGGTGCAGGAGAGCCCTCAGCGGCGCTGACGAGCTCGGTGATGAGGTCTAGCCGGTCCTCGTAGAGTTCATCGACCGGGCGGCAGCAGAGGAGCTCGCGCGCCATGAGTAGTGCGGCCTGCGAGCCCGCGAGGCCGTGACGAGCGTGAGACGACGAGCCGGCTGGAGGCAACGACGGGGTGGCGGTGCGTCCGTCCCGCCGCATGGAAGGGTGCAACGACAAGGCTTGCTACTCGTGCCCCATCGGGCTGGTGGTGGCGTTGGCGGCGGGTGATGGAGAACAATGAGGAGGCCCACCGACGTGAGCCTTCTGGGCGACGCGAGCGGCGAGAGCGGCTCGGCGCTCAACACAGGCTCGGTGAGCATCAGCCATGGAAACGGCGGAGCGGAGATGCGTTGGTCGACGAAACAGAGGTTTCAACGCACCCCTACCTGGCGCGCCAAATGTCGGATCACGGGTTCCGCAGACCCTTGAGAGGTTCGAACTCTGGGGTGCGCACGAAGAACACTCTCTCCCTAGGACGCTCGATCAACGATCTCACGGCCTAGCTCAACGAACCAACAGAATGAGAGACACAGAGATTTATCCTGGTTCGGGTCACCTCGCGGTGTAATACCCTACTCCAGCCTTGTGGTGGGTTGCCTCGACGGGCTAAGGATGAACTAGTACAATGGGTGAACAGCCTCCGGAGGTGAGGAGTTCTTGAGCTCGATGAGCTGGTGACGTGGTTTGGGTGGAATTGTTTCTGTCCGAGATCTCTCCCTCCTCCACTATGGTTGTGGCTAAGTCCTATTTATTGTGGCCTTGGTCCTCTTCCCAAATGTTAGGCGGGAAGGGATCCCACAACGGCCAAATTCGAAGGAAGACAACTAGTACAAGCTATCCTGACAAAAGTAGTCTTCGCCTGCAAAAGGTTCTGGTGGTGATGCTGTCGTGGGCTCCGCGATGACCTCCGTCCTGCCGTCCTAGCGGTCTTGGTCTTGTTGCACCGATATGGAAACCTTTGCCTGATGCCTCGGGACCCTGCGCCTGCGCTTGCCTCCTTAGCACCAAAGAGGAAACTAGTATGCTAGCGCCCTCCTGGCCTTGGTCGTCATGGCTCACGTCAGGCGAGCCTCGCGAGGTGCACCTTGCCTTGATATCTCCGCTCCTCGGAAGCCAACCTAGTGAGGCCGCCCCCAGGGAGGTCTTGGTGTCATCCGCCTCGCGAGGCTTGGCCCCTCGCGAGGGTCTTGAGTTGTTGCTGTTGAAGCTGGGCCATACTGAGCCGCCGATGGAGCCACACCACGGGCCGCAAGCAGGCAAGTCTGGGCACCCCCGGTCCCAGAACACCGACAAATACTCTACCCTCGAAAACTGTTGAGATCCCCTATACTTGTGGGTTATCAAGACCTTTTTCTGGCGTTGTTGCCCGGGAGCATAGCTATATTTGTTGAGTCACTTGGGATTATTATCAAATTATTACTATGGAGAATTTGAAGGATACTAAAACCAAGATCATTCCCTCTAGGACGAGGGGAGGTAAGGAACTGCCATCACACTCTGTACTTGATTCACCTTTTGTTTTGAGTAGACTTGCAACACCACCACATGTTATTAATCATAATGTGTCGCAAGTCATTGATGATGATACTTCTGCTATGAATGATACTCATGATGATGCTAGTACCTTGCTTGATGATAATGTGCCACTAGGTGAATTTCTTGATGAACAACTTGCTAGAACTAAAGCTTTTGAGAATGCTGAAACTGATGAAAATTTACTGAAATTGATGAATTACTTGAAACTAAAAAACTTGAAACACCTATTAGATCTAGTTCTCCTAGATATGAATTTCTTCAGATACCCAAAGGTTATGTTATGGATGAGGAGACAACTAGAGACTTTCTTGCTTGCAATGATAGGGATGATCTTAAGAAATTATTATACAAACCAAACAAAAAATCTTTGAATGCTAGAATGAAATGTGATCCTAAGTTTGCTACTTCACCTATCTTTGTTGATGATAAGGATTATGAATTCCCTGTTGACCCAGAGTTAATTACTTTGGTTGAATCTGATCCTTTCCATGGTTATGAAATAGAAACTGTTGTGGCACACCATACTAAGTTGAATGACATAGCCACCCTTTTTGCTCATGATGAGAAAATTTGCTATTATTACATCCTCAAGTTATTTCCATTCTCATTAAAGGGTGATGCTAAGACTTGGTATAATACTCTTGCTCCTAGTTGTGTGCGTAGTCTCCAGGATATGATTTACTACTTCTCTGAAAAATATTTTCCTGCTCATAAGAAACAAGTTGCCTTACAGGAAATATTTAACTTTGTGCAAATTGAAGAAGAGAGTCTCCCACAATCTTGGGGGGCTTCTCCTATTGCTTAATGCTTTGCCTGATTATCCTCTTAAGAAAAATGAAATACTTGATATCTTCTATAATGGACTAATCGATGCTTCTAGGGATTTCCTAGATAGTTGTGCTAGTTGTGTTTTCAAGGAACGAACTGTTGAACAAGCTGAGGAACTATTGAATAACATACTGAAGAATTATGATGATTAGACTTTTCCCGAACCACCGCATAAACCCACTCCAAAGAAGAGGGGCATCTTATATATATATCTCAGTCCTGAAGATATGCAAGAGGCAAAGAAATCTATGAAGTAAAAAGGTATTAAAGCTGACAATGTCAAAGAAGAGGCAAAGAACTGCCCCTGTTTCCCCTGCTTATAAGGAGAGAGGGGGCGGACGTTCCGCCTTTCCGAATAAAGAAACCACCCACGATCTCTCCCACGACGCCGCAATCAACGCGTGTCGTTCGAGGAGGGCGCGGTGGATACGGAATGGGATACGGCGTGACCCAGGCCGCGCGTGCCCTTGCCCTGTTTTGGGCCTGGCCCAACAGCGCTTGGCACCGTGTATGGCCCAGGCCCGGGGGCTCCTGTCGGTGTACTAGAGTAGGGGTACCCTAGTATCCCGAACTTGTGCACGGGCAGTCGCAGCACCCCGCGGCAAGGCTTGCCGGATGACCGCCAAGGTCCTCTGTGGTTCCTTTGGAGCCATTCAAGAACAAAGTATTCAAGCCAAGGAGACAAGGCCCCGGCAAGAGGAGCTTGCCAGGAAGGCCACTCAAGGCACAAGACCCCGGCAAGAGGAGCTTGCCGGGAAGGCCAACCAAGGCATCTCAAGGAACTTGCCGCGACGCGCCACGCGTCCCGGCGAGGCCCGGTGAGCGGCAAGCCTCCGGACGCGACAAGACAACGACCGCAGCAAGGCGCTTGCCGCGGCGAGCTACCACTCCATAACCCACGCTCCAGCACATCCACCAACGTGTCGCTCTGGGACCCTTCCAGGCGTACGTGGCGGGAGGCTATGCAGCCAGCGGTACGCGGTGGCAAGCGGCGCTGACAAGATTGCCGTCGTGGCGAACGGTGGCGTCCCTGACGGTCCCTTTTTTACACTGTTTGGGCGAAGCGGATGGGCATTTAATGCCCTTGTCCCCTGCCGTCAGGGTTAGGTATGATACACTATACAGGTAGCTGTACCAACCGCAACACCTTTCCATTTTTACCCCTGTCTACGTTGCCACCTGTCGGTGACCCCTTGAGCATATAAAAGGAGGCCCATGCGCAACGTAGAAGGGGGAGAAGAACATTCACGCTCGGTCTCGTTAGCTGCTGGTGTGTACTGTAGCACTCAGCGCTCCTGAGCAAGAACTCAATATAAACCACAAAGCAGGAGTAGGGTTTTACGCATCCATGCGGCCCGAACCTGGGTAAACTGCTCGTGTGCTTCGCCTTGGTCTGCTCTTCGTGCGGTCTCCGCCCCTGCCGAACCGAAAGGGGCCCGGCCCGTCGGTCCCCACAGGTGCTCGCGGATCAGTTTCCCCGACATCTTTGGCGCGCCAGGTAGGGGGCGTCGAGGTTGTGTGAACCTGATCCGGCGTTCACGCGAGCTAGATCTTCATCATCTTCATCGACATGCCACCGAAGAAGAAGGCTTCGGAGACGGCTGCTCCGTCCGCGACAAACCCACCACTGCCGGAGCAAACGGCTGGTGGGGTAGACGCCGGCGGAAGAACGGGCGTCGACGAGGGAGCTCACGGTGCCGCCAGGTCCAAGGACAAGGTTGCGCTGCCCATCGGCGGTGTAGCCGGCTCCCACAACGACCGGGCGCACTCCAAGACCTCGGCGTCCGTACATGCACCGCGCTCATCTTAGGAGGCGTGGGACCGGCAGCGTCATGGTACTCACGGTACCATACGCCTGCTAGACCCAGATCGAGCTGGTGGATCTCGGAATGCTCAAGACCAGCATGCGTGCCAACATGCTGGCACGAGCGAGGCACGGTCGCCTGGACGGGATACTGCTCCTTCTAACATAGTTAGAAGTCCGAGCATATCCCGCTCCTCACACCGTTCGCCACCGCTACCCGCCACTCCAGTAGAAGCTTTGGCGCGAGCTCAACTGCTCCTAGATTACCCTCCAACGGCGGACAAGATCGACGACTGGAGGGCCACCATTCAGAGTCTCATCGGCTTTGCCAACGGCGACGCTCCACGGCAGCCGAGTACATCGCAGCCGCGGCAAGCCATCCAGGCACGAGCCGGTGGCGACATAACCGGTGGGGGTGCAACCACCATGCACTCCCCGCCGCGAAGGCCAAGATCGCCGCCTCGCCGGATCCACCTCGACAGCGACTCCACCGCGTCATCGGATCCACGAGATCGTCGCGATCAACGCCAAGTTCTTCACGAACGACAGCAAGAAGACGCTCGAACTCGCATCGAGCGCCGAAGAGAAGCGCGGCGTCAATCGGACCAGCGCGCTGGGCCCTCTATCGACATGCATGCGCCAGGGGAACCAGGCGACTTGCCATACGCGGTAGGTTGCCCTGCGTTTACCCGTGAGCTGCGGTAAGTCCAGTGGCCCAGCACCAAGAATTTCAAGCCAGATGTACCAGAGAAGTACGATGGCAAGTCACATCCGTCGGAGTTCCTCAGCATCTACACCATCGCGGTGCAAGCTGCTAGGGGGCGGGACGACAAGATCCTTGCCAACTACTTCCCGCTGGTGCTCAAGCCCAACGTCAGGTCCTGGCTCATGCACTTGCCGGACAACTCCATATCCTCCTGGGCAGACCTATGCCATCAGTTTGTCGGCGCCTTTACAGGCGGCCACAAACCTCATGGCCAAGAGAGTGACCTTCATCTGCTCGCCTAGAAGGAAGGAGAGCCCCTGTGCAAGTACATTCAGAGATTCAGCCGTGTACAGTGCACCATCCCAGATATCCACCCTGCCGCGGTTATCAGCGTGTTCCATCAGAACGTGCGTAACCGCAGGATGCGAGAGGAGATGGCGATGTGCAAGATCAGAGACGTCAGTGAGCTATATGCCCTAGCCGACAAGTGTGCACGTGCTGAGGAAGGGAGGAAACTCCCCGGAGAGAATACAGGAGCAGGAGGATCTGACAGCGAGGATGCTGCCCCGGCAAAGAAAAACCGGCGGCGGAACAACAGGAAGAGGAAAGGCAAAGATGTGCTAGTTGTTGAGCAGTCCGGCAACGAAGGTGGCGCCAAGAAAGCCAAAGCTGGTAGCTCCGGCAAGGAGGTTGTCGCGTGCGCCAACTGCCAGGCTGTGGCGGTCGCCGACAAGCAGGACGGCACCAACAAACAGTACTGCAAGATCCACCGCACCAAGGGCCATGACCTCCAGAGCTGCAAGAAGGTCGAGCAGCTTGTCGAGCTGCAAAAGGCCGAATACGAGCGACGCGACAAGGAGAAAGCCCAAGGAGGTGTTGTAGGATCCGGCATGAAGCACTCAGGCCGGGGAGGACGCCGCGGCAAAGCCAAGCAGCGGCAAGGAGACAGACCTCCCCGCGGCCGCGACAAGGATGAAGACGACGACGACGAAGACATGGATGATGTCGAGACCAGTGAGCAGGAGTTCCAGAAAGCCACAGAGGTCTTGTGCATTGACGGCGGTGCTTCTCTGCATACTTCACAACGTCAACTCAAGCAATGGGTGCGGGAAGTCAATGCGGCAGAACCACCCATCGAGTCACGCAAGCTTCTGAAATGGTCCAGCACGCCTATCATCTTTGATATTGAGGACCACCCTGATCGCACAACTACGGTCGGGTGCCTGCCGATGTTGGTTTCACCAACTATCCGCAACCTCAAGGTCACTAAGATGCTAGTTGATGGCGGGGCCGGCTTGAACCTGATCTCCTCCGCTGTGCTCCAGAAACTCCAGGTCCCTGACAGCGAGCTCGAAGAGACCGGCACATTCCAAGGAATCAACCCGGGAAGGAGCAAGCCGAAGGGGAAGATCACGTTGCCGGTGACATTTGGCAGCGAGTTGAACTTCAGAACTGAGAGGGTCACTTTTGACATTGCCGATTTTCCATTGCCTTACAATGGGATTCTCGGCCGTCCAGCGCTCGCCAAGTTCATGGTGGCCTCTCACTATGCGTATAACATGCTGAAGATGCCAGGCCCGATAAGTGTCACCTCTATCCCTGGCGACAAGAAGGATGCTCTTATCTGTGCCGACAAGATTTACCGGGAAGCGGCAGCCGCAACGGATCGCAAGTCACTTGCCGCTGAAGCTCCCGGGGGGGAGAAGAAGACCAAGTCCGACAAGAGTTCTGATGCCCACTCCGGCAAGCGCACCTCTTCGGAGTGCTGAGCTACCGTCGAGGACGCACCATCGAGCTCCATCGGCAAGTGTAAGAAGACAATGGCAGCTCCGCCAGAGACCAAGAAGGTGTCCGCCAAGGAGGACGGCACTGGTGGTACCTTCACCATCAGTGCCACTCTCGACCCTAAATAGGAAAGCGTGCTCATTGCTTTCCTGCGGGCGAATGTCGATGTGTTTGCGTGGCAACCGTCTGACATCCCCGGTGTTCCCAGGAAAGTAATTGAGCACCACCTTGCCGTTTGTCCTCATGCGCGGCCCGTCAAGCAGAAAGTCAGGAAGCAAGCAGTGCAGCGCCAAGAATTCATCGCAGAAGAGATCAAGAAGTTGGAAGCGGCAGACCTTATCAGGGGAGTGCTCCATCCTACGTGGTTGGCCAATCCTGTAGTCGTGCGCAAGGCAAACGGGAAATGGAGGCTTTGTATCGACTTTACCGATGTTAACAAAGCTTGTCCCAAAGACCCATTTCCCTTGCCGCGCATTGACCAGATTGTTGACTCCACGGCCGGATGTGACTTGCTTTCATTTCTTGACGCATACTTAGGATACCATCAGATCTTCATGGCAGAAGAGGATGAGGAGAAGACCGCATTCATCACTCCATGTGGCACGTACTGTTTCATACGGATGCCTTTCGGCTTAAAGAATGCTGGTTCAACATTCGCAAGAGTAGTCCATGCCACTTTTGAGCCACAAATACACAGAAATGTGGAAGCCTACATGGATGACATAGTGGTCAAGAGCAAGGACAAGGCGACTCTGATTCAAGATTTAGACGAGACTTTTGCAAATCTGCGCAAGATCAGTCTCAAGCTCAACCCCGAGAAGTGTGTGTTTGGAGTCCCTTCCGGCAAGCTTCTCGGGTTCTTCGTGTCTCAGCGGGGAATTGAAGCCAATCCCGACAAGATCAAGGCCATTGAGCAGATTGAAGCACCAAAGCGCGTCAAGGATGTACGAAGACTTGCCGGTTGCGTGGCAGCTCTCAGCAGGTTTATCTCTAAGTCTGCTGAGCGCGCCTGTCGTTTTTCAAAATATTGAAAAAGGCAGGTCCATTGAAATGGACTCAAGAAGCGGAGGCTGCGCTGCAAGACTTGAAGAGATACCTGTCCTCCACTCCAATACTTGTCGCTCCTAAGCCACAAGAGAAGTTGCTGTTGTATCTGGCGGCAACCAATCAAGTGGTTAGTGCTGCGTTAGTAGCGGAGAGGGAGGCAGATGATGAGCCAGCAACCACGGCAGGCGCATCCAGCGACAAGCAGGGGGCTTCCCCGGCAAGCTCTGGTCCCGACAAAGATGGATCCGCGCAGGCGCGCGAGGAGATACAGAAGAGAATGGTGCGGCGACCAGTTTACTTTGTCAGTTCCCTTCTGCAGGGGGCTAGGTCAAGGTACTCTGGTGTGCAGAAATTGCTTTTCGGCCTTCTCATGTCCTCGGGAAAGCTGCGCCATTACTTCCAAGCACATGAGATCACAGTTGTCACTCGTTTTCCGCTGAAGAGGATACTGCAGAATCCAGAAGCAACAGGCAGGATTGTTGAGTGGGCACTGGAACTGTCAAGCTTTGGCCTCAAGTTTGAGAGCACTTCAACTATCCAAAGCAGAGCATTGGCAGAATTCATAGCAGAGTGGACGCCAACACCAGATGAAGAAATTCCAGAAACGAGCATCCCCGTCAAGGAAGAAAGCAAAGAGTGGCTGATGTACTTTGATGGTGCCTTCTCGCTGCAAGGCACCGGTGCTGGCGTGCTGCTTGTCGCACCCATCGGAGAGCACCTCAAGTACATAGTCCAGATGCACTTTCCCAAGGAGCAAGCGACAAACAATACTGCAGAGTACGAAGGTTTGCTTGCCGGTCTCAGGATCGCGGCAGACCTTGGGATCAAGAAGCTCATTGTCAGGGGTGACTCGCAGCTTGTCGTCCGCCAAGTAAATAAGAGTTATCAGAGTCCGTTGATGGAAGCCTACATTGATGAAGTGAGAAAGCTAGAAGACCACTTTGACGGCCTACAGATGGAACATGTTCCAAGAGCTCAGAACGACATTGCCGATGGCCTGTCAAAGTGCGCAGCACTTAAGTTACCTGTGGAACCAGGGATCTTTGTGCTCAAGCTGACTCAACCGTCTATAACGCCATCAACTGGACAGAGCAAGAAGAGGAAGTTGATTTCTGGTGACTATTTTCCGGCAGAGCTTCCCGAAGTCGCCGCCAAGAAGGTCCCCAAGATCAACACCAAGAGTGCTGGGGAGCAGTCTGCTCCGGCAAGCCCCAGGGTTTGTTCCGTTGAAGCAGGCGCTCCCGACAAGTTTTGCTCCGGCAAGCTTGCCGGGGAACGTCAAGCTCCGGCTGAGCTGCAGGTTCTCGCCGTAGAAGCGGATGTTCCCGCAGCAGCAGATGTGCCCTTAGTCCTTGTTGTCGAGCCGCAAGCTCCAGCATGGGCACAGCAAATTGTCCGTTTCCTTCAGACAGGAGAACTTCCCGAAGAGCAAGAAGAAGCGGAAAGAGTAGCCCGGCAGTCAAGTATGTACCAGTTCGTCGACAACACACTGTACAGAAGAAGAGTCAACGGTGTGAAATTGAAGTGTATTCACCGGGAAGACGGACAAAAGCTGTTGGCAGAGATACATGGAGGCATATGTGGTCACCACATTGGCGCAAGAGCGCTTCCCGGCAAAGCGTTCCGGCAAGGTTTCTTTTGGCCGACAGCTCTCCAGGATGCAACTGCACAAGTAACCAAGTGTGAAGCGTGCCAGTTCCATTCCAAGTAGATACACCAGCCAGCTCAATCCCTCCAGACGATCCCTTTATCCTGGCCATTTTCGGTCTGGGGGCTCGACATCCTCGGCCCTTTCCCCTGAGCAGTCGGGGGCCTTGAGTACTTGTACGTTGCAATCGACAAGTTCACAAAGTGGCCGGAAGTGGAAGCACTGAGGAAGGTGACAGCACAGTCAGCAGTCAAGTTCTTTAGGTCGATTGTTTGCCGCTTCGGGATCCCTAACAGGATCATCACCGACAACGGTATGCAATTCACGAGCCGCACCTTCATGCAGTACGCCCAAGATCTTGGCGCCAAGGTCTGCTTCGCTTCTGTTGCTCACCCCAGAAGCAACGGTCAAGCGGAGAGGGCAAATGTTGAAGTGCTGCGTGGGCTCAAGACCAGGACTTTCGACAGGCTGCACTGGTGCGGAAGAAACTGGATTGAGGAGCTACCGGTGGTTCTTTGGTCGATCAGGACGACGCCAAATCGAGCCACTGGCCAGACACCTTTCGCTCTAGTCTATGGAGTAGAGGCAGTTCTCCCCACGGAACTCGTATACGGGTCACCTCGAGTGCTCGCTTATGATGAGCTTGAGCAAGAGCAGCTGCGACAAGATGACGCGTTGCTCCTTGAGGAAGACCGTCTTCAGGCTGTTGTACGAGCTGCTCGCTACCAGCAAGCTTTGCGCCGCTACCATAGCCGCAAAGTTAACGCCAGAAGTCTCGAGGAAGGCGACCTTGTTCTTCGGCGCGTTCAGTCCGCCAAGAATTCCAACAAGTTGACGCCGAAGTGGGAAGGCCCTTACCGGGTGAAACGAGTCACTAGGCCTGGCGTTGTCCGCCTTGAGACCGAAGATGGCATTCCGGTGGGCAACTCCTTGAACATTGAGCATCTTCGTAAGTTTTACCCGTAAGGCGCGGTTGCCGGACCCTGTTCCGGCAACCACCTTTTGTACAAGTCTTGCCGCTGTTGCATGTAATCCTTTGTACAAAGCCAGGCGCAGACCCTGTGCATAAATAAAGCTCATGTGCTTCGCACATCTTGTCAATTTCATGCTTTTTATTTTTTGCATGAGTTATCTGACACTTTGTGCAGAGCCAACCCCCGGTAAGCAATAACGAGCCATAAGGCTCCATATTTTTATTTTCTCTTCTTTCTTTTTTCTCAAGGAAAGGAAGGTTCCCTTGCCCACAAGTTTGCCGGGGGGAAGGAAAAGATAATGGTATGGACCAGGCGTCGTTCAAGAAAGTTTCGCCTTGCCGGAAAGCAAACAACAGAAAAGCTAAGTTGCCAAAGTTTGAGCAATCAGATTTTTTAAAATTTTAAGTTATCTTCCTTGAACGACCATGCTTTGTATGGAAAACCTGTGCGCGGAGGAACCAGCTCGTGGCTAGTTGCGCCCTTACTTTGTTTCGAGTCCGCTCAACAACTTAAGTGAGCTGCGACTAGTTGCGACAAGGTTTCTTGTCGGTAACGGCACCGCCAGCAGGCTGCTGACGTCCCGCACTTAGCGCTCGCGGCTAAGGTGCCTGCGCCGGCAAGTTCCCTAAAAGCGTAGGGCAAAAACATACAAAGGAAGGAATCAAGTAAAGGAAATAACATTGCAATCACTACCCAAAATAGAGTTATATTACAAGATAGCTTGTCGCGGCTCTAATAGATCGTTTTCATAACATGACCAGCAGCGACAAGAAAAGAAGAAAACGAGCGGCCTAGTCTACACGATCGCCCTCAACCCTCTTGATCCCGCTCACCTTCTCCACAATGGGTGCGACAAGGGCCTTGAGCGCCTCCAGATCAGCATCCGACGGCAGGGTCTTGAGGACGTTGGTGAGGTTGAGGCCCGGGTTGCGGAAGGCCACCTTCACCAACACCTTTTGAAGAGCTCCCGCGCAGATCTTGCGCGACTCATCGGCCAGCTGCTTTGGGATCCTCTCCTGGAGTCGCTGGAGGGCCGTGGCCAGGCCTTTGAAGAACAAGGTGAGCTTGGCGCTGGATTGGAGGTTCTCATCAGAGGGATACCCGAGATCCTCCATCCCCAGCTGCGCCAGCTCCCTGTCAATATCTGCGGCAGCATTCACAAGACCCTCCGTCTAGTGCTCCACAGTCTCCCTAAAAGTGTTCTGGGCGGCAGCGGCACTCTCCAGCAGCGCCTTGTCGGCCTTGATCTCCTCCTTCAAGGCCACCTCCTGCTCCCTGGCGCCGTCCAGCGTCTTGGTCAAAGTGGTCAGCTTCAACTCAAGATCTGCGTTGGAGTCCTTGGCGGTGCTGAGCTCCTTGTCCTTCTCGGCGAGACAGGCCTGCAGCTCTGAGTGGCTGTAGGCGTCCGTCTCCCGCTCACGCTTGAGCGCGGCAAGCTCCTCGCCGCTCGCCTTGAGATCGGCCTCCAGCTGCGCTACCTTCGTCTCCAGCTCCTTCTTGGCGGCCTCGGCAGCTGCGGCAGCGTCCACTGCTTGCTTGAGAGCTCCGCCGAATGTTCGCTCGCGCGCGGCAAGCTCCTCCTCGTGGCTATCAAGGTTGATCTTCCGCTGCGCCAGCTCGCCCTCCTGCGCAGACAGCTTCTCAGCGACAAGCCGCTGCTGCTCTTCGACGTCAGCCTTCTCGAGGAGGAAGGCCTCCTCCTCCTCAGCGAGCTGCTCCCGCTCCTCTGCCAGGGACCGGAGAGCTGCCTGGTTGAGACCTCGGAGCTCCTCCGCGCGCTTCTCAATATATGCTCCCGCCTTCGCGGCAAGCGCCTCGCGGGATTCCGGCTTGGCTTGCCGAGCGTGGTAAAGCGACAACAGCTTCCGCAGCAGCCGCTCCTCCTCGGGCTCGCCGCTACTGCCGCTTGGCGCGTCAACCAGCGTCAGCCCAGCGGAGGCGAGCACCTCTCCGTCGAAGCTTTCTCCTTCGACCGGCGCCCTGGACATTGACGCCCAGGGGAGGTTGATGAAGACGCCATCGCCGACCTTCAAGTAGACGCCTGGCTGGGGCTCTTCGGAGCCTGGCGTTGCGGCAGCGGCGGAAGGGTCGGCGGTTGGCGTAGCGCCTGGCGCTCCTGCGGCCTCAGGACCGTCAGTGCGATCGCCAGACCCCCCGCCAGCTGCTGCGGCGGCAGCCTTGGCGGCCTCTTCGCCGGCGGGATCATCAGCGCCGGCCGCTTCTTTGGTGGCAGCGGCGTCATCGACAGCAACCTCGGTCTCCATCGGCTCCGCAGCAGATGGGTCTGACAGCCGGAAAAGGAAGAAAAGTCAAGCAAATATCCAAAAAGAAGATCAAATGAAGAAGAACCCAAGGGAAGTTTCGAAGCAAGAGGTTTACCTGTACCGGGCTCTACAGTTGTGGTCACCGCCGCCGGGGGGCCGCTGGTGTTGTCCCTTGCCGGAGACTTCTCCCTTGCCGGAGAACTCCCCCTTGCCGGAGAGCTCTCCCTTGCCGGAGGATTCTCCCTTGCCGGAGAACTCTCCCTTGGCGGTGTAGTCGAAGCAGATGGCATGTCAGGGGCGGTCTCCGAACGCTCCTGGTGGGGCTGCTCTGCTCCTACACAAACCAACAGTCAGATATCAGCAAACAAAGAGTATCCATGCGCGCCTAACAGCGGGAAGCAAACCATATACTTACGCTGGGGGCTGCGCTGGGGGCTGCTTTGAAGAACAGTTGCCGGGTCCGGCAAGGTTGCCTCAGACGCACCCCCTGTTGTCGCGGTGGGTTCGTCCTCGATGATAATCAACGGGACCTTGGCTCTCTTTGCCGCTCTCTGGGCTAGAGTCCTAAAAAGGAATAAGTTCAGAGTAAAGCAAATGAGATACAAGACAAAGCAGCAAGAATTGAAGAAATACAAGTACAACAAGAATCTTACTCTTCTTCTTCCTCGTCGGAGCTGAGCGCGGAGAAGTCAAAGCCTGGGTCACCTCCGGCGCGAGGAGGCAGAGGAGTAGGTTCCCTTGGCCGCTTGGCAGGAGCAGTGACGGTGGTCTAAGACGACCCCGCTCCAGCTGCCGCCGCGGCATGAGAAGCGGCAGGAGCAGAAGCGGCGGTCCGGGAAGACCCTGCTCCAGCTGCCGCAGCAGCGTGAGGTGCCCCCGCGGCAAAAGAACTTGCCACGGTGGAGCGTGTCGCGCGGCGCGGCGGCTGTTGACTCGTCTGCCGCTCCGCTATGTCCCCGGCCTTGCGGAGACGCCTTCTTGGTGGAGCCGGGGGCTCTGCTTGCGGCAAGCTGCCCGAAGATGAGGAGGAAGAGGAGTCGATCTCCAACGAGCCGCTCGTATCCTCGGCGGGCTCGCTCGACCCGACGTCACGCGCGGTAGGCTCTTCCTCACCGGCAAGCCCCTCTCGCTTGGCAAGGCTCGCCGCCTACGCTGCCTCTGCCTCCTCCACGGTGAACCCAAACTCGCCCGCGGTTGCGGCTGTCGCCGCCTCTTCCAGCCTAGTGGCGATGCGCTTCATCTCCTCATCGGTGGTGTCCCGGGTGAGGCCCTTCTGCTCGTCGGAGCGGATCGACATTTCTACCAAGCCATCGAAGAACGCCTGCACGACGTCGTCTGCAGGCTCTTGCCAAGACGGGTCAATTCCATGCGAATCGCACAGCGGCATCATTGCACGGATGCGGCTGAGCGAGGAATTGTTGCACAGTGGAACGACACCCCTCGGCAACCTGAACACTTCGGGATGTTGAGGGTCGTATTTGAACAGCTCCTGGAGCATCGCGTTAAGCTCCAGAACAGTGAAGTTGAAGTTGAGGCCCAGACGCAGCCTCATGATATCCGCCGCATTCTTGAACTCCCAGGCGGGTCTCCTCCTCTCCTGCAGGGGGGCGATGCGGCGAAGAAGGAAATCTGCGCCAACGGCGCCTACAGTGAGCCCGGCAAGCCTGAGGCATTGGATCCGGGCAACGGCAATCTTCAGCCTGTCATCTTCCGGGGCCACGTTGCTCCAATCGCTGCCGCGCACTACTGGAGTTTGACGCCGGGCGGTAAACGGCTACGGGTCCTCCTCGACAATCCAGCACCAGTCTGCTCTCCATTCCTCCCACTTGCTGCGGAGCTCTCCCTCCAGATAAGCTTCCTTCTTGATGGCTTTTGAGATCCAGGCGATTCCGCCGGATAAAGGCTCTCCTTTCTCAACTCGGGGCGTAAAGAAGTGGCGAAAAAGGGCTACATTTGGATGGACTCCGACAAAGTTTTCGCAGAGATGTGCGAAAACTGCCATGGTCAGGACGGCATTGGGGGTGAAGTCAAGGAGGCGGAGCCCGTAGGTGTTCATAATATGACAGAAGAACTCAGAGAAAGGCGGGTAGAGCCCGCAGTAGAAGAACAAGGCGAAAAAGGGGTATCCAGTTGGGGCCATTTTCCAAGCGACGGCTGGAAGTACCTTCGTGCGCGGGTGCGCCCGCGTCTCCGTCGACCAGAAGAGGTAATAGTACTCCCTCAGATCTCCCGCGGCAAGCTTGGGGGGGAGATTGCCCGCTCCTTTCGCAGTGCCGCGAGCCGCTGCGCCTCGGCCGACTTCACGACCTTCCCCTTCTCGGCTTTCGGAGCCATGCCGAAAGTGGTGAGGGAGGTCGACGGCGTTGGTGGTGCTGGTGGCGATGGGGCGCGGAGCGCTGCTCTCTTTCGGCTTTGGTAAGAAGGGGAGTGGCGGAGATTTTCGAGGTTGGAGTAGCAACTGGCGGATGGGCGAACTGCCCCTATTTCCCCTGCTTATAAGGAGAGAGGGGGCGGACGTTCCGCCTTTCCGAATAAAGAAACCACCCACGATCTCTCCCACGACGCCGCAATCAACGCGTGTCGTTCGAGGAGGGCGCGGTGGATACGGAATGGGATACGGCGTGACCCAGGCTGCGCGTGCCCGTGCCCTGTTTTGGGCCTGGCCCAACAGCGCTTGGCACCGTGTATGGCCCAGGCACGGGGGCTCCTGTCGGTGTACTAGAGTAGGGGTACCCTAGTATCCCGAACTTGTGCACGGGCAGTCGCAGCACCCCGCGGCAAGGCTTGCCGGATGACCGCCAAGGTCCTCTGTGGTTCCTTTGGAGCCATTCAAGAACAAAGTATTCAAGCCAAGGAGACAAGGCCCCGGCAAGAGGAGCTTGCCGGGAAGGCCACTCAAGGCACAAGACCCCGGCAAGAGGAGCTTGCCGGGAAGGCCAACCAAGGCATCTCAAGGAACTTGCCGCGACGCGCCACGCGTCCCGGCGAGGCCCGGTGAGCGGCAAGCCTCCGGACGCGACAAGACAACGACCGCAGCAAGGCGCTTGCCGCGGCGAGCTACCACTCCATAACCCACGCTCCAGCACATCCACCAACGTGTCGCTCTGGGACCCTTCCAGGCGTACGTGGCGGGAGGCTGTGCAGCCAGCGGTACGCGGTGGCAAGCGGCGCTGACAAGATTGCCGTCATGGCGAACGGTGGCGTCCCTGACGGTCCCTTTTTTTGCACTGTTTGGGCGACGCAGATGGGCATTTAATGCCCTTGTCCCCTGCCGTCAGGGTTAGGTATGATACACTGTACAGGTAGCTGTACCAACCGCAACACCTTTCCATTTTTACCCCTGTCTACGTTGCCACCTGTCGGTGACCCCTTGAGCATATAAAAGGAGGCCCATGCGCAACGTAGAAGGGGGAGAAGAACATTCACGCTCGGTCTCGTTAGTTGCTGGTGTGTACTGTAGCACTCAGCGCTCCTGAGCAAGAACTCAATATAAACCACAAAGCAGGAGTAGGGTTTTACGCATCCATGCGGCCCGAACCTTGGTAAACTGCTCGTGTGCTTCTCCTCGATCTGCTCTTCGTGCGGTCTCCGCCCCCGCCGAACCGAAAGGGGCCCGGCCCGCCGGTCCCCATAGGTGCTCGCGAATCAGTTTCCCCGACACTATTGATCTTGATAACCCACAACCCAAGAAGAAATGTGACAATAAAAGAGAATTTGTTGCTAGAAAACATGGTAAGGAAAGAGCACCATGGGTTCAAAAACCTATTCCCTTTCCACCTAAATCAACTAAGAAGAAAGATCATGAAGAATTTGAATGCTTTGCTGAAATGATTAGGCCAGTCTTTTTGCGTACCCGCTTGACTGATATCTTAAAAATGTCCCCCTATGCAAAGTACATGAAAGACATCATCACCAATAAGAGGAAAATACCAGAAGATGAAATATCCACCATGCTTTGCTAATTATTCTTTTAAGGATGGAGTACCTAAAAAACTTGGAGATCATGGAATATCAACTATACCTTGCTCCATCAAAAGAAACTATGTTAAAACCGCTTTGTGTGATTTAGGAGTTGGTGTTAGTGTTATGCCTCTTTCTTTATACAAAAGACTTGATTTGAATAAAATTATATCTACTAAAATATCTTTGCAAATGGCTGACAAATCAACTGCCATATCTATCGGTATTTGTGAGGATGTGCCTGTTGTTGTTGCAAATGTTACTATTTAAACAAACTTTGTTATACTTGAGATGGCCGAGGACAACAACATGTCGATTATCCTAGGTAGACCCTTTTTGAATACTGCAGGGGTTGTTATTGATTGCAATAAAAGCAAGGTCACTTTTCATATCAATGGTAATGAGCATACGGTGCACTTTCCGAAGAAACAATTCCAAGTGAATGGTATTAATATTATTGAAAAATCTTCGACAATCAATATTGGAAGTTTTTAACTACCTCTTCCTACTGCCAAAAAGAAATATGATATGCTTACTGTTGGGGACATTCATATCCCCGTTGAGGTAACTTAGTGTTTTACAAAAGTTCTTCGGTTTCATGCTAATCGAAGGTGGTTGTTAATAAGACTTGATCAACCTTATTAATGGATCATCTTTGAGAGGTATGAAGTTGATGAATTTAGTAGTCACTGCCTTCTGTACTTACTTTTATTTTCCTTTTTTCTTAGTTAAATAAAATAAAATCCCATGTTTTATCTATCTCTACTCCTAATGTTTCAGTATGTAAGTCGTTCGTTAGTTTCGTTCGTTTCCAGCCTTCCAACGATCTCCCCCCACTAGGCGATCTCCCTCCCACCGATTTTTTCTCCCTCCGAAAACCAAGACCGGTTTTCATTCATGCATCACCAGAACCACACGCCCCATGCCTAGAAAAACCAAATGAACCATTCCATCCTTCCATCGATCCCACCCTTCCATATAAAACACCAATCGTTCCATCCTTCCCTTCCATATACCAGAGGGATCAAATCATATCGAATATTTTCATAACAAAAAGCTTCCATAAACACCAATCTTTCCACCCCACGATTCTTTCCATACAGATGCTCCCTCCCGCATTCGTTTATTTCCTTCCAATTATACCAGGATTTTTTTCCAGCTTCTGTTCCTCAAAAAAATTCTCACGATCAAGGCCCCTGCCCTTCCTTATCTACCCACAAATCTCGTGCCCCTCTCCCAGGTCAGGTTCCGGAGTCGGGTCGTCACCGCGGAGTACGTCGATGCGGAGCCGGAGGGCGCGGCGGACCGGTGGGAGAGGTGGAACAGCAACGACGAGGCCTTCGGCGACGGCTCGGGCGTGTGGCGCCTCACTGTGGGCCACCGCGGCGCCGGCGAGCAGGAGCCGGAGACGAAGGAGGTGCATGAGTCAGACTTCCTGATCCTCTGCATCGGCAGTTTCAGCGGCGTGCCCAACATCCCAGCGGTGTCCCCAGGCCCGGAGGCATTCCGCGGGCGGGTGCTCCACTGCATGGAGCTCTCCCACATGGCCGACGAGGACGCCGCCGCGCTGGTTAAGGGGAAGCACATCGCCGTCGTGGGGTCCGGCAAGTCGGCCTTCGAGATCGCTGCCGAGTGCGCCGACGCCAATGGCGCGGGGATGCCGTGCACGATGTTGTGCCAGAACCCTCATTGGCTGCTACCATCGGGTACCTCTACATGAACCAAAGAACGCATTTTATTCTAACTGTTAGTCTGCTATATCCACGAGCTCACTGACGCCAGACCAGCAAGCAGCCCAGATTGAACGGCACTGAGCTCCAAATTCAACCGATTATATAATGAGGCACGTGATTTGCGCCACCCCCACATGATCCGCTACCATATCAATGATTGTGTATCTGTATTTATTTATCTACAAATTGTTGTACTGTTGTGCTTTTGTTAAGCAGATACATGCATGGCAGGGGGAAGTTGAGCGAGCATGGCAAAGCCAAAGATATCTTCCTTGGAGCTACCATTTAATTCATAAGATGTCAAGTAATAGCTTGAAGTTTAGGTGATAAAAATGCTAATACGATGATCAGGTCAGGTATAATATCATAGAAAATGTAAAAAAAATCATTGGAGTTGTTTTCATTATAGTAATCAGAATGCTTTGTCTTGCACCATTATTTGTTGAACATCTTTATTTGTAGGATGTAGGCTGAGTTTCAGAAGATGAGAGTTGAAATGGCTGGAATGAGAACAAAAAAAATGGCAGCTTGGTCTTTACAATTGCAGTTTCAATTCCTTATTTGAGTCTAACTCAGGTGTTTCATAGACTTTCCAAAATATCTATTTTTGAACCTTACTGAAGTTGGCCCCTTACTGAGGAAAAAAGTCTATGAATGGATCATCTGAACAACAAGACGTTGCAGTTCCTTAAAAGTGAAATTGCTTGCCAAATACAGTAACAGGTAACTCCAATATTTGTTGGAATGAGATAACGTATGCCAGGTGAATATTTGTAGAGTTACCTGTTAGGGTTCTGTTTAGTCTGTTATGTTTCCCTCTAATTTTTTTATTGCTTAGCTAGGGTAGATATTTTTAGTCTGTTATATTTTCCTTGATTTTTAATTTTTTTGCTTAGCTAGGTTAGATATTTGTTTCCAGGTGTTACAACATGGCTTAGCACCTACTACATCAATGTTTCTCTGCTCCAATTCTTACCGTCCCACATCTCAAAGAATTTGTGTGGTAGTCCCTATCATGAAAAAAGTAGAACAATTTCTAGCTTTCATATGCATTTGTTTTTGTTGTAATGTTTAAGAATGAAGCATTGATCAAGGCCCCACAAAGGTGATGTAGTGATATCGTGATGTTCTATACGCTAATTGGATGCAGGTGACATGTCTCTCCTTTTCAATTTCTCTTATCGCAGGTTTGATCGGATGGAATTCACACACTTGGATCGAAGGATTTGTGATGTGAGTATATTTGTTCAGAAATACACATTTAAATTTGGTTAGTTTCTCCACACACACACACACACACACACACACACACACACACACACACACACACATGCATAGAACTTTAGCATGTTCTTTTCTTCACGTAATTGTGTTAATAACAGGTAAATCATAACTTTGTGTACTGCTGGATGCATAACATAATACGAGTACTTGTTACTTGAGTTTTGTTGACATTCCTTCTCCATGATGTTGTCCTGTCTTAAGTTGAGTTAGGTCAGTGGGTTAGAATATTAGTTGCATACCAGCAAAAATAAAAATCTTATTTGCACATCCATTATAACAGAGCATGTCAATATGCAAATATGTATAAAAGAAAACTCTTGGTTTGGTGGTACGGTATTTGTGTTGCTCCATTTGTTATGATTAATTCTTTTTGAAGAAAAGCATATGTTAATTTCAAGTTTTGAACTAAGCGTTATAGATGTAATAATGGGCATGGACAAACTTAAACGTCAAGATTTTTTTAAAGAATGTCAAGAATTAATAGCAAACTATCGGCCAGTTACCAATACAACAATATATTATATTTTGGATTGACAAAATTATTTATTTTGAGCATGCATGCAATTCTAATATCCATATGCTGAAATTTTATACTAGCTAAAACTTTAAACCTTCAATATTCTTCTGCATGTTTGCTTGGAATTATACTGGTCCATTAGAGCATCTTTGTTCTCATAAAATACAATATTTATTTTCTAGATATCTATTGATGGTATTCCTATATGTATGCAGATCATTAGTTGTCACATGGAATGGGTATGATCTACAAATTTGATCTGGGAATGAATGGCTATGTACTGGTTATGCTGATAGGATGATAAAGGTTCGGTGTATAGCCTGCATTCCTGTCTTGCAAGTTTAAGTTGAATTCATGTAGTAGTTATCACAACATGTATTGGCACTATTAATTTCTTAGAGTCTTGTCTTTACATGTGTCTGCAATTTTTGTTGTTTTATGCATCTATTTGTATGATGCAATATGTTCCAGTTTTGGGAATCTTGTTGGACTTAGTTGGACAACTATTGTGATGTGCATGCACAAATACCATAATTTACTATTATCCAAATTGCTTTAGGCAAGGAAGAAGGTGGATGGAGCGCCGAGGAACATGATAAGGAAGGGGTTGGATGAGAGAGGAGAGAAGAGTAGGGTGAAGGACGAGATGGAGGGAAAGAGGGACAAGGACATGGTGAACGGAGTTTCTTGAGGCGGAGGGTGGGGGCTTCTCGGAGGAGGAGATGTTGGACTTCTCCTTGTCCTAGCTTGTTGCTGCCTTGCTGGGTAGGGGCCAGTCTGTCCTCGTGAGTTTGTTGTCAAATTCCTCACCGGGACTTCAGTGATGCTGGGACAACTCAAGCATGAAATGTTATGGTAGTTTGTTTGGGAAATTGTAAATTCTTATGCATGTGTGGTAGAGTACATTGGAAAATAAGGTCAGGCAGTGGGAGGATTTGTCAACCAGATTCATACTCTTATTATAATTGGGGGTTAGGTTAGCATTCTGTACAGCAGCTCACGTCTAAAAGAAAATTTTAAGGTGTTGGCTTGTTATCCCATTTTTCATTAGCACATTGAACCAAATGCAAGTGCAAGCTTATTTTCGTTAAGTTTGCTCTTTCATTGTTCCCGGTTCTCCTTTTGCTAGGACGATAGTTTATGGAATATTTACTAGCTATATTTTGAATGGGAGTTGGTGGTCAGCAGTGGCGGTGGTGTCACATGTTCTCATTTGAAAAATGGATGATAGTAATCATATAGAATTGGAAGCGTCTCAAAGTAATTTTTATGTAGCTTTGTTCCTATATCCAGAACTGTCTTTGTAGGAAAATATTACTGATCAGGATTCAAATCCACTACAAAAATCATCTGATAAATATTTACTAATTTTAATATACGAGGTAGATTTGAGAGACGAGAGATTAGAGCAATATCACGCCCACGACAAGGCCGGGGGATAGGGCGGGTGTATATGATGCCTCGACCTCTTGTATAGGGCGGCTTAGATACAATGGAGGCGGTGTAATATGCATGAGCGGCACGAGGAATCTCAAGGTACATGTTTAACTTGATCAGTGTTGAAGCACTTGAATACTTATGTGTTGCAACATGTACGGGCAATGACCCAGGAGACATCGGATCCGCCTTCTTAACTCCGGAGGTGTCACGAGTGGCGCATGCCTCCTCCCCTTTGATGACAGTGGTGGATTGACACAAACATGGGGGGAGGGATCGGAGCGGGGTGGTTGGCAGGGATTCCTCCTTGGCTGTCCTTTGGGAAGTACGTTGTGAAGGAGAGAGGGCGCCATGGCAAAGATGAGGTGGGTGTATCCTGATTTTAAAGGAGAGGACTCCAGCGAGAAATGTCCTGCTACAGCGGGAAACCGAGCCGGAAAAGGTGGGTCCAGCATACAAAAGGGAAGGATGCGTCATGGGGTGGGTTTTTTGTGTTGGGACCGCGTGTTGTAGATAACATGGCAGATAGTCCGGATAACCACATTTCTCCATCACATATGGGCTGGATTTGGGGAAGCCCGGACTGTCCATACGGTTGAATTTTGGGGAGCTCGTTGAGCGCCTGTTTGATATCCGAACATACCCGGACGTATGAGGGAGAAATGAGCTTCGACCTTGAAGACCGCCCTTAGCCCGTAGCAACGCACGGGCATTCTACTAGTTTTCTAAATTTCCCGTGCAATAAAAAATGACCCAAAAATAAAAGTTCTCAGAATGCCCTGAAAATTTAATATGATTTTTTCTGAATATTTGATGCAAAAAACACCATAGGGGGTGCACTAGGTGGGCACAACCCACCTGGGCACACCAGCAGCCCCAGGCGCGCCCTGGTGGGTTGTCTCCCCACGTGGGCCCCCTCACTTATCTCTTTAGCCCATGTCACCACCTACCTCCAGGAAAAAATCACCATTGCTCTCTCTCTCTCTCTCTCTCTCTCTCTCGTGTTCTTGGTCTCAAACCCGTGGATTTCGATCTCTTTGCTCGAAGCTCCGTTTCCGAAACTGTTTTGGGGGGGTTGCTACTTGGTATGTGACTCCTCCATTGGTCCAATTAGTTTTTGCTTTAGTAGTTTATATTTTGAATAATTAGCTACTCCTGGTGCTTCTGTAGATGAGCTTGCATGTTGAATGCTTAGAGTTCTAAGTTGTTTGAACGCTTGATATGGCCTCTATGCATCCCTATGAGTAGTTGCTATCAATCTTGTGAGGTTTTGTTGACAAAAAAATTGTGACTCAAAAATTTTCAGAAAATTGTACGCAAATATGATGAACCTCTTTGGAAGGAGTTCTTTGAGGCGGAGGTCCTCAGAGGCATCCTCTAGTAGCGGATTAGTCCGTCGATCTTATGTTGAACCAAGTGAAAATTCCATACGAGATGCCGCTACCAAATCATGTCTATGGCCATGCAACGATTTTATGGTGCGTGTAGGTATTTAAGAATAATTTGAGCAATATGTTCACAACGCCGAGCTCGGTCCCTACATTGAAGATAAGTGCAACCAACATCTCAGCCTCACAGAATCGTTTTCTAAAGATTTCAAATTTCATCCTCGTGACTCTAGAGTGACGTTTAAACTATATGACCATCCATTCACTTTACCCCTAGAGACATTTTCTAATTACTGCAAAATTCCATTTTGGGGTGTCAGGACCCCGATCCTAAGCCACATCGATCCAGCATGTAACACATCATATCACTTTACGGCCTCACGCACGGTACTCCCACGGGTGCCACCTTACCTGGCCCGGGACCGTTTGCGCCTTTTGGCTCACGTATATGATAGTGTCGCTAGCATCCATATGACAGAGAACCCGGGCCGACATGGCTAGTCGTTAACCCAAGGCGGCACTAACCTATGAGGACAGGCATACATGAATCACATCGAGCATGTCGGTCAACAACGTATAAATCTGGGCTGTAGCACTGGGCTAACAGGACTCCGGTGAACCGGGCTGTAGCAGGCTAGGCAGGACTCCGGATAACACCGCGTGACATTTCCCCGAAGGGACAGACATAGGAACGAAGTGAAACACATGCCGGACAGTCAAGTGTTCCAAGCAGTAGTGCTGGGCTAGCAGGACTCCGGTGAACGGGGCTGTAGCGGACTACTATCGCTCAGGAAGCACTAGACTACATTTCCCCATAAGAGAGGATGCCAAGGATAAACAACTAGATAGTCGGATCCCACACATAGCAAGCATTTCAATCATACACACAATATGCTCGATATGTGTAGATACAACATGGCATCACAACAAGACTCTACGACTCAAGTATTTATTCATTAGGCTCCGAGGAGCGAGATATTACAAACATGGGTCTCATGACCCAACATTCAGAGCATACAAGTCAAAGCACATGCGGAAGCTTAACATGTCTGAGTACAGACATCTACAAATGAAAAAGGCTGAGAAGCCTGACTATCTACCAGATCCTGCCGAGGGCACAAGATCGTAGCTGAGGTATCAAGCTAAACGTCGAAGTCCAAGCGGTACTACTAGCGAGACTGACTCTCTCTGCAAAACATAAAATAGGCAAACGTGAGTACAAACGTACTCAGCAAGACTTACATCAGAACTAACTACATATGCATCAGTTCCAATAAAGGGGGTGGTGGAGTTTGACTGCAGCAAGCCAGCTTTGACTCGGTGGCTATCCTGAACTACGACTGCGAGTAACTCCTTTGAGGTGGCGCACACGAGTCCACATATTCACCATATCAATACACCACTATGGATCCGCTCCCGTCTCCCTACGAGAACGCCATCCATAGCACTCACGCTTATCTTGCGCATTTTAGAGTATCCACTTTCACTTGTCTATGAACTGATATAGGCAACCCAGAAGTCCATAACCGCGGACACGGCTATTCGAATAGATGATGTTAACCCTGCAGGGGTGTACTTCTTCACACACGCTCTCACCACTTATCGCCGTTTACACGACATGTACTCGGCAACCTTCAAGCGGAAGCCCAGCGAGGGTGTCGGCCACGGCCTACCTAAACACTCAAGTCTCTAGTCCAGGTTTATCGCCTATTCGGGTTCCATCCGCAGGGAGTCCGGCCGAGGTTTCCACTAACGGCCCCGAACGATGTGTGCAGGGTTCCCGAGACACCAAACGGGCGAATCGGTACACCGGGCCACGTGCCTACCGCAACACAGCCCACCCCTACGGTCAGCGCTGCGTGCGGCCCCCAGCATACTACAAACACCAGAAACTACTTGCAACTCCTGGACAGAGGACAAGGGTGATCAAGAAGCCGAGAGAGTCAATTAAGGATCCCAATGTGTGGTAGTAACTGTTTCATGGATCACAAACACAGAACTCAGTTCCTAAGGACGGCTTCAATGAGACAACCCACCATGTACTCCTACATGGCCTCTCACCAATACCTTTACCAAATCGTGTTCACCCACTTAGCTCACACACAGTAGGACATGTTCATCACCATTCCAATTCATTCCCGATGAATCAGACCTGAATCAACTCTAAGCAGTAGCAGGCATGACAAACAAGCATGAATGAGTAGGCACATCAGGGCTCAAACAACTCCTACTCATGCTAGTGGGTTTCATCTATTTACTGTGGCAATGACAGGTCATGCAGAGGATAAGGGGTTCAGCTACCGCAGCAAGTAACAGATGAATCGTTGTTGTCCTAATGCAGTAAAGAGAGAAGGAGCGAGAGAGTGGGATTGTATCGGAATGAACAAGGGGGTTTTGCTTGCCTGGCACTTCTGAAGATAGTATAGTTCTTCATCGGTGTCATCGAACTCGTCGTCGGGATATGCCTACCGAGAGGGGACAAACACCGGCAACTGAGAAGGAAACACAATCAATGCAATGCACAATATGATGCATGATCATGACATGGCAATATGAGTGTGTTTTGGGCTAATGCAAGCTAGAACAGATTGGAATGAGTCCATTTGAACCAAAGATTCAAATGCTAGCCCATTTCATGAAGTCATATTAGTGCACTAACTTGTTTCACCTAAACAGCAAGGTTAAAGTGTTCTAACATGCATGAAACTAGTACAGATGGATAGATTGGATTTTTTTTGATCATTTTTCATATATAAATTATTTGATTTGGAGCTACGGTTGAATTTCTATGAATTTTAGAAGTTTAGGGCATTTTCTGAATTTCCTGAATAAAAATAAATCCAGAAAAGGCATTACTGCGTCAGCACTACGTCACTGTGACGTCAGCGGTCAACGGCGTGGTCCAGGTCAACCCTGACAGTGGGTCCCGCGTGTCAGTGTAATTAGTTTAACTAAATATTAATTAGCACTAATCCTAATTAGTCAGCAGGGCTGGGCCCTACCTGTCATTGACCCAGGGGTCAAACTGGGCCTACCCAGGTCAACACAGTCAACAGGGGGTCAAACCTGCCGGCGACATGACGCCGGCGAGGCCAGACGCGGCGGAGGGAGTGCAGTTTCGCGCTCCGGCGACCAAATCGACGGCGGAGCACGTCTACGTGATGCGGGAAGTGAGCCGCATCGAGTGGTGGTGGTGATTGGCCTCTGGGTCGCCGGAAACGTCGCCGGCAACGACCTTGGCGGCTGCCGGAGCTCGGTTGAGCTCGGGCTCATTGCTAGGAGGCGCGACGAGGCACGTGGAGAAGTGCATTGGGCTCCTGGGGGTGCGGTAGGGTTAGTGGACAAGGTGGCGCGGCCGTTAAGTGGCCGGAGTCTCGTCGGCGACGAGCTCCGCGGCGGCGTGTGCGGGTGAGCTACATGTAGTCACTACAGGGCTCGATAGGGAGAACAGAGAGGATGGAGAGGTGGCCAGGCTCACGGTGGTTGCAGCGAGCGTCGAGGCGGGCTCGGGGAAGGTCGGAGCTGAGCGGGGCGATGATGGCGATCTCGGTGGCCGGAGTTGGGGAAGACGGGGTCGGGGGCGACTCCAGAGCGGGCGAGCGCTCGGGGCTCGGCCTTCCCGACGTAGTCGATGACGGCGGAGCGAATGGACACGGTGACGTGGCACGGGGACGACGGCGGCCGTGGTTATCACGGTGGCGCGGGCGCGGCAGCGTCGGCCATGGTGCGGGGGAGCGAGGGAGAGGAGCTGTGGAGGAAGAGGCGTGTCTGCGGGCTCGGGGGAGGAGTGGGTGACCGACCCAGGGCAGCAGAACGGCAAGGGGAGGAGGCAAGGCGCCGGGCAGCTGCGTGGCGCGCGCTGGTGCCGGCGTCGAGCACCTGCCTGCCTGCCTGGCCGAGCCAAGCAGGTCGCTGGAGCGGTGGCTGGGCTGGGCCGGCAGGTGGGCCTGGTAGGTGGCGCCAGGTAAGCCTCTGCTTTTATTTCTGTTTTATTTTTATTTCTGTAGGTTTGTTGCATTATTTAAAATGCTTAGGCATCTCCAAAATTCACCAAACTGCACATGCCCACTATTTGGAATATATCCAGCATGGAACATTTTAGTTTGGGAATATTTGAGCATTTGAAATATTTTACATAATTTAAATGCCCAAACTCAAATAACTAAAGATTTAATCCAGTGACCTTAGGATGACCTAGAAATTTGTGCATCACTTTTTGCAGTGGTTTAAGACCAAGGCAGAGGTGATGAACATTTTAGAAGGGCATTTCAGGTTCATTGAGAATATTTTTATTTTGATCCTATTTGCATTTCATTTGGTGCTAGGGTTTGTCATCCCCATTTCAAATTTCAAACAAATATAAACATGATGCAAGAAGATGATGCAATGACAAGCAAGGCCAAGGCTAGGGCTGTGACATGGGGTTCGTTGGACAAACCACCAAGATCTGAGTATGAGATATTCTTGACTAGCCTTTGCTATGGTGAGACTAGAGGAGTGACGCAAGGTAGAATAAAGAGCATTCATTTCCCCTCAATTCAATACTTTGCACTATTTAATGAAAAATGCATCGTAGGCAAACAAGATTGTAGTACACTTTGTGCTCCTGACTTGAGCCTCATACAAACCGCTCTCGCCGGTGTCAAATGTTATAACCTTGGAGCGATTGTTGCATGCAGGTTGCAACACAACGCTGGTAGTGGATATCTTTATGGTGGGATTTATGCCACACGTTTAGCAAGGGAGTGGGGTGTTTCACCTTGGCCTTATGACCCTATCCTACCCACGCAGTACTTAGACTTTGACGCCATGAAATGCCATAAGTTCCTTAGTGGTGAAACCCATAATTATACATATAACATGTTTAATAAAAAGTCCGTTGTGGACACCTTTTTGTCTGCGCCTACTCTCTTTGATGTTCACAACAAGGGAATGTATTATGTTCTTGAGAGCGAGGCCCGCGCGCATATTGCGGAGGTTGTGGCTGCCCGGCAGGCTGAAGCGGCTGCACCTAGAGCCTCCGTGAGCTATCACTCCGACCACTACGCAGGATACTGACGGTGATTACCAAGTTAGGCCAAAATCCTAAGCTTGGGGATTACGTATTTCCACCAACATTACATTCATTGTTGACACATTTCATTCCAGCACTTTTCCATTGTGCTATCCATGTTAGATTTATTTTCTCGCTTTCTTCTTATGTGTTTGAAAAACTTTGAGAAAATACCTACCTATATGCGGTATTACCCTGCCGTTCTAAGTACATTTGCATGTGCCACCTCTAAAAACTTCAAATAAATATCCTTTGTGTGTGCTTGGATTGCTCATAGAGTTAGAGGAGGTAGTTTGTATCTTCCATGCTAAGCAGGTTATTCTCATGATGAGTGTTTATTCACTCGTTCTTGCACGAGAGGAGCGGTAATAGGGTTTCCCAGTCCCGAAATCAAAAATTGCAAATAATTAAACAAACTCCCCCAGGACTGATGTTGGTATGGACGGTACCCATGGAGTGTGTTTGTTGGTGGAGGGGGAGTAAACCCTTTGTTTTTATCGCTTGGGAACCGCCACTAATGTGTTTAGCATGGAATATACCGATAACTAATGGTCGCGAAGTAAACAAGAAGGGTGCATTTCTCAAAATTTCATTTACCTCTGTTTTAAAATTTTGAGCTCTGGCACCGCTGCACTGCTTCCCTCTGCGAAGGGACTATCTATTTACTTTTATGTTGTGTCATCACCTTCTCAAATAAGCGCCAGATCCTGAGAGCACTATTGTCATCCTCATGCATTGTGTGTAGCTAATGTTGGGTGCATCATGACTGGATCTTTTCTACCATGAATTACAATGTTTAGTCGTTGCTTGAACTTTGGAGGTGCTCAGCATTTATGTCTTGTGGTCTCAGAAAGGGCTAGCTAGATACCAATATTGTCATATTATATCATGGTTATTTTGAAAAAGTTATGTCATTTGAGATATTTTATTATTGCTCGCTAGTTGATTATGTCATTGATATGAGTTAATATAATTTTTAAGAGTTATTGTCGACATGGTTAGTCATGATCTTGGCTGAAAACCTAAGTGCTACTTAAGCTTATTTATGTAAACAAGAGCAAAAGATTTCGTAAAAGTTTTTCTTTTTAACTTTCAGTTTATCAACTGAATTGCTTGAGGACAAGCAAAGGTTTAAGCTTGGGGGAGTTGATACGTCTCCATCGTATCTACTTTTCCTAACACTTTCCCCCTTGTTTTGAACTCTAATTTGCATGATTTGAATGAAACTAACCCGGGCTGGCGTTGTTTTCGGCAGAACTACCATGGTGTTGTTTTTGTGTAGAAATAAAAGTTCTCGGATTGGAACGGAACTTTGCGAGTATTTTTTATATAATAAAAGAGAATTACTTGAGCCAAGAACCATTGGAAGGGCCCCCTGGGTGAGCACAACCCACCAGGGCACCCTCCCCCCCCCCCTCCTGGCACACCCTAGGTGGGTTGTGCCCATCTGGTGGCCCCACAGACCCTATCTCCGACTCCTTAAATACCTATATTTGGAGAGAAAAATCAGGGAGAATAAATTATCGTGAACTTTGTAGGCCTTGGAACGTCGAACTATGCGACGGGCCTCGTTCTGGTCATCAGGGAGCTCCTGCCTAGTAAGGTAGGCTAAGAAAGGTTCAGTCCATGGAGTGATTATCGCCATGATTACATTGGCTGAAGGTGTTGGTTCAATTCCCGAGGCCCCGGTGATATCCGAATCGTGTTCGGCATCCGGGGGTGTGATTGGCGCCGGACTGTTATTTCCGCTCTCATCCTGCCATACCACGGATGGCTTGGAAAGGCTTTCCACAAAAGTGTTAGGCAGGACGGGGTCGCGTTTTGTGCCCATTCAAGCAAGGATGTTCGCTACTTGATTACTATCTCGAGCCACATGATGAAACTCGAGTCCCTCAAACTGAGATGATATGTTGAGTACGGCGTTCAGGTATGCCGCTATCTTTGGATCTTTTGCATCGAAATCTCCATTTATTTGGGATATTGCGAGGTTCGAGTCCCCACGCACCTCGAGGCGTTGTATACCCATGGAAACAGCCATTCCGAGACCATGCAATAGTGCCTCATATTCGGCCGCGTTGTTGGAGTCCGTGTACATAATCTGTAGCACGTAACGGACCGTGTCTCCTGTAGGGGATGTGAGGATGACACCGGCCCCATTCCGGCTAACATTTTAGAGCCGTCTAAGTACATCACCCAGTTGGAGTATGTGATGTACTCTTTAGGGAGCCCGTCTTCTGTCCATTCGGCGATGAAGTCAGCCAACACCTGAGATTTAATAGCTCGGCGTGGCTTGTATGTTATTTCGAATGGTAAGAGTTCGATAGCCCATTTGGCAATGCGGCCGGTGGCGTCTCGATTGTTATGATGTCATTGAGTGGTACTTAGGAAGCCATCGTGATCGAGCACTCTTGAAAGTAGTGCCGCAGCTTTCGAGATGCCATGAAGACCGCATAGGCTATCTTTTGATAGTGCGGGTATCGGGATTTGCATGGTGTAAGGACTGTCGATACATAGTATACCGGTTTTTGGAGTGGGAATTTGTGTCCCTCTTCCTCTCGTTTGACGACGAGTACGGCGCTCACCACCTGGTGAGTTGCAGATATGTAGAGCAACATGGGTTCACCGACGTTTGGTGCGGCAAGGATTGAGTTGCTTGCTAACAAGATTTTTATTTCTTCCAATCCGGCTGTTGCCGCATCCGTCCACTCAAAGTGGTCGGTACGTCGGAGCAGGCGATAAAGTGGCAGAGCCTTCTCTCCTAGTCTGGAGATAAAGCGGCTCAATGCTGCCACACACACCGCTAGTTTTTGGACTTGCTTTAAGTCTATTGGCGTTGCCAATTGTGACAAGGCTCGTATTTTTGTTGGGTTCATTTCAAATCCTCTATTGGAAACTATGAACCCAAGTAATTTTCTGGCCGGGACGCTGAAGACACATTTTTTCGGGTTGAGTCGTATGTCGTATGTCCGGAGGTTGTCAAATGTGAGTCGTAGATCGTCCACCAATGATTCGACATGTTTAGTCTTGATGACGACGTCGTCTACGTAGGCCTCCACCGTCTTGCCGATTTGCTTTTCGAGACATGTTTGAATCATGCGTTGGTAAGTGGCACCGGCGTTTTTTAGCCCAAAAGGCATAGTGTTGAAGCAGAAAGGCCCATAGGGGGTAATGAATGTTGTTGCAGCTTGGTCAGACTCCTTCATCTTGATTTGATGATACCCGGAGTATGCGTCGAGGAAACACAATGAGTCGTGTCCTGCGGTTGCGTCGATGATTTGGTTAATGCGAGGCAGTGGGAAGGGGTCCTTAGGACAAGCTTTATTGAGGTCCTTGAAATCGACACAAAGGCGCCAGGATTTTTCCTTCTTCGGTACCATGACCAGGTTTGCTAGCCAATCTGGGTGCTTGATTTCTCTAATGAACCTGGCTTCAAGTAGCTTGGCTAGATCCTCCCCCATGGCCTGTCGTTTGGGTTCGGAGAATCGTCGCAGCGTTTGCTTGACCGGTTTGAACCCCTTTATTATGTTGAGGCTGTGTTCGGCCAGTCTGTGCGGGATTCATAGCATGTCTGAAGGATGCCAAGCAAAGATGTCCCAGTTTTCGCGCAGGAATGCTCATAAAGCAATGTCGACCGCCGAATCCAGCTGTGCTCCGATGGAGGCTGTCTTGTTAGGATCCGTCGGGTGCACTTGGAATATTACTATTTCGTCCGCTGGTTTGAAAGAAGTGGACTTGGATCTCTTATCGAGGATTACATCGTCCTTGTCCACCGTTGTCCGCAGAGTGGTTAACTCCTCGGCCGTGAGGGCCTCAGATAGTGCCTCGAGGGCCAAGTGCGGTTTTGTTTTTGGCGTGGAGTGCTATATCCGGATCACTTGTGATGGTGATGATTCTGTTGGGCCCTAGCATTTTGAGCTTAATGTACCCGTAGTGGGGTATTGCTTGAAAGCGTGTGAGCGCGTCTCGCCCCAACAAGACGTGATATCCGCTGTTGAAAGGTGCCACATGGAAGAGTAACTCTTCAGACCTGTAGTTCTCCGGCGTGCCGAATACTACATCAAGTTTGATCTTTCCTGAGCATCGCGCTTCTCGGCTGGGGATACTACCTCGAAAGGTTGTATTGCTTTGCTCGATGCGGCTCTTGTCCGTTTGCATTTTATGAAGTGTGTCCTCGTAGATGAGGTTTAGTCTGCTGCCACCGTCCATGAGCACTTTAGTGAGTCTGAAGCCGTCTACAATTGGATTTAGGACCAAGGCGGCGGGTGCTCGGGCTAATCTGGATCTTAGTTCATCATCGGCATTAAAAGTTATTGCCATGTCGTTCCAAGGATTTTTTGCCGCTACTTGGTTGATTTCGGCGAGGTCGCGGAGCACCCTTTTGCGTCGATTACTTGAAGAAAAAGTCTCAAAGATAGTAAAGATATTGAGGTTGGCGTCCTCCGGAGAGTGTGTCTTCGGGGCAATTTTGGAGAGGATGGCTTCGCCGCTCTTAGCCAACTACCAGAGTACCCAACATGCCCGAAGGTTGTGTGTTGATTCGGTATTCGGGGTAGTGTGTATTGGACAGGGCCTGTCGACCAATGCGTCTAGGATAGTTCTGTGTCCTATGAAGGATTTGATTCTCTTGTCAGTGAGGTGATGATCGGGTGGCCCGTGTGGGTGCATCCTTTTTGACCGTCCGGCGGGCTGCTTGAAGGCAAGAGGATGCCATCGGGCTGTCTGAGCTTTCCAAGCGCTTTCCATTGCGTAGCACTTCTGTACTATGTGTGCCAAATATGTAAAGTGCAGTATGCGGCGGCGGTTGAGGGCATTGAGGATTCCCTCATCCGTACAGTTGCGGCCAAAAACTGGAACCGCATCATCGTCGCAGCAATTTTTAATCTTGTTTTTAACAAGGAGGAATCTGGCCCAGAAGTGATGGAGCATTTCCTGAGGTTGATGTCATACGTACATCAGGTCACATATATCTGGAGGACCTGAATTGCTTGGGAGTATTGCTTGTGGTGGGTGGGTGGGTTAAAATCCAAACCCTGGCCCACTGTTGAATCCCGAGTTTGAAGAATTTGCGAGGTCACCGGCTCAGGATCCGGAGTGTCCTGGCGGCCGTTGGGTTCAACACCCGGTGCTGTGTTCGGTGGACATAAGGTCTCTTCCCGAAGATGGGTATCCAGCTCGCAGGACTCAGAAATCCGAACATAGCTTGTTTTCAACTTAGGGGGAGAAGTATTCTAGGCTTGTTCCTCCACAACCGCTACTAGGTGCGTGATCGTCGAGGACCTAATCTCCCTATGATCGGGTTTAAGCCCAATATGATCGTAGTCCGTTGCAACTCCCAGGGCGGCGATGCAATCTAGCAACTCATTTAAGGACGAGACATCTGTTGGATCCATCTTTTCGGGGTGTTCAAGGCCGGTGCGAAGACGATGTTTAGCGATTTCTAGGGCTGCCTTTGGCTTAACGGCCACGCGGGCACCCATGGTGAAACCGCCGAGCTGGAGGACCTGTCCCAGAGCTAGGGCCCCTCGAGAGGTAATGTTGTCATTAATGACGAGGCAAGCCATGGATCCCGCTGTAGACAACACAGTGGAACTCTCAATGAAAGCACCAATGTCGGTGTCAAAACCGGCAGATCTCGGGTAGGAGGTCCCGAACTGTGCGTATGAGGATCGAAGGTAACAGGAGACAAGGGGACACGATGTTTACCTAGGTTCGAGCCCTCTTGATGGAGGTAATACACTACTTCTTGCTTGATTGACTTTGATGAGTATAGGGGTTACAAGAGTTGATCTACCTCGAGATCATAATGGCTAAACCCTAGACGTCTAGCCTATATGATTTGTGATAGCCTCTATGGACTAAACCCTCTGGTTTATATAGACACCGGAGGGTCATACAAAGTCGGTTTACAGAGAAAGGAAACTACACATCCAGACGCCAAGCTTGCCATCCACGTAGAGGAGAGTCCCAACTGGATACGGGGGAAGGCCTTCTATTTTGTATCTTCACGGCCCATCAGTCCGGCCCATGCTACACGGCCCGAACGCCCGAGGACCCCATAATCCAGGACTCCCTCAGGAACATACATAAGTCCTAGAGGCCTCGACATCGCGCCTTAGTTTCCAAATTTTCCGTTTGTTTGTTTGAAACTTTGCAAAGTGTGAGGATTTCTTAATGGAAATCTTTGAGGACGATTGGTTGTTCCTCAGGAAAAAAAACGAGGAGGTTGGTTACTTAAGAAGAACTTCCTTCATAAACCTCATCAAATTCAAGAGCCCGGAAGCTCGCTGCGTTAAATTGTCGTGGAATCGCACACATCGCTCCGTGTGGGAAGACCCACTTGGCCGATTAGTGGAGAACTCCCTCCCGAACAATTGTCATGCTTTTCTAGCCATTTTTCTTGAAAAAACTAGGTGTTGGATTTTGTTAAAAACCAATACAATATAATTAATGCATTTTAAAATATATTTTCACAAATTTAAAATGTTTTTTAAACATCATGTATTCACAAAAAAATTTGAATTTAAAAAATGTCCCATAAAATGGTTACCATTTAAAAAAATGTTAATGTGGTCTTTAAGATGCTCAAGGAATTTAAAAATATTCTCAAATTTACAAAATGTTTTTAAATTTTAAAAATACTCATATATTTTAAGAAATGTTCATGCATTCTAAAAGTATTACCATATTTTCAAAAGTTCTTTAAATTTTAAAAACATCATGTATTTAAAATTGATCACAGACTTAGAAAAATGTTATCCTATTTAGAAAATGCTTGAATTTTAAAACATGCACTTGTCTTTTAAAAAAAACAGATTTTAAAGATGGTCACTTTTTTAAAAGCATGTGCGTATTGTAGAAAAATGTTTGAAAATTTAAAAAATTCATAAATTCAGTATAATGGAAATTTTAAAAAATAAAAAACAAAAGGGAAATTAAAACGAGAATAGAAAAGAAATAGAAACACAGAAGAAACACGTCCTTGATAATAATAGAAGAAAACCGTCAAAAAAGTACTACCCCGACCAAACTTCAGGTGCGCTGGCCCAACTGCTTCCACCGACCTAGCGAGCGCTCTTTTTTTCCAAAGAAAACAATTTTGTCCCGCACAGTTTTATTTTACTAAAAAATTATGAATTTGGAAAAAAGTTTGTGAACTTAGAAAATGTTCCCAACCTCGATAAATTTTCATGAATTTCAAGAAATTTTCTTCCATTAAAATTATTATCACAAATTCAAAAAATGTCCACTAATTTCAAAACATAATGAATTTGGAAACATGTTCGGGAATTTAAAATATTTTCACGAATTTTAAAAACTAAACAAATTTTAAAAATGGTCAAAAAAATTAAAATGTTCACAAATTTAAAAGAAGGTCACTAATTTGAATAAATATTCATGAATTTGAAAATAATTCACGAGTACAAAAAATGACCACGAATTCAAAAGTAGTCATGGATTGAAGAAATGTTCATGAATTTGTAAAAAATATTATGAATTTTTAAATATATTCTGGAATCCAAAAAAGTGCACATAAATTTTAAAAGGTCCATTCAAATTAATGTTAGTGAATCCATAATATGTTCATGATTTTTTTCGTCGTTTCAAAATACTTTGAGAATTGAAGAAATGTTGGCAATTAAAATAAATCAGAAATTCAAAAATGTTCATATATTTGAAATTTGTTCATGGATTAAGAAAATATGAGAAAAATGAAAAATAATTAAAAAAAACCTTGTGAATCCTTCCGTAGCAGCTACAAGTTACATAAAAAAGCTAGTGGTTGTGTTTACTTGGTTGTAGGCGCGTTGGGTTGCATGTAAGTGATCTCTTGATACCACTCGCCTCAGGCGATCTATAACATTTGCAGTAATTTCCACTCTATTTCGGCTACTTGTGGTGGGCAGGCACACTGACCCAGGTGAGCGACGTTCTCTGACTACTCTCGGTTAACTACTTGTGGGTACAATGATGTAAGGCCTATATAAAAACAACAATTTGATCGATGCACAACTTTAATTTGTCTACCATGCCTATGCTATTCGGAGAGATGCTACTACCAAACTTATGGATCATCGCTCCATTCTTTCACATAAACTCAACCTTTCTATGCTTTATTGGTCTTTAATATTCTGAAATAATTTGTTCTGCATGCTTTCAATCAATTCCAACACACTCATTATGCTCATTCTTGTGCAACTAGCAAAGCGAGTGAGATTAAAAATTTCGCTAGAGAAGTTGGGGACCGAGATAAGTTTGTTAGTTGAGTCTAGGGCTAATGTAATGCCTCAGACACACCTGCTAGTTACTGTTCGTTACTCCTGGCGAAATCTAGGCTAGCTCCGCATATCGTCACTAGTCTTTCCTGCACACTTTGTCTTCACTCGTGCGCTCCTGGGACCAACTTCCCAGTCGGTCACCCATACTGAAATTGCTCCAAGCCGAGGACACTTAACTTTGGAGTTCTTTCTGAATGGGCTTCCGGAAAAGAAAAAACTCCTTGGTGATATGAGTAGTTGTCTGATATGTCTCCAACGTATCTATAATTTTATATTGCTCCATGCTATATTATCTACTGTTTTGGACTATATTGGGCTTTATTTTCCACTTTTATATTATTTTTGGGACTAACCTATTAACCGAAGGCCCAGCCCAGAATTGCTGTTTTTTGCCTATTTCAGTGTTTCGAAGAAACGGAATATCAAACGGAATCCAAACAGAAAAATCATTTCTGGAACGTGATTCTCTTCCCGAATAAGATCCAGGAGACTTGGACCCTACGCCAAGGAAGCTCCGAGGAGGGCACGAGGTAGGGGGGCGCGCCCTACACCCCCAGGCGCGCCCCCACCCTCGTGGGCCCACCGAAGCTCCACCGACGTACTTCTTCCTCCTGTATATACCCATGTACCCCCAAACGATCAGAGCAGGAGCCAAAAACCTAATTCCACCGCCGCAACTTTCTGCAACCACGAGATCCCATCTTGGGGCCTGTTCCGGAGCTCCGCCGGAGAGGGCCGTCATCACGGAGGGCTTCTACATCATCATAGCCTCTCCGATGAAGTGTGAGTAGTTTACCTCAGACCTTCGGGTCCATAGTTATTAGCTAGATGGCTTCTTCTCTCTTTTTGGATCTCAATACTATGTTCTCCCCCTCTCTTATGGAGATCTATTTGATGTAATCTTCTTCTTTTGCGGTGTGTTTGTTGAGACCGATGAATTGTGGGTTTATGATCAAGTCTATCTATGAATAATATTTGAATCTTCTCTGAATTCTTTTATGTATGATTGGTTATCTTTGCAAGTCTCTTCGAATTATCCGTTTGGTTTGGCCAACTAGATTGGTAGTTCTTGCCATGGGAGAAGTGTTTAGCTTTGGGTTCGATCTTACGGTGTCCTTTCCCAGTGACAGAAGGGGCAGCAAGGCACGTATTGTATCGTTGCCATCGAGGATAACAAGATGGGGTTTATTTCATATTGCATGAATTTATCTCTCTACATCATGTCATCTTTCTTAAAGCATTACTCTGTTTTTAACTTAATACTCTAGATGCATGCTGGATAGCGGTCGATGAGTGGAGTAATAGTAGTAGATGCAGAATCGTTTCGATCTACTTGTCACGGACGTGATGCCTATATACATGATCATGCCTAGATATTCTCATAACTATGCTCAATTCTGCCAATTGCTCAATAGTAATTTGTTCACCCACCATAGAAAACTTATGCTCTCGAGAGAAGCCACTAGTGAAACCTATGGCCCCCGGGTCTATTCTCACCATATCAATCTCCATCACTTTAATCTTGCTTTGTTTTTTTACTTTGCCTTTTACTTTTCACTTTGCATCTTTATATAAAAAATACCAAAAAAATATTATCTCTATTAGATCTCACCCTCGTAAGAGACCGTGAAGGGATTGACAACCCCTAATCGCGTTGGTTGCGAGTTGCTATCGATTTGTGCAGGTACGAGGGACTTGAGCATGGCCTCCTACTGGATTGATACCTTGGTTCTCAAAAACTGAGGGAAATACTTACGCTACTCTGCTGCATAATCCTCTCCTCTTCGGGGAAAACCAACGCAAGCTCAAGAGGTAGCATTGTCATCCCTATTAAGCCAGGCTCTCACAACTAATCACTTGTTCTTGAACTTGACCTTCAGATATTGATAGCCTTGGTTCTCTACATTAGGGGAAATCTTCTGAGTACTACAAGCCCATGCAGTCCAAGGCCCAACAACTATCATTTTTGCACTATTGTCAGGAATCGCATCAGTGCTCTGGGCAAGGTAGCAGTTTGTTGGAGGATTTGGAAAATTAGAAATGATGCATGTTTTGGTATAAAGTTCCTTGATACACTTTGTCACGGCATAAACAATTGGATCATCATGGCGAAAAGAACAAAAAAGAATCGAAGGAGTCAAGAAAATTGATGAGGTGCTGTAGGAGGCATACGCGGGACGTGGGTGAAACCCAATGACCGAGGATCGCTATGGGTTCCGCATTGCTAATGAATTTCTACTTAGGTTGATGTTCTGGTCCTTTTTTGGGACACCAGATAATTCCATGGTACGTTTGCTTGTGATTACCTGTCAATATTAATGTGATTGTATAAAAACATAAAATTTTACTTAGTAAGAAAACCATAATTTTATTTGGTAAAATAATAAGAGGTGAGAAAGTTGAGACGACTTCCAGGAAAATTGTCACGAAAACTAAAGATGAAAGGAAAAAAAGTCAAAACATGGAGAGGTAGGAGAATATACCTAAGGTTGGACCAAGGACAAGTGGACGACATAGCCTTAGGTCCTTTTTATGTAGGAAAGATTTCGGTCCCCAATTCTAATTATATGAAAAGCAGCAAAGAGTCGGAGTTGTATTTTTTTTAGTGTGTTTCTATTTACTATAAGATCACCGTCAGTCAATTAGGCATTAGAGGCCTCGACACGGTACTTTTGTTCCCTGACTTCCCCTTTGTTTGTTTGAAACTTTGCAAAGTGTGAGGGTATATTAATGGAAATCGATGAGCAAGTTGGTTGCTCCTCAAAAACATGAGGAGGTTGCTTAAGAAAAACTTCCTTCATAAACCTTATCAAATTCAGGAGCCCCTATTGCACGCTCGCAGCATCATATTGTCATGTAATCGCAAACATCGCTCCCTATGGTAAGGCCCACTTGACCGCTAGAACTCCATCCCAAACGATTGTCTTGCTTTTCCAGCTGCTTTCCCAAAAAACTGGTTGTTCAATTTTGTTCAAAGCAAAAAGATAATTCATGCATTTTAAAAAAAGTTCACAAATTTGAAAATGTGTCAAAGTTTCTTCACAAATCACGTTTTAAAAAATGTTCCTTTATTCCAAAATGGCTACAACATTATTTTTAGTGTATTTTAAAAAATCTCAATGATTTGAAAAAACATTCTCAATTTATAAAATGTTTTTAATTTTAAAATATTAATATATTTTAAAAACAGTTCATAGATTTTAAATTATTTTCATATTTTAAAAAGTTCTCTAAATTTTAGAACATAAAGTAAAATTTAAAATATGTTTATGTAGTTTATTTTATTTTTACAAATTTTAACGATGTTATATATTTTAAAAATATGTCTGTTTTCTAGAAAATGTTTGCAAATTTTGTAAATATCTATAAATTACAAGAGTGTGGGAATTACAAAAAGGGAAAATTTAAAATAAAAATAAAAGGGAAATTAAATTGAGAACAAAAGAGAATAGAAGAACACATCTAGAGAATAGAAGGAAACCGTCCAAAATAGTACTGCTGCTGCCCAACTATCTTAAAAGGCGATGTTTTTGAGAAATGCTATGTATCAATAAATTCCAGGCCCTACGTGCGAGCCTGCACTAAGCACGCGAGCGCACAGTTTTTTCCATCCTGTTTTCCTAAATTAAAAACTTATGAATTCGGAAAATATCATAGTCTTACAAAATGTTCACGAATTGATAAATATTCAAGAATTTCAAGATAATGGTCCTCAATTATTATTTTCCCTTATTAGAAAACAACCATGAATTTAAAATATGTTCAAAAATATTTAAAATTTTACAAATTTGAGAGTTTTGTAGTCAATATTAAAGTATTCATGAATTTAAAAGAAGACCACAAAATTGAAAAAAAACAATCATGAATCCAACAGGTGGCCAGAAATTTGAAAAAATAGTAATGGATTATCATGAATTTTAATAAATCAGAATTTTTTCTTCAGGAATTAAAAGAATGTTCACAAATTTGAAAAAGTCCAATTTTAATAAGAAGTGTTCTTGAATTATGAATTTTTTTGGTGAATGCATAAAATGTTCATGGACTAGATTTCAGAAAAACTTTGCACGTTCAAGAAATGTTATCATTTAGGAAAATCCGAATTCATAAAATGTCCATAATTTTTAAAAATATGAACTGAGAAAATAAAAAAGAAAACATAAAATCCAGAAAAAATAATGACCAAAACAGAAAAAATAAATAGGAAAAACCTTATGGAACCTTGCCAAAACTGGATGAAAGATTGTACAAGTTCCCACCAGCCTCTACAAGTTAAGCAAGCAAAAAACATCCGGTGGTTGTGTTTACTCGGCCGCAACCCGCGTTGGGTTGCCTTAAACCTGATTATTCCACAGGTCGTGTCGGGTACAGGATGAGCTTGGCAAAGCCCAAAGAAAAAAATCCCGAGCCCAAGTCCTACCCGGACCGGCCCAAAGCACATGAACAATGATATTTTTAATTAACTTAATTATATTTGAGATATTATATTTATTTATTGTACCTATATTTCAAATAAAAATATTTATATGGACATATCAGGCTTTACTTGGGCTTTTGGGCCGGGCTTCGGGAGAGAAAGTGGAGCGCAAGCCTGCCCTGAATGTCGGGCTTTGGCTTTGGGCCTCCGGACCAGGCTATCCATGAACAGGTTTAGGTTGTGTGTAAGCGATCGCTCGATATCTAAAATCACTAATTAAGGAGTACTCCTTTCAAAGATCACTCTCACCTCCTCATGTTGCGACAAGTGGTGCACTGCATGCACGCCATTTGTCGCAACCTGAGAGTTTTCCATTTTTTTTCGTATACCCGTTTATTTAAAGCGTTTTACCTCTTAAATTGTGCGTCCAAATCTCTAACCGTTTTCACTCTTGGATTCCTCGCGCCGAGATCTTCAAAAATAGATCCCATTTTGATAGGTTTTGAGAAATTTGTTTTTCACGAAAAAAATCGGTCAATAAAAATGGACAAAAACCCGAACGGGGAGCATGTTTTTTCCTTTCCGAAAAAGGCATGGCCGTGCCTCTCACGAAAGCACAATCGTGCCTCTCGGGTAAGCAAAACTGTGCCTCTCGTGAAAGGAAAAAAAATAGAAAGGCGTTTTTTTGTTTCCGAGAGGCATGCAGTGCCTCTCGCAAAAGCGGGACCGTGCCTCTCACGGAAGCAAAGACGTGCCTCTCGCGAAAAAATAGAGAACGCGTTTTTTCATTTCGGAGAGGCACGGCCATGCCTCTCACGGAATCAAAACCGTGCCTCTCGCGGAAGGAAAAAACAAAAAACACATTTTTTTTGTTTCCGAGAGGCACGGCCATGCCTCTTGTGGAAGCACAACCGTGCCTCTCGCCGAAGTAAAACCTTGCCTCTCGCGAAAGCATAATCGTGCCTCTCGCGGAAGCAAAACTGTGCCTATGGCGAAAGAAGAAAAAAAAAGAAAACACGTTTTTTTTCGTTTTCGAGAGGCTGAGAGTGCCTCTCGTGAAAAAATGTGTTTTTTCCGCAATATTTTTTTAATTTTTTATATCTAAAAGCTAAGGAAGATCTGTGAAAAACCAAAAGATCAAAAAAATAGAAAAAAGTTCAAAAAGCCGAAAACACGTGCAGAAAAATAAAAAAAATTCAGAGGGAGCGCATAGAGCGCGACACGTGGGGGTGGCTGAGAGCGCGCCAAATGGCGCGCTCGCACGCTCTCAGCTCACCCTCAAGTAATTGTTGAGAGGCTCCCGAAGGAGCGCTCGTCAACTAGTTGCTCCCCTCGACATCGCTAGTCACAGGGGATCTATATTATTTGTGGTAAATTTCGCTCTACTTTGACTACTCTTGGTGGGCAGGGACAATGGCTCAGGTGAGCAACGCGCCTGACTGTACTCCCGATAAGCGGCATATGGCAGAGCGTCCTGGAACCGAAAAAGGTATATTGTCCACATCGAAGAGCAAGAATTTGGAAAATACATAGGAGCTCTTGGGTGTCCGTGAAATCTATATGAATACAAAATTAAACAATACCAGGATTCTTTCTTTGTTTGGGAATTTTAGGGCATCGAACTTGGTCGATCATTCGGTTTATGTGCAAAGTTTCGTGAAAAAATGGCATCTATGATGTCTTTAGCGAAGAAAATACAGCCTGCCTACGATTCTTTCAAACAATTTCTATACATAACCAAAATGTTTGACCTTTTTTCTATTGAGAATACCACATATGTCATTTTTTCATGAAATGGCGACCACCGACGCTCGCTGAACAGCCGTGCCCCCGCGCTCCTCTCCCTCGCCGGCGGCCTCCGGTCGGCCCGCAGCGAGGGGGGCTTCCTCCACCTCCTTCTCTCCTCCCCTGCCCTCCTCGCGGGCTCCCTCTTCCCCGACAGGAGACCAAATCCGCCCCTGCGCCCTTCGCTTGCCCTGGCCAGTCGTGGCCTTGTGTAGTGGCGGCGCGGCGGCCCTCTGCAGGCGCGGGGGTGGCGTGTGCTGCGGCCGCTGGATCTTGGCGGAGCTGCTTCAGGCATATGGATGGCGGTCATGGGTGGGGTCCCAGCCCCGCCGGTCGCCGGATCCGCCAGCTCCGGCATGCTCCCTTCGATTTGTGGGCTCCTGTGGACATGGCCCTCCTCTGGCCGGTGGCCCTGATGGCTGCTTCTCCTGGGATGTCCGGCAGCCCAGATCTAGAGTTTGTCTCTGTGTGGGGAAAGTTGCCGGCTTTGGATGCAGTGGGTGGCGGAGTTGCGCCGGCGCGGCAGCGGGGGTGGCCGATTGCGTGCTTGCGGTCCATCACCATGTGTGTGGTGGGTGAGGTTGTATCCCTCGAATGCCGGAGCAGCGGCTCCGGACGGTGGGCGCGGCGGCATCTTTCCCGCGGGTGTTGCGGCACGGGTGCTCGTGTGTTGCCTTGGCTGTGCGGACGGCGAGGTGACTCATTCGGGGGCGTCCGTCATGCAGGTGAGGTCTTTGCTGCCATCCGGCTTGTTTCGGGTGTCGTGTGCATGCAACCTTCCTTGGTCTAGATTATAGACCGGGCGGTGGCGGCCCGTTGGCGTCTAGTCTTTTTTGGAGGCTCCGTCTCGTGAGCAAGGTCCTATGCTGCTGGTTGCTGGGGTGAGTGTTTGTGTATGGCAGCTTCTTCTCGTCATGTGTCGAGCCCTTGCCTCGACGGTGGCGCTCTCGTGTGGAGCTAGGTTCAACGTGGTGGTTGTGCCCGAAGACCTCCCTTTGGTGTCCTGACCCTAGCTTCCATCCGCATTCTAGGGTGGTGAGCATTCCATCATCCGACGGTGCGGCACCTCTCGAGCCGGGGCGAGGAATTGGGGGTTCCTTCTGGTGATGGAACATGATGGCGCTGGTCTGTCCGGCGCCCGGGCGATGGCATTGGCATAGCCCCCGTCGACTGATCTCCTTCTCGAGCCGGCTCTATTCGCAGCATTGGACCTTTGCGCATGCTCGAGGGCCCCGGTGTTTCACTTTCTTACTTTTGAGCTATGTTTCTGCTCCCGTGCATCCATGCATCTTGCCGGATCTCTTTTATTTTTTTGTTGTTCTGCTGGTGTAAGGACTTTATTAGTATACGGAGCGCTAGCCTCTTTTCTAAAAAGGAGTAGAATGGTCAACTAGGTTCGATACCTTTTTTTAAATTTTTCTAGTATCTTTTAAATTTAATATTTATATAGGGTTCATGGGCACCCAAGAGCTCCAAATTCTCGTCCGCAAGAACCTATACCATTAAAAGGAGTCCATACGAAAAGCGGACGTCTTGCACACGGCGATTGTTGGTCTTTGCAATCTCGTCGATGACTTCAACGTAGTGGTCCGAGCCCAAAATCAATTTTATATGGTGAGAACGAGGAATACGACATGATACAGTGCACACATAGTGTGTAGACTCACTGCAATTAGTTGTCGAAAGTCTCACACGGGCCGCGCCATGTCTCATGCTGCCTGCACCAGCAGCTGTGCTAGGTCATGCAACTGCACTTATTATTCATTGATGATCAAATGATATACTCTCTCCTTTCTGATTTATAGGGCTTATCTTAAAATTTTAATTTTACCATTTTATAAAGCTTAATTTGGTCGTTCTTCATCATATGTTCAGATTCTAAGGTGCATTAAATCATTGCATGCAAGTACCAAGAGAAAATTAATCAATATATATATATTATGAATGCACGCATTGCAATTAATGCATCGATAGACATAATTTTTTGAGGAAAACAAGAGCATCGATTAAATGCTTTTACAAACTATAAAAAATATTCCACCACTCACCATCTACCTTGGTTAGTGAAAACTTTGAATTAAGCTCTATAAACCAGAAAGGAGAGAGTAGCACACTAGCGTCTCTATCTGCAAAAATGCCTTTCGGAGCTCGGCCTCCATGGAGGCCGTTTTTTGAAAAACACAAAATTCATGAAAATTCATATTTTTTACAATTCTGAAAAAAATACAGATATACATGGAGGTATAACACACATATGTGTAAATTTTTAGGACGAAATACGTTGAAATAAAGGCTGTGCAAAAAAGAAAAATCTAAGGCTTTTTAACACATGATATTATTCATCCTCAAAGTCTAGAAATTTATATTTTTTGTATAGGTCGCATTTCAAACTATTTCATCTTGAATTTTTACCCACACATATATTTCATCCTTGCATACTTTTTTTAGAATTTTTTTGAAGTCAAAAAGTTTGAATTTTGAATTTTTCAAAAATAAAAAACTCCATTGAGCTCGGTCACCAAAACGCCCTACCTCTATCTGTTGTCTGTGAAAGAGCTCATGGAGACCTAGATGGTTGGGCCGGACGACAACATCTGTTGAGGATCATGACACTAGTGCAGAACCGGGCTTTAGCGTCGGTTCGTAAGGGCCTTTAGTGCCGGTTCTGCAACCGGCACTAAAGAGTGGGGACTAAAGCCCCCCCCCCCTTAGTACCGGTTCATCACGAACCGGCGCTAAAGGGCCACCACGTGGCACGAGTTAGGGCCGGGTGCTGATAGACCATTAGTACCGGTTGGTAACACCAACCGGTACTAAATATTTGAGGGGTTTTGGTTTTTTTTTCATTAATTTTCTGTTTTCCATTTAATTCTTGTTTGTTTGCTGGTATTTTATGATACTACATATCGTACATGTTATGCATATATATAACGAAATATGTATTTAGCAACCCTGTGCCCGATTGCCAAACTGCCACACTGCCACACCACTCGGTGTCCCTCCGATCGGCATCGCACGCATAAGTCTTCCTCCCGTATTCCTCTCCCGCACAAAGTCCCAGACAACGGTGTCTTCCTCTGATTCCTCCTCCCTGCCGTCAAGTCCGAGCCCGCCTCGCCGCATCCTCCTCCGGCGAGCCGCCGCCGGCAAGCCAAACCGCAGCGTCGGCCCTTGCTCCCTCCTTTTCCCTTCATCTTCCTTCCTTCCTCCCTCTCTATCATCTCTTTCTCTCTGCTCACGGGAGCTCCCATGGCGCCGCCCATGGATCCGAGCAAGCTGCCGCCGGAAACACAACCCATCCACTGGACCCCCTCCGCCCCAACGGCCGCGACCTCTGGCGCCTCCCTGGCGTCCGTCGCTGCCTAGTCATCATCCTCAAAGCCCGTGATTGCAACACCTCCTCCAGGGGCTGACCAGGGGGTGTGAGGCTCCAAGAAATTATGTAGTTGGGAGGTGTAAACAAGCTGAATTGACCAAAAAATGGAGTTATGAAGGTTGCTGGATCCTAGCAAAGTGAGGAGCCTGCTGCGTCGCTGTACAGGATGGACGAGGCCCGGCGCCACCGCATCACAGGAGTGTGCTGTGCATCCCTTGCCCATTCAGTTCAGTTGTCCCTTGCCCATCTAGTTCAATTGTGCTGCCTGGTTGTCTCTTAAGAAAATCTGAAGGGAAATGTATTGTCAAGAGATGCCAACACTGTTGTTGCTTCTTTGCAACTTTTTTGTTCATTTCTTACAAGAAATTGTAGCCTATTCATATCTGGTGCTGCTACAAACTTATAAAGTGTACAATTAGACTAGCCTGGTATATTCAGTACTTCAATTTATTGTTCAGTTGTACCACTTGTTGGTACAAAAAATCTATGTTAGTTCTACACATTTCTAGTGCTATGTGCTAGAATTTCAGTGTTAAGTACTACAAAAATGTTCATTTTTGGAGAGGTTCCGGTGCTTTGTTGTTGCTGTTATGTGCTAGAATTCTAGTGTTATAAATTGTTTCTTGTGTTCTTGTTAAGCCTATAAGTGAGGCTCCAAAAATGCATCTAGTGCTTTGTTGTTGCTGTTATGTTGTACACAATCTGCACTTTAAAGAGGGTCCAGTGCTTGGATGGTGCCATTTCTTGCTATTAAGCGTGCAAGTGTGTCGTGAAAATCTGCAATTTGAGATATTCTAGTGCTTTGCTGTTTGTTTGTTATTCCTGTACTAGCACTTGTAAAAGTGAGAAATCAGGAGATGTTCAAGTCCCATGTTGCTGTTGTTTTCTTGCTTCTGCTAAGTCCATAGGTGTGCGCTAGTTTGTTTTCGAACAATCTCGTGCATTGGATCTATATTGGATGGCAGATAAAAGAGGGCATGTTACAACACGACTTGCTAGAGGCAAGTCACTGGATCTCGATCCAGATAGGACAAATAATATTTGGGATTGTTGCGTCTATGTTGTGTGGTGGGGGAACTTAGTTGTTCCTTGGTTAGATACACCGCAATATTGGTACTAGTTCGGAGTTGAGATCAATTTTCATCGCGTGGATGAAAATTGATGCTATTTCCTAGTGTGAAGATTTTTTTTCAATCACATCGTAATTTTTGTTTCCTTTTTTTTAAGACTGACTACTCTTTTTAAATTTTTGAGGTTGACACCGTAATAACGGCAAGAAAAATTCAAAAAACAATTAGGTGATTAAGGGGTGTTCACTTTTCACATGGTAATTTATGCATTACAGATTTGATAACTTACATAGAAACACCGTGATAACATTTTGTGTATGTTTCTTAATTGAGAACTTTTTTATATGTAAATAGCATGGTAATATATGTACCGCAGATTCGATAACTTAAACAAAAATCCCACGGTATTTTTGGCCCGGATTTTTTTATTGAAAAAGATAACGTCACAAACTTATGTGTAAATAACATAATAATTTACGCTCCGTGGACTTTATAACTTACATACAAACATCATGGTAACTTTAACAAGGAGGGTGGAGGGGGTTATTGAAAACATACCCCGGTAATTTTTGTATAAATAACACGGTATTATAAGTACCACATAACTGATAATTTACATACAAACACCGTGGTAACTTTTGGTCCTGCAAAAAAGTTGTTGAGAAACATAACCCCGGTAACCTTTTTTTGTAAATACTAGGGTAATATACATTCCGTAGACATGATAACTTAAGTAGAAACACCGCGATAAAATTAAACAAGGAGGGGAGTTGTTAAAAAATATACCCCAATAACTTTATGTGAAAAGAACATCATAATATATGAACCATGTACATTATAATTTACGTACAAACATTGCAATAACATTGACCAAGGGACAAATTTTATTGACAAGTATACTCCTGGTAACTTCTGTGTGAATAGCTTGGTAAAACAGGAAACACCAACTTGATAACTTGGGTGCAAACACAATGGTAACTTTGTCCAAAGAAGGAAAAATTGTTGAAAAATATACCTCGGTAACTTACGAGAAAATAGAATGGTAATATACGAATCGTATACCCGATAACTTACGTACAAACACCGCGATAACTTTGACTAAAGGGCAAAAAAGTTGTCGAAAAACATACCCGCGATAACTTAAGTGAAAATAGCACGGTTATATATGAACTGCAAAACCCGATAACTTACGTACAAATACCATGATAAGTTTGATTCAAGTGGATGAATTGTTGAAAATATACATCGGGAACTCATGTGTAAATAGCACGGTAATAGTCTTGATTTGGGGAAGAGTTGTAAAAAATGGTCGAAAAATACACATGATAACTTTTTGTATGTAAATAGCATATAAATTACTCACCACAACCTTGATAATTTAGGTCCAAACACCGCGGTAAATTTGATCTAGAGAAAATATTTGTTGAAAAGATACCCCTGGTAACTTCTGTGTAAATAGCATAGTAATATACCCATCGCATACCTGATAATTTACGTACAAATACCATGGTAATATTTAACTCGGTTGGGAAATTGTTGAAAACATACCCCCATAAATTTTGTGTAAATAGCATGGTTACATACGCATCACATACCTACGTACAAACACCATGGTAACCTTGATCAAGCGGAAAAAACATTAGAAACATACCCCCCTCCCTGCGGTAACTTATATGAAAACATCATGGTAATATACGAACCACAGACATAAAAACAATATGATAATATAAGAACCGTAGGCCCGATAACTTATATGAATAAAGCATGGTAATATATGAACTGCAAGGTCGGCGAACCTTTTTTATGCCTTCGATAACTTATGTGGAAATAGCACGGTAACTTGCATATAATGGGCATGGTAACTTATGTAGCCTAGGCGTGATAAATTTTGGCTGAAAAAGTCATCGGAACATGCCAACATGGGATCTAGTTTCAAAGATCTCATCGCGACGAGTCTTTTATGTAAAAGCGGTTTTTACATCGGACCAATGGTTTGAGCTACAAAATATTTTAAATGTTTGGAATAAAGAGAATCTAGAATGACATCAGCTTTTTTTTCCTCTAGTGTATGCATATAATTAGAAGGAAAATTGCACGCGAAAGGAAAAAGAATGCTAATGTATGCATGTATTTAAAGTGAAGGAAGTAGAGGTGTGACAGTTTTGCTTATATGGCACACATATGCCAAATATCACAGTCCTATATATAAATAGATTTTTCTCGTAGAACCGCATATATATAAATATATATCAGGGTATGTCTCACAACCACCACCATTAGTTATTCACACATACACATGTATATATATATATATATATATATACAATTTCTCCTACATGTTGCCTTGGTGCCTTCGGAGCACGATGACAAGTGGTTCATGGGGGCGGTAGCGGGTAATAGTATTCTCCTTTGGGATCTATGACCTGGTCGAGCAAAAATCCTGTTATTTCCTCTTAAAGTGCTCGTATGCGCTCCGTTGTTAGGAGCTTCTCCTGCACGTCATGGAACTGGTAAGAAGGAGATCAATATCGATAATCATGTAAAAATTGTGAATAGTGTTCTATGAAACGTACCCATTGCTGTCTATCAGATCTGCTCCTTTCGGACGCCATCATGCGAATATTCTGGCAAACGTAGTATGCACATAGATCATTCCCCGGTGCCTGCTTCAGGGCCTTTACGAGAATGGAATTGAATCAGATAATGATTAATCAAGCATGATAATTAATTAATGGTACTAAAGAGATGGTAGCTAGCTAGCTAGCTAGTACTAGCTACTTAATTACTTACCTTGGGTCGATACCAAAATAGCTTTTGTGGCCAATTTCCTGGAGTCACCTTGATGTACTTTGCCCAAGCCCTGCCCGCCGGCAAAGAAAATTAATAAAGGGGTTATTAAAAATAGTTCATATCAGGAAATGACGAACTAAATAGGCTGAGATATAGTTAATAATGATTGAAATTACCTGTTGACTATCCCCTTCACGATGTTGTAGTCATTATCTTTTTTAAGTAGTGAGTCCAGTACTTCAACTTTTGCATCGTCAACTTTAATGTCTAACAAGATCCAGTGGAACCTGCATGCGCATACGTTTGCATGTATAAATTAAGTGGGCATGTGCATAACACTAATAAACTATAACCCTAAACCCTATACACTTATTAACATCTAGCTACTAAGCAAAAACAGAATTTGTAGTACAAGACAGTGTGACTCACTCGAAGTTGTAAGGAAGTAATATATCTTCATTGCTATTAAGGCGCTTCAAGAACTCTAGCATGCTATTCTCTACATCTTGTTTATAGTATTCCAATTTCCATGTGTATTCATTAATGGTATTTGGGTCAATGAACCCAATGCCATAGCGTCCACCTTTTTTCATTTCATACATCTTCATCCTGCATAATACCACAGAAAAGAATATATAGTGAGGATATATAATTACAGGTAATTAATGATCAATCAATGAGCACTACAGCTAGCTTGAGACTTAAATTACAGAAAGAAATCACTTACAGACAATAGCAACTGACGATAGATTTGTCGAGTGCATCTTGATTGAATAATTGAAATAGTTCTGAATACTCAACGGACAGAGCTTTCTTATGGAAGTAATGATATTCCTTGACTTTCACCATGAGGGACTCTCGATTGGAAATCTTGGTAATGTTCATGTACCATTGATGCAATTCATACATTCTCGTTGGGAGGTTCTTGACCTCGTCTGGCTCGACCAAAGGTTGGCCCCGGACATATTTCCATTTTATTTCCTCCTCTCTAAGCGGAGACATGGGCTCTATCTTGAGGAGTTGTCCAACAGTGATCTTGAGAATTTCAGCCTGCGTTATATGCTCCTCGGTTATTACCACATTGCCCACCTCGGGAACGTAAACTGTTTGCCCACAATAATATTGGGCGCGCGTACGCTCACGTGTTGTTGGCACAACAAGCGGGGGGCTCGATTGCGCCGCCTGTTCTCCCAGCTGGGGAATGGTCCCACATTTTTTGACAGCTGCTTGTTGGCTCGAGCTCGAGCTCGCTTCTTTCTGTAGTCGTGCTCGATGTGCCTTCCTGATTTGGCGCTCATAGTCTGAGTCAACAGGCTTGGGAGCTGGTGGTCTAGCCATAGGAATGAAGTGGTCAATCTTTTCCTCAGGCACTTTCTCCCTCGGCGGCGTTGCCGGTTTCAGTCCAAAATGGGCGTCCACTTCTGCCCGCACTATGGCATTGTTTTGCTCCTTGGTCATGTCGTAAGGCCTTTGAGGAAGAGGAGCGAGGCTGCTTGGACCATATTTATATCGCTTGTCTCCGTCTGTACTTCCTGTACTACCTCGACTCGTACCACTACGCATCATAGCTGCGGCGTGTCTCTTCTGTGATTGCTGAGGCGGCGGAGACGTCTGACATGGCTGAGTTGGAGCAGGAGGAGTGGCCTGACGCTGTGCCGTACTTGAAGCAGGAGGTGTGGCCTGACACGGTGTCGGACTTGAAATGGGAGGAGTGGCCTGAGGCTGTGCCGGACTTGAAGCAGGAGTCTGCTCACGCGTTCGTGGACTTGGAGGAGCGGGACTCTGCTGACTCAGTGGCGGACTTCGAGGAGGAGTCGGCAGACGTAGTGTCGTTGGGCTTCGAAAGATGATGCAATCCTTTCCCCATAGGATGGTACGATGTATGGCCTCTCCCAGTGTGTGCTCGTCGTCACCTCCAGGAATGTCAAGCTGTAGCCCCGAATATGGGTCCACCACCTCATCAACCAAGACACGAGCATAGCGCGCTGGAATCGGGACGCAATGGAAAGTTGCTTCGGGGGTAATTGTAAAAGAAACTATGTCCGCCACCTTCATGGATATTGTTGGGGAACGTAGTAATTTCAAAAAAAATCTACGCACACGCAAGATCATGGTGATGCATAGCAACGAGAGGGGAGAGTGTTGTCTATGTACCCTCGTAGACCGAAAGCGGAAGCGTTAGCACAACGCGGTTGATGTAGTCGTACGTCTTCACGATTCGACCGATCAAGTACCGAACGTACGACACCTCCGAGTTCGGCACACGTTCAGCCCGATGACGTCCCTCGAACTCCGATCCAGCCGAGTGTTGAGGGACAGTTTCGTCAGCACGACGGTGTGGTGACGATGTTGATGTTCTACCGACGCAGGGCTTTGCCTAAGCACCGCTACAGTATTATCGAGGTGGACTATGGTGGAGGGGGGCACCGCACACGGCTAAAAGATCAAACGATCATCTGTTGTGTCTCTAGAGGTGCCCCCTGCCCCCGTATATAAAGGAGCAAGGGGGAGGCCGGCCAGCCTTGGGGCGCACCAAGGAGGGGAGGAGTCCTCCTCCTAGTAGGAGTAAGACTCCCCTCTTTCCTAGTCCAACTAGGAAAAGGAAGGGGGAAGGAAGGAGGGGAAAGGAGAAGGAAAGGGGGGCCCTTCCCTAGTCCAATTCGGACCCCCTATAGGGAGGGGGCACAGCTGCCCTTGTGGGCTGCCTTCCCTCTTCCCTATGGCCCATGTAGGCCCAATAGTCCCCCCGGGGTTTCCGATAACCCCCCGGCACTACAATAAATACCCGAATCACTTGTAACCTTTCCGATGTTTGAATATAGTCGTCCAATATATCGATCTTTACGTCTCGACCATTTAGAGACTCCTCGTCATGTCCCCGATCTCATCCGGGACTCCGAACTCCGTGGGTACATCAAAACTCATAAACTCATAATATAACTATCATCGAAACTTTAAGCGTGCGGACCCTATGGGTTCGAGAACTATGTAGACATGACCAAGACACGTCTCCGGTCAATAACCAACAGCGAAACCTGTATGCTCATATTGGCTCCCACATATTCTACGAAGATCTTTATCGGTCAGACCGCATAACAACATACGTTGTTCCCTTTGTCATCGGTATGTTACTTGCCCGAGATTCGATCGTAGGTATCTCAATACCTAGTTCAATCTCATTACCGACAAGTCTCTTTACTCGTTCCGTAATACATCATCCCGCAACTAACTCATTAGTTGCAATGATTGGAAGGCTTAAGTGATGTGCATTACCGAGTGGGCCCAGAGATACCTCTCCGACGATCGGAGTGCAAAATCCTAATCTCGAAATTCGCCAACCCAACAAGTACCTTCGGAGACACCTGTAGAGCACCTTTATAATCACCCAGTTATGTTGTGACGTTTGGTAGCACACAAAGTGTTCCTCCGGTAAACGGGAGTTGCATAATCTCATAGTCATAGGAACATGTATAAGTCATGAAGAAAGCAATAGCAGAATACTGAACGATCGTGTGCTAAGCTAACGGAATGGGTCTAGTCAATCACATCATTCTCCTAATGATGTGATCATGTTAATCAAATGACAACTCATGTCTATGGCTAGGAAACATAACCATCTTTGATCAACGAGCTAGTCAAGTAGAGGCATACTCGTGACATACTATTTGTCTACGTATTCACACATGTATTATGTTTCCGGTTAATACAATTCTAGCATGAATAATAAACATTTATCATGATATAAGGAAATAAATAATAACTTTATTATTGCCTCTAGGGCATATTTCCTTCAGTCTCCCACTTGCACTAGAGTCAATAATCTAGTTCACATCACCATGTGATTTAACACCAATAGTTCACATCACCATGTGATTAACACCCATAGTTCACATCGTCATGTGACTAACACCCAAAGGGTTTACTAGAGTCAATAATCTAGTTCACATCGCTATGTGATTAACACCCAAAGAGTACTAAGATGTGATCATGTTTTGCCTGTGAGAGAAGTTTAGTCAACGGGTCTGTCATATTCAGATCCGTATGTATTTTGCAAATTTCTATGTCAACAATGCTCTGCACGGAGCTACGATAGCTAATTGCTGCCACTTTCAATATGTATCCAGATTGAGACTTAGAGTCGTCTGGATCAGTGCCAAAATTTGCATCGACGTAACCCTTTACGACGAACCTTTTTGTCACGTCCATAATCGAGAAACATATCCTTATTCCACTAAGGATAATTTTGACTGCTGTCCAGTGATCTACTCCTAGATCACTATCGTACTCCCTTGCCAAAATCAGTGTAGGGTATACAATAGATCTGGTACACGGCATGGCATACTTTATGGAACCTATGGCCAAGGCATAGGGAATGACTTTCATTCTCTTTCTATCTTCTGTCGTGGTCGGGCTTTGAGTCTTACTCAATTTCACACCTTGTAACACAGGCAAGAACTCTTTCTTTGACTGTTCCATTTTGAACTTACTTCAAAATCTTGTCAAGGTATGTACTCATTGAAAAAACTTATCAAGCGTCTTGATATATCTCTATAGATCTTGATGCTCAATATGTAAGTAGCTTCACCGAGGTCTTTCTTTGAAAAACTCCTTTCAAACACTCATTTATGCTTTGCAGAATAATTCTACATTATTTCCGATCAACTATATGTCATTCACATATACTTATCAGAAATGTTGTAGTGCTCCCACTCACTTTCTTGTAAATACAGGCTTCACCGCAAGTCTGTATAAAATTATATGCTTTGATCGACTTATCAAAGCGTATATTCCAACTCCGAGATGCTTGCACCAGTCCATAGATGGATCGCTGGAGCTTGCATATTTTGTTAGTACCTTTAGGATTGACAAAACCTTTTGGTTGCATCATATATACAACTCTTCTTTAATAAATCCATTAAGGAATGTAGTTTTGTTTATCCATTTGCCAGATTTCATAAAATGCGGCAATTGCTAACATGATTCAGATAGACTTAAGCATCGCTACGAGTGATAAAATTTCATCGTAGTCAACACCTTGAACTTTGTCAAAAACCTTTTTCGACAAGTCTAGCTTTGTAGATAGTAACACTACTATCAACATCCGTCTTCCTCTTGAAGATCCATTTATTTTTTATGGCTTGCCGATCATTGGGCAAGTCAATCAAAGTCCATACTTTGTTCTCATACATGGATCCCATCTCAGATTTCATGGCCTCAAGCCATTTCGCGGAATCTGGGCTCATCATCGCTTCCTCATAGTTCGTAGGTTCGTCATGGTCAAGTAACATGAACTCCAAAATAGGATTACCGTACCACTCTGGTGCGGAACGTACTCTGGTTGACCTACGAGGTTCGGTAGTAACTTGATCCGAAGCTTCATGATCATCATCATTAACTTCCTCACTAATTGGTGTAAGCATCACTGGAACTGATTTTAGTGATGAACTACTTTCCAATTTGGGAGAAGGTACAATTACCTTATCAAATTCTACTTTTCTCCCACTCACTTCTTTCGAGAGAAACTCCTTCTCTAGAAAGGATCCATTCTTAGCAACGAATATCTTGCCTTTGGATCTATGATAGAAGGTGTACCCAACTTTCTCCTTTGGGTATCCTATGAAGACACATTTCTTCGATTTGGGTTTGAGATTATCAGGATGAAACTTTTTCACATAAGCATCGCAACCCCAAACTTTAAGAAACGACAACTTTGGTTTCTTGCCAAACCACAGTTCATACGGTGTCGTCTCAACAGATTTAGATGGTGCCCTTCTAACGTGAATGCAGCTGTCTCTTAATGCATAACCCCAAAACGATAGTGGTGAATCGGTAAGAAACATCATAGATTGTACTATATCCAATAAAGTACGGTTATGACGTTCGGACACACCATTATGTTGTGGTGTTCCAGGGGGCACGAATTTTGTGAAACTATTCCACATTGTTTTAATTGAGGACCAAAACTTGTAACTCAAATATTTGTCTCCATGATCAGATCGTAGAAACCTTATTTTCTTGTCACGATGATTTTCCACTTCACTCTGAAAATCTTTGAACTTTTCAAATGTTTCAGACTTATGTTTCATCAAGTAGATATACTCATATCTGCTCAAATCATCTGTGAAGGTCAGAAAATAACGATACCCGCCGCGAGCCTTAACACTCATCGGATCACATACATCAGTATGTATCATTTCCAATAAGACAGTTGCTTCTTGCTCCATTGTTCCGGAGAACGGAGTTTTTAGTTATCTTGCCCATAAGGCATGGTTCGCAAGCATCAAGTGATTCATAATCAAGTGATTCCAAAAGCCCATCAGCATGGAGTTTCTTCATGCGCTTTACACCAATATGACCTAAACGGCAGTGCCACAAATAAGTTGCACTATCATTATTAACTTTGCATCTTTTGGCTTCAATATTATGAATATGTGTATCACTACGATCGAGATCCAACAAACAATTTTTGTTGGTGTGTATGACCATAGAAGGTTTTATTCATGTAAACAGAACAACAATTGTTCTCTAACTTAAATGAATAACCATATTGCAATAAACATGATCAAATCATATTCATGCTCAACGCAAACACCAAATAACACTTTATTTAGGTTCAACACAAATCCCGAAAGTATAGGGAGTGTGCGATGATGATCATATCAATCTTGGAACCACTTCCAACACACATCGTCACTTCACCCTTAACTAGTCTTTGTTTATTCTGCAACTCCCGTTTCGAGTTACTAATCTTAGCAACTGAACTAGTATCAAATACTTAGGGGTTGCTATAAACACTAGTAAAGTACACATCAATAACATGTATATCAAATATACCTTTGTTCACTTTGCCATCCTTCTTATCCGCCAAATACTTGGGGTACTTCTGCTTCCAGTGATCAGTCCCTTTGCAGTAGAAGCAATTAGTCTCAGGCTTAGGTCTAGACTTGGGTTTCTTCACTTGAGAAACAACTTGCTTGCCATTCTTCTTGAAGTTCCCCTTCTTCCCTTTGCCCATTTCTTGAAACTAGTGGTCTTGTCAACTATCAACACTTGATGTTTTTCTTGATTTCTACCTTCGTCGATTTCAGCATCACGAAGAGCTTGGGAATCGTTTTCGTTATCCCTTGCATATTATAGTTCATCACGAAGTTCTACTAACTTGGTGCTGGTGACTAGAGAATTATGTCAATCACTATTTTATCTGGAAGATTAACTCCCACTTGATTCAAGCGATTCTAGTACCGAAACAATCTGAGCACATGCTCACTGCTTGAGCTATTCTCCTCCATCTTTTAGCTATAGAACTTGTTGGAGACTTCATATCTCTCAACTCGGGTATTTGCTTGAAATATTAACTTCAACTCCTGGAACATCTCATATGGTCCGTGACGTTCAAAACGTCTTTGAAGTCCTGATTCTAAGCCGTTAAGCATGGTGCACTAAACTATCAAGTAGTCATCATATTGAGCTAGACAAACGTCCATAACGTATGCATCTGCTCCTGCAATAAGTCTGTCACCTAGCGATGCATCAAGGACATAATTCTACTGTGCAGCAATGAGGATAGTCCTCAGATCACGGATCCAATCCACATCATTGCTACTAACATCTTTCAACTCAGTTTTCTCTAGGAACATATCAAAAATAAAACAGGGGAGCTAAACGCGAGCTATTGATCTACAACATAGATATGCTAATACTACAAGGACTAAGTTCATGATAAATTAAAGTTCAGTTAATCATATTACTTAAGAACTCCCACTTAGATAGACATCCCTCTAATCATCTAAGTGATCAGGTGATCCAAATCAACTAAACCATAACCGATCATCACGTGAAATGGAGTAGTTTTCAATGGTGAACATCACTATGTTGATCATATCTACCATATGATTCACGCTCGACCTTTCGGTCTCAGTGTTCCGAGGCCATATCTGCATATGCTAGGCTCGTCAAGTTTAACATGAGTATTCTGCGTGTGCAAAAACTGGCTTGCACCCATTGTAGATGGACGTAGAGCTTATCACACCCGATCATCACGTGGTGTCTGGGCACGACGAACTTTGGCAAAGGTGCATACTCAGAGAGAACACTTTTATCTTGAAATTTAGTGAGAGATCATCTTATAATGCTACCGTCAATCAAAGCAAAATAAGATGCATAAAAGATAAACATCACATGCAATCAATATAAGTGATATGATATGGCCATCATCATCTTGTGCTTGTGATCTCCATCTCTGAAGCATCATCATGATCTCCATCGTCACCGGCATGACACCATGATCTCCATCATCTTGATCTACATCAATGTGTCGTCACATGGTCATCTTGCCAACAATTGCTCTTGCAAATATTGCTATCGCATAGCGATAAAGTAAAGCAATTATTTGGCGCTTGCATCTTATGCAATAGAGAGACAACCATAAGGCTTTTGCCAGTTGCCGATAACTTCAACAAAACATGATCAGCTCATACAACAACTTATATCTCATCACGTCTTGACCATATCACATCACAACATGCCCTGCAAAAACAAGTTAGACGTCCTCTACTTTGTTGTTGCAAATTTTACGTGGCTGCTACAAGCTGAGCAAGAACCGTTCTTACCTACGCATCAAAACCACAATGATAGTTTGTCAAGTTGGTGTTGTTTTAACCTTCGCAAGGACCGGGCGTAGCCACACTCGGTTCAACTAAAGTTGGAGAAACTGACACCCGCCAGCCACCTATGTGCAAAGCACGTCGGTAGAACCAGTCTCGCGTAAGCGTACGCGTAATGTCGATCCGGGCCGCTTCATCCAACAATACCGCCAAACCAAAGTATGCCATGCTGGTAAGCAGTATGACTTATATCGCCCACAACTCACTTGTGTTCTACTCGTGCATATAACATCAACGCATAAAACCTGGCTCTGATACCATTGTTGGGGAACGTAGTAATTTCAAAAAAATTCCTACGCACACGCAAGATCATGGTGATGCATAGCAACGAGAGGGGAGAGTGTTGTCTACGTACCCTCGTAGACCGAAAGCGGAAGCGTTAGCACAACGCGGTTGATGTAGTCGTACGTCTTCACGATCCGACCGATCAAGTACCGAACGTACGGCACCTCTGAGTTCAGCACACGTTCAGCCCGATGACGTCCCTCGAACTCCGATCTAGCCGAGTGTTGAGGGAGAGTTTCGTCAGCACGACGGCGTGGTGACGATGTTGATGTTCTACCGACGCAGGGCTTTGCCTAAGCACCGCTACAGTATTATCAAGGTGGACTATGGTGGAGGGGGCACCGCACACGGCTAAAAGATCAAACGATCAATTGTTGTGTCTCTAGAGGTGCCCCCTGCCCTCGTATATAAAGGAGCAAGGGGGAGGCCGGCCAGCCTTGGGGCACACCAAGGAGGGGAGGAGTCCTCCTCCTAGTAGGAGTAAGACTCCCCTCTTTCCTAGTCCAACTAGGAAAAGGAAGGGGGAAGGAAGGAGGGGGAAAGGAGAAGGAAAGGGGGGTGCGCCCCCTTCCCTAGTCCAATTCGGACCCCCTATAGGGAGGGGGCGCAGCTGCCCTTGTGGGCTGCCTTCCCTCTTCCCTATGGCCCATGTAGGCCCAATAGTCCCCCCGGGGTTTCCGATAACCCCCCGGCACTCCAATAAATATCCGAATCACTTGGAACCTTTCCAATGTCCGAATATATCGATCTTTACGTCTCGACCATTTCGAGACTCCTCGTCATGTACCCGATCTCATCCGGGACTCCGAACTCCTTCGGTACATCAAAACTCATAAACTCATAATATAACTGTCATCGAAACTTTAAGTGTGCGGACCCTACGGGTTCGAGAACTATGTAGACATGACCGAGACACGTCTCCGGTCAATAACCAATAGCGGAACCTGAATGCTCATATTGGCTCCCACATATTCTACGAAGATCTTTATCGGTCAGACCGCATAACAACATACGTTGTTCCCTTTGTCATCGGTATGTTACTTGCCTGAGATTCGATCGTCGGTATCTCAATACCTAGTTCAATCTCGTTACCGGCAAGTCTCTTTACTCGTTCCGTAATACATCATCCCGCAACTAACTCATTAGTTGCAATGCTTGCAGGGCTTAAGTGATGTGCATTACCGAGTGGGCCCAGAGATACCTCTCCGACGATCGGAGTGCAAAATCCTAATCTCGAAATACGCCAACCCAACAAGTACCTTCGGAGACACCTGTAGAGCACCTTTATAATCACCCAGTTACGTTGTGACGTTTGGTAGCACACAAAGTGTTCCTCCGGTAAACGGGAGTTGCATAATCTCATAGTCATAGGAACATGTATAAGTCATGAAGAAAGCAATAGCAGAATACTGAACGATCGTGTGCTAAGCTAACGGAATGGGTCAAGTCAATCACATCATTCTCCTAATGATGTGATCCCGTTAATCAAATGACAACTCATGTCTATGGCTAGGAAACATAACCATCTTTGATCAACGAGCTAGTCAAGTAGAGGCATACTAGTGACATACTGTTTGTCTATGTATTCACACATGTATTATGTTTCCGGTTAATACAATTCTAGCATGAATAATAAACATTTATCATGATATTTGGAAATAAATAATAACTTTATTATTGCCTCTAGGGCATATTTCCTTCACATATGTTCTTCATTTTGATGTGTAGCTCATAGTTAGTGTTCTCTATGATGTCATCCACAGGGTATGTATCGAGCAGTGCGTCGCCCGGGGCGGAACCAACGCTGCTTCTCGGCATGGATGGGATTGTGCTATCCAATGCTGGATGATCATCCGCTTGCTACTGGCGCTGCTGAGACCCCCTTTCCTGGCTAAGTGAGTCGATCTGCTGCTGCTGCTGCTGCTGCTGCTGGAATTTGAGTGCCAAGTCTGCGTGCCTTGCTTCTAGGCCTTGAAGGCGTTTCGCGTCCTGCTTCCTCTGCTCCTCCTCCAGCTTCCTCTTCTTCTCCTCCTCCATCTTCTTTCTTGCACGGGTCCTGTAGTCATCGTTCCATTCCGAAAAGCCCTCATACCAGGGAATAACGCCCTTGCCTCGTGTTCTTCCCGGGTGTTCAGGATTTCCCAGGGCGCGCGTAAGCTCGTCGTTCTCTCTGTTGGGCGTGAACACCCCCTTTTTAACATCTTCTATTGTGTCAAGTAACTTTTGATCTGCTCCTTTTAGACTTGCCTTCTTTGAAACCAGGCCTGTCTTCGGGTCCAACGCTCCCCATGCGCATAGAACCAACTTCTGCACCTGGGGGGCCAGCTCCTAGTAACCGGAGTGACCCCTGCATCCTCCATCTCTTGCTCAGACTTATCCCACTTAGGCATTGCCACTGCATAGCCACCTGGACCCAGCCTATGGAACTGCGTCTTTTTTGCGGCATTGTCCTTGTTTTTTCTTGACCTTTCCTTAGATAATTCTGATTCCTTGAATTTCACGAAAGCAGGCCAGTGTTCTCTTTGCTTCTCCAGTGTTCCCTTGAATTCTGGAGTCTTCCTTTCTCCAGCGAGGTAGTTGGCCCATACAGTTTTCTTGTGGGTGTTGAATGCAATTGCCATCTTCCTAAGAGCAGCGTCCTTGACTTTGTGCACATCTGCATCAGTGAAATGATCTGGTAGGGTGAAATGTTCCATCAGAGATTCCCAAAGCTTTTGTTTTGCTCGGTCGTCGACCCAAGTAACATCTGGACGTTTAGTTTTTGTCTCTTTCCATTCTTGAATGGAGATTGGGAGTTGGTCCTGTTGGGGAACGTAGTAATTTCAAAAAAATTCCTACGCACACGCAAGATCATGGTGATGCATAGCAACAAGAGGGGAGAGTGTTGTCTACGTACCCTCGTAGACCGTAAGCGGAAGCGTTATATGAACGCGGTTGATGTAGTCGTACGTCTTCACGATCCGACCGATCCAAGCACCGAAAGCACGGCACCTCCGAGTTCTGCACACGTTCGGCTCGGTGACGTCCTCGCCTTCTCGATCCAGCAAGAGGGGCGAAGTAGTAGATGAGTTCCGGCAGCACGACGGCGTGGTGACGGTGTTGGTGAAGAACAATCTTCGCAGGGCTTCGCCTAAGCACTACGAAAACTATGACGGAGGATAAACTAGAGGAAACGGGGTTGCCGGCACACGGCTTGGTGTTTCTTGATCTGTCTTGGGTGCTAGCCCTACCCCTCTATTTATATGTTGAGCCTTGGGGTCGAAACTTGGAGTAAAAGCCTCCACAAAGTCGGTTTCACCCGAAAGGCAAGAGTCCTTCTCGGACTCCAGGGCCAGACGCCAGGGACCCTGGCGTCTGGCCTCTGGACTCCGCAAAACTTCCTTTTGCACTTTCCAAAAACCTCGTGGGCTTTCCCCTATGGCCCAGATAAAGTGTTCTCGTGCCCAAACATTTCGGGAAACATTTGGAACCCCTTCCGATGGATTCCAGAATCTTTCTGGAGATCAAACACTACTATCCGCATATCAATCTTTACTTCCGGACCATTCCGGAGTTCCTCGTCATATCCGTGATCTCATCCAAAACTCCGAACAACATTCGGTCACCAACATACATAACTCATAGTACTATATCGTCAGTGAACGTTAAGCATGCGGACCCTACGGGTTCGAGAACTATGTAGACATGACCTAGAACCATTCTCGGTCAATAACCAATAGCGGAACTTGGATGTTCATATTGGCTCCCACATATTCTATGAAGATCTTTTATCGGTCAGACCGCATAACAACATACGTTGTTCCCTTTGTCATCGGTATGTTACTTGCCCGAGATTCGATCGTCGGTATCCAATACCTAGTTCAATCTCGTTACCGGCAAGTCTCTTTACTCGTTCCGTAATACATCATCTCTCAACTAAGTCATTAGCTGCAATGCTTGCAAGGCTTAAGTGATGTGCATTACCGAGAGGGCCCAGAGATACCTCTCCGACACTCGGAGTGACAAATCCTAATCTCGAAATACGCCAACCCAACAAGTACCTTCGGAGACACCTGTAGAGCACCTTTATAATCACCCAGTTACGTTGTGACGTTTGGTAGCACACAAAGTGTTCCTCCGGTAAACGGGAGTTGCATAATCTCATAGTCATAGGAACATGTATTAGTCATGAAGAAAGCAATAGCAACAAACTAAACGATCAAGTGCCAAGCTAACAGAATGGGTCAAGTCAATCAGATCATTCACCTAATGATGTGATCTCATTAATCAAATAACAACTCTTTGTCTACGGTTAGGAAACATAACCATCTTTGATTAACGAGCTAGTCAAGTAGAGGCATACTAGTGACACTCTGTTTGTTTATGTATTCACACATGTATTATGTTTCCGGTTAATACAATTCTAGCATGAATAATAAACATTTATCATGATATAAGGAAATAAATAATAACTTTATTATTGCCTCTAGGGCATATTTCCTTCAGTCTCCCACTTGCATTAGAGTCAATAATCTAGATTACACAGTAATGATTCTAACACCCATGGAGTCTTGGTGCTGATCATGTCTTGCACGTGGAAGAGGCTTAGTCAACGGGTCTGCAACATTCAGATCCGTATGTATCTTGCAAATTTCTATGTCTCCCACCTAGACTAGATCCCGGATGGAATTGAAGCGTCTCTTGATGTGCTTGGTCCTCTTGTGAAATCTGGATTCCTTCGCTAAGGCAATTGCTCCAGTATTGTCACAAAATATTTTCATTGGACCCGATGCACTAGGTATAACACCTAGATCGGATATGAACTCCTTCATCCAGACTCCTTCATTTGCTGCTTCCGAAGCAGCTATGTATTCCGCTTCACACGTAGATCCCGCCACGACGCTTTGTTTAGAACTGCACCAACTGACAGCTCCACCGTTTAAAGTAAACACGTATCCGGTTTGTGATTTAGAATCGTCCGGATCAGTGTCAAAGCTTGCATCAACGTAACCATTTACGATGAGCTCTTTGTCACCTCCATATACGAGAAACATATCCTTCGTCCTTTTCAGGTATTTCAGGATGTTCTTGACCGCTGTCCAGTGATCCACTCCTGGATTACTTTGGTACCTCCCTGCTAAACTTATAGCAAGGCACACATCAGGTCTGGTACACAGCATTGCATACATGATAGAGCCTATGGCTGAAGCATAGGGAACATCTTTCATTTTTTCTCTATCTTCTGCAGTGGTTGGGCATTGAGTCTTACTCAACTTCACACCTTGTAACACAGGCAAGAACCCTTTCTTTGCTTGATCCATTTTGAACTTCTTCAAAACTTTGTCAAGGTATGTGCTTTGTGAAAGTCCAATTAAGCGTCTTGATCTATCTCTATAGATCTTAATGCCCAAAATGTAAGCAGCTTCACCGAGGTCTTTCATTGAAAAACTCTTATTCAAGTATCCCTTTATGCTATCCAGAAATTCTATATCATTTCCAATCAGTAATATGTCATCCACATATAATATTAGAAATGCTACAGAGCTCCCACTCACTTTCTTGTAAATACAGGCTTCTCCAAAAGTCTGTATAAAACCAAATGCTTTGATCACACTATCAAAGCGTTTATTCCAACTCCGAGAGGCTTGCACCAGTCCATAAATGGATCGCTGGAGCTTGCACACTTTGTTAGCTCCCTTTGGATCGACAAAACCCTCTGGTTGCATCATATACAACTCTTCTTCCAGAAATCCATTCAGGAACGCAGTTTTGACATCCATTTGCCAAATTTCATAATCATAAAATGCGGCGATTGCTAACATGATTCGGACAGACTTAAGCATCGCTACGGGTGAGAAGGTCTCATCGTAGTCAATCCCTTGAACTTGTCGAAAACCTTTTGCAACAATTCGAGCTTTGTAGACAGTAACATTACCGTCAGCGTCAGTCTTCTTCTTGAAGATCCATTTATTCTCAATTGCTTGCCGATCATCGGGCAAGTCAACCAAAGTCCATACTTTGTTCTCATACATGGATCCCATCTCAGATTTCATGGCTTCAAGCCATTTTGCGGAATCTGGGCTCACCATCGCTTCTTCATAGTTCGTAGGTTCATCATGATCTAGTAGCATGACTTCCAGAATAGGATTGCCGTACCACTCTGGTGCGGATCTTACTCTGTTTGATCTACGAGGTTCTGTAGTAACTTGATCTGAAGTTCTATGATCATCATCATCAACTTCCTCACTAATTGGTTCAGACGTCACAGAAACCGGTTCCTGTGATGTGCCATTTTCCAATAAGGGAGCAGGTACAGTTACCTCATTAAGTTCTACTTTCCTCCCACTCACTTCTTTCGAGAGAAACTCCTTCTCAAGAAAGTTTCCGAATTTAGCAACAAAAGTCTTGCCTTCAGATCTGTGATAGAAGGTGTATCCAACAGTCTCCTTTGGATATCCTATGAAGACACATTTCTCCGATTTGGGTTCGAGCTTATCAGGTTGAAGCTTTTTCACATAAGCATCGCAGCCCCAAACTTTAAGAAACGACAACTTTGGTTTCTTGCCAAACCATAGTTCATAAGGCGTCGTCTCAACGGATTTTGATGGTGCCCTATTTAATGTGAATGCGGCCGTCTCTAAAGCATAACCCCAAAACGATAGCGGTAAATCTGTAAAAGACATCATAGATCGCACCATATCAAGTAAAGTACGATTACGACGTTCGGACACACCATTGCTCTGTGGTGTTCCGGGTGGCGTGAGTTGCGAAATTATTCCGCATTGTTTCAAATGTACAGCAAACTCGTAACTCAAATATTCTCCTCCACGATCAGATCGTAGAAACTTTATTTTCTTGTTACGATGATTTTCAACTTCACTCTGAAATTCTTTGAACTTTTCAAATGTTTCAGACTTATGCTTCATTAAGTAGATATACCCATATCTGCTTAAATCATCTGTGAAGGTGAGAAAATAACGATATTCGCCACGAGCCTCAACATTCATCGGACCACATACATCTGTATGTATGATTTCCAACAAATCTGTTGCTCTCTCCATAGTACCGGAGAACGGTGTTTTAGTCATCTTACCCATGAGGCACGGTTCGCAAGTACCAAGTGATTCATAATCAAGTGGTTCTAAAAGTCCATCAGTATGGAGTTTCTTCATGCGTTTTATACCGATATGACCTAAACGGCAGTGCCACAAATAAGTTGCACTATCATTATCAACTCTGCATCTTTTGGCTTCAACATTATGAATATGTGTGTTACTACTATCGAGATTCAATAAGAATAGACCATTCTTCAAAGGTGCATGACCATAAAAGATATTACTCATATAAATAGAACAACCATTATTCTCTGATTTAAATGAATAACCGTCTCGCATCAAACAAGATCCAGATATAATGTTCATGCTCAACGCTGGCACCAAATAACAATTATTTAGGTCTAATACTAATCCCGAAGGTAGATGTAGAGGTAGCGTGCCGACCGTGATCACATCGACTTTGGAACCATTTCCCACGCGCATCGTCACCTCATCCTTAGCCAATCTTCGCTTAATCCGTAGCCCCTGTTTCGAGTTGCAAATATTAGCAACAGAACCAGTATCAAATACCCAGGTGCTACTGCGAGCATTAGTAAGGTACACATCAATAACATGTATATCACATATACCTTTGTTCACCTTGCCATCCTTCTTATCCGCCAAATACTTGGGGCAGTTCCGCTTCCAGTGACCAGTCTGCTTGTAGTAGAAGCACTCAGTTTCAGGCTTAGGTCCAGGCTTGGGTTTCTTCTCCTGAGCAGCAACTTGCTTGCTGTTCTTCTTGAAGTTCCCCTTCCTCTTTCCTTTGCCCTTTTTCTTGAAACTAGTGGTCTTGTTGACCATCAACACTTGATGCTCCTTCTTGATTTCTACCTCCGCAGCCTTTAGCATTGCGAAGAGCTCGGGAATTGTCTTATCCATCCCTTGCATATTATAGTTCATCACGAAGCTCTTGTAGCTAGGTGGAAGTGATTGGAGAATTCTGTCAATGACGCTATCATCCGGAAGAGTAACTCCCAGTTGAATCAAGTGATTACAATACCCAGACATCTTGAGTATATGCTCACTGACAGAACTATTCTCCTCCATCTTGCAGCTATAGAACTTATTGGAGACTTCATATCTCTCAATCCGGGCATTCTTCTGGAATATTAACTTCAACTCCTGGAACATCTCATATGCTCCATGACGTTCAAAACGTCGTTGAAGTCCCGGTTCTAAGCCGTAAAGCATGGCACATTGAACTATCGAGTAGTCATCAGCTTTGCTCTGCCAGACGTTCTTAACGTCGTCAGTTGCATCAGCAGCAGGCCTGGCACCCAGTGGTGCTTCCAGGACGTAACTTTTCTGTGCAGCAATGAGGATAATCCTCAAGTTACGGACCCAGTACGCGTAATTGCTACCATCATCTTTCAACTTTGCTTTCTCAAGGAACGCATTAAAATTCAACGGAACAATAGCACGGGCCATCTATCTACAATCAACATAGACAAGCAAGATACTATCAGGTACTAAGTTCATGATAAATTTAAGTTCAATTAATCATATTACTTAAGAACTCCCACTTAGATAGACATCCCTCTAATCCTCTAAGTGATCACGTGATCCATATCAACTAAACCATGTCCAATCATCACGTGAGATGGAGTAGTTTCAATGGTGAATATCACTATGTTGATCATATCTACTATATGATTCACGCTCGACCTTTCGGTCTCCGTGTTCCGAGGCCATATCTGTTATATGCTAGGCTCGTCAAGTTAAACCTGAGTATTCCGCATGTGCAACTGTTTTGCACCCGTTGTATTTGAACGTAGAGCCTATCACACCCGATCATCACGTGGTGTCTCAGCACGAAGAACTTTCGCAATGGTGCATACTCAGGGAGAACACTTTTACTATGATAATTTAATGAGGGATCATCTTATAATGCTACCGTCAATCAAAGCAAGATAAGATGCATAAAAGATAAACATCACATGCAATCAATATAAGCGATATGATATGGCCATCATTATCTTGTGCTTGTGATCTCCATCTCCGAAGCACCGTCATGATCACCATCGTCACCGGCGCGACACCTTGATCTCCATCGTAGCATCGTTGTCGTCTCGCCAATCTTATGCTTCTACGACTATCGCTACCGCTTAGTGATAAAGTAAAGCATTACAGGGTGATTGCATTGCATACAATAAAGCGACAACCATATGGCTCCTGCCAGTTGCCGATAACTCAGTTACAAAACATGATCATCTCATACAATAAAATTTAGCATCATGTCTTGGCCATATCACATCACAACATGCCCTGCAAAAACAAGTTAGACGTCCTCTACTTTGTTGTTGCAAGTTTTACGTGGCTGCTACGGGCTTAGCAAGAACCAATCTTACCTACGCATCAAACCACAACGATAGTTTGTCAAGTTGGTGCTGTTTTAACCTTCGCAAGGACCGGGCGTAGCCACACTCGGTTCAACTAAAGTTGGACAAACTGACACCCGCCAGCCACCTCTGTGCAAAGCATGGCGGTAGAACCAGTCTCGCGTAAGCGTACGCGTAATGTCGGTCCGGGCCGCTTCATCCAACAATACCGCCGAACCAAAGTATGGCATGCTGGTAAGCAGTAAGACTTATATCGCCCACAACTCACTTGTGTTCTACTCGTGCAAATAACATCAAACCATAAAACCTAGGCTCGGATGCCACTGTTGGGGAACGTAGTAATTTCAAAAAAATTCCTACGCACACGCAAGATCATGGTGATGCATAGCAACGAGAGGGGAGAGTGTTGTCTACGTACTCTCGTAGACCGTAAGCGGAAGCGTTATATGAACGCGGTTGATGTAGTCGTATGTCTTCACGATCCGACCGATCCAAGCACCGAAAGCACGGCACCTCCGAGTTCTGCACACGTTCGGCTCGGTGACGTCCTCGCCTTCTCGATCCAGCAAGAGGGGCGAAGTAGTAGATGAGTTCCGGCAGCACGACGGCGTGGTGACGGTGTTGGTGAAGAACAATCTTCGCAAGGCTTCGCCTAAGCACTACGAAAACTATGACGGAGGATAAACTAGAGGAAACGGGGTTGCCGGCACACGGCTTGGTGTTTCTTGATCTGTCTTGGGTGCTAGCCCTACCCCTCTATTTATATGTTGAGCCTTGGGGTCGAAACTTGGAGTAAAAGCCTCCACAAAGTCGGTTTCACCCGAAAGCCAAGAGTCCTTCTCGGACTCCAGGGCCAGACGCCAGGGTTCCCGGCGTCTGGGCCCAGACGCCAGGGTTCCCGGCGTTTGGGCCCAGACGCCAGGGACCCTGGCGTCTGGCCTCTGGACTCCGCAAAACTTCCTTTTGCACTTTCCAAAAACCTCGTGGGCTTTCCCCTTTGGCCCAGATAAAGTGTTCTCGTGCCCAAACATTTCGGGAAACATTTGGAACCCCTTCCGATGGATTCCAGAACCTTTCTGGAGATCAAACACTACTATCCACATATCAATCTTTACTTCCGGACCATTCCGGAGTTCCTCGTCATATCCGTGATCTCATCCAAAACTCCGAACAACATTCGGTCACCAACATACATAACTCATAGTACTATATCGTCAACGAACGTTAAGCGTGCGGACCCTACGGGTTCGAGAACTATGTAGACATGACCTAGAACCATTCTCGGTCAATAACCAATAGCGGAACCTGGATGCTCATATTGGCTCCCACATATTCTACGAAGATCTTTTATCGGTCAGACCGCATAACAACATACGTTGTTCCCTTTGTCATTGATATGTTACTTGCCCGAGATTCGATCGTCGGTATCCAATACCTAGTTCAATCTCGTTACCGGCAAGTCTCTTTACTCGTTCCGTAATACATCATCTCGCAACTAACTCATTAGCTGCAATGCTTGCAAGGCTTAAGTGATGTGCATTACCGAGAGGGCCCAGAGATACCTCTCCGACACTCGGAGTGACAAATCCTAATCTCGAAATACGCCGACCCAACAAGTACCTTCGGAGACACCTGTAGAGCACCTTTATAATCACCCAGTTACATTGTGACGTTTGGTAGCACACAAAGTGTTCCTCCGGTAAACGGGAGTTGCATAATCTCATAGGCATAGGAACATGTATTAGTCATGAAGAAAGCAATAGCAACAAACTAAACGATCAAGTGCTAAGCTAACAGAATGGGTCAAGTCAATCAGATCATTCACCTAATGATGTGATCTCATTAATCAAATAACAACTCTTTGTCTATGGTTAGGAAACATAACCATCTTTGATTAACGAGCTAGTCAAGTAGAGGCATACTAGTGACACTCTGTTTGTTTATGTATTCACACATGTATTATGTTTCCGGTTAATACAAAATCTAGCATGAATAATAAACATTTATCATGATATAAGGAAATAAATAATAACTTTATTATTGCCTCTAGGGCATATTTCCTTCAGGTCCCTCACAAGAACTCCGCATTGACGAGTCCACTTGTTCGCAATGTTCTTAGGCGTGAGGGGTTCGCCATTAGTTTTGATGGAGTCGATGTTGTACTTTACACCCTCCTTCAACTTTTTGCCCGGGCCTCGCTTTGTCCTGCTGTCTGTAGAAGCAGATTTGCTCAATCCTGAGGGCTGAAAGAAGAAAGATCGATTCGTTAATATATATATCTTCAAATAAAAAAAACATGTGATGATCACCAGATGCCTGCTTATATAAATATACCTCGCCGGTAGTCTTTGTTATTTCAAGATCAACATTGTCTGTGTCATCATAAACATTGTCTGCGTCATCATAATCATAATCATAGTTCATGACTTCATCAGCTCGGTCGTCAAGATCGAATACGTTATCATCACCCTCCCCGGTATTGTTCAGATATTGGGAGCCGTCATCTATTTCATTCAGATCATCTAGCCTGCGAGGGCTGCGTATGATCTCGAACAATTCCTTTTCTCTCTCTCTCTGCCGGTATTGTCCGCCATAGCTTTTACTTAACTAATACAGAAGAAATATAAAACAATTTAGTATTCAAATTACAATGCATGGATCCAATCAATAAGGAAAAACTGAATCATATATAGTACATAATATGCATCGTCTCGAATGATATATAATCTCAAGTACATCGTCTCGAATAATATATATAATCTTGAATACATCATCTCGAATATTATATAGCGAATACATCACTGGCTAGGTAGCTAATAAAGATCGAATACTACAGAAGAATCTAGGCCACTCGCGGTTCCTGGGGCGCGAATGGTGGACACCCAAATAGAAGGAACCATCACAGGATCATATCTCTGGTCATCTGCCCAAAGAACCCGCCAGGTATTGGAGAACCTGACGTCCATAGCAGCCATGTAGCGATGGGCGTGCTCGTCCTCCTCCCTGACACGACGACGCACCACCTCCGGCGGGGCCGGCTCCCTCTGCACCGAATGTGGCCCACGCGAACACCACCAAAGGAGATCAGGGTCGACGACGGGACCAGTGGCTGGGTTCCTCACCAAGCGGCGCGCCCCTCCAGGTACCACCTCCCAGTGCCAGCCCGGCGGAGCCCAGTCCCGGACATGGGTCAGCCGGACGTCATGGCGAATGGGTCGACGGCGAGGATGCGGGCCGGGCATCGTCGAGAACAAATACTATATGCCCGCAAAAAGTAACATTTTTTAAATGTGATTGGATTGTGATAACTAAAATTTATAACATATATATATATATATATATATATATATATATATATATATATATATATAACTAAAAAACAGAAAAATTTATAACATTTCTATATAGCTAACATTTCAAATATTTCTATAACTAAAACCAGAAAAATTGCTAACATTTCTATAAATATTTCTATAACTAAAAAACAGAAAAATCTATAACATTTCTATATAACTAACATTTCTAATATTTCTGTAACTAAAAAACAGAAAAATTGCTAACATTTCTATAAATATTTCTATAACTAAAAAACCGAAAAATTTATAACATTCTATATAACTAACATTTCTAATATTTCTATAAATAAAAAAATTATATAACTAACATTTCTATAACTAAATATCAGTATGTGTGTGTGTATGTGTGTGTGTGGACATGGCGGCTGCGGGGCACAGGAGCTCACCGGGGGGCGGTGACTAGGGGTGGCGACCGCGACGGGTCGGGGCACGGCGACGGGGACGACGGGGACGGGCCGGGCGGGGATGACGGGAGGCCGGGGCGGGGCGCGGCGACGGGGACGACGGGGACGGGGACGGCGACGGCGAGGCAACTGGACGGCGACGACGGCGACGGGGGTCGCGAAGAGGGGCGGCGGTGACGAGGGGCCGGAGTTGTTTTTTGCTTTATTTAGAGTTTCTTTGTGAATATTTTTGCTTTAGGTACAAAAAATTACAAACTCTCTATTAGTGCGGGTAGTTTACAAATTTGAATAGTTTACATTTTGAATTATTTGAAATTTGTCTGAATCACTAGTTTGTGAATAACTTAACTTTGAAAATAGATTTTTCAGTGATTCTTTTTTCCTATGTTTGATATTAGTGTGTTTTATCATTATATTCAATTTGGTAATGCTTAGGTTATTTAAAAAATGAAATGCCTTTGTAACGGGTGAGTTTTCGTCCGAAGCCCTAATACTTCGAAAGAGATTGTCCATTTTGTACACGAAGTGCATCTAGTTTTTGCGGTGACCCTCTCTACTTTTTTGCACATGCTATGTGGGTGAAATTATGATACGATGCCAACTTTAAACCTTTTTTGAGTTCATTTGAAATGCTTTTCAATTTTAGGGTCATTTAGCTGAAAAAATAAGTAAATGCATGAAAGAATTTGTTTGCACATAAAATTTCTTCGCGTTTCAAATGCCAAAACACATAACTACCTTAACTATTACAGAGATTTCCTCCTGGGTGTGAAAACACAGAAGAAAGTGATGAGAGTGAAGCCGATCACATCCCAGATCTTTGGGTGTGAAACTCTTTCTTCGCGTGTGTCCCTTTGCGTCGTAGACATGGAAAATCTTCATCATTTAGCTGGATGCTCGGGTCAATATTCACTCTGAATGGAGCAATTTCATCAAACTTTTTATAATCTTCTGACATGTCTGTCTTGTCATCCACTCCCATGATGTTTCTCTTCCCAGAAAGAACTATGTGGCGCTTTGGCTCATCGTATGATGCATTCCCTTTCTTATCTTTTCTTTTTCTCGGCTTGGTAGACATGTCCTTCACATAGAAAACCTGTGCCACATCATTAGTTAGGACGAATGGTTCGTCTACATACGCAAGATTGTTGAGATCCAGTGTTGTCATTCCATACTGCGGGTCTTCCGTTACTCCGCCTCGTGTCATATTGACCCATTTGCACCGAAACAAAGGGACCTTCAAACCACTTCAATAGTCAAGTTTCCATATCTACTTTATGTAACCATAATATGTTTTCTTTCCCGTCTTGGTTGTTGCATCAAAGCGCGCGGACATCACTGTTTTGGTTCGTGCTCTTCTTATCTTGGGCGATCGTGCAAAATGTATTACCATTTATCTCGTACCCTTTGAAAGTCATTATATTCGAAGATGGTAACTGGGATAGCGAGTACAGGTCATCTTCAATAGAGGCGTCATGCACGGTACGTGTCTGCAACCAGCCGGCAAAACTCCTTGTTTGTTCACGTGTAATCCAGTCATCAGACCACTCCGGGTGTTTGGAGCGTAGAAAATTCTTATGTTCGTCCATATACGGAGCCACCAATGCGGAATTCTGTAGAACTGTGTAGTGTGCTTCAGTGAGAGAATGTCCGTCCATACATATTATTTGATCCCCTCCTAGCGTGCCTTTTCCATCCATTCTTCCCTTATGCCGCGATTTAGGAATACCAATCGACTTAAGGTCAGGAATATAGTCAATACAAAACTCAATCACCTCCTCATTTTCATGGCCCTTGGAGATGCTTCCTTCTGGCCTAGCACGGTTATGAACATATTTCTTTAAGACTCCCATGAACCTCTCAAAGGGGAACATATTGTATAGAAATACAGGACCCAAAATGTTAATCTCTTCGCATAGGTGAACTAGGACGTGCGTCATGATGTTGAAGAAGGATGGTGGGAACACCAACTCGAAACTGACAAGACATTGCACCAAATCATTCTCTAACCTTGGTATGATTTCTGGATCGATTACCTTCTGAGAGATTGCATTGAGGAATGCACATAGCTTCACAATGGCTAATCGAACGTTATCCGGTAGAAGCCCCCTCAATGCAACCGGAAGCAGTTGCGTCATAATCACGTGGCAGTCATGAGACTTTAGGTTCTGGAACTTTTTCTCTGCCATGTTTATTATTCCCTTTATATTCGACGAGAAGCGAGACGGTACCTTAACACTGAGCAGGCATTCCAGGAAGATTTCCTTCTCTTCTTTGGTAAGAGCGTAGTTGGCATGACCCTGATGTATGCCGTCTTTTCCATGCATACGTTGCTGGTCCTCCCGTGCCTATGGCGTATCTTTTGTCTTTCAATACACGCCCAAGAAGTCAAGCAGGGTCACGCAAAGATTCTTCGTCACATGCATCACGTCGATTGCAGAGTGGACCTCTAGGTCTTTCCAATAGGACAGGTCTCAAAATATACATTTCTTCTTCCACATGGGTGCGCGTTCGTCAACGTCATTCGGAACAGGTTGTCCACCAGGACCCTTTCCAAAGACTACCTTCAAATCCTTGACCATATCATGTACATCAGCACCAGTACGGTGGCGAGGCTTCGTCCGGTGATCCGCCTCACCTTTGAAATGCTTGCCTTTCTTTCTTACGGGATGCCTGCTCAGAAGAAATCGACGATGTCCCAGGTACACATTCTTCCTACAATTGTCCAAATATATACTGTCGGTATCATCCAAACAGTGCGTGCATGCGCGGTATCCCTTATTTGTCTGTCCTGAAAGGTTACTGAGAGCAGGCCAATCATTGATGGTCACAAACAGCAAGGCCTTTAGGTCAAATTCTTCCCCCATGTGCTCGTCCCACGCACGTACACCTGTTCCATTCCACGGTTGTAAGAGTTCTTCAACTAATGGCCTTAGGTACACATCAATGTCGTTGCCGGGTTGCTTAGGGCCTTGGATGAGCACTGACATCATAATGAACTTCTCCTTCATGCACAACCAAGGAGGAAGGTTATACAAACATAGAGTCACAGGCCAGGTGCTATGGTTGCTGCTCTGCTCCCCAAAAGGATTAATGCCATGTGCGCTTAGACCAAACCATACGTTCCTTGCATCATCTGCAAACTCCTTCCTGCACTTTCTCTCGATTTTTCTCCACTGCGACCCGTCAGCGGGTACTCTCAACTTTCTGTCTTTCTTACGGTCTTCTCTGTGCCATCGCATCGCCTTGGCATGCTCTTTGTTTTGGAACAAACGTTTCAACCGTGGTATTATAGGAGCATACCACATCACCTTGGCAGGAATCTTCTTCCTGGGGCGCTCGCCCTCGACATCACCAGGGTCATCGCGCCTGATCTTATAGCGTAATGCACCGCATACCGGGCAAGCGTTCAGATCCTCGTACTCACCGCGGTAGAGGATGCAGTCATTAGGGCATGCATGTATCTTCTGCACCTCTAACCCTATAGGGCAGACAACCTTCTTTGCTTCGTACGTACTCTCGGGCAATTCATTGTCCTTTGGAAGCATATTCTTTATCATTACCAGCAACTTTCCAAATCCCTTGTCAGATACACCATTCTCTGCCTTCCATTGCAACAATTCCAGTGTGGTGCCCAACCTTTTCTTGTTAGCTTCGCAATTCGGGTACAACAATTTCTTGTTATCCTCTAACATGCGCTGCAACTTCTTCTTCTCCAAATCACTTGCGCAGTTTCTCTTTGCATCGGTAATGGCCCGACCTAGATCATCAGCGGGCTCATTGATGCCTCTTCTTCAGCTTCTTCCCGCATTGCCGGCTCAGCTTCTTCCCGCATTGTTGTATCATCGTAATTCAGGGAACCCATGGCCAGGATAGCTGTCGTCGTCCTCTTCTTCTTCATTGTCTTCCATCATAACCCCTCTTTCTCCGTGCTTGGTCCAAACATTATAGTGGGGCATGAAACCGGACTTAAACAGGTGGATGTGAATGGTTCTTGACGTAGAGTAATTGTGATCATTCTTACAGACAAAACATGGACAAGGCATAAAATCATCCGCCCGCTTGTTTGCCTCAGCCGCAAGCAGAAAAGTTTGCACGCCATTAATGAACTCGGGAGAGCATCGGTCATCGTACATCCATTGTCGGCTCATCTTCATTACACAACACCGAAAAGACCAAATTAATACGAGTTCATACATAAAGTTCATACAAGACTTAAATGCAACAAACAAATAACTCTCTAGTTAAAGCATTTAAATGCAACAACAAATGCGATCAAGATCGCAACTAAGGTAACAATTGATCCAACAGCATAATGATACCAAGCCTCACTATCAATGGCATATTTTCTAATCTTTCTAATCTTCAAGCGCATTTTCTCCATCTTGATCTTGTGATCATCGACGACATCGGCAACATGCAACTCCAATTCCATCTTCTCCCCCTCAATTCTTTTCAATATTTCTTTCAAATACTCGTTTTCTCTTTCAACTAAATTTAACCTCTCGACAATAGGGTCGGTTGGAATTTCCGGTTCACAAACCTCCTAGACAAAAATATCTATGTCAGCTTGATGGGCATAATTTTTCATAAACACGAAATGCAACAACTACTTTTAAAAGAGAATATACCGCATCCGAATCATAACAAGGACGAGGGGCGACGGGGACGGATATCAAAACCATGGCACTATGTATAACAAACAACGTACGGGTAAGATAATTATACGAGTAACTATATATCCAAATCACACAAACATCAATTTGGTAATGTAAAACATCCATGAACAAGAGGCTCACCACAAGGTGGTGCCGGCGACGGAACGGTGCGGGCGATCAACTGTGGTTACGACGGAGATTTAGAAGGCACTAAGTAAACCACACCTACATATGCAAACTAAGTGTTATTTTTGACCTCAAATTGCATATAAATCAAATACTAGCACATATATTTTCTTCCAAATTACTAAACTCATAAATTAATCACTATACAAAGCATTGCAAGAGCTAATCTAGCAATGAGAGATGAAAGGACAAAGTTGCTAACCTTTTTGATCATTTGAATGAATGGGGGCCTTTAAATCTTGACAAAATTTGGACAAAATGTGTGATGAGCAAACCGACATTAATATGCTTGATATTTGACCATTTTTCTACTAGTGTGATCTAAAACCCAATCTCACCTCTCATCTTGCCACCTTCTCTGGCAGAAGTTGGCAGCCATCAACGTCATCATAGCACAGTCGACGCTACATGACCAAGAACAATCAGTCACACACCATCACCTTTTAGATATTATTTCATCACTAGCAGCACACGAGTATGTAGCTAGTGAATTAGAAATGTCGAAGGCATTTTCTTTCTCTGCGAGAAAGGAAGGAAGGTTCCCAAGAATTTAGGGTTTCCCTGCCTCCCGTCGCTGTTGCCACCGATTTGCCTCGTCTCTTATGGCCTTAGGATCATGAAGGTGTAGTGGATCCTGACCCTTGCTGACGGGATGACTCATGCTTCGCTCTTAGGTGTTTTTAGTCTGTTTATATTTTTGTGTCTTGCTAAAAAAAGCGAGGTGGCGGCTACTCCTTGCAGATAGAATAAGGTTCTCCCCACTACTCCCCGTCTCGACAGTGTGTCTCGCATCATTGCAGGGCGTGTGGAGGTGTGTCTCTGGCGGATCTCACGGGATTCACTCGCTGCTTATCTTCGATGGATTTGCGTGGATCCGTTCTTTGTTCACATGTCTACAGGTTGGATCCTTTAAATTTGGATTTCTCTTCATTGGCGGAGATTGCCATTATAGTGCTTTGTCCTTTGAAGTCTTAGCACGACAATTTTTCTACTGTTTACTACAACAAAGTTTGCCCCGCTTCGATGAGAGAGAGACGATGACGGCGACGCGTCTTTGGCTCACTCCAATAATTGTAATCGTCGCTACGTGGTCTACAAACATGAATGTAATTTTTACTACATCTTGTGTTATTTATACTACCCTGATATTCGATGAATAGATGAGAATTTTTTTTAATGTCGACATGTACGCAATCATATCAACGATTGTGCTCAGCGTCAGCTTGCTGCTCGGGCGCAGGTCCCACGTCCTTCCGGCAGAACGAAGATACAGCAAACGCAGCTGCGGCACTCCGCCACCTCGCAGTTCCCCACCCGACCTTCCCACCAACCAACCAGCTCTTCCAGCCTCCGCAGGCCACCGCTCCGCTCCTCCCCCTTCCGCTGCTGCAGTTGCACCGTAGCCGGTCCGTCGTTCGCGACCCGTCGCCGTCAAGCGACCACGCCAATCACAAACCGTGATCACCACCCACCCTCCGGCCTCCGCGGGCGGGAGCCGCCGACCAATGGGCACCCCGTGCCCCAACCTCTCCGCTCTCGCGATTCGCCGCAGCGGCGGCCGCCTGTTCGAGCGGTAGGGATCTCCCCCGTCGTCGTGGGCGCGGGAGACCTGGTGGCGCTGGCGCGAGGCGAGGCGAGGCCGCGAGGGGCCAACGATGATGTTCGGGTCGGGGATGAATCTCCTCAGCGCGGCGCTCGGCTTCGGCATGACCGCCGCCTTCGTCGCGTTCGTCTGCGCGCGGTTCATCTGCTGCCGCGCCCGTGGCGCGGACGACGGCACCCCGACGCCGGTGGACTTTGACGTTGACTTCCCGGCAGATCTCGAACGTCCGGTGCGTGTCATACCCTCTACTACTATGGCTCCTCTGCCTCCACACCGATATTCTGCTGCTGTGAACTCCATGCCGTTTACGGAAGGGGAACAAATAACTAGTATTTGCTAGTGCCACAGCGCGTACATAACTGAAGTGTCTATGTTTTTTTTATAATTACTGAAAATAGGAAGATTCGATACTCAATTTCTTTGTTCGTGGGCACATGAGCAGCGCCTTTTATTTTTGGCTATTACTGAAGTGTATATGTTTTGTTTTATATAGTTATTACAGATGAAAATAGGAAGATTCTAGGAGTACTATTTTATATCTGTGTTCATGGGCACATTGGGAGTGCCTTTCCTGTTCAAGCCAAAAAAAAAACTGCTAATTAGTACTTTTACTAAATTTGTACTTTTTGGCTATTGCACTCATACCAAGTGTAAAATATTAGTATATCTGATAATCGACCACTTTAATAGATATTAGAAAATAGAGATTCAAAAGCTTTAGCTTATATGTATTTCGCTAACTTTGGTCTTCTCCCACTTTAGACTGGTATTTGTGTGCCTCTGTTTTAGTGATAGGCGATGAGCTCTACTTAGATTCTTAGGGTTACACTTTCCCCAATAATTGTCTCTCGATCGTGTACCTTACAGTATCTCTGTATCTGCTTTCAATTAGTCTGTGTATAACTACAAGCCTGCAACGTAGCAATATTCCTTGGTCCAAATCCAAATAAAAGTTAAATGATCCTTAGTCCCTACACATTCGAAGAAGTAAATAGGTTTTAATGACTAGGCGATGAGCTCTAGTTAGATTCATAAGGTTACATTTTACCCCAATAATAGTTGCTCAATACGTAGCTTGTAGTATCTTTGTTTCTGCTTCAAATTAGTCTGTGTATGCAGTTGCGGAGGACAGATAAATTTGAGGTGGGGCGAACTCAATAGTGTGCTAAAAGTATGATGCAATACGATAATAGTTTGAAAATCCTTTTAAATTTTAACTATAAAAATCAACATCACAAATTCACATTATACGTAAATGCAGAAATTTTAGAAAATACTTCTTTCCTTCACAATTCCTCTTCACGGGCAGCGCCGGCATGCCGCCTTGAGCCATGCCTGCGTGCCTACATCCAGCAGGCTGGCCTGGATAAGTGGATCCATGTGGTTTTTGCCGCCATCGTCGTTCAAGGGCTGGGTACAAATAACCTTGGTTTTTGCCTGCCTAGGAGTTCACGGCCTGGGTCCAAATAACGTGGCCCATGTGCATGATGCAACAAGCCCTTCCATTGTTCTTCTGTTCTTCTCAGCGAGGCAGGATTCTAACGAACGCAGCTAGCCACGATTCATACGCAGGCACGCAGCACATACGTATAACTGTTCGTGCCAAAAATCAAGGTAGGGCTGCCGCCCAGCCTTGCCCTACTGAGTCCTCCGCCTGTGTGTGTATGACTCTAGAAGCCTGCAACTTAACAATATTCCCTGGTCCAAATATAAATAACAGTTACACGATCCTTATTCCTTGCACATTTAAAGAAGGAAAATATATCACATTCTATTCACAGTCTAAAACCAATGTGTTTTATAGCCCCACAAGGAAATAATAAGCTAGAAACTGAAACACCAAATGGTGGGAGCACTAAAGGAACTACATAAATCCCAGATTTTGTATGATGTCTTGCTATCATCTATTGGATAATTTGCTAGCTTGGATACAAATTCAACAATGTTCTTTGATGATACCCGTCAGTTTAGCCTCGTTTCTCTTGGGTTAAAATTTTGGGCATCTCCCTTTTTGAATCCTATATACCTAAATAGTTCCCTACTAACTCAATTATCTTAACATGCAACTATGCCAACTCACCATCCCACCATGCATGCCCCACAGAATTTAATTCTCTCAACATCCAACTATGCCAACTCACCCTGACACTGTGCATGGGAAAAGACCCACCTTAACATGCAGCTTGCATGCTACTCATATTCAATAAATATTTTACAATTATGTAATAATCAAACATAATAAATAATATGTGCTTTAGTTTCGATTCTCATATCGCCAATCCAAATACTAAAGTTTTATACTGCCAATTCTCATAGAAATAGCTGCATCAATTACCGCAGCAATGCGCGGGGTATCGTCTCTAGTAAACTTGACAACTGAGTGCACATGGAGTATTCTCTTTTCCTTGGTATAGACTTTTATTTTCGCAAATGTCAGTGAACTAACATTTCTTATGAAGTTGCTGTTCCCAGTTGTACAAGGTGTCTCCTTTTGAAAGTTAATGTAGTGATAGCTGTTATGTTTATAGTTATGTACGCATAGTTCTTTTTTTTCTTTACTGTTACATCTAAAATTGTTACTTGTTAGTGTAGGCTCAACAAATACTTTTTTAATTCACATGCAAGTTTGAACAATCAAGGCGATGTAGTCAATGCAGCTGTCATATCACTATCTTTCGTACTTAAGTTAGTGCCATACTTTTTCAGGTAGAGGATGCTAATTGTGGGTTGGAACCTTTGGTTATTGCTGCAATTCCTATTATGAAGTACTCTGAGGCTTTATATTCAAAGGATGATGCCCAGTAAGTGCAACTATCTGTATTAACTGATAATTACCTAACTTTACTGTTTTCTGCTCTAATATGTATAATTTCATCCACCTCTGAAATGTCTGGCCACTGGGATTCATGGGAATATCCAAACAGTGGGCCAAATAGCTTGTCACGTGGAAATTGGTAGACCCTGTTGCAGTATCACCTCATTGTAAATACGGGTATCCAGAATAGTTTCTGAACGGTTATGTGCGAGTTACTGAAACCACATTACTGCTGATATGCATATGCTGAAACTCTTAGAAAGTCACAAGAGTCTTTTCTTTTCTTTGTTCTCATATAGTCCCTAGCCCCATGGTTATCAATTCAATATACCAGTTCTTATACCCCCCTCCCCTCCCCGAGTATTTTGAAGCTTACCTGGTAATTTCATTGACCAAAGCATGAGAAAGTATCTAAAAATGTGTATGCATTTCTGGGGATGCAGGTCAAAGATCTGCTATGAAGGACACGTTTTATGTTGAAAGAATACTTCCATAGCTGAGTAACAAATGTACAAAATAATTTGAAATCTTGCTGTTAGCTAGAGCAAGTTCATAATGCCAGTTTGTTTTTGCTCAGTCCTTCTAGGAAGGAATGTGTTTTCCTGCTCAGTGGTTCCCACGCCTTCTGTTTGCAAAATAAATAATATCTTGTTAAAAAAATACCAATCATGTGTGTGATCCACATAACTTTGTCTTTGTGTAAACCTGCAGACTTTTAATGTCAAAATTGTCCATACTGTGCAGTACGAAAAATAGTAGTGAACCACACACTGTATTAATCAGTGCAAGTGAAGTGTCTCTTATCGTTTTTGGTTCTCGATACCAGAAATGAATTTGATATTGAGATGTTGTAAGTCTACATAACTTTATTGTGTACTACACTACACACATGGTTAATTTTTACTTGAATTACAAGTACCAGCGCTAACACACCCGCCCCACTCAAACCACCATACCTATGCACACACACGCCCCACTGTTTACCACTGAACGGGTATTGCTGTGAAGCTATGACACACGAACTCTCGATCCAAAAGGATTGAACCCGGCTGGCAGGCTGCACCACGTCAATCCTAACCAATAAGACATGCCTTCTTTCACACATAAATTGAGAAAAATTGCGGTTTTCGAAACTGAAGTGTTCATTGTGAGGCATTGGAATAATGAGGTTTTAGATTACAACAGTTCTCCAAACCTAAGTTTTGGGACAGTGCATCATGCACTTTCTGTAGATGGGCGTGCAGGAACCTCTGGGGAGCAATGAAATTGTTGAACTTTTAAGGCCCTGTTTGGATTCGCTTTTCTGCTCCGTTTCTCGCTGGCTTAGAATACACACCTCGTCCTGTCGTTTTCGTTCTAGGCAAAAAACTAAGTGTTGACCAGTAATTTACACCTGTAAAATAAATACAGGTGTATAAATTTACACCCATTCCAAGCGGGGCCTAAGAAGTTTTTACACAAGCAAGTCTATTCCCCTCCAAACTTGTTTGCACAGACTCAACCAAGCTCAAACTCAGCCCAATATTTAGAAGCTCACAAGGCATGAGTTCTTTCTTAACAGTTCTTCTCTTTATTCAACTTAAACCTAGGGTGTTGTTCAACTATGCCCTTGTTTGATCGGTTGTTTTGCTTTGACAGGTGCTCCATATGTCTAGGTGAATACACCGAGAAAGAGCTTCTAAGAATCATTCCGACATGTCAACATAACTTTCACTGTACCTGCTTAGACTTATGGTTGCAGAAGCAGACTACTTGCCCAATATGCCGGGTCTCGTTGAAAGAGCTGCCTAGTGGCAAAGCTGCCGTAGCACCTTCATGTAGCAACCCTCAAGTGCGCCCCCGCACTGAGAACTCTGTTAATCCAGCACCTGACTGGCTCCTCCCTGTTCATCATTCTCACAGAGGTCAACAGAATAGTTCAGACACACAAGGATCAGTAGAAGTGGTTATTGAGATACGCCAATAAGCACATCATGAGATTGCTATGAAAGAGAACAAAGCGGGAATATGTAATATGTTTCCTGCCTTGCTGAATTGTTGCAGCATCCTAATTGGATTGACATTGTATGCAATCTCGTCGCAGGTAATGTGTCAACATTTGTTGTACATTTCGCATTGTAGGTAAGCATATTGTGTTATGGCACATAAACACTTTCAATGTTCTTTTCTAGTGCTCTGTATATCGTAAAAATGGTAAAGAAATATTGGATGCTAGGTAAATTCCTGAACTTCTGAAGCTTTGCAGTTCGTCTGGTAGCTTTGCAATAACCTGCAGAGGTGCAGTTCCAAGCCTGTGGTAGCAAGTAGGCAAACTTAGGTGGCAGATCCCATATTTTTACTTTGAGTTTGCTAAACTTTGGATCTTCCACTGGATGTAGCTTTTACATTTACAAAAAAAAAGTCTGAATTGCCCTGGTTTGATCGGTTGGTGTGGGTGGTTTAGGTCTACGAACTACCGTCCATTTTGGATAGCAGAAAAACCCGTGAAAACTTCTCAAGTAATAATGCTGGCACAAGAAGCACCCGCATGTAACAAAAACAATTCGAATGTGTATTTGATATGCACATAGATTATGGAAAACAAGATGAACTATGTTATATAAGAAAGCATTGTCCTAGTGAAAATAGGAAACCGTTGATCACCTTGCACCAAGCATAAACCATGCTCATAGACACGATGTCTCGATGTTGGTGAGACGCAAATTGGTAATGATAGAAAAAGGATGCACTTTTCTATGGTGGAAAATGTGTACGCCAAAGTTAATGGGTTTGGAGATTTCCATTGCTTCAATTTGGTGATGTTAGCTATGTAAGTTCGGTGTGTAAAGACTTTGATTTTGTTTGATCTAGGCTTAGCATAACCACTATGTGGTATACATGTGTGTTGGATATGTTATCAATTTTCTAAATAATTTAATCCATAAATAAATCATGATAATAGTGCTTACTATCACACTGATAGCTAATCATGTGAGCAAGTACTAAACACAGAACATGTAAATCTATGGCAATAGTATGTACGCCTATCATATGAACAAATAAAGACGGAATGTACAGATCCTACACTCATGCAGGAAATGTCAGTGCGGCGGCGGCGGCGGCAGAGTCAGAACCAACCTTCTTGTTCATGGTGTCCGTGTTGTCATCCATGGCGCTAGTGGAGAGGTCAAGGAAGCAGTCGAGTAGTGGGTGTAACCGAACAATAATTAGCAGTTGCGTCGAGACGTTCTCAAAAACCTTATCGCCCCTTCTCCCGGTGCAGGCTCATAAAGGATGGGGGTCCTGAGGCCTACTCTCCGAACAACCGTGCACATGGTTTTTGTGCGCAAGAAGGTTGAGAAGATGTTATTTGTTCTAGTGATGGCTAGGCCACAACCGAGTAACTCATGATCTGAATAGCTTGGATACGGTGCCCGTGACATGTCCATAATCGATCATAATTTATTAGCAATTAGTTATCCATTTCAACTAGAAAAAAATAAACCACACACGTGATATAGGTCTCAGTTTGGCTCGTTCACGAAAAACAAAATGTGGACGGGCAAGAGTGATGAGGCGGGCGGTGAAGGTGAAGCACAAATGTGTCACTCCTCTTCATGCTCCAATAGGACGTGAAACATAATCGCTTATATGCTGGTATCAACTCTCCTTCACTTTTAGAGTGGTACTAAATTTTTCACCATGTCATGAAACGCCACATGTGCCTTTGAGATTTTCGAGGAATTGTTTTCATATGGGCCTAAAGCCCATCTATAATTCAATAACCCCCACCTTATGTCGAAGGCACATTGTGTTTTCCTCTATTTTAAACAAGCACTTTTCACTTGGGACTAGTTAAGTTGAACATCCACCTAGAGCACACTGCTACACTACTCCATAACTGAAAAATGGAGTATGCCTTGAATTTCAGTTTGACAGAAAGAACTTTTATCAATTGTCTTATTGGTACTAGGTTGCCGAAGATTAACCCCATGGGTGGAGCATATTAGCCACACTCCTAGCCTATTCATGAGCTTACTGAAGATCACCCTATCTCATAGACTATGACCAACCAAAAAAAACAACCGGGCTCATCTAGATGTGTTCTTTCAAAGATTGGTGTAGGACAGTTTCTTGCTTATACAATCCTCAGAATACATTAAGACAAAGTCAACCTACCATACAGGTTGTGAGAGTGGTGCATCTTCGACTGAGTGGGTAGTAAAGTTACTCTCTAGTTAATCGGTAGCTTGTTATTCGAGGTCCTACTTTACAGGATTTTCGATCAAATAGGTTGGATTACCATCATGAATGCTCATGTGGGTGTTATATCCATCTATCTACTACTTTATGTATCACAAATAGCCCTTCTATGAATGGATCTGCCAGTTTTTTAGCCAATTGGATGTAATCCAACGCTATCACTTCGAAGTTTCTTAGATGTCTCACAAATTTCAGTCTTCTTCTTATAGGATTTATGGATTGCATGTTGTCCTTTGAGTTGGTTACTTTGACAGTGGTTGTCTGATTGTCACAGTTCACAAGGATAGACATAATTGGCCTTTTAACGACTAGCAAGTTCATCAAAAAATCCTGAAGCCATTCTGCTTTGGTATTAGACTAAAAGTGTTGGGCATGCTTTGCAGCGCCGTTGGTGTTGTTGGGTTTCTTAAAAAAACACCTTGTTTTAAAATATAAGGTGTATTACTTTTTTGAAAAGTCAAACCTTTTAAGTTTGATCAAATTTATAGAGAAATATATCAAAATCCATAATATCAAATCGGTATTTTAAGATTCATCATGAAATGAATTGCTGTACTTATTTGGTTTAATATTATGGATGTCGATATTTTTGTCTCTGAACTTGGTCAGAGTTAAAGAAATTTGACTTTCTAAAAAACTAAGACCACTTATATTTTGAAACCGATGGAATATTTAATTTGGCGGTGGGTGAGATGATAGAGTGTGTTTTATATTTATTTATAATACGATGATTTGATGGGCCTTTCGTGGTGTGATTCTGTATTATCTGCTAACCAACATAGGTTGATGTGGAGAAATTTCGGCTGGTTGCTGCAGATTTATTTGAAAAATCATTGGCCCGGTCAAAATTGTAAACCAAATCCAAAATTGAATACCTCAATTGAATGAAAGAGGTTTAGAATTAGGAAACATAGTGAATTAAAATAATTGAACTAGAGAGCTTTGATAAATTATCGACTCAGTCAAAATCGGCTAACCCAATTTTAAAGCTAACACCTCAATTAATTGTGAGGCCTTAAAAATTAGGAAGCACAGTGTATAGTATAATGAATCAAGTGAAAGAGCTCTGAGAAATTGTTGACCCGAGCAAAATCGGGTGACCCAATTCTAATTTAAGACCTCAATTGAATGTTAGGTTTTAGAAAATAGGGAGCTTAGTGTTATAGAGGATTTATCTAATGTTGTGAGTTCTACTTCCATTGTTGACTTTATTAATATAGTCTGCTTGCAAGACTTTCATAAAACAACGTCACCTCCATGCGTAAAGACAAATCTACTTGCGGCCTTGAAAATGCATCTAATCATCTTGGTGGAATTTTGTAATTAATGTGAACATATCTCAAAGAACTAATGCGTCCTACAAGTTTATCTTAGGGAAGTTCCTTCTAGGTGCAACAAATGAATGGAAGGTGATCCCTAGAAAATTACATGAAGACTAGTGTTGGTCAAGACGAAGGAATCTTCATTTTCATTTTAGTAATCCAATATCACATTAGTCCATATGCATGTCATTACTATCAAAAGAGGATGAGGATGTCGTAATGAGTTTCTTTTCTCCACATGCATAATGATGAAACTCCTTCCAACACAACACTAAGAATGCTAATCAAGTGGCGTGTCATCTAGCTAAACATTATTATGTTCCTCGGTTTTAAATTTCGTGAGATGGTGATCCACCAAGTTTTTTGTTGTCATTTGTAATATACTAGAAGAGTTGGGCGCGTTTTGCTGCACTGTTGGTGTCGTTGGGTTTTCATAAAAAAATACTCTCTGTGTTTCAAAATACAAAGTTTATTAGTTTATAGAAAAGTCAAACTTCTAGAGATATATCAAAATTCAGAATATCAAATCGGTATCATTAGATTCATCATGAATGAATTTTCATATTTTATTTAGTTAGTATTGTGGATGTTGATATTTTTGGCTTTGAACTTGGTCAAAATTAAAGGAATTTGACTTTGAGAAAACAAACTCACCTTATATTTTGGAACCCAGCCAGTATTTGGATTGGCGAGTGGGAGTGGGGGTGATGGAGTGTGTTTTATTTTTATTTATTATAAGGTGTTTTGGTGAGCCTTTTACGGCGTGGTTTGATATTTACTAATTAACCCATACTTATGTGGGAATTTTTTTGCGCCGGTGGCTGTATATACTATGTTGGTGCTACAATATCGCATGTTGGCGCATCTTTTTTCTAGGTGGTGAGAGAGTGCGCATGATTGATATATTTTCACAGGTCGGTTCCTGCCAATGGATTCGAAAAATTGTTAACTTGGTTAAAATCATGAACCAAATACAAAATTGGATACCTCGATCGGACAAAAAAGCTCTAAAATTAAGGCGCATAGTGAATTAAAAGAAATGAATGAAAGGGCTTCTTAAAAATTTATTGACCCGGTCAAAATTGAATGACCCAATTCCGGATTGAAGATCTTAATAGATTGTGAGGCCTTAATTTTTTTTTTCGAAACGGAGGCAAAAGCTTTGCCTCATCTATTAATTAAGCAGAAGAGAATTGTCCAGTTAATTAGTGAAAAACTGGGCGAAAACCGATACAACAAGGGTCAAGCCCACCCCCACACAAACAAGCACACATGACTAAGCCCACTCTTGCCGACAACATGTCGAACACACAACTTCCACCGCCGCCGGAAAGAAGAATCCATGACTACTATGAGAGGAGCAGCCACGGGACCCTCCCGCAGAAATGAAGAGCATGCACTCCACATGGCCGGCGTCCCTGAAATGACAACGAGCAACATCGAAGGCAACCTCGTCGCCCAGACGACACGAAGCTGAAGCTCTCAATGCTGCAAAGTCTCGGAGCCGCCGCCCCGACATCCACCGCTCCGTTGCACCCTGTGCGGTCCACCGACACCACCTTCCGGGGCCGCTGCCCCGACATACCACCGCTCACCCTCGAGCTACAACACCGCACGACGCAGCCACCTGCAACCCACGCTGCACAGGGTGACTGCCCGCAGACCACGGCCGTCGCACCACTTCCGGGGCCGCTGCCCCGACATATCGTCCAACCGTCCACTCTTGAACGCGTCGACCGAGCCAACGACCCTGCCGCCCTTGCCGCCCTTGCCGCTCAAGATCGCCACCCAAGCCATGCTGAGCAGCAACCCTACCTCATGGAGTTGTCACCGCATTGGTTTCCGAGACCGCCGTCTCGACGCACAAATTCGGGGCCGCCGCCCCAACATCCACTAACCTTGGTGGTGAAGAGATCGCTCGCAATAGTCTCTCCCAAACGACGCCTCCAAGGAGGTCACGACGTAGACGCCGCCGCCGCCGCCCGCTTCGGAAGACCGAGGCAAAGATTTTCATCCGGAGAGCCAAATCCGTCATGAGGTCCACGGAGCTCCACAACGACGCCTCCAAGAAGGTAGACGACGCCAGTAGCGCCGCCGTCGTCGGCCTGACCTTGGTCAAGGCAGTGCTTTCGCCGGAGCTCCTCGCCATATAACAAGACTTGCGAATCCAGAGCACCGGATGGCATCCGGATCACTGGAGAGCATACCTCCATCACCACCTGCCGTCAACCACCACCACTGCACGAACCCGAGCGTAGCACCTCATGCCACGACGAGCTCCATGCCACTGCCGCCATCCCGGGGCCGCCGCCCCGGCGTCCACCTACCTCCTGACGCGCATCCGTGTACACGCCAAGCTGGGCCTCTGCCCCGATTCACAACCCCGAGCACCACCAGTGCCAAATCTGGGCAAATGTAACGCCCCGGACATACCCACCGGTGGTCGTTACTCCTGGCGGGATCTAGACTGGCCCCATAGATCAATACTAGTCTTTTCTGCGCACTTTGTCCTCACTCGTGCGCACCCAGGAGCAACTTCCGCCTCCACCACCACGCAATGACGGGAATCAGGCTAACCCTCCGCCACCACCTCCGCCTCCGGAAGCTTGGCAAGCCTTGATGACTGCCACAAATGCCAATGCTCAGATTCTGATTCAGCTCTTGCAAGATCGCAACCAAGGTCAAGCTAATTAAGAGAATCAAGGCCAAGGCAACAATCAGCCGCACTTTGCTTCACTGAACCAGTTCCTTGCTAATCAGCCAAAGACCTTCAGCTACTGTGTCGAGGCCACAGACGCAGATGATTGGCTCGTGGACATCAGCAAGCATTTCGAGTGCAGCAATGTGAGACCTGAGGACTTTGTCAAGTTTGCCTCTTTTCAACTCAAAGATCAAGCTGCTGAGTGGTTCCAGCAATACAAAGATTCCAGAGGAGGTCGTGTGATCACTTGGGATGATTTCCGCCATGACTTCAAAGCGCACCACATTCCAGAAAGTGTTGTTGAGCTTAAGCGTGAGGAATTCCGCAATCTCAAGCAAGGCAACATGACTGTCTATCAATACAATACTCAGTTCCAGAAGCTCTCTCGTTTTGCAAGGCAAGACATCCCTGATGAGAAGAGTATGATCTACCAATTCAGGCGTGGTCTCAGAGAAGATCTGCAACTTGCTCTCGTGCTTTTCGAGCCATTAAAGTATGATGAATTCTACAACATGGCACTGAAACAAGAAGCTGCTCAGATCAAGTGTGAGGCATCTAAGAAGAGAGTCAGAGACGCAGTTCAGTCTTCTTCTTCTTCACTTGTGGCAGCTAAGCAACAGAAGTTCTGGTTGCCTCCTCCTCCTCCGTTCTGTCAGCCTTATCAACAGAAGAACTCAAGTGGCCGTGGATCTTCCCACCCACCCAACCCTGGTTATCAGAACAAGTCTCAGAACCATACTCCAAGGCTAAGTGCTCCTTACCATCGTCCGCTCTCAGAGGTGACTTGTAACAAATGTCAGCAGAAGGGTCACTATGCGAACAAGTGCTTCAACCAGAGGCGCCTTCCGCCTCCTCCTCCTGTGAAATCTTCCAGCAATGCAGTGGTCAAGCATAATCCTAAGCATGTCAAGGTGAACATGTTGAATGCAGCTCAAGCAGAGGAGTCTTCTGAAGTGATCATGGGTAATCTTCCTGTTAATGATATTCCTGCAAAAGTCTTATTTGATACTGGTGCATCGCATTGTTTCATGTCAAGACCATTCTTCGCCAAGCATGAGTTCACTTCTTCAAATTTGGATAGACCCATGCTTGTCATTTCTCCTGGTAAACGTTTGAGCTCAAGTTTGGTGGTTCCCAATGTTTCTATCAAGATGGGTGACTACAAATTCTTGTCTAAACCAATTGTTCTTGGTGATTCTGATATTGATCTCATTCTCGGGATGGACTGGCTTTCTAAGCACAAGGCTCAGCTTGAGTGTGCTGCCAGGGAAATCAAATTGACTCACACTTCGAACGATGTGATCATCTATGCTTCTCGTGATGATACCATTCGGTTGTTTTCTCTCAATGAGATGGGTGAAATGGAGGCTATCTCTCAGATTCCAGTCGTTTGTGAGTACCAAGATGTTTTTCCAGAAGAGCTTCCGGGTATGCCTCCCCGTCGGCCAGTTGAATTCGTTATTGAGCTTGAGCCTGGCACGGAACCCGTTTGCAAGCGTCCTTACAAGCTTGGACCAGATGAGCTCAAGGAATTGAAAATTCAACTCGATAAACAAGAACGTTTGGGTCTGATCAGACCGAGTTCTTCTCCTTGGGGTTGTGGTGTTCTCTTTGTCAAGAAGAAGGATGGCACGGACCGACTTTGCGTCGATTACCGTCCATTGAACAAGAAGACTATCAAGAACAAGTACCCACTTCCCAACATCAATGAGCTATTTGAGCAACTCAAAGGTGCTAAGGTGTTCTCCAAGCTTGACCTTCGTATGGGTTATCATCAGATTCGCATTCGTGAAGAAGATATTCCCAAGACAGCATTCAGAACAAGCTTTGGTTCTTATGAATATACTGTCATGTCCTTCGGCCTTGTCAATGCTCCTCCGTATTTCACTCGATTGATGAATTTCATCTTCAACCCCTACATCAACGAATTTGTCTTGGTCTATCTTGATGATATTTTGGTCTTCTCCAAGAATAAGAAGGATCATGCCGAACATTTGCGGTTGGTACTCGACAAGCTCAGAGAGTATCAATTATATGCGAAGTTCTCCAAATGTGAATTCTGGCTTGATGAAGTTCTTTATCTTGGCCATATCATCTCTGCCAAGGGCATCGCTGTTAATCCAGAGAGGGTGTCTGCAGTTTTGAATTGGAATCCTCCTCAGAATGTCAAGCAGCTTCGCAGTTTTCTCGGACTTGCAAGCTATTGCAGAAGATTCGTTAAGAATTTCTCCAAGATTGCCAAGCCTCTTTCCAACCTCCTCCAGAAGCATGTGAAATATGTCTGGTCTCCTGAGTGTGACGTTGCTTTCAACACTCTCAAAGAGAAACTTGTCACTGCTCCAGTTCTGACTCCTCCTGATGAATCCAAGCCTTATGAAGTATTCTGTGATGCTTCTCTCCAGGGCCTCGGTGCTGTGTTAATGCAAGAGAAGAAGGTTGTTGCCTATACCTCTCGCCAGTTGAAGCCCAATGAAAGGAACTACCCCACTCACGATCTTGAGTTGGCGGCAGTTGTCCACGCACTAATAACATGGAGACATCTCCTGTTGGGAAGGAAAGTGGACATTTTCACAGATCACAAGAGTCTCAAGTATATCTTCACTCAGCCCCATCTCAACCTCAGGCAAACTCGATGGGTCGAAATGATTCAAGAGTATAATCCGAGTATTGAATATACTCCAGGCAAGGCTAATGTGGTTGCAGACGCTTTGAGCAGAAAGGCCTACTGCAACAGCTTAATTCTCAAGCCTTTTCAACCAGATCTCTGTGAGGCTTTTCGCAAGTTGAATCTCCAAGTTGTTCCTCAAGGTGTTCTTGCCAACCTCATTGTCTCTCCTACTTTGGAAGATCAGATTCGTGAGGCACAATTGTTGGATACCATGGTGAAGAAGGTGAAGCGTGGTATTGAAAAGGGCATTTCCAAATACAAGTGCTATCGAGTTGATGACAGAGATACTCTTTTCTTCGAGGACCGGATCGTGGTTCCAAAGGGTGATCTTCGTAAAGTCATTATGAACGAAGCGCACAATTCTCTTCTGTCTATTCACCCTGGAAGTTCAAAGATGTACCATGACCTCAAGCAGTCGTATTGGTGGACTCGAATGAAGCGTGAGATCGCTCAGTTCGTGAATGAGTGTGATGTCTGCAGAAGGGTGAAAGCAGAACACCAACGACCAGCTGGACTTCTCCAACCTCTTGCTATTCCTGAATGGAAGTTCGATCATATCGAAATGGACTTCGTGACTGGTTTTCCTAAGTCCAAGCGTGGAAATGATGCTATCTTCGTCGTCATTGACAAGCTCACCAAAGTGGCTCATTTTCTTCCTATCAAAGAGTCTATCACAGCAGCGCAGCTGGCAGAGCTCTACACCTCCAGAATTGTCTCCTTGCACGGCATTCCGCAATTGATCTCTTCAGACCGTGGCAGCATCTTTACCTCCAAGTTTTGGGATTCTTTTCAGAAGGCCATGGGCACCAACATCCGCTTCAGCACAGCGTTCCACCCTCAGACTAGTGGACAAGTCGAGCGTGTCAATCAAATTCTTGAAGATATGCTCAGAGCCTGTGTAATCTCTTTCGGCATGAAGTGGGAGGATTGTCTTCCTTATGCTGAGTTCTCTTACAACAACAGTTTTCAAGCCAGCTCGGGCAAAGCCCCATTCGAGATTCTCTATGGCAGAAAGTGCCGTACTCCTCTCAACTGGTCTGAAACCGGTGAACGTCAATTGCTCGGCAATGATTTGATCTCAGAGGCTGAGGCCATGTGCAAGGTGATTCGTGAGAACCTCAAAGCCGCGCAGTCGCGCCAGAAGAGCTATTACGACAGCAAACACCGTGATGTGGCATTCGAGATCGGAGACCATGTTTACCTCCGTGTCTCGCCAATGAAAGGAACTCGTCGCTTCGGTATCAAGGGGAAACTTGCTCCCAGATACGTCGGTCCCTTCAAGATCATCGGGAAACGAGGCGATCTCGCCTATCAACTTGAGCTTCCCTCCAACTTTGCAAATGTGCACGATGTCTTCCACGTGTCACAGCTTCGCAAGTGCTTCAAGACGCCTGAGCGCACCATCAACTTCGAAGAGATTGATCTTCAAGAAGATTTGTCTTATCATGAGCACCCAGTTGCTATTCTTGAGACAACCGAGCGCAAGACTCGCAACAAGTCAATCAAATTCCTCAAAGTGAAATGGTCACATCATTCAGACCGAGAGGCCACCTGGGAGCGTGAAGACCACCTACGTTCCGAGTACCCGGAGTTCTTTCAGTCCTAGATCTCGGGACGAGATCCTCTCGTAGTGGTGGTGTGTTGTAACGCCCCCGATGTAACTTGCCATATTTGTAATCCAACTCTTGCCATTCCCGGCTATGTGATATGATATTTCCTCCGTGGTTGGGTTCTCTCCGTTTTGCATTTTGGTCATGTCATGCATTTCTTTTCATGTCATCATGTGCATCGCATTCGCATACGTGTTCGTCTCATAAATCCGAGCATCTTTCCCGTTGTCCGTTTTGCAATCCGGCGCTCCTATGTCTCCCGGCGTCCCCTTTTACATTTCTTCGTGAGCGGGTATTAAACATTCTCGGAATGGACCGAGGTTTGACATGTGGTCTTGGTATAGCACCGGTAGACCGCCTGTCAAGTTTCGGGTCAATCGGAGTTCGTTTGGTACTCCAACGGTTAACCGGGTAACCGTGAAGGCCTCGTGTGTGTTGCAGCCCAACACCCCTTCAAAACAGCCCAATAACCCATCTAAGTCACTCCCATGTCCTCCGCCATTCGATCACGATCGCGTGGGCGAAAACCGCACTCCGTTTGGAGCTCCCTAGCTCCTTCTGTCTATAAAAACGTCTCCCCCGTCTAAATCAGAGAGAGAGACCCCGAAACCCTAATTCTCCTCGATCCGCGCGCCTCTCTCTCCTGCCCGCCGCCGGCGCGCCCCGGGCCAGTGGGAGCGCGCCACGTGGCACTCCGCCGCCAGCCGCCGCGCGCCGCCGCGCAGGCCCGCGCAGGCCCATGGCCGGCCCGCTCCGCCGCCGTCCGGGCCGCGCCCCCGCGCCCGCCTGCACCAACCGCCGCCGCCTCCCGCCTCTAGCCGCGCGCCGCCCGAGTTCGTCGCCGGCGCCCCGCGCCACGCCGGAGCCCACAGCCGCCGCCACCGCCGCCCGCGGTCGCCGCCCGTCCCGGCGCCGTCCCGCGCCGCCCGGACCTCCCCATCGCCGGCGCCGCCTCCTCCGCCCCGATCCGGGCCGGATCCGGCGAGATCCGGCCGGAGAGGGCCCAGATCCGGCCATCCTCTACCTCCGCGGCGTCCTTCTCCGGCGAGCCTCGCAATCCGCGCCGGAGGGGTTGACTTTCGTTTCCCCCAATTTTTCTCTAAGTCTGAAAATTTTATCATCATCATCGCATCTTCATCATGCCATAACTTTGCATCCGTAGCTCCGTTTCGCGCGTATAATATGTCATTTTGTTAGAATCGAAGATTACATCATTTTGTTCCATTGTACCATTTTCATTTGAAGTCATCTTGATGCCCGAAATGCTGTTAGAAGAGGGCTAGTTGATGTTAGTGGCTGAATTTTATCTGAACATGCACTTTTGTCATTTTTGCCATGATTGATGTGTACCTCCTATGAAGTTGAGTCCTACATGAGTTTTGTAATATGCCATGTTACCTATCCAGATGATTTTGCCATGTATTTTTGTGATCTATGTGGTGACTAGCACAAGCATGCAAATTAGGTGTCTTGATGTTGCTGATTTCAGAGACTTAGTGATTTCACTAAGTCCCTGACTGCTGTTATTTTCGCGCCATGTATTCATGTTGTTTCTGAGTGATCCATGCATAATTTGAGCATGATCAGTAAGGGTGTTTTGAACTTGAGTATTTGCTCTATCCATCCATGCCTTTGTTTGCAATTATGGAGTGCCATAGCTTGAGTCAGTCGAGCTCTACTTTTGCTTCAAAATATTGCTGGCAGATTGTTTACGTGTTATTCGATTTTGCCAAGCTTGGTGTAGTTGATCCTTGCATGATATGACGTTATTCTTGATATGTTTTGTTACTATGCCATGTCTTCTTGATTTATGTATGCTTATTTTATCATGAATTGCTCTGTAGTGAGTGCATCGAGCTCACGAACATGCCTAGTCGTTATTAGTTTTCTGCCATGTCCAGTTTTCTACTAAGTCTGAAACCTGTAACGAAACTTGCTTATTTGACATGGGTATAATCTTATTTTATGATCCTTTTTGGCTTATGGTCAGTAAGGGACTTTTGTCTAGTACTTTGAGTAGATTCATTCCATGCCTTTCTTTGCTATGTTCTGAACCTGTAGCATGTTGTTTCGTTGCTCCGAACATGTCATCCTGATGATAGTTTCTGCTTGTTGATATTTTCACTAAGTCTGAGAACTTGTTATCGTTTGCTCTTTTGCCATGCTTGTTTGTACCTGTTATGATGTGAGTTAGCCGTAGCTCAGTGTTCATCTTTCGTCGTGCATCTTGAGTAGATTACTGTCATATGCTTTGTTGCCTTGTTTGTGTGCAGTAGCTTAATTATTTGTTGCTTGCTAAGTAGTATCATGCTGTTTATGGCAGTTTCGTGTCTTTCTTGTATTGCTTGCCATTTGCAAACCGTGCATCCGATTCCGGTGATCTTTATATCGATTTCAACCGAAATCACCTCATCTATATAGTGACATGCTTGGTTTGCCAAGATTATGCCCTGTTCACCCTAGTCCTTCCGGAGCATGCATTCGCATTGCATATCACCTCTCACATATCATGTCATGTTTTGCATCATGTTGCTCGCGCATTGCATCGTGGTTGATATTGTCCCCTTTGCTTGTTTTCTTGCTTTGGGTAGAGCCGGGAGACGATTACGTGAACGAGGATTCCGTTGAGAACGCTTACGAGGACCAAGCTTTCGACAACTCTGAGAACCTTGCAGGCAAGATGACCATACCCTCGAAATCACTTCTATCTTTGCTTGCTAGATTGCTCGCTCTTTTGCTATGCCTATGCTGCGATACCTACCACTTGCTATATCATGCCTCCTATATTGCCATGTCAGCCCCTAACCATCCATGTCCTAGCAAACCGTTGTTTGGCTATGTTACTGCTTTGCTCAGCCCCTCTTATAGCGTTGCTAGTTGCAGGTGAAGATGAAGTTTGTTCCTTGTTGGAACATGATCTTATTGTTCCTTGTTGGAACATGTTTACTTGTTGGGATATCACAATACCTCTTATTTAATTAATGCATCTATATACTTGGTAAAGGGTGGAAGGCTCGGCCTTATGCCTGGTGTTTTGCTCCACTCTTGCCACCCTAGTTTCCGTCATACCGGTGTTATGTTCCCGGAGTTTGCGTTCCTTACACGGTTGGGTGATTTATGGGACCCCCTTGACAGTTCGCTTTGAATAAGACTTTTCCAGCAAGGCCCAATATTGGTTTTACCATTTGCCACCACCTACCTTTTTTCCCCCGGGTTTTCGCGAGCCCGAGGGTCATCTTTATTTTAGCCCCCCCCCCCCGGACCAGTGTTTCTCTAAGTGCTGGCCCGAACCGAGCAACCTGCGGGGCCACCTCGTGGCAACTCGAGGGCTGGTTTTACTCGTAGCTTGACTTATCCGGATGTGCCCTGAGACCGAGATATGTGCAGCTCCTATCAGGATTTGTCGGCACAATCGGGCGGCTTTGCTGGACTTGTTTTATTGCTGTTGAAATGTCTTGTAGTCCGGGATTCCGAGACTGATCGGGTCTTCCCGGTAGAAGGAATATCCTTCGTTGACCGTGAGAGCTTATCATGGGTTAAGTTGGGACACCCCTGCAGGGTATTATCTTTCGAAAGCCGTGCCCGCGGTTATGAGGCAGATGGGAATTTGTTGATGTCCGGTTGTAGAAAACCCGAAGATGACCTTAACTAAAACACATCAACCGCGTGTGTAACCGTGATGGTCTCTTCTCGGCGGGGTCCGGGAAGTGAACACGGTTGTTGGAGTTATGCCTGACGTAGGTTGTTTCAGGATCACTTCTTGATCACTTCTAGTTTCACGACCGTGCTTTGCCTTCTCTTCTCGCTCTCTTTTGCGCTGTAGCCACCATATGCTAATCGCTTGCTGCAGCTCCACCTCACAAACCCCTTTCCCACCTTTAAGCTTAAATAGTCTTGATCTCGCGGGTGTGAGATTGCCGAGTCCCCGTGACTCACAGATATTATCACCTCAGTTGCAGGTACCAACGAGGTCAGTGCTGTTGACGCGACCGAGCTCACTTGGGAGTTCGATGAGGAACGTGGCCGTTACTATGTTTCTTTTCCAGATGATCAGTAGTGGAGCCCAGTTGGGTGATCCGGGGATCTGTTTAGCATTTGGGGTAGTCTTCTTTCATTTTGGTACCGTAGTCGGACCTTGAGTGTAATCTGTATGATGGATGTTATTTATGTACTTGTGTGAAGTGGCGATTGTAAGCCAACTATGTATCTTTCCCCTTTATTTATTACATGGATTGTGTGAAGATTACCTCACTTGCGACTTTGCTTTCAATGCGGTTATGCCTCTAAGTCGTGCCTCGACACGTGGGAGATATAGCCGCATCGAGGGCGTTACAGCAAAGGACTCCCAGATCCGTCGCCGCCCAGCTCCGCAAACCGCAGCCACCACCACTCAGCACCGACGCGTCCAGCTCCTCGTCCGCCACCACGCATGCATCGACTCACACCTTGAGCGGCCCCTGTAGGACCGCCGCCACCAGTCGTCGCCTTGGCGAGAGCGCAGGTTCCGCAGCACGGCCGCCGCGCAAGTTCCATGGGCACCGCGCGCCCCCGGCACGCCAAGACGCGACCCCGCTGTCGAAGCTCGCAGCCGAGCCCCCTCCACGCCTGCCGCTACGGCGCCACAGAAACAGCCCCGCCGCCGCCGTCGCCACCGGGCTTTGCCCGGCGACGACCTCCGGCGGCGGCGAGGGGAGGTGGGGAGGCAGGGGAGGTCCCCCGGCGGCTGGATCTAGGCGCCCCGGTGCGGCCGCAGGAGCCGCACGGGAGCGAGTTTATCTCGGGGCTCTTCGTGACCATGTTTTGCCTTAAAAAATTTAGGGCCGCCTTGATAAACTGCTGACCCTGTTAAAATCATATGACCCAATTCTAAATTAAAATTCTTAACTGATTGCGAGGCCTTAAAATTAGAGAACATAGTGCTATAGAGGATGATGTAGATGTATTGACATCAAAATAAAATGCACCCAGAGACATTCCTAAAAAGAAGCAAAAACAATAATTGACGTAACAAGTCAGAAACAAAGCAACACGTTTCCAGAGAAGCAAGACGTAACCTTGCAACGTCTAGATATCTCCATGTACAGTTCGTCCTTTTCCCGACGCAGACAGAAGAAGGATGATTTACCCACCAATGACTCGAAAAACGCTGCACCAATTTCTCGATTTGACCTGCCGTGGTGCCATTCACGATCAGCCATCGCCCTCAGCCCCCCTCTCTCAGCCTTTCTTGGCTTTTCCCGCGCTATTTGATGCGATCGCGCGCAACGTCTGCAGGCACAGGAGCTGTCGCGGCCTTGAGGTGAGGCGAGCTTCGCGGTTCACAGCGGTCACAGTGGCGGCTTACACATGGCAACGATGCAGATCCAGTTGTAACCGTGTTAACTGCCGAGGCATCGGCTGATACTCCGTGCGAGTCGCTCTTGAGCCGGACAGGCGGTCGAGTCGAGGGGCCTTGTCGCCCATCGCGTCTTGGCGATACGACGCCAGGAACGCGGCACTCATCGCGCCGCCGTCGCTTTCGCCGCTTTGCGACCGGATCTAATTTCTGGCCGCCAGCTCTACACGGCTGCTGCCGTCGCTTTGCGCCTCACATATCAATCACACATCTTGATTTTGTTCCACGCCGAACTAGTGGCGCGCGCTGCGCCCGTGTGCAGGCACAGGTGACTGGCGTGGCCGATCCTCTGTCGCGGCATCGGCTGTGTAGGTGGATCGTACCACACTGGTCAAATTTAGTAGTAAATCACATTATCATTAGTTTTCACAGTAATTTCTGTATTACAATTAACGAAGAAGCACTATAACATATTCTTACTATGACTGAACTAGCTTAATTATTTTTTTGTGAGAACTGAACTAGCTTTTTTTTACGTTGACTGAACTTAATGCTCCAAATTGTGTCGTTAAGTTGTTGAAAAGGGCTAATGGCCGAAAAGGGGCATATAAGAACTTTCCACACTTCCTATTATTGGATATACAGACATAATCATTTCCGGGGGGACTGTGACATCTATTCGTGGAAGTGGTACATGTCAAGCATCTAGTGCATGCGAGTGAATTGCAAAAAACATCGACACTTCAGGCTATGTTCGCAGGAACCACACATATACGAAATTGTGCCAAAAAACACTAATTTTTTTTATAATTTTTTGCAAAAAACACTAGTTGCTTGTTTGGACCGTTTTAAGTGCATTTATGACAAGGTGGGCCTGCACCCGTCGACGTGGCAACACTGTTCATACGGTGTCGGTGTCAAAACCGGCGGATCTCGGGTAGGGGGTCCCGAACTGTGCGTCTAGGCGGATGGTAACAGGAGACAAGAGACACAATGTTTTACCCAGGTTCGGGCCCTCTTGATGGAGGTAAAACCCTATGTCCTGCTTGATTAATATTGATGATATGGGTAGTACAAGAGTAGATCTACCACGAGATTCAGGAGGCTAAACCCTAGAAGCTAGCCTATGGTATGATTGTTGTATATTGGGGTTCTGACCTACGGACTAAAACCCTCCGGTTTATATAGACACCGGAGAGGGTTAGGGTTACACAAAGTCGGTTACAATGGTAGGAGATCTGAATATCCGCATCGCTAAGCTTGCCTTCCACGTCAAGGAAAGTCCCATCCGGACACAGGACGAAGTCTTCAATCTTGTATCTTTATAGTCCAGGAATCCGGCTGAAGGTATAGTCTGGCCATCCGAACACCTCCTAATCCAGGACTCCCTCAGTAGCCCCTGAACCAGGCTTTAATGACGACGAATCCGGCGCGCAGATTGTCTTCGGCATTGCAAGGCGGGTTCCTCCTCCAAGTTCTTCATAAAAGTTTATAAACACTAAGGGTAGTGTCCGACTCTGCAAAATAAGTTTCCACATATTGCCACAGAAAGAATAATATTAACACAAATTTAATCTGCTGACGTATTCCGTAGCGTGATATCACACTACGGCCAAGCCTTTATTCGAATGGTTTTCACTTCCCCACCTCGGCGTATTTTGCGAGGCGATTTCCTTGGCACGTCTTGCCAAAGCAGAGATCGTGTCCCCTTTATTTACGGGATTCTCATCAATACGGACGTGGGTAACCCAATCGTGCCCGTTAGTATGTTTTCTCGATTAAAGGCGAGTCCCAAACGGTTACGGGGAGGGCCCTTGGTATTCAACCTCTTATAAAGAGACCAAGGTCTTACTCCTTTTCAATCTCAAACGAGTTCGCCTGTCGCCTTGAGTTCCAACACCCTAGGCTCCAGATTCCAGGCGCTTCGGACCTTCGACAATGTCCGGTTCCGACCTTCGAGGCCGATGGATGCCCTCCTCCGTCATGGAGGAGGACGTGCTAAAGTTGAGAGAAGCCAAGTTCTTGACCGGCGAAATTTCGCACAGGTTGCCTGCTCAGCCTGGTGAGAGCGTGGTGTTCGTGTCTCACTTCCTTTGGGGGTTAGGCTTCCCAATGGATCCCTTCGTGAGGGGGCTAATGTTTTATTACGGGCTGGAATTCCATGACTTAGCTCCGGAGTCCATCCTCCAAGTTTCCTCATTCATCGTCGTGTGTGAAGCGTTCCTCCGTGTTACTCCTCACTTCGGATTATGGCTCAAGACCTTTAAGGTAGAGCCGAAGATGATTGAGGGACGGCACGCAAAGTGCGGAGGCGTTGTTATAAGCAAGAAGGCCGATGCTCCATGGCCCGAGGGCCCTTTTCAAGAGGAGCTCGGCTTGTGGCAACGAGAGTGGTTCTACATTACCGCTCCCAGGGGCACCAAGTGGGTGGCGCCACCTGCCTTTCGCTCGGGTCCCCCAAAGAAGCTAGGGTCGTGGGTCAATAAAGGCCTAGATTGGGGGCCACCCTAGGACGTGTCTTTGTTGCGGGGCCGCATCAGGGATCTCTTGGAAGGAGGTCTCAGCTTGGTCAAAGTAACGCAAGTCATGCTGATCCGCCGAACACTGCCCGGCAAATGCCGCTCCCTTCGTCTATGGGAGTTCAATCCGGAGGGACCGCGAGCTCTCTAGCATTTTATGGACGCAACGCCCGCGGAGATGTATAAACTGTTCTTCGGATCACAAGCAATGTGTCCGGATTTGATCGAGGACGCAGGTCTGAGCTGCAATCGCCCGGATACTCAAGTAAGTAGCCTTGTGCCCGGACTCGTTATCCGTATATTTGTCATAAACTCGCCCCTAAAAGAGCTGTCCCCCTAAACAGGAGTGGATAGCGAAAGTAAAGCTGATCAGGTGTCCGGCTCCCCTCCCTGAGACCAGGCCGGATCCCGTCCTAGTCAGGATGTTGAAGATCGTGCCTTTGAGGGAAAGTGAAGGAGGGGACAAGGAAACTACGGCGTCCACGAAGGAGGCTGTTCGGAGGGAAGGAACCGAAAATTCCTCTCCTCCGGGGAAGAAAAGGACCGCCTCTGAAGACCCGGAGACCACAGCCTCAAAGCAGGGGAAAAATCCTCGTCAGAGGGTCCTACGCCGGGGGGGGGGGGTACCTCGGCCGAATTATGCCCTCAAGGGTATCAACCCTCCAGCGAGCCGCAAGTGGAGAAAGATTTTCTTTTCGAGAGATGGGGGAAACCCTTGCTATAAATCTGAGAAGATTAACCGAAATTTTACCTTGTAGCTCGGACCTCAGCCCTTCTCAGCAGAGCTCGTCTTCGGGGGACCTTCTTCCGGAGATCATGGAGAGCGGGACGCCTCCCCCTGTCGTACCACCTAGCGAGGCGGGCGACCCTGAGGTGTTGCCGCGGAAGGTTTCTCCGAATACGGCAGGGGCGGAAGATAGCTATGTGGCCCCCCAAGGTTCTCCGCGTCCGGCACCGTCTGGTGCTCGGCCGGAGGAGCTGAAGAATCTGCTGGGGCGAGCTTCTATCTCAGAGGAGCACCGTGTATTGATGGGCACGGTGATTGAAAGGATTTCATCCGCGGAAAGCGGATTGCACGAGGCCGTCAGAAGTTTACTGACAGGTTTTGAGGTACGTTAGATAATGTACACTTTTGTCAGTTGCGCATAAATAAGATGCGCCCTGTATAGATAGTAGCCCCTGAGACTCTGTGCGTTGTCAAAAGTGACGGCGCGCAGAGGATCATAATCCCAGGTCTAAGATGTCACCTTTGTATGTAGGTGGTGAATTGTCCGGAATCCAGCCGGACTGATGATTTTGCCGAGCTAAAGCGACAACTTGACGTGGCAGATGCCAACATCACGCTCGTCAACAAGCGGCTTGATGAGGCTCAAGGTATGTAATTCCTCGGGCGGCACCTGGTAAGAGGAGCTTTATGCCAGTATCTTACAATGTGTGTGCTTGACGCAGATGGTGCGGCCGCCGTGGAGAGTCTTCGGGTGAAACTTGCCCGAGCTAAGGAACAAGCCAGAAAAAGTGATGCGACTGCCGAGAAGGCCCTTGAAGAGCTGAGAGCCGAACAGGCTGCTCACTGCCGAAGCAAGAAAGAGATGGCCGAGATGGCCGTGAAGCTAAAGAGCGTTGCTGACCGTTGCAAGCTTCTGGAAAGAGAAGATCGGGCGGAACAGACGGACTTAAAGAAAGCCGTTGCTGATGCCAAGGATGCCCGCTCTGCGATGGGAGCTGCGAGGGAGGAGCTTCGTGAAGCCAGAGAGATCACGGCTGGAAAGCCCTTTATGCTGCGGAGGAAGTTTTGTGATCCTGAGCATGCTCCGTTGGACCGGCTATGGAGTACGACAGACACCTCTCTGGATTTGGCGGCAAGTGCTGCTGATGCGACCGAACACTTTCGTGATCAAGGAGATCGCGAAGTGGAGAAACTCTTTTGGTCGCAGTTCCACAATCCAGAGCGTCCACTGTCAGTGGCCGATCGTCTGGTCGAATGGGTCGAGCTGAATAGGTTGTCCGGACTCGCCATGAAGTGCGTCATGAGTCATCTGTGGCCGGGGAGATCGGAGCCGAAGAGTTATTTCAGCTTGGTGCAGCAACTCCTTGGTGCGGTGCCACGTATCAATGCAATGAAGAGGTCAGCATGCATAGAGGGCGCACGGGTGGCTCTTGCCCATGTCAAGACATACTGGGATTGGATACCACCGTTGTTGCATCCCAAGATTCGGACAAAAGCCGAGTACCCTCCAAGCACTATTTTCTGGAAGTCCTTGAAGGCGCTCGTGTAATAGAGATGCAGTGCTCGAAGGATGCTATGTTTGAATAGCATGTGCCATTGTAAGGCGGTGGTTTGATAAATTGTAGGGACTTTTTATACTTGTGCCTGCAAGTATTGTAACACCTCCTGTGCGGCCGTTTAATATATATATATATATATATATATATATATATATATATATATATATATATATATATATATATATAATCTGAAAGATGGCAGTCGTTGGCTTCAGCCCCCACGCACATAGTGCGGGGGTGCTCGCAGAAGGCGCCTTTTCACACTTAATCTAACGTCTTGGTCCTACAAAGGAGGTGATAGCGCAGCGAGCTAGGCAACCGGACTATAATGCTTTAACACTTTCACTTAGCCATAGGAGCTTGACAGTGAGGCTATTTAGATAGCCCCTGGTGGCAACTGCGCTCGCCCAGTTCGGGGGTGCGTGTATGCCTGGCTGGGAAACGTCCCTTCGTTAATGCGGAGGAATCCTATAGATTCCGTAGAGTCATCGAGTGGTTGACCAGTCTCACGCTATATCATGACAGTCAGTTTTCGGCTTTCTCTACTGAGGTGCTCGCCTGGCCGAACCGGGGCACAATCGCAGTAGTTCTCCTGGTGCCGCCCTAGCCGATAGAGCGGAACGTAAGGCAGCCGAACACAGGAGCCGGGCAACCCAACATTTGACCAAAGACATGATTCGGAGATGATGCATATAAGGCCAAACTCGCGACGCCGAACACTCCCTAAGGTATTCGGTCTTTATGAGAGCGGGCAAAATAATGCTCTTTGGTATAAGCCCCTAGTGTCTAGGTACGTGTAGAAATTCTAACGTGGCCATATGCCAAGACGCCAGCCTCCTCCTTGGTTATACTACAGAGAACCAGGGGATGTATATCAACAAGAGACAGTAAAAAAGGTTTACGCAGGGTCTTAATCTGAAAAGAATCCTTGTAATGGGTCCCTGCTGCACGTCTGCGCCTGTGTCTCCGTTGTGCCGTATCCTGGACGGGCGCAGCACGATATTCATCTGTGGAAGAGAGGAACTAAGTTGAAATAAGGTCGTGCCAAAAAAAGTTATATTAAATAAACAAAGTATAAAGTAAAATATGTAAAATTGAGCTTTATTGTCTCTTATTTTATATGTGCGGAGCCCCTGGGGCAGGGGTATATGGCCACTAAGCCTTTTATCAATGATACTTTTGTGCCGGACTCGTCTATCTGTGTCCATGGTCTTAATGACCTGTTCGGATGTTTTGGCTGGTGAAGCCATTTTATTGTGGGGCTGTTAAAGTGGCCGCACAATCCTACGCTCGGGGGAGGCGCACTCAATGCTTCCCCTTCAAAGGGATGATGCCTCGTGGACCGGGCATCTTAAGCGTAAGAGATGCATAATGCGGTATTGCGTTAAAGCGGGCGAAAGCTTCGCGTGCCAGCAGTGCTTGATAGCGACTTGAGAATGGGACAATGTGGAAAGTTAGCTTTTCGCAGCGAAGGTTATCGGTAGAGCCGAATATAACTTCGAGCCGGAGAAAACCCATGCAATGGGTGTCCGGACCTGGCGTTACCCCTTGAAAGGAGGTTTTGTTGTGGCGAATTCTTTTTGGGTCTATCCCCATGTGGCGGATTGTATCCTGATATATCAGGTTTAGACCACTGTCGCCGTCCATCAAGACATTTGTAAACTGGAGTCCGTCAATTATTGGGTCGAGTACCAAGGCAGTCCAGCCTGCGTTCCTGATACTTCTAGAATAGTCCAGATGATCGAAGACGATTGGTTTTGACAACCAGTGGCGAGACTCCTTTGGGATAGGCCGTATGGCGCGTACCTTTATGGGTGCCGCGCGTTTTGTAATGTGAAGTAAGTTTACTGTTTTTACTTCTTGTGGAAAATTCTTTTGTTTCCTGGTGCTCTGCTTTTGGGGTTCGTCATCGTCTTCGCTTGGTGTGTCGAGCCCCTTTTGTTCGGCGTTGAGTCTGCCGGATTGTTTGATGACCCAACGATCTCTGTGGGTATGGTTAGCAGGCTTCCCAGGAGTACTGTGTATTTGACAGATCCTGTCCAGGGTTTTGTTTAGGTTAGATAAATCATCTCTGTTATCCTGGAGGGGCGGCTTTTTCTGATTCTGCCGTGAGGTTTTGAATCCGGCGTTGACTGTCGTGCTCCTCAGACTGTTTTCCTTAGTCCGGCGACGATCCTTGTTGCGTCACGGTTTTCCGTTTCCATCCCTAGTTTCAGATGTACTTGGGTCGCTGGTGCTACATCTTGCCAACCAGCTGTCCTCTCCTACGCAAAAGCGGGTCATGAGGCTTGTCAATGCGGCCATTGTTCTTGGCTTTTCTTGGCCGAGGTGTCTGGCGAGCCATTCGTCTCGGACGTTGTGCCTAAAAGCTGCTAGGGCTTTGGCGTCCGGACAGTCGACTATCTGATTCTTTTTAGTAAGAAATCTGTTCCAGAATTGCCGAGATGACTCTCCGGGCTGTTGAGTTATGTGATTGAGATCGTCTGCATCCTGACGGCGGACATAAGTCCCTTGAAAATTTGCTCGGAAAGCGTCCTCGAGCTCTTCCCAACTTCCAATTATTTTTTCAGGAAGGCTTTTAAGCCAATGCCGGGCTGGCCCTTTAAGCTTGAAGGGTAAGTATTTGATGGCGTGGAGGTCATCTCCTCTAGCCATATGTATGTGGAGAATATAATCCTCGATCCAGACTCCAGGGTCTGTTGTTCCGTCATATGCCTCTATGTTTACGGGTTTAAATCCCACTGGAAATTCATAATCCAGGACCTCATCGGTGAAACATAGGGGATGTGCGGCGCCCCTGTATATGGGTGTGCTGGATTCGGATACTGGCTTTATTGCATTGCTTACGAGAGCTTGTTTTCTTGGCCCATAAATGGACCTGGCTGGGCCATCTTTTTGATGCGAATCCTTAAGTGGGTCGCATGCCGGCTTAAGTGCGGCGCCGCTTGCCGCTTTATGCTGGCCATGGGGTCGTCTATCCGACCGGGTGGCTTTCTTACTTTTTGAATGCGAGTGCTCTAAGGCCTCTTCGTCGAATTCAGGCAGTAGCTTTCGCTTCAGATAGCTTTTAGTGCGGTGACTGTCGCCGTATTGATTACTTTGCTCCATCTGATTCTGAGTGCATCTTCCGCAGTTTTTAGCTTCCGCTTCTGCCTTTTCAGGCTATGTGCGGTTGCAACGAGCCTTTTGTGGAGGTTCTTCTGCTCCGTGGCCTTATCCGGCGTAAGGTCGTCCGGAATGCCGTTTTTGCCGGGGACGGGCTGTTCGGTTTCTTTGTCCGGGTTGCCCTGTTCGGACGATTGCTCTAGGGCATGCTCGTCGTCTGCCGGCTCGCCCTGCTCTATGGCAGGGTCTGTGTCGAGGCGGGGCTTGGGGCGGCGTTTACACCGCCGCTTTGATTGTTTTTCGAGAGATCGATCCCTCGTTGCCTCCCCGTGTTCCTCGTTGTTGCTTCCTTTGGGTGTATCCACCATGTACACATCATGAGATGAGGTGGCTGTCCCATGCCCTATAGGCGTTGGTTCATATGCGTCTCCTGCATCGTCGTCCATACCGTCGATGTCTTCGGAGTCGAAGTTGAGCACGTCGTTTAAATTATCAACGGTGGCTACCAAATGGGTGGTGGGTGGGCTTTGAATTTCTTCATCGTCCGTATCCCAACCTTGCTGACCGTAGCCCGGCCAGGGCTCTCCTGATAAAGAGAGAGACTTTAGCGATTTCAAGATGTCGTCGAAGGGTGAGTGCTGAAAGATGTCCGCGGCGGTGAACTCCATGATCGACGCCCAATCGGATTCGATCGATAGGCGCGCGGAGGGCTTGGAGTCCGGAGAGGAATCCGGCCCCTCGGAGTCACAGGCCTTGCGGAGTGTGGGGCTGGTGTTTGGCTCGATCTCTTTTGAGATTGCAGCCCCCGAGGCGGCGTCCAACCACTCATCCTCGATTGGCGCAGTAGGTTCCGAATTAAGGGTCGGAACCGAAGCATGTGCGGCCTCCGGGGCACTGTTCGGCGGCAGAGCTAGATCATGCCCATCGAGACAGTGCGGCGCGCTCGGCTGTGGCTTGAATCCATCGAAGATCAAGTCCCCGCGGATGTCAGCCGTGTAGTTTAAACTTCCAAATTTGATCTGATGGCCAGGGGCGTAGCTTTCGATCTGCTCCAGGTGGCCAAGCGAATTGGCCCGCAGTGCGAAGCCGCCGAAGACGAAGATTTGTCCGGCGAGAAAAGTCTCACCCTGGACCGCATCATTGTGGATGATCAAAGGAGCCATCGGGCCTAAAAGCGACGACACAGAGGAACTCTCAATGAAAGCACCAATGTCGGTGTCAAAACCGGCGGATCTCGGGTAGGGGGTCCTGAACTATGCGTCTAGGCGGATGGTAACAGGAGACAAGGGACACAATGTTTTACCCAGGTTCGGGCCCTCTTGATGGAGGTAAAACCCTACGTCCTGCTTGATTAATATTGATGATATGGGTAGTACAAGAGTAGATCTACCACGAGATCAAGGAGGCTAAACCCTAGAAGCTAGTCTATGGTATGATTGTTGTATATTGGGGTTCTGTCCTACAGACTAAAACCCTCCGGTTTATATAGACACCGGAGAGGGTTAGGGTTACAGAAAGTCGGTTACAATGGTAGGAGATCTGAATATCCGCATCGCCAAGCTTGCCTTCCACGCCAAGGAAATTCCCATCCGGACACGGGACAAAGTCTTCAATCTTGTATCTTCATAGTCCAGGAGTCCGGCTCCGAACACCCCCTAATCCAGGACTCCCTCACACGGCAACGCCGTTAGACGGCGTTACACGCTGCTGGCGCACCGGTTCGAGCTGGGCGGGTCAAACACCCCGAAGCGGTGCAGGCCCCACCCCCAGCTCTCACTCTCTCCCGTCCTTCTCCCTCTCTCTACTCCCGCTCGTTCGCCGCCACCGCCCCCTCCCACATCTTCGACCGCCGTCGCTGCCACGTCGCCATGGTTTCCTGGTCTAATGACGGTAGCAGCGAGAACTCTCACCAGTACGCCGACTCAGCTTTAGACGAGGGCATCATCAAAGTGAGTTGCTCGAGCTCAAGCTAGGGTTAGGGTTGCGAATTGGGGATTTTTCTGTTGAGCTTGATCTGAAGTTTTGTTGCCTTTCCTTTGCACCTCCAGATCCCTGAGACCATCGATGACTCCGATTTCGAGGGCACTGAACCTGATGTTTTGTGCAATGAACACTCCCTGCGAGCAGAGAGGCGTGTTGCTTTCCAGGGCATCCATACTGGCAGGAGGTTCTTTGCTTGTGATGTGAAGGTATGTGCCAAATTTATGCTAATCTGGTCACTGTTTAGTACTGATTTTATAGTTAGCAGATCTGGTGTGCTAGTTGCTCAGTGAGGTCATTGTTTATATGTGAGCATGTGCAGAGTGTTGTCAGCAGATCTGGCCTATTAGGTAGGTTGCTAATTAGTTATGTATTTTCTTTGATAATGGGTTAGGGAGGTCATTGTTTATATGCCAGTATGTGCATAGGGTTGGGAGCACCGATTGAGACTTCTTACTTTATAGCATGTGGATTAGTGAGCACTGTAATTGTTTAACTCATTGTGTCATATAGCTAGCTCATACATGTTTGTTTAACTCATTCTGTTACTTTATACCTGTTTGTTACTTTATAGCATGTGGATTAGTGAGCACTTTACACCATTTGTTACTCCCTCCGTCCGGAAATACTTGTCCTACAAATGTATGAAATGGATGTATCTATAACTAAAATAAGTCTAGATACATCCATTTCTAGGACAAGTATTTCTGGACGGAGGGAGTACTTTGTAGCATTGTGTTACTTTATACCTGTTTAACACTAAAATTACAGGAGGGAAGAAACTGTGGGCTAGTTGAATGGGTTGATCCATTTTGGCCAGCTACAATGGAGAATGCATTGACCAAGTTGTGGGATAAGTATGAAGAATGTAGGAGGAGCAAGATTGAGGACAATCTGGAAAGCTCATTTGATGTTCACAATCTGACACGACAGAAGATCATACTGCAGGCAAGTTATGAGAGGCTGGTTGAAGATGTCAACGGCCTTTTGGATGCCCAGGAGCAGAGGGCTCAGATGGAGAGAGGTAAGATGCAGAACAAACCTGATGAGAGCAAGCCGCGGGAGAAGTATGACATGCTCAAGAACCTAACAATTGCTCAAGCCAATGTCATTAGGAACATGAAGTTGAAGCTTGCTGAAGAGAAGATTAAGTTGCAGGCCCACATTGATGAGCTTGAGAAGGTTGCCGAGCAGACCAAGCTGAAGCTGAATGGGATCAAGGCCATCTTAGATAAATGAGCAGTATAATGTAATATGCTGCTTATTAGTACCACCAGCATGGTTATGGGATGATGAGTACTATAATTATGGTTATGTAATGACTACTATTAGACGAATGATCTAATAATTTCTGAATTATGGTTATGTAATGTACCTATTTAGCATTAAGCACTATCGTGTAATATGGTACTTATTAGTTATGATTATGTATGAATCTTCCAGTTATGCTGAATCTGATGTTGTTGATTGGTTGGTTTTGTCAATGCCTAGAGACCCTAGACTCACTTTGGTGGGTTTTTCGACGCCGAGTAACCCTAGACTCACTTGGTTGGTTTTGTCGATGACGAGAGACCCTAGACTCACTTTGGTAGTTTCTCGACGCCGATAGACCCTAGACTCACTTTGGTGGGTTTGTTGACGCCGAGTGTCCCTAGACTCACTTGGTTGGTTTTGTCGATGACGAGAGACCCTAGACTCACTTTGGTTGGTTTTGTCGATGACGAGAGGCCCTAGACTCACTTTGGTTGGTTTTGTCGATGACGAGAGACCCTAGACTCACTTTGGTGGGTTTCTCAACGCCGATAGACCCTAGACTCACTTTGGTGGGTTTCTCGACGCCAATAGACCCTAGACTCACTTGGTGGGTTTTTCGACGCCGAGTGACCCTAGACTCACTTTGGTGGGTTTCTCGATGCCGATAGACCCTAGACTCACTTTGGTGGGTTTCTTGGCGCCGATAGACCCTAGACTCACTTGGTGGGTTTTTCGACGCCGAGTGACCCTAGACTCACTTTGGTGGGTTTCTCGACGCCGATAGACCCTAGACTCACTTTGGTTCGTTTTGTCGATGGCGAGAGACCCTAGACCCTAGACTCACTTTGAGGGGCTTGGAGCAAACATTGTATCTATGCCCTACAAGTTTGTAGTTGCTGCAAGTAATAGATGCCATCCTAGATGTATCTCTTGGTGATGGCTTCTCAAATTGGTTTTTCCTCCTCTTTGTTTGTTGCTTCCCAACCTTGTCTTTGAATACTGGAGGCTCTATGTCCTGAGTTCTTGTCCTTGGCCACAGGTTTGGACCAGGCACATGAAATATGATATGTGCAAATGCTTTTTTATACATTTCCTTTTTGAAGAAATCAGCAACAAAGTCCTCTGGCTGCAACTTAGCTTTCACTATTGCAGAAACTGCATGATGGCAAGGCATAGAAGTCATATCCCATTTCCTACATCCACATGTTTTGTCCAGCAAGTTCACTGAGTAGGTGTTTTCTCCACTAGTCACTTGGTAGATGTTAGGACCATCCATCAAAGTCTGGCACCACCTTGAGTTGTACTTTGTCTCCTCTAACATTTCAGCATAGGTAGGGCAAATCTCCCAATTTGCTGTCTCTGTCTTTGTTCTATTCTTGCTAAATTTGACCATCAATTTTGTCCTAATTCCTTCTATCATGGTCACTATTGGCTTGCCTCTGACATCTAATATCATTTTATTAAACACCTCACTGATGTTGTTCACTACCGGGTCAGTTTTACAATTAAAATCCATAGCATGCCTAGCCCAAGTATGAATAGGGATTTTGTGAAGCCATGTCCAATCAGCCTTGCACTCTCTTTTCAAAGCATTCATTGCATCAAGGTGTTCATTCTCAGTATAAGAGTAGCTAGCTGCATCCATGTGTTTCTTTAATTCATCACCTCTAAAACCAGCAGTTTGGAAATTCTGATAGATATGTCTAAGGCAGAATCTTTATGGGCAATTGGGGAAACACATGGTTTATTGCATTTAAAAGCCCAGGTTTGAAACAATGGGAAATAAAGCTAAGCATTGGTCCTATAAACAATGAAACAATGAAGCAATGAAGCTATAGCAATGTGCATATGAAACCATGAAACCTAGTGCAATATTGTATGAGAAGAGAAGTTTACCTTCTGCCTATCAGAGATGATGGTATAATAACCAAACTTCCCACTTTCTCCACCAAGTGCATCTTTAAGCTGTGTTAAGAACCAGGTCCACCTGTCTTTGTCCTCTTTGTCAACAACTCCAAATGCTATAGGGTAGATATTATTGTTCCCATCCCTTCCTGTTGCAGCAAGGATCTGTTGACCTGTTGACAGCTTGATAAAACAACCATCTACCCCTACAAAGCTGACAATTGTGAGAACATAGTGTATGTAATGTGAGCACATAAACAATTCACAACTTAGTAAATGAAATGTACCTATGAATGGTCTGCATCCATTCAGAAACCCTTCTTTGCAAGCACTGAGACAGAAAAAGAAGCCATGAAACCTAGGGTTTTTGCTTGGGTGCTCTGGTACATGCCTAGTAGTAACAATACATCTAGAGCCTGGGTTTGTATCCAACACAACCTGCAAATAATCTCTTATTCTAGTGTATTGTCCTCTCTGATCTCCTTGGACAACCTTCAATGCTTGCTTCCTAGCCCTGTAGGCCATATGGGTGGACATCTCTATTCCATATTTCTTCTTCAGTGTCTGCATTATTGTGGTGACTGGTGTGCCAATATCAACTCTCATCATTGCCTCACACCGGTGTGCAACCCATTTTGCAGTGACCTTGGTGTTCTCTCCTACTGCTGGGCATGTGTGCACAAAATTTGCCTTCCTTATGCAAAAATTAGTCTCATTTGCAACAACAGAAGCTGCAATAAAGAAAGGGCATTTTGCATTTGTGCACACAACTATGATGGTATCATTGCAGTTTCTATGGAACTCATAATTCCTATTCTGAGTTATGTGCAATGTCTGAATTGCTCTCCTAAACTGATACACATTGAGGAAACAAAGTTTTCTGCAAAACTGCTCCTCTAGGTTCTCTCTCTCCTCACTGTACCAGATCCTTGGCAAAGATCTCACTGATCTGCCCTTCCTTCCATTGGGCAGAACAAATTGTACTTCCTCAGCTCCATCATCATATTCCTGCTTCAAAACACCAAGATCTGGCTCCTCATCTGATGGTGGTGCCCAAACATCCTCAAATCTCTGTTCCAAGCTAGAATGTGACCTCTCTGTTGGCCCTTTTCTAGCTTTCTTCTTCTTTGTAGGCACCTCTTGCTGCTCCACCTGCTCCTCTTGCTCCACCTCCACATGCTGCCCTTCCTCATCTTCCTCATACACTTCATCCACATCAGTGTCTCCATCAAAATGAATGAGTGGATCCTCTCTTTGCTTCCTCATCTCATTAAGCCTATGAAGATAGTCCTCATCTGCATCCAGATCTGAATCATCTTCAGTTAGAAGAATTGGTAGCTTCTGCTTAACCTTATTTATATGCTCAGCTGCAATCTTATGTTTCCTAAATTTGGCAATCTTTGTTCTCCTCTTGAACTCCATTAATGTCTCCAGTTCATCCTGATCTGCTGGATTTGATTGGTCCATGGCAGCATTTGTATCCAGATCATGGTTTGTGCTCTGCTGTGTAGTGTAGAACTGCAATGGCTCTGGCTGACTCTGTATTATACTTTTTGGTGGTGATCTTAAGAGAACACCAGAAGGATTTACTACATACACATGGTTCTCTCCTATATGGCTCAAAGGAACCTGCTCCTCAACCAGATAGCCTGAGTTCAAATCTGCAGGTCTTGGATTAGTGCCCCTAACCACTGTCAAGTTCACTACATGCTGATCATTGTTAGCAATATGGTCAAGCATTTCATCCACCTTATCATCATCACAAATTTCATCCATTCTTGTAATCCCCACACCAGGATCCCTCACAAAATACATGAAATCATTAAGCCCATATCCCTCTGTCTCTATTAGGGCAACCAAATTATAATATGTTATGTCTGAAATGCAAACTGATCTCTCCAAGTTGTCTCTGTCATGGAAGTGCATTCTAACTTCCCAAACATCATCGTTCAAACTACACACAAATAATTAAAATAGCTTAATTAACAGAGCACTAAAACAGAGCACCAATATATTGTAAAAAATGCATAATTCCTAAAACAGAGCACTAAAACAGAGTAATCAACATTATAATGGCTACAATACAGTACAATACACTCTGAAAACAACAAACACCTTCTCAACTACCCTGCTAACTACCCTGCTAACTACTCTGCTGACTACATCATCAACTAGCTACTCTGTTAACTACTCCATAAACTAGCTACTCTCTTAACTACAAATCAACCGCAACTAAATCACAATTAAGAGAGTACCAATTAACAGTGCCAAAATACCTAATCCTAACCCTAGAATCGATCTACATTAAGAGGGAAGAGGGAAGAGGGAAGAGGAAACTCACTAGACGCCGCTGAATGACGAGGCAATCCAGTGACTCTCCGACAGATTCTCCTTCACTGCCCTAGTCCAAGATCTTGCCGCCGCATATTCGAGACAGTGCTGGGGGCTCTGGCTGGGGCTGCTCGTATCCGACGGCCATCTAGGGTTTGAGCTCCCACATATATCTCCCACAGGTGGACCATCGTCTCCAACGTCGGCAGACCCGCCGCAGTCGCCGCCTGCACCGCCAGCCGTCGCCATGACTGAGAGGAGAGAGTGCAGGGGAGGAAAAGAGAGTGAGAGGAGCGGATCGGGCGGGGTATGGCTCAAAGACTAAGCGGCCCGGCTTGAACCGGTGCGCCAGCGGCGTGTAACGCCATCTAACGGTGTTGCCGTATGAACAGTGCTGCCACTTGACGGATGCGGGCCCCCTTGTCATAAACGCACTTAAAACGGTCCAAACAAGCAACTAGTGTTTTTTGCAAAAAAATTATGAAAAAATTAGTGTTTTTTTGGTACAATTTCATATATGTGTGGTTCCTGCAAACCTAGCCTGAAGTGTCGATGTTTTTTGCAATTCACTCAGTGCATGCCCAATTTGTATCCATCAATTTCTACGCATGAATCATTGGCAATCATCACATATTAATATTGATAACTAGCTATGGCTTATATAGTAGAGATGGCAATTTACCAATAGGTACCCGATCCCCATGGGTAGGGTATGAGCACATATTCATGCCCATGGGTAGCATCCAAACTCTACCTAACTAGTGATGGATAGGGTATGAGTACAACTATATGACTGTGCAATGCCCAAACCAGCTCTGTTGAGCAGAGCCACATCTGTCATAAACCTAGCTAAGCTAATGAGTCCACCTTAATTCTCTGCTCGTACTCCCCCAATAATACGATGCCCCTCGTCCTCACAATCACCATTTCACTAACGCTATAAAAATCTCGGTGGTGCAATGGACCTTACTGTTGGACATGTGTACATGTACGTAGGTCCGGGTCCTGTATGCAGTACCTGTTGTATCTGTCTCCATCTGTATGTACGTATATCTTAGGAGACAAGATACCGGTCGCACCCCTTGTACCTATATATATGTGCCTAGTGCACGATCAATCAATTATCGATGCACCAAATTATTCTCTACATGGTATCTATCGCAAGGCGATCCTCCAGCTTTCGCTAATCCTAGCCGCCGCCTCGGGCCGCCGCCGTCGCCGCGATCCCCTTCCGCCGCCGCCGCCGCCGCCGCCACAAGCCGCCGCCTCCACCTCTCCTCCCCGCGCGCCTTTCCTCCACCGCGCGCCTCCTTCCCCACGCCGCGCCGCCCCTTCCCGCCGCGCTGCCTACCTCCCGCCGCTGCGCCGCTCCTCTCCAGCCACGCCGCCGCCTCCCTCCCATGATCTCGCCGCCATGTCATCCAACGCCTCCACCTACTCCAACCCCTTCGCCGTCGACCCCGCCGAAACCCACGACATCAACGTCCATGCACGCGTCCCCGTCATCCTCGACGCCTCCAACTTCACGTACTTCGCGTGGAAGACAACTTCACGCTGCTCTTCCGCGAGAACAATCCCGTGGACCACGTGGATGGCACCGTGGACTCCCGCGCCATGGTGGATGACGCCGAGTGGACCGCGATCGACGCCACGATCATCCGGTGGTTCTTCACCACCATCTCCAAAGACTTGTTCCACACGGTCGTGAGCGCCGACGACGGCGCCCGCACCTTGTGGGTCAAGCTGAACGGCCTCTTCACCGACAACAAGCTTCAGCGCCGTGTTTTTTTGCAGCAGGAATTTTTTGACTGTCACCAGGATGAACAGTCCATTAATGACAACTGCCACCGCCTGAAGACGTTGGCGGACGAGCTCCGTGACATTGGAGCCAAGGTGGACGACGACCCCCTCCTCAGCACGCTCACCGCCGGCCTCAACGAGGACTTCGGTAACGCCGCCTCCAACCTCACCTTTATGCCGGAGCCCTCCTTCCCCAAGTTTGTGGCGTACTTGAGGTTGGAGGAGCGCCGGATGAAGGGGGTCAAGAAGCGCGTGCAGCACCACGCCCTCGCCGCTGGCACCTCACGTGGCGCCCCTCCATCGGCCGCCCCACCCACGCCGCGCCAGCAGCCGCCGCCCCCCGCGCCTCCCGCCCCTCCCGCTGCCCCCAGCAGCCGGGTGGCGGGCGTCGCGGCAACCGCCGCGGGGGCGGCCGCAAGCAGCAACAGGCGCCGGGGGGGCCTTCGTCAGCAGCAGCAGGTGACTCCCCCATGGACGTACGGCACCAACCCGTGGACCGGCGTCGTCCACGCGTACTCCATGCCGGTCCCTCGGGCTCCAACTTCGGGCATCCTTGGGCCCCGCCCGGCGGGCCACCAGGCCCTATTCGTCGCGCAGACCGCCGCTTCTTACAGTGGCTATGGTGCCGCCCCCACCCCCGCCAGCGCCGGCCTACGGGTCCACGCCGGCCTATGGCGCCGCCGCTCCGGCCTTCGGGCCCGCTCCTGCGCCGGCCTACGAAGGGTCCTACCCTCCTCAGGTGCCGCCGCCGTGGGACCCGGCCTTGCTCGCTGCCCTGCACTCCGCCCCGTCACCGAGCTCCTATGGTGGCGGTGGTGACTGGTACATGGACTCGGGTGCCACTGCTCACATGACTGCTCATCCCGGTAACCTCACGTCTGCCACTCCCGTTCATACTCCCACTCGTATCACCGTTGGTAACGGTTCCTTCCTACCCATTACTCACGTTGGTCATATGTCTTTTCCTTCGACTTCCACTCCTGTGCATATGTCTAATGTTCTTGTGTCTCCTGACTTAGTCACCAATCTCGTTTCTGTTCGTCGCCTTGCTCGTGAGAATCCTATAACTGTTGAATTTGACGATATCTGTTTTTCTGTGAAGGACGCTCGTACACGGATGGTGCTCCACCGATGTGATAGACCGGACGAGCTTTACCCAGTGCATCCTTCCGGCGCCACCACCACCCGTCGCCCCGCCGCCTTCGCCGCCAGTGTCGATCTTTGGCATGCCCGTCTTGGTCATCCCAACTCCACCGTTATGCGTCAGATTCTTCAGAGTTTTTCCTTCTCATGTAATAAGGTCGATGATCACACTTGTGAGGCTTGCCGTCTCGGCAAGCACGTTCGTCTTCCCTTTAGCGAGTCTACAAACATTTCCACCTTTCCGTTTCAGTTATTGCATAGTGATGTTTGGACGTCCCCGGTTGCTAGCAACACGGGCTATTTATACTATCTGGTGATATTGGATGATTTTACTCATTATGTGTGGACCTTCCCTCTCCGTCGCAAGTCCGACGCTCTTGCCACACTCATCGCCTTTTATTCATACGTCACCACACAGTTTGGTCGTCCTATTCTCGCCTTGCAAGCTGACAACGGCAAGGAGTTTGACAACGTCGCCGTCCGCAATTTACTGGCGTCCCACGGCACCATCTTTCGCCTCACCTGCCCCTACACGTCTCAGCAGAATGGTCGCGCTGAGCGCGTCCTTCGCACGCTGAATGACTGTGTCCGCATGTTGCTCTTCCACCCCTACGTGCCTCCTCGGTTCTGGCCAGACGCGCTCGCGACCGCCAACTTCCTCATTAACATTCGCCCCTGTCGTTCCCGCTGGAACTACACCCCTCACCAGCTCCTCTTCGGTGTGGTTCCATCTTATGATGGTCTTTGCATTTTCGAGTGTCTCTGTTATCCTAGCACCGCGTCCACTGCTCCTCACAAATTCGCGCCCCGGTCCCTTCCTTGCATCTTTCTTGGATATCCTCCCAACACCAAAGGTTACCGGTGCTATGATCCAGTCTCCCACCGCATTTTCACTTCGCGGCATGTGTACTTTGATGAGCTCGTGTTCCCGTTTCAGCATGTACCGTCACCTTCAGAGTCTTTTGCGGCGCGGTTCGTCCCTGCCCCCACCTCTGGCGGACCGCCCAGCTACGCCCTGGGTCCGGCCCTGCCCGCGCTCCCCGCGCCGGCGGCCCCTGGCGCTGCGGCTCCTACCGCGGCTCCCGACGCAGCGGCCTCCTCTGCCGCCCCCGTCGCCGCGGCCCCCTCGGCCGGCCCCGCTGCGGCTCCCGCGGCCGCCACCGCCGTGGCCCCATCGGCCGGCCCCGCTGCGGTTCCCGCGGCTGCCTCCGACGCGGCCCTCGCCGTGGCTCCCGTTGCCGCGGCCCCCGACACCGCGGCCGCACCCCTCACCGGTGTGGTCACTTAGGCTCGGACTGGGACGATGTGTCCCAGCACGCGCTATCCGTCGGACGAGTACGCGTGCGTGAGTTCTACCTCGACACCGTCCCCACTCCCCACCTCCGCTCGCGCAGCCCTTCGGGATCCGAACTGGCTTGCTGCGATGCGTGAGGAGTTTGACGCCCTACAGCGCAACCGTACCTGACAGCTTGTCCCGCGGCCACCCCGTGTCAATGTCATCACTGGCAAGTGAGTCTTCCGCCACAAGACTCGCCCCGACGGTTCTCTCGAGCGCTACAAGGCGTGTTGGGTGGTGCGCGGCTTTCGCCACCGCGCCGGCGTGGACTTCACCGACACCTTCGCCCCCGTTGTCAAACCGGGCACGATTCACGCTGTTCTCCAGCTTGCTGTTTCTCGCGCTTGGCCCGTTCACCAGCTCGACGTGTCTAATGCTTTTTTGCATGGTCATGTCGACGAGCAGGTGTTCTGTCAGCAGCCGAGTGGTTTCGTCGACACCACCTATCCGGACCACGTGTGCTTGCTCTCCCGTTCTCTTTACGGGTTGAAGTTGGCGCCTCGGGCCTGGTACCAGCGGATTGCGGCCTTCCTCCAGAAGCATGGGTTCCGGTCCACACGGTCCGATGCCTCCCTGTTTGTCTACCACCAGGGCCCCGCCACCGCGTACCTCCTACTGTACGTCGACGACATCATCCTGACTGCGTCCTTGCCAGCGCTTCTTCAGCAGATCACAACTCGCCTCGGCACCGAGTTCGCCCTCAAGGACTTGGGGGCTCTCCACTACTTCCTCGGCATCGAGGTCGCGCGCCGGGCTACTGGCTTCTTCCTGCACCAGCAGAAGTACGCCTACGAGCTTCTGGAGTGAGCGGGCATGCTTAACTGCAAGCCTGCTTCTACGCCTGTCGATACGAAGGCTAAGGTGTCCGCCGTCGAGGGCTCTCCGGCGTCCGACGCTCCCTTCTACCGCTCCATCGTTGGTGCGCTTCAGTACCTCACACTGACGCGTCCGGAAATTCAGTACGCTGTCCAGCAGGTGTGCCTTCACATGCACGCTCCTCGTGACACCCATTGGGCTCTCGTGAAACGTATACTTCGGTACATACGTGGCACCACAGCCATGGGTCTCACCCTGACGGCCTCGCCGGACACCAGTCTTGTCGCCTACTCCGACGCCGACTGGTCTGGGTGTCCCGACACTCGACGCTCCACTTCCGGCTACTGTGTCTACCTCGGGCCCTCTCTGATTTCGTGGTCGTCTAAACGACAACCCACGGTCTCACGATCGAGCGCCGAGGCCGAGTATCGGGCCGTAGCCAACGCCGTCGCGGAGTGTTCATGGCTACGACAGCTACTTCAGGAGTTGCTATGTGAGGTCAACAAGGCGACGCTCGTCTACTGCGATAACGTCTCCGCGGTGTACCTTGCTGCCAACCCTGTCCATCACCGACGGACGAAGCACATCGAGCTCGACATCCACTTCGTCCGGGAGCACGTTGCACTTGGTCGTGTTCGTGTTCTACATGTGCCCACCGATCAGCAGTTCGCCTATGTGATAACGAAGGGACAACCCACCTCGACTTTCGAGGGATTTCGGTCCAGTCTTTGCGTCACCGGCGACGCTTCAACTGCGGGGGGGGGGGGGGGGGTGTTGAACATGTGTACATGTACGTAGGTCTGGGTCCTGTATGCAGTACCTGTTGTATCTGTCTTCCTCTGTATGTACATATATCTTAGGAGACAAGATACCGGTCGCACCCCTTATACCTATATATATGTGCTTAGTGCACGATCAATCAATTATCAATGCACCAAATCATTCTCTACACTTACAACTATGCCACCACCCCACCATTCAATGATGTGTTACCCATCGGCCATCAGGCATGGATACCGGTTGGGTATGGATTTATGCTTGACGGGCATGGTATGGGTATGATTTTATATCCATGAGAAACATGGGTATGGATATGCGATTATTGTACCTACACTATACACTACCTATTGCCATTCTTATTTCTTAACTTATAGTGATGTTTTGGCTGAATTTGTTTCCTCTACAAAGCAGAAGGCTTGGTTCTTTCAATCTTCCATTCTGCAAAAATCGTTGTTGTTCACGTGCCTTTACATTGAAATTGGACCTTTCACCTTCAGAGTTTGTGCTTAATTCCAATCGAGCTTGGATATTCATACAGGATACCGAGAACATATGCTCCTATGGTGAAACAAATGGTGTTCTTGATGTCAACAAAATCTGAACAAATATAGACGTGTGTGCATGTCCATGTCCTATGTGTAAATGTACTTTTTCTAGAAAAGGATGTGTAAATGTATTATTGAATATTGTGCCATGTCTAAGTATAATGGGTGCTTGAAGATTGGCCTTTGGAGCATTGTCTTTTTTAAAAGCACAACATATGTCATTTATTCAAGTGAGTTGTGTGCATCAATCGATATAGAAACCGAGATTTCGCTCCTTTCTAAAGAAAAGACACAAACACATATAAGCTAAACTGTGCTCACCCGGGTTCAAGTCTTGGACCTACACGGGGTACTCGCATTTTTCTGAATTTATTTTATTTTTTTGCTTCTACTACCCCCATTCGAAAATATAGGACGTTTTTGCAATTCAAATTTTGGGCCAGAGGCAGTATTATGAGTGTTATGTCGTGTCCGTCAACTATGGTATGCCGGTAGCGACTTTGTTGATTTTAAAATACATCAGCTCAGTCTTTCAAATGTGCTTATAGGTATGATATGTGGGTATGTGTATTAATATCTAAAAAAGATGTTCCCCTCAAAAAAGAAGTTGTTAATATTCTTTAAATATTAATATTTTCTGATATTTCGTCTGTGTATATGTGTACGTGTTTTAATTGATATATAGTGTTTGTATGTGTTAATATTTGTCGGTTTAAAAAAGACGTTGTTAATATTTTAACAATTTTACTATTCCTCTAGAAGCATATGCTCCTAAGACATTTTTTGTGTCTGCTCCGACGATGGAGAGGCGATGCCGGCGGCGCATTCGGTTTGCTACAGTGCTTGTAGTCGTCGATAGGTGGTCTATGAATTTGGGCGTAATTTTTATTGTTTCTAATGTTTATTATATTACCATGATTAAAGATGAATAGATCGACAGTTTTCAAAATAAAAGACACTGATGGCACAACGAAAGCATGTAAATTACAGTGGCGGAGCCAACTATAGTCGGGTACTCCTGCCCGGTATAATTGGTGTCGTGGCTGCTCTCGCTGTCCTGTCCCCTCACGCGCGTCCGACGCATCCCACTATTCCGGAGCGCGACTGCGCGAATACGTATGTTTTTTTTTTAGGGAAGAATAACGCCGAATTTCTTTTTATGGACTAGAACTGGACCACCCTCAAGTACACTGGAGCGGATGACGTTGCCTACGCGTCGGCGTCGTCAGGCCGCGACCCTGAACCCTTACTCTCTACGCTCGCGTCCTGGTCGAGCTGGTCCCTTCGATGTGCATGAGCCGCCCCCACACGTGCCAACTGCAGGCGTTTCTCTGTAGCCTAGGGCTTGGGTGAGATGAAGGGGCATCCAGGTGTGTGCGTGTTTCTGTACGCCACTGGCCCCTAGACATGACATCTTGTGTTTGGGTGATTGCACTTGCACTGTTTTATTCCCCAAGGGCATCTCCAACGGAGGCTTCAAATTTCCTCCCGCATTCGTCCTTGGACAGAGGAAAAAACATTCAACACTTCAAACTCTTTTTCAACAAACCAGATGAAATTCATGCAAACAAGGCTGGATTTCATGTAAACATGATCGATTTCATACAAACCGGATGAAACGGTTATATTTTGGACATATATTCAACTGAAAACAAAACCGGACTAGTCTACGACGGCGCCATGGGTCTCCAACATCATCCCCATGACTGGCAGCGGTGAGCCCCGAAGGTATATGCTTCATCGCAAAGAACGGCTCGCTCCCCCACCGCTCATCAGAGTGGAACCACCGCCTGATGCTTCAGCCGGAGGGGAAGGGTCCTTACGCTGGACAGACCAATGTTGGTTCTTGGGTAAGGGGACGGCGGTGGCCAGTGAGAGGCCAAGACACCGGCTGTGTACGCCGGCAGTGGCCTTCATGAGACCCAAGCGGCCGTGGCCTTCCGTATTCTACTTCTCCTCGATGATGGCGACGAACGCGAACACGCTGGCTACCGGCTCGTCGACCTCCGCGCACCAAGCTTTTGTCTCCGCTTGCATGGTGCGGTCACATGCACGGAGGCGCGGTCGCAAACATGGGAGGCGTGGGACGACGCAACATAATCGGCGGCAGTGTTGATGCCCGTTCCGCCGTGCTCCCCGCCATGCCGACATGGAAGAACGCGCCACTCCTCGAGCTGGCCAGGAGCGACGAGTTGCTGAACCACGCACCGGCTTGGGGTGGCAACTGGCTCCATCGGGCTAGGAGAGGGAGATGGAGCAGCAAGCTTCCTCGCTCGTATCCGACCGGCTCGGCGGGCCACCCAACCGGCTTTTGTGTCGGAGAACTGTTCCTCCGACTCGTCGGATGCCATCAAAAGATTGGACAAAATGGTAGAAGAAAGAGATGAGGAGCGGAGGAGTGGTGTGATTCTTGCCCGGCGTCTAGCCTGGTTTACATAGAGCGGCGGATGGGAGGAGCCTGCTCAGCGTTGCGTTTAATGGCGGCCTGCTCGTGAACAGACATGTGGCTGCAGTAGGTTTCTCGGCTTCCATGCGGGGGTTAATGGAGGTGTTTGAATGCCGTGAGGAGGCGTGTTCAGTCGGGCACGTCACGGACGGCGCCCTCGGCTAGCGCGCCGCTTCAATGGCAGAGGCAGTGAGAGGTCGCGTCCGCCCTGAGCCGTCTTCAATATTGAGCGGCACGCTTTATAGCGGCATGAATGCGGGCAGCTGTCACCGGGCGGGAACGCGCGCGGGCAAGGGAGAAGGGTTTTGGGTGGGCCAAGGCGGTTAGACGTGACAGCGGTCCGGACTCCCGCAAACCTCCCCTACATTTATCTTCCGGCTTGTGGGAGAAAACGTGTCCGTACTGCGCTGCGGACTGATGCAGGACCGTGTTGGATGGCTCCCACCATCTGGACAACGCAGACCGGACGGTTGCGGAAGGTTTGGAGGTCGGCGTTGGATATGCTCACATCTCTAGCGCCAACCCGCATATGTTCGAACCGCGCTGTTCGGACTGTGGAAGTCAACCAACGCAGTCATGTATCAGTTGACGACGCGGTCTGGACGTACTTTCTTTCGTAAACCGGAGACAAACGTGGAGGCTTTGCGAGAGTTCGGACCACTGGCAAGCCCGTTTCTGATCTCTCTGGCCCATCCAAACCCCCTCCTCCCTCCCGCGCGCTTGTTCTCACCCGATGTCAGCTGCCCGCATTCCTGTCGCTGTAGAGCGCTCCGCTCCACATTGAAGACGGCTCAGGTGGACGCGACCTCTCACTGCCTCCGCCATTGAAGCGGCGCACTGGCCGAGGCAGCCGCCCACGACACGTCTCTAGTGTCCGCGCCTGTTCAATGCCGAAGACGCATGACTGGATGGAACGGGACGGATATCTACCACGCCTGTTGAATACCCCGTCAATTTGTATGTCACCATTAAGGAGGATCGCCAGCCGAGAAGCCCTCCGGTGCATGCATCACCCGGACCCATGGCCTCACTAGAATCGCTATTTAAACGCGGCAACACCCGGCTAACTCCACACGACAACACAAGCCGCTCCCTACCCCCCTCCTTTGCACTGCATCCGTCATGAGTGCACGCGGCGAAGCTCTTTGGGAGAGCCTTTCGACTGAAATGAAGCACAAAGTGCTCGCCCTTGACGCCGCTTGGCAGAGCCTCCGTGCCAGGCGAATCGAGGCAGGCTTGTCAGCCAGCTCGCCCGAGGTATCCGACGACGAGGACAACCCAATGATAGAGATGGGCTCCGACAACATTACCCCGGATCCCACGCCTCCTATGCATGCCGGCTTCACCATGGAGTAGGCGTAGACACACTACAACGCCGCCATGGCGGAGGCGTAGCCTGCGTCGGCGCCTTCGTCAGCGTTCCACCAGGCACAGGAGGAACAACAGTAGAACATGTTCCTCCTGGAGCAGCGGCGGCTGGCGGAGGGCCAGATCTACGGTGAGCACACGAGCGTGGATGCCGTGGAGGCCATGGCCGCAGCGAACCCCAACTTCATCACGGAGCAGCGTGCCATCTACGATGTCGTCCGCACTCAAGCCGTCGCTTGCCAGGAAGTGGCCGCCACGGAGGCGCAGCTGTAGGCGATTGCGAAGGAGAACAATCTCAGTTGTGCCTCCTACGCGCCACCGACAAACTATCAGGCAGCCCGGGGGGACGACGACAGTGCCAGCGCCACCATTTGCATCGTGGACCTCACGTCCACCGGCGACGAACAGGAGGCGAACTCCTCCGAGGATTAGTACGACACGGGAGGCGGCAGGGCCTTGTGTCCCATGTGGGTCCGTCTGTCTCTCTTGTTCTACTCTTCCTCGTTGGAGACCGCACCTTCACTTGACGGTCTTATATCCGATGCTCATGGAGATGACGGACGGAGGACGACACAGGCTTTGATGTCGAGCGCTGCTGCCATAGGATAGGTTTTGGGTTGGGTCATTTTTCTATGTTCGAAGTGTAATGAAAATCCGTCTTGTTTGCATGAAATCTCATGTTTGTATGAAATACGGCCGTGTTTGCATGAATTTCATCTGGTTGATCCATAAAGTGTTTGCAATGTATGTTGCTATAGTTGGATGGCGGCCTCATGCATCCATGTCCACGGACTGGTATCCCCCTGTCTACGGACGGATGCGGGAGGAAACTTGCGGATTGCCGTCAGAGATGCCCTAAAGGCATCTACTGCCACCGCAGCTAAATGTGACCTCTCAAACGACTAGACACGTCCATTTTGAGCCTCAATTTATGCATGCACGCAACCAAGTCCTTTTATATTGATTTCATGCGGTCAAATGCATATGAGTGGTGGAGATGTATAGAGGGAAAAGAAAGAATAAAGATAGAGAAAATGTGGTCCGAGTGGGTCACATCCTGGGTTAGGTATCCCCGACACTCCCATATCCTCCTCATAGTGTGGATATGAGGACCTCCCCATACATATGGTGTGTATTGTTGGAAATATGCCCTAGAGGCAATAATAAAATGATTATTATTGTATTTCCTTGTTCATGATAATTGTCTATTGTTCATGCTATAATTGTATTAACTGGAAACCGTAATACATGTGTGAATACATAGACCACAACATGTCCCTAGTAAGCCTCTAGTTGACTAGCTCATTGATCAATAGATGGTTATGGTTTCCTGACCATGGACACTGGATGTCATTGATAACGAGATCACATCATTAGGAGAATGATGTGATGGACAAGACCCAATCCTAAGCATAGCACAAGATCGTGTAGTTCATTTGCTAAGAGCTTTTCTAATGTCAAGTATCATTTCCTTAGACCATGAGATTGTGTAACTCCTAGATACCGTAGAAATGCTTTGGGTGTACCAAACGTCACAACGTAACTGGGTGGCTATAAAGGTGCACTACAGGTATCTCCGAAAGTGTCTGTTGGGTTGGCACGAATCGAGACTGGGATTTGTCACTCCGTATGACGGAGAGGTATCTTTGGGCCCACTCGGTAATGCATCATCATAATGAGCTCAATGTGACTAATGAGTTAGCCACGGGATCATGCGTTACAGAACGAGTAAAGAGACTTGCCGGTAACAAGATCGAACAAGGTATAGGGATACCAACGATCGAATCTCGGGCAAGTAGCATACCGATAGACAAAGGGAATTGTATACGGAATTGATTGAATCCCCGACATCGTGCTTCATCCGATGAGATCATCGTGGAACATGTGGGAGCCGACATGGGTATCCAGATCCCGCTGTTGGTTATTGGACACAGAGCTGTCTCGGTCATGTCTGCATGATTCCCGAACCCGTAGGGTCTACACACTTAAGGTTCGCTGACGCTAGAGTTGTTATGGGAATTAGTGTGCAGTTACTGAATGTTGTTCGGAGTCTCGGATGAGATCCCGGACGTCACGAGGAGTTCCGGAATGGTCCGGAGGTAAAGATTTATATATGGGAAGTCCTATTTTGGCCACCGGAAAATGTTCGGGATTTTTCGGTATTGTACCGGGAAGATTCTAGAAGGTTCTGGAGTGGGGCCCACCTGCATGGGGGGACCCACATGAACGTGGGTAGTGGGGGCAAGGCCCCACACCCCTGGTCAAGGCGCACCAAGATCCCCCCTTAGAAGGAATAAGATCATATCCCGAAGGGATAAGATCAGGATCCCTAAAAAGGGGGATAACGATCGGTGGGGAAGGGAAATGATGGGATTTCTTTCCCCCACCTTTGCCAACGCCCCAATGGACTTGGAGGGCAAGAAACCAGCCCCCTCCACTCCTATATATAGTGGGGAGGAGCATGGGAGCCACACCCCTTCCCCTGGTGCAGCCCTCTCCCTCCCCAACACCTCCTCCGTAGTAGTAGTGCTTGGCGAAGCCCTGCCGGAGAACTGCAAGCTCCACCACCACGCTGTCGTGCTGCCGGAGCTCTCCCTCAACTTCTCCTCTCCCCTTGCTGGATCAAGAAGGAGGAGACATCCCCGGGCTGTACGTGTGTTGAACGTGGAGGCGCCGTTGTTCGGCGCTTAGATCGGAATCAACCGCGATCTGAATCGCTACGAGTACGACTCCTTCATCCGCGTTCTTGTAACGCTTCCGCATCACGATCTTAAAGGGTATGAAGATGCACTCCTCTCTCTCTCTCTCTCTCTCGTTGCTAGTCTCTCCATAGATTGATCTTGGTGATGCATAGAAATTTTTTAATTTCTGCAACGATCCCCAACAGTGATATCAGAGCTAGGTCTATGCGTAGATTCTATGCACGAGTAGAACACAAAGTAGTTGTGGGTGATGATTTGTTCAATTTGCTTGCCGTTACTAGTCTTATCTTGATTCGGCGGCATTGTGGGATGAAGCGGCCCGGACCGACCTTACACGTACACTTACGTGAGACAGGTTCCACCGACTGACATGCACTTGCTGCATAAGGTGGCTAGCGGGTGTCTGTCTCTCCCACTTTAGTCGGATCGAATTCGATGAAGAGGGTCCTTATGAAGGGTAAATAGCAATTGACATATCACCGTTGTGGCTTTTGCGTAGGTAAGAAACGTTCTTGCTAGAAACCCATAGCAGCCACGTAAAACATGCAACAACAATTAGAGGACGTCTAACTTGTTTTTGCAGGGTATGCTATGTGATGTGATATGGCCAAAAGGATGTGATGAATTATATATATGTGATGTATGACATTGATCATGTTCTTGTAATAGGAATCATGACTTGCATGTCGATGAGTATGACAACCGGCAGGAGCCATAGGAGTTGTCTTAATTTATTGTATGACCTGCGTGTCAATGAAAAACGCCATGTAATTACTTTACTTTATTGCTAACCGTTAGCCATAGTAGTAGAAGTAATAGTTGGCGAGACAACTTCATGAAGACACGATGATGGAGATCATGATGATGGAGATCATGGTGTCATGCCGGTGACGAAGGTGATCATGCCGCGCCTCAAAGATGGAGATCAAAAGGCGCAAGATGATATTGGCCATATCATGTCACTTTATGATTTGCATGTGATGTTTGTCATGTTTACATCTTATTTGCTTAGAGCGACGGTAGCATAAATAAGATGATCCCTCGCAATAATTTCAAGAAAGTGTTCCCCCTAATTGTGCACCGTTGCGAAGGTCCGTTGTTTCGAAGCACCACGTGATGATCGGATGTGATAGATTCTAACGTTCGCATACAACGGGTGTAAGCCAGATTTACACATGCGAAACACTTAGGTTGACCTGACGAGCCTAGCATGTACAGACATGGCCTCGGAACACGAGAGACCGAAAGGTCGAACATGAGTCGTATGGTAGATATGATCAACATGAAGATGTTCATCGATGATGACTAGTCCGTCTCACGTGATGATCGGACACGGCCTAGTTGACTCGGATCATGTATCACTTAGATGACTAGAGGGATGTCTATCTAAGTGGGAGTTCATTAAATAATTTGATTAGATGAACTTAATTATCATGAACATAGTCAAAAGGTCTTTGCAAATTATGTCGTAGCTCACGCCTTGGTTCTACTTTTTTAGATATGTTCCTAGAGAAAATTTAGTTGAAAGTTGATAGTAGCAATTATGCGGACTAGGTCCGTAAACTGAGGATTGTCCTCATTGCTTCGTAGAAGGATTATGTCTTTAATGCACCGCTCAGTGTGCTGAACCTCGAGCGTCGGTTGTGGATGCTGCGAACATCTGACATACACGTTTTGATGACTACATGATAGTTCAGTGCGTAATGCTAAATGGTTTAGAATTAAGGCACCAAAGACGTTTTTGAAACATCACAGAACATATGAGATGTTCCAAGGACTGAAATTGGGATTTCAGACTAGTGCCCATGTCAAGAGGTATGAGACCTCTGACAAGTTTCTTAAGCCTGCAAACTAAGGAGAAAAAAGCTCAATCGTTGAGCATGTGCTCAGATTGTATGAGTACTACAATCGCTTGAATTGAGTGGGAGTTAATCTTCCAGATGAGATAGTGATGGTTCTCGAAATTCACTGCCACCAAGCTACTAGAGCTTCGTAATGAACTATAACATATCAGGGATAGATATGATGATCCTTGAGCTACTCGCGATACCTCGAAAGTAGAAATCAAATAGGAGCATCAATTGTTGATGGTTAGTAAAACCACTAGTTTCAAGAAGGGCAAAGGCAAGAAAGGGATACTTCATGAAACGGCAAATCAGTTGCTGCTCTAGTGAAGAAACCCAAGGTTGAACCCAAACCTGAGACTAAGTGCTTCTGTAATAAGGGGAACGGTCACTGAAGCAGAACTACCCTAGATACTTGGTAGATGAGAAGGCTGGCAAGGTCGACAGAAGTATGTTGGATATACATTATATTAATGTGTACTTTACTAGTACTCCTAGTAGCACCAGGGTATTAGATACCGGTTCGGTTGCTAAGTGTTAGTAACTCGAAATAAAAGGCTACAGAATAAACGGAGACTAGCCAAAGGTGAGACGACGATATGTGTTGGAAGTGTTTCCAAGGTTGATGTGATCAAACATCGCACGCTCCCTCTACCACCGGGATTGGTGTTAAACCTAAATAATTGTTATTTGGTGTTTGCGTTGAGCATAGACATGATTGGATTATGTTTATCACAATACGGTTATTCATTTAAGGAGAATAATGGTTGCTCTGTTTATTTGAATAATACCTTCAATGGTCTCGCACCTAAAATGAGTGGTTTGTAGAATCCCGATCGTAGTGATACACATGTTCATGCCAAAAGATATAAGATAGTAATGATAGTACCACATACTTGTGGCACTGCAATTTGAGTCATATTGGTATAAAACGCATGAAGAAGCTCCATGTTGATGGATCTTTGGACTCACTCGTTTTTGAAAAGATTGAGACATGTGAACCATGTCTATTGGTATATATGCATGAAGAAACTCCATACAGATGGACGTTTGGACTCACTTGATTTTGAATCACTTGAGACATACAAATCATACCACATGGGCAAGATGACTGAAAGGCCTCGTTTTCAGTAAGATGGAACAAGAAAGCAAATTGTTGGAAGTAATAGATTTTGATGTGTGCAGCCCATTGAGTGCTGAGGCACGCAGTGGATATCGTTATGTTTTTACTTCACAGATGATTTGAGTAGATGCTGAGTATATTTACTTGATGAAACACAAGTCTGAATTATTGAAAGGTTCAAGTAATTTCAGAGTGAAGTTGAAGATCGTCATGACAAGATGATAAAATGTCTATGATATGATCATAGAGATGAATATCTGAGTTACGAGTTTGGCACACAATTAAGACATTGTGGAAATTGTTTCACAACTAATACCGCCTGGAACACCATAGTATGATGGTGTGTCCGAACATCATAGCTGCACCCTATTGGATGTGGTGCATACCATGATGTCTCTTATCGAATTACCACTATCGTTTACGGGTTAAGCATTAGAGACAACCGCATTCACTTTAAATAGGGCACCACGCAATTCCGTTGAGACGACACCATATGAACTATGGTTTAGAGAAACCTAAGCTGTCGTTTCTTAAAAGTTTGGGGCTACGACGCTTATGTGAAAAGGTTTCAGGCTGATAAGCTTGAACCCAAAGCGGATGAATGCATCTTCATAGAATACCCAAAAATAGTTGGGTATACCTCCTATCTCAGATCCAGAAGCAAAAGTGATTGTTTCTAGAGATGGGTCCTTTCTCGAGGAAAAGTTTCTCTCAAAAGAATTGAGTGGGAGGATGGTGGAGATTTGATGAGGTTATTGAACCGTCACTTCAACTAGTGTGTAGCAGGGCATAGGAAGTTGTTCCTGTGGCACCTACACCAATTGAAGTGGAAGCTTATGATAGTGATCATGAAACTTCGGATCAAGTCACTACCAAACCTCATAGGTCGACAAGGATGTGTACTACTTCAGAGTGGTACGTAATCCTGTCTTGGAAGTCATGTTGCTAGACAACAATGAACCTACGAGCTATGGAGAAGCGATGATGGGCCCAGATTACGACGAATGGCTCGAGGCCATAAAATCCGAGAGAGGATCCATGTACAAAACAAAGTATAGACTTTGAAAGAACTATTTGATGGTCGTAAGGCTGTTGGGTGCAGATGGATTTTAAAAGGAAGACGGACAATGATGGTAAGTATCACCATTAAGAAAGCTCGACTTGTCGTTAAGATGTTTCCCGACAAGTTCAAGGAGTTGACTACGATGGGACTTTCTCACTCGTAGCGATGCTAAGAGTCTGTTGGAATTATATTAGCAGTTACTGCATTATTTATGAAATCTTGCAGATAGGATGTCAAAACATTGTTTCCTCGACGATTTTCTTGAGAAAAGGTTGTATGTGATACAACCAGAAAGTTTTTGTCAATCCTGAAAGATGCTAACAAGTATGCAAAGCTCCAGCAATCCTTCTAAGGACTGGAGTAAGCATCTCGGAATTGGAATGTACGCTTTGATGAGATGATCAAAGATTTTGGGTTTATACAAAGTTTATGAGAAACTTGTATTTCCAAAGAAGTGAGTGGGAGCACTATAGAATTTTTGATGAGTATATGTTGTTGACATATTGTTGATCAGAAATGATGTAGAATTTCTGGAAAGCATGCAGGGTTATTTGGAAAGTGTTTTTCAATGGAGAACCTGGATTAAGCTACTTGAACATTGAGCATCAAGATCTATAAGGATAGATCAAAAACGCTTAATAGTACTTTCAAATGAATACATACCGTGACAAGATTTTGAAGGAGTTCAAAATAGATCAGGAAAGAAGGAGTTCTTGGCTATGTTACAAGGTGTGAGTATTGAGTAAGACTCAAGACCTGACCACGGCAGAAGAGAGAGAAAGGACGAAGGTTGTCCCCTATGCTTTAGACGTAGGCTCTACAGTATGCTATGCTATGTACCGCAGCTGAAGTGTGCCTTGCCATGAGTCAATCAAGGGGTACAAGAGTGATCCAGGAATGGATCACATGACAGCGGTCGAACTTATCCTTAGTAACTAGTGGACTAAGGAATTTTCTCGATTATGGAGGTGAAAAAAGAGTTCGTCATAAAGGGTTACGTCGATGCAAACTTTGACACTAATCCGGATGACTCTGAGTAGTAAACTGGATTCGTATAGTAGATCAGTTATTTGGAATAGCTCCAAGTAGCGCGTGGTAGCTGCATCTACAAGATGACATAGAGAGTTGTAAAGCACACACGGATCCGAAAGGTTCAGACCCGTTGACTAATAACCTCACTCACAAGCGATATATGAACAAACCCCATGGGTGTTGGATTCATTACAATCACATAGTGATGTGAAATAGATTATTGACTCTAGTGCAAGTGGGAGACTGTTGGAAATATGCCCTAAAGGCAATAATAAAATGGTTATTATTGTATTTCCTTGTTCATGATAATTGTCTATTGTTCATGCTATAATTGTATTAACTGGAAACCGTAATACATGTGTGAATACATAGACCACAACATGTCCCTAGTAAGCCTCTAGTTGACTAGCTCGTTGATCAATAGATGGTTATGGTTTCCTGACCATGGACATTGGATGTCATTGATAACGAGATCACATCATTAGGAGAATGATGTGATGGACAAGACCCAATCCTAAGCATAGCACAAGATCGTGTAGTTAATTTGCTAAGAGCTTTTCTAATGTCAAGTATCATTTCCTTAGACCATGAGATTGTGTAACTCCCGGATACCGTAGGAATGCTTTGGGTGTACCAAACGTCACAACGTAACTGGGTGGCTATAAAGGTGCACTACAGGTATCTCCGAAAGTGTCTGTTGGGTTGGCACGAATCAAGACTGGGATTTGTCACTCCGTATGACGGAGAGGTATCTTTGGGCCCACTCGGTAATGCATCATCATAATGAGCTCAATGTGACTAATGAGTTAGCCACGGGATCATGCGTTACAGAACGAGTAAAGAGACTTGCCGGTAACAAGATTGAACAAGGTATAGGGATACCGACGATCGAATATCGGGCAAGTAGCATACCGATAGACAAAGGGAATTGTATACGGGATTGATCGAATCCCCGACATCGTGGTTCATCCGATGAGATCATCGTGGAACATGTGGGAGCCGACATGGGTATCCAGATCCCGCTGTTGGTTATTGGCTAGAGAGCTGTCTCGGTCATGTGTGCATGATTCTTGGTCATGTGTGCAATAATTAAATGGTTATTATTGTATTTTCTTGGTCATGATAATTGTCTATTGTTCATGCTATAATTGTATTAACTGGAAACCGTAATACATGTGTGAATACATAGACCACAACATGTCCCTAGTAAGCCTCTAGTTAACTAGCTCGTTGATCAATAGATGGTTATGGTTTCCTGATCATGGACATTGGATGTCATTGATAACGAGATCACATCATTAGGAGAATGATGTGATGGACAAGACCCAATCCTAAGCATAGCACAAGATCATGTAGTTCATTTGCTAAGAGCTTTTCTAATGTCAAGTATCATTTCCTTAGACCATGAGATTGTGTAACTCCCAGATACCATAGGAATGCTTTGGGTGTACCAAACGTCACAACGTAACTGGGTGGCTATAAAGGTGCACTACAGGTATCTCCGAAAGTGTCTGTTGGGTTGGCACGAATCAAGACTGGGATTTGTCACTCCGTATGACGGAGAGGTATCTTTGGGCCCACTCGGTAATGCATCATCATAATGAGCTCAATGTGACTAATGAGTTAGCCACGGGATCATGCGTTACAGAACGATTAAAGAGACTTGCTGGTAATGAGATTGAACAAGGTATAGGGATACCAACGATCGAATCTCGGGCAAGTAGCATACCGATAGACAAAGGGAATTGTATACGGGATTGATTGAATCCCCGACATCGTGGTTCATCCGATGAGATCATCATGGAACATATGGGAGCCGACATGGGTTTCTAGATCCCGCTATTGGTTATTGGCCAGAGAGTTGTCTCAGTCATGTGTGCATGATTCCCGAACCCATAGGGTCTACACACTTAAGGTTCGCTGACGCTAGAGTTGTTATGGGAATTAGTGTGCAGTTACCGAATGTTGTTCGAAGTCCCGGATGAGATCCCGGACGTCACGAGGAGTTTCGGAATGGTCCGGAGGTAAAGATTTATATATGGGAAGTCCTATTTTGGCCACCGGAAAATGTTTGGGATTTTTGGGTATTGTACCGGGAAGGTTCTAGAAGGTTCTGGAGTGGGGCCCACCTGCATGGGGGGACCCACATGAACGTGGGTAGTGGGGGAAAGGCCCCACACCCCTGGTCAAGGAGCACCAAGATCCCCCCTTAGAAGGAATAAGATCATATCCCGAAGGGATAAGACCAAGATCCTTAAAAAAGGGGGATAACAATCGGTGGGGAAGGGAAATGATGGGATTTCTTTCCCGCACCTTCGCCAACGCCCCAATGGACTTGGAGGGCAGGAAACCAGCCCCCTCCACCCCTATATATAGTGGGGAGGCGCATGGGAGCCACACCCCTTCCCCTGGTGCAGCCCTCTCCCTCCCCAACACCTCCTCCTCCGTAGTAGTGCTTGGCGAAGCCCTGCCGGAGAACTGCAAGCTCCACCACCACGCAGTCATGCTGCCGGAGCTCTCCCTCAACTTCTCCTCTCCCCTTTCTGGATCAAGAAGGAGGAGACGTCCCCGGGCTGTACGTGTGTTGAACGCGGAGGCACCGTTGTTCGGCGCTTAGATCGGAATCAACCGCGATCTGAATCGCTACGAGTACGACTCCTTCATCCGCGTTCTTGTACGCTTTCGCATCGCGATCTTCAAGGGTATGAAGATGCACTCCCCTCTCTCTCTCTCGTTGCTAGTCTCTCCATAGATTGATCTTGGTGATGCGTAGAAATTTTTTTAATTTCTGCAACGATCCCCAACATGTATATGGAGATCTGTGGAGTGGAAGGTCATATGGGGACAAAGTAGGGGTGGGGGTCCAGATGGGTGGATTCTTTCCTTCTGTATTTTGTGTGGATAGTGACAGGGATGACACTTTAGACGTTTGGGGGGATTTGGTGGCCTGATTGTAGATGCTCTAAACAAGCACCAAGCTCTTTACTGTTGTACTATCCCCTCCATTCCATAACGTATTGTTTATATATCTTTTTTAAAATCAAACATTATAAAACTTTGACCATGTTTATATAGAAAAATATGTACATTTTAACTACAAAATGCATATCACTAGGTACATCATCATTTATACTTTCATGTTGTGTACGTTTGAAAATGCATATATAAATAATTTTCTCTGCAATCAAAGTTTTTTTGGTTTGATTTCTCAGAAAATCTATATTACGAAACAGAGGGGTGCTATGCATGCTCTACTGCTACACTCCATATGTATGTGATACGTCCATTTTTCATCATGCTTTTATATCGATATTTATTGCATTATGGGTTGTTATTTCACGTTTTGTCACAATACTTATGGCTATTCTTCCTTATTTTACAAGGTTTACATGAAGAGGGAGAATGCCGACAGCTGGAATTTTGTGCTGGAAAAGGAGCAAATATTAGAGACCTATTTTGCGCAACTCCAAAAGTCCTGAAACTCCATGGAATATCTTAAAATAAATAAAGAAAAAGTCGCAAAAGATGAAGGCCAAGGGGCCCACACCCTGCTCACGAGGGTGGGCCCCCCCCTAGGGCGCGCCCCCCTACCTCGTGGGCCCCCTGGTGGCTCTCCGACGCCCATCTTCTCCTATATGAAGTCTTTCGTCAAGGAAAAAATCAGAGGCAACATTTCAGGACGAAACTCCGCCGCCACGAGGCGGAACCTTGGCGGAACCAATCTAGGGCTCCGACAGAGCTGTTCTGCCGGGGATACTTCACTCCGGGAGGGGGAAATCATCGCCATCGTCATCACCAACGCTCCTCTCATCGGGAGAGGGCAATCTCCATCAACATCTTCACCAGCACCATCTCATCTCCAAACCCTAGTTCATCTCTTGTATCCAATTCTTGTCTCCAAGTCCGGGATTGGTGCTAGTAGGTTGTTAGTAGTGTTGATTACTCCTTGTAGTTGATGCTAGTTGGTTTATTTGGTGGAAGATCATATGTTCAGATCCTTTATGCATATTATTACCCCTCTGATTATGAACATGAATATGCTTTGTGAGTAGTTACGTTTGTTCCTGAGGACAAGGGAGAAGTCTTGCTATTAGTAGTCATGTGAATTTGGTATTCGTTCGATATTTTGATGAGATGTATGTTGTGTAGCCTCTAGTGGTGTTATGTGAACGTCGACTACATAACACTTCACCATTATTTGGGCCTAGAGGAAGGCATTGGGAAGTAATAAGTAGATGATGGGTTGCTAGAGTGATAGAAGCTTAAACTCTAGTTTATGCGTTGCTTCGTAAGGGGCTGATTTGGATCCATATGTTTCATGCTATGGTTAGGTTTACCTTAATACTTTTGTTGTAGTTGCGGATGCTTTCAATAGAGGTTAATCATAAGTGGGATGCTTGTTCAAGTAAGAACAACACCCAAGCACCGGTCCACCCACATATCAAATTATCAAAGTACCGAAGGCGAATCATATGAACGTGATGAAAACTAGCTTGACGATATTCCCATGTGTCCTCGGGAGCGCTTTTCCTTATATAAGAGTTTGTTCCGGATTGTCCTTTGCTACAAAAAGGATTGGGCCACCTTGCTGCACTTTATTTACTTTTGTTACTTGTTGCTCGTTACAATTTACCTTGTCACAAAACTATCTGTTACCCCTTATTTCAGTACTTGCAGAGAATACCTTGCTGAAAACCGCTTATCATTTCCTTCTGCTCCTCGTTGGGTTCGACACTCTTACTTATCGAAAGGACTACGATAGATCCCCTATACTTGTGGGTCATCAGTATGCAATGGTGTTATCACCTGGGTGCTACTAAGCGTCATCACAGAGTAACAACTCTAAAATTAAATGAACATAGCAACATAAACTCAAACTATAAGCTAGCGTTTTTGCAAACCCATACAAAGGATGGGCTCATAGCCATTTACTCGCAACAACTTTAGCAGATCCTCCATACTCAACTCTCGAAAGCCACCTATTAGGAGTCCTCTAAAAAATAATATGGGTGTTGGGAGGTTGTGTTGTAGACTCTTTAAACTTAACTCCTGCTATCTTCTATTCATAAATAGCTACAACCAAACCTATTTTTTTTCTAGACGTGAACCCATGCCACCTAAGCAAGCCATGCATGCAAGTTATAAATTATATTGTTTATGCATTACTCTATGTATGCAATGTCGCCACATCATTAATTCATGCATGTAAGTCATAAGTTATTTCTTGAATTATATTATGTATGGACAATATTTATGTTGGGTGATTGCAGCATACCTATGTAGTTTACCATTTGCATTTTTGTCAAAAAATGACATTGTTTTAAGTACAATTCATTTTTTCCTTTTTATACCCTTTGTACTTTTTGCTTCACATTAGTTTTAGTGGTTATTTTAGCAACTTTTATGTATTTCTTTTAGCAAGGTTGTTGCGGCAACACGCAGGGCATCATCTAGTTACTAAAATATCTTTGCTTTTTTCAACCCCTCACACCTCCACTTCTGTACATAAACACAATTTCAATTTCATTTAACACTGTAATGATCAAACTTTCATGTGTCGACACACAAGACTCAATCAACATTTGAAATCAATAATTTTGAAATTCAAAGTCAACGCAAACCACATTTGTGTGAGAATTCTGCCAATATATGCCTCATATCATCCCAATTTGTTCACCATCAAATTGCATAGAAGAAGAAAGAATGTAGAACAGAGTGCATCACACACACCCGTTGGCGCCCTCATTGCCTCCACCCAAGTGCCTTCCCTATTTAGAGCAAATATCTCCCCATGAATGAGCTCCCAATTGGCTCTTGCCTTATCACTCATCTCATGTGCATCCATGAACATGAGGCTTAGCTCTTGCTCCTTCTTCTTGTCCAATTGTTTCTCTCACACTCAACTTGTCCTCCTCAAGGGCAAGCACATGCTCTTCAATCTTCACCTTGACCCTTGATGGCTAGGAAGGTATCCAGCGAAACATCCTCATCTCTGGCCCTCAATATACATTCCTCAATATATGTCATGCACGCCTTGACCCTCAACCTCTCCTCCTCAATCTATCCGAGCCCATTCCAGCTTGATGCCTTATCCAGCTTCATGTCTATCGGCAATTAGTTTCTTGTGGAGATCATCACCGAAATGTCTTCCTTGTACACACCACCCTCTTCTCCTCTCTGCCTCTCCTTCTTCTGGTCATGTTCATGTTTATTAAAAAACTTCAGTTTCAGTTTTACAAAAACCACATATCAATAATATACATTTGTAATTCATCATAAGAACACTGAAGGAAATAAAATAAGAAAATATAACTTTCAGAAATTCTGCCGAGAAACTCCTACGCACAAGTGCTCAAAATCTAAAGCCCTTGGAGCTATCCATAGACCACAATAGGACTTGCCAAGTGATATTAATTGAGGTATAGTGAACGAGACTGGTTACTTATGTTCTTAGCTATCCTTAAGAAAGAAAAATGAGCCTTGTGATGGTCATTATTTGGGGATCATTGCACTCTAAATGTCATCACCAATGCCGACGGGAAAAGCTTTGTTCAAAACTTGATGGATTTCCTAGTTAATTGTGTGAAGCTGCTTAATGTAGAAGAACAAGGGGAAGATCGAAAAGGAAAAGGAAGTCAAATTATACACTCATCTCTGCAATTCCTTTGTTAACCACGACAAAGTCCCTAAGGCTTTTTTCATGTTGGAGATGGGAGTTCGATCTTATTCTGGAAAGACATGTGGCAAGATCAGCTGCTGGAAATGTCACACCCGAGAGCCTTCTCGTTTGCCAGAGACGAGGATGTTTTGATGGATACCTTCCTAGCCATCATAACTCCCCAAGAAGGTTTCCATTGGCCCATCTCTGTGCAAGCTAGAGAGGAGATCAGAGACTTGCAACAGATCACCGAACATCCACAACACTAGATCCTGACCTAAACGACCAATGGATCTGCACGTGGGGAGCCATGTACTCGGCCAGGAAGTTCTATGCGTTCTACTTCAAGGACGTACAATCGGATGATGTGTTTCACTGGATATGGAAATCTAGATGTACAATGAAGATCAAAGTGTTTGCCTGGTTGATGAACGCCGACCGCATCAATATGAGGACATGATCAAAAGGCAACACTGGAATGTGGGAGGGGGAATTAATTGTGCGCTGTGTGATGCAGGAACGGAGGAAACAATGGAGCACTTATTCTTCGACTGTCCATTTAGTGCCAGTTGTTGGGCCATGATCAACATGCACTGGGGAGGGGGCGCGGATCGTCTCACGAAAATGCATGCGGGAAAAGAGATGTGGGCGAGACCTATGTTCATGGAAATCTTTCTGACGGTGGCTTGGTGCATTTGGATGGAACGTAACGACAAAATATTCAGAAGGATCCCACACTCCCTCCCCTCTTCGAGGAGTAGACTAAAAACATATTTAGCTCTGCTGGCCCATAGAGTTAAACCTCCCTAGTGGAGTTTGTAAAACTTTGTAGAATCCATCACTTAAAACTTGTACTGGTGGGCTAGACCAAAAACTCTCTTCTATGCAAAAACTAGTGGGCCCTTCCCTAGGATGGGGTTGACCTCATTAGGAATGTCGCACAAAAGATGATTCCGTGTAACTTGTGTGGTTGAAAAAGTGTAAGTGGGAGCCTCTCCTACTGTCTTTGGTTGTTAAAAAAAGGCTCTTTCATATTGGAAGCCTTCTAATGAAGGTATGGTCAAAGTAAATATTGATTCATCTTTATCTCTTATAATTGGGTTGCGACTATAAATATTACAGCCCAAAATCACCATGGCAAAATTATTTCCTCATCTGCCCATATTTTAATCTTTGTAGTAGCAGAGAGGAAGCTGAATCTTCGTTGGAGAGTCTTGGATGTAGCCATGCCATGGTGTTTAATTTTCAATTCTCATATTTATTATTGATGTTCCATACAATCAAATATCGATAAAATACACGACAACCAATTTTCGCCGCAACTCATGAGATGTCATCTAGTAATTAATAGTTTACTACTAGTGTGTAGGGAACGTTCTACGCAACAAAAATTCTATGCTATATGATCACACCTAGGAACACTATGAAAATAGCGGTAACAATCAGACTCACCGACAAACAGAGTAGCACGACGATTCCCACAACTATGTTACACCTCCCAGCCGTGAAAATATCCTCTGAGACGAGAGCCGAGGTAGAAGACCCCTATGTGGCATCCACACATTTCGGAGTAGTGGTCCGGCAGAACTTCGACATCAAGGAAGAACAACTCTAAGAAACTAGATAGAGACAAAGTTTAGCGATGGTTCTCATCTAATTCGGTAGACCAATTAGACAGAGATTTGTAGCCTAAACACTTAGATCAATTAGATCGGGAGAGTGTGGAGCTATTGGGAAAAAACCCCTTAGGATTCTATGTGCTTCTTCGGGGATCTCTCCCCACATATTTATAGGTGGAGAGCGAGGAAGGGCGCCACAAGGAGGAGGAGTCCTTCTCCTCTTCCAATGGACCAAGGAGAGAAGGACTCCCCCTTGTCAAATTCGTCCTAGCCCTTCCTTATGGAAGTGGCGTCCAAAGTGTGCCCCACGGAGCCCACTAGGGTTGTCATCTCATGAAAAATCTTCACAACTTTCGTCCATAAATAAAAAACTCTATTTTATGGATGTCTTCGGAACCCATTCCGAGGCCACCCAAAATCATGTATAGCTTAGGACTTTTCGAAATCATGTTATACCTTCCCAGAATTCCCGAAACCCTTCCGGAACCACCCGAAACTTTTTCAGAATCCTCCAAAACACTTTCGGTGCTCATTTACTCATTTCTTATTTCTCTAGTTATCATGACTACTAGTCGTTAAGCGTGTGACCCTTGCACCTTTGAAAAATAACCGGCCATGACCCCGAACCCTTTCCGGTCAATAGTTAGTAGTGGAATCTGGACACCCTTGTTAACTCTCGCATATTCAGGAAGTTCTCAAGCGAACCTTTTGTTCCCAAATACGATTCCCTTTACATCACGATACATTACAAAATCCGAGGTGAGATAATATCAGAATTTCCATGATCAACTCCATAATCAGCATGCTAGTTATCCTCGTTGCCGGCTTTTTTCTATTCACTCGTTTCTGTGTTTCACTATTCTGATGATCTCCATCACATGTGTAAGCCAGACGATAACGATAAGCGGACCCAGAGGGTATCCCTTCATCACGAGAGAACAAATCCCAGGTTTGAACTATCGTTACCGAAACACATGTTTTCGGTATACCCGCAAGTTACTTTTATTCACATCCAGTTATGAAGTGATATTCAATAAACCTAAAGTAACCATTCGGTATGTTGGCATATGGTATTTTTATGGTCTAAGGAACTAAGTAAACGTTAACAATTTATGAAAATACCAACAACATAATAAAGGTACTACCTATCAATAATTCATAGGTTGGGTATATCCAACGCCATTGTTCTGATAATAATGCATTCTTATTATTGATAGCATTGTTGCTACTTTAACAATGCCCATGATCAGAAAAACAAGATCATCACGACTACATGAGTCTTTAGAGGCATGACTAGCGATCATATTGGTGCTTATATTTTCATACAAGCAACTCGGTTTTCCTCCGAATCTCATATTCAAAAACCAATGCAATCATAGTATTTCGAATTGGTTGACTCAGATTTGTCTAGATACATCGCATCTAGACCCATTTTTGTGTTAGATACATCCATATCTAGACAACTTTAATTAACTAATTTGGGACGGAAGTATTAATGCATTTATTATCACCTCTTGGGCATATTTCCAATATAGTGTACATTCACCGATTTAGAGTCTGGAGACAAGATATCTTCCATCTAAAAAAGTACGAGATCTCGTTAGGGTCAACTTTTTTTCCGGGTGAGGGTCAACTAACCCTAGTGTCAATATATCATGTCCATTACCTGGAGCTACCTCATAATTGTTGGCAACTTGTTTCACTCTTAAGTCAGAAATTTTTCTCTGAACTACCTTAGAGCATGGTTAATGATACAGCCAACTGCTGGCTATAAAATGTTGCCATATCATATATAGCTAACACATATAGTCACTCATACAACAAGGTTAGCTATAAGGTTGGCTATAAGAGTAATACTTTTTCTCATCTTCTCTCTATCTCTTTCTTCACATTTATTGCATTCGTCTAGGGACACGCATATAGCTAGACTCTTGCACGAGAGCTCACTCCCTTTATTTTTTCATGCCTCTCTTCTCTACATAGACAAAATTACCATGTAAGCGGGCTATAAGCCTGCTATTGTACTTGCTCTTAGCAATGTCACAATCAAAGAATATGTCAGCGCAAAAAATACAAGCCAGCTCACTAATGAGCTGCCTCTTGCTGAGGCTATCTCATAAGAAGTTAATTATTGCACACACCTCGATAAGAAGCAGAGATGGATCTAAAGCCTTGTTTGTTTCAAAAGGTGCGGCTCCATAAAGCTAATCCATAAACATTACTGTATAAAAAAAACATTACCGCTGGTTATAAAAAAATAAAGATGCATTCCGTGCAGTATATAGTTAAAGAAAAACACTAACATGATGCCAAAAAAAAAACTAGCATTCCTCGCAAAAAGAAAAACACTAATATACAAAATATCCCATCGCCCATGCAGAAAACAGAAGGAAAACGAAGGGCCAAGTATTTACGCCTTTTTTGATAGAAGAAAACGAGCAAATTGATTAGAGAGCCCGAAAGCGACGTGATTCTTCCCCACACGCCCGAAAGGAACTGCAAGGGGCTGTGGCTGCGATTACCTTAGTTGTTTGCTTCCCGGGCAACAGCTCATCGAGAGCGAGTGTCATGGCGTCCCTCACGCTTCCCGCCCGCGCGCTTCTTCCCTGGCGGCCCCCTTATATAGCCGAGTTCCTCCGCGTGCATTAATTTATCCGACGGCGAACTCCATGCACGCGCACACTCCCTACCCACGGTCACCACTGACTCTCACCTACGCACCCATCGACTGATACTGCATTCCTTCTCACTTCTCAGTAGTGTAGTGTCGGGTAGTGCGGCCATTGCCCTAGCTGATCAATCAATGTCTGGGCATGGGTCGTCGGGCAAGCACCCCTTCTACCGCGGCATCCGGAGCCGGTGCGGGAAGTGGGTCTCGGAGATCCGGGAGCCGCGGAAGGCGCGCCGCATCTGGCTCGGCACCTTCCCGACGGCCGAGATGGCCGCCGTGGCCTACGACGTGGCCGCCCAGGCGCTGCGCGGGCCCGACGCGGCGCTCAACTTCCCCGCCTTAGCCGCCACGCGCCGCGCCCCGGCGTCCACCTCCGCGGACGACATCCGCGCGGCGGCGGCCGCAGCAGCCGTCTCCGTCCAGCACGATGGCGCCGGCGGCGGCATTGCCCCCGCGGCTGCTGGATCCGCACTGCAGCTGCAGCAGCAGCTGAGCGGAGGCAGTGCCGCCGCTGCCTCGGCGAGCGGCGCGGCCCAGCAGGATCAAGCCGGCATTGGGTTCAACCAGTTCTTCCTGGACGAGGAGGCGCTCTTCGAGACGCCGCAGTTCCTGCGCAACATGGCCGCCGGGATGATGATGAGCCCCCCGAGGCTCAGCCCCGACTCCTCCGACGAATCGCCGGACCCTTCCGAGGCCGGCGAGAGCCTCTGGAGCTACCGCGACCCATAGCTATAGATCGATCGATCATGGCCTACATGCCATGGCGTCGCGACTTGCTACTAGTACCACTACTATTGCTGCTACAGCACCACTACTGAACTTGGAGCCTGAAATAACGAGGATAGGTAAGGAGGCGCGAACCGGTGTTGGAGATCCCATTTTTCTCTCCGGTAACGCATGCAGATGTGGGTTGGGTTTATCGTCCACCTGATCTCCTTCTACCTCTTCTCTCCTTCTCTCTATCTATCTAGAGTATTTTCCCCTTGCTGTTTGAAGTGTTTTGGACCTTCTGGTTTGATGAAAGCCAGAGGGGGAAAAGGTCTCCCGTTTCACCAGCTCTGGCTCTGTTTGAAGCATCCGAGCTTGGCAGTATATAAAGCTGCTGCAGCGAGATACTTCGCTAAAATGTCGAGTGGGACACGAGGAGGCCTGTACGCACTGTTTATGTGGATGTACCACGTAAGTACTTAGTTCTGTAATCAAGTTTGTACTGTAACTATTCAGTGGGTGTGGATTGGCTATAAGATGTGCGCACAGCACATCGCTAGCTCCACCTTTCCCCCCTTTTTAAAACCCTTGTTGCTGATTTCCAGTTTGTGGTCAAGTGTGTGCCGGTGTGTGAGCCTTTTGACTTGGGGTAGTTGGCCGTCGAAAAGGATCAAAAGAGCCAACCACGGTTTGGTACATGTGGCCTTTTGATGTTTTCGCGATCAGCTTGTCTCCTGCCTGTAATTTAGCTTGCCGGTTACTATATGTAAAAATGTGTTGCTAGTAAATAAGTTGGAGAATTCTGACTACAAGCTCTTTGGGACATAAAATACTCCCTCTCAAGTCTCTAAAACATCTTATATTTGTTTACAGAGGGAGTACGTCTTAGCGGAGGTGATACCTTTGGTAAGGCTTGATCATTAAGGTGGTAAAAGGCGTAACAAGAGATCATAAACTTGTACTAGTAGGTAATATTTCGAAACCCAGCTATCTATAAGATTTCCCTACAAAATAAGATTATCTTCAAGATTCAAGAGTTTCATGGAGAGCAAGCTAAAAGAAAGGCTTTCTTGGAGACAAAACCGCTCACCCACAACTATGACATCATCACCACTTTGGCAACTATCCTCCTGTGTGTATAACACAAAAATCAGTTGATTTTACTATAGTTTGCCTAAGAAGTGGGACCTAAGATGTACTAAACAAATGTCATATTCAGTTTCGGTTGACATATTAAATAGAAGTTCTAACTTGTAAAATATCAAAAAGAAGTGAATAGTCATGACAAAACCACCTTCTTTTATTTATAAGCACGCGGATGGAAATTCTTTGGCTACCTTTTCTCCATTTGATGCTCATTCTTGGTTGCTTGAAACGTTTTCAAATCACAGGCATCTAAAATTACACATGTTTGCACAATTTTTACTTTGTTAGTATGGGATTGTGGAAAATTATTACTCTACATAATCTTTCAGGTATGCTATAGAAAATAAGTGAAATTTAAGAAGAAGAAGAAGTGATGAACATTCAATCAATCAGAGCAACTCCAATGGGGCGACCCATTTTATCCGTTTGGGTCATCCGGACATAAAAACTGGCCCAAAGGGGCGACCCAAACGGACGTCCGTGTCCGCCTGCTGTCCGTTTGTCCTCTGCCCCGACCCAAATTGAACGCAAAAATGGGCCACGAATGGGTCTGCGGCGGACAAAACGAGCGCTCTCGTCGTTCGCACTCGTCCGCTGCTGCCCTCTCGTGTCCGCCCCTGGACCCATGTATCAGTGACACAGCACGAACCGCTCGACCGGGAACTGCAGCGAGATCCCCACCCAGCCGAGCGCCGCCACGAGCTGCCGTCCTCGACGGCGAGGGCTCCGCCTCCTCCGCCGTCCTCGCCGGCGAGGCCTCCGTCGTCCCCGTCACGAGCTCCGGTCGCCGTGGAGCTCCTGCACTGCATCGAGCGGCCCGTCTGGCCGCCTCCGCCCGCCGCGCGCCCCGCAGCTCGCCGAGGCCACTCGCCCCGCCCGCCCGCTGTTGGAAATATGCCCTAGAGGCAATAATAAATTAGTTATTATTATATTTCCTTGTTCATGATAATCGTTTATTATCCATGCTAGAATTGTATTGATAGGAAACTCAGATACATGTGTGGATACATAGACAACACCATGTCCCTAGTAAGCCTCTAGTTGACTAGCTCGTTGATCAATAGATGGTTACGGTTTCCTGACCATGGACATTGGATGTCATTGATAACGGGATCACATCATTAGAAGAATGATGTGATGGACAAGACCCAATCCTAAGCCTAGCACAAGATCGTGTAGTTCGTATGCTAAAGCTTTTCTAATGTCAAGTATCATTTCCTTAGACCATCAGATTGTGCAACTCCCGGATACCGTAGGAATACTTTGGGTGTGCCAAACGTCACAACGTAACTGGGTGGCTATAAAGGTGCACTACGGGTATCTCCGAAAGTGTCTGTTGGGTTGGCACGAATCGAGACTGGGATTTGTCACTCCGTGTGACGGAGAGGTATCTCTGGGCCCACTCGGTAGGACATCATCATAATGTGCACAATGTGATCAAGGAGTTGATCATGGGATGATGTGTTACGGAACGAGTAAAGAGACTTGCCGGTAACGAGATTGAACAAGGTGTCGAGATACCGACGATCGAATCTCGGGCAAGTATCGTACCGATAGACAAAGGGAATTGTATACGGGATTGATTAAGTCCTTGACATCGTGGTTCATCCGATGAGATCGCCGTGGAACATGTGGGAGCCAACATGGGTATCCAGATCCCGCTGTTGGTTATTGACCGGAGAACGTCTCGGTCATGTCTGCATGTCTCCCGAACCCGTAGGGTCTACACACTTAAGGTTCGATGACGCTAGGGTTATAAAGGAAGTTTGTATGTGGTTACCGAATGTTGCTCGGAGTCCCGGATGAGATCCCGGACGTCACGAGGAGTTCCGGAATGGTCCGGAGGTAAAGATTTATATATGGGAAGTCCTGTGTTGGTCACCGAAAGAGTTTCGGGTTTTATCGATAACGTACCGGGACCACCAGGAGGGTCCCGGGGGTCCACCAAGTGGGACCACCGGCCCCGGCGGGCTGCATGGGCCACATGTGGGAGGGGACCAGCCCCAGGTGGGCTGGTGCGCCCCCCCACAAGGGCCCAAGGTGCCTAGGGTTTGGGGAAGGGGGCGCACCCACCTAACTTGGGGGGCAAGTCTCCCCTCTTCCCCCCCTTGGCCGCACCCTAGATGGGTTTTGGGGCTGGCCTCCGCCCCTAGGGTGGAACCCTAGGTGGGGGCGCCGCCACCCCTCTCCCCCTATATATACTTGAGGGTTTGGGGCAGCCAACATATGAGTTTTGGACCTCTCTATGGCGCAGCCCTGCATCTCTCCTTCCTCCTCTCCCACGGTGCTTGGCGAAGCCCTGCAGGATTGCCACGCTCCTCCACCACCACCACGCCGTTGTGCTGTTGCTGGATGGAGTCTTCCTCAACCTCTCCCTCTCTCCTTGCTGGATCAAGGCATGGGAGACGTCACCGGGCTGTACGTGTGTTGAACGCGGAGGTGCCGTCCGTTCGGCACTTGGTCATCGGTGATTTGGATCACGGCGAGTACGACTCCATCAACCCCGTTCACTTGAACGCTTCCGCTTAGCGATCTACAAGGGTATGTAGATGCACTCTCTTTCCTTTCGTTGCTGGTTTCTCCATAGATAGATCTTGGTGACACGTAGGAAAATTTTAAATTTCTGCTACGTTCCCCAAAAGTGGCATCATGAGCCAGGTCTATTGCGTAGATTCCATGCACGAGTAGAACACAAAGTAGTTGTGGGCGTTGATTTTGTTCAATATGCTTACCGTTACTAGTCAATCTTGATTCGGCGGCATTGTGGGATGAAGCGGCCCGGACCGACCTTACACGTACACTTACGTGAGACAGGTTCCACCGACTGACATGCACTAGTTGCATAAGGTGGCTAGCGGGTGCCAGTCTCTCCCACTTTAGTCGGATCGGATTCGATGAAAAGGGTCCTTATGAAGGGTAAATAGAAATTGACATATCACGTTGTGGTTTTGCGTAGGTAAGAAACGTTCTTGCTAGAAACCCATAGCAGCCACGTAAAACATGCAAACAACAATTAGAGGACGTCTAACTTGTTTTTGCAGGGTATGCTATGTGATGTGATATGGCCAAAAGGATGTGATGAATGATATATGTGATGTATGAGATTGATCATGTTCTTGTAATAGGAATCACGACTTGCATGTCGATGAGTATGACAACCGACAGGAGCCATAGGAGTTGTCTTTAATTTATTTATGACCTGCGTATCAACATAAACGTCATGTAATTACTTTACTTTATTGCTAAAGTGTTAGCCATAGTAGTAGAAGTAATAGTTGACGTGACAACTTCATGAAGACACGATGATGGAGATCATGGTGTCATGCCGGTGACGACGATGATCATGGAGCCCCGAAGATGGAGATCAAAAGGAGCAAAGTGATGATGGCCATATCATGTCACTATTTGATTGCATGTGATGTTTATCATGTTTATACATTTTATTTGCTTAGAACGACGGTAGTAAATAAGATGATCCCTCATTAAAATTTCAAGAAAGTGTTCCCCCTAACTGTGCACCGTTGCGAAAGTTCGTCGTTCCGAAGCACCACGTGATGATCGGGTGTGAATGATTCTTACGTTCACATACAACGGGTGTAAGCCAGATTTACACACGCGAAACACTTAGGTTGACTTGACGAGCCTAGCATGTACAGACATGGCCTCGGAACACAAGAGACCGAAAGGTCGAGCATGAGTCGTATGATAGATACAATCAACATGAAGATGTTCACCGATGATGACTAGTCCGTCTCACGTGATGATCGGACACGGCCTAGTTGACTCGGATCATGTAATCACTTGGATGACTAGAGGGATGTCTATCTGAGTGGGAGTTCATAAGATGAACTTAATTATCCTGAACATAGTCAAAAGATTTTTGCAAATTATGTCGTAAGCTCACGCTTTAGTTCTACTGTTTTAGATATGTTCCTAGAGAAAAAATATAGTTGAAAGTTGATAGTAGCAATTATGCGGACAGTAGAAGGCTTGTGTCCTTAATGCACCGCTCGGTGTGCTGGACCCCGACCGTGGTCTGTGGATGTTGCGAACATCTGACATACACGTTTTATGACTACATGATAGTTCGGTAATGATAAATGGTTTAGAATTGAGGCACCGAAGACATTTTTGAAATGTCGCGGAACATATGAGATGTTTCGAGGGCTGAAATTGGGATTTCAGGCCCATGCCCAGGTCAAGAGGTATAAGACCTCCGACGATTTTCTTGGCCTGCAAACTAAGGGAGAAAAGCTCAATCGTTGAGCTTGTGCTCAGATTGTCTGAGTATAACAATCACTTGAATCGAGTGGGAGTTGATCTTCCAGATAAGATAGTGATGTTTCTCCAAAGTCATTGCCACCAAGCTGCTAGAGCTTCGTAATGAACTATAACATATCAGGGATAGATATGATGATCCTTGAAATATTCGCGATGTTTGACACCGCGAAAGTAGAAATCAAGAAGGAGCATCAATTGTTGATGGTTAGTGAAACCACTAGTTTCAAGAAGGGCAAGGGCAAGAAGGGATACTTCATGAAACGGCAAATCAGCTGCTGCTCTAGTGGAGAAACCCAAGGTTGAACCCAAACCCGAGACTGAGTGCTTCTGTAATAAGGGGGACAACCACTGGAGCAGAATTACCCTAGATACTTAGTAGATGAGAAGGTTGTCGATAGAAGTATATTGGATATACATTATGTGAATGTGTACTTTACTAGTACTCCTAGTAGCATCAGGGTATTAGATACCGGTTCGGTTGCTAAGTGTTAGTAACTCGAAATAAAAGCTACGGAATAAACGGAGACTAGCTAAAGGTGAGCTGACGAGATGTGTTGGAAGTGTTTCCAAGGTTGATGTGATCAAGCATCGCACGCTTCCTCTACCATCGAGATTGGTGTTAAACCTAAATAATTGTTATTTGGTGTTTGCGTTGAGCATAGACATGATTGGATTATGTCTATCGCAATACGGTTATTCATTTAAGGAGAATAATGGTTACTCTATTTATTTGAATAATACCTTCAATGGTCGTTCACCTAAAATGAATGGTTTATTGAATCTCGATCATAGTGATACAAATGTTCATGCCAAAAGATATAAGATAGTAATGATAGTACCACCTACTTGTGGCACTGCCATGTAAGTCATATTGGTATAAAACGCATGAAGAAGCTCCATGTTGATGGATCTTTGGACTCACTCATTTTTGAAAAAGGATTGAGTAATGTGAACCATGTCTGTTGGTATATACGCATGAAGAAACTCCATGCAGATGGACCATTTGGACTCACTTGATTTTGAATCACTTGAGATATGCAAATCTTACCACATGGGCAACATGACTGAAAAGCCTCGTTTTTAGTAAGATGGAATAAGATAGCAACTTGTTGGAAGTAACACATTTTGATGTGTGCAGTCCAATGAGTGCTGAGGCACGCAGTGGATATCGTTATATTCTTACTTCACAGATGATTTAAGTAGATACTGAGTATATTTACTTGATGAAACACAAGTCTGAATTATTGAATGGTTCAAGTAATTTCAGAGTGAAGTTGAAGATCTTCGTGATAAGAGGATAAAATGTCTATGATATGATCATAGAAATGAATATCCGAGTTACGAGTTTGGCACTATGGAAATTGTTTCACAACTAATACCGCCTGGAACACCATAGTGTGATGGTGTGTCCGAACATCATAACTGCACCCTATTGGATATGATGCATACCATGATGTCTCTTATCGAATTACCACTATCGTTCATGGGTTAGGAATTAGAGACAACCGCACTCACTTTAAATAGGGCACCACGCAAATCCGTCGAGACAACACCGTATGAACTATGGTTTAGAGAAACCTAAGCTGTTGTTTCTTAAAAGTTTGGGGTCACGACGCTTATGTGAAAAAGTTTCAGGCTGATAAGCTCGAACCCAAAGCGGATAAATGCATCTTCATAGGACACCCAAAACAGTTGGGTATACCTCCTGTCTCAGATCCGAAAGCAATAGGGATTGTTTCTAGAATCGGATCCTTTCTCGAGTAAAAGTTTCTCTCGAAAGAATTGAGTGGGAGGATGGTGGAGACTTGATGAGGTTATGGAACCGTCACTTCAACTAGTGTGTAGCAGGGCACAGGAGTTGTTCCTATGGCACCTACACCAATTGAAGTGGAAGCTTATGATAGTGATCATGAGACTTCGGATCAAGTCACTCCCAAACCTCGTAGGACGACAAGGATGCGTACTGCTTCAGAGTGGTACGTAATCCTGTCTTGGAAGTCATGTTGCTAGACAACAATGAACCTACGAGCTATGGAGAAGCGATGGTGGGCCCGGATTCCGATGAATGGCTCGAGGCCATAAAATCCGAGAGAGGATCCATGTATGAAAACAAAGTGTAGACTTTGGCAGAACGGCTCGATGGTCGTGAGGCTGTTGAGTACAGATGGATTTTAAAAGGAAGACGGACAATGATGGTAAATGTCACCATTAAGAAAGCTCGACTTGTCGTTAAGATGTTTCCCGACAAGTTCAAGGAGTTGACTACGATGGGACTTTCTCACTCGTAGCGATGCTAAGAGTCTGTTGGAATTATATTAGCAGTTACTGCATTATTTATGAAATCTTGCAGATAGGATGTCAAAACATTGTTTCCTCGACGATTTTCTTGAGAAAAGGTTGTATGTGATACAACCAGAAAGTTTTTGTCAATCCTGAAAGATGCTAACAAGTATGCAAAGCTCCAGCAATCCTTCTAAGGACTGGAGTAAGCATCTCGGAATTGGAATGTACGCTTTGATGAGATGATAAAAGATTTTGGGTTTATACAAAGTTTATGAGAAACTTGTATTTCCAAAGAAGTGAGTGGGAGCACTATAGAATTTCTGATGAGTATATGTTGTTGACATATTGTTGATCAGAAATGATGTAGAATTTCTGGAAAGCATATAGGGTTATTTGAAAAGTGTTTTTCAATGGAAAACCTGGATTAAGCTACTTGAACATTGAGCATCAAGATCTATAAGGATAGATCAAAATCACTTAATAGTACTTTCAAACGAACACATACCATGACAAGATTTTGAAGGAGTTCAAAATAGATCAGCAAAGAAGGAGTTCTCGGCTGTGTTACAAGGTGTGAGTATTGAGCAAGACTCAAGACATGACCACGACAGAATAGAGAGAAAGGACGAAGGTCGTCCCCTATGCTTTAGTCGTAGGCTCTAAAGTATGCTATGTTATGTACCGCACCTGAAGTGTGCCAAACCATGAGTCAGTCAAGGGGTACAAGTGTGATCTAGAAATGGATCACAGGACAACGGTCAAGGTTATCCTTAATAACTAGTGGACTAAGGAATTTTCTCGATTATGGAGGTGGAAAAAGAGTTCGTCGTAAAGGGTTACGCCGATGCAAACTTTGACACTAATCCAGATTATTCTGAGTAGTAAACTGGATTCGTATAGTAGAACAGTTATTTGGAATAGCTCCAAATAGAGCGTGGTAGCTGCATCTAGGAGATGACATAGATATTTGTAAAGCACACACGGATCTGAAAGATTCAGACCCGTTGACTAGTAACCTCTCTCACAAGCGAGATATGATCAAACCCCATGGGTGTTGGAATCATTGCAATCACATAACGATGTGAACTGGATTATTGACTCTAGTGCAAGTGGGAGACTGTTGGAAATATGCCCTAGAGGCAATAATAAATTAGTTATTATTATATTTCCTTGTTCATGATAATCATTTATTATCCATGCTAGAATTGTATTGATAGGAAACTCAGATACATGTGTGGATACATAGACAACACCATGTCCCTAGTAAGCCTCTAGTTGACTAGCTCGTTGATCAATAGATGGTTACGGTTTCCTGACCATGGACATTGGATGTCATTGATAACGGGATCACATCATTAGAAGAATGATGTGATGGACAAGACCCAATCCTAAGCCTAGCACAAGATCGTGTAGTTCGTATGCTAAAGCTTTTCTAACGTCAAGTATCATTTCCTTAGACCATCAGATTGTGCAACTCCCGGATACCGTAGGAATACTTTGGGTGTGCCAAACGTCACAACGTAACTGGGTGGCTATAAAGGTGCACTACGGGTATCTCCGAAAGTGTCTGTTGGGTTGGCACGAATCGAGACTGGGATTTGTCACTCCGTGTGACGGAGAGGTATCTCTGGGCCCACTCGGTAGGACATCATCATAATGTGCACAATGTGATCAAGGAGTTGATCATGGGATGATGTGTTACGGAACGAGTAAAGAGACTTGCCGGTAACGAGATTGAACAAGGTGTCGAGATACCGACGATCGAATCTCGGGCAAGTATCGTACCGATAGACAAAGGGAATTGTATACGAGATTGATTAAGTCCTTGACATCGTGGTTCATCCGATGAGATCATCGTGGAACATGTGGGAGCCAACATGGGTATTCAGATCCCGCTGTTGGTTATTGACCGGAGAACGTCTCGGTCATGTCTGCATGTCTCCCGAACCCGTAGGGTCTACACACTTAAGGTTCGATGACGCTAGGGTTATAAAGGAAGTTTGTATGTGGTTACCGAATGTTGTTCGGAGTTCCGGATGAGATCCCGGACGTCACGAGGAGTTCCGGAATGGTCCGGAGGTAAAGATTTATATATGGGAAGTCCTGTTTTTGTCACCGAAAGAGTTTCGGGTTTTATCGGTAACGTACCGGGACCACCAGGAGGGTCCCGGGGGTCCACCAAGTGGGACCACCGGCCCCGGAGGGCTGCATGGGCCACATGTGGGAGGGGACCAGCCCCAGGTGGGCTGGTGCGCCCCCCCACAAGGGCCCAAGGCGCCTAGGGTTTGGGGAAGGGGGCGCAACCACCTAACTTGGGGGGCAAGTCTCCCCTCTTCCCCCGCTTGGCCGCACCCTAGATGGGTTTCGGGGCTGGCCGCCGCCCCTAGGGTGGAACCCTAGGTGGGGGCGCAGCCTCCCCTCTCCCCCTATATATACTTGAGGGTTTGGGGCAGCCAACATATGAGTTTTGGACCTCTCTATGGCGCAGCCCTGCATCTCTCCTTCCTCCTCTCCCACGGTGCTTGGCGAAGCCCTGCAGGATTGCCACGCTCCTCCACCACCACCACGCCGTTGTGCTGTTGCTGGATGGAGTCTTCCTCAACCTCTCCCTCTCTCCTGGCTGGATCAAGGCATGTGAGACGTCACCGGGCTGTACGTGTGTTGAACGCGGAGGTGTCGTCCGTTCGGCACTTGGTCATCGGTGATTTGGATCACCGCGAGTACGACTCCATCAATCCCGTTCACTTGAACGCTTCCGCTTAGCGATCTACAAGGGTATGTAGATGCACTCTCTTTCCTTTCGTTGCTGGTTTCTCCATAGATAGATCTTGGTGACACGTAGGAAAATTTTAAATTTCTGCTACGTTCCCCAACACCCGCCACGCCGCTCGCCCCGCAGCTCGCAGCGGCTGCTTGCCCCGCCCGCCCGCCACGCCGCTCGCCCCGCAGCTCGCCACGGCTGCTCGCCCCGCCCGCCTGCCACCTTGTCCGCGCCCGCCGCGCGCCTGCTCGCCCAGCTCGTCGTTGAGGCCACCGGCGCAGGCCGTTGCGGTGCTCGCCGTCGCGCTTGAAGGCTGGAGCTGGGGCTGCTGCGGCGGTCGAGCACGGACGTCGGCCATGGCGGAGCAATTCCTCTGCGCCAGATCTGGTGAGGAAGAAGAAGGGAGGAGGAGGGGGGCGAGCCCGCGCCCTGGGGCCGGCGGCGGCGCTGGGCCGGGGCACTGCCCGTCGACCGGCTCGCTTGGTGGTGCTGCTGTTGTGCGCTTGGCTGTCCGCTTTGGGTCTTTTCTGCGCTGGGTGCATCGCGTGTCCGCCCCAAGTCCGCTAGGAGGACAGATGACCCATATGGACGAAAAACGGACAAAATCCGTGTCCGTTTGGGTCTCAACGTTGGAGTTGCTCTCACATACGGGCTAGCTTCTATACTTCATTTATTTCAAAAAAAAAAACTTGTACTGTATGTAGTTCATTCCAGCCCTAGCTCACAGTGAGAAAAATGAAAAATCACAGCAAACACCGAGCTGCCCACCTCCGCGAGCAACACGTGTCCACCTCCGCCTGAGGCAAACATGAGTGGAATACTGACGGGACGACAAACCAAGGGCTCAGCGCGCCCCACCTCTACGCTGCGCGCGGCCCGGCGGCAGCATGGGTTCTTCGGCAGGTACGGGCGCTCGCCGGTGGTCCAAGCTCTCTTTGATCTGAGCTCCTGAGCCTCTGCGCACGCGGCCGAAAACAAGCACAAGCGGGGATCGTCAGCTGGCGACGCAGCAGCTCAGGCTGGGGCCCGGCCCGACTCCGGCCAGATCGACAAAGCCCAACCGGCGGGGCTCCTCGGCTCGTACGGACCGCCTGGCGCGTCGGTTTCGGTCGAACAGGGACGCGAGCGCGCCACCGCACGGCGGCGCTGCTGGTTGGACGCGGAGCCCGTCGAAATCATGGAGTCATGGACGCATCTGGACCGGCCGTACGATTCGCGTGCCCCCACCCTGCATTTGCCATTGCCTTTGCTGAGCTGCGAATCTGTTTTTTTTACGAATCTGGGATCTCTCGTCTCCCTTCCCAGCACCGCAAGACTAGTCGTCGCCTGCCCACGCTGGCCCGAGGCAGCCGTCATCCGGCGATAATATAGGGGTTTTCTACTTTCTTTTTACGTGAAAAAAGGAGAAATAACCAAGTGAACATTAAGAACATTGTCGGAAGTAAAACGAACATTAAGAACTGTTTGGTTGAAGCGCCAGGATCACAAGGAGTACAGAAGGTGAAGAACAAGGAGATTTTCTTTACACTTTAACCATATGTAATTATGTAGGTTGTACTCCCTCCGTTCTAGGAGTATAATACAAGAGCAGTGTCAAAAATGTTCTTATGTTATGAAAGGGAGGGAGTATCTTTAAATAAAAAATTGGGCAACTTGATTTTTCTGACCGTTGATTTTCGGTCAACATTCATGCTAACTTTTCTTGGCCTGAATTTTTGACTTGGTTATCCTCTTGACCGCCCCCTTCTCCTTGCGTCGGCCGCCCTTCCGGCACCGGGGGCCACCCCCCCCCCCTCGCTGGCCACCACTTCGGTGCCGGCTCCATCCCTCGATGGCTTCGTAGGTCTTGCTGAGCGCCTCCTCCTCGTCGTCTGGGTCCCCGATGCCATCCCCGCCCAGGCCGTCGTCGTCGGCCCCGAGGTCCTGGGCACGACCTTTGGCCCAATCGTCCAGGGAGCGGCCGGGGGGGGGGGGGGGGGGCTTCGCGTCGTGCGCCTCTGCCGGCCACCACGGCGTGGCAGACCAAGACAAGCCGACGCCGCCCACGGAGCCCTGGCTCCCCCGCTCCCCCACCAGCCCCGCGCCACCGGCTTTCGCCTACCTTGCCCACCTCCAGGTCACCCAAGACTCAAATTCCAGCCACCCTTTCATAGCCTCGGCTACAACTATGGAGATGACCGGCACATCTCGCGCGACTGCACAAACGAGATGGTCTGTGTCCGATGCAACCGCACTGGCCACATCGTGCGCGACTGCACGTGGAGGCGAACCTCGCCGCCGGTGGACATCCAGGCCCCTGTCCACCCACCGGCGCGCCTGCAAGCTACCCCAGATTCGCCCATTCTTCCCAGATGATTTCTTGGTCATCTGCGAGCACCTGTTCACCCGTCACCTCATGGTGGAGCGCGGCCGCGCACCGAGCCGGAACACTGCTGGTGTCTTCTCACTCTCAATCAAACCGTGGATGCGACAGGCATAGGCTACGGGCGCGAACACGCCCTTCCTAGTGCCGCTCACGCTTGTCGGCGTGCCTGGGCACGCGTGGACTCGCAGGACAGGCGAGGTTGTGCTCCAGGGCTGCGGCTTCGTGGAGCAGGTGGCGGAGCGCATGGTCGATTTTCGCTTCGAGGCTTTTTGGACCAAGGCCGAGGGCTTTTTTGACACGGTCACAGAAGCGTGGAACTCCACCCCATCCGTTGGGAACCCGTATATAATGTTGGATAACAAGCTAAGAGCGACAACTAATAAACTGCAAAGCTGGAGCGATAGGTGAATTGGCAACATCAAACTACAAATCTCCATAGCTTTGGAGATCATCGCGCGATTGGACGTGGCCATAGACATGAGGCAACTAACTGCTGGGGAAATCGCACTAAGGAGAACCTTGAAACACAAACTACTTGGCTTGTGCTCACTAGAGCGCTCCATAGCACGGCAGCGATCTAGAATGCTTTACGTGCGCGAGGGGGACGCCAATACCTCATTCTTCCAGCAGCATGCACGCCACCGGACTAGGAAAAACATGATTCTCACTCTCAAGCATAATGACCAGATCATCACGAGCCAGGAGGAGCTGACCGAAGTGGTGGACAACCTCTATGACGACCTCTTCAGACACGCGTCGGTGAGGGCACACTCCCTGGACCTAGACAAATTGGAAATGTCGAGCAAGCAACTGGAGCACGTGGAGAGGCCGTTTCTGGCACAAGAAGTGAAAAGGGTAGTAAAAGCGATGCCACTTGACAAGGCTTCGGGGCCGGATGGATTCACCAGCAGGTTTTATGCTATATGTTGGCACATCATCAAAGACGATATCATGCGTGTTATGGACATGTTCCACTACAATGACATGAGAGGCCTCGGTGCAATAAACAAGGCCATAGTCACTTTACTACCCAAGAGGGTTGGCGCCATAGAACGAAAAGACTTCCGACCGGTGAGCCTAGTCCGCGGAGCCATCAAGATCTTTGACAAGGTACTTGCGGACAGACTTGCGGAGGAGCTGCCAACCATTGTGGGAACACACCAGAGCGCTTTCGTGAAAGGAAGACTACTGCATGACAACTTTATGTTAGTCCAAAGCACGTTGCGTAGGCTCCATGCTATTAAAGAATCTTCAATCATGCTAAAGCTAGACATCACCAAAGCGTTCGAATCGGTATAATGCCCATTCCTAAATGAGACGATGACACAGCTCGACTTCGGTAGAAAATGGGTGTCATGGATCTGTGGACTGCTAGGAACCACAACCACTAAGATTACAGTCAATGGTATACTGATACGTCTCCGTCGTATCTACTTTTCCAAACACTTTTGCCCTTGTTTTGGACTCTAACTTGTATGATTTGAATGGAACTAATCCGGACTGACGCTGTTTTCAGTAGAATTTTCATGGTGTTGTTTTATGTGCAGAAAGCAAATATTCTCGGAAAGTCCTGAAACTCCACGGAACACCTTAGAAAAAACAATAAAAAATCCTCGCCAAAGATGAAGACCAGGGGGCCCACACCCTGTCCACGAGGGTGGGCGCTAGGGCGCGCCCCCTACCTCGTGGGCCCCCTGGAAACCCTCCGACGCCAACTCCAACTCTATATATTGGCTTTCGGGGAGAAAAAATCAAAGAGAAGAAATCATCGCGTTTTACGATACGGAGCCGCCGCCAAGCCCTAAAACCTCTCGGGAGGGCTGATCTGGAGTCCGTTCGGGGCTCCGGAGAGGGGGATTCATCGCCGTCGTCATCATCAACCATCCTCCATCACCAATTTCATGATGCTCACCGCCGTGCGTGAGTAATTCCATCGTAGGCTTGTTGGACGGTGATGGGTTGGATGAGATTTATCATGTAATCGAGTTAGTTTTGTTAGGGTTTGATCCCTAGTATCCACTATGTTCTGAGATTGATGTTGCTATGACTTTGCTATGCTTAATGCTTGTCACTAGGGCCCGAGTGCCATGATTTTAGATCTGAACCTATTATGTTTTCATGAATATATGTGAGTTCTTGATCCTATCTTGCAAGTCTATAGTCACCTACTATGTGTTATGATCCGGCAATCCCGAAGTGACAATAATCGGGACCACTCCCGGTGATGACCATAGTTTGAGGAGTTCATGTATTCACTATGTGCTAATGCTTTGTTCCGGTTCTCTATTAAAAGGAGGCCTTAATATCCCTTAGTTTCCAATAGGACCCCGCTGCCACGGGAGGGTAGGACAAAAGATGTCATGCAAGTTCTTTTCCATAAGCACGTATGACTATATACGGAATACATGCCTACATTACATTGATGAATTGGAGCTAGTTTTGTGTCACCCTATGTTATGACTGATACATGATGAACCGCATCCGGCATAATTATCCATCACTAATCTGGTGCCTACGAGTTTTCCTTATACTGGTTCTCGCTTATTTACTTTCCCGCTGCTACTGTTACAATCACTACAAAATACCAAAAACATTACTTTTGCTGTCTTTACTTTTGTTGCCGCTACCACCACTATCATATTACTTTGCTACTGAACACTTTGCTGCAGATACTAAGTTTCCAAGTGTGGTTGAATTGACAACTCAGCAGCTAATACTTGAGAATATTCTTTGGCTCCCCTTGTGTCGAATCAATAAATTTGGGTTAAATACTCTACCCTCGAAAACTGTTGCGATCCCCTATACTTGTGGGTTATCATATACCAGGGAGGAGCATATACACCTATCAAGGGCTACGCCAGGGGGATCTGGTATCTCCAATGCTTTTCATCATGATCATGGAACCCCTCAAGAAATTTTCGACCTTGCCACGACCCGAGGCCTACTTTTCCCTCTGGCAAGAACATGAATAAGGCAAAGTATATCTATGTGAAAGGATCGAGAAGAGGTGTCTAGAGGGGGGGTGATTGGACACTAAGTGCCAAAAGTTGCAGTTTTTAATATTCTTAAGTTTAGGTGGAGTTTAGGCACAAGTTTAACACATACAATACATATCAAACAAGCATGCAATGAGTATATGAGCAGCGGAAAGTAAAGCATGCAACTTGCAAGAATGTAAAGGGAAGGGTTTGGAGTATTCAAACGCAATTGGAGACACGGATGTTTTGGCGTGGTTCCGATAGGTGGTGCTATCATACGTCCACGTTGATGGAGACTTCAACCCACGGAGGGTAACGGTTGCGCGAGTCCACGGAGGGCTCCACCCACAAAGGGTCCACGAAGAAGCAACCTTGTTTATTCCATCACGACCGTCGCCCACGAAGGACTTGCCTCACTAGCGGTAGATCTTCACGAAGTAGGCGATCTCCTTGCCCTTACAAACTCCTTGGTTCAACTCCACAATCTTGTCGGAGGCTCCCAAGTGACACCTAGCCAATCTAGGAGACACCACTCTCCAAGAAGTAACAAATGGTGTGTTGATGATGAACTCCTTGCTCTTGTGCTTCAAATGGTAGTCTCCCCAACACTCAACTCTCTCTCAGAGGATTTGGATTTGGTGGAAAGAAGATTTGAGTGGAAAGCAACTTGGGAAGGCTAGAGATCAAGATTCATATGGTAGGAATGGAATATCTTGAGCTCAACACAAGTGTAGGTGGTTCTCTCTGAGAACATGTGTATTGGAAGTGTAGATGCGTTCTGATGGCTTTCTCCACGAATGAAGAGTGGGTGGAGGGGTATATATAGCCTCCACACAAAATCTAACCGTTACACACAATCTGCCAAACTCGGTGGGACCGAATCGTTAAACTCGGTCGGACCGATTTAGCAAACCTAATGACCGTTAGGATTTTCGGTGGGACTGAGATGCAACTTGGTAGGACCGATATGGTTAGGGTTTGGGCATAACGTAATCTCGTTGTGACTGATTACACAAACTCGGTGGGACCGATTTTGGTAATAAGTTAACCAGAGAGTTGGTCAGGCAAACTCGGTGGGACTGATTACACAAACTCGGTGGGACCAATTTTGGTAACAAGCTGACCAGAGAGTTTGCATTGTAATCTCGGTAGTACCGATTGCTCAAACTCGGTGAGACCGATTTTGGCAATGGACATACACAGTGAGATTTCAATCCCATATCAGTGAGACCGAGATCCCTATCGGTGAAACCGATTTGCTAGGGTTTGTGGCAGTGGCTATGACAAGTGAAACTCGGTGGCGCCGGATAGAAAAAATCGGTGGGGCCGAGTTTGACTTTTGGTTTAGGTCATATGTGGATGTGGGAAGATATTGAGGGTTTTGGAGCATATCACTAAGCACATGAAGCAAGAGGCTCATTAAGCAACACCTCATCCCTCCTTGATAGTATTGGCTTTTCCTATAGACTCAATGTGATCTTGGATCACTATAATATAAAATGTAGAGTCTTGATATTGAAGTTTGAGCCAATCCTATGTCCTTAGCATCTTGAAGGAGTTCCACATCCTTTAGTCCATGCCACTTCATTGTTGAACTTATCTGAAACATACTAGGTAAAAGTGTTAGTCCAACAAGAGATATGTTGACATTAATTACCAAAACCACCCAGGGAGCACTTGTGCTTTCAATCTCCCCCTTTTTGGTAATTGATGACAACATACATCAAAGCTTTAGATAAAAATATAGAGAATAGCAAGTAAAGCTTTGGAAAGACATGTAACATGCATAGGCTCCCCCTACATGTATGCAATCATATGAATATTGAATATAGGAGCATGTGAATGCATAAGCATGACAGAGTAAGCAATGTGTTACATGTATCTTGGCTATATGCATCAGAGCAAATGGTGTGAGTATAAGAAGTGTACCTTCATGCTCATGAGTCCTTCTTGCAAACAGTATGTACATCAGCAAGAACTTCTCATTCACATGACGGTGATGCATATACTTACCTTGTGGTCTTGAGTTGGCTTAGAATGGGATGAACCTGCGCAAACAAAGTTAGATAACATAGATACACCTACTGACCAGAGCAAACAAGAGAAACCACAAGAGAACCAAGACTGGGATGACATGTAGAGTGAGTACTAAGTACTACATTGGATATAGACATGTCCCCAAAGATAAAAATATGCAATAAGATCATAGGTTTCCTTCCCTTAGATGTCTTCCTCCCCCTGAATCTAACATGAGATATTGGAAGAAGATAGGGAACAGAAATTCAGAGCAATAGAAAATAAACAGCAGAGCTTGAGCTAAAGCAAGCAAACAAGTAAATATGTCTTTCCCCTCTTAAAGACATGTGACATCTTCTCTCCTCTTGAACACCAAGCATTTGGGGTCATTGATGATATTACTTCCTCTCCCCCTGAGTATTGTCTTTTTCTCCCCCTATAGGAAAGATTAAGCTTTGATGTGATCTCTCTCTCCCCCTTCGACATCAATTTCCAAGAAGGGTCTTCTGGACATGTGATACAAATGGGTTGGTCCTTGAGTCACAGAGCAAAGCAGCATGTGTAACATGATGCTGGTAGAGGACAAGAATCATTGAGTGGAGTTGGAGCAAAATAGAAATCAGGAATGAGTGGCAAGTTGGTTTTCCTGTGATGAAATCGGTGACTCCGAGTTGTGTGCTTCGGTTGCACCAAAAGATTTCGGTTAGACCGAAGGAAACGAACCGGTGTGACCGAGTTCATCAGAGTGGAACCACTTGTCATCTCAGCTCACTAGACAAGTAAGATCTCACAAGGATTTGCAAGGAATTAACTGAGCAATGAATTGGATGCAGAAAATGCAAAACAAAAAGAAAAGAAAAGAAACTTAAAGATCTAGATGAAGTTTTTTTTGTGTGTGAAAAAGGGGAAACAAATATGCAAGGGAGAAATGAAATAACACAGAAAATAACACAAGAGAACTTCATCTAGAATTGGGCGGCGACAAAGTCACCTATGTTAGAGTATATTGACTTAGGAGTCAAGTGAGAGCACTTGATCATAGGTCATACTCATCGTTTAAGCTCAAAATGGGATTACCATTTTTTGTTTAAGCATCTTGATGTATTCACATCTTGTCGAGTTGCTTTGGCTCATGACTTGGAGTAAAGCTTCTCTAAGATGGAATAACATACCTTGGGTGGTGGTATCGATCTTGCTCATGTAGTTGAACTTGTGTGGGTAGCTCAAGGTTGATGTAGTTCATCAAGAGTTGGGAGCACCACTTGGAGTTTGAGTTCATCTACCTACATGGGTTAGTCTTGCAAGGAAGAGCACTTGTGTATCCAACATGAAAATTACAGGATTTAACATAGAATTTGTCAAAGGATATGTTTGAATGGCTTCGTGCTTCCTTGTCTTCGACCACCATTGAGTAGAGACTTGGTGATGTAGAGATTGCTCAAGATGTGAGTGAGTTGCAATCTCATAGATTTAGATTCAACCAAGTACCTACACAGGTTAGATAACATGCAAGGTACAAATATATCCAAGACATATGAATAGCATCATAAGAGCAATATCAAGGATTAGTCATAGGCTCATGCCTCACATGTATCAAATGGAGTTCCTACTCCAAGTTTGAAGCATCAATGATGTTCAATTCACCTCTTAACCTGCAAAACACTTTCTCATCAAGTGGTTTAGTGAATATATCCGCCAATTGCTTATCGGTGCGAACATGCTTAAGGTTAATGCCCCCTTTGGCAACATGATCTCGAATGAAATGATGACGAACTTCAATGTGCTTAGTTCGAGAGTGTTGCATGGGATTGTGAGCAATCTTAATAGCACTTTCATTGTCACATAGCAATGGAACATGTTTCACATATATCCCATAATCTTTAAGAGTTTGGGTCATCCAAAGTAATTGAGCACAACATGAACCAACGGCAATGTATTCCGCTTCGACGGTGGATAAGGATACCGAGTTTTGTTTCTTGGAAGACCAAGACACTAGAGATCTACCAAGGAATTGACAAGTACCCTAAGTGGACTTTCTATCAACCTTGTCTCCGGCATAGTCCGAATCGGAGTAGCCAACAAGATCAAAAGAGGACCTCTTAGGATACCAAATGCCAAAATTTGGTGTATGGATTAAGTATCTCACTATCCTTTTCACAGCCTTAAGATGATATTCTTTCGGAGCAGCTTGATATCGTGCACACATGCACACACTTAGCATAATATCAGGACGAGTGGCACATAGATATAACAATGAACCAATCATAGAGCGATAAACTTTTTGATCAACCGGTTCACCATCTTTGGTCAAATCAAGATGTCCACTAGTGGGCATGGGTGTAATCATACCTTTGCATTCTTGCATATTGAACTTCTTGAATAAGTCTTTGGTGTACTTCGTTTGTGAGACAAATTTACCTTCCTTAGTTTGCTTGATTTGCAAACCGAGAAAGAATTTGAGTTCACTCATCATAGACATCTCAAACTTCTCCGACATTAGGTTTCCAAACTTCTCACTAAAATGAGGGTTAGTTGAACCAAATATGATATCATCAACATAAATTTGGCACACAAATAGTTCTCCATCGACCCTTTTAGTAAAAAGAGTAGAATCAATTTTACCAATTTCAAAGCCTTTTTCAGTAAGGAATTTTGTCAAGCATTTATACCATGCTCTAGGAGCTTGTTTAAGACCATAAAGGGCTTTGTGAAGTTTGTAAACATGATTAGGTTTCTTAGGATTGACAAAGCCGGGGGGTTGCTTAACATAAACTTCCTCCTCAATTTTGCCATTTAGAAAAGCACTTTTAATGCCCATTTGGTACAAGGTGATATCATGGTTATTAGCATAGGCAAGTAAGATGCGAATGGACTCAAGTCTAGCAACGGGAGCATATGTCTCACCATAGTCCATACCTTCAACTTGTGTATAGCCTTGGGCGACGAGACGTGCTTTGTTGCGAACCACTTGTCCATCTTCATCTTGCTTGTTGCGAAACACCCATTTGGTACCAATGATGTTGTGGTTGTTGCTGGGCTTCTCGACCAATGTCCATAATTGATTTCCCTCAAAGTTGTGTAGCTCTTCATGCATAGCGTTTATCCAATCCGGATCCTTCAATGCTTCTTCAACCTTCATGGGTTCAATTTTAGAAATGAATGAGTAATGTTCACAAAAGTTAGCCAAACGAGTTTTAGAGCGAGTGATTCTCCCGGTTTGGATATCATTGTTGATTTGCTCCATGGGATGATCTTTAGCAATTCTTGCTCGAACTCGTGAAAGATTTTGCTTGGGTCTTGGTTGAACATCTTCTTCATCTTGTTCTTCTTCTTGGCCTTCTTCATTGTTAGCGTTGTCGTTCTCTTGACGTGGTGAGAAGGAGGTTTTTGACATTCGTCTTGGTGCACTTCCTCGTTTTCTTCATCTTGGTGTGTCCCACTTGTGGATGCTTCCGTATCAACTCTTGGTTCACCTTGTCGTGAGGTAGAAGCTTCCACTTGGACGGACGAGGTACTCTCCTTCATTTCCGTTGGACGAATCTTGCCAATGGACAAGTCTTGAATTGCTTCCGAAGGGTCTTTGTCTCCTACATCAATTGGCAATTGCTCTATTTGCGAGCCGTTAGATTCATCAAACTTCACATCTACCGTCTCTTCAACCTTTCGGGTGAAATTGTTGTAGACACGGTAAGTGTGAGAGTTTGAGCCATAACCAAGTAGGAAACCTTCATGAGATTTAGGAGCAAATTGACGATGCTTATCAAGAATGTAGCACTCTGAGCCGAATACTCGAAAGTATCCAACTTGGGGTTTGTTACCGGTGAGGAGCTCGTATGCCGTCTTGCCGAGTAGCTTGTTAAGATACAAGTGATTTGTTGCATGACAAGCTGTCTCAACCGCTTCCGCCCAAAAGTGCTTTGGCGTTTTGTACTCATCAAGCATCGTTCTTGCCATCTCGATAAGAGTCCGGTTCTTCCTCTCAACAACTCCATTTTGTTGAGGTGTGTACGTAGCCGAGAACTCGTGTGAAATCCCTTCTTCGTCAAGAAAGGTGTCCACATTTGCGTTCTTGAACTCCGTTCTTTTGTCGCTCCGAACCTTCTTGATCTTCACGTCAAACTGATTTTGGGCCTTCCTAGCGAAGTTTTTGAAGATCTTTTGGACCTGCGACTTGTCATCAAGAAAGAACACCCACGTAAATCTTGAAAAATCATCAACTATGACTAGACCAAATGAGTTACCACCGAGACTCTTGTATGCATTTGGACCAAAGAGATCCATGTGAAGTAGCTCGAGTGGTCTTCTTGTGGTCATGATGTTCCTTGCGCGGTGACTTCCTCCAACTTGTTTCCCTGCTTGACAAGCACTGCAGAGTCTATCCTTGTCAAATACGACATCTTTTATTCCAAGGATATGATCACCTTTAATAAGCTTATCAAGACTTCGCATTCCAACATGACCTAGTCTTCTATGCCACAACCAGCCTTTAGAAGATTTAGCAATTAAGCAAGTTTTTGGTTGAGCCCTTTTAGTGAAATCAACAATGTAAAGATCTCCTCTACGTATACCGGTAAAGACCATTTTATGATTGTCTCTACGAAACACTTGGCAATCTACTTCAGTGAATAGGACATTGAAACTAAAATCCGCAAGTCTAGAAACTGAAAGTAAATTGTATCCAAGGGATTCAACGAGCATGACATTTTGTACGGAGCTATCGTGTGAGATGGCCTCCTTACCAAGGCCAACCATCTTACCCTTTGAATTATCACCAAAGGTGACATATTTTTGAGGGCCATTATTTTCAGCAAGCTCACGGAACATCTCTTCATCTCCGGTCATATGATCAGTACATCCACTATCAAGGACCCATTCCTTTCCTCCAGCCATGTAGCCACGAAGATTTGCCATAAGACCAAAATGCCCCATTGCATCATCAAGATCATAGTCACTATCATCATCTTCATCATAGTATCCATGTTCAACATCATCTTGTGATTGATCACTTCCTAGAGAGGGTAATTCATTAGATAAATGATCATCACAATGGTTACCTTTATGAATTCTAATAGCTTCGGATATGATATCGCTAATGATTCCAACGTTTCCTTTAGCATGCATGAGATTGGTAACCTCAAACAGACAATCACCAAAATTAGGATCACTAGAATTCATCTTACTCAAAGCAATAGACTTATGAAGAATTTTGTCTAAATTCTTTAGGGAATAATCGGGAAATCGTTCCTCAAGAAATTTCCATTTAGTATAGGCACAATTAAGAGTAGGAAAACTAGCAATCAAATTTTTGGGCAATCCTCTAATGATGAGCTCAACAGTTCTAAGATTGCGAATCATGTCAATATCTTCATCTAGGGTAGGGTGCAAAGGATCAATATGAGGTGCACAAGGACTAGCAATGTACTTGTTCAAATGATATTCATTGAAAATCTCAAGCATTTCATTTTTCTGCTCATGAAAATACTCTCCATCAAGAATGGGCACTCTATGTCTAAGACTCCCTAAAGTAGACACATCCATCTTCCTCCAAAGGTGCTTAAACCAAGGCAATGGAGACCAAAGCTCTGATACCAATTGAAAGGATCGAGAAGAGGTGTCTAGAGGGGGGGGGGGGTGATTAGACACTAAGTGCCAAAAGTAGCAGTTTTCAATATTCTTAAGTTTAGGTGGAGTTTAGGCACAAGTTTAACGCATACAATACATATCAAACAAGCATGCAATGAGTATATGAGCAGCGGAAAGTAAAGCATGCAACTTTCAAGAATGTAAAGGGAAGGGTTTGGAGTATTCGAACGCAATTGGAGACACGGATGTTTTGGCGTGGTTCCGATAGGTGGTACTATCGTACGTCCACGTTGATGGAGACTTCAACCCACGGAGGGTAACGGTTGCGCGAGTCCACGGAGGGCTCCACCCACGAAGGGTCCACGAAGAAGCAACCTTGTCTATTCCATCACGGCCGTCGCCCACGAAGGACTTGCCTCACTAGCGGTAGATCTTCACGAAGTAGGCGATCTCCTTGCCCTTACAAACTCCTTGGTTCAACTCCACAATCTTGTCGGAGGCTCCCAAGTGACACCTAGCCAATCTAGGAGACACCACTCTCCAAGAAGTAACAAATGGTGTGTTGATGATGAACTCCTTGCTCTTGTGCTTCAAATGATAGTCTCCCCAACACTCAACTCTCTCTCACATGATTTGGATTTGGTGGAAAGAAGATTTGAGTGGAAAGCAACTTGGGAAGGCTAGAGATCAAGATTCATATGGTAGGAATGGAATATCTTGAGCTCAACACAAGTGTAGGTGGTTCTCTCTGAGAACATGTGTATTGGAAGTGTAGATGCATTCTGATGGCTTTCTCCACGAATGAACAGGAGGTGGAGGGGTATATATAGCCTCCACACAAAATCTAACCGTTACACACAATCTGCCAAACTCGGTGGGACCGAATCATTAAACTCGGTTGGACCGATTTAGCAAACCTAGTGACCGTTAGGATTTTCGGTGGGACTGAGATGCAACTCGGTAGGACCGATATGGTTAGGGTTTGGGCATAACGTAATCTCGGTGTGACCGATTACACAAACTCGGTGGGACCGATTTTGGTAATAAGTTAACCAGAGAGTTGGTCAGGCAAACTCGGTGAGACTGATTACACAAACTCGGTGGGACCGATTTTGGTAACAAGCTGACCAGAGAGTTTGCATTGTAATCTCGGTAGTACCGATTGCTCAAACTCGGTGAGACCGATTTTGGCAATGGACATACACAATGAGATTTCAATCCCATCTTGGTCAGACCGAGATCCCTATCGGTGAAACCGATTTGCTAGGGTTTGTGGCAGTGGCTATGACAAGTGAAACTCGGTGGCGCCGGATAGAAAAAATCGGTGGGGCCGAGTTTGACTTTTGGTTTAGGTCATATGTGGATGTGGGAAGATAGTTGAGGGTTTTGGAGCATATCACTAAGCACATGAAGCAAGAGGCTCATTAAGCAACACCTCATCCCTCCTCGATAGTATTGGCTTTTCCTATAGACTCAATGTGATATTGGATCACTAAAATATAAAATGTAGTGTCTTGATCTTGAAGCTTGAGCCAATCCTATGTCCTTAGCATCTTGAAGGAGTTCCACATCCTTTAGTCCATGCCACTTCATTGTTGAACTTATCTGAAACATACTAGGTAAAAGTGTTAGTCAAACAAGAGATATGTTGACATTAATTACCAAAACCACCCAGGGAGCACTTGTGCTTTCACTATGTTTGTAGACGATGTGATGAGATTCATCAAGCTGCAGGATGTGGAATTAAGGACTTGCTCGATAATGTTGTAGATGTTTGGTGAAGCATCATGCCTGAAGGTCAATCTCCTGAAGAGTGCGGCAATCCCCATTCGCTGCTCAAGTGATGACATAGCGACAGTCCAATCTACTATGATATGTTAGATTGGATCCTTCCCATGCAAGTACCTCGGCTTATCATTAACCCTCAGGAAGCAAACAATAGCGTAGCTGCATGATCTGGTGGACCAACTAGTCGCACACTTGCCCACTTGGCATGCATCATCCCTACCCAAAAGTGGGTGTCTAGTACAGTCGGTCTTGTGCGCGATCCCGATCCATGCGATAATGGCACTCAACATCCCGCCAATGACACTTAAGGCAATGGAGAAACCATGCAGAGGATTCTTGTGGTGTGGAAAAGACAAGGCCAATGGTGGAAACTGCACGATGGCATGGGACACCATATGCACACCGAAGTGCGCAGGAGGACTAGGACTACCAAACCTCGGGTGGTTAAACTGTGCTATATATGCAGGCAAGATGGTCGTGGTTGCAACGTACAAACCCCTCGCGGCCTTGGAGTGAATTGCAAATCAAGGTACCAAAGAATCCATGGAACTGTTCAGAGTGGCTGTCAGCACCACTATTGGTAATGGCCACACGACCTTGTTCTAGGAGGATTGTTGGATTCAGGGATACCAGTGGAAGAGCTAGCACTGGGATATACAAGGATGTGTCGAACAAAATCAGAAAGATGAGAACTGTAAAGGACGTGCTAGCACATGGTTCCTGGGTGCGTGACTTTGGCCTCAAGCTGGCGGAGGAGCAGCTGCTCGAGTTCTTCGATATATGGGACCGCACGACCATGGTTCAGCTATACAATGCGATCCCAGATACAATAACATGGGCGTGTGAGAAGGACGGATGTTTCTCAACAAGATCAACATATGCCGCCAAGTTCTGGGGGAAGGAAGTATCCCTGACAGCAAAATTTACTTGTAAATCGCGAGACCCCTCCGATGCAAATTTTTCTCCTGGCTAGCCATCAAAAGTAGGTGTTGGACGTCCGATCGCCTAGCGCGAAGGGGACTCCCCCACCAGGACAAGTGCCCATTTTGTGATCAACACGACGAGATGATCAACCACTTACTCCTACAGTGTGTCTTTTGAGGACAAATGTGGACGATAATAGGCATGACGATGGAGTCACCCACGTACGCGCCCACCCAACTGGACGTCCTGACAGACTAGTGCACCAACAGGACAAGCGACCGGCATTCGGAAAAGGACAACAGAACAATGACCATGCTGGGTATGTGGACACTATGGAAGCACCAGAACGCAATTGTGTTCGACGGTGCAACACCCTCCTTACATCGGGTCGTCGAGATCATACACATGGAGTGTAGGAACTGGAAGCGAGCGGGTTTAATCAAAGACGACCTCGACCATTTCATAGTGGAGCTAGCTAGGTGGATTTGCATGAGAGATGAGTAGGCCAACTAGCCCGGTTGTGGCTAGGCAGAGTAGTGCTTGCATGTAATTATATGTAACACTACTTGTGGAGGGTTTCTTTCATCCCTTTCTCTTCATTAATAGATGATATGCACACTCATGCATATTCCAAAAAAAATTGACTTGCCCCTCTTTGGGGTAAGCCAATTTTCTTATTAGGCTTGAAGCTCGTTACCCGTTGTCTATTTTTTTCAAACATGAGAACTACATATGTGTATTACATGATCGGGAAAGTTACCGGTGACCCGTTACCACTCATCCGTGCGGCAAAACGTAATTTATGTGTAAATTGTGTGCAAATCTTGTCATTATTTTTTCTATTTTATTTTTTCTTTCATCTTTAAGGTTAGAGTGAATTCCAGTTTTTACCCCCTAATTTAGCATTTTTGACATTAGTTACCCCATTTAACAAATTTTCATCCAGATTACCCCATTTAGTGACAATATTGTCTGTTTTTACCCCTTTTAATTTTTAAGAGCCTTCTAGATCGTGTTTTACTCAAGAGAGACTCAGTGCCCAAACATACATTTCTATTATAACAAAAAAAATCCCATACTAATATGTTAATAACTGGTAGTACTAATTTTCAATGGACACACATCATTGGAGCCCAACTAAAAAACACATGGTCGACAATAGCACGGCAGACCTGTAAAATAGAATGTGATGTTTTAGTTTCATGATCTCCCAAAGCATAAAATAAATGCGTCCTCTGATGTTTTGCATCAAGGAAGAAAACTAAAATATCATCACATTAAACTTACAAAACACACACAATGCAAAATTGAACGTACTGTCCAAATGAATATTTTTGCCAGCTGTGCTGTCGAAACCTCGAGACGTCTGTCCATCTTTTTTGGGAATGCTCGGTGTCACTGCAAAATGAAAACATATCAGTACATGGATGGGCTGCAACACTCTTTATCCTACAACCTGGCCACCTGGACTCGGCGGTCGGCGCAGTACATGAAGAGAGCGGAGGATAGATACTGTAAGGGCATGAAAGCGGTGATGATGATTGTGGTCTAGGAGGTGTGGCTGGAGAGAAACAAGAGAGTTTTCAACAGGAAAATTGCTCCGGTTAACAGCTTGATCCAAATCATTAGGGTAACCTTGGGGCAATGGAGAATTGCTGGTGTGAAGTGCTTACAACACCCATTTGGGATCCCGGCTTATCATCCCCTTTCTGGAGTCTGTCTCTTTCCTTTCATTTCTCTTCAGTCCTTGCCACCTGTTGGCGCTTGTAAATATCTCTACCGTCTAATACAAATGGCCAGCGATTGCTGGAACTTAACAAAAATTTGAACGTACTTGATCACTCAAGATAAGTGTTTCCCTTTCCCGCGATGTGGTGCACACGTACACCTGACAGCCAGGAGAAAAAGAAAACGAGTGCTGCTCAACCAAGTGGCCGGTTCGGGCATTGGAAAAAAATGCCAAGAGGAATCTGATGGCACGGAGTTAATTGGCAGATCGCTCTCAAAAAAATTACGTGGGTAAAAACTGGCAAGACCTTTGCTAAATGGGGTAATCTGGATGAAAATTTGTTAAATGGGGTAATTTGTGTCAAAAATGTTAACATGAGGGGTAAAAAATGGAATTCACTCTTAAGGTTAATATCAATGCCACTATCCATTCTTTCTTGGAAAAACTTCATTTTTATTTTTTATGTGTAAGTAAACACGCAAGTACTATATAATATGTGTGTAAGCTATACTAGAGTGCGAAAATTTCACTATTCTATGTTTATTTTTAGCATATAACAAAAGGTGCAATTTCAGTACAAAGTTATCTGCAATTTTTGACCGGACAAAGACCTAGCATGATCAAACAACTCAACAAAAGAATTGGGAGCCCAGTTAACACCCAGCCATGACTGGGTGCAACTCGAGAGCAGAGTCGCTAAGTCACACCTGAAAAGAATATGATCTGAGTCCTCACACCCAGCATGCAAGGCACAAAATTCCAAAGCCGGCTATGTTTACGAATTTGGTCTGCAGTTAGAAGCCTTCCTGTGATAGCTTGGCAAAGAAAAAAAGTCAGAGGAATATGAGCATACCAAATGTCCTGAAACTTGTAAGTGGCGGAACCAGAAATCAGCCTATTATAAAGAGACTTAGCCGAGAAACCCCGGAAGCATAACAGGGCCAGATCACAGAATCCTTAGCCTCCAAAACCACAGGGAAGATAGCAGCGAGACTGTGCCATTCCTCCAATTCTACAGGAGACAGTACCTGATGAAACCCCAAATCCCAGTTATTGCAAGGGAAATCCGTAATGGAAATCTCAGGATTAGAACAATTAAGAAAAACAATAGGAAAAGACGAACAAAGCGGAGCATCACCGTGCCACCAATCAAGCCTAAAACGAATAGACTTGCCATCATGGAGGACAAACTTGACGTGAGCACAAAATTCATCAGCACTTTAACCAAATAACGCCAAAAGAGAGAGCCTCTAATAGCAGAGGCAAGCATAGGGCTAGAAGAGGGGAAATATTCAGCTTTAAGAATATCAAACCACAACGCCCTAGAGGAAGAGTTAAGAATCCTCTACCACCATTTTTATGATCAGATATCAAGAACATGGTGCAGGAAGAAAGACAAGCATTAATGAGACAAACCCTACGAGCAGATGAATTATATCTGCTACGTCTGGGCATGACCCTATTGCCAACCTTTAACATGATAGCGGAAAATCTCTACAATGCAGCTTGAGAGAGGAAATCAGAATCCCTAAGTATTTAAAAGGGAACGAGCCAAGCTGACAATTCAGGAGATTGGTAACCTCCTCCGCCTCAACGGCCGAGCTACCAGAAATGAGAACCTCGACAAATTAATTTTAAGACCGGACAAGGCTTCAAAGTAGAGAGTAGGAATTTCAAATTGGCGATACACGAATCATCGTTTTCGGCAAGGATGATCGTATCATCTGCATATTGGAGGTGAGAAAGGCCAGGTGATATAAGATTAGAGCTGACAGGAGTGATATGACTAGCCGCGGCAGCGCGAGTCAAAATACAGGAGAGAGCATCGACAACAAATTTTAACAAGGTAAAGGTATCAGTTTGGTGGAAGGACAGGTTGTTTCAAACGCTAGGCTCCCCCGCTCCCCTGCTTGCGCCGCTCCCCCGCTCCCGCCCCCAGTCGGTGGCCACTACGACCCCGGCGTCCACGCTCTCGCCGGCGCACCCGCTGGCTGCGGCCATGGCCTCACCCTCTCCCTCCCATGGACATGGGCGGACCCGGGAGCTTCGCTGGCGAGATGTTAGCCGGTCGGCTCCCCGGCCTCGCCCCGCCCCGTCTCCTACGCCCAGGCAGTGGTCCTTCCCCCTTCGCCTTCCCCTCCGGCCGCCCGTCCCCGTCCACGCTCGGAGATCCACCGCGTATCTCCGGTGGAGGAGCCTCTGGATCTGCCGGCGGGCTAGACGGAGGTCTGCGGCCGTGGACGTGACCGTCGTCCCCGCTGTAGGATCGGAAGTATGCCTAGAGGGGGGTGATTAGACTACTTGACCAAATAAAAATCTATCATTTTCCCAATTTTAGTTCTTGGCAGATTTTAGCAATTTTAACATAAGTCAAGCAATCTCACACGATTCAAGCAAGCATGCAAAAGAGTTTATGAGCAGCGGAAAGTAAAGCATACAACTTGCAAGAATGTAAAGGGAAGGGTTTGGAGGATTCAAACGCAATTTGAGACACGGATGTTTTTGGCGTGGTTCCGTTAGGTGGTGCTATCGTACATCCACGTTGATGGAGACTTCAACCCACGGAGGGTAACGGTTGCGTGAGTCCACGGAGGGCTCCACCCACGAAGGGTCCACGAAGAAGCAACCTTGTCTATTCCATCATGGTCGTCGCCCATGAAGGACTTGCCTCACTAGCGGTAGATCTTCACGAAGTAGGCGATCTCCTTGCCCTTACAAACTCCTTGGTTCAACTCCACAATCTTGTCGGAGGCTCCCAAGTGACACCTAGCCAATCTAGGAGACACCACTCTCCAAGAAGTAACAAATGGTGTGTTGATGATGAACTCCTTGCTCTAGTGCTTCAAATGATAGTATCCCCAACACTCAACTCTCTCTCACAGGATTTGGATTTGGTGGAAAGAAGATTTGAGTGGAAAGCAACTTGGGGAAGGCTAGAGATCAAGATTCATATGGTAGGAATGGAATATCTTGAGCTCAACACAAGTGTAGGTGGTTCTCTCTCAGAACATGTGTATTGGAAGTGTAGATGCGTTCTGATGGCTTTCTCCACGAATGAAGAGGAGGTGGAGGGGTATATATAGCCTCCACACAAAATCTAACCGTTACACACAATCTGCCAAACTCGGTGGGACCGAATCGTTAAACTCGGTCGGACTGATTTAGCAAACCTAGTGACCGTTAGGATTTTCGATGGGACTGAGATGCAACTCGGTAGGACCGATATGGTTAGGGTTAGGGCATAACGTAATGTCGGTGTGACCGATTACACAAACTCGGTGAGACCAATTTTGGTAATAAGCTAACCATAGAGTTGGTCAGGTAAACTCGATGGGACCGATTCGGTCTTTTCGGTGAGACCGAAATGTTACGGAAGGGAAACAGTGAGTTTACATTGCAATCTCGATGGGACCAATCGCTCACTTCAGTTGGACCGAAACATTACGAAGGGAAACAGAGAAATTGCAATCCCATCTCGGTGAGACCGAGATCCCTATCGGTGAGACCGATGTGCTAGGGTTTGTGGCAGTGGCTATGACATGTGAAACTCGGTGGCTCCGGATAGAAAGAATCGGTGGGGCCGAGTTTGACTTTAGGTCTGGGTCATATGTGGATATGGAAAGGTAGTTGAGGATTTTGGAGCATATCACTAAGCACATGAAGCAAGAGGCTCATTAAGCAACACCTCATCCCTCCTTGATAGTATTGGCTTTTCCTATGGACTCAATGTGATCTTGGATCACTAAAATATAAAATGTAGAGTCTTGTTCTTGAAGGTTGAGCCAATCCTTTGTCCTTATAATTTTGAGGGATCCACTTTCCTCATCCATGCCATGCCATCCATTGAGCTTTTCTGAAATATTCATCTTGGAATAATGTTAGCTCAATGAGCTATATGTTGTTAGGAATTACCAAAACCACCCAGGGATAGTTGCACTTTCAATCTGCCCCTTTTTGGTAATTGATGACAACATATAGATCAAAGCTTCGACAAATGATAATAAGAATGGAATATATCGTCGCTTTGAGAAGTATGTGATAAGTAAGAGCTCCCCCTAAATTTGTGCATATTTAAGATTTGCTTTGGACTGCAAATGCACAAAGAGTTAGGATCATGGGTTACTCTTCCATGTCACATACATCTTGGTGGAGCGCTCAAAATGATAAGAATTAAATGCATGCACTCATCACCAAGCAAAGTGAATGATCAACATAAAGATAAACTGATATCCAACAAGCATGAAGTGTAGCTTATGATCAAACACATGATCATCAATGTCTCACAAATTACGGCATAGTATCTCAAGCACTCAAAAGCAAATAAAGTTCAACCAAAAGGCAAGAGAGAACAAATGCAGACTCTCTCTCTCGAAGCCTATGATCTATACATTTTTATCCCCCTTTGGCAACAAGTTACCAAAAAGTTCAAAGAAAATGTATAGGACTAAACGGCTCTCAGGCTTGGTCTTCAGTTGGTGGAGTCCGGATAACGCCAAGGACGAAGGCTTTGGTAGAAGTGGTCGGAGCTGCTGGGGTAGGAGCTGGAGCTGGTGGAACTGAAGCTGTAGCTGGTGCAGAAGTGGTGGCTCTAGTGTTAGGAACTGACACTGCAGATGATCTCTGAGATCTGGGCACCCTGGCAAATGCATCAGTTGTGGTCTTGCCCTTCCTCTCCTGCATATCTTCTTGTAGTTGTTCCACAACAGACTGGACCTCTGTCACCTTCACATCTAGGTCATAGAACTTTTGTTCCATGATTCTTTCCAAACTCTCTTGGTTTTTAGTCAGGGTGGCCAGTCCTTTCTCAATCCTCAGAGTGGATGCTATCAGGTAACTGAGCTGCTCCTGCTTGTTCTTCAAGAAATACTCAGATGCCTCCTCTTGAGTTGGCATCCTGGCAGCTTTCTCCATCTTTGCGTTCTCCTTCTTTGCTTGAGCATGTGCAGATGATGGTTCATCCTTGTTCATGACAACCTGATTGTCTTCAAAGTCTGGATGGATAGGCAGGTGTTCCTTGTCCAGCAGATATGTGCCTATGCCCATCTTTGAGTTTATTAGCTCTTGAATTTATGGGGCATATCCACAGCTCCTCTTCTGATCAGCTGCTGTCCTCTTAATGGTCTCTACCATGAGCCTCATCACCTTGAACTTCTGTGGCACATCAAAAATGTGGAGCATGTTTATTGCATGGCCTCGGATCATCTTGTGATCACCTGACTTGGGCAATAGGGTATGCCTCAAAATCCAATTAATAGTGGGTAGCCCTGACAGAAGATAATGCACTGAGCCAAACTTGAAAGTATCAAGTGCCTTGTTTGGGATCTCCTTGTACATGTTGGACATGGAATTGTGATCCATCTTCTTCTTGGCATATATGTCCAGGTCATCTTCCTGCTCTTCTGGGGCATTGATGAGCTGTGCCCACTCAGCAACTATTGACTGATATCTGGTTCCTTCTGACATCCACACAATCCTGCCATCTGGATAGAAGTGTGCTGTGGAGTAGAATTGCATGATTAGCTCTTCATTCCACTTTGTGAGCTTCTGCCCAACAAAGTCCGCAACTCCACAACCCTTGAAGCTGTCATACACTCCAAGATAGTGCTCTTCATTTTCCTTGATGTATTCCCAATCTACCCATCTCATGTCACATACTATAGGCTTCTTATCTAGCAGCACTGTCTCATCGAAATCCTGTTGTTCCTTGGTGTGAAACTTGTAATCCACAACAGTTCTTCTCCTTGAAGCATATGGATCTGCTTCTCTCCACTTCTTCAGCCCTGAATCTCTTCTAATTTTCATGTCCTCAACCACAGATGAGCATCATTGTGGTCTGGGATCTTGGGCTTAAGCTTCCTGAGCACTTGACCTTCTTCTTCTTCAGCAATGTCAGGCACTGGGGCCTTGTTCTTTTCAGCAACAGATATGTTTCTGGTGTTTCTCTTTGGTGCACTCTTGGGCTTAGATGCAGCTTTGGGTGCTTCCTTGGGCTTGGATGCAGTAGCCCCTGACCTTATGGCATCTCCCATGAGTTTCTGTGCCTTAGGTGATGGTGCAGCAACCTCTTCTTCCTCTTCCTCATCTGAGGAATGCTTTTCAAACTCAGCCATTGGATCAACTTTCTTGCACCATTTGCCCCTTTTCCTTTCCTTCTTTTCCTTCACAGCCTCAACTTCTCCAGTTGACTTGGAGGGATTCTGAGAGGATGCTCTGGCTTTGGACATTGGTTGTCTCCCTGCTGCCCTTTTGATTTTCAGTCCTGGCTTTGTGGCTGCAGCTGAGCCAGACTCTTTCTTGAGCACCTTTCTCTTGGATGTGGCTTCCTCTTCTGCCACATAGTCCTCATCCTCTGATTCAGAGGTTCTCTTCTTGCTTGCTCTAGTGGCAGCTTTAGGCAGATTGCTTGGGGTGCTCCTGCTACCCTCATCAGAACTGCTAGAGGGACTAGTGCCCTCACTCAAATGAGCGTGCTCCTCAGATCTGTTCTGGCTATCTCTCTGATCAGACATGTTGAAGTTCAGACTGCTGACCTGTGAATAGTTTATAGATGAGATAGAGTGGATGAGCATAACAAAATGCAGAGATTTTTGCAAAAGAATGAGTCAAAAAGTTAGTTTTAGTTTTTCAAAGAAAGCATTTCGGATCGACCAATTTGCAAACTCGGTGATACCGAAGCAGCTATTGGAACCAAAACTAGTAAACTCGGTCAGACCGAGTCACAGTTCGGTGGCACCGAGACTGCTAGGGTTTCACAATGTCCTAAACTCGGTCTCACCGATTTGTAATTCTCGGTCAGACCGAGAACCACATGGGCAATGGCCGTGGCCGAATCGGTGGAACCGAGTTCCGCAACCCGGTGGGTCCGAGATGGTTTCGGCGGAAACCTAAACCTAAATTTTCGAATCTCAACTATTCTAAGGATTGTTTTGACTAGATATGAGTGTTTCAATCGTAGCAAGATTCGTAAAGAACACAATGTGCTAGGAATTGGACGGGGAATAGCACTGTGATCGAGTCCATACCCTAGTTCGGCGGCGGACTCGCTACAGCGGCAACGGCGGAGACGAAATTCCGTTGACGGCGGCGGAGACCAGCGACTGGAGGCGGCTGGCGACGAGGAGGACGATCCGGAGACCCAGGAGGCAGAGCGAGCTATGCGCGGGCGAAGAGGTTTCGGAGTAATTTCCAAAATTTTGCCCGTGAGTATATATAGCCCGACCCTGTCGGTGTGACCGAGTGGAACAACTCGGTGGCACAGAGATGCATAACTGTTGACAGTTATAGCAACTCGGTGTGACCGAAAAGTTCAAATCGGTTGCACCGAGGTGAAAACCTAGATCGACTTAGTGATCTCGGTATGACCGAAATGGAGGAATCGGTCAGACCGAAAAGCACAAAGAAGTTTTGGAAGTTTAAGTCTATGAAAAATCGGGGACTCCGAGTGCTCCTCACAGAGAGTGGTTTGAATCCGACTTGATCAAATTTTGTGATGTAGCATGAATAGAGTTTGAGACGAGAAAACATAGATAGCTAGAGAAGGTTCTTAGGCATTCTTGTCCATCCACTTGGCAAGGAAAGAAAAAATCCAATCAATCAAAACAACAAGTGGATGTCCTTGAATGAGTAAAATATGCTCTAAACAAGCTCACACAATAAAATGGCAATTGAAGTATGTGGCAAAGCATGCACAACCAATCTAGCATCTATCAAGCAATTGGCGATGACTAGGTCATCTATATATGAGTATATTGACTTAGAAGTCAAATGAGAACATTTGATCATAGGTCATACTCATCGTTTAAGCACAAGTGGGGTTACCACTTTTACATAAAGCATTGTTGTGTTCACATCATTAGAGTTGCTTTAGCTCAATTCTTAGAGTAAAGCTCCCCCTAGATGTGATATCCCCCCTAAGAGGGATGAACTAACCTTAGGTTTTGTCGATGATGACTTCATGTAGATGTTGAAGATGTGGATGCTCAATGTTGATGTAGATCAATTGGAGCTATCCATTGGAATGAATTGCACTTTCAATACCTACATGGGTTAGTCCCACAAGGAACAAACAAGGATATCCATAGACATAGAGTGATGCACACACAAGATGATGTCTATGAAAGCTTTTAGGTTACCTTGTCCCTTGACTTACCAACAAGAGGGTTTTTGACTCCTTGAACTAGTGCAAGATGTGGAAGTTGATTGCACTTGTTCTTTCCAAAATGATAAAAGTGAAGTATGTTGGCGGAGTCACCCTCAAGAACTCTCTAGTTCTTCTTCTTTTGGATCCACACCATTTTGATGGGAATCCTTGGAGTTGTAGTCGTACTTGATGAAGTGGAACTTGAAGTAGTCTTGGGAATCCACTTGACTAAGGTCTTAGGAGCTTCTTCAAATGCATCAATTTCCTCTTGAAGCTTGTCCTTGCCTTTTTTGCTTGTAGTCTTGTGGTGGAAGATCATCTTGAGCTTATGTCCCTTTGAAAGAAGTAGGATCATACTTACCTTGTTGAGGAACAAACTTTGTCTTGGGTATTGATCTTCTTCCCACTCAACTCCATTGGCATTGAACTTTCGTTCAAAACCAACACCTTGATTCTTCCGGTGCCTTCCTTGCTTGCGTACAATTTCCTCGAATTGCTTACTCCCGGCAAGGCTCTTGTACACTCCTTTCTCTATAATTCCCTTCAATAGGCTATTTTCTTGCTCAAGTGTAACTTGGATAAGAGAATCATTAGTGGAATCAAGAGAACTACTAGAAGCAACAATATTGGATTTAACATGATCATTGTTACTACTAGAGGAAGAATCCTTTTTGTTCTTGTTACTAGACTTGACTTGAGGCATGTAAGTGGATAAGAGTAAACGCTTGGCAATGTAAGAAGAACTTTTCTTGCAAAGATCATCATTGATAGCTTTTAAGAACTCATGCTCTTGCTCAAGGTTGAGCTTTTCAAAGCGTAATTTCTCATGTGTTCTTAAAAGTTCTCGATGATCTCCTAAGATATTTTCATGAGCTAACTTAAGAGTGTTTAGTTCTTTAGTTAGAGCCTCAATCTTCGCCATATCATTGTCATTCGTTTTATCTTGATTAGCATGATTAATTGACGTTTCGTCATAGTATTCATCACTAGAGTTGTCAACAAGTAAATCATCATCACCTAACAAGTCATCTTCATCACTATTGAAATCAACATACTCGAGGTGTAATACCTTTGGGCCTTTAGCCATGAAGCATGTTCCAACTCCTTCATTTGGTGAGTCAAATATGTCGTAGGAGTTGGTTGACACAAGTGCTAGACCGACAACACCTTCATCTTGAGTATATTCGGAATCAGAGTGATAACTTCTTTCGGAGTGGTTGTCGGAGTCGGAGCCAGATACCCATTCACCAACATGAGCTTGATGTCTTCGTTTTGTGTAGCTCCGTGATGACTTTTCCTTTCTTTCCGAATCCTTGCTTCTCCGTGAGTATCTTCGTTCATAACGATCATCTCTACTCCTTCTTTCTCTAGATGGTGATTCCTCTCTTCGGCTTCTTCTTTTGGGAGAGTCTTCTCTTTTCTTGTAGGGAGCCGTACACTCATTGGAATAGTGTCCGGGTCTTCCACAATTGTAGCAGTTTCGCTCTCGACTAGAAGATCTTTTGTCATTGTAGGACCTTGACTTGGAGCTTCTATCTTTGCTTCTACTCTTGTAGAACTTGTTAAAGTTTTTCACCATTAAGCTTAATTCTTCATTGAAGATTTGCTTCTCACTTGATGAGGTGGGGGCTTCACATGAGGATTTGTAGGCACCACTTGATTTGTTGTGAAGTTCCTCTTTATCCTTGAGTGACATCTCATGAGCAACAATTCTTCCAATGACTTCTGTTGGCTTGAGATCTTTGTAATTGGGCATCATTTGGATCAATGTGCACACGGTATCATATTTTCCATCCAAGGCTCTTAGGATCTTCTTGATGATGAATCTATCGGTCATCTCTTCACTCCCTAAGCCGGCAATCTCATTTGTGATAAGAGCAAGCCTAGAGTACATTTCAGCGACACCTTCACCATCCTTCATTTTGAACTTGTCAAGTTGACTTTGAAGCACATCCAATTTGGATTCCTTGACGGAGTCGGTACCTTCGTGCATATCAATCAAAGTATCCCAAATTTCCTTTGTATTCTCAAGACGGCTGATTTTGTTGAATTCTTCAGGGCACAATCCGTTGAAGAGAATATCACAAGCTTGAGCGTTGTATTGTAGCATCTTCAACTCTTCCGCGGTAGCTTCACGGTTTGGTTCTTTCCCATCGAAGAAGTCACCTTGCAAACCAACACACACAATAGCCCAAACGGCGGGGTTATGTCCAAGAATATGCATTTTCATTTTATGCTTCCAACTAGCAAAATTAGTACCATCAAAGTAAGGACCTCTACGGTGATAATTTCCCTCGCTAGACGCCATACTCTCCTAGGTTGTGAAACCAAGGCTATGACCACCAAAAGCTATGGAAATCAATGCAAATGGAGACCAAAGCTCTGATACCACTTGTAGGATCAAAAGTATGTCTAGAGGGGGGGTGATTATACTACTTGACCAAATAAAAATCTATCCTTTTTCCCAATTTTAGTTCTTGGCAGATTTTAGCAATTTTAACATAAGTCAAGCAATCTCACACGATTCAAGCAAGCATGCAAAAGAGTTTATGAGCAGCGGAAAGTAAAGCATACAACTTGCAAGAATGTAAAGGGAAGGGTTTGGAGGATTCAAACGCAATTTGAGACACGGATGTTTTTGGCATGGTTCCGATAGGTGGTGCTATCATACATCCACGTTGATGGAGACTTCAACCCACGGAGGATAACGGTTGCGCGAGTCCACGGAGGGCTCCACCCACGAAGGGTCCACGAAGAAGCAACCTTGTCTATTCCATCATGGCCGTCGCCCATGAAGGACTTGCCTCACTAGCGGTAGATCTTCACGAAGTAGGCGATCTCCTTGCCCTTACAAACTCCTTGGTTCAACTCCACAATCTTGTCGGAGGCTCCCAAGTGACACCTAGCCAATCTAGGAGACACCACTCTCCAAGAAGTAACAAATGGTGTGTTGATGATGAACTCCTTGCTCTTGTGCTTCAAATGATAGTCTCCCCAACACTCAACTCTCTCTCACAGGATTTGGATTTGGTGGAAAGAAGATTTGAGTGGAAAGCAACTTGGGGAAGGCTAGAGATCAAGATTCATATGGTAGGAATGGAATATCTTGAGCTCAACACAAGTGTAGGTGGTTCACTCTCAGAAAATGTGTATTGGAAGTGAAGATCTGTTCTGATGGCTTTCTCTTCGAATGAAGAGTGGGTGGAGGGGTATATATATAGCCTCCACACAAAATCTAACCGTTACACACAATCTGCTAAACTCGGTGGGACCGAATCATTAAACTCGGTCGGACCGATTTAGCAAACCTAGTGGCCATTAGGATTTTCGGTGGGACTGAGATGCAACTCGGTAGGACCGATATGGTTAGGGTTAGGGCATAACGTAATGTCGGTGTGACCGATTACACAAACTCGGTGAGACCAATTTTGGTAATAAGCTAACCATAGAGTTGGCCAGGTAAACTCGATGGGACCGATTCGGTCTTTTCGGTGAGACCGAAATGTTACGGAAGGGAAACAGTGAGTTTACATTGCAATCTCGATGGGACCAATCGCTCACTTCGGTTGGACCGAAACATTACGAAGGGAAACAGAGAAATTGCAATCCCATCTCGGTGAGACCGAGATCCCTATCGGTGAGACCGATGTGCTAGGGTTTGTGGCAGTGGCTATGACATGTGAAACTCGGTGGCTCCGGATAGAAAGAATCGGTGGGGCCGAGTTTGACTTTAGGTCTGGGTCATATGTGGATATGGAAAGGTAGTTGAGGATTTTGGAGCATATCACTAAGCACATGAAGCAAGAGGCTCATTAAGCAACACCTCATCCCTCCTTGATAGTATTGGCTTTTCCTATGGACTCAATGTGATCTTGGATCACTAAAATATAAAATGTAGAGTCTTGTTCTTGAAGCTTGAGACAATCCTTTGTCCTTATAATTTTGAGGGATCCACTTTCCTCATCCATGCCATGCCATCCATTGAGCTTTTCTGAAATATTCATCTTGGAATAATGTTAGCTCAATGAGCTATATGTTGTTAGGAATTACCAAAACCACCCAGGGATAGTTGCACTTTCACCCGCCCGCGCCCGCGTCCTCCTTGTCGCGACCGCACTGCGCTCCGGCGAGATCTCGCTTCCCTGCGGCCGGCTGAGTGCCCGCGCTGCCTTAGCCCCTCCCCCTACCACCGCCCTGCTGAGTGCCGTCGTCATGTCCGTTGTCGGTGCTGCCGCCACTATGGCCACGTCGCTCGGTTCTGTTCAGCGCCGCGCTCTCACCTCTCTGGTTCGCCGCCTCACAAGCGGCCCCGCGCCCACTCCCCCGGGTCTTCTGCGGCGAGCATCGCCGGGCCCGGGCTCGGTCCATGTCATCCTCGCCTGCGACCTCGGCGTCCGCCTCCCTGCCCGTGGCTTCGTCACGGGTCTCCCTCCTACCACGGCGTCCTCACCGGCGCAGCGGTCTGGTTCGTCCACGGCAGCTCCCTCCCCGATGTCCAGCCATCCCTCCCTGCGGCCCGCGGCTGCGATTTGCTACCTTCCTTGTAGTGAGGAGATGACGGAGGCCGAGCTGGAGTTGCAGTCTGCGCTCGTGGCAACCGTGGCGGCATCTTCGTGGAGGAGATCTCCGCGGCGCTCATGGAGCGGTTCAACCTCCATCGCCGCGCGTTCTCCGTGCACCGCCACTTCCCCGATGACTTTCTCATCCGCTTCCGGACCAGGGAGGACCGTGCCCGGGTGGCGGCTGGCAGTCTCCGCGCCCTACGCTTTCGGTTGGTGTTTACCCCCTGGAGTCATCTCGCCGGCGGTGAGCCGGTGACCGCTCGTTTTCGGGTGCGCATCTCCATCCGTGGCATCCCCGACCATGCTTGGTCTCGTTCCGCCGCCGAATTCCTCCTCACGCCATTCTGCCTCATCGACGACCTGGCGCCTGAGACAAGCTCCGGCCAAGACATGTCGGAATTCCGCCTGTTCGCTTGGACTGCCAACCCCGACTGCATCCCGCGCTCGTCTGAGCTCCTCTTGCCGGCAGACGACGGGATTGATCATCGCGCCGACCCGGATCGCGTCTTTCCATTCGGGAGGTTGCTCATTCGCTTTCCGGTCTCCATCCATGTCGATGAGACTGAGGATTATCGTCTCCCAAGTCCTCCTCCGCCGCTGGACGCCGGCCTGGGCGGCCCGGACGCCCCCAATCGTGGTTGCCCCCGGTCCCAGGCCCATGGCCCCGTCGCCATGAGCATCCTCCCCACCGCCCGCCAGGCTGATCAGCCCACCGCCCACCACGCTCTGGTTCGTCTGGCGACCGGAGTTCTCGCCGTCGGTCGCTTCCTCACCATGGCTGGCATGGCATCCTTGGCCCTCACCCTTCCACCCATGTGCCCGTCACCAGGGTCCCGCCTGCCCTACGCATGTCCGACACGCCAGCTGTCCGGGTCCCACCTGCCCTACACCTGACGTGTCCTTCCTCGCCTTTGGACTTGGCGACGACTCGCGTGGGGCCATCCGCAACCGTTCAAACGAGCAGGGCTCAGGCACCGTTGGACCCATCTCCTTCCGTTCCTGCTGATCGGCGCTCGGCCAGTCCTGTCTCGCCGCGTGTCCTTTCCGCGGCTCCAGAAGCTTCTCCCGTCCACGCCCCAGATGTTGTCTTATCCCCCCCTAGCAGACTTGTCTGGTGGTGGCCCCTCCCCACAGCCAACCCCAGGAGTGCAGTCTGATTTGATTCCCGCAGCCCCCGAGACATGCCCTGATCTTGGGCCCGCGGGCTGTGCTCAGGATCAGGATGCGGAGGCACTTCTGCAGCTTGCACCGTCCGCTCCGGGCCCAGTGCTGACTCCTTCCCTGATCCACGCGGATCACGAGGACGATCCCGCCCCTGCCTCGAATCCCTCCACCCCCTGTTGAGCCTCGGGTTGGTGTGGTGGACCCCGCCCGCCATGCTAGCCCGCCCGCGCCCCAGAACGAGCCACGTTGCCCCTCCCCATGCATGGCCATGCATCGCTCTCCTGTTCACATACCGCAGCTTCAGAGCTTTTTCGCTTCCATATCTACTGCGGTTACCCCCGTTCTGCCCACCCCCGGTCCTCGTTGTGGCTGTTGCACAGTGCTACCTCTTGAGCACTGCGTTGGATTTCCCCAAAGAGGAGAGGATGATGTAGCAAAGTAGCGTAAGTATTTTTCTCAGTTTTTGAGAACCAAGGTATCAATCCAGTAGGAGGCCACGCTCGAGTCCCTCGTACCTACACAAAAACTATAGCTCCACGCAACCAACGCGATTAGGGGTTGTCAATCCCTTCACGGTTACTTGCGGGGGTGAGATCTAATAGAGTTGATAGATAATATTTTTGGTATTTTTGGTATAGAGATGCAAAGTGAAAAGTAAAAAGGCAAAGTAAAAAGCAAGCAATACTAAAGTGATGGAGATTAATATGAGGAAAATAGACCCAGGGGTCATAGGTTTCACTAGTGGCTTCTCTCAAGAGCATAAGTATTCTATGGTGGGTGAACAAATTACTATTGAGCAATTGACAGAATTGAGCATAGTTATGAGAATATCTAGGTATGATCATGTATATAGGCATCACGTCCGAGACAAGTAGACCGACTCCTGCCTGCATCTACTACTATTACTCCACTCATCGACCGCTATGCAGCATGCATCTAGAGTATTAAGTTAAAAACAGAGTAACGCCTTAAGCAAGATGACATGATGTAGGGGGATAGTTTCATGCAATATGATAAAAACCCCATCTTTTTATCCTCGATGGCAACAATACTATACGTGCCTTGCTGCCCCTTCTGTCACTGGGAAAGAACACCGCAAGATTGAACCCAAAGCTAAGCACTCCTTCCATGGCAAGAAAAACCAATTTAGTAGGCCAAACCAAACTGATAATTTGAAGAGACTTGCAAAGATAACCAATCATACATAAAAGAATTCAGGGAAGAATCAAATATTAGTCATAGATAGAATTGATCATAAACCCACAATTCATCGGTCTCAACAAACACACCGCAAAAGAAGATTACATCAAATAGATCTCCACGAGAGAAGGGGAGAACATTGTATTGAGATCCAAAAAGAGAGAAGAAGCCATCTGGCTAATAACTATGGACCCGTAGGTCTGAGGTGAACTACTCACACTTCATCGGAGAGGCTATGATGTAGTAGAAGCCCTCCGTGATGACGGCCCTCTCCGGCAGAGCTCCGAAAGAGGCCCCAAGATGGGATCTCGTGGGTACAGAAGGTTGCGGCAGTGGAATTAGGTTTTTGGCTCCGTTTCTGATCGTTTGGGGGTACGTAGGTATATATAGTAGGAAGGAGTACGTCGGTGGAGCTCCGAGGGGCCCACGAGGCAGGGGGCGCGCCCTAGGAGGGTGGGCGCGCCCCCACCCTCGTGACCGCCTCTTTTGTTCCTTGGAGTAGGGTCCAAGTCTCCTGGATCACGTTCCGTGAGAAAATCACGTTCCCGAAGATTTCATTCCGTTTGGACTCCGTTAGATATTCTGTTTCTCCGAAACTCTGAAATAGGCAAAAAACAACAATTCAAGGCTGGGCCTCCGGTTAATAGGTTAGTTCCAAAAAATAATATAAAAGTGGAAAATAAAGCCCAATATAGTCCAAAACAGTAGATAATATAGCATGGAGCAATCAAAAATTATAGATACGTTGGAGACGTATCACACAGTCCCGCCAAACTTCACTCCCCGTCAGAGCATGCGCATTGCCAAAGCGGATCGTGGCCTTGATCCGAGGCTAAGGCAAAGCGTGTTCTTCTCCTACGCTTGGGATTGCTGAAAGATGACGAACCGGTGTCTGATGCCATCCTGGATCGCTACTACAAGCTCTTTGAGCGGCATCTTGCGTCCGAGGTCGTGCGCGCTTTCGCGGATTTCTATGGGTGGAAACACCCTTAGTCGATCCTGGATGGGCTTGCCCCTCCCTCCCCACCGTCGTGCCAGGGTCACTGCCGTGTAGAAATCATTTTCATGGATATTAGCTTTAAAGTGATTTTATGGAATGTCCGGGGCCTTAACAACCGGGCTAAGCGTGTCGCCGTTCGATCTGTTCTTGCTTCCGTGTCCCCCTCTATTGTTTGTCTTCAGGAGACCAAGCTCTCCTCGGTCTCTGCAGCAGTCGTCTTCAAGACTCTTGGCAGTCCGTTCGACGGGTTTTTCTTCCTTCCGGCGACTGATACCTGGGGCGGAATCATTCTTGCTTGGCAGAGCAACCTGGTATCCCTTACCAACCCGGTGATCGGCAACCACCATGTATATGCTGCGGTGAGCTCCGTCAAGGGTGGCCCTCACTGGTGGCTCACTTGGGTTTACGGCCCCCAAGGTGACGACGCTAAGATGGATTTCCTTGAGGAGCTGGAAGATCTTCGTACTAGTATTGCCGGCCCCTGGCTCATTGGAGGAGATTTTAACATGATTACTTCGGCCGCGGACAAGAACAATAATCGCATCTCCGGGCGCACCATGAACCGCTTTCGGCGTTTTATCTCAGATCGTGGACTCTATGACATGTACATGCACGGACGGCGCTATATATACCTGGTCTAACGAGCAAGTTAATCCTACCCTCGTCCGCAATGACTGGGTGCTTTGCACTCCCTCATGGGAAACGGCTCAACCCCATTGCCTCCTCCGGTGTCTCTCGTCTGCGGCATCGGACCACTGCCCCTTGCTCCTGGACTGTGCCTTTTGATCCCCGGGAGGTCGGCGCTTCCACTTCCAGAGATTTTGGCCCAAACTTGATGGTTTTCAGTCCATGGTGCTGGCGACTTGGAACTCCGTCGCCCCCGACCCGGACCCATTCTGGCGTTTCTTCGCTCGTCTCAAAGCCACGGCCCGCGGCCGTCAAGAATGGAGCTCTCGTGTCACCAATAACATCACCACCCAGCTCGGCGTCGCTCGCGAGCTTATTGCACGGTTCGATGCGGCCTAGGATTTCCGGACGCTCACTCCCGCTGAGGCGTGGTTGCGACGTGAGTTAAAGTGCAAATACCTTGGACTCGCTTCTCTCGAGCGTTCTGTCGCGCGGCAATGCATCCGGCTGCGCTGGATCAAGGAGGGCGAAGCCTCCGCTTCTTTCTTGAAGATCCACGCGTCCCACAGTGCTGCCAAGAACAAAATCTTCGACCTCACTGTTGATGGACACCATGTCTCCGGCGATGACAATCTTGCCCGGGTGGCATTTGACCACTTCTCCTCCATTCTTGGCCGTTAGGAAGCTCGAGAGTTCATAGTTGATCTCGATGCTACTCATCACCGCTCCTTCGACTTGTCTGAGCTCGAAGCGCCGTTCTCACCCGATGAGATTTGGGAGGCCATCAAGAAACTTCCCTCTGGCAAGGCACCGGGTCCCGATGGGTTCACCGCTGAATTCCTTTGCTCCTGCTGGGACATCCTCAAGCATGATCTCTGTGCCGTCTTCGACAAGCTCTACGCCCTGAACAGACGTGCATTCCAGAGGCTTAATGAGGCTCTCATTACCTTGATCCCCAAGAAACCTGATGCAGCTTCCCTGACCGACTATCGGCCCATTAGCCTCATTCACCTTGCCGCCAAGCTCTTCGCCAAGGTTCTATCCCTCAGACTGGCCCCTCGGCTTGGCGAGTTGGTTTCGGCCAACCAGAGCGCCTTCATCGCGGGTAGGAGTGTGCATGACAACTTCATCCTAGTCCAGCAAACGGCGAGACGGCTACATAGGCTCCGGCTCCCTCGTGTCCTTCTCAAGCTGGACATCGCACGCGCCTTCGATTCGGTCTCCTGGCCCTTCCTTCTTCAGGTTCTGGAGCATCTAGACTTTGGTCCTCGCTGGAGAGAGTGGATCTCCATCCTCATTTCCATGGCCTACACGAGAGTCATGATCAATGGCACCCCAGGCCCCCCATCGCCCACCACCAAGACCTCTGGCAGGGCGACCCAGTCTCCCCGATGCTATTCACTCTTGCCATTGACGTCCTTAATTCTCTGCTCCAACACACGGTCACCACCGGCATCATTCGATGCCTCACGGAGCATCAGGCTGCCTCGAGCATTTCTCTCTTCGCGGACGACGTGGTCATTTTCTTCCACCCCGATCCTTCTGAACCCTCCGCGGTCTATGGCATCTTGGACTTCTTCGGGTCTGTTTCTGGCTTGCGCACCAACTTCGCCAAGTGCTTGGCTGCGCCGATTCAATGCTCTGACGAGATGTCTGGCGCAGTCGAAGCCGCCCTGGCTTGTCCAGTTGTGGCCTTCCCGATCCAGTATCTTGGGCTCCCCATCTCTCTACATAAGGTGCCGGCTTCTCAACTCCAGCCCATCGCCGACAAGATGCTCCGCAAGCTGGCAACGTGGAAGGCCGCGCTGCTTTCGTGTGGTGAGCGCCTGGCCCTGGTCCAGCAGGTTCTCACAGCCATGCCCGTGCACATTCTCCTCGCCATGTCGCTCTCCCCTCCTATTCTCAAGAAGGTGAACAGGATCATTCGGGATTTTCTTTGGCATGGCCGCAAAGTCGCTCGTGCGGGTTCTTGTCTTGTCAGCTGGGCGCGTGTCTGTCGTCCAATTGAGCTTAGTGGTCTTGGGATCCGCGATCTCTACCGCACGTGCATCTCTTTGCGCGTCAGATGGCTCTGGTTGTCTGCCTCTGACAGTTCGCGCCCGTGGTCCCGCCTTCAACCGCCAACGGACCCTGAGGCACTTCAATTCTTCCGGGCCTCGACCTCTTGGATCCTTCGCAATGGTACTTCTTGCCGCTTCTGGACTGATAAATGGATGCAAGGCTGCTCCATCCAAGAGCTTGCCCCGGGCCTGGTAGCCTTGGTGCCAAATCGATCGCGCCGCTCCCGCACTGTCGCGGTCGCCCTTCATGATCGCGCCTGGATCCGGGACATCCGTGGTTCCCCGGGACCCGAGGCCATGCTCCAGTATGTGGACATATGGCGCAGGCTCCAGTCCATCGATCTTACCACATAGCCTGACATCATCCGTTGGAAGTGGACGGAACATGGCGAATACTCTGCTGCCTCCTGCTACAATGCTCTTTTCACAGGTTCCACGGTGTCCGAGCACTGGCGCATTATTTGGAAAACCGGCGCCCCCCTCTCGGTCAAGTTCTTCGCCTACCTTGCATCCGTCAATCGTTGCTGGACGGCAGACCGGCTCTCCCGCCGCGGCCTCCCGCACGAACCGGCTTGTGTGTTGTGCTCGCAGCAGGCCGAGACCCTGCACCATATCCTTGTCGAGTGTGTTTTTGCCCGCGCAATATGGCAGAGCATCCTCTCCTGGTGTTGCCCCAATGCCGCGGTTCCGGATGGCACGCTTGGGTTCTTCGACTGGCTGAGCGACACCCTTCCTCTCATCACTGCCGACAAGCGGCGTGGGATCTCCACCATTGCGGTGCTTACGGCTTGGTCTCTCTGGCGCCACCGTAATGCTGTGATCTTCGACAAGATAGCTCCCTCCACCGCCTCTCTCCTCGCGGCAATTCAAGAAGAGGCACGCTCCTGGACCAACGCCGGAGCTAAAGGGCTTAGCACTATTATTCCTGTAATGTAACTAATCTTGTAGGGCTGAGCATCCCATTCCCTGCTCGCTTGCATCGCGATACCGCCTTCCTGTGCACGCAACCGCGATGTAAACCTGTATTTTCTATCCCCTATCAATGCAATGATACGCTTCCAAGCGTATTCGCGAAAAAAACAAATTTTAACAAAAGAGGAGAGGTCGAATTTTCTTGCCTGAGACCTCTTCCATTGGGGAAGAAAGGACCCACCACCCCATTGAAAGACACCGTAGTATAAACGCCACAAACTAACTGCATGATACGATGCATGTACCCACCATCAAAACCTTCGGCAAAAAGCACAGTGCAAATAAAGAACCACCGAACACAATTGTAAGCTTTCTCGAAGTCAAGTTTAAAAATAACAGCTTCGCTCTCCCTGGAACGAAGATCGTGAACAGTTTCATGTAACAACTAGCACCCAACTACAATCCGTAGAATAAATAAAAACTTGGCGGGACGACGGCCGTCTCCACATGCTGACGTGGATTAGTACCCTACCGCCAGGGACTATGGCAGTAGGCTGTCTAACCCTACCGCCAGCACCCATGGTGGTAGGGGTGGCTTGGGTTTTTGCCTCCGAAAGGTTCTGTAACGAAAAATCGCAGTGGCTTGGCGGTAGGGTCTTCTAGTTTTGGGTTTTTTACAAGTTTTAGTGAATTTTTTAGTTTTATCACAGGTTTCACATAGTTTCATAAATAGCAAAATATGAGCTCGCATATTAATAAAGGTTTCACATAGCAAAAATCGAACAGTTTACACATAGTTTCACAAGTATCAAATGGTGCAACAAGTACTTAAGACAAGTTTAGAGAGCGGGCAAACATCTTCAGAGCTCCTCATATGTTAGGCCTGGCCGTGGAGACAGATACGGCAGCGGATCCACCGGTTCAAAGATTCCAATGATGTAAAGGAGAAGGCAGAGCGGATCTCCGATGATGTAAAGTGTTGGTCGCAGAGTGTGAAAGAGTGGAAGAGAGTGATTGCAGAGATGGAGGCAGATCCAACTATCTCCACTGTCCGTCGGGAAGGGACCATTGAACCTGCCAAGCAGCACTCGAACTGGGAGCTGTGCAATTTGGGCCGAAGAATCTACTTCGAGAGCAATGCACAGGAGAGAGCCAGGATGCCGGCCCCAAGTGCATAGGCGTTCGATATCATCGGCTGGGGAAAGGCGGAGGCAAAAACTCCAGCAGGCAAGGCAAGGTGGGAGTGCTTGAACGGTCTGATGCCGACCAGCGTTCCGCCTCCGCCTGAACCGGTGGATCTGCTGCCGTATCTGTCTCCATGGCCAGGCCTAACATACGAGGAGCTTTGAAGATGTCTGCCCGCTCTCTAAACTTGTCTTAAGAACTTGTTGCACCGTTTGATACTTGTGAAACTATGTGTAAATTGTGTGATATTTGCTATGTGAAACCTTTATTAATATGCGAGCTCATATTTTGCTATTTCTGAAACTATGTGAAACCTGTGATAAAACTTAAAAAAAACAATCACTAAAACTTGTAAAAACCCAAAACCAGAAGACCCTACCGGCAAGCCGCTGCAATATTTCGTTACAGAACCTTTCGGAGGCAAAAACCCAAGCCACCCCTACCGCCATGGTGCTGACGGTAGGGTTAGACAGCCTACCGCCATAGTCCCTGGCGGTAGGGTACTAATCCACGTCAGCATGTGGAGACGACCGCCGTCTTCCTCCGTCGCACCCTACCGCCAGGGACCCTGGCGGTAGGCTGTCTAACCCTAACGCCAGCACCCCTGCCGGTAGCGAAAGGGTCAAATTCCGAAATAATTTTTAGTCGGGGTCAGATCCTGAATTGGTATGCGAAAAGGGTCAAAACACGAAATTTTGCCCTTGGTGGTCGAAGGAGGAGGCGAGGAGGACCGCAGGTGACGAGTGGATCAGACAAGTCGTACACTCACATGCGCAGTTCCAAAGCCGAAGCCAAAGAGGTGCATGACCTCAAGTCCAAATCGAGGCCGACAGGTTCAGGCCTCTGAAAACGTAGGAGTACTGTAATCAAAGGCCGTCATGTCTGGAGAAAAACAGGACGACAATGATACTAGTACAGTAGTACTACTACAACTAATACGGGTCCCATGTGATGTGCGTTCCGTCCCGAAATACACCGAGCAACCAGCATGCGTCGCGAGGTGCGACGTGAAACTCCCCAAGGCCACCGTCTATTTCCCCGAGCAGCAGAAGTGCAAGCTCAGCCGTATCTGGACTATGGTCAGTGTCCATTTTCACTTGGCAGGTACGTGCGCGTGCGACCCAGTCCACGACTACCTGCCCTGTCACGATAAAGCGGGGCATACAATTGTAAGGATATTTTTGTAAGCAGATGAAAATGGCGTCATGACGTCGTTGTCGTCGTCAACTGAAAACCTCAAATTCCACAGACAGAGGGCCACGCGCACTCTCCAACTTACACAAGTCCGCATCAACCCCCTTAAAGCCAGCTCAAGTTTTGAGAAAGAACCGCAGCCCCCTCACCGTGAGGTTTCTTTCAGCACACGTGACACGTCCACTTCACAACCCCTCAAATAGTTTTTCTCTTTCAGATAGTAGCAACTCCAAACTCAGAAACGAACGGAAGCAAAGCCCAGCAGCCCACAACACTCGATCGCGCGCCGTCGAGACCCAAAGTGGCCCATGGCAGCGCGTCGCGGGCGTCACCATCGCCTTCCGTGCAGCCTCCAGCTGCTGGTTTGACAACCAACCGAAACGTCCCACCTAACCAAAAAAACCGCGAGAGCCCGCCCATCACCCATGGCGCATCGAACCTTCACTTCACTCCGGCTGGCTCCTCGTGTCACCCCGCGTTTGCAGCAGCGCGCCGCACGCGCTCCCTCCCATCCCATCCATCTATCAGATGCGTAGCTATATATAAACCGCCGCCGGATCTTTCCCCCGCAAACCCAAACTCAAACCAAGCCAGGCACACAAGTCCACCTCGAACGGACTGATCAATGATGGAGCGGGCGCACTGCGGCGGCGGCTACTCGTCCTCTGGAACGCAGTCTCCGGCGGCCGGCGGCCGGGAGGAGGGATCTTACATGTACATGACGGTGTCGTCGGCGCCGCCCAAGCGGCGGGCGGGGAGGACCAAGGTCAGGGAGACGAGGCACCCGGTGTACAAGGGTGTGCGCAGCAGGAACCCCGGCCGGTGGGTCTGCGAGGTGCGCGAGCCGCACGGGAAGCAGAGGCTGTGGCTCGGCACCTTCGACACCGCCGTGATGGCGGCTCGCGCGCACGACGTCGCCGCCCTGGCGCTCCGCGGGCGCGCCGCGTGCCTCAACTTCGCCGACTCGCCGCGCACGCTCCGGGTGCCGCCGCAGGGGACGGCCACGACGAGATACGCCGGGCCGCGGTCGAGGCGGCCGAGCTGTTCCGCCCGGCGCCTGGGCAGCGCAATGCAGCTACTACCGAGGCGCCGGCTGCTCCGCCGGTAGACGCGGGGAACGCGGAGCTCGTCGCAAACTCTCCTTGCTACCTCATGGACGGACTGGAATTCGAAATGCAGGGCTATCTTGACATGGCGCACGGCATGCTCATGGAGCCACCGCCAATGGCGGGGCCGTCGACGTGGATCTAGGAGGACTACGACTGCGAAGTCAGCCTGTGGAACTACTGATGCCGCGCATCTGAGCCAGCTCGGCCCTGGCTCGCTGTACATACAGCTTATTATGGTCATCCAGGACGACCTGTGTGTTGGTGTGATATTTGCCTGCTATTCTGACGAAAATGTCATGACAATGTGGGTCAACAAACACTTAGTGCCAGAGATAGCAATTGCACGGGCGATCTTGGCACGCTGAATTCATGCCTTTACTGTACCAATTCATATATTTCCTGCTTTGAGATTACTTGGTCAGACTAACAGGCTCTTGTGCTGTCGCAGAAGTTTCGAGAGGAGCTTTTCAGGTCGCATTCCCATTTCCCGGATGCAGATTAACCAGCGGAAAAAGACAAGAGCTGTCCATTCTCCACACTGGTTCCAACTTGAGAAAGAAACTTCAGGAACAAAATTGGATGGTTGATTGCTTTTCAGACGCAAGCATTTTTACCGAGTCTGTTGAGTATGATGGTGTGTCCGTCGAAAATGGAGGTGTTGCTTCGCCTTTTACCCAGTAGAAAGCACTTACTACAGAACCTTCCATTTTCATATTTTCAGTATTAGTAAGGTACACATGCATTGCACGCATGAGATTTGGTAACCAAATTATGAATAAATACCACACTATAGCATGTAAGTTTTGAGTCATATATGCATGATATAGATGCTCGTTTAATTCTTATAGTTCATCTCATCCAAAATCAATTAGTTTCATAACAAAATCTATTTTAAGATTCATGGAATTGTGCATTGTAAAGGTAAAAACAAAAAGTGACAATTTATTTAGAAAAAAAGGTTTGAGCAATTAAAATATGGAAGATTCTAGAGAACAAAGGAGTAGTGCTTGTGTGTTTGAGATTTGTGCATTATGCTTAAGTTCAACCATGGAGTCTTCTACATTGTACATGCATATGGCATAATCTGATGGAATGTAGATGATATCCAACGGCCAGTAGTGCTCGGATTTGCCATCTCTATACCGTCGGATTTGCTTCATCCAACGACCAACTTTCAAAGTTATTCGCACACTATATAAGTGTATGGATGTATAGATACAGGCAGCATATGCCAGCATCATGCTTAAATGTTACTTCCTCCGTCTCATAATATACCATGTTATTACGTTGTATCTTGTGCATCCACGAACCAACCAATATATGTGTATATCAGTCATAATAACATCTTATATAAAGGTGTAGAGGGAGTAATTTGTTAACAGCCAAATCCAGTGGGCATGATATCAATAACTACAACAATTGCTGACTAACTTGGGAAAAAAGGGTAATGACCGAATAAGATACTTTTTGAACTTCTAGTATTACCAGGATGTACTTTCTTCTAGTGGTGGATGTACTTTTGTTAGTTGAGAAAAAAAATGTCTTCTATTTGTGGGATTAACTGCTACTGGTATTGACAATCAGTAGCGGAGCCAAGAAAGTTATAGTGGGGCCAGATGGTGTTAAAACAGGTTGGGAGGGCCAAGCCATTAAATAATAGGCTTTTAACAGAAAATAATCACTAGTGTTTGCACTGTTCATCAGCAAATTAGCACTACATCTCTATTGTTAGGGGCGCCAGAGCTGGTTGGTCCCCCTTTCTCTGCCACTGTTGACAAAATCATTGATGGCAAGATAAACGTAGCCAAATACATGAGTCCTTTTTACAGTACATCAAATTATTTTGGACCGTTTATTTTTGTAATCCAAAGGCTTACCAAAACAAAATTCTAGTGTTGCACTGTAGTATATTTAAACGTCAAGGGCACTTTAGGCAATTTGCTGTTATAAATCACGAAGAAAAATTCCACTCTTCCAAGTTACACCAAAAGTGAACTAAAAGTAGATTATGGATTTCATATTATCATCTGTTGCCATTCGTGATTCGCTTCCGTAATTACAAAGTCCCAATCAAAGTCGGCTAATCGCAAATGTCCCGAGACAATCAGAGATCAAGCTAGCAAAATTGTACCACATCGTTGCTAGTACCTCCAAAACTAGCCTAGGCAAATCATGAGACAATACTACAAATCAGATTCCATACGAACTACGGAACTAGTTTAATGGTTCTCATGCTAGGAGGTTGATTACAAATCATGAGACAATACTACAAATCAAGTCTCCCACCGATCCAGAATAAATGTCGCATTTTTGAGCTAAGGTCAGTCCTATCTTAGTTCAAAATTGTTACACTTATTATGGATTGGAGGGAGTACCATAATACAAATCGGCAGACGGATGGCCGGCCGAGGCGGGCAGGCGGCAAAGGCACACAGGAGCATGGGGATGACGAAGAAGACGCCCCGGTGTGCGGTCGCTAGCAACACGGCGCTTGAAGAGTTAATTGCATCAGCAGTTGCAATTATTAGAATGTCACTGCAGATTTTTTTAGTGTAGATCATAGATTAATTAGGATCAATAACATGAAAAAGAACAGATCTGCCCATATTGGTTGTCTGGACGTGGTTGTCTGGAAAAGCTGAGGTGGCATCTGTAATGATGTGGCATAGCTGCATGTCAAGAGAAATAGAATAGCGGGGATGAACTACCAGAGATGTGCAACAGTTGCCGCAAAAGTAAAAGATAAATCAAAACTTCTCCGAGAATATCAGTTCAATGTACCATATCTACATGACAGCAGTGACACATGTAATTGAAGAAATTTAGAGAGAGAGAGAGAGGGGGGGAGAGAGAGAGAGAAGGGAAAGATCGAGACTCGGGAGGATGATATACGCATGTCTATTGGAGAGGGGGGCTGAAAAGGAGGGGAGGTTTTGCCTAAAGAAAGGGCGAAGAAGGTGAGTTGAGTGGGATCAGTTTCTGCACATTAGTTGAGCACGGTCTGTTTGATAAGTGAAGGGCAGAGAAGACAAAGGCATCCATGCATGGTTGTCTTTCAAACACGATAACAAAAAATACATAGAACAGAAATCACTTGAACTCCCATACGTTGATCCATCCATAACTATATCTTCCCATGACACCTTCTTTCTTCCTACGAGCAGGGCAAGGAACATAACATGATATATATACTGATAAGGCTGTTGTGAGTTGATGCACAATCAGGAAGGAAAGTAGGAGGTAAAAACTAAAAAAACATAGGGGTCTGATCCAACGGGATGGTAAAGCACCTGCAGTCGTAGCAACCACGGCCGCCACTACTGCCATCACGACCTAGCCTCCACGACCACCGCCTCCCCCGTTGCCAGAGCCATCGCTGCCACCTCCACTGTAACGATTGCCGTCGTTGCCAACTCCGAAGCTTCTGCCATTGTCGCATCCGTACCGGAAATTTCCTCAACTGCTAGGAAGCGAGCCACCAGGAGGGCAGCACCACCGGCACCGGTGATGTCGATGGCCTTGGTGCTAAACCATTGAACTTGAGGGAGGCTGGTGAGCAAAGAGTTCCCCGGCGCCGTCCTTGGTTAGATGTAGCCAAACCCCTTGTGGTCACAATGCCCTTCATCTGATCTGGCATCTTGTCCAGCCGCCGGATACGATTGACTAATACTTTGGAAATCCTAGATAGGTATGTACGTGTGGGAGATGGGGGTCGTGGAGGGCGTGCACCCTATGCAGTTGTTGTGTGAACAGAAATTTTAGGAAGGACGCCATGGAGAGGATGAAAGGGGACAACGGGAGGTGCTTCTGTTATATATGGGGAACACTTGGGAGGATGACAGGGGAAGACGAATAGTGGATTTGCAGTTTTGTGGCCAGGAATGATGACCTTTAAGCTAATCGGGCAAAATTCATGCGGTGCATGTGAACACAAATGTCATGATGTGGTTGGCTGGAAAAGCTGAGGTGGCACCTGTAGTGATGTGGCATAGCTGCATGTCAAGAGAAATAGCATAGTGGGGATGAACTATTTAGGTATTATAGATTATAGATTAGCCATTGAATCAAATTAACGTTACGACACAATAAATTGTGTAGTTCGATCGTAAAAACTCCCAGATACAGGGTGAGGGAGTCCTGGATTAGGGGGTGTCCGGACAGCCGGACTATAACCTTTGGCCGGAGTGTTGGACTATGAGATACAAGATTGAAGACTTCGTCCCGTGTCCGGATGGGACTTTCCTTGGCGTGGAAGGCAAGCTTGGCAATACAGATATGTAGATCTCCTTCCTTGTAACCGACTCTATGTAACCCTAGCCCTCTCCGGTGTCTATATAAACCGGAGGGTTTAGTCCGTAGGAGAACAACAATCATACCATAGGCTAGCTTCTAGGGTTTAGCCTATCTGATCTCGTGGTAGATCTACTCTTGTACTACCCATATCATCAATATTAATCAAGCAGGAGTAGGGTTTTACCTCCATCGAGAGGGCCCAAACCTGGGTAAAAACATCGTGTCCCTTGTCTCCTGTTACCATTCGGCTAGACGCACAGTTCGGGACCCCCTACCCGAGATCCGCCGGTTTTGACACCAACATTGGTGCTTTCATTGAGTGTTCCACTGTGTCGTCACCGTAAGGAAGGATGCCTCGTCTCGTCTTTAAAGACGACATTGTTGCTGAGGGAGCTTTGGCTGTCGGCCAAACTCTCCGGCTAGGTGGTTTTCTCATGACCGCCTATTCGGCCGCTGCACCGACGATGACTTCTCGGGTCATCGAAAGCAGTCTCCACGTCAACTCGGAATTCGCCGAGCAGTTAGATCCAACGGAGCTCTCTTCCCTAAACGAGCTCTTGGATCACATCGCCGCCCTGGGAGTCGCTCTACGATCAGGTTGGGCCTAAACCCGATCTGAGAGAGATTAATTCTCCCCAGGTCACCCATCACGTTGCGATGGTGGAAGAATGAAAGTGCAACTATCCCTAGGTGGTTTTGGTAATTCATAACAACATATAGCTCATTGAGCTAATGCTATTCCAAGATAATTATTTCAGGAAAGCTCAATGATTGGCATGGCATGGATGGTGAAAGTGGAACCCTCAAAATGCTAAGGACAAAGGATTGGCTCAAGCTCAAAAGCTCAAGACTCTTCTTTTTACATTTTAGTGATCCAAGATCACATTGAGTCCATAGGAAAAGCCAATACTATCAAGGAGGGATGAGCTGTTGCTTAATGAGCCTTTTGCTTCATGTGCTTAATGATATGCTCCAAAATCCTCAGCTACTTTCCCATATCCACAAATGACCTAAACTCCAAGCCAAACTCGGTCCTACCGATTCTTTCCATCCGGCGCCACCGAGTTTCACTTGTCATAAGCCACTGCCAAACCCTAGCAAATCCGTTCTACCGATAGGGCTCTCGATCTCACCGAGATGGGGTTGCAATCTCTCTGTTTCCCTTTTGTAACTTTTTGGTCTCACCGAAAGAGCAAATCGGTCCCATCGAGATTGCAATGTAAACTCTCTGTTTCCCTTTTGTAACTTTTCAGTCTCACCGAAAGAGCAAATCGGTCCCACCGAGTTTACCTGACCAACTCTCTTGTTAGCCAATTACCAAATCGGTCTCACCGAGTTTGTGTAATCGGTCTCACCGAGATTACGTTATGACCAAACCCTAACCATATCGGTCCTACCGAGTTGCATGTCAGTCCCACCTAAAATCTCTAACAGTCACTAGGTTTACTATTTCGGTCCGACCGAGTTTGTTGATTCGGTCCCACCGAGATTGGTAAATTGTGTGTGACGGTTGGATTTTGTGTGCAGGCTATATATACCCCTCCACCTCCTGTTCATTCGTGGAGAGAGCCATCAGAACACATTTACACTTCCAACTCATATGTTCTGAGAGAGAACCACCTACCCTTGTGTTGAGGTCAAGATATTCCATTCCTACCATATGAATCTTGATCTCTAGCCTTCCCCAAGTTGCTTTCCACTCAAATCTTCTTTCCACCAAATCCAAATCCTATGAGAGAGAGTTGAGTGTTGGGGAGACTATCATTTGAATCACAAGAGCAAGGAGTTCATCATCGACACACCATTTGTTACTTCTTGGAGAGTGGTGTCTCCTAGATTGGCTAGGTGTCACTTGGGAGCCTCCGACAAGATTGTGGAGTTGAACCAAGGAGTTTGTAAGGGCAAGGAGATCGCCTACTTCGTGAAGATCTACCGCTAGTGAGGCAAGTCCTTCGTGGGCGATGGCCATGGTGGGATAGACAAGGTTGCTTCTTCGTGGACCCTTCGTGGGTGGAGCCCTCCGTGGACTCGCGCAACCGTTACCCTTCGTGGGTTGAAGTCTCCGTCAACGTGGATGTAGGATAGCACCACCTATCCGAACCACGGGAAAAACATCCGTGTCTCCAGTTGCGTTTGAATTCTCCAAACCCTTCCCTTTACATTCTTGCAAGTTGCATGCTTTACTTTCCGCTGCTATATACTCTTTGCATGCTTGCTTGAATTGTGTGATGATTGCTTGACATGTCCTAAAGTTGCTAAAATCTGCCAAGAACTAAAATTGGGAAAAGGCTAAGTTTTTATTTGGTCAAGTAGTCTAATCACCCCCCCTCTAGACATACTTCTGATCCTACAAGTGGTATCAGAGTTTTGGTCTCCATTTGCTTTGATTTCCATAGCTTTTAGTGGTCATAGCCTTGGTTTCACAACCTAGGAGAGTATGGCGTCTAGCGTGGGAAATTATCACCGTAGAGGTCCTTACTTTGATGGCACTAATTTTGCTAGTTGGAAGCATAAAATTAAAATGCATATTCTTGGACATAACCCTGCCGTTTGGGCTATTGTGTGTGTTGGTTTGCAAGGTGACTTCTTCGACGGGAAACAACCAAACCGTGAAGCTTCCGCGGATGAGTTGAAGATGCTACAATACAACGCTCAAGCTTGTGATATTCTCTTCAACGGATTGTGCCCCGAAGAATTCAACAAAATCAGCCGTCTTGAGAATGCAAAGAAAATTTGGGATACTTTGATTGATATGCACGAAGGTACCGACTCCGTCAAGGAATCCAAATTGGATGTGCTTCAAAGTCAACTTGACAAGTTCAAAATGAAGGATGGTGAAGGTGTCGCTGAAATGTACTCTAGGCTTGCTCTCATCACAAACGAGATTGTTGGATTAGGGAGTGAAGAGATGACCGACAGATTCATCATCAAGAAGATCCTAAGAGCCTTGGATGGAAAATATGATACCGTGTGCACATTGATCCAAATGATGCCCAATTACAAAGATCTCAAGCCAACTAAGGTCATTGGAAGAATTGTTGCTCATGAGATGTCGCTCAAGGATAAAGAGGAACTTCACAACAGATCAAGTGGTGCCTACAAAGCCTCATGTGAAGTACCCACGTCATCAAGTGAGAAACAAAACTTCAACAAAGAATTGAGCCTAATGGTGAAGAACTTCAACAAGTTCTACAAGAGTAGAAGCAAAGATAGAAGCTCCAAGTCAAGGTCCTACAATGACAAAAGATCTTCTAGTTGAGAGCGAAACTGCTACAATTGTGGAAGAACCGGACACTATTCCAATGAGTGTACGGCTCCCTACAAAAGAAGAGAAGATTCTCCAAAAAGAAGAGGCAAAAGAGAAGAATCACCATCAAGAGAGAGAAGGAGTAGAGATGATCGTTATGAATGAAGATACTCACGGAGGAGCAAGGATTCGGAAAGAAAGGAAAAATCATCAAGGAGCTACACAAAACGAAGACATCAAGCTCATGTTGGTGAATGGGTATCCGGCTCCAACTCCGACAACCACTCCGAGAGAAGTTATCACTCCGATTCCGAATATACTCAAGATGAAGCTGTTGCCGGTCTAGCACTTGTGTCAACCAATTCCTACGACTTATTTGACTCACCAAATGAAGGAATTGGAAGATGCTTCATGGCCAAAGGTCCTAAGGTAACTCACCCTTAGTATGTTGATTTCAATAGTGATGAGGATGACTTGTTAGGTGATGATGATTTACTTGTTGACAACTCTAGTGATGAATACTATGATGAAACGTCAATTAATCATGCTAATCAAGATAAAATGAATGACAATGACAAGGAGAAAATTGAGGCTCTAACTAAAGAACTAAACACTCTTAAGTTAGCTCATGAAACTATCTTCGAAGATCATCGAGAACTTTTAAGAGCTCATGAGAAGTTACGCTTTGAAAAGCTCAATCTTGAGCAAGAGCATGAGTTTTTAAAGGCAATCAATGATGATCTCCGCAAGAAAAGTTCTTCTTACATTGCCAAGCGTTTACTCTTATCCACTTACATGCCTCAAGTCAAGTCTAATAACAAGAACAAGAAAGATTCTTCCTCTAGTAGTAACAATGATCATGTTAAATCCAATATTGTTGCTTCTAGTAGTTCTCTTGATTCCACTAACGATTCTCTTAGCCAATTTACACTTGAGCAAGAAAATAGCTTATTGAAGGGGATCATAGAGAAAGGAGTGTACAAAAGCCTTGCCGGAAGTAAGCAATTCGAGGAGATTGTACGCAAGCAAGGAAGGCACCGGAAGAATCAAGGTGTTGGTTTTGAACGGAAGTTCAATGCCAATGGAGTTGAGTGGGAAGAAGATCAATACCCCAAGACAAAGTTTGTTCCTCAACAAGAGAAGTATGATCCTACTTCTTTCAAGGGAACACAAACTCAAGATGATCTTCCACCACAAGACTACAAGCAAAAAGGCAAGGACAAGCTTCAAGAGGAAATTGATGCATTTGAAGAAGCTCCTAAGACCTTAGTCAAGTGGATTCCCAAGACTACTTCAAGTTCCACTTCATCAAGTACGACTACAACTCCAAGGATTCCCATCAAGATGGTGTGGATCCAAAAGAAGAAGAACTAGAGAGTTCTTGAGGGTGACTCCGCCAACATACTTCACTCTTATCATTTTGGCAAGAACAAGTGCAATCAACTTCCACATCTTGCACTAGTTCAAGGAGTAACAAACCCTCTTGTTGGTAAGACAAGGGACAAGGTAACCTAAAAGTCTTCATAGACATCATCTTGTGTGAGCATCACTCTATGTCTATGGATATCCTTGTTTGTTCCTTGTGGGAGTAACCCATGTAGGTATTGAAAGTGCAATTCACTTAAAAGGATAGCTCCAAGTGATCTACATTGAGCATCCACATCTTCAACATCTACATGAAGTCATCATCGACAAAACCCAAGGTTAGTTCATCCCTCTTAGGGGGATATCACATCTAGGGGGAGCTTTACTCTAAAACTTGAGTTAAAGCAACTCTAATGATGTGGACACAACAATGCTTTATGTAAAAGTGGTAACCCCACTTGAGCTGAAACGATGAGTATGACCTATGATCAAATGTTTTCATTTGACTCCTATGTCAATATACTCATATATAGATGACCTAGTCATCGCCAATTGCTTGATAGATGCTAGAATTGGTTGTGCATGCTTTGTCACATATTTCAATTGCAATTTTATTGTGTGAGCATGTTGGTTGCATATTTTACTCATTCGAGGACATCCACTTGTTGTTTTGATTGTTTGGATTTATTTTTTCTTTTGCCAAGTGGATGGACAAGAATGCCTAAGAACCTTCTCTAGCTATCTATGCTTTTCTCGTCTCAAACTCTATTCATGCTACATCACAAAATTGATCAAGTCAGATTCGAACCACTCTGTGTGAGGAGCACTCGGAGTCCCCGATTCATCATAGACTTAAACTTCCAAAACCTCTTTGTGATTCTCGGTCTGACCGATACCCCACTTTTGGTCTTACCGAGATCATTAAGTTGATCTATGTTTTTGATCTCGGTGCAACCGATTTGAACCATTCGGTCACACCGAGTTGCAATAACTGTACATAGTTTTGCATCTCGGTGCCACCGAGTTGTTCCACTCGGTCACACCGACAGGGTCGGGCTATATATAGACACGGGAAAAAAATTGGAAATTTCTCCGAACCCTTTCGCCCGCGCGATATCTCGCTCTGCCTATGTGGTCTCCGAATCGTCTTCTCGCTGCCAGCCGCCTCCAGTCGCTGGTCTCCGTCGCTGTCAACGGGAATCAACCCCGCCGTTGCCGCCGTAGCGAGTCTCCGCCGGACTAGGGTATGGACTCGATCTTTGTGCTATTCCCAAATCCGATTCCTAGCACATTGTGAACATAATGATTCTTGCCACGTTTGATAAACTCCTATCCAGTCAATGAACTCATAGAATAGGTTTGATTCGAAAATTTTAGGGTTAGGTTTCCGCCGAAACCATCTCGGACCCACCGAGTTGAAAAACTCGGTCCCACCGATTTGGCTTATGCCATTGCACAAGTAAGACTCGGTCTGACCGAGTATTGCTAATCGGTGTGACCGATTTAGGAACTTTGTGAAGCCCTAGCAGTCTCGGTGCCACCGAACTGTGACTCGGTCCAGCCGAGTTCACTAGTTTAGGTTCCAAAAACTTCTTCGGTATCACCGAGTTTAAAAATCGGTAGATCCGAAATGCTTTCTGTGGGAAACTAAAACTAAGTTTTTGAATCATTATTTTGCAAAAATCTCTGCATTTTGTGATGCTCATCCACTCTACCTCATCTATAAACTATTCGCAGGGTCAGCAGTTAGCTTGTTCATCATGTCAGACCAGAGTGATAGCCAGAACATATCAGAACAGCCAGTGCAGATGAGTGAGGGCACTAGTCCCTCCAGCTCTTCAGATGAAGGCAGCAGGAGTACCCCCAGCAACCTGCCAAAAGCTGCCACAAGACAAAGGAAGAAGAGAACCTCAGAATCAGAGGATGAGGACTATGTGGCAGAAGAGGAAGCAACTTCTAGGAAAGTTGAACTCAAGAAAGAGCATGGCTCAAGACAAAGCACCAAGCCAGGCTTAAAGATCAAAAGGCCAGCAGGCAGGCAGCCCATGCCAAAGGTCAGAGCCTCAACAAAGATTCCTGAGAAGCCTGCACCCAAAGAGCCAATTGTTGTTGAAGGGAAGAAGGAAAGGAAAAGAGGCAGATGGTGCAAGAAAGTTGATCGCATGGCTGAATTTGAACAGCATTCTTCTGATGAAGAAGAGGAAGAAGAAGAGGTTGCTGCACCAGCACCTAAGGCACCCAAACTGATGGGTGATGCTATAAGATCAGGGGCAATTGCATCTAAGCCCAAGGAAGCCCCCAAGGCTGCATCCAAAGCCAAGCCAGCTCCAAAGCCAAAACCAAAGAGAAATACAAGGAGCATCCCAGCTGCTGAGAAGATCAAGGCCCCAGTGCCTGAAGCTGTTGTTGAAGAAGAGGAAGGCCAAGTGCTGAGAAAGTTGAAGCCCAAGATCCCAGAACACAATGATGCTCATCCTGTGGCTGAGGATATGAAGATCAGAAGAGACTCTGGGCTAAGAAAATGGAGAGCAGAGGATCCATATGCTACCAGGAGGAGGACTGCTGTTGACTACAGGTTCCACACTAAGGAACAGCAGGACTTCTGTGAGACAGTCTTATTGGACAAGAAGCCAGTTGTGTGTGACATGAGATGGGTAGATTGGGAATATATCAAGGAAAATGAAGAGCACTACCCTGGAGTGCAAGATAGCTTCAGAGCTTGTGGAGTAGCTGACTTTGTTGGGCAGAAGCTCACAAAGTGGAATGAGGAGCTGATTATACAATTCTACTCCACAAATCACTTCTATCCAGATGGAAGGATCACATGGATGTCTGAAGGTACAAGGTACCACTCAACTGTTGAGGAATGGGCAAAGTTGATCAATGACCCAGAGGAAAATGAAGATGACTTGGATGTCTATTCCAAGAAAAAGATGGATCATAACACTATGGCAAATATGTACAAGGAGATTCCAGCAGATGATCTTGACACTCACCAGTTTGGGTCTGTAAAACACTTGTTGTCAGGTCTGCTTACGATCAACTGGATCCTTAGGCACACACTTTTGCCCAAGTCTGGAGATCACAGGATGATCAGAGGTCATGCCATCAACCTGCTACATATATTTGATGTGCCTCAGAAATTTAAGGTCATGAGCCTCATAGTAGAAACTATCAAGAGGACTTCAGCAGATCAGAAGAGGAGCTGTGGTTATGCCCCTCAGATCCAGATGTTGATTAACTCAAGAATGGGCACAGACACATACTTGTTGGACAAGGAACATTTGCCTATTCATCCAGATTTCAAGGACAACCGAGTTGTGATGAATGAAAATGAACCATCGTCAGTCCAAGCACAAGCTAAGAAGGAGACGGCAAGGAAGGAGAAAGCTGTCAAGATGCCAACTCAAGAGGAAGCATCTGAGTACTTCTTGAAAAACAAGCAAGAGCAGCTCAGTTACCTGATTGCATCCACCCTGAGGATTGAGAAAGGACTGGCCACCCTAACTCAAAACCAGGCAAACTTAGAGAGAATCGTAGAACAAAAGTTCTATGACTTGGATATCAAGGTGACAGAGATTCAGACTGCAGTGGAGCAACTCCAAGATGACATGCAGGAGAGGAAAGGGAAGACTACCACTGATGCATTTGCCAGAGTGCCACGAGGTCCGAGGTCGTCTGCAGTGCCAGTTCCTGACACAAGAGCCACCGCCTCAGCTCCAGCCACAGCACCAGCCCAACCAGCTCCAGCATCTACTTCAGCTCCAACTCCAACCACGTCTACGGAAGCCTTCGTCCTTGTAGTGATCAGGACTCCACCACCACCAGAAGATCAAGCCTGAGTGTCGATCTAGCACTATGCATTTTCTAGGAACTTTTTGGTAACTTGTTGCCAAAGGGGGATAAAAATGTATAGATCATAGGCTTCGAGAGAGAGAGTGTTGTTATTTCTCTCTTGCTTTATTTGGTGGTTTTTCAAACATTGTTTGCTTTTGGTCGAGATACCTTGATATGCTTGTGAGACATTGATGATCATGTGTTTGATCATAAGCGACACTTATGCATGCTTGATATATCTTATCTATCTTATGTGGTCATTCACTTTTCCTTGGTGATGAGTGCATGTATTTCATTATTATCATTTTGAACGCTCCACCAAGATGTATGTGACATGGAAGAGTAACCCATAACTCTAACTCTTTGTGCATTTGCAGTCCAAAGCAAATTTTAAATATGCACAAATTTAGGGGGAGCTCTTACTTATCACATACTTCTCAAAGCGACGATATAATTCTTTCTTATTATCATTTGTCGAAGCTTTGATCTATATGTTGTCATCAATTACCAAAAAAGGGGAAGATTGAAAGTGCAACTATCCCTAGGTGGTTTTGGTAATTCATAACAACATATAGCTCATTGAGCTAATGCTATTCCAAGATAATTATTTCAGGAAAGCTCAATGATTGGCATGGCATGGATGGTGAAAGTGGAACCCTCAAAATGCTAAGGACAAAGGATTGGCTCAAGCTCAAAAGCTCAAGACTCTTCTTTTTACATTTTAGTGATCCAAGATCACATTGAGTCCATAGGAAAAGCCAATACTATCAAGGAGGGATGAGCTGTTGCTTAATGAGCCTTTTGCTTCATGTGCTTAATGATATGCTCCAAAATCCTCAGCTACTTTCCCATATCCACAAATGACCTAAACTCCAAGCCAAACTCGGTCCTACCGATTCTTTCCATCCGGCGCCACCGAGTTTCACTTGTCATAAGCCACTGCCAAACCCTAGCAAATCGGTTCTACCGATAGGGATCTCGCTCTCACTGAGATGGGGTTGCAATCTCTCTGTTTCCCTTTTGTAACTTTTTGGTCTCACCGAAAGAGCAAATCGGTCCCATCGAGATTGCAATGTAAACTCTCTGTTTCCCTTTTGTAACTTTTCAGTCTCACCGAAAGAGCAAATCGGTCCCACCGAGTTTACCTGACCAACTCTCTTGTTAGCCAATTACCAAATCGGTCTCACCGAGTTTGTGTAATCGGTCTCACCGAGATTACGTTATGACCAAACCCTAACCATATCGGTCCTACCGAGTTGCATGTCAGTCCCACCTAAAATCTCTAACAGTCACTAGGTTTACTATTTCGGTCCGACCGAGTTTGTTGATTCGGTCCCACCGAGATTGGTAAATTGTGTGTGACGGTTGGATTTTGTGTGCAGGCTATATATACCCCTCCACCTCCTGTTCATTCGTGGAGAGAGCCATCAGAACACATTTACACTTCCAACTCATATGTTCTGAGAGAGAACCACCTACCCTTGTGTTGAGGTCAAGATATTCCATTCCTACCATATGAATCTTGATCTCTAGCCTTCCCCAAGTTGCTTTCCACTCAAATCTTCTTTCCACCAAATCCAAATCCTATGAGAGAGAGTTGAGTGTTGGGGAGACTATCATTTGAATCACAAGAGCAAGGAGTTCATCATCGACACACCATTTGTTACTTCTTGGAGAGTGGTGTCTCCTAGATTGGCTAGGTGTCACTTGGGAGCCTCCGACAAGATTGTGGAGTTGAACCAAGGAGTTTGTAAGGGCAAGGAGATCGCCTACTTCGTGAAGATCTACCGCTAGTGAGGCAAGTCCTTCGTGGGCGATGGCCATGGTGGGATAGACAAGGTTGCTTCTTCGTGGACCCTTCGTGGGTGGAGCCCTCCGTGGACTCGCGCAACCGTTACCCTTCGTGGGTTGAAGTCTCCGTCAACGTGGATGTAGGATAGCACCACCTATCCGAACCACGGGAAAAACATCTGTGTCTCCAATTGCGTTTGAATTCTCCAAACCCTTCCCTTTACATTCTTGCAAGTTGCATGCTTTACTTTCCGCTGCTATATACTCTTTGCATTCTTTCTTGAATTGTGTGATGATTGCTTGACATGTCCAAAAGTTGCTAAAATCTACCAAGAACTAAAATTGGGAAAAGGCTAAGTTTTTATTTGGTCAAGTAGTCTAATCACCCCCCCTCTAGACATACTTCCGATCCTACAAAGAACAATACAGTGACCCTTCCTCTATCTTGAGGACTAGCTATGTCCGGATTCCCGAGCCCTCCAAGCCGGATACCCGTGCACGGGAGGACGTCATCCAAGCCCTGAACCTAGAGTCAGGCAGCGGGCCAGATTCATCGGACAACATCCAAGAACCCGAATTTCCAAGATTGGAAACTCCTTGGCCCCCGGGTCTCAGATTGGGTAAGGTTTCGGATTCAATTCCACCCACCAACCCAAACATAAGCGATCTTTCCCAGATCAGGCAAGAGCCCCAAGAAACAGTACACCATTATTGGGCCAGATTCCTCCTGGTAATGAACAGGATCAAGGACTGCCGCGAGAAAGATGCAATCTCGTTCTTCTGCAATAATTGCACGGACAAGGGAATCCTCAACGCCATAAGTCGCTGTGAAATTACACGCTTTGCCGACTTGGCGTCCATAGTACGAAAGTACTGTGCGATGGAAAGTGCGTGGAAAACCAAGATAAAATTTTGGGACAATCCGGCCCTAAATATGAACCCAGTCCAAAATAAAAGGGTGCATTATCACCAGACACCCGGGTTAAACACCAAAAAGCAAAAACCCTCTACCGGGCATGGACCCGTACTGGAGGGATGGCTCAATGGACCCTGTAAAATTCACAGTACAGAGGGAGCCATACCAACTCATAGCCTTAGAGCATGTTGGATACTCCGGCAGGTAGCCAAAAGTGGCGAAGATCTTCTAATTCCAGAAGCCACAGAGCACCATCCCAGGGATACCAGTACAGTATTAACAGTCTTCGAGACCTTCGCATCAAATAATATGCGAAAGTGAACACTCCGCAGCCTTGCCGAAATCTACCACGTGGCAACAATAAACCCATGGAGTGACACGGCTATTACTTTCAATGCCAGTGACGAATCTAAATTCCGAACAACCCGAGCACCAGCCGCATTGGTCCTCAGTCCAATAGTGGACGGCTTTCGACTCACCAAGGTACTCATGGACGGCGGCAGCGGATTAAACCTCATCTATGAGGAAACCCTTCAAAAAATGGAAATAGACTGGAATCGCATTGAGCAAAGCAGCACAACCTTTAGAGGAATAATCCCTAGTCGGGAAGCGCGCTGTACAGGAAAAATCACACTAGATGTGGTGTTCGGCACGCCGAAGAATTACAGGTCCGAAGAGGTTACGTTCCAAGTGGCCCCGTTCAGTAGCGGATACCAGGCCCTGTTAGGGCGGGAGGCGTTCACAATCTTCCAAGCCATACCCCATTACGGGTACATGAAGCTCAAAATGCCCGGTCCCAACGAAATCATCACTCTTGCTAGTGATCCGAACATAGCACTCCGCGCCGAAAACTAGACAGCCGCACTGGCCCTCGAGGCACTATCCGAAGCCCTAGCGGCTGAGGAGCTGACTGCGCTGCACTCCACGGTAAACAGGGACGATGTGATACTCGATAATAGATCCAGGTCCACCTCCTTTAAGCCAGCGGACGAAATAGTCAAATTCCAAGTCCATCCAACGGACCCCACAAAAATAGCTTCCATCGGGGCACAACTAAACCCCGCCGTAGACGCCGCACTACGAGAGTTCTTACGCGAGAACTGGGACATTTTCGCCTGGCACCCTTCAGACATGCCAGGAATCCCACGCAGGCTGGCCGAACACAGCCTTAATATCCTAAAGGGATTCAAACCGGTCAAGCAGGCTCTTCGACGTTTCTCTGAACCTAAGAGACAAGCTATGGGAGAGGAACTAGCCAAGTTATTGGAAGCCGGATTCATTAGAGAGATAAAACATCCGGACTGGCTAGCAAACCTAGTGATGGTACCAAAGAAGGACAAATCCTGGTGCATGTGTGTCGATTTTAAGGACCTCAACAAGGCTTGCCCAAAGGATCCCTTCCCCCTCCCCCGCATCGTTCAAATTATCGATGCTACAGCAGGACACGATTCATTGTGTTTCCTCGATGCATACTCCGGTTACCACCAAATTAAGATGGCGGAGTCCGACCAAGCCGCAACGGCATTCATCACACCATACGGCCCCTTCTGCTTCAACACGATGCCCTTTGGGCTCAAAAACGCCGGCGCGACATATCAGCGCATGATTCAAACATGTCTGGCAAACTAGATCGGCAAAACAGTGGAGGCATACGTAGATGATGTGGTCGTCAAAACCAAGCATGTAGACCCTCTAGTAGACGACTTAAGACTCACATTCGATAACCTCAGAACATATGACATCAAGCTCAACCCGAAAAAATGTGTCTTCGGTGTGCCAGCCGGAAAGCTCATGGGCTTCATTGTATCCGGCCGACGAATTGAAGCAAATCCGGCCAAGATCCGAGCCCTGTCACAGTTGGATATCCCAACAGACCTCAAACAAATCCAGAAATTAACCGAATGTGTGGCGGCTCTAAGCCGCTTTATCTCCCGCCTGGGAGAAAAGGCATTACCCCTTTACCGCCTCCTACGGCGCACCGAACACTTCGAGTGGACGAATGCCGCCACTTCCGGATTGGAAGAAATAAAGGCCATACTAGCAACCAACCCAACCCTGGCAACACCAAACATTGGCGAACCTATGTTGTTATACATTGCGGCAACCCATCAAGTTGTGAGCGCAGTGCTCGTCGTCGAACGAGAAATGGACGGACATAAATTTCCCCTTCAAAAGTTGGGCTACTATGTCTCCACTGTCCTTACTCCATGCAAGTCACGGTACCCACATTATCAAAAGATAGCATACGCGGTATTAATGGCATCCCGGAAGCTGCGGCACTACTTTCAAGAGTGTTCGATAACAGTAGCCTCGGAAGTGCCACTCAATGATATTATAAACAACCGCGACGCCACGGGCCGGATTGCGAAATGGGCCATTGATCCCCTCTCGTTCGACATAACCTACAAACCACGGAGAGCCATTAAGTCGCAAGTGTTGTCCGACTTTGTCGCCGAATGGAAGGAAGCCGAACTCCCTAAAGAGTACGGCGCATATTCCAACTGGACCATGCACTTCGATGGCTCCAAAATGCTGGCGGATCTGGGGGCTGGCGTCGTTCTGACGTCCCCAACCGGAGATACAGTTCAATACGTGCTCCAAATAATGTACACAGACTCCAACAACGCAGCCAAATACGAGGCCCTTCTACATGGTCTCCGCATGGCAGTATCCATGGGCATTCAACGCCTAGAGGTGCGGGGGGATTCGAACCTTGCTATATCCCAAATAAATGGAGACTTTGATGCCAAAGATCCGAAAATGGCGGCTGTCGGTGTCAAAACCGACGGATCTCGGGTAGGGGGTCCCGAACTGTGCGTCTAGGTCGGATGGTAACAAGAGATAAGGGACACGAAGTTTACCCAGGTTCGGGCCCTCTCGGTGGAGGTAAAACCCTACTCCTGCTTGATTAATATTGATGATATGGGTAGTACAAGAGTAGATCTACCACGAGATCAAGGAGGCTAAACCCTAGAAGCTAGCCTATGGTATGATTGTTGTGTATGGAGTTGATTGCCCTACGGACTACAACCCTCCGGTTTATATAGACACCGGATAGGGTTAGGGTTACACGGAGTCGGTTACAATGGTAGGAGATCTTGAATATCCGCACCGCCTAGCTTGCCTTCCATGCCAAGGAAAGTCCCATCCGGACACGGGACGAAGTCTTCAATCTTTTATCTTCATAGTCCAGGAGTCCGGCTGAAGGTATAGTCCGGCTACCCGAACACCCCCTAATCCAGGACTCCCTCAGTAGCCCTTGAACCAGGCTTCAATGACGACGAGTCCGGCACGCAGATTGTCTTCGGCATTGCAAGGCGGGTTCCTCCTCCAAGTCCTTCATAGAAGATTTATAAACACCAAGAATAGTGTCCGGCTCTGCAAAAATAAGTTTCCACATATTGCCATAGAGAGAATAATATTAACACAAATCAAATTTGTTGACGTATTTCGCAGTGTATCATCACACTACGGCCAAGTCCTTTTACTTGAATCGTTTTTACTTTTTCACCTCAGCATGTTTTGCGAGGCGGTTTCCTTGGCACGTCTTGTCAAAGCAGAGATCGTGTGCCCTTTTTACGGAATTCTCATCAATACGGACGTGGGTAACCCAATCCTGCCCGTTAGCACGTTTCCTTGATTTAAGGCGAGTCCCAAACGGTTACGGGGAGGGCTCTTGGTATTCGACCTTTTATAAAGAGACCAAGGCCTTACTCCCCTTTTCAATCTCAAGCAAGTTCGCCCGTCGCCTCGAGTTCCAACACCCTAGGCTCTAGATTCCAGGCGCTTCGGACCTTCGACAATGTCCGGCTCTGACCTTCAAGGCCAATGGGCGCCCTCCTCTGTCACGGAGGAGGACGTACTAAAGTTGAGGGAGGCTAAGTTCCTGACCGGTGAAATTTCGCACAGGCTGCCTGCTCAAGGGCAGGTTATTCCTAGTCCCCAGCCTGGTGAGAGCGTGGTGTTCATATCTCACTTCCTTCGGGGGTTAGGCTCCCCAATGGATCCCTTTGTGAGGGGGCTGCTGTTCTATATGGGCTGGAATTTCACGACTTAGCTCCGGAGTCCATCCTCCATATTTCCTCATTTATCATCGTGTGTGAAGCGTTCCTCCATGTTACCCCTCACTTCGGATTATGGCTCAAGACTTTTAAAGTGGAGCTGAAGACGATTGAGGAACGGCACGCAGAGTGCGGAGGCGCTGTCATAAGCAAAAATGCCGATGCTCCATGGCCCGAGGGCTCTTTTCAACAGGAGCTAGGCTTGTGGCAACGGGAGTGGTTTTATATCACCGCTCCTCGGGGCTCCAAGTGGGTGGCGCCTCCTGCCTTTCGCTCGGGTCCCCCACCACGGCTAGCGTCATGGGTCAACAGAGGGTTAGATTGGGGTTTTCCCAAAGATGTACCTCTGTTGCAGGGCCGTATTAAGGATCTCTTGGAAGGAGACCTCAACCTGGTCAAGGTGACGCAAGTCATGTTGATTCGCTGAATATTGCCCAGCAAACATCGCTCCCTTCGCCTATGGGAGTTCAATCCAGAGGGACCGCGAGCCCTCCAGAATTTCATGGGCGCAACGCCCGTGGAGATGTATAAACTGTTCTCCGGATCGCAAGAAGCGTGTCCGGATTTAACCGAGGACGCAGGCCTAAGCTGCAATCGCCCGGATACTCAAGTAAGTAACCTTGTGCCAGACCTTTCTATCCGTATGATAATCTTGCCCCTAAAAGAGCCGTCCTTTTAAGCAGGAATGGATAGCGAAGGCGAAGCTGATTAGGTGTCCGGCCCCCCTTCCCGAAACCAGGCCAGATCCTGTGCTTGTCAGGATGTTGAAAATAATGCCCTTGGAGGGAAGTAAGGGGGAGGACAAGGAAACTACGGCCTCCTCGAAGGAGGCTGTTCTGAAGGGAGGAGTCGACGATTCCTCTCTCAAGGAGGAGAAGAGAGCCGCCTCTGACGACCCGGAGACCACAGCCTCGAAACGGGGGAAAAATCCTCGTCAGAGGGTCCAGCGTCGGGGAGTTCCTCGGCCGAACTGCGCCCCCAAAGGGATCATCCCTACAGCGAGCCGTAAGTGGAGAAAGATTTTCCTTTTGAGGGATGAGAGAAATCATTGATTTTATATCAGAGAAGATTAACCAAAATTTTACCTTGTAGCTCGGACCTTAGCCCTTGAGCTCATCTTCGGGGGATCTTCTTCCGGAGATGATGGAGAGCGGGACGCCTCCCCCTGCCGTGCCGCCCAGCGAGGCGGGCGACCCTGAGGTGTCGTCGCGGAGGGCTTCTCTGAGTCCGGCACAGGCGGAAGATGGCTATGCGGCCCCCCGAGGTACTCCGGCGCCGTATGGTGCTCGGCCGGAGGAGTTAAAGATTCTGCTGGGGCGATCTTCTATCTCGGAGGAACACCGTGCGTTGATGGGCGCGGTGATTGAAAGGGTCTCATCCGCAGAGAGCGGATTGCATGAAGCCATCAAAAGTTTACTAACGGGTTTTGAGGTACGTTAGATAATGTACACTTTTATCAGTTGCGCATAAATAAGATGCGCCCCTGTGTAGATAGTAGCCCCTGAGACTCTACGCGTCGTCAAGGAATGACGACACGCAGAAGATCATAGTCCCAGGTCTAAGATGTCGCCTTTGAATGTAGGCGGCAGGGTGTCCGGAATCAAGCCGAACTGATGATTTTGCCGTACTAAAGCGGCAACTGGACGTTGCCGATGCCGACATCGCGCTTGTCAACAAGCAACTTGATGAGGCTCAAGGTATGTAATTCCTCGGGCGGCATTTAGGTAAGAAAGGTTTAATGCCAGTGTCTGACGGTGTATATGCTTGACGCAGATGGTGCGGCCGCCGTGGAGAGTCTTAGGGCAGAACTTGCCCGAGCTAAAGAACAAGCCAGAAAAAGTGATGCGGCTGCCCGGGAAGCCTTTGAAGAGCTGAGAGCCGAACAGGCTGCTCACTGCCGAAGCAAGGAAGAGATGGCCGAGATGGCCGAAAAGTTAAAGAGCGCCGCAGACCATTGCAGGCTTCTTGAGAAAGAAGACCAGGCGAAACAGGCGGACCTAGAGAAGGCCGTTGCCGATGCCAAGGATGCGCGCTCTTTGATGAGACCTGCGAAGGAGGAGTTGCGTCAGGCCGAACAAATTGCAGCTGGAAAGCCCTTTATGCTGCGAAGGAAATTTTGTGATCCGAAGTTTACTCCGTTGGACCGGATGTGGAGTGTGTAGGATACCTATCTGGATTTGGCAGCGAGTGCTGCTGATGCGACCGAACACTTTCGAGATAAAGAATATCACGAAGTGGAAAAGCTTTTCTGGTCGCAGTTTCAGAATCCAGAGCGTCCACTCTCAGTGGACGATAGTTTGGCTCAATGGGCCGAACTGAATAGGTCGTCCGGACTCGCCATGAAGTATGTCATGAGACATCTGTGGCTGGGGAGATCGGAGCCGAAGAGGTATTTCAGCTTGGTGCAGCAATTCCTTGACGCGGTGCCGCACATTAATGCGATGAAGAGGTCAGCATGTATAGAGGGCGCAAGGATGGCTCTTGCCCGTTGTCGGTGTCAAAACCGGCGGATCTTGGGTAGGGGGTCCCGAACTGTGCGTCAAGGTCGGATGGTAACAGGAGACAAGGGACACTTTATTTTACCCAGGTTCGGGCCCTCTCGGTGGAGGTAAAACCCTACTCCTGCTTGATTAATATTGATGATATGGGTAGTACATGAGTGGATCTACCACGAGATCAAGGAGGCTAAACCCTAGAAGCTAGCCTATGGTATGATTGTGTATGATGATGGTTGTCCTACGGACTACAACCCTCCGGTTTATATAGACACCGGATAGGGTTAGGGTTACACAGAGTCGGTTACAATGGTAGGAGATCTCGAATATCCGCACGCCTAGCTTGCCTTCCACGCCAAGAAAATATCCTTCCGGACACGGGATGAAGTCTTCAATCTTGTATCTTCATAGTCCTGGAGTCCGGCTGAAGGTATAGTCCGGCTATCCGAACACCCCCTAATCCAGGACTCCCTCAGTAGCCCCTGAACCAGGCTTCAATGACGACGAGTCCAGCGCGCAGATTGTCTTCGGCATTGCAAGGCGGGTTCCTCCTCCAAGTTCTTCAAGAAGATTATAAACACCAAAAAATAGTGTCCGGCTCTGCAAAATAAGTTTCCACATACTGCCATATAGAGAATTAACACAAATCAAATCCGCTGACGTATTCCGTAGTGCGTCATAACACTGCGACCAAGCCTTCTATATAAGTTGCTTTCAGTGTTCCACCTTAGCGTGTTTAGCGAGGCAGTTTCCTTGGCACGTCTTGTCAAAGCAGATATCATGTGCCCCCTTTAACGGGATTCTCATTAATACGGACGTGGGTAACCCAACCACGCCATTTACCACGGCGTTTGGGAGGCAAGTGAGTTTTATTAGGTAGGTGGGGACGCCTAACCGTACCTGCTTATATAAAGGGATAAGGATTCACCTTTTTAACCTACGCCTTCTTCCTCCTTTGCCAATCCATCTCTTGCGAACTCAAGCTCCAGCGCCCAAGTCCGCTCTTCCTTCGTCAACCTTCTCCAACAATGTCCGGAGCGGGAGGCAAGTGGATGGTCTCCTCCGTTACGGAGGCTCAAGTAAAAAGGTTAAGGAAAGCCGGATACTTGTCCAAGGACATCCCACATCGGCTTCCTGAGAAGGGGCAGCTTCTTCCTACCCCAAGGCCCCATGAGAGGGTAGTTTTTCTTCCCCACTTCCTCCGCAGACTGGGCTTTCCACTTCACCCATTTGTCCGGGGGCTCATGTTCTACTATGGCCTGGATTTCCACGATGTGGCCCCGAACTTTGTTCTCAACATCTCAGCGTTTATCGTCGTGTGTGAGGCCTTTCTCCGCGTCCGCCCCCACTTCGGCCTCTGGCTCAAGACCTTCAACGTCAAGCCCAAGGTGGTGTCCGGCACCTAGGCGGAGTGCGGAGGCGCTATGGTTGGCAAGATAGCCAACGTCCTCTGGTTCGATGGCTCCTTCGTGGAGTCCCTAAAGGGGTGGCAGGCCGGGTGATTTTATATCACCGAGCCCCGCGATCCGAAATGGGTCGCGACCCCTGAGTTCAGATCCGGACCCCCCACGCGGCTCATGTCCTGGAAAGAGACAGGCCTGTCGTGGGGCAACGAGGAATAAGTGACTGGGTTGCAAACGTGCATCCAGTCCCTGGTGAACAAGCCAATCCGGCTTGTCAATATAGTCCAGGTCATGCTCGTTCGCCTGATCCTCCCGTGCCAAGAATGGGATTTTACTTTGTGGGAATTCGACCCGGCGCAGCACCAAACCCTCAGTAGGCTCTTCGACACGACGTATGAAGACGTCTGGAAGGTGCTGACCAAAGGCGCCGAGTCCCCCACATCCGCCTCCGAGGATCGCGGATACAGCTCGTAGCGTAACGCTAGCGAGGTAAGCTATCTATACCTTTGATAGGTTCGTTAAGCTCTTCTTCATAAATTAACTCTATGCGGGATCTAAACTCCCTTTACCTTTGACAGGCTTGGCAGGAGGTATCCGGACCAATTAACTGTCCGGCTCCTCTGCCCGAAGACCCGGCCCCAGCTCTCTTGGTGAAGCTGATGGCTCCGGCACCTTACGCGGTGCCGGAGAGGAAGGCCAAGAAGAAGAAAACCACCAGGACTCGAAAAAGTTCCCGCAACATGGTGGTGTCGGACTCGTCATCTGACGAGTCCGCAACACTCTCCTCTCGTGAAAACGAGGAGGAGGAACAAGGAAGCTCCCCCCCAGTGAGGGGAGCAAAGAGGAAGAAGGCCGCCCCAACAGGGGAGGCCGAGGGGTCGAGGAAAAGGAAAACCCCTCCGCCGGACTACTCCCACGACGTCGAAGAGGGCGGAGAGGAGTGGCTGGACCGAACCAAGCGTCCGGCGACATCATAAGTGTTTACATACCAGAGTGACTCATGATATTCTTTTAATGCGCGGCTTTCCCTGATATCGAACGTAATTTATGCAGCCCGCCCCGGGCCGGACTCGATGATTCGTCGAGCGGCTCCCTGGATTCGTCGGACGTGAACTCTGTTCCGCCCGCGGTCTCCCCCTGCGGGGCGGACGACGCCGAAGTGGCGCCCCGCCAAGCTTCGGGGCAGGAGGAGATGGTCCTGGAGGAGCCACAAGGCAATCCTCCGGACCCCAGGAGTAAAGGGGATGAAACCCCCCAGGGCTCCAAGTCCGGGTTTGTGCCGGACACCGCACCGGACTCGACAGTCCCAGTCCGCGGTAGGCGAACTCCTTCCAAGAGGAGTAAGCCGTCTGAGCCGACGGCTTCCGTCCAACCGGAGGCGCCGGACAATCTGCTGGAGGTGCTTAAGGGCGCCGCCATCGATGAGGAGCACCGTACTGTTATGAGTATGGTGATCCAAAGGATTCAGTCCGCCAAGAGTGGACTGAATGAAGCTTGCGCTAGCCTTCTAACAGGCTTCGAGGTAAGTAAAAATATGTCAAATTATTTACCGCATAGACAGTAGCCCCTGATGCTCTGTTCGGTGTTCGGAGAGAAAAGCCGGATGGAGGATCTAGTAATTTTCACAGGAGTCTAACAAAAAAGGTCAAATATGCGTATGCAGGCTTCACTGATGTCCACCGCCGCACTAACTGCGCAGGTGGATGTCCTTAAAAAGGACCTCGGGCGGACCAAGCAAGATCTCGGCCTTGCCAAACGGCAGCTCGAGGAGAAGGAAGGTAAGAAATACCTAAAAAAGAAAAAGAAAAAAAGGTGCCTATAGAGAGGCTTGATTGCAGAAAGAAATAACAGGATTGTACTGCTTATTGTAGGGGCCGCAACCGAGGTGGCAACCCTGAAGCAGGCGCTGGCAGAGGCTGAAAAGAAAACGACCGAGGAGCGCGCCGAGCGAGAAAGGCTTGGGGTTCAGGTCGACGAGGTGCAGCAAGAGCTGCAAGCTCTCATGACAAAACATGAGGGTTTGGAGCTTGAGTAAAAAATGCAAGCATCCGAGCTCGCGCCGGCCGTCGAGACCGCCAAGAGTGCCAAGGCTGAAGCCCAAAAGGCCCTCTAAGAGTTGGAGGAGGTGAAAAACATAGCAACGGGTAAGGCATTCTCAATGCAAAGTAGGAATATAAAAGTAAACTACCTATTACTTACCCGAATCCGGAGTTCTCCAGGGGCGTTCGCCGATCTTCCCCGCAGCGTATCCGCCGCCGCCGTGTCCTACCGAGCTGAAGAGGGCAGCTCGACGGAGAGTGTGTTCTGGTCTCAGTATTCTGAGGCCAGACACCCTGTGCCCTTAAGCGATCAGCTAAAACAGCTGGTCGAGCTCCACTAGGCGGCCGAACAGGCCATGAAGGGTTTACTAGTTCGGCTGTGGCCTGGAGAGGCCCTGCCTGGGAGCTATTTCGGGCTGGTGCGGCGGCTGGTGGAGGCCTGTCCACGGCTTGAGGTCATCAAGCGCTCCGTTTGCATTGAAGGTGCCCGGAGGGCCCTTGCCCGTGTAAGGGTACACTGGGGTAAGCTGGACGGAGAGAAGTTGGTGAAGGACGGGCCGCCGCAGGGAAAGGAGCATCGCAAGCCCGAGAACTACTACAAGGAAGTTCTTGCCGGAGCCCGCCTTGTCGCGGATAAATGTACTAAAGATGTAATATTTGAGTGAACTCGCTCGTTTGTATCCTGTGCGCTGAAAGCTTGTTCATATGCGCAAAGCAATGCTTATTTAATTTAAAATATTATTTTCTGTGCGGCCGTTTATCAAAAATTTGAGAGATGGCCAGTCGTCGGCTTCTGCCCCCATGCCACTAGTGTTGGGGTGTTCGGGATAAACCTGAGGGCTCTTGTTCCCATAGTTGGGTCCTTCGAGGGAGGCGCTCAGCACAACGAACCAGGCAATCGGACTATAATGCTTGAACACTCTCACTTAGACATAGAACGTTATAATTTTAAATTTCGGCGAAGCCCCTAGTTCGGAAGGCCGAATTCGGGGCGCTATCCACGCCTTTGGTCGGACATAGCCAGCTCCTCGCTCAAAGCGGCATAAGCCTTTAAGGACTCGAAAAACCTCTCGAACAGCGACCGGTCTCACGCCCTATCATGACAGTCTGTTTTAGCTTTCTCCACTGAGGTGCTCAACCCACCTGATCTGGGGCACAATCGCAGTGGTTCTCCTAGTGCTACCTTAGCCGATAAAGCGGAACGTAAGGCACCAAAACAAAGGAGCCGGGCAAACCCAACATGTGACAAAAATCATGACTCAAAGCCGATGCATATAGTGCTATAAGTTTGGGGTGCCGCACTTGTGAAAGTCTACGGACTTCTCACACCAGATAAAAGGGTAATGAAGCCCGTGGCGTGGTTTGCCGTACCATGGTGTACGGGTGCTATCATGTTATGTAATAATTATATATATATATATATATATATATATATATATATATATATATATATATATATATTCAAAAGAGGATAATGCAAAAAATAGACAAAAAACTATGCATTGTTTTATAAAGAGGCTATCCGTCAAAGCCGAACGATACAAGTATTGCAATGAGCAAAAAAGATATTAGACTATTTAACATGTCCTGACCAGGCACAGGCCGCGGAATTTAGAAACAGATATATCGCTCGAAATAGAGACCACCTGAGAGTTCCGGAATGCGGCGTAGCTTTATCTGCTTTCCTGGATCTTGCATCGTTTGTGCGGCAACAATGCCGAACAGGTTATCCAGAGTATGGAGTCCTGAAAGTAAAAAAAAAAGTAAAAAAGAAAATCCGGCAGCCCCTAGTACGTTTGACGCCGTGTTGTAGGCATGCCGTTAATGTGCCCCTCCCCCTGTGCCCATGGAATTTTAAGGGCGTAATTGTGTACTCGAGGTACTTGCTCCGCTATGTTGCGATGGCTGGGGTCGGGGCCGTATTGCTACGCTTGCTCTGATCGTGCCAGGTGGTCTTGTTGCAGGTTACTCCGGGCGCGCTTTGCATTGTCCGGTTTTTGAACGGCCGTACTGGAGAGTTGGCTTGAAAGGCTGCTTTGTACTTTCGCTGCGAGGGACGCCGTGTGCTCCTCCGTACGGATGGAGCGTTCTGTGTTTCCGCTGACCGTAATTACTCCTCGAGGGCCTGGCATCTTGAGCTTGAGATATGCGTAGTGCGACACCGCATTGAATTTAGCGAATGCGGTTCGTCCGAGCAGGGCGTGATAGCCACTGCGGAACGACACTATATCGAAGATTAACTCTTCGCTTCGGAAGTTATCCGGAGATCCGAAGACCACATCAAGTGTTATCGAGCCTCTGCAATTGGCCTCTACACCTGGTATGACGCCTTTAAAGGTCGTCCTTGTGGGCTTGATCCTTGATGGATCTATGCCCATTTTCCGCACTGTATCCTGATAAAGCAGGTTCAGGCTACTGCCGCCGTCCATGAGGACTCTTGTGAGATGAAATCCGTCCACGATTGGGTCGAGGACCAGTGCGGCAAAACCGCCGTGACAGATGCTAGTGGGTGGTCCCTTCGATCGAAAGTGATCGGGCAGGAGGACCATGGGTTGAACTTTGGGGCGACTGGCTCCATCGCGTATACGTCTCGTAGCGCACGCTTCCTCTCCCGCTTGGGAATGTGGGTCGCGTATATCATGTTCACCATCCGCACTTGTGGAGGAAACCCTTTCTGTCCATTGTTGTTCGGCGGCCTGGGCTCCTCCTCGTCGTCGCTGTTCAGCCCCTTGTCCTTGTGTTCGGCTCCTAACTTGCCTGCCTGCTTGAACACCCAACAATCCCTGTTGGTGTGATTGGCTGGCCTTTCGGGGGTGCCATGAATCTGGCACGAGCGGTCGAGTATCCGGTCCAAACTGGACGGGCCCTGGGTATTCTTTTTAAATGGCTTTTTCCGCTGACCGGATTTATAGCCTCTGAATCCGGCATTAACTGCAGTATCCTCATTGCTGTCGCTGCTAACGCGACGCTTTTGATTATTTCGACGTGACCTACCACTTTTGTCCTTGGTATCCGAATTACCGGGCTTCTTCGATAAGTTGTTGCTGCGAGCTAGCCAGCTATCTTCACCCGCGCAAAAGCGGGTCATGAGTGTCGTGAGGGCTGCCATGGTTTTCGGCTTTTCCTGTCCCAGGTGCCGGGCAAGCCACTCGTCGCGGATGTTATGTTTGAAGTCTGCTAGGGCCTCTGCGTTCGAACAATCGACTATCTGATTTTTCTTTGTTAGGAACCGTGTCCAGAATTGCCTGGCCGATTCTTCTGGCTACTGAATTATGTAGCCTAGGTCGTCGGCGTCCGGTGGCCGCACATAGGTCCCCTAAAATTTGTCGAGGAATGCGGCTTCCGGGTCCTCCCAAGAACCGATTGAGTCCGTTGGTAGGCTGTTAAGCCAGTGTCGGGCTGGTCCTTTAAGCTTAAGGGGTAGGTATTTGATGGCGTGTAGATCGTCGCCACGTGCCATGTGGATGTGAAGGAGATAATCCTCAATCCATACTGCCGGATCTGTCGTACCATCGTACGACTCGATATTGACGGCTTTAAAACCCTCTGGGATTTTATGATACATTACTTCATCTGTGAAGCATAGTGGGTGTGCGGCGCCCCTGTACTGGGCTATGTCACGACGCAGCTCGGAAGAGCTGTGCCTGCTGTGTTCGGCCCGGCCGGATTTATTGTGTCCGGAGTGAAGATCATCACGTGTCGTTGCGCGTCCGCGCGATCCATAGATCGATCTTGTTTGCTTTGCTTTACCCTCCAGTACGTCTCGCAGGTCTGGCTCGTTTTCCCGTGCCTTATTTGAACGGCACCGGGGCATGGCTTGCTTAAGGGTTCGACAGGCCTCTCTGTCGTGGCCACGGGGTGCCCGGTCTGCCATGTCATATGCTTCCCCCTCTGATTGGGGTAGCGGCCTGCGCTTAGGATAATTTTTGGAGGGGCGCCCGAGTTCATACTCTTCGGCCGCAAGGACTTTAGTCCATCTATCAGCTAGCAAATCTTGATCAGCTCTAAGTTGTTGCTTCTTTTTCTTTAGGCTGTTGGCTGTGGCTAGAAGCCTGCGTTGAAAACGCTCTTGTTCGGCGGGGTCTGATGGTACGACGAATTCATCGTCGTGGAGGCTTGCCTCGTCTTCGGAGGGAGGCATGTAGTTATCATCCTCAACCTCTTGCTCTACCGCTCTCTCCTGAGGGCTGGCTTTTCCATCTTCCTGCGCCGAATCTTGATGGTTCTGGTGTTCTTCGGTGCTGTCCGGGGTAGTATTATCTCCCGTGCCGGAATCACCGTTTCTGCTGTGGTGGGATTTAGAGCGGCGCCGTTGGCGCCGGCGTTTTGGCGGTTTTTTCGAGTTGTCGTCTTCCGCTGTTCCATCGCCATCCGCATCCTTTGGAGCATCCACCATATATATGTCATATGACGAGGTGGCGGTCCAGCGCCCTACAGGTGCTGGTTCTTGTTCGTCTCCTCCTTCGTCGTCCATACCGTCGAAGTCTTCGGAGCCGAAGTCAAGCATGTCGGTTAAATCGTCGACAGTGGCTATTAAGTGGGTGGTGGGTGGGCTTTGAATTTCTTCGTTGTCCGAATCCCAACCTCGCAGACCATAGTCCGGCCTGGGCTCTCTTGATAAAGAGAGAGACTTGAGAGAATTCAGGATATCACCGAAAGGTGAGCACTGAAAGATGTCCGCGGCGGTGAACTCCATTACAGGCGCCCAATCAGATTCGATCGGCGGGGGCACGGAAGGCCCGGAGTTCGAAGAAGAGTCCGGCTCCTTGGAGTTTTGGGCCATGCGGAGTACGGGGCTGGCGTTCGGCTCGATCGCCTTTGAGATTGCAACCCCCGAGGTGGCGTCCAACCGTTCATCCTCGGAGAACGCAGCGGGCTCCGAGTCAAGGATCGGGGCCGGAGCGTGTGCGGCCTCCAGGGTACTATTCGGAGGCAGAGCTATATCATGCCCCTCAAAATAGTGCGGCGCGCTTGGCTGTGGCTCGAACCCGTCGAAGATCAAGTCTCCACGGATATCAGCCGTGTAGTTTAAGCTTCCAAACCTGACTTGATGGCCAGGGGCGTAGCTTTCGATCTGCTCCAGATGACCAAGCGAATTGGCCCGCAGAGCGAAGCCGCCGAAGACGAAGATTTGTCCGGGGAGGAAAGTCTCACCCTGGACCTCATCGTTGTTGATGATCAAAGGAGCCATCGGGCCTAAAAGCGACAACACAGAGGAACTCTCAATGAAAGCACCAATGTCGGTGTCAAAACCGGCGGATCTCGGGTAGGGGATCCCGAACTGTGCGTCAAGGTCGGATGGTAACAGGAGACAAGGGACACTTTATTTTACCCAGGTTCGGGCCCTCTCGGTGGAGGTAAAACCCTACTCCTGCTAGATTAATATTGATGATATGGGTAGTACATGAGTGGATCTACCACGAGATCAAGGAGGCTAAACCCTAGAAGCTAGCCTATGGTATGATTGTGTATGATGATGGTTGTCCTACGGACTACAACCCTCCGGTTTATATAGACACCGGATAGGGTTAGGGTTACACAGAGTCGGTTACAATGGTAGGAGATCTCGAATATCCGCACGCCTAGCTTGCCTTCCACGCCAAGAAAAGATCCTTCCGGACACGGGATGAAGTCTTCAATCTTGTATCTTCATAGTCCTGGAGTCCGGCTGAAGGTATAGTCCGGCTATCCGAACACCCCCTAATCCAGGACTCCCTCACCCGTGTCAAGACATACTGGGCAGAGATGGACACCACCATTGTTGCGTCCCAAGATTCGGAAAAAAGCCGAGTGTCCTCCGAGCACTATTTTCAGGAAGCCCTTGAAGGCGCTCGTGTAATAGAGACGCAGTGCTCGAAAGATGCTATGTTATTATAGCATATGTAATGATAGATGAATGTTTTGATAAACTGTAGTGGCCTTTTTATACTTGCACCTTCAAGTATTGGGAACACCTCCTGTGCGGCCGTTTTAAGATATATAAAATCTGAAAGATGGCAGTCGTTTGCTTCAGCCCCCACGCACATAGTGCGGGGGTGCTCGCAGAAGACGCATTTTCACACTTAACCCAACGTCTTGGTCCTACAAAGGAGGTGATAGCGCAGCGGGCCAGACAACCGGACTATAATGCTTTAACACTTTCACTTAGCCATAGGAGCTTGACAGTGGGACTATTTAAGTAGCCCATTAGTGGCGACTGCGCTCGCCCGAGTTCGGGGCGCGTATATGCCTGACCGGGAAGCGGCCCTTCGTTAAAGCGGAGGAATCCGATAGATTCCGATAGGTCATCGAGTGGCTGACCAGTCTCACGCTACATCATGACAGTCAGTTTTCGGCTTTCTCTACTGAGGTGCTCGCCCGGCCGAACCGGGGCACAATCGCAGTAGTTCTCCTGGTGCTACCTTAGCCGATAGAGCGGAACGTAAGGTAGCCGAACTCAGGAGCCGGGCAACCCAACATTTGACCAAAGACATGATTCGGAGCTGATGCATATAATGCCAAAACTCACGACGTCGAACACTCCCTAAGGTGTTCAGTCTTTATAAGTGCGGGCAAAACAGCACTCCTTATTAAAAAGCCCCTAGTGTCCAGGTACGCGCAAAAATTCTGACGTGGCCACATGCCAAGACGCCAGCCACCTCCTTGGTTATATCGGAAAGAACCAGGGGATGTGCAGCAACAAGAGACAGTAAAAAAGTTTTACGCAGGGTCTTAATCTAAAAAGAATCCTTTAGGACGGGTCCCTACTGCACGTCTGCTCCTGTGTCTCCGTTGTGCCGTATCCTGGACGGGCGTCGCACGACGTTCATCTGTAAGAGAGAAGAACTGAGTTGAAAAACGGGCCGTGCCGAACAAAAGTTTGAAATAAACAAAGCATAAAATAAAATATATAGGGTTGAGCTTTATCGTCTCTGCATGTAGCCCCACTAGTGCAGAACCGGGCAATAGCACCGGTTCGTAAGGCCCTTTAGTGTCGGTTCCATAACCGGCACTAAAGTTTGGGCACTAAAGCCCTCCCCCCCTTTAGTACCGGTCCAGCATGAACCGGTGCTAAAGGGCAACCACGTGGCACGAGCCAGCTCCGGGGGCCGGGAGCCCTTTAGTACCGGTTGGTAACACCAATCGGTACTAAAATGTTTGGGGGGTTTTTGGTTTTATGATTTCTTTTTCATTTAATTTTGTGTTTTCCATTTTAATTCTTTTTCGTTTGCTGGTATTTTACGATACTACAGATTGTACACGTTATGCATATATATGGTAGCTAGTAGGACCAATCATATATATATATATATATATATATATATATATATATATATCATCAATGTCTCACAAACCACCATATTATAATGCACACATACACACATGTATAGCTATATATACAATTTCTCATACATATGCATGTTGCCTTCGGAGCCAGTTTGCATTAGCCTAATTGGTGCCTTCGGAGCACGATGACAAATTGGAAGTGGTTCATGACCTGGTCGATGGGGCGGTAGCGGGTAATAGTATTCTCCCTTCGGATTTATGACCTGGTCGAGCAAAAATCCCGCTATTTCCTCTTGAAGTGCTTGTACGCGCTCCGTATCTAGGAGCTTGTCCCGCACCTCTCTGAACTGTTAAGAAGGAGATCAATATGCATGTGTATTAGTTGTGTGACTAGATATCGATAATGGTGCACAAATTGTTAATAGTGTTCTGACAAGCGTACCCATTCCTGTCTTTGAGATCTGCTCCTTTCGGACGTCATCATGCGAATGTTCTCGCAAACGCAGTATGCACACAGATCAGTCCCATCCGCCTGCTTTATGGCCTTTACGAGAATGGAATTTAATTTGATCGGATAATAATTAATCAAGCATGATAATATTAAAAAGATGGCAGCTAGCTACCACACTACTTAATTACTTACCCTGGGTCGAAGCCATCTCAGCTGTCGTTTCCATTCACCTTCCGTTATGCTGATGAACCTTGCCCAAGCCCTGCCCGTCGACAAAGAAAATGAATAAAGGGGTTATTAAATAGTTCATATCATGAAATGATGAACTAAATAGGCCGAGATATATAGTTAATAATTATTGAAATTGCCTGTTGACTATCCCAAACAAGATGTTATAGTCTTTATTTTCTAAGAGTAGTGAGTCCAGTATTTCAACTGTTCCTTCGTCAACTTTAATGATACACAAGATCCAGTGAAATCTGCATGCACACATGTTTGCATGTCTTAATTAAGCGGGCATATATATGTAAGCAAAAACATGTAGCTAGCTAGCTAGTAGGCAAAAACAGAGAATTTGTAGTACAAGAAAGTGTGACTCACTTGAAGTTATAAGGAAGTAGTATATCTTCATTGTATTTGAGGTGCTTCAAGAACTCGAACATGTTGTCCTCTACCTGCTTTTTATAATAGTCGCTTATATTCCATGTGTATTCATTAACGGTGTTTGGGTCAATGAACCCAATGCCAAAGCGTCCACCTTTTTTCATTTCATACATCTTCATCCTGCATAATACCATAGAAAAGAATATAGTGAGGATAATTACAGGTAATGATTGATCAAAAGGATCAATACAGCTAGCTTGAGACTTAAATTACAGAAAGAAATCACTTACAGACAATAGCAACTGACGATAGATTTGTCGAGTGCGTCTTGATTGTATAACTGAAACAGTTTAGAATACTCAACGGTCCCAGGTTTCTCATGGTAGAAATGATCCGTGTTGACTTGCACCATGAGGGACTGTTGATTGGATCTCTTGGTAATGTCCATGTACCATTGATGCAATTCATACATTCTCGTTGGGAGCTTCTTGACATCTTCTGGCTTGACCAAAGGTTGGCTCTGGACATATTTCCGTTTTATTTCCTCCTCTGTAAGCACAGGCATGTCCTCGATCTCGAGGAGTTGTCCAACAGTGATCTTGAGTTCTTCAGCCTGCGTTATATGCTCCTGGGTTATTACCACATCGCCCACCAGGGGAACGTAAACTGTTTGCCCACAATAATATTGGTCGCGTGTACTGTCACGTGTTATTGGCGGCACAACAAGCGGGGGGATCGGTTGCGCCCACTGTTCCCCCAGCTGGGCAACGGTTCTCCCGCATTTTTTGACAGCTGCTTGTTGTTTGCTCGAGCTCGAGCTCGCCTCCTTCTGTAGACGTTGTCGATGTAACTTCCTGATGTGGCGCTCATAGTCTGTGTCAACAGGCTTAGGAGCTGGTGGTTCAGCCATATGAATGAAGTGGTCAAGAACTTCCACAGGCACTTTCTCCCTTGGCAGCGGTGGCGGTTTCGGTCCAAAATGGGCGTCGACTTTTGCCCACACTATGGCATTGGTTTGCTCCTTGGTCCTATCGTAAGCCCTCTCAGGAAGAGGAGTACTGAGGTTTGGACCATATTTATATCGCTTGCCTCTGCCTGTACTTCCTGTACTATGACCTCGACTGGTACCGCTACGCACCATAGCTGCGGGGTGTCTCTTCGTGGATTGCTGAGGCGGCGGAGACGGCTGACTGGGCTGAGTTGGACGAGGAGGAGTGGCCTGAAGCTGTGCCGGACTTGGAGGAGGAGTGGCCTGACACTTTGCCGGACTTGGGGGAGGAGTGGACGTATGACGCTGTGTCGGACTTGGAGGAGGAGTGGCCTGACACTTTGCCGGACTTGGAGGAGGAGGAGTGGCCTCACGCGTTGGTGGACTTGGAGGAGAGGGATTCTGCTGACTCGGTGGCGGACTTCGACGAGGAGTCGGGTGACGCGGTGTCGGTGGCCTTCGAAAGATGATGCAATCCTTTCTCCATAGGATGATACGATGTTTGGCATCTCCGAGTGTGTGCTCCTCGTCACCTCCAGGAATGTCAAGCTCTAGCCCCGAATATTGGTCCACCACCTCATCAACCACGACACGAGCATAGCCTGCTGGAATCGGGTTGCAATGGAAGGTTGCATCGGGGGAATTTGTATAAGCAACGTCGTCCGCCACCTTCATGGATATGTTCTTCATTTTGAAGTGTAGCTCGCAGTTAGTGTTCCATGATGTCATCCACGGGGTATATATCCAGCATTGCATCAAACGGGGCGGAACCCACGCTACTTCTCGGCATGGATGGGGCGGTGGTATCCAATGCTGGATCATCCGCTAGCTGTTGCAGCTGCTGAGACCCCCTTTGCTGGCTAAGTGAGTCGATCTGCTCCTGCTGCCGCTAGAATTTGTCTGCCAAGTCCGTGTACGTGGATTCTAGGCCTTGAAGGCGTTCATAGTCCCGCTTCCTCTTCTCCTCCTCCATCTTCCTCTGCTTCTCCTCTGCAATCTTCCTTCTTGCACGGGTTCTGTAGTCGGCGTTCCATTCCGAAAACCCCTCATACCACGGAATAGCGCCCTTGCCTCGTGTTCTTCCCGGGTGTTCAGGATTTTTCAGGGCACGTGTAAGCTCGTCGTTCTCTCTGTTCGGCTGGAACACCCCCGTTCGAGCCTCTTCTATTGCAACAAGTATGTCATCGTTGGCTCCGTTCAGACATGCCTTCGTCGAAACTTTGCCTGTCTTCGGGTCCAACTCCCCCCCATGCGCATAGAACCAACTCCTGACCCTGGGGGGCCAGCTCTTAGTAACCGGAATGACACCTGCATCCTCCATCTCTTTCTCAGACTTATCCCACTTAGGCATTGCCACCGCGTAGCCACCTGGCCCCAGCTTATGGAACTTATCCTTTTTCGGCATTCTTCTTGTTTATTCTCGACCGTTCCTTAGCTAATTCTGAATCCTTGAATTTCACGAAATCGTCCCAATGAGCACTTTGATTCTCTAGTATCCCCTCGAATACTGGAGTCTTCCTTCCTCCCTTGACGTACTTCTCCCACGTCGTTCTCTTGTGGTTCTTGAATGCAACCGCCATCTTCCTAAGAGCAGCGTCCTTGACTTTCTGCACATCTGCTTCTGTGAAATGATCTGGTAGGGTGAAATGTTCCATGAGAGTATCCCAAAGCAGGGTTTTTTTATTCTTGTCGACAAAAGTAACATCTGGACGTGGCTTTGCTGGCTTTCTCCATTCTTGAAGGGAGATCGGGAGTTGGTCCTTCACAAGAACTCCGCACTGACGAACGAACTTGTCCGCAATCTTCTTAGGCGCTAATGGTTCGCCATTAGGTCTGAATGCCTCGATATTGTACTTTACCCCCTCCTTCAACTTTTTGTCCGGGCCTCGTTTCGTCCTTTTGCCTGAAGATTTGCTCGATCCGGATGGCTGAAAGAAGAAAGATCGATTCGTTAATATATCTTCAACTCATTTAAAACATGCGATGATCACCAGATTCCTGCTTATATAAATATATATACCTCGCTGGTGTTTGTTGTTTCAGGATCAACATGTTCTTCGTCATCGTCATAATCGTAGTTCATGACTTCATCAATTCGGTCGTCGCGATCGAATATCATATCACCCTCTCCGGTGTTGTTTAGAAATTCGGAGCCGTCATAATCTTCTTCATTCTGATCATCATCTGGCCCGCGTATCATATCGAACATGGTATGTTCTCTCTCTCTGTCGGTATTGTCCGCCATAGCTTTTATTTAACTATGCCAAAATAAATATAAAACAATTTAGTATAACCTCGAATAATAGATATAATCTCGAATACATCGTCTCGAATAATATATAATCTCAAATACATCGTCTTGAATATATAATCTCGAATACATCACTGGCTAGGTAGCTAATAAAGATCGAATACTACAGAAGAATCTAGGACACTCGCGGTTCCTGCGGCGCGGGCGGTGGACACCCAAAGAGAAGGAACCCTCACAGGATCATAGCTGAAGTGAGATCCCTGAAGAAACTTCCAGGTATTGGAGAACCTGCCGCCCTCTAACGCAACCATGTAGCGATGGACGTGCTCGTCCTCCTCCCTGACACGACGACGTACCACCTCCGGCGGGGCCGGCTCCCTCCGCACCGAAACTGGCCCACGCGAACGCCACCAAACGAGATCAGGGTCGACGACGGGACCCGGGGCCGGGTTCCTCATCAAGCGGCGCGCCCCTCCAGGCAGCACCTCCCAGTGCCAGCCCGGAGGAGCCCAGTCCCGGACATGGGTCAGCTGGACGTCGTCGCAGACGTGTCGACGGCGAGGATGCGGGCCGGGCATCGTCGACAATAAATACTAGCTATATGCCCGCAAAAAGTAACATTTTTTAATGATTGGATTTTGATAACTAAAATTTCTAACATTTCTAACAATACTATATATAACTAACATTTCTATAACATTTCTAACTTTTTAACTTTTTAATAACTATTTCTATAACAATTTCTATAACATTTCTAACAATGCTATATATAACTAAAAAACAGAAAAATTTCTAACAATTCTAACTTTTTTATAACTATTTCTATAACTAAAAAATAGAAAAATTTCTAACAATTCTAACTTTTTTATAACTACTTCTATAACTAAAAAACAGAAAAATTTCTAACAATTATAACATTTCTAACAATTCTAACATTTCTAACTATTCTAACATTTCTAACTATTCTAACATTTCTAACATTTCTACCTATTTCTAAAAAACAGAAAAATGTCTAACTAAAAATGTATGTGTGTGTGTGCGCGCGCGCTCACCGGCCGGCGAGGCGAGAGGCGACGAGGGGCGCGCGGCGACGGGGACGGCGACGATGGGGCGGCGACGACGGGGACGGGGACGTACGGGCCGGGGCGGCGACGGGGACGGGGACGTACGGGCCGGGGCGGCGGTGACGACGGGGACAACGGGGACGGGACGACGGGCGGCGACGACGGGGACGGGCGGCGACGGGGGCGGCGACGGGTGCGGCGGGCGACGGTGCAGAGGAGAAGAAGCAGAGGGAGAGATGAGAAACTGACGAAATTTTGAAGTGTTTTCTTATATAGAACCCACCTTTAGTACCGGTTGGAGCCACCAACCGGTACTAAAGGTCTGTTTTGGCTAGCCCAAGCGGCGGGAAGCGACCCCCTTTAGTACCGGGTCGTGGCTCCAACCGGTACTAAAGGCCCCCCCTTTCGTACCGGTTGGTGCCACGAACCGGTACTAAAGGGTGTGCGTTGCCAGGCGAGGGGCACAAAAGTTTAGTCCCACCTCGCTAGCCGAGGGGCACTCGCACCTGCTTATAAGCCCCGCCGTCGCTGTTGTCTCGAGCTCCTCTCTTAAGCAGGCCTTCTGGGCCTACCTCTTCTGCGATGCCATGTTGGGCCTACTGGGCTAGCGGGCCTGCATCTTGGCCCAACTTGAATTTGGGTTTCTAGTCGTATGCAGGCCGCTGTGGCCCAGTAGGTGGGCTTTTTTTTCTTATTTTTTTTGCTTTATTTATTTTTGTGAATAACTTAACTTTGAAAATAGATTTTTCAGTGATTCTTTTTTCTTATGTTTAATATTAGTGTGTTTTATCATTATATTCAATTTGGTAATGCTTAGGTTATTTAAAAAATGAGATGCCTTTGTAACGGATGAGTTTTCGTCCGAAACCCTGATACTTCGAAACAGATTGTCCATTTTGTACACGAAGTGCATCCAGTTTTTGCGGTAACCCTCTCTACTTTTTTGCACATGCTATGTGGGTGAAATTATGAAACCATGCCAACTTTCAACCTAATCTGAGTTCATTTGAAATGCTTTTCAATTTCAGGGTCATTTAGCTGAAAAAATCAGTAAATGCATGAAAGAATTTGCTTGCACATAAAATTTCTTCGCGTTTCAAATGCCAAAACACATAACTAGCTACCCTAACTATTACAGAGATCCCTCCTGGGTGTGAAACACAGAAGAAAGTGATGATAGTTAAGCCGATCACATCCCAGATCTTTGGGTGTGCAACTTTTTCTTCGCGTGTGTCCCTTTGCGTCGTAGCCATGGAAAATCTTCATCATTTAACGGGATGCTCGGGTCAATATTCACTGTGAATGGAGCAATTTCATCAAACTTTTCATAATCTTCTGACTTGTCTGTCTTGTCATCCAGTCCCACGATGTTTCTCTTCCCAGAAAGAACTATGTGCTGCTTTGGCCCATCGTACGATGCATTCGCTTCCTTATCTTTTCTTTTTCTTGGCTTGGTAGACATGTCCTTCACATAGAAAACCTGTGCCACATCATTGGCTAGGATGAATGGTTCGTCTGCATACGCAAGATTGCTGAGATCCACTATTGTCATTCCGTACTGCGGGTCTTCCGTTACCCCGCCTCGTGTCATATTGATGTTGGGTTATGTAGTAATTTCAAAAAAATTCCTACGCGCACGCAAGATCATGGTGATGCATAGCAACGAGAGGGGAGAGTGTTGTCTACGTACCCTCGTAGACCGAAAGCGGAAGCGTTGTATCAACGCGGTTGATGTAGTCGTACGTCTTCACGATCCGACCGATCCAAGCACCGTTACTCCGGCACCTCCGAGTTCTTGGCACACGTTCAACTCGATGACGTTCCCCGGGCTCCGATCCAGCAAAGCTTCGGGGAAGAGTTACGTCAGCACGACGGCGTGGTGACAATCTTGATGTACTACCGACGCAGGGCTTCGCCTAAGCACCGCGACAATATGACCGAGGTGGAATATGGTGGAGGGGGGCACCGCACACGGCTAAGGAACGATCACGTTGATCAATTGTGTGTCCTGGGGTGCCCCCCTGACCCCGTATATAAAGGAGCAAGGGGGGAGGGCCGGCCGGCCCTAGGGGCGCGCCAAGGGAGGGGGAGTCCTCCTCCTAGTGGGAGTAGGACTCTCTTTTCCTAGTCCAACTAGGAGGGGGAAGGGGGAAAGGAAGGAGAGGGAGAGGGAGAGGGAAAGGGGGGCCGCGCCCCCCCCCCCCTCCTTGTCCAATTCGGACTCCTCATGGGGGGGGCGCCACCTCCTGGTGCGGCCCTCTCTCTCCCCTCGCGGCCCAATAAGGCCCATACTTCCCCCGGGGGGTTCCGGTAACCCCTCCGGCACTCCGGTAATATCCGAAACCTCTCGGAACCATTCTGATGTCCGAACATAGCCGTCCAATATATCAATCTTTATGTATCGACCATTCTGAGACTCCTCATCATGTCCGTGATCACATCCGGGACTCCGAACTCCTTCGGTACATCAAAATGCATAAACTCATAATAACTGTCATCGTAACCTTAAGCGTGCGGACCCTACGGTTCGAGAACAATGTAGACATGACCGAGACACGTCTCTGGTCAATAACCAATAGCGGGACCTGGATGCCCATATTGGCTCCTACATATTCTACGAAGATCTTTATCGGTCAGACCGCATAACAACATACGTTGTTCCCTTTGTCCATCGGTATGTTACTTGCCCGAGATTCGATCGTCGGTATCCAATACCTAGTTCAATCTCATTACCGGCAAGTCTCTTTACTCGTTCCGTAATACATCATCCCGCAACCAACTCATTGGTTGCAATGCTTGCAAGGCTTATGTGATGTGCATTACCGAGAAGGCCCTGAGATACCTCTCCGACATTCGGAGTGACAAATCCTAATCTCGAAATACGCCAACCCAACAAATACTTTCGGAGACACCTGTAGAGCACCTTTATAATCACCCAGTTACGTTGTGACGTTTGGTAGCACACAAAGTGTTCCTACGGTAAACGGGAGTTGCATAATCTCATAGTCAAAGGAACATGTATAAGTCATGAACAAAAGCAATAGCAACATACTAAACGATCGGGTGCTAAGCTATTGGAATGGGTCATGTCAATCAGATCATTCAACTAATGATGTGACCTTGTTAATCAAATGACAACTCCTTTGTCTATGGTTAGGAAACTTAACCATCTTTGATTAACAAGCTAGTCAAGTAGAGGCATACTAGTGACACTCTGTTTGTCTATATATCCACACATGTATTATGTTTCCGGTTAATACAATTCTAGCATGAATAATAAACATTTATCATGATATGTAAGGAAATAAATAATAACTTTATTATTGCCTCTAGGGCATATTTCCTTCAGTCTCCCACTTGCACTAGAGTCAATAATCTAGATTACACAGTAATGATTCTAACACCCATGGAGTCTTGGTGCTGATCATGTTTTGCCCGTGGAAGAGGCTTAGTCAACGGGTCTGCCACATTCAGATCCGTATGTATCTTGCAAATCTCTATGTTTCCCACCTGGACCAAGTCCCGGATGGAATTGAAGCGTCTCTTGATGTGCTTTGTTCTCTTGTGAAATCTGGATTCCTTCGCCACGGCTATTGCTCCAGTATTGTCACAAAAGATTTTCATTGGACCTGATGCACTAGGTATGACACCTAGATCGGATATGAACTCCTTCATCCAGACTCCTTCATTTGCTGCTTCCGAAGCAGCTATGTACTCCGCTTCACATGTAGATCCCACTACGACGCTTTGTTTGGAACTGCACCAACTGACAGCTCCACCGTTTAATGTAAATACGTATCCGGTTTGCGATTTCGAATCGTCCGGATCAGTGTCAAAGCTTGCATCAACGTAACCCTTTACGATGAGTTCTTTGTCACCTCCATACACGAGAAACATTTCCTTAGTCCTTTTCAGGTACTTCAGGATATTCTTGACCGCTGTCCAGTGATCCACTCCTGGATTACTTTGGTACCTCCCTGCTAAACTTATAGCAAGGCACACATCAGGCCTGGTACACAGCATTGCATACATGATAGAGCCTATGGCTGAAGCATAGGGAACATCTTTCATCTTCTCTCTATCTTCTGCAGTGGTCGGGCATTGAGTCTGACTCAACTTCACACCTTGCAATACAGGCAAGAACCCTTTCTTCGCTTGATCCATTTTGAACTTCTTCAAAATCTTGTCAAGGTATGTGCTTTGTGAAAGTCCAATTAAGCGTCTTGATCTATCTCTATAGATCTTAATGCCCAATATGTAAGCAGCTTCACCGAGGTCTTTCATTGAAAAACTCTTATTCAAATACCCCTTTATGCTATCGAGAAATTCTATATCATTTCCAATCAGTAATATGTCATCTACATATAATATCAGAAATGCTACAGAGCTCCCACTCACTTTCTTGTAAATACAGGCTTCTCCAAAAGTCTGTATAAACCCAAATGCTTTGATCACACTATCAAAACGTTTATTCCAACTCCGAGATGCTTGCACCAGTCCATAAATGGATCGCTGGAGCTTGCATACTTTGTTAGCTCCCTTTGGATCAATAAAACCTTCTGGTTGCATCATATACAACTCTTCTTCCAGAAACCCATTCAGGAATGCAGTCTTTACATCCATTTGCCAAATTTCATAATCATAAAATGCGGCAATTGCTAACATGATTCGGACAGACTTAAGCATCGCTACGGGTGAGAAGGTCTCATCGTAGTCAATCCCTTGAACTTGTCAAAACCCCTTTGCGACAAGTCGAGCTTTGTAGACAGTAACATTACCGTCGGCGTCAGTCTTCTTCTTAAAGATCCACTTGTTCTCTATTGCTTGCCGACCCTCGGGCAAGTCAACCAAAGTCCACACTTTGTTTTCATACATGGATCCCATCTCAGATTTCATGGCTTCCAGCCATTTTGCGGAATCTGGGCTCACCATCGCTTCTTCATAGTTCGTAGGTTCGTCATGATCTAGTAGCATGATTTCCATAATAGGATTGTCGTACCACTCTGGTGCGGATCTCACTCTGGTTGATCTACGAGGTTCAGCAGTTACTTGATCTGAAGTTTCATGATCATCATCACTAACTTCTTCTCTGATTGGTGTAGATGTCATAGAAACTGGTTCCTGTCATGAACTACTTTCCAACAAGGGAGTAGGTACAGTTACCTCATCAAGTTCTACTTTCCTCCCACTCACTTCTTTCGAGTGAAACTCCTTCTCTAGAAAGGATCCATTTTTAGCAACAAATGTCTTGCCTTCGGATCTGTGATAGAAGATGTACCCAACTGTTTCCTTTGGGTATCCTATGAAGACACATTTCTCCGATTTGGGTTCGAGCTTATCAGGTTGAAGCTTTTTCACATAAGCATCGCAGCCCCAAACTTTAAGAAACGACAACTTTGGTTTCTTGCTAAACCATAGTTCATAAGGCGTCGTCTCAACGGATTTTGACGGTGTCCTATTTAACGTGAATGCGGCCGTCTCTAGAGCATAACCCCAAAACGATAGCGGTAAATCTGTAAGAGACATCATAGATCGCACCATATCTAGTAAAATGCGATTGCGACGTTTGGACACACCATTGCGTTGTGGTGTTCCGGGTGGCGTGAGTTGCGAAACTATTCCGCATTGTTTCAAATGTAGACCAAACTCGTAACTCAAATATTCTCCTCCATGATCAGATCGTAGAAACTTTATTTTCTTGTTACGATGATTTTCAACTTCACTCTTGAAATTCTTTGAACTTTTCAAATGTTTCGGACTTGTGTTTCATTAAGTAGATATACCCATATCTGCTTAAATCATCTGTGAAGGTGAGAAAATAACGATATCCGCCATGAGCTTCAATATTCATCGGACCACATACATCTGTATGTATGATTTCCAATAAATCTGTTGCTCTCTCCATAGTACCGGAGAACGGTGTTTTAGTCATCTTGCCTAAGAGGCACGGTTCGCAAGTACCAAGTGATTCATAATCAAGTGGTTCCAAAAGTCCATCAGTTTGGAGTTTCTTCATGCGCTTTACACCGATATGACCTGAACGGCAGTGCCACAAATAAGTTGCACTATCATTATCAACTCTGCATCTTTTGGCTTCAACATTATGAATATGTGTATCACTACTATCAAGATTCATCAAAAATAGACCACTCTTCAAGGGTGCATGACCATAAAAGATATTATTCATATAAATAGAACAACCATTATTCTCTGATTTAAATGAATAACCGTCTCGCATCAAACAAGATCCAGATATAATGTTCATGCTCAACGCTGGCACCAAATAACAATTATTTAGGTCTAATACTAATCCTGAAGGTAGATGTAGAGGTAGCGTGCCGACCGCGATCACATCGACTTTGGAACCATTTCCCACGCGCATCGTTACCTCGTCCTTTGCCAGTGTTCGCTTAATCCGTAGTCCCTGTTTCGAGTTGCAAATATTAGCAACAGAACCAGTATCAAATACCCAGGTGCTACTGCGAGCTCTAGTAAGGTACACATCAATAACATGTATATCACATATACCTTTGTTCACTTTGCCATCCTTCTTGTCCGCCAGATACTTGGGGCATTTCCGCTTCCAGTGACCAGTCTGCTTGCAGTAGAAGCACTCAGTTTCAGGCTTAGGTCCAGACTTGGGTTTCTTCGCTTGAGCAGCAACTTGTTTGCTGTTCTTCTTGAAGTTCCCCTTCTTCTTCCCTTTGCCCTTCTTCTTGAAACTGGTGGTCTTATTGACCATCAACACTTGATGCTCCTTCTTGATTTCTACCTCCGCAGCCTTTAGCATTGCGAAGAGCCCGGGCATAGTCTTATCTATCCCTAGCATATTATAGTTCATCACGAAGCCTTTGTAGCTTGGTGGCAGTGATTGAAGAATTCTGTCAATGACACAATCATCCGGAAGATTAACTCCCAGTTGACTCAAGTGATTGTAATACCCAGACATTCTGAGTATGTGCTCACTGACAGACCCATTCTCTTCCATCTTGCAGCTATAGAACTTATTGGAGACCTCATATCTCTCAATCCGGGCATTTTGTTTGAATATCAACTTCAACTCCTGGAACATCTCATATGCTCCATGGTTCTCAAACTGTCATTGAAGTCCCGGTTCTAAGCCGTAAAGCATGGCACACTGAACTATCGAGTAGTCATCAGCTTTGCTTTGCCAGACGTTCATAACATCTGGTGTTGCTCCAGCAGCAGGCCTGGCACCTAGCGGTGCATCCAGGACGTAATTCTTCTGTGCAGCAATGAGGACAATCCTCAAGTTACGGACCCAGACCGTGTAATTGCTACCATCATCTTTCAACTTTGCTTTCTCAAGGAACGCATTAAAATTCAACGGAACAATAGCACGAGCCATCTATCTACAATTAACATAAACAAGCAAGATACTATCAGGGACTAAGTTCATGATAATTTTAAGTTCAATTAATCATATTACTTAAGAACTCCCACTTAGACAGACATCCCTCTAATCTTCTAAGTGATCACGTGATCCAAATCAAACTAAACCATAACCGATCATCACGTGAAATGGATTAGTTCTCAATGGTGAACATCATCATGTTGATCATATCTACTATATGATTCACGTTCGACTTGTCGGTCTCCGTGTTTCGAGGCCATATCTGCATATGCTAGGCTCGTCAAGTATAACCCGAGTATTCCGCGTGTGCAAAACTGGCTTGCACCCGTTGTAGATGGACGTAGAGCTTATCACACCCGATCATCACGTGGTGTCTGGGCACGACGAACTTTGGCAACGGTGCATACTCGGGGAGAACACTTCTTGATAATTTAGTGAGAGATCATCTTATAATGCTACCGTCAATCAAAGCAAAATAAGATGCATAAAAGATAAACATCACATGCAAATCAATATAAGTGATATGATATGGTCATCATCATCTTGTGCTTTGTGATCTCCATCTCTGCAGCACCATCATGATCACCATCGTCACCGGCGCGACACCTTGATCTCCATCGTAGCATCGTTGTCGTCTCGCCAATCTTATGCTTCTACGACTATCGCTACCGCTTAGTGATAAAGTAAAGCATTACAGGGCGATTGCATTGCATACAATAAAGCGACAACCATATGGCTCCTACCGGTTGCCGATAACTTGGTTACAAAACATGATCATCTCATACAATAAAATATAGCATCATGTCTTGACCATATCACATCACAACATGCCCTGCAAAAACAAGTTAGACGTCCTCTACTTTGTTTGTTGCAAGTTTTACGTGGCTGCTACGGGCTTAAGCAAGAACTCCTTACCTACGCATCAAAACCACAACGATAGTTTGTCAAATAGACTCCGTTTTAGCCTTCTCAAGGACCGGGCGTAGCCACACTCGGTTCAACTAAAGTTGGAGAGACAGTCTTCCGCAAGCCATCTATGTGCAAAGCACGTTGAGGGAACCGGTCTCGCGTAAGAGTACGCGTAAGGTTGGTCCGGATCGTCTCGTCCAACAATACCGCTGAACCAAAGTATGACATGCTGGTAGGCAGTATGACTTGTATCGTCCACAACTCACTTGTGTTCTACTCGTGCATATAACATCAAACCATAAAAACCTAGGCTCGGATGCCACTGTTGGGTTATGTAGTAATTTCAAAAAATTTCCTACGCGCACGCAAGATCATGGTGATGCATAGCAACGAGAGGGGAGAGTGTTGTCTACGTACCCTCGTAGACCGAAAGCGGAAGCATTATATCAACGCGGTTGATGTAGTCGTACGTCTTCACGATCCGACCGATCCAAGCACCGTTACTCCGGTACCTCCGAGTTCTTGGCACACGTTCAGCTCGATGACGTTCCCCGGGCTCCGATCCAGCAAAGCTTCGGGGAAGAGTTCCGTCAGCACAACGGCGTGGTGACGATCTTGATGTACTACCGACGCAGGGCTTCGCCTAAGCACCACGACAATATGACCGAGGTGGAATATGGTGGAGGGGGGCACCGCACACGGCTAAGGAATGATCACGTTGATCAATTGTGTGTCCTGGGGTGCCCCCTGCCCCCGTATATAAAGGAGCAAGGGGGGAGGGCCGGCCGGCCCTAGGGGCGCGCCAAGGGAGGGGGAGTCCTCCTCCTAGTGGGAGTAGGACTCCCCTTTCCTAGTCCAACTAGGAGGGGGAAGGGGGAAAGGAAGGAGAGGGAGAGGGAGAGGGAAAGGGGGGCCGCCCCCCCCCCTCCTTGTCCAATTCGGACTCCTCATGGGGGGGGGCGCGCCACCTCCTGGTGCGGCCCTCTCTCTCCCCTCGCGGCCCAATAAGGCCCATACTTCCCCGGGGGGTTCCGGTAACCCCTCCGGCACTCCGGTAATATCCGAAACCTCTCGGAACCATTCCGATGTCCGAACATAGCCGTCCAATATATCAATCTTTATGTCTCGACCATTCCGAGACTCCTCGTCATGTCCGTGATCACATCCAGGACTCCAAACTCCTTCGGTACATCAAAATGCATAAACTCATAATAACTGTCATCTAACCTTAAGCGTGCGGACCCTATGGTTCGAGAACAATGTAGACATGACCGAGACACGTCTCCGGTCTATAACCAATAGCGGGACCTGGATGCCCATATTGGCTCCTACATATTCTACGAAGATCTTTATCGGTCAGACCGCATAACAACATACGTTGTTCCCTTTGTCCATCGGTATGTTACTTGCCCGAGATTCGATCATCGGTATCTAATACCTAGTTCAATCTCGTTACCGGCAAGTCTCTTTACTCGTTCCGTAATACATCATCCCGCAACCAACTCATTGGTTGCAATGCTTGCAAGGCTTATGTGACGTGCATTACCGAGAAGGCCCTGAGATACCTCTCCGACATTCGGAGTGACAAATCCTAATCTCGAAATACGCCAACCCAACAAATACTTTCGGAGACACCTGTAGAGCACCTTTATAATCACCCAGTTACGTTGTGACGTTTGGTAGCACACAAAGTGTTCCTACGGTAAACGGGAGTTGCATAATCTCATAGTCAAAGGAACATGTATAAGTCATGAACAAAAGCAATAGCAACATACTAAACGATCGGGTGCTAAGCTATTGGAATGGGTCATGTCAATCAGATCATTCAACTAATGATGTGACCTTGTTAATCAAATGACAACTCCTTTGTCTATGGTTAGGAAACTTAACCATCTTTGATTAACAAGCTAGTCAAGTAGAGTCATACTAGTGACACTCTGTTTGTCTATATATCCACACATGTATTATGTTTCCGGTTAATACAATTCTAGCATGAATAATAAACATTTATCATGATATGTAAGGAAATAAATAATAACTTTATTATTGCCTCTAGGGCATATTTCCTTCAATTGACCCATTTGCACCGAAACAAAGGGACCTTCAAACCACGTCGATAGTCAAGTTCCCATATGTCCTGTATATAACCATAATATGTTTCCTTTCCCGTCTTGGTTTCTGCATCAAAGCGAACACCACTGTTTTGGTTGGTGCTCTTCTTATCTTGGGCGATCGTGTAAAATGTATTACCATTTATCTGGTACCCTTTGAAAGTCATTATATTCGAAGATGGTAACTGGGACAGCAAGTACAGGTCATCTTCAATAGAGGTGTCATGCATGGTACGTGCTTGCAACCAGCTGGCGAAACTCCTGGTTTGTTCACGTGTAATCCAGTCATCAGACCGCTCCGGGTGTTTGGAGCGTAGCAAATTCTTGTGTTCATCCATATACGGAGCCACCAAGGCGGAATTCTATAGAACTGTGTAGTGTGCTTCAGTGAGAGAATGTCCGTCCATACATATTATTTGTTCCCCTCCTAGCGTGCCTTTTCCAACCAGTCTGCCCTTATGCCGCGATTCAGGAACACCAATCGGCTTAAGGTCAGGAATAAAGTCAATACAAAACTCAATGACCTCCTCATTTTGACGGCCCTTGGAGATGCTTCCTTCTGGCCTAGCATGGTTATGAACATATTTTTTTAAGACTCCCATGAACCTCTCAAAGGGGAACATATTGTGTAGAAATACAGGACCCAAAACGTTAATCTTTTCGCATAGGTGAACTAGGACATGCGTCATGATGTTGAAGAAGGATGGTGGGAACACCAACTCTAAACTGACAAAACATTGCACCAAATCATTCTGTAACCTTGGTATGATTTCTGGATCGATTACCTTCTGAGAGATTGCATTGAGAAATGCACATAGCTTCACAATGGCTAATCGAACGTTTTCCGGTAGAAGCCCCCTCAATGCAACCGGAAGCAGTTGCGTCATAATCACGTGGCAGTCATGAGACTTTAGGTTCTGGAACTTTTTCTCTGCCATGTTTATTATTCCCTTTATATTCGACGAGAAGCCAGACGGTACCTTAATACGGAGCAGGCATTCAAAGAAGATTTCCTTCTCTTCTTTGGTAAGAGCGTAGCTTGCATGACCCTGATGTATGCCGTCTTTTCCGTGCATACGTTGCTGGTCCTCCCGTGCCTCAGGTGTATCTTTTGTCTTCCCGTACACGCCCAAGAAGCCAAGCAGGGTCACACAAAGATTCTTCGTCACGTGCATCACGTCGATTGCAGAGCGGACCTCGAGGTCTTTCCAATAGGGCAGGTCCCAAAATATAGATTTCTTCTTCCACATGGGTACGCGTCCGTCAGCGTCATTCGGAACAGGTTGTCCACCAGGACCCTTTCCAAAGACCACCTTCAAATCTTTGACCATATCATGTACATCAGCACCAGTACGGTGGCCAGGCTTCGTCCGGTGATCCGCCTCACCTTTGAAATTCTTGCCTTCCTTTCTTACGGGATGCCTGCTCGGAAGAAATTGACGATGTCGCAGGTACACATTCTTCTTACAATTAGCCAAATATATACTGTCGGTATCGTCCAAACAGTGCGTGCATGCGCGGTATCCCTTGTTTGTCTGTCTTGAAAGGTTACTGAGAGCAGGCCAATCATTGATGGTCACGAACAGCAACGCCTTTAGGTCAAATTCTTCCCCCATGTGCTCATCCTACGCACGTACACCTGTTCCATTCCACAGTTGTAAGAGTTCTTCAACTAATGGCCTTAGGTACACAGCAATGTCGTTGCCGGGTTGCTTAGGGCCTTGGATGAGCACTGGCATCATAATGAACTTCCGCTTCATGCACAACCAAGGAGGAAGGTTATATAAACATAGAGTCACAGGCCAGGTGCTATGGTTGCTGCTCTGCTCCCCAAAAGGATTAATGCCATCTGCGCTTAGACCAAACCATACGCTCCTTGTGTCATCTGCAAACTCCTTCCCGTACTTTCTTTTGATTTTTTTCCACTGCGACCTGTCAGCGGGTACTCTCAACTTTCCGTCTTTCTTACGGTCTTCTTTGTGCCATCGCATCGCCTTGGCATGCTCTTTGTTTTGGAACAAATGTTTCAACCGTGGTATTATAGGAGCATACCACATCACCTTGGCAGGAATCTTCTTCCTGGGGCGCTCGCCCTCGACATCACCAGGGTCATTGCGGCTGATCTTATAGCACAATGCACCACATACCGGGCAAGCGTTCAAATCCTCGTACTCACCGCGGTAGAGGATGCAATCATTAGGGCATGCATGTATCTTCTGCACCTCTAACCCTAGAGGGCAGACAGCCTTCTTTGCTTCGTACGTACTCTCGGGCAATTCGTTGTCCTTTGGAAGCATATCCTTTATCATTACCAGCAACTTTCCAAATCCCTTGTCAGATACACCATTCTCTGCCTTCCATTGCAGCAATTCCAGTGTGGTGCCCAGCTTTTTCTTGTCACCTACGCAATTCAGGTACAACAATTTTTTGTGTTCCTCTAACATGCGCTGCAACTTCTTCTTCTCCAAATAACTTGCGCAGTTTCTCTTTGCATCGGCAATGGCCCGACCTAGATCATCAACGGGCTCATCTGATGCCTCTTCTTCAGCTTCTTCCCGCATTGCCGGCTCAGCTTCTTCCCGCATTACCGGCTCAGCTTCTTCCCCCATTGTTGTATCATCGTATTCAGGGAACCCATGGCCAGGATAGCTGTCGTCGTCCTCTTCATCTTCATTGTCTTCCATCATAACCCCTCTTTCTCCGTGCTTGGTCCAAACATTATAGTGGGGCATGAAACCAAACTCAAACAGGTGGACGTGAATGGTTCTTGACTTAGAGTAATTGTGACCATTCTTACAGCCAGCACATGGACAAGGCATAAAACCATCTGCCCGCTTGTTTGCCTCAGCCGCAATCAGAAAAGTATGCACGCCCTCAACGAACTGGGGAGAGCATCGGTCATCGTACATCCATTGCCGGCTCATCTTCATTACACAACACCGAATAGACCAAATTAATACAAGTTCATACATAAAGTTCATACAACACTTAAATGCAACAAACAAATAACTCTCTAGCTAAAGCATTTAAATGCAACAACAAATGCGATCAAGATCGCAACTAAGGTAACAATGGATCCAACAGCATAATGATACCAAGCCTCACTATCGATGGCATATTTTCTAATCTTTCTAAACTTCAAGCGCATTTTCTCCATCTTGATCTTGTGATCATCGACGATATCGGCAACATGCAACTCCAATTCCATCTTCTCCCCCTCAATTCTTTTCAATTTTTCTTTCAAGTACTCGTTTTCTCTTTCAACTAAATTTAACCTCTCGACAATAGGGTCGGTTGGAATTTCCGGTTCACATACCTCCTAGAAAAAATTTCTATGTCAACTTGATGGGCACAATTTGTCATAAACACGAAATGCAACTAGTTTTAAAAGAGAATATATATACCACATCCAAATCATAACAAGGACGAGGGCCGATGGGGACGGATATCAAAACCATGGCACTATATGTATAACAAACAACGTACGAGTAAGATAATTATACGAGTAACTGTATATCCTAATCACACAAACATCAATTTTTATATAAAATTTCATGAACAAGAGGCTCACCACAAGGTGGTGCCGGCGACGGGACGGTGCGGGCGATCGACGGTGGTTACGGCGGAGATTTAGAAGGCACTAAGTAAACCACACCTACATATGCAAACTAAGTGTTATTTTTGACCTCAAATTGCATATAAATCAAATACTAGCACATATATATATTTCCTCCCAAATTACTAAACTCACAAATTAATCACTATATAAAGCATTGCAAGAGCTAATCTAGCAATGAGAGATGAAAGGACAAAGTTGCTAACCTTTGTGATCATTTGAATGGATGGGGGCCTTCAAATCTTGACAAATTTTGGGCAAAATGTGTGATGAGCTCGAGAGGAAGAGGGGAAGAACAGAGAGGAGAGGGGAAAGGGGAAGAACAGAGCGAGCTCGGGTGGACGAAGGGTTTATGTAGGACGACCTTTAGTACCGGTTCGTGCCACGAACCGATACTAAAGGTGCTGGAGGGGCCCCAGACTGACAACATTCTGCCACAACTCTCACTAGTACCGGTTCGTGCCATGAACCGGTGCTAAAGGTTCGCCATGAACCGGTACTAATGAGAGCGGCCCGGCTAGCCGTTGGAACCGGCACTAATGTACACATTAGTGCCGGCTCTAATTCAAACCGGCACTAATGTGCTTCACGTTTGACCCTTTTTCTACTAGTGCCCCTAGTTCGGGGGTATATGGCCACTAAGCCTGTATTAATGATAATTTTGTGCCGAACTCGTCTATCCGCGTTCGTGGTCTTTTAATGACCTATTTCGAAGTTGTTTGGCCGGTGAGGCCATTTTACTGTAGGGCTGATGAGGCGGCCGCACAGTCCTCCGCTTGGGGGAGGCGCATTTTAGTGCTTCCCCTTTAAAGAGATGATGCCTCGTGGACCGGACATCTTAAGCGTGAGGGATGCATAATGTGGTATCGCGTTAAAGTGAGCGAAAGCTTCGCGTCCCAGTAGTGCTTGATAGCGACTTGAGAACGGGATGATATGGAAGGTCAGCTTTTCGCAGCGGAAGTTATCGGCAAAGCCGAATATAACTTCGAGCCGGAGAAAACCCATACAATGGGTGTCCAGACCAGGTGTTACCCCTTGGAAGGAGGTTTTGCTGCGGCGGATTCTTGCTTGGTTTATCCCCATGTCATGGATTGTATCCTGATATATCAGGTTTAGTCCACTGCCGCCGTCCATAAGGACATTTGAAAACTAGAGCCCGCCAATGATTGGATCGAGTATCAAGGCAGTCCAGCATGCATCCTTGATACTTCTAGAATAATCTAGCTGATCGAAGATGATTGGTTTTGACAACCAGTGGCGGGACCCTTTGGGGATAGGTCGTGTGATGCGTGCCTTTATGGACGCCGCACGTTTTGTTATGTGAAGTAAGTTCATTGTTTTTACTTCTTGTGGGAAGTTCTTTTGTTTCCTGGTGCCCTGCTTTTGGGGTTCGTCCTCGTCTTCGCTTCGTGTGTCGAGCCCCTTGTGTTCGGCATTGAGTCTGCCGGATTGTTTGAAAGCCCAACAATTTCTGTGGGTATGATTGGCAGGCTTCCCGGGAGTACTGTGAATCTGAAATATCCCGTCCAAGATTTTATTTAAATTGGATGGATCATACCTATTATCCTAGAGGGGCGGTTTTGTCTGATTTTGTCGTGAGCCTTTGAATCCGGCATTAACTGCCGTGCTCTTTGGACTTATTTCCTTAGTCCGGCGACGGTCTTTGTTGTGTCGCGGTTTTCTGTTTCCATCCCGAATTTCGGATGTACTTGGATTGCTGGGGTTGTATCTTGCCAGTCAGTTGTCCTCTCCTGCACAAAAGCGGGTCATGAGGCTTGTTAGTGCGGCCATTGTTCTTGGCTTTTCTTGGCCGAGGTGTCTGGCGAGCCATTCGTCTCGGACGTTGTGCCTGAAGGCTGCTAAGGCTTCAGCGTCCGGACAGTGGACTATCTGATTCTTTTTAGTGAGGAATCTATTCCAGAACTGCCGAGCTGATTCTCCGGGTTGTTGAGTTATGTGACTAAGATTGTCTACATCCGGAGGGCGGACATAGGTCCCTTGAAAATTTGCTCGGAAAGCATCCTCGAGCTCTTCCCAACTTACAATTGTGTTTTCGAGAAGGCTTTTAAGCCAATGCCGGGCTGGCCCTTTAAGCTTAAGGGGTAAGTATTTGATGGCGTGAAGATCATCTCCTCTGGCCATATGTATATGGAGGATATAATCCTCGATCCAGACTCCAGGGTCTGTTGTTCCATCATATGCCTCTATGTTTACGGGTTTGAATCCCTCTGGAAACTCATAGTCCAGAACCTCATCGGTGAAACATAGGGGGTGTGCGGCGCCCCTGTATTTGGGTGTGCCGGATTCTGATGATGGCTTTACTGTATTGCTTACGAAAGCCTGCTTTCTTGGCCCATAAATGGACCTAACTGGGCCATGGTGCGAATCCTTAAGTGGGTCGCATGCCGATTTAAGTGCGGCGCCGCTTGCCACTTTTTGGGGTCGTCTATCCGACCGTGTGGCTTTCTTATTTTTTGAATGTGAGGGCTCTAGGGCCTCTTCGTCGAATTCAGGCAGTAGCTTTCTTTTCGGATAGCTTTGAGTGCGGCGATTGTCGCCGTATGTATCTGCGGTGTTGATTACTTTACTCCATCTAATCCGGAGTGCATCTTCTGCTGTTTTTAGCTTCCGCTTCTGCTTTTTCAGACTGCGTGCAGTTGCAACGAGCCTTTTGTGGAGACTCCTTTGCTCCATCGATTTGTCCGGTGTAATATCGTCCGGAATGCCTTTTTTGCCGGGGGAGAGATGTTTGGTTTCTCTATCTGTGTTGCCCTGTTTGGGCGGTAGCTCTGAGGCCTGCTCGTCGTCTACTGACTCGTCCTGCTCTATGGCTGGGTTTTTGTCGAGGCGGGGCTTGGGTCGGCGTTTATGTCGACGCTTTGATTGCTTTCCGAGGGGTCGATCTCCCATTCTATCCCCTTTTTCCTCATTGTTACTTCCTTTAGGGGTATCCACCATGTACACATCGTGAGATGGGGTGGCTGTCCAGTGCCCTATGGGCGCTGACTCATCGATTTCTTCTGCATCGTCATCCATGCTGTCGATGTCTGCGGAGTCGCAGTTGAGCATGTCGTTTAAATTGTCGACGGTGGCTACAAAGTGGGTGGTGGGTGGGTTTTTGAATTTCTTCGTTGTTCGTATCCCATCCTTGCTGACTGTAGTCCGGCCAGGGCTCTCCTGATAAAGAGAGAGACTTCAGAGAATTCAGGATATCGCCAAAAGGCGAGTGCTGAAAGATGTCCGCGGTGGTGAATTCCATTACCGGCGCCCAATCGGATTCGATTGGCAGGGGCGCGGGGGGTTCGGAGTCCGGAGAAGAATCCGGATCCTCGGAGTCATGAGTCACGCGGAGTGCGGGGCTGGTGTTCGGCTCAATCGCCTTTGAGATCGCAGCCCCCGAGGTGACATCCAACCGCTCATCCTCGATCGGCGCTACAGGCTCCGAGTTAAAGGTCGGAACCGGTGCGTGTGCGGCCTCTAGGACACCGTTCGGAGGCAGAGCTAGATCATGCCCCTCGAGATAGTACGGCGCGCTTGGCCGTGGCTCGAACCCGTCGAAGATCAAGTCTCCACGGATATCAGCCGTGTAGTTTAAGCTTCCAAACCTGACTTGATGGCCAGGGGCGTAGCTTTCGATCTGCTCCAGGTGGCCAAGCGAATTGGCCCGCAGAGCGAAGCCACCGAAGACGAAGATCTGTCCGGGGGGAAAAGTCTCACCCTGGACCTCATCGTTGTTGATGATCAAAGGAGCCATCGGGCCTAAAGGCGACGACACAAAGGAACTCTCAATGAAAGCACCAATGTCGGTGTCAAAACCGGCGGATCTCGGGTAGGGGGTCCCGAACTGTGCGTCTAGGTCAGATGGTAACAAGAGATAAGGGACACGAAGTTTACCCAGGTTCGGGCCCTCTCGGTGGAGGTAAAACCCTACTCCTGCTTGATTAATATTGATGATATGGGTAGTACAAGAGTAGATCTACCACGAGATCAAGGAGGCTAAACCCTAGAAGCTAGCCTATGGTATGATTGTTGTGTATGGAGTTGATTGCCCTACGGACTACAACCCTTCGGTTTATATAGACACCGGATAGGGTTAGGGTTACACGGAGTCAGTTACAATGGTAGGAGATCTTGAATATCCGCACCGCCTAGCTTGCCTTCCACGCCAAGGAAAGTCCCATCCGGACACGGGACGAAGTCTTCAATCTTGTATCTTCATAGCCCAGGAGTCAGGCTGAAGGTATAGTCCGGCTACCCGAACACCCCCTAATCCAGGACTCCCTCAGCGGCATATCGCAACGCCATCCTAAAAATGTCATCTCGGTTCGAGGGGCTCGAATTTCACCATGTAGCCCGGGAAAACAATGAGGCAGCAGACGTCCTTGCACGCATCGGCGCAAAACGCGCTGCGATCCCCCCTAACATCTTTTTGGAGAGACTTTTCAAGCCATCCGTGATATGGGAAGGGGACACTGGTAACAACAGACCGGACCCAACCGCAATGCCCGATTCCGAACACTTTGACATAATCGGAGGCTCTGCTACCGAAATAACATCTTCAGCCCATGTTATAATGGCCGTCCTCGCCCCGTGGACAGAACCATTCCTGGCCTACTTAACTAGGCAGGAACTCCCCTAGGACCAAAATGAGGCACGCTGCATAGTACGGCGATCTAAAGCCTACAGGGTCCATGAGTGAGAGCTTTATAAGAAAAGCACCACCAGAGTCCTTCAAACGTGCATCTCCGAAGAGGAGGGGCGGAAGCATCTGGCAGAAATTCATGCCGGACTCGGCGGCCACCACGCAGCAGCCCGGGCCCTTGTAAGCAAGGCCTTCCGTATAGGTTTTTACTGGCCTACGGCCCGGGCAGATGCACTGGACCTGGTCCAACGCTGCGTGGGTTGCCAGCCTTTTGCAAATCAAAGCCATATGCCACCCACCGCCCTCCACACAATCCCCATTACCTGGCCCTTCGCGGTCTGGGGGCTTGACATGGTTGGACCCCTTAAAGGAGGAACCCACAAGCAAAAATACTTGCTGGTCATGGTGGATAAATTCACCAAATGGATAGAAGCCAAACCTGTTAAAACGGCCAAGTCCGGACCGGTGATAGACTTCATATCCGGGGTTGTACACCGCTACGGCGTCCCCGACGGCATCATCACTGATAACGGCACGAACTTCACTGCCGACGAGGTAAAACTCTGGTGCAAAAACATGGGCATTAAGCTCGATTATGCTTCCGTCTATCACCCACAAACTAACGGTCAGGTCGAGCGAGCAAATGGTCTTATCATGAGCGGAATCAAAGCCAGATTAGTGCGGTCCCTAAAGGAATCTAACACGCACTCGGTAGAGGAGCTCGACTCCGTACTCTGGGGGTTGCGGACCACGCCGAATCGTACTACCGGATACACACCCTTTTTTATGGTGTATGGCGCAGAGGCGGTCCTACCCTGCGACATAATCCATGACTCACCTCGAGTGCGCATGTACGAAGAAAGAGAAGCCAAGCTCGATCGGCAGGACAATCTGGACACCCTAGAGGAGGAGCGCGATGTGGCAAAAGCCCGTTCCGCATTCTATCAGCAACAGGCTCGAAGATACCAAAGCAGAGAAGTACGGGCCAAAACTTATAACGTTGGTGAACTAGTTCTACGCCTGCCGGAGAAGACAAAGACCAAACTCGAGCCCAAATGGGAGGGTCCATTCATCATTGACCAAGTTCTGACCGGCGGAGCGTACCGTCTGCGGGATGCATCTGATAATCGGCTTGAGCCTAACCCATGGAACACAGCAAGGCTCTGAAGATTCTACGCTTAGCGTCGGACTCCGTGTTCGTATCCTTCCACTGTCCATCTTTTATATACATTATTTGTCCTTTATTTCTCTCTTTCTCCTCTCATTTTTTCCCAACGCCTTAAAAAGGCTAACTTGTGCCTTACTTGCACACCATTGACGCACTGGCCGCGCTAATTATACCTGGGGGCTTCTTTCACAGAAGCTTACTTATTTGTCCGGGCTTCATGCCCAGCACATGTGTCATTGTTCCGCATGTACCTTTTCTTCGCCATTATATGCACCGATATGACTTAAGTTTTGGCCAAGCTGGGTTGCCTGGCTCTTGTATTTATGCCCTACGTTCCCGTTAATTCGGCTAGGGCATAAGGGGAGCACCTCTGCGATTGTTACTGCCGGGTCATCCGGATGTGTACCTCAGACTGGGTGACGCCGAAAGCTAGCGTTCTTAAGGGAATATTCGGTCGGTGAACAAAAGATGATTCTTCACTTATTTATTTTTCATATGTGCCCCCAGATGCCTTTTTCTCTGCGACTCTTTTTGCAGTCCGGACATGCACTTTAGGGCATGCATACCCAGGGAAAGGAACCCCTAACGGAACTATTCTCCCTGGAAGATGTTTCTTAGTAACCATGTAACATAACATAACTAGTTGGGCACTTGTCTGTTCAAGCACTAATGACCCCTACGCCTGGTTTCCACGCATACCCCGGTTTTCATATAACCGAGGAGGTATTCGAATTCACTCCGGACTATCGGATCCAGAGATTGAAGCGAAAAGGTCCGCCATGACAAATGATCTACAATCCGGCTAGAAGGCATTATAAATGTCACTTCAATTACATAGTCACTTTGATTGACTAAATTCTTCCTCTTTACCATCCAACAGGCTGTCTAACCTACAATCCTGTTGGGAATACTTTGCGGCCAATTCTACTTGTCCGTACACTAAATTAACAGGGATCTCTTTCCCATCAGGCCCCATAGGTCCGACCTCGGCCATGTGGTTTGGGTCAGCCTTGATATACCGCGTCTTAACCATGGCCCAGGCTTCCCTGGCACCTTGACGGCAGGCCGATATCTTCCATAATCGGAAGCGCCACCGTGCTCCCTTCAACTTCTCCGCAAGATCTCCAAGGCCTTCGGGCACGGAGAAGGATGGCCATAAGGCCTGGGCAACGCCTTGGATCACCTGCCAAACTCGTTCGTGCAGTTGTGAGAGCTCGGACAGAAAGTCACCCGTAGAACCAGGCATTTCCTCCGCGGGACGACCTGTTAGCATACCAACAGACATAACTCTGTTAGTCGACTTCTTCGCCGAACTCTTCTTCAAAGTTCGTTCAAGCACTTACTGAAAATGCCACGTCGAAGCCGCTGACTCTCCTTCACGGAGTCTGACAGTTGGGCACGAACATCCTTTAGTTCCACGCCCAGCTGGGTGTTGGCATCTAGGAGATTATTCTTCTCCTGCCTAACCCTCGTAAGCACGCTCTCGCCGGCCTTTAGCCGGCATAGGAGGTGTTGATCATCCGGATTTACTCCGGCGTCATCTACAATTTTATTGTCAGATTCGAATATACGCCGCACTCTACATGATACCTATCATTTGAAACATATATTACTGGAGGGGGTCTTCTTGGGATTCTCTTCTGCGGCTAGTGCGGCCTAAAGTTGGGCTTTGCACTCTTCAAGCTCATGGGACAATTGGGTATTCTTTTTTGTAAGAACCTGCATAACAAATTATCCTTAAATCAGTTATTCTAACTGCTTCAAGTCTCAAGGGCTACTACTATATATAATCATCAAACTCTCACACCCGTATATCCTTTACATATTGCTCCATGGCTCTGGCTAGACCATTTTGAGCAGCACAGAGATACGCGTCTCCCGAGTTGAAGGCGTCAAATGCCTCTTGGAAGAAGCAAGCGTCATGGAGAACGGCTAGGCGACGCCTGTGGTTCATGGCGCTCTCCACCTCGGAATTTGTGGCGGACATTCTGTCTGCATCCTGTGTCGGAGGAGCATCCGGCGTGCGCCTCGTACTCGCTTCCGCTTCCGTGTCCGGCCTTGGAGCCCGACTGGATGAGGCGTGATTGGAGACCTCTCCGGATATAGTCCGGCGAGCGTTCTTCTTCCTAGAAAGCACGAGCGTTAATATGTCTTTAAAGACGATACCATGGAGTGAGGTGGCACGCCATACCTCTGCGCCGGTGTCTCAGTCCGGACTGCGTTCCTTTTTAGCCTGCCCGGCCTAGGAGCCCCTTGTTGGCTAGTCGCCGCAGGCTTGGCACGGTGTCCCAAGGGCCTTCCCTGTAAAACAACGTTGGTATACAGTGAGCAAAGTACACAAGGACGAATCCTTTTAAAAATGTTGGGGCTTTGGTCTCAGTCACCTACGATGCTGGGAGCAGCCCAGGGTAATCGGCCGTAATGGCCACCAAGGCATCGTCGCTGCTTAATTGGTAAAATACCCTATCGATCAGCTCCACGGATATGTCCGGATCCTCTTTGAAGGCCGGGTCGAGGGACCGCTCAGGATCCTCTGGTTGTGGAGGTGGGCTGTTGATCTCCCTTGCTGCCTTACGCAGCTCCTGCGTTGAATTCGCAAGGTAAAATATTTAACTGTGGGAATATGGAACGGATGGGCGCAAAAAGTGTTGACTTACCCAGCTCGGAGGATTGTACATAGAAAATCCGCCCTGTGGATTGACGCGGAGGAATTCCTCCTCTTCTCCCTTGTACAAATCAGACAAGATTTTTGCTACAGCGGCGGATGAGTCCGGCCCCTTGCGGCCACAGCGGGTGGCGTCATCCTCCCCGTTAAAATCCCACATGGGGTGCCCTCGATATTGAAGCAGTTTCACCCCCCGCATGATGCATGTTTCCATGACTTCGATCATGGTCAGTCCTGATTGAGCCAACAACTTTATCCGGCTCATCAGGTAAAGAACGTCTCGGTCATCTTCCTCCTGGGGGCTCCGTGGACGCCAGCTCAGGCGCTTCTTCAAAGGAGCGTTATCGAACTCAGGAAGGCCGATCCGAATAGGATCCGGCAAAGGGACGTCTTCCATATAAAACCATTCTGAAGGCCAGTCTTCGGACGCCTTCTTCGGGGTTCCGGATGGATATCCGGTCCCAGTGATGCGCCATACTTCGGCTCCGCCCACTTGATATATTGACATCCTCTGAGAACGGGGCACAAGGCAGAACAGCTTCTTCCATAGTGCAAAGTGAGCCTCGCAGCCCAAAAATAACTCGCAAAAGGCTACGTAGCCGGCGATATGTAGTATGGAGGCAGGAGTAAGGTTGTGCAACTGGAGGCCATAGAACTCCAGAAGCCCCCGGAGAAACGGATGAATTGGAAATCCGAGTCCTCTTATCAAATAAGAAACGAGGCATAGCCACTCTCCCTTGGAGGGACTGGGAAAGATCTCCGCTTGCTCTCTGCCATTGTAGGTGGCGAGCCCGGCTCGAACCGGGACCATATACGCTGGGGGGAGAAATCCCTGGGTCTGAAGCTTCACCAGTTGGCTGTGCGGGACAGAACACCTCTCCCAATCTTTGGGCTTGGGGCTGGAGGAACGAGAAGAGGAGCTGAGTCAATCGGCCATGATGGAATGGATTTCTTGCGGGCGTGCTCCGATGAATGCTCGCTGAGGGAAGGTGGTGTGGTTTGGATCTGAATCCTCGTCTCTTTAATAGACAGCTCATTTGCATAGCTAGGGGGGGTAAATGTGAAAATACCCTGGCTCTTCACATTCGTTTGACACGTGGAAGGTGGCCATTATTGGGCGTGAAAGCCAAGGAGCGCAGCATTTACAAGGAGCCGGACACTGTTTAACAGGTATTCGGAATCTGGAGAAGAACCCGCCTTGCAATGCCGAAGACAATCTGCGCGCCGGACTCATCGTCATTGAAGCCTGGTTCGGGGGCTACTGAGGGAGTCCTGGATTAGGGGGTGTCCGGACGGCCGGACTATAACCTTTGGTCGGACTGTTGGACTATGAAGATACAAGATTGAAGACTTCGTCTCGTGTCCGGATGGGACTTTCCTTGGCGTGGAAGGCAAGCTTGGCAATACGGATATGTAGATCTCCTTCCTTGTAACCAACTCTGTGTAACCCTAGCCCTCTCTGCTGTCTATATAAACTGGAGGGTTTAGTCCATACGAGAACAACAATCATACCATAGGCTAGCTTCTAGGGTTTAGCCTCTCTGATCTCGTGGTAGATCTACTCTTGTACTACCCATATCATCAATATTAATCAAGCAGGAGTAGGGTTTTACCTCCATCGAGAGGGCCCGAACCTGGGTAAAAACATCGTGTCCCTTGTCTCCTGTTACCATCCGCCTAGACGCACAGTTCGAAACCCCCTACCCGAGATCCGCCGGTTTTGACACCGACACAGGGACTGCTTTTTTTGCAGCAAAATACATGGGCTGCTTCCAAATCTCGACGAGCCTTATCGCCGTCCCTCCTTCATTATGGGGGTTGTTTGGTTTCAGACTAAATTTGCCTAATGTTGCCACACCTAAAGTTGGGTAAGTTTGACCAACTAAAATGGGTGTTTGGTTCAAGCAACACATCCTCTTTCCGGTTCCTTCGAGAGAGCCCCTTGAAAGTCAGCCGTAGCCATGGAGATCCCGCCCGATCCCTAATCTCCTTCAACGGCGATGCTGGCCGGAGCAGAGGTGGGACAGGTGCGTGAACTAGTCCTGTACTACTACTAGGTTCTGATCTAACTTTAGGATGAGTTTTGCCTCTGTGGCGAAAGGCGTTATGCCGTGGTAGAACGACTGGTGGCTCTCAGTGATGGTGGTCCTGCTTGCGCTGGTTGGCTGCCAGCCGCTGGTGGGATTCACGTCACCGGTGACCCCAAGAATAAGGTCGTTTAGAGCAAGTCCAACAGTTACCTGATCCCCTCCCTCATCGTTCTTTTAGGGGAGAATCTTTTTAGGGGAGTCCCCTGTTTTGAGATATAGTGGAGAAATTTTAGGGGAACTGCTGGACTTGCTCTAAAGTTCCCTGGATTTGAGGAGGGCCTCCATGTTCCATGCTTCCAAGGTCACCATGGTGGTGGAGAAGGAGCTACGGGGAGATGGAGATCCTGGTTGGGTTCACGCTCATCATCGGTGGCTCCCACGAGAGACCTTGGTGCCTACAATTACGGTTGAGTGTCGACTGTCTTCCTCGCATCGAATCTGCTAGGCGAATGGCAACTTTACTTCTTCCTTTTGGCCATGATGTCTAAAGGAAGGCAATGCGGCATCAACATGGAGCTCACGATGAGGTGCCATGGAGGTTTCCCCTTCCCAAGTGGTGCCATCCCAGGTGACGATGAGGTTGGGTTCGTACGGGGGCAGCTAGGGATTCGTTTGCAATCTTCATTAGCTCTTGGGGATCCTCTTCGTAAAAAACAGGGACGAGTTTGTTATTTCCTGGTTGTTAAGGGTCCTGTTGTAAGATGTGCATCGCTGCTTTATATTTTTAATATAAGCATCGAGGTCGTTGTACCCTTCTTCTGTTCGAAAAAAAAACTTATGGCTCTCATTTTGTATGTGGCAGTCCAAGGCATATAACCACACAACCGTGTACTGCAACACAAGCTATACAAAAGCCAAGCACACGATCGAATTGCACCGAGCAAAGACAAACCTAGGCCGCTACATACTAAGAAGACTAGGCCCCTAAGGCCTTGTTTGGCGCGCAGGGTTTGGGGAGGTTTCTAGGGGATTATCCCCGAGGGGGCCAGAAACCCCACAATTCCCCGCATGTCCATTTGGCGGACAGGATTTGTTATGGGCAAACCCCTCCGATCCACTGAAATCCCCCTCAAACCACGTGGTTTTGAAGCATCGAGCGGGGCCTCGAGGAATCACGGGACGAGAAGGGACAAGACGGGGACACGGAAGGAGACGAAGCTGCCCGCCGCGCCTCCTCGACACAGCACCGCCGGGACCTCAACGCCGGCGTCCTCCTCCGCCAGAGTGGTGTTCTCCCCCCTCCTTCTCCTAGGGTTTCTTTTTGTTGTGAGCCGACCAAATAGATCCACACACAGTCCATGCTTTCTCTTACTACAGATTGAATTCTTGGAGTTGGGGTGAGGACAAGTGCTGGTGGAGATCTCAATTTTGGGCCGTGGATTTGCCGCCTCCAAGTTGTTAGCTTAAGATGTTCAACCAGAGAATGTCACCTGCGACTTGCCTCTGAGAATGGCCATAAAGTCACTGTCCTATGCAGATTATTATCTCAGCTATGTTTCAGCTTGCTTCCATTGTAGGCGTCCAAGTAGTTTAGCATACTCTAGATTTTCTAGCAACCTCTGCCCCTGAATCAACTAAACAATGACTTCATGTGCATGTTCTTGCTTACTTGATTGCGTACAGCAGCTTTTGATGACTTGAAACAGTAGTTAGGTGCTCATTGCTTACAAATTTGTGGCTCTTAGTTAGAATTTAGCTTCAGACCTGAACCTGTACTAGTTTATTAGCCATATTGTAATGGTCCAGTGACCATGTGCATATGAAATAATTTGCAGAGCCCCAAGATGGTAGCTAGTCCCCCAAACAACGCTGCTACACACACGACAAATCTGAACGATTTTCAGATGACATAGTACATCAAGCCGTCCATGCATAGACCAAACACTGGATAGCACCGTTATTCCTCCGTCGTCCAAAGTTCGTGCGGTGAAGTGTCGTCCGCATAGTAGTTTCGTCCCCCAAAACCTACAGCAATAGTATCACTGTTCTTATCCGCATATTATATTAACTTGTTTGCTGTCGATGTCCTCTCTGTATGCTCAAGATTTTAATTCTCTATTTTTTTGTCAAAACTAAATCTTAATATATGAGGGCCTCATGGTTTGCAACGGAGAAAGTACTTGACTTAAATATTTACTTGTAGTAATTGTACACTTTTCTTTGTATCTAGAGGTAAGTTTTCTTGGACTGAACAATAGTAAGCAAATTACTTGCTGTTTCTTTCCTTCAATTTCTTGTCATATGGACATTTACTGTTTTTGTTACTTGTCATGTGGCTAGTCAAGTTGTTGGTCTGGTTCTTGTATTTCTTACTGTGTTTGATAGAGACTAGAGAGGTAATTTTGTTACTCTTGCTTTGCTATAGTCTGAAACTTACTATATTTATTATGATTGATTCTTTGGACCTATCTGGGGATATGAACCAATTGCAGTTTGTAAGCTCAAGTCTGTTCTTGATGGATGCTATTGTTCCATCATGTCTGGATGTAATAGTGAGGTCTTTTTGGTAATACATAATACATGTAACTTTTTTCAGCTTATCATTTGCTTGTAGAGCACCTACTTAATTTTCCAGAAGAATAATAAGTTTACATTTCATATCTGTTTGACATGATTAATTAATCTGGTTGTTTAATGTCTAAGCATATTTGCTTGCAGGATTTCTGCACTTATTAGGTGTCATTTGCAATTTTATAGCTTGTTTGTCTAGCTATGATGCTATTTAACCTATAAAGACTGAATTTTTAACTGTTTTACACCATTCTAACTCAATATGGCAATCCCTCCCTACCAAACAGAGTTTTCTATGGAGGGGATTATGGCTAGAGAGAAATTTAAGGTTTCAAGGGGATCTGAGGGGATTGGGTGGAAGAAAGGGATTCACCAAATCCCCTGAAATCCCCTCCTCCCCAAACCTCCTAAATCCACTCCTACCAAACAAAGCCTAAGGGTTCGATTTACCTGGTTTTTCTGCAAAAAAATTACCACCCTTGTAGCATGACACGTGTAATAAGGTACTCCTAGGCGTGGTGTCTGTTTTTACTGGTCAAGAGTTTTTGCACGTTGTGAGTAGTTGGCCAGTCACCGCTTTGTTGACCGATATCTCTAGAGATCTCACCGCTTTGACCCATATCCCTGGAGATCTCGCCTAGAAATTGGAAGCAACCAGAAGTTCTTACACGTGTGCACACGTGTCTACAAAAAACTGCTTAGAAATATCTGGAAGCACATCAACCAACTGCCCTACAGCTATATAAATATAGAGCTTCTTAGCCATGGACACCAATCCCCGTCTCCACCTGCCCACTTCCTTACCCAGGTCTCCTTCCTAAAACACGTCCGTGAACGACGCCCCGGCATGCGGGCCGCAGTGGAAAGCGGCATCTGGCGTGGTGGTCACTGTTCGCCAGGTTCCGGCACACCCCCCGCGGAGTCGTCGTCGGTGCGCTCGACCACGCAAGAGGGCTTCAACCCTGTGGACCACGCGGGAGCAGCATCCGCGCTCGGACCCGTCCTCGTCGGGCTCCCGTTCGTGGCGCGCAACGACGTAGCGGCCAGCCACAGCGGACGCCCTCGTCTCTCCCAGGAGTGCCACAACGTCGCCGACGCGGCTGGGCACGACCTGGACGCTCGGGTTCGGGCTATCCCCGCTCTTCGGCAGCTCCACCTCCGTCGCCACGGGAGGGCGACTCGACGTGGGTGATGAAGGTGGCGAGGGCCACGGCGAGGAGGACGTCAATGCCATGGGCCTCGCGGGAGCAAGATCCGCGCTCGGCCCTGTCCCCGTCGAGTTCCCGTAGTCCGTGGCACAAGCTCTACTCGCGGCCAACCATAACGGACGCCGCTGTCTCTCCACGGAGTGCCACGCCGTTGCCGACGCGGTGGGGCACGGCTGCACGGCCGGGGCGCTCGGGCTCCGCCCCCTCCTCGGCACACCCGCCCGCTTCCTCGTGGGCTCCATCTCGGGCGCGACTGGTCTCCGAGGCAGAGTCGTGGTCGGCGCGCTCGACATGGGAGATGGAGACGGCGAGGGCGAGGAGGACGTCACGGACGAGCTCAGGTACGTCGACTTCTTGTTCCGTCATCTCACGCGCTGTTTGTGTTGACCAAATCCTCCAGTTCTCAGATTTGTGTTCGCGAGCTGCAGGTTTCAGGATGCTCATCGACATATACAGGCCGTTCTCCACTTGATTTATGTCAGGAGTCGAATCAAAACTGCAGTTCACTGTCACATTGTAAGCGTCGAGCCCTCTGATTGATTGCTTCCTGCCTATCTCTACTGGTCACAAAGGTTGATCTACTCTGATTGGTTGCTTATTTCTTATGTTGACTGACCTCAATGGTTGATCTGTATACATATGCAGGGGTCTTCTATCTGCTGGTAAAAGAACTCAGAGCATGCTCGACGCGATCGGACACATCGATCCGACGGCGCCGGTGTACCATTGGAAAATCAATAGGTGTGATGCTGTATTGCGGGAAGTCATGGGAGAAAATCTTTACAAGGAAGTGATCGTCGCGTCGCCAAGGGAGGACGAAGGCGATTTTGGCTGCATCGTCATCTGTGGGAATGAAGTTCTTCACGGAGTTGCCAACTTCATGGTAGCCAACCAACCTTCTCTCACTTCTCTTGTTTTGTATTGCACTGCCTAGCCATAGATGGACGAACTCTTTGGTCTACATATATGAACTAAAACACACACAAGCATCAACATCTAGGTTAAGTGCATGTTTGGATTCAGTATTAAGGTTTAGATAGATGCAGGTTATAAGCAGAAAGGTGTCCCAGTCTCTTCAGGAGAAATCCATTCACATTAAAAACTTGATTCAGGCAATTCGGCGTTTGATTCTGCATTGTAGGCTAGCTGGTGCAAAAGATATGAACAATATGCTCATATTTTTAATATTCTTTTAGTTTTCTCTTAGTTTTGTTCCTTCCTCTTTGGTGTTTGTGCATACTGCTATCGTCTTATCAATGAAATAGCCAACACTTGCTGGATATTTCAGGAAAATAAGAAGCGGGGCATGAAGTTGTAGTCTCACAAGTCAGAAGGTCACTGGATAGCCTTTTCATATCATCATTGCGGGAAGTCAAAGAGAAGTTCATAATGATATGACATTTAGCAATTTATATGGAAATTGTTTCTGGCGCCTTCCAACTTCAACAATTTATTGCAAGGTGTGAAAATGAAACCATCTTTAACGCAGTACAAGCATGTAGTTTATTTTGTTTTCCAAAAGTTTGATCATATTGGATTGGATGCTCCTATTGTTTTTGTGTGTGCTTGCTAATGGCTAATCCTTAATTGATTCTTCTGTCATGATCTGGTTTTGTATGTTAAATTTCAGATAATTGTGCTGCCGCACTGATTCACTCTTATTTGGGACAGTTTGGGTGAGCCCTGGTCAAAACTAGGTACTATTCACAATTGTCCTCTTCTGCAAGGATTGTAGGATTGTAATTCTCTTTTCGATTGATACTGGCCGAGCATGGCTGCGAATATATCATATAGGATCATTACTCTTCACCTAAGAGTGGAGAGTGGTTTTACGTGGTAGTGTCGAAATGCTAACTTGGTTATACAAGTCTCGATATTCTTGCTGTTATTTCAATTTTTATTAACTGATCCTATCATTTTGTATTTTTCACCAGCCAAAGCTCGCCTGATTGTGAGAATGGAACTTGTTAACAGTATATTTTGATTAATTAGATTTGGTATTCTTGCTGTTATTTCAATTTTTACTTATGCTCACCATGTCGGTTTTCTATTGCGGTTATACTGAAGCAGAAGTTGCTTGCTTCCCTAGCTATTTACGCAAGGTACAGCGTGTTAGCGCCTCAGCTGCAGGGTGCAATATGTCAGGGGAGTTTGTTCCTATACGAATATATAGTTTGTTCTGGAATTATTTGGTTCTTCGGTATCATTTTTAGTATGTATGCACAAGCCTAACCTTACTTGAAAAGAGTTCTGTACCATATTGTTCATGTGGATACCCTTGACGTCTTAGTAGGCCTCTCTTAGTGTAAGGGAGTACAATTATTGTGAGGGGAATCATGATGAAAATTGCTCCCTTGTGAACCTATAGGCATTTCCTTTTTTTATTTCCTCGCTGATGCTTCTGTATGTAATTGTTTCTTTTTCATAAAAAATCAGGGGATCACGTGGTCATGCACTCTTAAGAGGTAATTCTTAAGAGGTAATTCATAGTCCCTCCGACCGGAAATACTTGTCCGAGAAATGGATGTATCTAGATGTATTTTAATTCTAGATACATCCATTGTATCCATTTTTACGACAGGACGAAGGGAGTATATAGCTACGTTTACCTATTTCTGTATTTGGTGTTTGCTTTGTAGGACATTTTGTTGATTCCGTCTACTGATGTTGTTGCTACTACTGTTGGATACCTCTTGCCAGGATTAGTGCAGCGTTCTGTGTTCTGCAAGTGTTGTTGACTCAACACCTCTTCAGTCAAAACTGGTTCAGAGAAATTGGTAACTGATTAGTTCACTAGCTTTCTTCACACCATAGTCATCAACGACTGCAACTACAATGCTATGAAGACAGATGTACAAGAGCTGCTCAGCCGCACAAGAAATAGAGACATGGCAAAAAACAAACCTTCAGCAAATGAAGTAAGGCAAACAAGGATCTCCAAAAAAGTTTTTCTCTAGTTTCTCGATATTTTGCTAATCCGTTAAGAGTCAAGATGTGCATCCAGCAACAACTTCAACATTGTCTACACAGGGAACAGATCACCAAGAACAAAAGCAGAAGAAATAGCTTGATCTCTCTATCACTACATCACAGAGACAAAACAAGCTGGAGGATCAACATCTCTGGTCTAAGAAGAGAACCAAACCTTTGCAATTCGGTATTCAGTAGCCATTATCACCACCTACCATTGATCACATGCACGTACCAACTAGATATACTCTTTCTTTGTATGAACTACTTTGCAACGAATTAAGTCTTGGACTGACTTATCAAACATTGCAAAAAACCAAATAGCTTATCGATTCATGTGGCGCGGCGTGCCGCCGCGCACTACACGCTAGTAGCTGCTACCGATGGAATCCAAGAAAGCACGGGTGAGCACTCCGATATAGTACTAGTAGGGAGTAGGGACATTGCCGTGCCCGCATCGAGCCAGGAAGGGATCCTCGGGAGCTCAGCACGGGCAGGCGAGGCCGTAGGGTGCCGGTCCCGGACTCCACCGCCTCGCGCGGCGCGCGCCCGCCCACCTCGGCCGCGCACATACCCTTGCAGATCTCCATGCCCCAGCGCGGGAGCAGCTTCGGCCGCACGCGAGCGCCCTATCGCCCAACCAAGCACCGCCGGGCACGTAGAGCGGTGGAGCGGCCGGACCGGACGATGCCAGCGATTTTTGAACCCGCCGGCCGGCACTTGTCCCGGTGGACGCGACGAGCCCTAAAACTATTCGGCCGTCACATGAAGCCAGCTCTGCCCGGCGCGGAGCTCCACTCAGCGCGCTCTGCGCTTTGCGTGCGAGACGAGACGCGAGCCTTGCCACGGCGAGTTCAGATTTTTTTGAGTTCCGAAGTCGGAGGTTCCATCTTCCATGGACGGAGGGTGGTGGTCCTGTCTTCAAGTAAAAGATCTGACTCGGGCTATGGAAGTCTTTTGATCAATTTTTGTTGCTTCGATGCATGTTCGCCCTAGAAAAGTGTCTCTCAGCGGCCGAGGAGTGCATGACAGCATGGATGTGATTTCCCCACAAAGAAAATTTCTATAGTTCAGTACTACCCGTAGCTCCTTTGACACATTTAATTACACCAAGATAAATCTGCCATCTAGTTTTGCACTGATAAGCTTATATAGTTTCTGCGGTTCTAGCTAATTAATCCCACACAAAAAAAGTTCAAGCTAATTAACAGTTATTTAGCCAGTATCCACGACGACGGTGACCTACGGACACACCACATGCTTAATTTTGGATGGTCATTCTAGTCCAACGCTCGCATAAGCTCAGTGAAACACGACAAATAGTGCGTGAAAACGGCCTAAGCATCCGATGCATCCACTGTTTTGGCTGCAACCGCCCCGAAACCCATGCGACACGCCTTCTTAATCCCGGCCTGCCAAGTGCAAACATCCTCTGCACCTCTGGCTTCCAAACAAAATTTTACTACACTACCACCCAAACCATCCCACTCCCCGAATCTCCGACTAACTCGTGCGCGTCACAATCCCGCAGATTATCTACAAGATTACTACTCGTAGTGTCTTCGTCTGTCGCTCTGTTCACCACCCTCCAAAGGTCACGAAGGTCTCGTCTCCTCTGCTCCATCGGCCATCAGGGCACAAGCTAGCCGATCGTTATATTCTCTGGGAGTGCAGTTCAGTTGGGCAGCCGCGCAAGAAAGCGCAGGGTGCCAGCCATGGAGTTGGAGGGGAGGCCAGCGCTGATGCTAAAGGAGTGGCTTGAGCTGGAGTTCACCGCGGAGCTCTCCCGCGACGGCTTCGGGTGCTACCCGCGCCACCTGGTCGCCGAGCTCCGTACCACACGGCGGAACGGCGACGTCATCGCGAGGGTATCCGCCGCGGTGAGGGCCGCGCTGTTCCGGCCGTCGGGAAGGGAGGGGGAGGTCGCGCTCGCCGGGAATTTCCCGAGGAGGCTGCGTATGGGCTTCTGGAAGAAGCGGAGGGGGGAGGAGGCGGTGGACAGGAGGGCACCCAGCTGTTCACCGTCGACTACCGCCGGTGGGAGGAGGGATGGTTCGTCGCCGGCGATGCTACCGCGACGACGGAACCCGGAGCGTGGCCAAAGCGTCGGTGCAGGTGCCGCCGACCGCCGTAGCAACGAAACAAAGGTCAGAGCACTCTTTTCCCGGGATTTCACCTCATGTCTCTATAATTCTCTATTGCCTTCTCCGATCATGTTCTTCTTAGTCTAACGTGGTTTTTGATTTGCATTCGATCGGGCGACAATAACAGGTTGCGGGACTCGAGGCGACGCCCCACTTGGAGCAGGAGCGAGAGCGGAAGCAGCGTCTGAGCCCGGTCTCTGTGATGGATTTCCTCAGCCAGGATGAAGACGACGACGGAAACGAGGACGAGAACGGCGACGGCGAGGGCGACGGCGTGGATGGAGACGACGAGACCGCGTCGCCGACGTTCCAGCAAAGCATAGCCAACATTCGAAGTAAGGCTTTCGGCACTTCATCTCGCTTCATTCTCAAGTGAATTTTTTTCGTTGATCCAGTCACTGCTACGTTAACTCCCTGCAAAATTGCACTCGCACATGCTGATTTACTTAACGCCCGTAAGACCAGGCTAGAGTTTTTCTAGGACAGTAAGACCAGGCTAGCTGCTTAGGCGTCTCGATCACGTAGTGATCGTTGACTGTAGTCCCCGACCGACAGGCGCAACGTTTTCTACCACGGCGCTTCTCCTCCTCCAGCGTCTAACCGTACGTGCTGCAGCCATCAGCAAAGTTGCCTTTTGGTTCGTACTACTACTTAAACCTAGATTAGTTAGAAAATAATCGTGTGGAAATGATATGGGCACTAATCAATGTAGATCAAGTACAGTTCGATGCCCTGATAGATGTATACACGCACACGAACTGTTGGCGTATTAGGCTACGACTATGATAACCGCATGGCACGAATATATATCCGGTGACCCATTCCTGTCTTCCATCTTATCAACTCAAGCACACCGTTGGATGCAAATACGTGCAAGCAAGGAACAGTGTAGTGGTAGTAGTGGTACAAGAAGAAGAAAAAGGAGCGGGGGAAACGTGACGTTGATGGCCGAGCAGCAAGCGCATAATGGTTGCGTGGAGAATTGAATATGGGCACATTAAACAAGTGTTAACTCCGGGGGCCAACTTGATTCTCGATCGCGGCCTACACCATCGGAAAGTACAGAGCATGTCGTATTCTAAAGTTTCCGACGCAATATGAAAAGCGAAAAGGAGGGGAAATGATAGACAGAATAATCGCCTTATCAACCGTTTAGCGGCTGGCCAGTGGATGTAATCATGCAGGGCGTACCATCCATCTGGTGCTCGTTCAGAGTAATCTTGCTTTAGCTTTGCATACCGTATATGTTAGTAGCATTTCCTAGCTCAAAAGGGGCATACGCCGGCTGTCGACTATGATTGTCTTCTTTAGTTGTGCATACTTGCAGTTAACAATCTAGCATGCGCCGGCTCGTTAAGTGTCATATATAGCATGAGGATGGGCGGAAATCTAAAGCAATATGCGGTGAGTAAGGGCATCCTCAACGCGGATCACCAAATATTTGCTGGGATGTTTGAGAACCCTTTTAGGTCTCCAACGCTAGTCCTCAAATTACACGAACTGGTCCGGACAACCAAAATCCTCCAAAACATACTCAAATCGAGGGGGGGGGGGGGGGGAGCTCTAGATGACGTTTCCATTTGGTGACTAGCGTTGGAGATGCCCTTATTCATGTGGTGTTAATGAATAAAGGGTGGCTAGCTCCAGATTGACTTTATTACGTGTTAAGTTATGCCGTAATATGACTCAGATTCTATGGAGTTTTGGATAGCCAAAGAATGTGAAAATTAAGCTAGCAGCCTAGCAATGCCAAATAGTTATGGGCCATGTACACCCAATATCTTGTGTTTTGTTGTGATTCGCCATCCAATGATGCCATGTTGCCACCCAATGGGGTTTTCACCATTGACATACCACTATTCTGTGCTCACCAAGTTTTTGTTGTAAGATGAACTAGCGACAATGGACCATCTACCTATATATTGTTGATCATTACCGATGGAGCAGATGTTAGTTTATAAGTGCCCCCTTTTTCTAATGCAAGCGATTTCAGAGCTCATAATACCAATCACCATCTTTTAAATGTTTCGACATCAACTGCTGATTAAATACTTATGATGTGTAGGAGCAAGTCAAGAGTTGCTTCAAAAAATCCGGCAGTTTGAGCAACTAGGCGAGCTAGACGTATCCGACGTGGACGATGCTACCACAACCACGGAGGATGTGAGCTACAACATGTTGGAAACAGATTCCGTAGAAGACAGTGACGATGCGTCTGCACAAGGCATACTAGACCTCCTAGAAGCAAGCTCCTCGGGGTCCAGCCACTGCTTTCAGAAGCTTCTGGTAGATTTCTTTCGGGACGATAAAACCCCAAGAAATCTAGGCCGGGGAAGGGTGTTGCTGGAGACCGCTCAAGCATGGCTGGATGGGCAAAATTGTTCATTAAGACCAATTTGGACAGTGGTAAAGACGGAGATTGCGTCCATCGAGCAGTGGAGATGCCTCAGAGAAGACGAAAATAATCTACTAGCCGCTGATCTGGAGAGTGATATCATCTCGTCGTTGATCGGAGAATTGGTTGACGAGTTATATTGACTGCTCGCAATCAGAAGATGATTGCTGAAAACTACTTTGGAATATCGAGATAATTGGACCGGGCAACTTTGTCTCGCTACTTCCATTTGGTGTGTGTGTGTGTATCATCGAAACAGAAGCCCATGTGAACTGTTGCAACCTTGCGGGGTCTCACAACATAGTATGTTGATACAATGATGCTACAATATTGGTGACGTGTGAGTGCTTGTACATTTGTGAATGGTCCACAATCTATTGGATATGAATCTTTTGCTTGGGATAGGGCATGAAAAGTTTGCAACATTGTGTTTCTAACCTAGAAATTTGTAATAAAACATGTGTTCTTATACGATCCTAGAATGCATTGCGAGGAAGTTGTAATAAAACATGTTTTCTTGTAAGATCCTAGGAAACCACGTGCATCAGGAAAGTCGCTTTCTTTCGCAAGTCAAGTCACATCATGTAAATTATCATCAGCGAGGAAAGAGGACATACATCATAACGAGTACTTGTGTTTAGTTTTCTATGTATAACACACACAAAAAAGTTTAAACCTCACAACCGTTTGGGTTTGACCCGGGTCTCACTCACACAATCCACCCTCTTTTTTTCCGGCGGGGCACATGGGCCACTATATTAATACTTGAGTACAAACTCCCTCTTCTCTAATTCATCTCACGCTCCTCCCATGTTCAGCATGCCCCAAAGCCTCTCGTTAGAGGTCGTTGACACTTTTTAACCAAACATCGGACACCAAAATCGAATTGAACCGAGAAACTTTATTCTTAGGGTTTTTTGGTCCTCGGGTTTCTTTTACCAAAGATGGCTGAGTATTCACACAAACATTCAAAGTTTACAAGATCCTGGATACAACCAGGGATACAATGAAAATACATCGAGTGAGGAACGAGTTCACTCGATCTAGCCTACACATGAGCCGCCTCATTAGCCCTATGGCTTACATGAACAAAAGAAACAAAATAAAAACTACTAGCCAATGATCTGATTTCTACGATAATTGAGCTCGTGGCGGACCTATCTCTAGCAGCAACATTCAATTTTATGACCAGAGTAAGACAATCATATCGAAATACCAAGTTGTGGAAGCCTTCCTCCCGAGCAAGAGCAACATCACTTCATAAATCTAGTGCTTCAGCAATTTTGGCGTGGTGATGCCAACAAAAGACTGACGACAAGCCAGCAGGCACGTGCCTCTATGGTATCGAATCACCACGCCACTCGCCGAGCTCCAAGAAGAGGAAAATACCACAACATCAATTGTTCACACAAAGACCTGATGATGGTGGAGCCCACTTTTAAAAAAAAATTGGAATTTTAAAAATGGTCATGAATTCGAAAAGAAAAAATGAAGAAAGAAAAAGGGGGGAAACCAACCAAAAAAAATATAAACTCAAAAGGAAAAGATAAAGGGAAAATGCAAAAAAAAACTCCAAAGCTTCCAGAATCGAAAAAAATGGTTGGAACCTTCCCAAAAGGGAGTACAGTAATGCCGGCTCGATACACCCTGTAGGTGATCACGACAATGATCAATTAGTCGGCGGTATATATCTTTTGTGATATAGGGAGTGCATATACCTCACTTCTTGCAAGATGTATGGGACGATCGCCTACAATGCAACTCAAATGGGCTGGGTCCAAGATTCTGTGTACAACACAACAAGGTAGAGTACAATGATATTATACGCACAATGAGGTAGAGTATACCCATATTTGTTTCTCCTTTTTTCCTTTTCTACTTTTGTTTATATTTTAAAATTTTCTAAATACATATATTCAAAAATATTAATGTACTTAATTTTTCAAAAGCATCCTTCGCACATTAGAAAAATGTTCATGTTGTGTAAAAAATGTTTTTTGCATAATTTTTAGAAAATGTTCGTATCATGCAGAAACAATATCTCACATATTAAAAAAACATCCAACGATTATTTGGAAAATGGTCAACAAGTACTCAAAAAAATTGAACATGTATTTTACAAAAATTCTCATCAAATGCTCAATGTGTATAAAAAGTTCATCGCTTATACGAAAAGTGTACATCGGGTAATCAAAAAATTGTTCAGGTTCTATTTGAAAAAAATATATTCATAATGTATTTTGAAAAATATATTCAAGTACTATCCGAAAAATGATTCACATGTATTTTGCAAATGTTCAAAATTTATTAAAATTGTTCAACATGTGTTTGTAAAATGTTTAATATGCATTCAAAAAATGTTCAAACATGTATTTGTAAAAAAATGTTCATCTTGTTTTCCAAAAAATGTTCAACATGTATATTGAAAAATTACAATGTGTATTAAAAAAGGTTAAATGTTTACATGAAAATCATGTATTTTTGAAAAAGGAATTCATGGTGTATCTGAAAACTGTTTCACACGTATTGAAAAAATACTATTAACATGCATTTAAAATATGTTCAATCTGTACTTAAAAAAGTATAGCTGGTATTAAAAATTCAAATATGTATTTTAAAAATGTTCAACGTGTATCAAAAAGAGTTCAGCATGTCTAATAAAAATGAAGATCATGTGTTTAAATGTTGACATGTATTCTAAAAAGTTAAAAAGGATAAAAAATAATATTTTCATTAGATGAACAATAAAGGAAAAGGAAAAGGAAAATAAAAAGGAAATAAATGAAAACTATATAAAACAAAACAGAAAAGTGAAAAAGAATGAAGATGGTTGGAGCCTTCCTAAACTAATGGAAGGTTACATGAAATGGTTCCGAAAACCACTTGACTGGGTTGGTCCACTAAGGCCATCTCCACCGCGCGACCCTATCCTGTCCGGCCCCGCCCATTTGGGGTAAAACGGACAAAGGAGGCGGCCCAGCGCGCGACGGTCCGGACCCATCTTGTCTGTTTTGTGTTCGGGCCGACCCATTTCGAGCGCAAACTTGCGCCGGGTTTGGGTCGCGGCGGACACCAAACGGACGCGCGCTCGTCCGCGTCGGGGACGCGTGGCAGGCGGCCACCCACCTCCCACCCACCCACATCAATGCGCACGAGCGGACGGCCCCACCTGTCATCCGCACATCGAGCGGTTGCCGTCCTTCTTTAAAGTGGGAAGCGTGGACGGGTCGTCGTCCACACTGCCCCACGCCACCCCGCGGCCTCCTCGAAACCCGACAGCGGCGACCACGTCCCAAACCCTAGCCTAGCCCTCGCCGGCCGGCCGCCCGCAGCCATGGGCCTCTGGAACTACGGCCGCAAAGGCAGGCACGACCGCGAGGCCGGCTCCTCGTCGGGACGCCGCCGCGGCTCGGTGAAGAAGGAGGAGCCTGCCTCGCCATCGCCATAGCCACCACGCCGGGCCCCCGCGCCGCCCGCCTTCTCCATCACGCCCAGGTCCGCCGGCGAGCGCGACCGGCATTACGTCCGGGCGTCGGTCTGCCGCCGTTATTGGGAGACGAGGACGCCGCTCCCCTGGAGCGACGCCCATCTCCCCAATGACTGGCACCTCTCCGCCGACCGGGTCCCCATCCCGCCGGTCCCGAAGAGCGGCCGTGCGCGCGCCGAGGAGATCGAGCGCCGCCGCCGCCTCCTCCCCGACGATCTCTTCTACGACGCCAGGTACGCCCCCGACTCCCCGCTGTGGGACACCTGGTTTCGTGACGAGCACGACACCACGCGTGCCTCCTTCTTCGCCGGCACCTCGACGGGGCCGCGGCGGCCACGGGAGAGCGCCCAGGAGCGCGGGCGTAGGCGGGTCCGTGGCCTCACGCCCACGCCATCGCCGTCTCCGTCGCCCCCTCCGCCTCCTCGCATGACAGACGAGGAGGAGGCCCGTCTGCTGCAGCGTGTCATGGATGACTCCATGCACACGCATGACGAGCGGCAGTGGGCCGACCTGGAGGAGACCATTGCCCTCTCTGCCGCCGGGGACGTCGCCTTCCCCGATCTGCAGATGGTGGCCGTCGAGGAGGAGAGGAGGGAGGACCCGTCAGCCGCGTTCTAGCAGCTGCTGTGCCAGGGGTGGGGCTGGTCCTGCACTGCTCCGGAGATGGCCGTCGGCGTGGGCGTGAACTGGTGCCCCACTCCGCCGCGGTCACCGGAGCAGGAGGCCTCGCCACGGGAGGAGGTGGTGCAGGCACCTCCGGCCGTCCAGCCCGCCCCTGTCCACCACGCACCTCCGGCCCACCTCTGGACGCCGCCGGACTACGTTGACCTCGTCAGCGACGATGACGACACCGGCGGCCATTGAAGACGGCGACGGCCACGGCATCGACGAGCGCGGCAGGAGCGCGGGAGGAGTTTTTTTTTATTTTCTTATTATGTTAATTATGAATCTGGGCCTTTTTAGTGGCCGTTGAAACTGGGTCGTTTTGTGGCCAACCCATATATATGTTTTATGTTTTTTTAAATGCGGTTATTTGCTTTTTTAGTTATTTAATTATTATTTTTAATCCCGTCCGCCCCGGACATGATTTGGGGTGCGGCCGCGCGGTGGGCGCACGCACGACCCAATGGACACAGCCGGACACGGGCGTACCCATCGGCGCCCCAAAGGGACAGATTCGGCCCAATCCGGACGTCCGTTTGGGGTCGCGCGGTGGAGTTGGCCTAAGACGACATAGCAGTGACTGCAACAGGCGAGACACAACTAAGATCTCGTAATAGGTGACACATAGCTCTCGCGGTGCTTTGGACCCCCCCCCCCATACATATGTCTTTGCTTTTCTTCTTCCATCCTATAACTACTAAGATGCTCGTGCATTGCATGGAACATCAAGATGCATTTTTTATAAAATATCTGTTGTGATTGACCCATGCGGGAGTAATCCCATGTGTAAAAACTAATGATATCTCGAGAAAGATGAGAGATAAGGTTAGGAGGAGGGGGTGTGGTGGTGATTGGTGGTCGGACTAAGCGGAGGCATGGGGATAGACGACGGCAGCAGCCACCATGCCAGATTGTTCCAGAGGCTTCCTTTTTCAATTGCTCAACAATGAGGAGATAAGGATGAACGAGGGAAGGCTTTATCTGCAAATATGGAGAGAGGTGCGGGTATCTTTTTACAAAATTGCCATAGTTCACTTTTTATCCATCAGATATAGATCAGACGGTCTATATTGTAAGATGGTAGGCACACCATTATCACCAACTCAATTTTTTTATAAGAGTAGAGAATATAATATAACTGTATTTGGAGTATCTTAGATATAATATATGAATATATGAATACACTAAAAATGATAAAGTAGTATATACTATCACATGGTCAGTGGCGGAGGGTGAACAAATGGAATTGTTGGGGGGGGGGGGGACGCCGAAAATGGCTAGTAAGATTAGTGGCCGAGTAATTAGAAGTGCATTTAACGGTAGTATTAGTTGTTTATTGCACCAAATTCTTCTTACTAGCCGGGGTTGTAGGATGATATGTGGGTTTAAAAGTACTGTTAATAACCACCGAGGTTGTAGTTATTCCAGTAGTATTAGAAGAATTTGGTGCAATAAGCAGCTAATACTACCAGTAGTTATTGCACCAAATTCTATCGGTAGTATTAGAAGAATTTGGTGAAATAACAGTAAGAAGAATACCGATAGTTATTGCACCAAATTCTTCTTACTAGCCCGGGTGGTAGTACATGATATGTGGGTATAACTACAACCCCGGTTGTAGGATGTATTTCCCCGTTAATCACGTATTTACGGAATGTTCATCGTGAATGAAGAATATGTTATGTTGGGTATTTTCAAAATATTAATCATGTAGTAAATATATCCATTGCCTACTTAAGAATATTAATCATTTATTTAAATAATGTTCATCATGTATTGAAAAATGCTTATTGGGTAATTAAAAAATGTTCATCAGATATTAAAATATTATGCTGTTGTATTTAATAAATGTTCGTCATGCACTAAAAATTATCTGATATTTAAAAAAAGAATGTATATTTAAAACTATTAAAGTACTAGTAAAAGAAATATTCATATATTTAATAAACTGTTCATGTACTTTTAAAGAGTTTTCATGCATATTTGATACTCCCTCCGTCTCAAAATAAGTGTCTTAAGCTTAGTACAACTTTGAACTAAAGTTAGTACAAAGTTAAGACACTTACTTTGGGACAGAGGGAGTAATATTTTGTAAATTAAAAAATTCACATAATTTGGATTGTTCATATATTTAAAAAAGGCTCACATCTTTTTAAAATGTTTGTCCACTTCCAAAAACACATGCTTATAAAAATGTTTTGTATATTCTTTAATAGTGTTCAGACACTTTTAGAAAAATTATGTATTCTTAAAAAGTTAAAATGTTATAAAAGGAATGACAAACATAAAGAGAAAACAGAAAAGGAGAACAAAAAAGTGTAAAAAGAAGAAAAGAAGAAAGAAACAGAAAAGATAAAAAAAGGAGACAAAGAAGTAAAATAGAAACACCGAATCGATGAAAAAAGAAAGAAGTATACAAATCACCCCAAAATCCAATCTTTGGGATACCTATCCCCCTGAACTCAAAACCGAAACAAATCACACCCTCAAATTACTAAAATCGGGTTAATAGCACCCTTTAGTGGTTTCAATCAAATCGTGAGTGGTTTTTGTCTCCCCTGATGCCGATCAGATGCTGACAAGGCAAAAAAAAACTTTGAATGGGTCCCATTAGCCAGTTGTCCCATTGCTTCTCCTCTGTCCTCTGCTCCCCTTTGTCTCTGACGAAGAGAAAATCCCCACCTTGCCTCCATCCCCGTCATCGGCGCGGGCCTCTGGCTGGCGCACGCAGGAGCAGACGCCTCGGGCCCGACTTGCCAGTCCGCGCTGCAGGCCCCGCTTCTCGCCGTCGGCTTCGTCACCTTCCTCGTCTCGCTCCCGGGGTTCGTCGGCGCGCGCTACCACGTCTCCTGGGCGCTCTGGTTTTACCTGCTCGCCGTGCTCCTCCTCGTGCTCTTCCTCCTGAGCGCCACCGTGTTCGGCCTCGCCGTCACGGCGGGGGGCGGATGGTGCCCGGGAGGCCGTATCGCGAGTACTGGATGCGGGACTACTCGCCGTGGCTACGGAGCCACGTGTCGCCGGACCGGTACTGACGGCCGGCGCTGGCGTGCTTGGCCAGTTCCAGGGCATGCCCCAAGGTGGCCGGCTGGACGCCCGACGACTACATGCGGCGCGACCTCACCCCCGTCCAGTCCGGCTGCTGCAAGCCGCCCACGTCCTGCGTGTACGGCGGCGACGGGACGGGGCTGGGCCCGTTAGTGGTGGCGGTGCAGGACAAGGACTGCTTCCGGTGGCAGAACGCCCCGGCGGTGCTGAGCTACGGCTGCGAGTTGTGCAGGGCCGGCGTGATGGAGCAGTTGCGCCGCCACTGGCACAACGTCACCATCGTTAACGCCGTGCTGCTGCTGCTGCTGCTCATCGCCGTCTGCTCCTGCGGCTGCTGCGCCTTCCGCAACGCCGTCTGCTCCTGCATGTGCCAGCCAGAGGCCCGCGCCGATGACGGGGATGGAGGCGAGGCGGGGATTTTTTCTCCGTGAGAGACAAAGGGGAACAGAGGACAGAGGAGAAGCAAGGGGACAACTGGCTAATAGGACCCATTCAAAGTTTTTTTCCCTGTCAGCATCTAATCGGCATCAGGGGAGACAAAAACCACTCACGATTTGATTGAAACCACTAAAGGGTGCTATTAACCTGGTTTTAGTAATTTGAGGGTGTGATTTCTCCCGGTTTTGAGTTCAGAGGGGTATGTATCCCAAAGATTGGATTTGGGGGTGATTTGTACACTTCTTTCATGAAAAAATGGCCCGCTAATGAGCCTGCTCATGCATGCTTCGACTCTAAGCGAGCACAAGTTATAACTTGCAGTATGCGAGATATAGCACTGGCGGCAAGTTTTTGTATTTGTTCGTGCAACCATTGCTCGTAGAGCATGTGCATTGTCCTAATGTAGAACTATTGGTCTGTTTCCTCATACAGACCACTATCATCTGATTTCTTACTTGCATCGAAATAGGAGCACCAAAATAATCGAACCAAGATACTTTGGTTTATTTATTTTGATTTATTTTTCTAGGAACCTTGCTTTGGTTAGCATTTTGGGAAAAAAACGATTTTTTGCTATTGCGGAATTGCAGAAACAGCTCAGCCAGTAGTTTTCTCTACTCTGCTAGGATTCTGGTGTGTGATTATCCTGCCATTGATATGCTACAGAGAAAGTTTCGAAGTACTGCAGCTAGTGACCGCCGTTCTCTTTCATGCATGGGCCCGCAGAAGATTTCTTTCAGCGATAAGATTCCCAAAGACAGTTTTGTACTATTCCTCGTCATTCCAAATTAGCGAGAACAAAACCGCAGTCGTACTTTTGTTTTGTTTTGAGCCGAGTCAAGTCGGTGGTGCATCGTTATCTGGTGGACCGGAAATTCTGGGAACAAAACGCACCTCGGCTTGGCCGACTTAAGGGAACCGGCGTTCCTGGCGTGACCCCGTGCATGGACCATGCATGGTAGCTTTGTTGGGTGAGAATGTACGCTTGGTTCTTATAGTACAGAAGCAGTTGAACGAACAGCAATCAAGAAGACGCACGTACGTGAACGTGAGCTTGCGGCAATTTCAAGGTTTGGTTCAACTGATCATCATTTGTGCTGTGCGGTCCTCTCCACCTGCCTATGCAGGTCGAGGTGTTCCATTTCAACGCGGAATAATGAGCAGCGACAAGAAGCTTTTCTTGGTAAGTATCAGGACTGAACATGCTATGCTGGTTGTTGTTGTTGTTGTTGTTGTTGTTGTTGTTCGGGTTTAGGACTTTAGGTTAGGAACGAGGCAGGGGTGTGGACTAGGATATCTAGGAGGATACTTGGCCACGCCATCTGTGCGTGCGTGCGTCTATCGATCCATCTATGTATCCGGAGCGTGTAGGTTACAAGGTATGGATATGCTCTGATCCATCCGGCTTGGCCCGGGGCATCACTTCACCTCACACATCCCTCTCGAGAAACCCTCGGCCGCGGACCGGCGAGGCCGGCCTCGGCGAAGCAGACACGCCGGTCGCCACCCGAACGTCGGCGTCCACGCACGCTGCCGGCCATACCTTCCTTGGAAAACCCGGGCCAGCCGGCACTCGATTCCCGTTGCTGAATGGACGCATGCCTTGGACGCGAGCGGCGCAAAGATGAACACAACGGTGAAGAGTTGCTGTAGCGGCGAGGTGGCACGCCCAGGTGACGCTTTTGGTGTGGCCGCCGGGCCGTACGAGACGGGAGGAACGTACCAAGTGGTGGACACGGAGGTTCTTCGGTCCCCCTGCTCCAAATCTAAGTGGCGCTGCTTACGGAAGACACATGTGGCTCGCTCGTGTCTGCCTACACTGCTTTGGTATGAAGCAAAGGAAATATGGCTCTGCGAATCAACCTGTGGTTGAATTGGTTAGGTGAACAGTGGTATTCCCAACCCACCAGGGTTCAAATCCTAGTGCTCGCATTATTCTGGATTTATTTCAGAATTTTCGGCGATGCGCTTTCAGTGGGAGGAGACGTTCCCGTCGACGACGAGGCGCCTACGGTGACTTCGTAAATCTCAAGATGACATGCCGGCTCAGTCTCTCGGAGGTGCTCATAAGGGTAGGGTGTGCGTGTTTGCGTTCACAGAGGTAAGTGTATGCGCGTGTATATGAGCGCTTGTGTCTGTACTGATGGTCAAAAAAAAGGAAATATGGCTCCGCTAATCATTGCCATTCCGATGCCAATATGTAAAAACGGAGCTCTGGTGTACTTCTCTACAATGACACTCCCTACGTTAGAATAAAGTTGGATCATCTATTTTGAAACGGAGGGAGTACTTTGCAACAACTTCTTCCATTTGCACCGCCCCTTCTATTCTTTTTTTTTTTAGAAAAAACGACTATCTCCTTGCCTAAAGGAAGAAGAGAATGGTTCTTGAATATCCCCGCAAAAAAAAGAGAATGGTTCTTGAATAATTAACGATGACTAAACGAATATAACGCAGCATTTTACATGCAGGATTAATTTTCTAAAAAAACTAGTACTAAAATTTAGCAGCAACATCACTGGAGCATTGAATTGGTGGCACAATTGGCATGTCGCACTACTTCTACTTAGAAGCAAACAAACAAATTATTTCGGGGAAGAAGATAACCACCATTAATCAGCACTGCCCCGGGCGCCCGGCCCCTCTCCCGCGTGGGCTCCCCACGTTTACCAAACCGTGACAAAAGTCCGCCATGCCGGAACCACCACGTCCGTGCGCCGTTCCACGTTATAAACCGCCTCCCGCGCCCCACAGAGACTCCCGCAGCCAGGCAAGGCAACCTCCCTCTGCCCCAGACACGCTCACGAGGTCCGTGCGCTCTCTCGCTCGCATGGCCGCGCCGGCGACCAACCTCCGGCACGCGGAGCTGTGCGCCGCCGCCGTGTCTGTCGCGGACGCGGCGTCGTGGTGGTGCGCCGTGGCGCTCGTCGCGCTCGTGCTGCTGGGCGCGCTCAGCGCGGAGACCGAGGACGGCGGCGGGGAAGGCGCCGCGGCGTACTTCCGCGGCCCGCGGCTCGGCGGCGCGGCGGCGCGGCCGTGCGACGAGGTGTACGTGGTCGGGGAAGACGAGACGCTGCACACCATCAGCGACAAGTGCGGGGACCCGTTCATCGTGGAGAGGAACCCGCACGTGCACGACCCCGACGACGTCTTCCCGGGGCTCGTCCTCGCGCTCCGGCCGACCAAGAACACCTAGGCCTTGGCCGTTCGACATGCTGCTACTCCGTGTGCGCGCCCGGATGAGCGATAACTCGAAGAGTTCTGATGTGCTCCCTGCGCTGCTTCTTTTCGTTGGTTGATTTGATCCTTTCCTTGTCAGCTGCCCATCTTCATCTTGATGGAGTTTTCTATGAGGGGAGAAAATGGCAACTTGTATATATTAAGAGGATGATGAGAGTTTTTAATGAGTACAAATTAAGTTGAATGGGCCGGCTCTAGTTCGTTTTACATTCTTTATTTACTTGATTATAATCACTTCTTTTTTTCTTTCGGTATATTCTGACTTCTTGGAAAGACGTGGCTCTTCTTCCGTGCATATTTTTTTTTTGAGGATAATTCTTCCGTGCATATTAAGTTGTAACAAAGATGACTCAACAGGAGACCTACCTACATAGTTTATGTTTGGGAAACTGTATGTATACACTTTAGTCAGACACATGTACATCAAATTAGTACTCCCTCCGTCCCAAAATTCTCCGTATTTAAACAAATCTAAGACAAGAATTTTGGGACCGAGGGAGTATAACCAGTGTGGATGATTTTAAAAGACAATATGATTTCAGTTAAATGAAATCCGTGAGGGAGCTCTCTCTTTATTATATATAAAAAGAATTAGTATAACCAAGCCCTTCGATTCAGGTTGGAGTACACACAAGTGCTTTTTGCATGATCCGAAACGTCTTGTTAGGTTGCTAACTCACGGCAAGAAAACCAAACTCCAAAGCAAGTGGTACTGCAAGCGTAACGTACGTATACCAACTAATGCTGAGTATTAGCAATGAAAAAGAAAATTAGAACACTATGCGATCGAGGCTTTAAGCCTGTGCGCTCAAAAAAAAAATTGAGAGGAACCAGCGAAAACCCTATTTGATGTGCATTGCGTCAACTAGTCGACGCTTCGCAAGGGGGCCCACGACTAGGGCCGGCCCGTTATTTTTTTTCTATTTCTATTTTACTTTTTCTTTTTTCCTTCTAATGTAAATACACTGAATAATACATGTTTTTCGTCGTCTAACTTGTCTTCTGGTTCATATACAGTGCTTTCTGCCGTATCTCTATGCATGCCAACATGGGCGGGCCCACTGCCACTGGCTGAGGCCGTGATAATCCGCGTGCACAGTTTTTTTCGGATAGCACCCTTGCATTTTATTTATTTATACACAGCAAAATCTCAAATAAAATGAAAAACGTAGAAGCGCGCAGTGGGATTCGAACCCATGACCTGCCACGATTCGCCCCGCATAGATAGCCACCCAACAAACTGAAGTTGGCGTTTAAGTGAAACAATGAGCAATACATAATGTAGGGCGTACGAATTAAAGTAAAAAAATCAAAACGAAAAAAAGGGGAATCTGCACTTCGAACCGGCGAGTATTCATGGTCATCATGCTATTTTGTAGAAAACACACTAATGTTTCTGGTAATCAACCCGCAGTCAAGTTCTAAGTCAGATTTTCACTTTCGCAAAAAAGACCTCTGATGTTTGGGGAAATCAATCCGCAACCCAATTATAAGTCAATTTTTCGGTTTCTTTTTACCGAAAACCACATGATATTTGCCTTAATCAACCCGCAGTACATCTCAAATGCTTTAAAAAGAATATCCATATCTTTTAAACCATAACTCCAAATTTAACATGTTATATGTGGAATTTGATTAGAAAAATGTGTAGAACTTTAATATGATGTTATTTTACATGTTGACCATTTTCAAAATGCAATTTAGGGTGCAATCTTGATCAGTAGCGCATGGTCCATCCTTTTTTCATACTGGTGCCGATCCGTATTGAAACTGAACACCTCGGCAAACGAGATTGGAGATAAAAGAAATCATCTGTAACCTCACAAGAAAAAAAGTATATTTTTATGCTGAGAGAGAGATGCCAACATTCAGACGCGTTGTGCTTGTGTGAGAACTAAGGCCACTGTTGAAGAGGGTGGGAAGAAGTATAAATGACAACACATATGTGATGCCATGTGTTGAACAAATAGCGTGGACTTATTGGGGTCTTCACTCATGGTTATTGGGTTACGGGAGTGTGGTATTTTTTTCTCCCATTGCAATGCACGGGCTCTTTTGCTAGTAGCAATAAAGCGGGCGTCCTAACCAACGCACCTAATGTTACTTGATTTTATTTGAGACTGCTAATGTATATATACTAGTGTAAAAATACACAATCAAAACTCTATTTTCTTTTATATAGTTTTTTAAATTTAAAATCATTTTCATTCAAACAAATTTTTTGTCGATTCTTCTAAAATTTTTCATTACTAAAACCGAAGTCAGTAGGACTACTATTATGAGTTAGACCTCGGGCTTGAGGACATAGTCCGAAAGAAATTTGCATACATTCATTCCGAACTATATTTTTTTATCTAGATACTTCCCATTCAAACAATAATTTCGTTGATTTTTCCTAAAAAATATGTACATTCATTTTGAACTATATTTTCCTTTATCTAGATTTTCAAATTTTAAACTGTTCAAGTTAAAAAAATCCTCGTTATTTGTCCAAAAGAATTTATGTACATTCATTTTGCACTATATTTTCATTTATCTAGAGTTTAAAACTAAATTATTCCAATTCAAAAAAATAGTTCATTTGTTCAAAAAAAATTACGTACATTCATTCTACAATATATTTCCTTTTATCTATCTATTAAATTAAAAAAAATTCAAACTCAAACAAAAAAATATTTGATTTGTCCAGAAGAATTTATGTACATTCATTCTGCACAATATTTTCCTTTATCTAGATTTTTAAATTTACATTTATTTGAATTCAAACAAAAACTGTGTTGATTTGTCCGAAAAACATATGTACATTCATTCCGCGCTATATTTCCTTTTATATAAATATTTAAATTTAAAGTTATTCGAATTCTAGAAAAGATCATTGACTTGTCCGAAAGAATTTACATACATTCATTCTACACTATACTTTCTTTTATCCAAATTTTAAATTGAAAATTATTTAAATTGAAACACAAATTTCATTGGTTTGTCCAAAAGAATTTACGCTCAATCATTTTGCACCATTTGTTTTACATTCATATTACTTCACTGTATAAAATATAGCATAAGAAAAAAATATACGTCATAAGACCAGAAAAATTGCATTTTATGTACATTTTACACTATGTTTTTACATTTGTAATTTTACGTAACATAAAATATTTTTTACGGCCACTATATATTTCCTTACGTTCTCTTTTTACGTCTGAAGCAAGATAAAATTTATGGGACATAAAATTAAGGTGCATTGATATTAAATAGAGGGGTGAAGAATAACTATTCCTCACCCAGGATGGCGAAGAGTGTGTGTGTGTGTGTGTGTGTCTATATATGTTACGTAGTATGTTATGTAGTGTGTTACTATTCATTACCCAGGGTGCAGAATAAATTATTTTCACCCGAGGTAATCTTACGATCATTTCATAATTAAATTACGTTTGAAATTTAAATAGTTACATTCTTATTGATTCACTACGTAAAATTTGGCATAAAAAAATAAAAATATAGGGCATAAGACAAGAAAATTTGCATTTTATGTGTATTATACACTATGTTTTTACGTTTGTAATTTTACATAACATAAAATATTTTTTACGACGATTATATATTTTCTTACGGTCTCTTTTTACGCCAGAAATAAGACAAAACTTACGAAACGTAAAATTATGATGCATTGATGGTAAAATAGAGGGGGGGGGGGTGAAGAATAACTATTCCTCACCCAGGGTGACGAATAGGTAAAAAATATATAGTAATACTATTTATCACCCAGGGTGCAGAATACATTATTCTTGACCTTATGATTGTTTCATATATAAATTTCACTTCGTATACAAAAATTTACATTCATATTTTACATTATGGGTCTTAAGTCTAGAAAATTTGGATTTTATGTACATTTTACACTCTATTTTTATGTTTTGTAATTTTAGGTAACATAAAATATTTTTGTGGCCATTGTAATTTTCTTACGTTCTCTTTTTACGTATGAAATAAGACCAAATTTACGGAACGTAAAAATACAGGGTATTGATGTTACAATTAGAGGGGGGGGGGGGTTGAAGAATAACTATTCCTCACCCAGGGTGTAGAATAGCACCATTTATCACTGCTCCCAAAACAAGACAAAAACCGAAAGAAAGCCGCTACATGAACCTGATTGTAAGAAAAAATCGTTCGTGCGTGTTTGGCCTGGCCACTAAATAAGAATCGCCGCTACGGGCAACCATGTTTTTACCCACTGCATAAATATAACGAGAACATTTGTAGGGGGGGGGGGGGTCCAGGGTGACGAATAGCGCCATATATATACAAGGTACTGTAGTGAACTTTTTTTTAAAACTCGAGCATTTTTTAGAATCAGTGAACATGTATATAGTTCGCTGCCATTGGATACATAAATTTGAAACTATACAATACATATCACTCTTATCTCTATTTATCACTAATAAACTAAAATCAAATATATCTTACATAGAAAAAGGAAAGAAGAATACAGAATATAAATTTTGTTTATGTTATTAAGTGTCATCGTGGCATGATGGTTGGCAGTTGTACATGAGGCGAGCTTTTAAGAAGTTCATAGGTACGAACCAGGGCTTCCCCTTTTCAGCACACCCATTTTGTCATTTTGATTTCTATTTTAATTCGCATGGTACATGTTAAATAATTCTAACTGTGCATTTTAACGTCAAACATTAGTTGGTCTAGTGGCTTTCTATGTGATGTGAATCACGGCAAGTCGTTGGTTAGAATCCCATTCTGCGGTCCAGCTTTTTTCATTTTAGTTGATCATTTTCTACGTAAATAAATAGAATGTGAGGGCCCATTCTGACAGAAAATGTTCAGGATTTCAAAAAAATCAAAATTTTAAACATGTTCAGAATTCCAAAAATTCTTTCTCATATTGAAAAGAAATGTTTGGAACTTTATTCTTTTCGCTCTCATTCAAAAAATTGTTCAAAATTCAAAAGGTTTCCATTTTTTCCAAAAAATGACCGTGTTTTTCAAAAATTAAAGAAATGTTCACGGTTCCAAAACGTGTTCAAAATTATAAAATACTCATCTTTGAAAGAAAATGTTCACAAATTCTAAAACATGCTCAAGTTTAAAAAAAATTCACTTCAGTACCTCGCAAATTCAAAAAAAAAAATGATCGCTACACTACCTTCTAGCTTTTCAAAAACTATTCGTGTTTTCAAAATGTTCTTTAGTTTACTTTTTTCTCACAATTATTCAAAATAGTTGCATTCTAAACAATATTCACTTTTACCAAACAAAGTGTTTCGCTTTTGTTTTCTGGATCAAGCTCAGCTGTTAGCTTCTTTGAATATGCTGCGTTGCCTAGACCCTCAGCATCCCGTGGTTCTTGTGCGAGTAACCGGCTTCGAATCCTCATGGCGCACTTTTCTTTTTGGGACATTTTCACTCGCGTAAACTGGTGCTACAACAACCGTCAATGGGCCGGCCCATCACAGCTTCGTGCACTCAACAGCTGCCAATGCGAAGTGACAGCAAGTTGTCGCAAAGAGCCACACTAGGAGTTCTCGAAACCAGTGCACTCAAATAGTCGGCAAGACGACTTAAGATGTTGGTAATGGACGGTCTTTGGCACATCTAATTAAATACAATGATTTCTTAATTTCTATTTGTTTTTCTTAATAAGTTAAAAGAGAACTGTCAAAAAATAGTTCACAAATCGTGGGAAAATCGAAAAGTTTGCTTACATACATATATACATTCATGCGTATGAAATAAAGTATTAGCAACGTATTTTAAAACTGTTCCTATATAAAAAAAAGTCTCATCTATTAAAAGTTCATGTTTGTTTAGAAAAGCTTCTAGACTGAAAAAGAATATATGTTCATACACATGTCATCTGAATATATGTTTATGACCAAAAAAAATATGGACCCTAATAAGTACCGAACATCAGGTACGAGTACATGACAACTCTGAACGTTTTCGACGGCAAGTTTAGTGACATGAGCATGGCAACTTTCGTGCTTCAGTTTATTTTTGACAGAAACTTACCGTGTGTCACTGGAAAATGGCATCCTTGCGTTACTGAAATTGACATCGAAAAACGTCAGGGTAGAAGTACCATGCACCTGACGTGTGGCACTTGTCATTTGGGAAAATTATAATAATGCAAAAAAAGAATTTGACAAAAAAATAGTAAGACCCAAAAAAATGGAAAAAAGAAAAGATAACAAGAAAAAGGGAACATAAAATAAAAGAACAACCTAAAACAGACAAAAGCATGAGAAATCTGGAATGTGGTGGATCAAACACCCCTCCCCCCCCCCCCCTACAAATTTTCTCGTCATATTTACGCAGTGGGTAAAAAAACATGGTTGCCCGTAGCGGCGATTCTTATTTAGTTGTCAGGACAAACACGCACGAACGATTTTTCTTACAACCAGGTTCCTGTAGCGCCTTTCTTTTGGTTTTTATCTTGTTTTGGGAGCATCCTAACAGGTTTGAGTCTGATTTCTTACCAGTTATGGAAATTTTCTATTAGGTTTATGTTTTAAAAAACACAAACATTTTTATATTTTTGTAACACTTTCTAAAATTCATGAATGTTTTAAAATTGTGAGAAAAATATTTAAGTTATAAATTTCTATAATTTTCAAGTAATTATTTTGGGTCGTGAAAGAATATCCCATAATTTTGAACATTTTTATATTTACATTTTTATTTCACAAAACAAACTCAGTTGGCTGGTTTTTTAGAAAACCGCGTAAAAACCAAATAGTAGAATCACACAAACCGAAGGAAAACCACTGTAAAGGGCAGAGCTAGGAAACATGAAGTGGGCCTGCCTAGGACCCATGATATGTATCATATGCCGAAGTTTCGTCGCATGGTGCGACAAATTGGAAATCTTATTTGGCACATTGGCATCAAAATGCTGGTGTTCCGCACAGGCGAAGCGAAGCTAGGGCTTGGGTGTGGGACTCAGTTTCGCTACCTATGCATTGAAAGGTGATTCCGGTTTATTGGAACCTTGAAGGTTTCTTTACCGGTTTTGGGAACCTTGTACAAAGTTCTGGTCCGGTTTTTTCTTTTTAATGGTTTTTAATCTGTTTAGAATAATGATTAAAAATATCAAATATTCAAAAAGACTTTAGAAATTCGAAAATAATTGTGTTAAAAAATGTTCATAATTTTAAAGATATTCCCACCTATAATGTCAAAATAGTTCATCCCCACTAACTTAGTTATCTAAACATATAAGCATGTCACTTCACCCACCACAACATGCAATCATGCATGAGAAGAAAACGCATTACACATTTAACCATGCATGGGAAAATGTTTTCCATTCAATTATCCTACTTATATTCAATAAATATTGTTACAACTATATATAATCTAATATAATAAGTCATTTGTATTTTAAATTTTGGTTATTATGTTATCAACACAATTTTTTATTAACCAATTTTTGCAGCAACGCGCTAAGTATCCTCTAATTTTGAAAGTATTCAAAAGTTCAAAAACATTGCCCGTAATTTAAAAATGTCCAAGTTTTGAAAACAATGTTCCCAAAACGTTAAAATATATGCTATTTTTTAAAACTTTTAGAGTTTTAAAATACATAAATTCTAGAATATTCTTTAAATTTATAAAGGTTTGTGTTTCGAGAAATGTCCCCATATTTTGAAGAATGATCACAAATTTTATAGTATGTCTGAATTTTTCTTAAAATATTCATAATTTAAGAATTGCACATTTTTAGGAAAAATTCCCCAAAATTTAAGAATATTTATGTTTCAAAAGTTGTTCCAGAAATCTAATAATTTTTGTGTGTTTGAAAAAAAATATTGTGTTTTCATATTATATTCCCGAAACATTAAAAAGCATCTGCTCTTAAACATATTCAGAATTACAAAAGATGTTCACTTCTTTCCCAAGAGAATTCATCTATTTTCCCAAAAAGTTCATATTTCCTCAAAAATGTTCTCATACTTTAAAAACATGAGATTGCCCGTACCATTAGAGGCGATTCTTATTTATAACATATTGCGACAAAATGTCAACGTATTCCAGAAGGGCATGCGACTGGCCCGGACCAACACGCACGAGCGTTTTGCTTATAATCGAATTCCTGTAGCAACTTTCTTATCGTTTTAGTCTTGTTTTAGGCACACTCTAAAAGCTTTCTGTCTGTTTTCAATTACTACTCCCTCCGTTTTAAAATAGATGACTCAACTTTGTACTAACTTTAGTACAAAATTAGTACATAGTTGGGTCATCTATTTTGGAACGGAGGGAGTACTTTTGATAATCTTCTAGAAGGTTGTTTTTCCATTTCTCGTTTTCAAAAAATGTAACTACAATAGAAATTGTTCACATTGAGAAAATGGTCAAGTTTACAAACAAACCGAAACTCTACGGGATTTTTCCAAAAGATTCAAGTTTTCAAAAATGTCCAAAAGTTTCTGAAAAAGGTTCATAATTTTCAAATTGTGAATTTTTCTAACATTCACGTATATTTTAAATTTTCTGAGAATATTTCTAGAGTGATAAATGTTTTCTATTTTTTTATGAATGTTTTTAATTCATGAACAAATTTATACCGATTTTTAATATAAAATAGTATATTTTTTAAATTTTAAAAACCAACTCGGTAGGTTGATTTGCTAGAAGACCTTCTAAATACCAAACAACCGAATCAAACAAACCGAAAGAAAAATCGCTTTGAAGGGGTGCGCTCGAGGGAACGTGAAGTTAGCCTGGCCCAGGCCCAAATATTATGTCTGATACGCCAACGAATATAACACGGTGTGACAAATGAAAAATCTTATTTGGCAAATTAACCATTTCACAATTTTCGAAAATTTTCCTGAAATCTTAAAATAAGTTCACACTTAAAAAATATTCAAATTTTAAAAAGTGTGCACATTTGAGGACAATGTTCCCAAATTTGGAAAATTGTCCATGTTTTCAAAAGTTTTTCCCGAAAATGTATGAATTGTTCGAGATTTTTTTCAATGTTCCTGAAATTTTCTAGAGTTTGAGCTTTAAAGTATTTTAGTTTAAAATGTGTACTCTTAATATTATTCACGATTTCAAAAAATATTCAAAATGTTTCATACTTCCATGAAATGTTTTCATTATAAGTTTCTTGTTTTCTAGAAAATCAAAATATAAAACCAAAGGAAAACAGATTTACTTTTTGAAGAAAACAGAACCGAGCTCTCGCTCGCTACTGTACACCCACCCACCCGAGTGACGGTTGTGCAATAGGCTGAAAATCCCTATATGGCACATTTTGCGAAAAATAGTCGATCAATCGCACACATGACCCGACGAGCGATTGGGCCGGCCATCTGTAGTAGCAACGACGTTCCGGTGCTGGGAATCTACTAGAGGTTTCCAGCCGTTTATATCGGTTTTGATAACCTGCTAGAAGGTCCTAGACCCGTTTTCCTAATTTTCAGGTTATTCCCTCTCTATTTCGTTATTCCTTTTCTTTCTTTTTATACTTTTTATTTTTTGTCAAAAATTACGAATATTTGTCTTGAATTTCATAAAATGTACTCGCTTTCAAAATTTGTTCACAATTTAAAAAATGTTCATAATTTTCAAAAAATGTTCTTGTTTTCACATTTTGTTCAAAAATTTTATAAACTTATTGTGTTTCGAAAACAGTTCAGGAATTTCAAAAATTGTTCTCAATTTTAAAAAAATCATGGTTCTGAAAAACTATTCGTTTGTCAGAAAAATATTAGGGATTTCAAAATAATGTTGTTGTTTCAAATTTTGATCACAATTTCAGAAAAAATATTTGTATTTCAAAAAATGTTCCAGGATTTCAATAATTGTTCTTGTTTTCAAAATTTGTTAACATTTTGTGAAAAATGTTCATGTTTCAAAAAATGTTTAGGAATTTCAAAAAATATTCACGGTTTCAATATTTTCTTCGAAATTTCAAAAAAGTGTTCCCTTGTCTCGAATTTTGTTTGAATTTATTAAAAAGCTTACAAATGCAATTTTCGTTGGTATTAAAAAAAATGTGTTATAATTTTTTGTGTTGAATTGAAAAAATCTTCCTGTTATTTGATCTCAACAGAGTTTTGGGAATTTCAAAAACTGTTTGTGTTTTTCTAAATTTGTTCATTTTGCATAAAATGTTGATTTTTTCAAAAATTGTTCGCGCTTTAGAAAATGTTTGGGATTTTTGCATGATCGAAGCCTCCGGTAGTCCATTTGTTTCTGGAATCTTTACCGTGTGCCGTAGGAAACAAAAGTTGCTTCGCGTCCGTGGGCCGGCCATGAAGGAAATGATCGGCAGCTAAAAAAGTAGAGAGCCTTCCCGGGGGATTGAACACAGGAACCATGCAAGAGACGACTCAGTACTATCGGCTGAGCTACCGAAGTTTATTGATCATATAGCAGCGTAAAACTTTTAAGAGCCAACATCCAACACAGATCCGACATACTTTTAAATTTTCAAACGCAAGTTTCTCTGAATAAAACCATGAGTCTTTTATGAAACACAAAGATTTTTCACGTTTTTAGTTTTCATTTTTTTTTCAAAATTTGGAAAATAGGAACAAATAACTGAAGCATTTTGTGAATTTCTGATTTTTTTTTGGAAAATAAGAACATTTTTTAGTTTGTGACAAAAAATCAAAACATGGACATGTTTTGAATTTGTGAACAACTTTGTAAACAGGAATATTTTCATAAATTCCCAAACATTTTGAATTTGTGAATTTTGCTTCTTAAAGTTTCATTCAATTTGTGAACAAATTATGAAAGTAGGAACAATTTTTTTGAATTTCGTAAACAGTTTTTGAAATCGTGAGCATTTTCCAAAATTACCGAGTCTTTTTTTATTTGTGAACAAAATTTTAAAACATAAACATTATTAGAATTGTGAACAAATTTTTATACTTCGTTATTTTCAGAAATTTTGAAAACAGGAAGATTTTTTCCTTTTTCAACAAATTTAAGAAGCCGAACACCTTTTGAAATTCTATGAATTTCTGAACATTCTTTGAAAATAACGAAATTCTCTACTTTTATTTAATTTGCGTACAAAAAATTGAAAAGAAGAACATTTTCTAAAAAATTGAACAAAATCTACAAAATTTGTTTTTTTAAATTCTAGAACAATTGTCAAAAAGGGGAATAAATGAAAAAAGAATAAAAAAGAGAAAAACGAAAGTGGGAAAAAATCAAAAAGGAAAACAGAAAAGAAAAAATCTTTTCAGGAACCTTCTAGAAGGTCCCCAAAATTGACAAAATCTGGCTAGGAACATCACAGAAGGTTCCTAAAACTGCTATGGTTGAAGCCCTAACACGCCGGCCCACTTCCGAGCGCTCGGCCGATATGGTGGGGACCTCCTATACGCCGCATATTGCGGCAAATGGAGCGCGCGCCGCACAGGGGGATCGACGACTGGGCCGGCCCAGTACAACCAAAGTTGAACGCAATACAACATGACGCAGAAACCCCGAGAAAAAGAGAGTTAATTGTAAGGAACTACCACACTTCGGCACGTCGTTATGAGTCAGTACCACTATTCACTTTTTTTGCAGTTCAGTACCAACTCAAAGCCTAAGTGTTGCAAAACGGTGTGACAGCCGTATAAGCGCGTATTGACCACGTATCTGACCGACCGGGCCCACGTGCCAGGTGCCACGGTGGCCTACACGCGTGCACCCGCTCGCACCCGCGCGGTCACTCGTCCCAGTCGGCTCGGTCGCACCATGTAGCTGGGTCGGGTCGAACCCGTACAGGACGAACCCTATTTTCCTCTCCCTCTCCCTCGTCTCCCTCTCCCCTCTCAGGCGATGGCGGCGGCGACTCCCGGCGGCAGCGACGGTGCGGGCTGGTACAGAGACCTTCCCGGCCTCGGGAGCGATGACCACTTAGGTCTGGACGACGTCGACGGCTCCAGCTCGTACTACTCCAGCGCAGACGACGAGGATTTGGAAGAGGAGGCGGCGCTGTCCATGGAGGAGAGGGTGAAGCTGGCAGAGATATGGGTCGCCAACCCTAGCAGTAGCCATCAGTGGACCAGTGGAGCTGCTGGCGGCGTGCTATAAGTCCCTCTCTTCTCTCCTTCTTTCTGTATATTTCAAAACAGGGGCTAGGGTTAGTTGCTCATGATAGTGTGAATTTGTGCTGTCAATTTGTAGTTTGGATGATGCTGTTTGGATGTTCAGATTCATTTTGATGCACAACATAATCTGGATAAGAAGATATACAACTTAGATGTGACATTTCTGAACTTATATGCACTGATGCACACACAAGGTTATTCCTTCTCTGATGAACTGTACCACATGAAGAATTTAGGCAGTGGAGAGGAAAGAGAGCATGGGTTAGAATTGATTGGCACAAACATCAAACTGCAACAACTTAAGAAGGAATATAAGCATAGTTTAGTTATGAATTTGCTAGTGAGGGCAACATCACCTTTTGTATGTCAAATAGAAGAAGATTTAGTGAGATCAAAGTACAGCAATGTCTGTGAGAGGAGAGAAGAAGATTTAGAAACTATATTGTATGAACCACCTTTAGTGTATGATCTCAGTGAGCCTGTAGTTCTTGCTGTTGCTAAAGAAGGTGTTGTTTTTCATAGTCAGTGCACACAAGAGAGCAAAAATTTCAGTAAGGGAAAGCTCAAAGCTATAATGGAGGAAGAGGCACTTCTAGAGGCAAAGTTGTAATGTTGCAGTCAACTTCAATACTAATAAATAACTAAACTATGAGCATCTCCACTGCCAACTAAGCTGCTGCCCATATATATTACTAACATCAGGTGGCATGTTTAACAAATGTGAGCATCAAAGCTACTAGCTTACTAATAAATAACTAAACAATGTGCTTCATCATCAGTAGTACTAACTTACTAAACAGAGGCTACCAACTATATTACAGTGAACATAGAGAGAGCATGAATCTTACAGGCTGAGCACAAACTAGAAACCTCCTGCCCGTCTCAAATGGTTCAAAAGCTACACTACGCTCAGTTGGCAGCTAATGCTCCACACAGAGCCCCTCTGGTGCCTTCTCCAAGTCATTGTAGTCTTGGTCTTCAATGCTAGCAGGAATCTACAGGAGCAAATCCCCAAATCAGAAAACCAGATCACCAAATCCCCAAATCCCCAAGTCAGAAACCCTAACCCTAACCCTAGCTCTACCACTGACCTGATAATGCATACAGTCGTCGTCGGAGGAGATCTGCAGGCTGGACAAGTCGTCACTGCTCTCATCCTCGAAGATCATAGGGCGGCGGCGATGGCAGACGCGGCGGTCTGCGCGGCGAGCGACGGCGGATGCGAGAGACGAGGGTGATGGGGCGAGAAGAGGGACATAGTGCGGTTGGCTCCGGTTCAACCAGCTATATGGTGCGACCGAGCCGGCTGGGTCGAGTGACCGCGCGGGTGCGAGCGGGTGCGCGCGGGCAGGCCACCGTGGCACCTGGCACGTGGGCCCGGTCGGTCAGATACGTGGTCAATACACGCTTATACGTGTTGGGGAACGTAGCAATAATTTAAAATTTTCCTACGTGTCACCAGGATCAATCTAGGAGATGCTAGCAACGAGAGAGAGGGATTGCATCTTCATACCCTTGAAGATCGCTAAGCGGAAGCGTTACACGAACGCGGTTGATGGAGTCGTACTCGCGGCGATTCAAATCGCGGAAGATCCGATCTAGCGCCGAACGAACGACGCCTCCGCGTTCAACACACGTACATCCCGGGGACATCTCCTCCCTGTTGATCCAGCAAGGGGAGAGGAGAAGTTGAGGGAGAGCTCCGGCAGCACGACGGCGTGGTGGTGGAGCTTCCAGTTCTCCGGCAGGGCTTCGCCAAGCACTACTACGGAGGAGGAGGTGTTGGGGAGGGAGAGGGCTGCGCCAGGGGAAGGGGTGCGGCTCCCATGTGCCTCCCCACTATATGTAGGGGTGGAGGGGGCTGGTTTCTTGCCCTCCAAGTCCATTGGGGCGTTGGCAAAGGTGGGGGGAAAGAAATCCCATCATTTCCCTTCCCCACCGATTGTTATCCCCCTTTTTTAGGGATCTTGATCTTATCCCTTCGGGATATGATCTTATTCCTTCTAAGGGAGGATCTTGGTGCGCCTTGACCAGGGGTGTGGGGCCTTGCCCCTACTACCCACGTTCATGTGGGCCCCCCATGCAGGTGGGCCCCACTCCAGAACCTTCTAGAACCTTTCCAGTACAATACCGAAAAATCCTGAACATTTTCCGGTGGCCAAAATAGGACTTCCCATATATAAATCTTTACCTCCGGACCATTCCGGAACTCCTCGTGACGTCTGGGATCTCATCCGGGACTCTGAACAACATTCGGTAACTGCACACTAATTCCCGTAACAACTCTAGCGTCACCGAACCTTAAGTGTGTAGACCCTACGGGTTCGGGAATCATGCAGACATGACCGAGACAACTCTCTGGCCAATAACCAACAGCGGAATCTGGATACCCATGTTGGCTCCCACATGTTCCACGATGATCTCATCGGATGAACCACGATGTCAGTGATTCACTCAATCCTGTATACAATTCCCTTTGTCAATCGGTACGTTACTTGCCCGAGATTCGATCGTCGGTATCCCAATACCTCGTTCAATCTCGTTACCGGCAAGTCACTTTACTCGTACCGTAATGCATGATCCCATGATCAACCACTTGGTCACATTGAGCTCATTATGATGATGCATTACCGAGTGGGCCCAGAGATACCTCTCCGTCATACGGAATGACAAATCCCAATCTCGATTCGTGCCAACCCAACAGACACTTTCGGAGATACCTGTAGTGCACCTTTATAGCCACCCAGTTACGTTGTGACGTTTGGTGCACCCAAAGCATTCCTACGGTATCCGGGAGTTGCACAATCTCATGGTCTAAGGAAATGATACTCGACATTAGAAAAGCTTTAGCAAACGAACTACACGATCTTGTGCTACGCTTAAGATTGGGTCTTGTCCATCACATCATTCTCCTAATGATGTGATCCCGTTATCAATGACATCCAATGTCCATGGTCAGGAAACCATGACCATCTATTGATCAACGAGCTAGTCAACTAGAGGCTTACTAGGGACATGTTGTGGTCTATGTATTCACACACATATATTACGGTTTCCGGTTAATACAATTATAGCATGAACAATAGACAATTATCACGAATAAGAAATATAATAATAACCATTTTATTATTGCCTCTAGGGCATATTTCCAACAATACGGCTGTCAGACCGTTTCTTAACACTTAGGCTTTGAGTTGGTACTAAACTGCAAAAAAGTGAATAATGGTACTGACTCGTAACGACGTGCCGAAGTGTGGTAGTGCCTTGCAATTAACTCAGAAAAAGAGGTGCATGTGGGACTCGAACACGCGATCCGACACTTTTACCTGCATCTAGCTAGCCACTAGAGCTCACGATGGCAGTTAACAAATGCTTAGAACACACGTTTAAGAACAGATAATGGAGTCGGATGATCTAAAAAAAGACAATGGAAGCAGATTTGAAACATTTATTCATTTTTTCACTATTTCTTGGAAATTATGAAAAATTTATGAATTCAAAAATCGTTTGTGGATTAAAAAATGTTCACGAAATTGAATTTTTTTATGATTTGCAAACATTTATAAATTTTGAGAAAGGTCAAAGTTTGAATAATGTTTAGAAAGTTGAAAAAAGTTCATGAGTTTGAATAATGTTTGTGAATTTGAAAAACTTCATGAAATTCAACAAAGATCATGAATGAAGAAATTTCAAGAATTTGAATGAAACACAAAAATAAAAATAATCAGAAAGAAAACAAAAACAAAAACCGAGAAAACTCAGTCCCAAAAAAAAAAGAAACCGGCCCAACAAAAACCGGTGGGAACCTTCAAAGGTTCTCAAAACCGGTGCAAGGAGGGACGCTAGTATGGGCTGGCCCACTTAAGACACAAGGAATCGCCTTAGGCGCCCAATAAGAACCAGCCACCAACTATAAAAAAAAGCTACCAACTAGGGGATTCTCAAAAAAAGAAAAAGAGGCTACCAACCAGGGAATTCCCTGAAAAAGAAAAACAAGGGCAACTTCGCAAAGCTTCGGGCGATACGAGCGAGTCGAGCAGTCGGCGGATGACACAGCGCAGGCAGGCACGAGGGCAAAGACAACGGCGCAGCGCACGGCCTCTGACGGCGATGCTTGGTACACGACGCATGGAGATGGAGGAATCGGGAAACATCACCATCTCACTACCCAAACGCCATCTTCCTCTACAAAGCGGACAGATCCATGAGATTGTGGCGTATTCCCTGTCCAGAATCAGTGGTTGATTATTGCGAGCAATCCCGCTCACCTAACGGCACAACCTGTTCGGCTACAGTGCTTGCTGGTTGAAGAAGCTGGGAAGAGACGAAAATGGAGAAAGACATGTGGACGGTGCGTGCTCACCGTGTAATAGGCCCATCGCATTCTCAAGAACGTGAGGTCTTCTTAATTTCGATCGATTCTCTTCGTGATGTCCAACACGGATGTCCACTCTGAGTTGTCCGTGAACTTTCGTTTGGTCGATAATTATACCCGCCCATCCCTCGAGCCGGGCCGGGCCTACCAAAACCCGACACAAAAAACCTAGGCCTGAGCCCCACTCGGCCTGGCCGTCAGGCCTAAAAATCAGGTTCAAGCCTGGCCAATCACGCAAAAAGCCCGTTGGGCCTTGGGCTAGGCCTCTTCGTTAAACTGCAAATACGACGGGCCCGGGCCCGTCCTGGCCCGACTATCGGGCTCAAAATCTAGGCTCATGCCCGACCCGTGGGCAAGGTCGGGTCGGGTCAGGCCGTTTGGGCCGGGCTGCCCATAGCCAGGTATATCGATAATACATGATTTTAACAGAAAAAAGTAGGGTAGGTCAGCGGCAGACACGGAGGAGAGGGTGTTAGAGTTGTGTCGAATATTGTGTACAAGGTAGGTTACAGTTGGACTTATAGTTGTATTGTGTTAGATAGGATATGGAGTCGTGTCTTAGTAGGGCATTTGTATCCTAGGCCTCTCTTATATAGCGATGGTTGAAACACGATGTAACCTGTGCCAACATAATAGCACCGGAACGCAGGGGAAGCCGGCGGCATGTGCCGGCGTCCAGGGTGACCGGGTGCGGTATTGTAGCGGTGTCATGGGGAGGAGCGCGCATAGTCAGGCCCCGGGGATGTAGCCATATCGGTGAACCTCGTTAACTGTGACGCCCCCGTCTCGACCGTACACTTATCATACACGCAAATGTGTACGATCAAGATCAGGAACTCACGGAAAGATATCACAACACAGCTCTAGGCACAAAATGAAATAATACAAGCCAGGGGCCTCGAAGGCTCGAATACATAACTCGATACATAAGAGTCAGCGGAAGCAACAATATCTGAGTACAGACATAAGTTAAACAAGTTTTGCCTTAAAAAGGCTAGCACAAACATCAACGATCAAAGAGGCAAGGCCTCCTGCCTGGGGCTTCCTAACTACTCCTGGTCGTCGGCGCTCCACGTAGTAGTATCCGTCGGCGGTGGCATCTGGTTCCAGGGATCCACCATCTGGTTGCATCAACCGGAAAGAAGAAATAAGGGGGAAAGGGGGTAGCAAAGCAACCGTGAGTACTCATCCAAAGTACTCGCAAGCATCAGATCTATACTAAGTATGCATTGATATCAAATGGAAGGGTTGTATCTGTGGACTAAACTGCAGAATGCCAGAATAGAGGAAAAGGCCTAACCTATCGAAGACTAGCATCTTCAAGCAGCTCCAAGCATCTTGCAGCATGTAGAAGAGTAAAGAATAACAGTTTAATTAACAAACATGTTGTAGCAATAACACCCAAAGATCCTTCCTCGACACCCTACGAGAAAGCAATCCCGGAGCCACATATCTTAAGTATCCATTTCTAGTTGTATTAGATCAAGATATAAGGCTGAACGTCCATTACTGTGGACACGGTATTCGAATAAAGATCTTCCCTGCAGGGGTGCACCACATTTTCCAACACGCTTGATTACTCTGGCCGGACACACTTTTCTGGGTCAATGCCCGGCCTCGGAAAATCAACACGGCGTAGCCCTACCTAGTCTCCGCAGAGAGGTCTCCGCCGGTCTACATCCTAAGCGCTCCGGGGTCTGGGCCCATCGCCCGTTGCACTTCGGATCGTTGCGCGCAGGGTGAATACCAGCACCGCCTCGAGCACGATCCGACCGTGCCGCAATGCTGAACTGGACGTCTGACAAAGCTTCGGCTGATACTACATCGTCGAGGCCCATATATATATATTCTCGCGTGGTGGTTAGTGCGAAAAGGCCAAAGGCCAATTCAGAACAAATACCAAAACCATAGTGTATTGTTAGCTCGCGGAGACGAGCAGAGACTCACGATAATGTGACCCCGTCGCCCCGTCTCGAGGAAATACGGCAAGGGCTTAGCCCAGCCCACTCCGGGGCGGCCTGCCGGCCCGGCCGTGCCTCGTAACCATCTTGCGGGTGCTCTCCGGGCCCGCCCGACTTTCCCAAGGGTCTCAAGTAATGTCAAGGTAACTGTGTGTCCAGACATCAAGGGGAAAACCCGAGGAATCACCCCCGATGGATTCCACTCAATGTAATCATCAAGGTGAACGTGAGAGGGACAACCCTCGAGGTTCACACTTGAGGTGTTGCACGACAGAGCCGTATCGGGAATGGTGAAAGAGGAACCACCCTCGATGACCACACCGAATAGATACACTACAGAATTATCATCAGGAGTGCGTTATGAGGGATCACCCTTGGCACTCGGTAGTAGCCCTGCAGAGTCGAGCAACAAAAGGGGCCTGATGTGATGTGAGGTGTCGGGCTTTGGTCGTCGATCACGTTGATCGAGTCATCGATGATGAAGCAGGGGCAACAAGGACAAGGTGGGGTCACTGATGGATCACTAACCAACCTATACTAAGCAGTTTAGGACAAGCAGGTAGGTAACAATAGCAGATACAAAAGCAGGCTATGCATCAGAATAGGAGCAATCAATAACAGTAGCAAAATCTAATGCAAGCATGAGAGAATGGAATGGGCGATATCGGGATGATCAAAGGGGGGAGGGGCTTGCCTGGTTGCTCAGACAAGAAGAAGGGGTCGTCGTCGACGTAGTCGATCACAGCGACATCAGCGGCAGTCTCGGGGTCTACTGGAGAGAAGAGGGAGGAAACAGTAAATACATAGCAAGAAAGAGCAAAACAGGACAACAGACAGAGCTAGATGTGTTCTAAAGCGGTGCTACATGTTATCGGCGAAGGGGGATAACATCCGGAAATGTTTCCCCAGGTTTAGCATTTTCGGACAGATGAAACGGAGGGGGAAAGTTGCATGTTTGCTATGCTAGGGATGTGTGACAGATGAACGAAGAGCTTATTCCGATTCGTCTCGTCGTTCTGAGCAACTTTTATGTATAAAACTTTTCCATCCGAGTTACGGATTATTTTGTATGATTTTCCGAAGTTTAAACAATATTCTAAAATTATTATTAAATCGAATTAAAAGGGGAAAATTGCTATGCGCACCTAGCAGAGTGCACACAGCAGGGCCACCGGAGGCTGACAGTGGGTCCAGGGGTCCCTGTTGACTCAGTCAATAGTCAACTGTTTGACTGTTGACTGGTCAAAACTGTAGATGGGGCCCAGGTGTCATTCACACATATCTTGCATTTTCTTTTTAAGTGGATATTTAGAGGGGTGGTCCACCTGTTATTTGCACTATACCAAACCACTGATTAGACTAACTAGTAGGAGTACTAATTAGCTAACGGAGAGCTGGCCGGCCACCACACACACAGGATACACACACGCACACACAGTGCTAGGGATTAGTTCTATTTTCTGTTGAGAAAATATAGGATTTTGTGATTTTCATAGGAATCAAACCATTCATCAAAATGATTTGGTCCAATGGAAACATTTGGACCATGTCAAGTGTACTATCTCCCCATAATTTCTTAGTCCGTTTAGAAGTCGCTTAGCCGCAGTTTAGGGGCAGTCAAGGAGGTTACTCGATGTAGAAATTGAAAAGCCAGCAATATCTACAGTAGCAAGCATCAGTACAGTAGAGCAGGAGCAAGCGGGCGTGGGCGCTGCAGCAGGAGAGGCAAGGCCGTGAGCGAGGCGGACGGGCGCGCGTACGCGCGCGGAGGGGCGAGCTCGCAGGTGGGCGAGCGCGGGGCCGCGGCAGAGTAGTAGCGACGCGCGGGCAGGCGTGGCCAGGGGCCGCGGCGCACGGGGCGGCGAGCAGCAGCAGCGCTGCAACGACAGCAGGAGCAGAGCAGGCACGGCGCAGGCGCGTAGCAGGGAGCGGCAGACGCAGAGGCGTGCAGCAGCGGGGGCGCGGGGCGGTAGCTGCGGCGAGCGTGCACAGGCACCGAGCGGGACCGAGGAGAGGGCGGCCGGGTGCGAGGCCGGCGTGAGTGTTGGAGCCAGAGCGATGGAGAGAGAGATGGGTCGTGCAACACACTGTATTCACAATATGGGGTTACACAGTTATATATTACATGCCGACTCGGCTAACTAACTCACCCACTAGCCTGAAGACTAGGACTAACAAAATACATGACACACACGTTCGCTAACACCCCGCCGCAGTCGTGTCGTCGCTACTGGGCAGGACACAAAGATTGGACCTGAAAACGGTAGTCGGCAAACCCTTGGTCATGATATCTGCGAGCTACTGAGTTGTGGGGACATGTACAATGCGGAAATCACCGAGTGCCACCTTTTCCCGGACAAAGTGGATATCGAGCTCGATGTGTTTAGTCTGCCGATGATGAACTGGATGCGTGGACATATACACAGCTGATATGTTGTCGCATAAAACAATGGTAGCCTTGGGTGGAGAGAGGCCGAGTTCACCAAGGAGCTGCTTGAGCCAAACACAATCAGCCACTGCATTGGCGACAGCGCGATACTCCGCTTCTGCGCTAGAGCTGGAGACGATGGCTTGCTGCTTGGAGGACCAGTTGATGAGGGTGGCGCCAAGGTAAACACAATATCCAGAGGTGGAGCGGCGAGTGTCAGGACAACCCGCCCAATCCGCGTCGGAGTAGGCAACGATCTCTGTCGACGAGGAGACTGGCAGCAGGAGTCCATGTGCGGTTGTGCCGCGAATGTACCGCAAGATGCGCTTGACGAGCGTGAGGTGACTGTCCTGAGGATCATGCATGTGAAGACATGCTTGTTGGACAGCGTATGCCAGGTCTGGACGCGTCATGGTGAGATATTGCAGGCCGCCGGTGAGACTGCGATAGGTGGAGGGATCGGCGACGGGCCGACCGACATCGGCGGCAACCTTGGGCGAGGTGTCGACCGGCGTGGCCACGGGGTGGCAGGTAGACATGCCGGCGCGATGAAGAAGGTCCTCGGCGTACTGGGCCTGGTCGAGGAAGAACCCACGCGATGTACGCTGAACCTGGATGCCGAGGAAGTAGTGGAGAGCACCCATGTCCGTCATCGCGAACTCGTGCTGTAGCTGATCAACGAGTGTGCGAAGAAGGACAGTCGAGGAAGCCATGATGACGATGTCGTCGACGTACAATAGAAGGTACGCAGCATCGTCACCCCGCCGTAGGATGAACAGCGAGGCGTCGGACCGCGACGCGGCGAACCCAATGGTGGCGGCGAAGGTGGCGAACCGCTGAAACCAAGCCCGCGGGGCCTGCTTGAGGCCGTACAGGGACTTGGAGAGACGACAGACGTGATCCGGCCGAGTGGCGTCGACGAATCCGGCAGGCTGATAGCAATAGACTTGCTCGTCAAGGACGCCGTGAAGGAAGGCGTTCTTTACGTCAAGTTGATGCACCGGCCAGCCGCAAGAGCACGCGAGGGTGAGCACCGTCCGAATTGTAGCCGGCTTGACCACCGACGAAAATGTCTCGCCAAAGTCGATGCCGGGCCGTTGAGCAAAACTCCGGACAACCCAACGGGCTTTGTACCTCTCGAGGGAGCCGTTGGCGTTGGTTTTGTGCCTGAAAACCCACTTTCCAGTGACCACATTTGTGTGAGGTGGGTGGGGAACAAGGGTTCAGGTGGAGTTCGCCATGAGAGCATCGTATTCAGACTGCATGCCAGCGCGCCAGTTTGGGTCGCGAAGGGCAGTACGAACGGAGGAGGGAAGGGGGGAGATGGTAGAGGCGTGCAGGTTTGTGTAGCGAGGGTTAGGCTGGAAGATCCCGTGGCGTGCGCACGTCATCATTGGATGTGGCGCACGAACAGGAGGCGGCGAGGGAGAAGGATGAGGCGAGGGAGGATCAGGAGAGGTGGTTGGGTCGGAAGGTGGGGAAGGGGGCCCAGGAGGCGAGTGGCTGGTGGGCTGTGGAGACGTGGGATGGTGGGGTGGGTTGGTGGGCTCGGGGGGGGGGGGAGCCAGTTGGCGATCCAGGAGGGGAGGGCGAGGGCGGCCGCCATGCAGGCCATGCAGGATCGACGTGAATCGCGGGAGGTGGATCGGTAGCGGAGGAGGGCGCAGTTTGAGGAGGAGCAGGTAGCGATTTGAAAGGGAAAACAGTCTCCACGAAAGTTACGTGCCTGGAAAAGATAATGCGCCGGGATAATGGATCGTAACAATGATATCCTTTCCTATCGTCGGGGTAGCCTAGAAAGACACAAGAAACTGAACGTGGGGAGAGCTTGTTGGGGGTGGTGGCTAAGAGGTTGGGATAGCAAAGACATCCGAATACGCGGAGGTGGCGAAAGTCGGGTGCATGCCCAAAAAGAAGCTCGTAGGGGATGGTCAGAAGTTGAGGTTTGCACGGACGCCGGTTGAGGAGATAAGTGGACGTGGCTAGAGCTTCAGCCCACCAACGGGAATGCATGGAAGCGTGAATGAGAAGTGTACGAACACCGTTGTTGAGGGTACGAAGAATGCGTTTGGCCTTGCCGTTTTGTTGGGACGTATACGGACAGGTGAGGCGAAAGAGAGTGCCGTGAGTTGCGAGAAGAGAGCGGTTTGCGAGGTTATCAAATTCTTTGCCGTTGTCGGTTTGAAGAGCGAGAATGGGATGAGAGAATTGCGTGTGGACATAGGCAAAAAATTGAACTAATAGGCCATGCACTTCGGATTTGCGACGTATAGGAAAGGTCCATATATGTGAAATCATCAAGAATGACCAAGTAGTATTGGAAACCAGACACACTTAATATTGGACTTGTCCATAGATCACAATGACAAAGTTCGAATGGAAAAGTAGTATGAGAAGTAGAAGAACTAAAAGGCAGCCTAGTGTGCTTGCCAAGACGACATGCATCGCAATGGGTCGACAAGCTCTTATTAAAGCTGAAATCGAAATATGTGGAGGCCTTGGCGAGGACGGCAACACTGGGGTGGCCAAGGCGCTGGTGCCAAAGATCGGCGGTGACGGTGGCAGTGAGGCATGGACGGGATGGAGCGAAGGTGTACAGATCGCCGGTGGAGTCACATCGGAGAAGCACCGTCTTGGTTGCGAGATCCTTGATAGAGAAGCCATATGGGTCAAATTCAATTGAGACTAAATTATCACGAGTGAAAGCATGTCCGGAAACGAGATTTTTGATAAGAGAGGGAGAGATGAGAATTTCTAAGAGGGAGAGAGGGCAGGAGGGAGTGGGGAAGGAGGTGGAACCGACGCCGGTGATTGGCAGCAGAGACCCATCACCAACGACGATGGAGGAGGGAGAAGAGGATGTGGGAAGGGAGAAAGGAATACCAGAATCGGAGCTCATGTGGGAGGAAGCGCCGCTATCGAGGACCCATTCACCACCGGGAGCAGCAGGTGGATGCAGCGCCATCTGGTTGAGGGCAGCAATCAGCGCCGCCTGATCCCAGTGCGGCAACGGCGAGGCCGCGGTCGTGGCCTGGTACGCCTATGGTGTAGAAGGAGCGGACGGGCGGGCGCCAAGGATGCCTTGGAAGGTGCCGGCGACGGTGGTGGGGGAGCGCTGAGCAGGAGCGGAGCCACCAGGGAGACCTTCATTGAAGGAGGAGCCCCCCAGGGAAAGCCCCGCCGGAGGAGGAGCCACCAGGCCCGGCCGAGGGGTTCTGCTTGCGCTTCTTCTACCGGCCGCCGCGGTTGCCGGAGGAGCCGCCCGCGCCAGGCTGGGTGGGGCCGAGAAGGGCCGCGGGGGCGCCGGGGTGGAAGGGGGCCGACGCGGGGGCAGGAGGCGGCGGCCGAGCGGCGTAGTAGGTGCTGGCCTGCGCGATGAGGGCCGTGCGGGAGGCGTTGCGCGCCAGCCGGTTGAGGCGTTGTTTGTCCAGCTGCAGGAAGGAGCGGAGCTTGACGAAGGAGGGCCGGCGACCACGGGTCATGTGCGGCACGGCGTGTTGGAGGCGCTCATCGAGGCCGCGCAGGACATTGTGAACCAGCTCACGATCCTTGATGCGATGGCCGAGATCACGCAGAGTGTCAGCCATCTGTTTCAGCCGAGAGGTGTAGTCGACGACGGTGAGGTCGCCTTGGATGAAGGAGTGGAACTCGTCGAGGAGGTAGGTGATCCGGGCGTTGCGGTTGCTGTGGAAGAGACAGCGGAGCAAACGCCAGAGGGAGTATGCCGTGTCCTTCCGATCCTCGACGATCTCCAAGGTCGAGGGGGTGACTGTGGCGTTGTACCATGACAGGACGGCGAAGTCGTTGAGGACCCAATCAGAGGTGGCGTGAGCCGGTGAACCATCGACATGGTCGGTGAGGCCAAACTTGGCGAGGGCGGCGGGAAACTGGCGGCGCCAGAGGCCATAGTTCTCCTTCTCATAGTCCAAGGCGACCAAGACGTGATCACGAATCCGCAGGCTTTGGATCTGGACGGTGGGAAGGGTTTGGGTGGCTACGGGGAGGTCGAACTGCTCATCGGCGGAGGATTCGCCGGAAGAGGAGACCGAGGAGGAGTCGCTCATGGCGGCGAGGAGGGGAGACAGGGCAGCGGAAGAAGAGGATCTCAGTTAAACTGATACCATGTTGGCGCCAGAGCGATGGAGAGAGAGATGGGTCGTGCAACACACTGTATTCACAATATGGGGTTACACAGTTATATAGTACATGCCGGCTCAGCTAACTAACTCACCCACTAGCCTGAAGACTAGGACTAACAAAATACATGACACACACGTTCGCAGCGGTGGTCGGGGTAGCGGACAAGGGGCGTGGGGAGCACAGGCGGAACCGCGGCGACCGCGAGCTGCGGCGGCTCCAGGCGCGGGGTGATAACGGCCTACGTCGGCATTCAGAGGCGGGGGGGGGGGGGGGGGAGGGAGTGACGCTCACCAAGCAGGCGCAAGGAGGCCCATCGAGTGGCTTAGGAGCAGCCGAGGTGGCCGACGTCGTCGTGGTTCGTCGATGACCCGAGGAGGAAGAAGCTTCGATCCGGCGCTGCAGCGTGAGGAGCTCCAACGGGTGGCACACAGTGGATGCAGAGGATGACGATGAAGCGGATGGACACGGTCCTAGGTAGTGGGGGCATGGTGGCCGCGGTAGGACGAGATGGCCGGCGACGTGGGCGCACGACGAGGTGGATCTAGACGTGAGGGAGTGTGACGAGGGAGAGAGGGGGCGAGGGAAAATATCTACGCGTGGGGGGTGGGGGTGGAGCTGATGAGGCCGAGAGGGGGGCGCCTGCCTTATCCCCTCGCCAGGGCGTCGCCGGCTAGGTGGTCCGGTTGGGGCACGCCCCTGTAGCGACTGTGTCGGGGGAACAAGGGAGGGGAAGCGACCTGTTGGGGTTTTGTGGGCCGGCTGGGGGAAGAGTTGGGCCAAGGCCCATCGGGGGCTTCTTAGTTTTTTTGTTTTTGTCTTTCTTTTTCTTATTTATCTATTCTGTTTTACTCTGATTAGACATTATTATAAGTTTAGTAAAATATAAAGCTAGAACCTAAATTAGTATCAATAATTAGGCCACTGCCAAAAATAACTTGGCACCTAAATAAAATACTTTGCAACTTTTATTAATTAAAAAGCATTTAAATAATTGTTTTAGCCACTGTTATATTCACAAAAGGGCATTTAAATAATTTACAAAGTATTGGGTCACCGCCATAATTTGTTATGGAATATCTACCACACTTTGAACATTTTATTTTGCGTGTTTGAGAAATTTGAATTCTAGGCTTTAATTTGAATGAGTTTGAACTAAGATTTGGATCGAGCGAGGATTAGCAACAGTAATGTGATGACATGGCACAATTAGTAGAGGATTACTGTAGCTTAATTATCCAGGCGTCACATTAACAAATCTCGGCGTTGTGCTCGTGTGATTGCTTGGTTCTTGGATGATCAACGGTATGCCTCGGATTTATTCTAACAAGTGGTATCAGAGCTATGGTTGAAGACCGAAGATTTGCGGAGGTGTTGATTCGATTCAGAGGAAGATTTGATGTTTCGATGGATATTGTGAAGAGCACGGTTGTGATTCGATCGGAAGAACTCGCGGAGATTGGATCGGACTTGCAAGTAGGCTAGACGTGCGGCGAAAGATCTCGTGTAGGTCGATCGGATGAGCGTACATGAAGCAGTGGCGACGCGTTGAGCACGAGCAGGCAGGGCAGCAGGTAGATCAGTCGATCGGGCGCCGGCTGCAGAGCCCCAACGGCGCATGCATGGGCAGCAACCCAGCTGGCGGAAGCGGCGAGGATGCATGCGGCAGTCACGGACCAAAGCAGCGAGTCGGCCGGTCGCGTACTGCAGGAAAAAGCACAAACCGGAGATTTTTTTGGACAAAAAAAGGGCCGAGTCTATCGGCGTTCTGGGAACGGGGGTCCCTAGACTTGCCTGCCTGCGGCCTGCGTCGTGGCTCAAAGGGGGCCCAGCACGGCCCATCTTCATCAACGCAGACCCAAGACCCTCGCGGGGCGGACGACACAGAGCTTCCTCAGGCGCGGCCTCATCAGGCTGGCTCGCGAGGAGGCGGAGAGATCAAGGTGGGGTACCTCACGAGGTGCCCATGATGCAAGCCATGACGACCAGGGGCGCCAGGCGGGCGCCAGCCCGCGCAGTGTCCTCCCTTTCCTCTTTGGTGCTAAGGGAGCAAGCGCAGGCGAGAGGATCAAGCAAAGGCACCCATTTCGGTGCAACGAGACCAAGACCAACTCCGCGACAAGGAGGAGGTCACTGTGGAGCCCAAGCCAGCGTCATCACCAGAGCCTTTGGCAGGCAAAGACCAACTTTAGTCAGGATAGGTGTACCGGATGTTCCCCTTCAAAATGGCCAATTGTTGGCGCCCTTCCCGCTCAATATTTGGGAGGAGGCCCAGGGCCTTTGCCTATAAATAGGACTAGCCACCCCCGAGGTAGAAGAGAGATCGATCCAGAGATCAAGAGACACCCAGAGAGAGAGAGAGAGAGAGAGAGAAGGGCGACTGAACCCCTCTAGCAGTTCATCGCCCCAGCCAAGAACAGACCCTCGCGAGGCTGTTCTTCCTTGTATTGTTCATCATCAGCCCAAGAGGCAATCCACCACACCATCACACTAGAGTAGGGTATTACACCACATCGGTGGCCCGAACCAGTATAAACTCCGTGTCTCTTGTGCTGTGTTTTCGATAGCTTAGATCCTTGCGAGGCGGAGGGGTACAGGTAGGTAGTAAGCGTAATCTCCGCGCGCACCCCAGAGTTCGAACCTCAAGGGTCTGCCGGAACCCGAGATCCGACATTTGGCGCGCCAGGCAGGGGTGCGACGGAATTCGTCTTCCACCGCCCGTTTCTCCTCCGACCATCGCGTCCATGTCTGACGTTCGTCGGGCCCGCGCCGAGCGCCGAGCGCCGAGCCGCTCTCACCTTCCGCGTCGCCCAGACGGCCCTTGTCGGCGGGTGTCCTCGCCGTTCCCCGTCGCCTGCCGTCAACGCCGCCACCGGCCCGGCGGGGAACGAGCAGCAAGCGTCCTCTCAGCATCCGTCCGTGCGGCAAGACGGCCGCACCACTACTCCCTTGCTCACCCCAGTTGGTTCTTCATCCCGCGCGCTCCGCGCACCCATGGAGTCTCGAGCTGCGCTCATCGCAGCAAACGAGCTCCTGCGCTACCGTCCCGTCGACAATGTCTATGAAGAGTGGCTCGACCGCGTCGCCGAGCTCGTCCGCGCTGCAGGGGGCTCTCCAGCACCATCCGTCCCTCTGCACCGCGCCCCGCCCCGCGCGGGTGACGAATCCCTGGGGGCGCCCCAGCCGCCTCCTCACCAAGAAGATGCCCCGGCCGCAAGGTGCGTGGCCCCTGGCTGGAACCCGCTCCGCCAGGCACCAGCGCGGCAAGAGCAGAGCTGACAAGAAGTCCCTCGCCCGCAAGAAGCCGCCTGGGCGCTCCACGCTCCAGCACGTCGCGGCCACGCTCCTGCTCCTGCACGTTAAGACCCCGCGCTGCTCCCGGCTGCAGCGCGCGGGGACCTGCAAGATCAAGCTCTCCGTCACCCAAGGCCTCCCATGGCCACGGCGGGCTACCGCGCCTTCACCACCGAGCTGCGCAGCGTCGCGTGGCCCGGCAAGTTCAAGCCAGACTTGCCTCCTCGCTACGACGGCACGACCGACCCTGCGGAGTTCCTCCAGCTCTATGAGCTGGGCATCAAAGCTACCAACGGAGATGAGAAGGTCATGGCGAACTGGTTTCCCATGGCGCTCAAGGACTGAGCCCGCACCTGGCTCCCGAACCTGGCCCCAGGCACGATCTCCTCCTGGGACGAGATGCGCATCCACTTCATCGCCAACTTCCAAGGTACTCGTGATCGGCCACCCGCCGTGAGCGACATGCGCCACATCAAGCAGTAGCCCGGAGAGACCCTACAAAAGTACATCCAGCGCTTCAACAACGCACGCCTCAAGATTTCCAGGGTGTCCGAGGAGGCCATCATCTCAGCCTTCTTCGACGGCGTGCGCGACGTCAAGATGAAGGAGGAGCTGGCGATGCATGAAGACCTGTGCACTTCCTTGGAGCTGTTCAACTTGGCGACCAAGTGCGCCAGGGCTGAGGAAGGGCGTCTCTCCCTCCTTGAGCTCCCTGCCGCAGACCCAGAAGAGAAGAAGTCCAAGGGCAAGGATGTGAAGCGCAAGGGGGCTGCCGTGCTCGCGGCAGAACCGGACACCAAGCGGGGCAAAGATCATCCCGAGTCTTCCAAGGGCAGACGCTACTGTGTGTACCATGACCTCCACACCCATAACACCAACGAATGCCAAGAGCTCCGAGCCGTGCGAGAAGGAAGGATCGGCCGTCGCCCCGACCGTGTCGACCGGGGCTACGGTCGAGGAGGAGGAAGGACCCAGGGCGCTGGGAAGACCGTGGCCCACGTCAAGGGTGGTGCGATCGACCTCGCGAGGACCGCTGGCAAGACCCGCCTCGCGAGGGAGACTGGAGGGATCAGCCTCATGAGGATCGCCCGCAAGGTAACGCAGGCCTCCCTCCGCTGCCGCCGCATCCAAGAAGAAACGAGGACCGCCACCAGGATGAGGAGGCTGGGGGCTTCCAGGAGCCGCGCGCGATCGCCTGCATCCTGGGCGGAGCTCAAGCCCCAGCCTCTCAGCGCATCTTCAAGCAGTTCGCTCGCGAAGTGAATGCAGTCCTCCCCAAGCTCGAAGCCACACATCCTCTCAGGTGGTCATCATGCGCCATCACGTTCAGCTCAGCGGATCAGCTCAAGTGTGCAGCCACGGCCGGAGTCCTCCCGATGCTTTGCTCCCTAGTCATCAGCAACGTGGTGGTCACCAGGACCCTCAGCGACAGCGGGGCAGGGCTCAACGTCATGTCCGTGGAAACATTCAACAATCTCCAAGTGCCCTACAACCAGCTTCGACCGACCAAGCCTTTCTCCGGAGTCACTGACGGCTCCACGGTCCCGATCGGGCAGGTCCGCCTCCCTGTCACCTTCGGAGCACGTGACAACTACCGCACCGAGCTCATTGACTTCGACGTCGCTCACATTCGCCTGCCGTACAACGCCATCCTTGGGTACCCGGCGCTGGCCAAGTTCATGGCCGTGACTCATCATGGCTACAACGTCCTCAATATGCCAGGGAGTGGCGGAGTCATCACAGTGCCCTGTGAAGAGAAAGACGTGGTGTGTTCCCTTGAACGAGCTTTTCAGGCCGCATCGCTGGAAGACTTGGATCGTGGAAGCAGGAGGCTTCCCGAGATCACCCCCAAGAAGAAGAAGACATCGTCAGGCCCGGCCCCTCAGGAGGCAGGCCCCTCAGGGCCCGTGCCTGCCCAGGGGGATCCTCCCTCCATTGCATAGGAAAGCGCGCCCGGCGCCCTCCTTAGGCAGGGCTCGGGGGCTCTCCCCTGGAGGGCCACCGACCTGGCCAAGGTCACGAGGGAGGCGCTTGGGCACCACATGGAGGCGTGTTTCGAAGCACGTTTCCCTCAAGAAGGAGTGAAACAAGGAGGGTCAGACCCTCATGAGTTCGTCAGCGAAGCCATTCAGGAGCTACAGGAGTCCAGAGTCATGAGAGGCGGCCGCCGCCTACCAGCTGTGGTCCCCCATCCAGGCGAGGATGGTGGGCTGCGCGTCTGCGTTGACGTTCCAGGGCTCAACCGAGTCGCCTCGCAGGAGCGCCTCTGGCCCTCGCGAGTGGGGCGCTGCGAGGGTCCGCCCCACAGCTACGTTCGCATGCCTTACGGCTTGCCGAACGCGGCTGCCACATACCAGCGCCTCATGAGGGGCATCATGGAAGCTCAAGAGGCCAGGCGCTCCGCAGCCCTGGCAGAGATGGAGACGGTCCGCGAGGAGCCACCAGCGCCTCCGGAGCCTCCCGAGGCCCCAGGGCCCGGGGGCTCGTGAGGATCGGCTTCCGCAGCCCACCGAGTCTGCTGCACCAACACCGCTTCATCTTCAACATCATCAGGTGACATCTTTCAAGTTTCATTTCCAGTTGGGAGCGCCCCCCAGGGCTGCATTATTCCCAGGCCACGTGGGTCCGTCCCAGTGGCATGTATCCCTTTTATTTCGTGTCATTAGCTTACTTTGTTGGGGGCGCCCCTCGGGCTGCATCATCCCCAAGTCGCTCGGGCCAGACCCAGCGGCATGTATCCCTTTCGCATTTACTTCCGGCTATGCATTTAACCCACCATGCTTGATTATTTGATGCCGGTCCACGACACCTCTTCTTCTCCATGTCGACCACTTGCACGTTAAAGGGGGGGGGTGCCTGAGCATCGCGACTCAGGGCTCTTACTGGCTCTCCAGCCCTCACCCTCTGGCCTTGTCCATGGCATCACGACCTGGCATACCAGCGACGGCTGAGACCAGCTTGAGGGCCGGGACCCGAGGACGTAGAGTGTAGGCATCTAACCCAATTTGCAGGAACACATCACAAGATAAGGCCCAGTGCCAGGCGCAACCCGCCTAGAGGTAGGGCCCCGTGAGTCCCGCGCTGGCTCACGGGTGCCCAGATACACCTCACCAGGCCCTACCGTGCCAGCCACGTGTCAGGGCGGGGCTGTACACGCCCCGGGGGCTCCTCCCGGAGGGGAGCCCCCTCCCACGTACCAGTGGAAGCACCATGCTCCGCGCTGGCTGACGACACTGCCGAGGAGCGGCTATGCCCGTACACATACGGAAGCGCTATGCTCCGCGCTGGTGATAAACAACTGAGGGTGGCCCCCGGGCCGCATCAACCTCAGGGAGCCCAGAGCTCAGTGTCCAGCCTCATCGCAACGCCTCCCCCCGGGAGTGCCGCGCGAGGGGGCTGGGCACGGGGGTTGCGCCTGGGTCACGCCCGGGCGCACGCCACCCAGCCTGGGCCCTCGGGCCTAGTTCGTCGTGTGTCTCTCCCCGAGCAGAGCCAAGGTACGAAGGCCGTTTGAGCGTCAAGGGGGACTCCTGAGCATCGCGACTCAGGAGCCTAACTGGTCCCGTAGCACCTCACTCCCTAGTTCCGAAAGGCTAGTGCTGGGTGAGGTACGCACGGGGCCGGGCTCTGCAGACATAGAATGGTAGATCCACCCACATCTCACCTCCCTACTTGCTGTTCGTGCGCTAAGGGGGACCCCTGAGCATCGCGACTCAGGGGCCTAACTGGTCCTGTAGCCCCTCACTCCTTAGTTCCGAAAGGCTATTGCTGGGTGAGGTACGCGCGGGGCTGGGCTCTACCGGCGTAGAACCTAAGCAAGTAGGAAGGAAAAGCGTAAACTTCAAGCGTCGCCTCCCGACTTGTTGTTCGTGCGCCAAGGGGGACTCCTGAGCATCGCGACTCAGGAGCCTAACTTGTCCTGTAGCCCCTCACTCCTTTGGTCCCGTCCTGGTTTCCGGTCGGGGCTAATGCTGGGTGAGGTACGCGCGGGGCCGGGCTCTGCCGGCGTAGAATATAAGCAAGTAGGAAGGAATAGCGTAAAATTCAAAGAATTCAGAAGCAAATATTACAGTCCATACTGTTATCTCGACGCCAAACACAAGTTTAAACGCCTCCCCGAGGCATGATACATGTGCAGAAATTGAAAACAGGACGGGAGCCACGATGGAATCGCCAGATGACGGTGGAGCAGCGCGGGGTGGCTTCACCTCATGGAGCAGCAGGGTCGGCAGCGCCTGGCTTCGGCTTGGTGCTGAAGGCCCGGAACTTCCCCAGCAGAGCCTCCGCGCGATCCTTCACGGCCTCGGCAGCGGTAGCACGCTCGCCGCTCACTGGCTCCAGCAGGCTGTCGAGGTCGATGTTGGGGGCGCGAAGGTGGATGTGGGCGAAGACCCGCGTCAGCGCTGGAGAAGACAGGACACGCGCCTCGGCCTCAGCCGTGGGGCCAAGGCCAAGGGCGACATCCTCAAGAGCACGAACCAGGAAGGGAAGTAGCTTGGCGGGGCCGTCCTCGGCACCAGCTAGCGGGCTCTCCAGGCCGCTGGCGTAGAGCATCTTCAGTGAGGCCCGGGCCTTCTCCTCCATGTCTGCGAAGGCCACGCGGTCCTCGGCAAGAACCCGAGCCTTGTCGTCCAGCTCGACCTTCCTCGCCCCCAACTCCTGCTCCAGCACGCGCAGGCGGTCGCGGCGTTTCTTGAGCTTGGCCTCTCGGACCTTGACGGCCGCCTCGCGAGCCTTCACGCCCTCTTCTTGCTCTTGGCGAAGGCGGGCCTCTTTCGCGAGCTGGTCCCGCAGGCCTTGCAGCTCGCCCTCCAGCACCTTGCAGCGACCACGGACGTCGGCCGCCTCCCCCTGGGCCGCGTCACGAGCAGCCTTCGCCTCAAGGGCGGCCTGCCTCTCCTCATCACAAGCCGTTGAGGCCTCGACCAGCGCCACCCGAACCGAAGCATCGGAGCGAATCCATCCTGAAGCTAGATCCAAGTGCCTGGCCACCAAGCGAGGGTCGACGCCAAGGAGATCCTGCCGGAGCCGGTCCAGCTCGGCAGCAACATGATCCAGAACAACGGGAGGAGTCGGAGAAACAACAGTTGGTGGAGTAGGAGGAGAAGGCGGCGGCATGACCATAGCACCCTGAGATGGGGTCTGCTGCGCCCCGACGACTGTGGTGGCGGCAGATGGCAAAAGCACCTCTGGATTCACCTGGGCCATGGGGGCTGGGTTCGCCCCAGCCAGCTCGGCCAGACCTCGCGAGGACGATCGGGCAGGGGAGGCCCGTGCGTCGCGGCCACCTTCCTCCATAGGCAGAGGCGCTGCCGGGAGAGGGGAGCCCTCGACTCTCCATCAGTCGCCTCGGAGTCAGGCCCCTTCCCCCGCTCCTCTCCGCCCTCCTCTTCGCTGGAGTCGTCGGAGGACACGTCCACTGGTTCCTCGAGGGCTTCAGCGGGCAAGGGCCCATCTCCGTTGAAGATGGGCATGGACTCCACCACCTGCTCCCAATCGTCGCGGAGGAACAAGGGCGTAGGAGCGCCCTCCAACCTCGCCACATCGCCCCCGACCAGGGATTGGAGCACCGCGGCCAGATCTTCGTCGCCCAAGGCCGCGGGGCTCGGATGAGGCCTCCACATCGGAGGTGAGTACTGCCGAAGCGGAGCCAGCCGGTGCTCTAGGAACTCCCTCAGCAGCGAAGCGCCGGTCAGCTTCGCCGCCGCCAAGCTGGCTGGCCTCAGATCCGCGTCCATCTTCTCCAGCACCGGCTTCGCATGGGGGTCCGCGAGTTCTGCCCGAGCCCAATCACCGAAGCTCGTGGGCAGTCCTGTGGGCAAAATCAGCCAAGGGTGAATGCGCCCAGCGTCAGCCAAGACCCACTTGCTCCTGAAGCCCTCAATCCTCTTCCCGGGCTTCAAAATGGCAATGGCACCATTGTACGCAATGAAGCTCGCGCACGCGGAAGGAGAACCGCGAGAGACCCGGAGGGAGAAGTAGTGGCGCAGCAGGGCCACTGAGGGCTGCACCCCTACGTGAGCCTCGCAGTAATAGGCGAAGATCGCCAGGAGGAGGACGGAGTTGGGATGGAGATGCAGAGCTTGTAAGTTGTAATGGCGGAGGAAAGAGAAGAAGAACTCGGAGAAGGGAGGCACCAGGCCAGCAGTAATAGAGCTTACAAAGAGCGGATAAAAGATGCTCCCTCGACCCTCGGGGGTGGCGGAGCCGGCCTTGAACACCGTCGCCCCGTCGATGCCCTGCGCCACCGCCATCCGGCGCAACCGGGCGAGGCTGGCTTCCGACACGTTTGGCGGCTCCAAGGCGGACGAGTACCAGGCTCTGGCCGGGGACTGACGAGGCCCCATGGCTTCTGGATCACGCGGTCGAAGAAGATTTGGAGATTTGGCGGAAGGAAGGAGAGGCGCAAGAAAGGGGATCCGAGCAGCAACCAGAGAAAGCAGAAAGAGCAAAACCTGGGCAGATGCTGCTCCTTTATCAACTCGTGTGGTTGCGGAGACGCCCACGTCCAATCAACCGCCACGCGGCGCCCAAGGCCGCAGGCTGTTAGGGCCCACGCCGCTTTGCCCTTGCCCTTTCGCCTCACTGCACGGCCAAGTCCGGGCGCGCCTTGGGCCCGGGGGCTACTGTCGGCGTTCTGGGAACGGGGGTCCCCAGACTTGCCTGCCTGCGGCCTGCGGCGTGGCTCAAAGGGGCCCCAGCACGGCCCATCTTCATCAACACAGACCCAAGACCCTCATGAGGGGCCAAGCCTCGCTGGGCGGACGACACGGAGCTTCCTCAGGCACGGCCTCATCAGGCTGGCTCGCGAGGAGGTGGAGAGATCATGGCGGGGTACCCCACGAGGTGCCCATGACGCAAGCCATGACGACCAGGGGAGCCAGGCGGGCGCCAGCCCGCGCAGTGTCCTCCCTTTCCTCTTTGGTGCTAAGGGAGCAAGCGTAGGCGAGAGGATCAAGAGAAGGCACCCATTTCGGTGCAACCAGACCAAGACTAACTCCGCGACAAGGAGGAGGTCACTGTGGAGCCCAAGCCAGCGTCATCACAAGAGCCTTTGGCAGGCGAAGACCAACTTTAGTCAGCATAGGTGTACCGGATGTTCCCCTTCAAAATGGCCAATTGTTGGTGCCCTTCCCGCTCAATATTTGGGAGGAGGCCCAGGGCCTTTGCCTATAAATAGGACTAGCCACCCCCGGGGTAGAAGAGAGATCGATCCAGAGATCAAGAGACACCCAGAGAGAGAGAGAGAGAGAGAGAGAGAGAGAGAGAGAGAGAGAGAGAGAGAGAGAGAGAGAGAGAGAGAGAGAGAGAGAGAGAGAGAGAGAGAGAGAGAGAGAGAGAGAGAGAGAGAGAAGGGCGACTGAACCCCTCTAGCAGTTCATCGCCCCAGCCAAGAACAGACCCTCGCGAGGCTGTTCTTCCTTGTATTGTTCATCATCAGCCCAAGAGGCAATCCACCACACCACCACACTGGAGTAGGGTATTACACCACATCGGTGGCCTGAACCAGTATAAACTCTGTGTCTCTTGTGCTGTGTTTTCGATAGCTTAGATCCTTGCGAGGCGGAGGGGTACAGGTAGGTAGGAAGCGTAATCTCCGCGCGCACCCCAGAGTTCGAACCTCAAGGGTCTGCCGGAACCCGAGATCCGACAGAGTCCGAGCGGTAGTCGTGCAACATCAAAGCAACCCACGGAAGCAAGGAAAATCCATCAGGAGGACAAAGCAAGCTAGCATCCGGATTGAGTCGGGATCTACACCATGTGAAATTGCTACTAGTACTGGGAAGCGAGCACGTAGATTTGCTTTGTGTACTTTGGCATCGTGGAAAGAAGCTTGGTTATTTTTTACAGGTCAATCATACAAAGAATCTGGCACTAAGGGGTATCAGGATTGAGGTGGATAAGTTCGACAGAACAGAAAACCTTGGGTTATGATAGACAAGGTGAAAGATTTGTTGGCACAACAAGGATGCTTGAAGGTGTTGCGGGATGTCAACCAGTTAAGATGGATGATGAAGGCTGTGAGGAGTTGCAGATGGTTGCAGTCAGAAAAGTCGGCTCGGGTCAGACACATAGGGCAGTTGGTCTGGACAGTCTGATGGATCGACGCAAGTTGGTTGGTACAGAAGACGGTGGTGGAATCAGTGACGACGACATAGGAGCGTGATGCTGATGGTGACCGACTTCTGGGCGCGAAAACACGTGGCACAGGCCCGAGTGCTTGTGGGGCTTCGACAAGGCTATGGCGCGGGGTTGATTCAAGACGGTGCACATGAGAGCTTGAAGTCGACGGGGTGCGGGGTGGACCGATCATCTACCATGGAGTCATGTTGAAGGTACGCGCGGGGCCGGGCTCTGCCGGCGTAGAACATAAGCAAGTAGGAAGGAATAGCGTAAAATTCAAAGAATTCAGAAGCAAATATTACAGTCCATACTGTTATCTCGACGCCAAACGCAAGTTTAAACGCCTCCCCAAGGCATGATAAGTGTGCAAAAATTGAAAACAGGACGGGAGCCACGATGGAATCGCCAGATGACGGTGGAGCAGCGCGGGGTGGCTTCACCTCATGGAGCAGTAGGGTCGGCAGCGCCTGGCTTCGGCTTGGTGCTGAAGGCCCGGAACTTCCCCAGCAGAGCCTCCGCGCGATCCTTCACGGCCTCGGCAGCGGCAGCACGCTCGCCGCTCACTGGCTCCAGCAGGCTGTCGAGGTCGATGTTGGGGGCGCGAAGGTGGATGTGGGCGAAGACCCGCGTCAGTGCTGGAGAAGACAGGACACGCGCCTCGGCCTCGGCCATGGGGCCAAGGCCAAGGGCGACATCCTCAAGAGCACGAACCAAGAAGGGAAGCAGCTTGGCGGGTCGTCCTCGGCGCCAGCTAGCGGGCTCTCCAGGCCGCTGGCGTAGAGCATCTTCAGCGAGGCCCGGGCCTTCTCCTCCGTGTCTGCGAAGGCCACGCGGTCCTCGGCAAGAACCCGAGCCTTGTCGTCCAGCTCGACCTTCCTCGCCCCCAACTCCTGCTCCAGCACGCGCAGGCGGTCGCGGCGTTTCTTGAGCTTGGCCTCTCGGACCTCGACGGCCGCCTCGCGAGCCTTCACGCCCTCTTCTTGCTCTTGGCGAAGGCGGGCCTCTTTCGCGAGCTGGTCCCGCAGGCCTTGCAGCTCGCCCTCCAGCACCTTGCAGCGACCACGGACGTCGGCCGCCTCCCCCTGGGCCGCGTCACGAGCAGCCTTTGCCTCAAGGGCGGCCTGCCTCTCCTCATCACAAGCCGTTGAGGCCTAGACCAGCGCCACCCGAACTGAAGCATCGGAGCGAATCCATCTTGAAGCTAGCTCCAAGTGCCCGGCCACCAAGCGAGGGTCGGCGCCAAGGAGATCCTGCCGGAGCCGGTCCAGCTCGGCAACAACACGATCCAGAACAGCGGGAGGAGTCGGAGAAACAGCAGTTGGTGGAGTAGGAGGAGAAGGCGGCGGCACGACCACAACACCCTGAGATGGGGTCTGCTGCGCCCCGATAACTGTGGTGGCGGCAGCAGGCAAAAGCACCTCTGGAGTCACCTGTGCCATGGGGGCTGGGTTCGCCCCAGCCAGCTCGGCCAGACCTCGCGAGGACGACCGGGTAGGGGAGGCCCGTGCGTCGCGGCCACCTTCCTCCGTAGGCAGAGGCGCTGCCGCGGATGGAACCTCAGGAGCCCCCTTCAACTTCTTCGTCGCGGGCGCCAGCCTATCAAAGAGACGCGGACGTTAGACCTCAGCAGCAGAACAAGCAACCGAGACAAGAGTCAAACACTTACGGGTCGTCACCGGCGAGCTCAAGCTGCCTCCGGCCAAACTTGAAGCCTGAAAGCCGACTGGAGGGATCAACCTCGAAAGCAGAAGGCGCGTCTGCGGATCATCCCGGGGCCGGGGCAGACCCGCGGGGGATCAGCCCGGTCCTGTCCTTCTTCGGGATCGGGGGCGAGCTCCCGCTGCCCAACACGTCATCGTCCTCGTCGTCATCGCTCGGAGAGAGGCAGAGAGCGCGGGGCCTGCACCGGGAGAGGGGAGCCCTCGACTCTCCGTCAGTCGCCTCGGAGTCAGGCCCCTTCCCCCGCTCCTCTCCGCCCTCCTCTTCGCTGGAGTCGTCGGAGGACACGTCCACTGGTTCCTCGAGGGCTTCAGCGGGCAAGGGCCCATCTCCGTTGAAGACGGGCATGGACTCCACCACCTGCTCCCAATCGTCGCGGAGGAACAAGGGCGTAGGAGCGCCCTCCAACCTCGCCACATCGCCCCCGACCAGGGATTGGAGCACCGCGGCCAGATCTTCGTCGCCCAAGGCCGCGGGGCTCGTATGAGGCCTCCACATCGGAGGTGAGTACTGCCGAAGCGGAGCCAGCTGGTGCTCTAGGAACTCCCTCAGCAGCGAAGCGCCGGTCAGCTTTGCCGCCGCCAAGCTGGCCGGCCTCAGATCCGCGTCCATCTTCTCCAGCACCGGCTTTGCATGGGGGCCCGCGAGTTCTGCCCGAGCCCAATCACCGAAGCTCGTGGGCAGCCCCGTGGGCAAAATCAGCCGAGGGTGAATGCGCCCAGCGTCAGCCAAGACCCACTTGCTCCTGAAGCCCTCAATCCTCTTCCCGGGCTTCGAAATGGCAATGGCACCATTGTACGCAATGAAGCTCGCGCACGCGGCAGGAGAACTGCGAGAGACCCGGAGGGAGAAGTAGTGGCGCAGCAGGGCCACTTAGGGCTGCACCCCTACGTGAGCCTCGCAGTAATAGGCGAAGATCGCCAGGAGGAGGACGGAGTTGGGATGGAGATGCAGAGCTTGTAAGTTCTAATGGCGGAGGACAGAGAAGAAGAACTCGGAGAAGGGAGGCACCAGGCCAGCAGTAATAGAGCTTACGAAGAGCGGATAAAAGGTGCTCCCTCGACCCTCGGGGGTGGCGGAGCCGGCCTTGAACACCGTCACCCCGTCGATGCCCTGCGCCGCCGCCATCCGGCGCAACCGGGCAAGGCTGGCTTCCGACACGTTTGGCGGCTCCAAGGCGGACGAGTACCAGGCTCCGGCCGGGGACTGACGAGGCCTCATGGCTTCTGGATCACGCGGTCGAAGCAGATCTGGAGATTTGGCCGAAGGAAGGAGAGGCGCAAGAAAGGGGATCCGAGCAGCAACCGGAGAAAGCAGAAAGAGCAAAACCTGGGCAGATGCCGCTCCTTTATCAACTCGTGCGATTGCGGAGACGCTCACGTCCAATCAACCGCCACGCGGCGCCCAAGGCCGCAGGCTGTTAGGGCCCACGCCGCTTTGCCCTTGCCCTTTCGCCTCACTGCACGGCCAAGTCCGGGCGCGCCTTGGGCCCGGGGGCTACTGTCAGCGTTCTGGGAACGGGGGTCCCCAGACTTGCCTGCCTGCGGCCTGCGGCGTGGCTCAAAGGGGGCCCAGCACGACCCATCTTCATCAACACAGACCCAAGACCCTCGCGAGGGGCCAAGCCTCGCTGGGCGGACGACACGGAGCTTCCTCAGGCACGGCCTCATCAGGCTGGCTCGTGAGGAGGTGGAGAGATCATGGCGGGGTACCCCACGAGGTGCCCATGATGCAAGCCATGACGACCAGGGGCGCCAGCCCGCGCAGTGTCCTCCCTTTCCTCTTTGGTGCTAAGGGAGCAAGCGTAGGCGAGAGGATCAAGCAAAGGCACCCATTTCGGTGCAACGAGACCAAGACTAACTCCGCGACAAGGAGGAGGTCACTGTGGAGCCCAAGCCAGCGTCATCACGAGAGCCTTTGGCAGGCGAAGACCAACTTTAGTCAGGATAGGTGTACCGGATGTTCCCCTTCAAAATGGCCAATTGTTGGTGCCCTTCCCGCTCAATATTTGGGAGGAGGCCCAGGGCCTTTGCCTATAAATAGGACTAGCCACCCCCGGGGTAGAAGAGATATCGATCCAGAGATCAAGAGACACCCAGAGAGAGAGAGAGAGAGAGAGAGAGAGAGAGAGAGAGAGAGAGAGAGAGAGAGAGAGAGAGAGAGAGAGAAGGGCGACTGAACCCCTCTAGCAGTTCATCGCCCCAGCCAAGAACAGACCCTCGCGAGGCTGTTCTTCCTTGTATTGTTCATCATCAGCCCAAGAGGCAATCCACCACACCACCACACCACCACACTGGAGTAGGGTATTACACCACATCGGTGGCCCGAACCAGTATAAACTCTGTGTCTCTTGTGCTGTGTTTTCGATAGCTTAGATCCTTGTGAGGCGGAGGGGTACAGGTAGGTAGGAAGCGTAATCTCCGCGCACACCCCAGAGTTCGAACCTCAAGGGTCTGCCGGAACCCGAGATCCGACAGAGTCCGAGCGGTAGTCGTGCAACATCAAAGCAACCCACGGAAGCAAGGAAAATCCATCAGGAGGACAAAGCAAGCTAGCATCCGGATTGAGTCGGGATCTACACCACGTGAAATTGCTACTAGTACTGGGAAGTGAGCACGTAGATTTGCTTTGTGTACTTTGGCATCGTGGAAAGAAGCTTGGTTATTTTTTACAGGTCAATCATACAAAGAATCTGGCACTAAGGGGTATCAGGATTGAGGTGGAGAAGTTCGACAGAACAGAAAACCTTGGGTTATGATAGACAAGGTGAAAGATTTGTTGGCACAACAAGTATGCTTGAAGGTGTTGCGGGATGTCAACAAGTTAAGATGGATGATGAAGGCTGTGAGGAGTTGCAGATGGTTGCAGTCAGAAAAGTCGGCTCGGGTCAGACACATAGGGCAGTTGGTCTGGACAGTCTGATGGATCGACGCAAGTTGGTTGGTACAGAAGACGGTGGTGGAATCAGCGACGACGACATAGGAGCGTGATGCTGATGGTGACCGACTTCTGGGCGCAGAAACACGTGGCACATGCCCGAGTGCTTGTGGGGCTTCGACAAGGCTATGGCGCGGGGTTGATTCAAGACGGTGCACATGAGAGCTTGAAGTCGACGGGGTGCGGGGAGGACTGATCATCTACCATGGAGTCTTGTTGAAGGTGGAGCTGGATTGAGGGGCTACGATGTAAGGATCTAGGGAATCAAAGCGTCTTCAGCAAGGGGGAAAGCGAGTGACACGTAATTCATACTGGAGCCCAGTGGTCTGATGGAAGCGTGAAACTCGTCATCGGTCGGTGTTGACCGATGGTACTATGCAGTGGGGGTTGAGTGGTGTGGGTTCGCAACCCTTGAGACTCGACCATGACAGCGGAGGCTTGACGTAGTAATAGTGGCGAGGTATGCGGTATACACGGGACATGGAGATGGGCCAGGGATCTAGTGGTCATACTGAAAGCACAAGTGCTCCCTGGGTGATTTTGGTAATTAATGTCAACATATCTCTTGTTGGATTAATACTTTTACCTAGTATGTTTCAGACAAGTTCAACAAATTAAGTGGCATGGACTAAAGGATGTGGAACCCCTTCAGGATGCTAAGGACAAAGGATTGGCTCAAGCTTCAAGATCAAGACTCTACATTTTCTATTTTAGTGATCCAAGATCACATTGAGTCTATAGGAAAAGCCAATACTATCAAGGAGGGATGAGGTGTTGCTTAATGCCTCGCTTGCTCAAAGTGCTTAGTGATATGCTCCAAAACTCTCAACTACCTTCCCACATCCACATATGACCTAAACCAAAAGTCAAACTCGGCCCCACCGATTCTTTCTGTCCGGCGCCACCGAGTTCAGATAGCCACTGCCACAAACCCTAGGCAAATCGGTTTCACCGATGGGGATCTCGGTCTCACCGATATGGGATTGTAATCTCTCTGTGTATGTCCATTACCAAAATCGGTCTCACCAAGTTTGAGCAATCGGTACTACTCCCTCCTTCCATCTATTTAGGGCCTAATGCGTTTTTTAAGACCACCTTTGACTATTGACAAGATTAATACTACATGACATGCACAATGTGAAAATTATATCATTGAAAGCTCCTTTCACACACGAATTTAACGGTGTGCTTTGTTTAAGTTGCATGTCATATATTATTGCTCTAGTATTTGGTCAAAGTTAGCCTCGAAAAACGCATTAGGCCCTATATAGATGGAAGGAGGGAGTAGCGAGATTACAATGCAAACTTTCTGGTTAGCTTATTACCAAAATCGGGCCCACCGAGTTTGTGTAATCGGTCTCACCGAGTTTGCCTGACCAACTCTCTGTTTGACTATTACCAAAATCGGTCCCACCGAGTTTGTGTAATCGGTCACACCGAGATTACGTTATGCCCTAGCCCTAACCATATCGGTCCTACCGAGTTGCATCTCAGTCCCACCGAAAATCCTAACGGTCACTAGGTTTGCTAAATCGGTCTGACCGAGTTTCTCAATTTGGTCTCACCGAGATTGGTAAATTGTGTGTAACGGTTAGTTTTTGTGTGGAGGCTATATATACCCCTCCACCCACTCTTCATTCATGGAGAAAGCCATCAGAACATACCTACACTTCCAATACACATTTTCTGAGAGAGAACCACCTACTCATGTGTTGAGGCTAAGATATTCCATTCCCACCATATGAATCTTGATCTCTAGCCTTCCCCAAGTTGCTTTCCACTCAAATCTTCTTTCCACCAAATCCATATCGTGTGAGAGAGAGTTGAGTGTTGGGGAGACTATCATTTGAAGCACAAGAGCAAGGAGTTCATCATCAACACACCATTTGTTACTTCCTGGAGAGTGGTGTCTCCTAGATTGGCTAGGTGTCACTTGGGAGCCTCCGACAAGATTATGGAGTTGAACCAAGGAGTTTGTAAGGGCAAGGAGATCGCCTACTTCGTGAAGATCTACCGCTAGTGAGGCAAGTCCTTCGTGGGCGATGGCCATGATGGGATATACAAGGTTGCTTCTTCGTGGACCCTTCGTGGACTCGCGCAACCATTACCCTTCGTGGGTTGTAGTCTCCATCAACGTGGATGTACGATAGCACCACCTATCAGAACCACGACAAAAACATCCGAGTCTCCAATTGCGTTTGAATTTTCCAAACCTTTCCCCTTACACTCTTGCAAGTTGCATGCTTTACTTTCCGCTGCTCATATACTCTTTGCATGCTTGCTTGATATGTATTGTGTTTGTTAAACTTGTGCCAAAACTTCACTTCAACTTAAAGAAATTAAAAATTGCAACTTTTGGTACTTGGTGTCTAATCACCCCCCCTCTAGACACCTCTTCTCGATCCTTTCAATTGGTATCAGAGATTTGGTCTCCATTGCTTTGGTGTAAACACCTTTGGAGGAAGATGGATGTGTCTACTTTGGGGAGTCTTAGACATAGAGCGCCTATTCTTGATGGAAAATATTTTCATGAGTGGAAAAATGAAATGCTTGAGATTTTCAATGAATATCACTTGAACAAGTACATTGCTAGCCCTTGTGCACCTCATATTGATCCCTTGCATCCCACACCCAAAGAGGATCTTGACATGATTCGCAATCTTAGAACCATCAATCTTATCATAAGAGGATTGCCCAAAAATTTGTTTGCTAGTTTGCCTACTCTTGATTGTGCCTATACTATATGGAAATTTCTTGAGGAACGATTTTTAGATTATTCCTTGAAAAATTTAGACGAAATTCTCCATAAGTCTATTGCTTTGAGTAAGATGAATTCTAGTGATCCTAGCTTTGGTTATTGTCTATTTGAGCTTACCAATCTCATGCGTGCCATAGGAAATGTTGGGATCATTAGCGATATCATATCCGAAGCTATTAGAATTCATAAAGGTGACCATTGTGATGATCATTTGTCTAATGAATTACCCTCTCTAGGAATTGATCAATCACAAATGATGTTGAACATGGATACTATGATGAGGATGATGATAGTGACTATGATCTCGATGATGCGATGAGACACTTTGGTCTTATGGCAAATCTTCGCGGCTACATGGCTGGAGGAAAGGAATGGGTCCTTGATAGTGGATGTACTGATCATATGACCAGAGATAAAGACATGTTCCGTGAGCTTGCTAGAAACGACGACCCTCAAAAGTATGTCACTTTTGGTGATAATTCAAAGGGTAAGGTGGTTGGCCTTGGTAAGGTGGCCATCTCACATGATAGCTCCATACAAAATGTCATGCTCGTTGAATCTGTTGGCGACAACTTACTCTCAGTATCTAGACTTGCTGATTTCGGTTTCAATGTCCTATTTACTGAAGTAGACCGCCAAGTGTTTCGTAGAGATAATCATAAAATGGTATTTACTGGTATACGTAGAGGAGATCTTTACATTGTTGATTTCACTAAAAAGGCTCAACCTAGAACTTGCTTAATTGCTAAATCTTCTAAAGGCTGGTTGTGGCATAGAAGGCTAGGCCATGTGGGCATGCGAAACCTTGACAAACTCATTAAAGGAAATCATATCCTTGGCATTAACGATGCCATATTTGACAAGGATAGACTTTGCAGTGCTTGTCAAGCAGGGAAACAAGTTGGAGGAAGTCATCGCGCTAAGAACATCATGACCACAAGAAGACCACTCGAGCTACTTCACATGGATCTCTTTGGTCCAAATGCCTACAAGAGTCTCGGTGGTAACTCATTTGGTCTAGTCATAGTTGATGATTTTTCAAGATTTACGTGGGTGTTCTTTCTTGATGACAAATCGCAGGTCCAAAAGATCTTCAAAAACTTCGCTAAGAAGGCCCAAAATCAATTTGACGTAAAGATCAAGAAGGTTCGTAGCGACAATGGAACGGAGTTCAAGAACGCAAATGTGGACACCTTTCTTGACGAAGAAGGGATTTCACACGAGTTCTCGGCTACGTACACACCTCAACAAAATGGAGTTGTTGAGAGGAAGAACCGGACTCTTATCGAGATGGCAAGAACGATGCTTGATGAGTACAAAACGCCAAAGCACTTTTGGGCGGAAGCGGTTGAGACAACTTGTCATGCAACAAATCGCTTGTATCTTCACAAGCTACTCGGCAAGACGGCATACTAGATCCTCACCAGTAATAAACCCCAAGTTGGATATTTTCGAGTATTTGGCTCAAAGTGCTACATTCTTGATAAGCATCGTCGTTCTAAATTTGCTCCAAGTCTCATGAAGGTTTCCTACTTGGTTATGGCTCAAACTATCACACATACCGTGTCTACAACAATTTCACCCGAAAGGTTGAAGAAACGGTAGATGTGAAGTTTGATGAATCTAACGGCTCGCAAGTAGAGAAATTGTCAATTAATGTAGGAGATAAAGATCCCTCGGAAGCAATCCAAGACCTGTCTATTGGCAAGATTCGTCCAACGGAGATGAAGGAGAGTACCTCGTCCGTCCAAGTGGAAGCTTCTACCTCACGACAAGGTGAACCAAGAGTTGATACGGAAGCATCCACAAGTGGGACACACCAAGATGAAGAAAACGAGGAAGTGCACTAAGACGAACGTCAAAAACCTCCTTCTCACCACGTCAAGAGAACGACAACGCTAACAATGAAGAAGGCCAAGAAGAAGAACAAGATGAAGAAGATGTTCAACCAAGACCCAAGCAAAATCTTTCACGAGTTCGAGCAAGAATTGCTAAATATCATCCCATGGAGCAAATCAATAATGATATCCAAACCGGGAGAATCACTCGCTCTAAAACTCGTTTGGCTAACTTTTGTGAACATTACTCATTCATCTCTAGCATTGAACCTATGAAGGTTGAAGAAGCATTGGAGGATCCGGACTGGATAAACGCTATGCATGAAGAGCTACACAACTTTGAGAGGAATCAAGTATGGACATTGGTCGAGAAGCCCGACAACAACCATAACATCATCGGTACCAAATGGGTGTTTCACAACAAGCAAGATGAAGATGGACAAGTAGTTCGCAACAAAGCACGTCTCGTCGCTCAAGGCTACACACAAGTCGAAGGTATGGACTATGGTGAGATATATGCTCCCGTTGCTAGACTTGAGTCCATTCGCATCTTACTTGCATATGCTAATCACCATGATATCACTTTGTACCAAATGGACATTAAAAGTGCTTTTCTAAATGGCGAAATTGAGGAGGAAGTTTATGTTAAGCAACCTCCCGGCTTTGTCAATCCTAAGAAACCTATTCATGTCTACAAACTTCACAAAGCCCTTTATGGTCTTAAACAAGCTCCTAGAGCATGGTATAAATGCTTGACCAAGTTCCTTATTGAAAAAGGCTTTGAAATTGGAAAAATAGATTCTACTCTTTTTATTAAAAGGGTTAATGGAGAACTATTTGTATGCCAAATTTATTTCGATGATATTATATTTGGATCAACTAACCCTCATTTTAGTGAAAAGTTTGGGAAGCTAATGTCGGAGAAGTTTGAGATGTCTATGATGAGTGAACTCAAATTATTTCTTGGGTTGCAAATCAAGCAAACTAAGGAAGGTACCTTTGTCTCTCAAATGAAGTACACCAAGGACTTATTCAAGAAGTTCAATATGCAAGAATGCAAAGGTATGACTACACCCATGCCTACTAGTGGACACCTTGATTTGACCAAAGATGGTGAACCGGTTGATCAAAAGGTTTATCGCTCTATGATTGGTTCATTATTATATCTATGTGCTTCATGTCCCGATATCATGCTAAGTGTGTGCATGTGTGCATGATAGCAAGCTGCTCCTAAGGAATGTCATCTTAAGGCCATGAAAAGGATAGTGAGATACTTGATACATACACCAAATTTTGGCATTTGGTATCCAAAGAGGGCTTCCTTTGATCTTGTTGGCTACTCCGACCCGGACTAGCCGGTGACAAGGTTGATAGAAAGTCCACTTCGGGTACTTGTCAATTCCTTGGTAGATCTCTTGTGTCTTGGTCTTCCAAGAAACAAAACTCGGTATCCTTATCCACCGCCGAAGCGGAATACATTGCCGCTGGATCATGTTGTGCTCAATTACTTTGGATGACCCAAACTCTTAAAGATTATGGGATATATGTGAAACATGTTCCATTACTTTGTGACAATGAAAGTTCTATCAAGATTGCTCACAATCCCATGCAACGCTCTCGAACTAAGCATATTGAAGTTCGTCATCATTTCATTCGAGATCACGTTGCTAAGGGTGACATAAACCTTAAGCATGTTCGCACCGATAAGCAATTAGCGGATATATTCACAAAACCACTTGATGAGAAAGTGTTTTGCAGGTTAAGAGGTGAATTGAACATCATTGATGCTTCAAACTTGGAGTAGTAACTCCATTGGATACATGCAAGACTTGAGCTTACGACTAATCACTTGATATTTCTCCTATGATGATTATCTTATGTCTTGGATAAATTTGCATCTTGCATGTTATCTAACCCTTGTAGGTACTTGGATGAACCTAAATCTATGAGATTGCAACTCACTCACATCTTGAGTGATCTCTACATCACCAAGTCTCTACATAATGGTGGTTGAAGACAAGGAAGCACGAAACCATTCAAACATATCCTTTGTCAAATTCTATGTTGAGTTTCATGATTGTCATTTTGGATACACAAGTGCTCTTCCTTGCGAAAACTAACCCATGTAGGTAGATGAACTCAAATTCCAAGTGGTGCTCCCAACTCTTGATGAGCTACATCAACCTTGAGCAACCCACACAAGTTCAACTACATGATCACGATCAACACCACCACCCAAGGTATGTTATTCCATCTTAGAGAAGCTTTACTCCAAGTCATGAGTCAAAGCAACTCGACAAGATGTGAATACATCAAGATGCTTAAACGAAAAATGGCAACCCCATTTTGAGCTTAAACGACGAGTATGACCTATGATCAAGTGATCTCACTTGACTCCTAAGTCAATGTACTCTAACATAGGTGACTTTGTCACCGCCCAACTCTAGATGAAGTTCTCTTGTGTTCCTTTCTGTGTTCTTGCATTTGTCTCATGCATATTTGTTTCCCCCTTCAAACTTCATCTAGATCCTTTAGTTTCTTGTCTTTGCTTTTTGTTCTGCATTTTCTGCATCCAATTCATTGCAAATCTTTGTGAGATCTTATTTGTCTAGTGAGCTGAGGCGACGAGTGTTTTTCTCTGTGATGAACTCGGTTCCACCGGTTTCATGTCTCTGGTCTAGCCGAAGATTTTCGGAGCAACCCAAACATCCAACTCGGTGCCACCGATTTCTCTACAGGAAAAACATTTTGCCATTTATTCCTGCTTTACTCTTGATCCAGCTCCACTCAATGAACCTTGTCCTCTGCAAGCATCACATTTACCTTAATGCTTTGTACTGTGATTCAAGGACCAAACCCATTCACAACAAATTCCAGAAGAACCTTCTTGGAAATTGATGTCAAAGAGGGAGAGAGAGATCACATCAAAGCTTAATCATATCTCTAGGGGGAGGGAATACTCCAGGAAAGGGTAATTTTCAAGGATCCCAGATGCTTGATGTTCAAGAGGAGAGATGCCACATGTCTTCTTGGGGGAAAGACATGTTCATATGTGCTTATTTGCATTAGCTCTGTTCATTTGTTTCTTTGAGCTTTGATTTTCTGTTCTCTATCTTCTCCCAGTATCCCATGCTAGATTCAGGGGGAGCAAGACATCCAAGGGAAAGAAAATTATCAAATTCATTGCACATCTTTACCTTTGGGGACATGTCAATATCTATTGTGGTACTCTGTACTCAATCTATATGTCATCCCAGTCTTGGTACTCTTGTGGTTTCTTTTGTTTTCTCTAGCTAGTAGGTGCATTTGTGTTATCTAACCTTGTTTACGCAGGTTCATCCCATCCTAGCCAACTCAAGACCACAAGGTAAGTATATGCATCATAGTCATGTGTATGAGAAATTCTTGCTGATGTACATACTGTTTGCAAGAAGGACTCATGAGCATGAAGGTACATTTTCCATATTCACATCTTTTGCTCTGATGCATATAGCCAAGATACATTTAACACATTGCCTACTTTGTCATGGTTGTGCTCTCACATGCTTCTATATTCCATATTCACATGATTGCATAAATGTAGGGGGAGCCTATGCATGTTACATGTCTTTCCAAAGATTTACTTGCTATTCTCTATATCTTTATATAAAGCTTTCATGTATGTTGCCATCAATTACCAAAAAGGGGAGATTGAAAGCACAAGTGCTCCCTGGGTGATTTTGGTAATTAATGTCAACATATCTCTTGTTGGACTAATACTTTTACCTAGTATGTTTCAGACAAGTTCAACAAATTAAGTGGCATGGACTAAAGTATGTGGAACCCCTTCAAGATGTTAAGGACAAAGGATTGGCTCAAGCTTCAAGATCAAGACTCTACATTTTCTATTTTAGTGATCCAAGATCACATTGAGTCTATAGGAAAAGCCAATACTATCAAGGAGGGATGAGGTGTTGCTTAATGGCCTGCTTGCTCAAAGTGCTTAGTGATATGATCCAAAACCCTCAACTACCTCCCCACATCCACATATGACCTAAACCAAAAGTCAAACTAGGCCCCACCGATTCTTTCTATCCGGCGCCACCGAGTTCAGATAGCCACTGCCACAAACCCTAGGAAAATCGATTTCACCGATGGGGATCTCGGTCACACTGAGATGGGATTGTAATCTCTCTGTGTATGTCCATTACCAAAATCGGTCTCACCGAGTTTGAGCAATCGGTACTACTGACATTACAATGCAAACTTTCTGGTTAGCTTATTACCAAAATCGGTCCCACCGAGTTTATGTAATCGGTCTCACCGAGTTTTCCTGACCAACTCTTTGTTTGACTATTATAAAAATCGGTCCCACCGAGTTTGTGTAATCGGTCACACCGAGATTACGTTATGCCCTAACCCTAACCATATCGGTCCTACCGAGTTGCATCTCAGTCCCATCGAAAATCTTAATGGTCACTAGGTTTGCTAAATCGGTCCGACCGAGTTTCTCAATTCGGTCTCACCGAGATTGGTAAATTGTGTGTAACGGTTAGTTTTTGTGTGGAGGCTATATATACCCCTCCACCCACTCTTCATTCATGGAGAAAGCCATCAGAACATACCTACACTTCCAATACACATTTTCTGATAGAGAACCACCTACTCATGTGTTGAGGCCAAGATATTCCATTCCCACCATATGAATCTTGATCTCTAGCCTTCCCCAAGTTGCTTTCCACTCAAATCTTCTTTCCACTAAATCCATATCCTGTGAGGGAGAGTTGAGTGTTGGGGAGACTATCATTTGAAGCTCAAGAGCAAGGAGTTCATCATCAACACACCATTTGTTACTTCTTGGAGAGTGGTGTCTCCTCGATTGGCTAGGTGTCACTTGGGATCCTCCGACTAGATTGTGGAGTTGAACCAAGGAGTTTGTAAGGGCAAGGAGATCGCCTACTTCGTGAAGATCTACCGCTAGTGAGGCAAGTCCTTCATGGGCGATGGCCATGATGGGATAGACAAGGTTGCTTCTTCGTGGACCCTTCGTGGACTCGCGCAACCATTACCCTTCGTGGGTTGTAGTCTCCATCAACGTGGATGTACGATAGCACCACCTATCGGAACCACGACAAAAACATCCGAGTCTCCAATTGCATTTGAATTTTCCAAACCCTTCCCCTTACACTCTTGCAAGTTGCATGCTTTACTTTCTGCTGCTCATATACTCTTTGCATGCTTGCTTGATATGTATTGTGTTTGTTAAACTTGTGCCAAAACTCCACTTCAACTTAAAGAAATTAAAAACTGCAACTTTTGGTACTTGGTGTCTAATCACCCCCCTCTAGACACCTCTTCTAGATCCTTTCAATTGGTATCAGAGCTTTGGTCTCCATTGCTTTGGTTTAAACACCTTTGGAGGAAGATGGATGTGTCTAGTTTTGGGAGTCTTAGACATAGAGTGCCTATTCTTGATGGAGAATATTTTCATGAGTGGAACAATGAAATGCTTGAGATTTTCAATGAATATCACTTGAACAAGTACATTGCTAGCCCTTGTGCACCTCATATTGATCCCTTGCATCCCACACCCGAAGAGGATCTTGACATGATTCGCAATCTTAGAACCATCAATCTTATCATAACAGGATTGCCCAAAAATTTGATTTAGTTTGCCTACTCTTGATTGTGCCTATACTATATGGAAATTTCTCGAGGAACGATTTCCAGATTATTCCTTAAAAAAATTTAGACGAAATTCTCCATAAGTCTATTGCTTTGAGTAAGATGAATTCTAGTGATCCCAGCTTTGGTGATTGTCTATTTGAGCTTACCAATCTCATGCGTGCCATAGGAAATGTTGGGATCATTAGCGATATCATATCCGAAGCTATTAGAATTCATAAAGGTGACCATTGTGATGATCATTTGTCTAATGAATTACCCTCTCTAGGAATTGATCAATCACAAAATGATGTTGAACATGGATACTATGATGAGGATGATGATAGTGACTATGATCTCGATGATGCGATGAGACACTTTGGTCTTATGGCAAATCTTCGCGGCTACATGGCTGGAGGAAAGGAATGTGTCCTTGATAGTGGATGTACTGATCATATGACCGGAGATAAAGACATGTTCCGTGAGCTTGCTAGAAACGACGACCCTCAAAAGTATGTCACTTTTGGTGATAATTCAAAGGGTAAGGTGGTTGGCCTTGGTAAGGTGGCTATCTCACATGATAGCTCCATACAAAATGTCATGCTCGTTGAATCTCTTGGCTACAACTTACTTTCAGTATCTAGACTTGCTGATTTCAGTTTCAATGTCCTATTTACTGAAGTAGACTGCCAAGTGTTTCGTAGAGATAATCATAAAATGGTCTTTACTAAAAAGGCTCAACCTAGAACTTTCTTAATTGCTAAATCTTCTAAAGGCTGGTTGTGGCATAGAAGGCTAGGCCATGTGGGCGTGCGAAACCTTGACAAACTCATTAAAGGAAATCATATCCTTGGCGTTAACGATGTCATATTTGACAAGGATAGACTTAGGCGAAGCTTGTTTCTTAATGATGTCTTAGACTTAGGCGAAGCTTGTCTCTTGTCCTTGACAAGGTTGTTGTCTCTTAACAATGTCATATTTGGCATTAACGATGTCAAATATGACAGCGTGTTCAGAAAAAAGATAAATATTCAAAGTTTAAAAGGAGCAGTACTGAATCAATGGGCAAAGGTACAAGATCTATGATCTGGAGATGTATAAGTGAAGGCGGAGGTTAAGAACTACCACTACACAAAGCAAAGATTTACAGATTCATCTAAGATCTATCGTATGAGTAAGAAGCAAACGATGAACACTGAAGAACTCGAAAACCCTAGAACGGATCTATGGTGGAAAGAATAGAAGACTTACCGGAGCTGAGGAAGAAGCGGAAGGTCGCCGCGATGCTCTGGTACACTCAGGGTGATGCAGCGGCCCTAGTCGGAGCAGAAGTCGACGGCGGTGGCGGAGCGCCGAGGCTGAGCAGCGCAAGGAAGACGAAGCAGAAGGGTATGAAGGGGAAAAGAAATGACCCTTCGGTCCTATTTATAAAGCAAGGGACATGTGTCAGGCGCGAAAATCAAGGGGCCGCAAGTTTGGAAACGGAGCTGTCGCCTCGATTATCGCATATCTATTTAATAAAGGGATATCAGGTATAGCTTCTTTATAACAGGTGATGTCATGCCGGTTTATAACAATCAGAGAAGATGATGTCACAACGGTTCACCCAACTACAAAAAGATATTGAAGATGAAGTTTTACTAAGGATTGACATGAACCTGTTCAAATCAATCTGGGGCCTAATGTTGGGGATATTACTATTGGGCGTAAACCGGCCAAGGCGGGCCGGGTTAACTTCATCAGTAGTTGAGTATGTCAAAGCCCATGAAGGCAGATAAGGGCTCAAGGCCCATAGTCGGTTTAAGGCATGTAACCGTAAACCGGTGTTGGTATGTAACTTGTATTATAAGTTAGGAATAGTGGAGACCGAACCGGACACATCTATGAGCTGGTATCGGGACTCTATAAACCGACGGGCATCACCCATGTATATAAGGGGACGACCCGACGGCGGTTCAAGGACAAGAGACAACAACTCGAGACTTAGGCGAAGCTTGTTTGCTCCCTAGTCCTCGAAACCCCATCAATTCCATCACAACTAGACGTAGGCTTTCACCTTCATCGAAGGGGCCGAACTAGTATAAAACCTATTGCGTCCCTGTGTCCACTTTAACCCCTTCAAGCTAACTCGTAGCGATGGCTCCACGACTAAGTCCTTTTACAAGGACATCTGCCGTGACAAAACCACGACAGTTGGCGCCCACCGTGGGGCTATCGCACGATGGTTTCAAGTTTTTGGAGGGAAACTTCGAAGGACTCAAGGGTTACGCCATGGGCCGAATGACCAAGAGTCGTCGCAGCAAGCTCTACATCGACGATGCAGGATGGGGCCCCGAGGCCGGCTCAATCGAGTATGGGTACCGGGCCCCTTGGTGGCATACACATCTTCATTGGCAAGATCGGTGAACCGGGCCCTGAGCCGGACATCTGCACCGACCTCGTCGAAACGGCTCAGCGTGCACGATCCGCCCAGGTTAAACCGGCTGTGAAGCGTGCCTTCGTAGGAGTCATCCATGGAGGAGAGTATGAGGATGGATCGGAATCTGGTGGGGAGACCGTCGTTTATTCCGGCGACGAGTCCTCGACCGGAGAAACTGAATCGTTATATCAGCTACAAGATGGCCGGATTGGGGGCTGTTCCGATGGCGACAGTATTCCGGACCCCTCCGATCTGCCAAACAGGGTTGGAATATTCATGGCTGGTACACAAGCGGCATCCCACTCTTCGACCATAGTAGCAATGATCTCCGAGTCAGTGACGGCAACAGTAGTCGGGGCAGGAGGCCCTATGCGCCCGCCGGCTCAAGTCTTGTCTGATCTGTTCGATGCGTTGGCTACGCTCATGGTAGAGGCTAACTCGGTGGATCAAGACACCCACAATGCGGAAATCGCAAAAGTGAAGGATCAGATCACTCAGGCTAAAGCCGATTTAGCAGCTGAGAACGCCAGGATGACTGCAGAGCGGGCCGCTTTGGACGCATAGGCTTATCGGCTTATGCTGGATCAGAACGCATCACATGAAGTTCTGAAGAGAAAGCACCGGGCTCGCTTGCCTCCGGTTTACGAGGCCAGGGACCTCTTTAACACCCCAGGAGCAGGGACCAGTAACCCACCGGCAATAAACCGGGCGGAGGCACCAGGGACGGGCGCTCCGGTTCAGCCTCGCTTGGTAGATCCGCCTCGTCAGAAAAATATTGTGCCTCAGCCTATCCCAACACCTCCGGGTCATTATTCCAATCCGATGGACAACCTCGTCGCCGCCGCTTCATGACTGGAGGCCATCCCAATCGAAGGTGATTCTCCGGCGGCGGTAGAGACGCGCAGGGTTAAGGAACTTCTTTGGACAGCCCTGATTCAACAGGAAGCATACTCATACAGCCGCGATCGGATTCATTCCACCCCTCACCCAAGCCGGAGCTACAGCAGGCGCGTGGATGAACCAGCCGTGTCAAGCAATGCAGGAAACCGTGGAGCACCCCGTGGCAATGACCCGGCGAGTGGTGTTGGTGACGCTCAGGAAGTGGTAGACCGGGCCCGAGCGTGCAGGGAGGCCGAGTTAGCAGCACAGTATGAGGCTCGTCAGCTTACGCCAGTTCGTCCAACCACTTCGGTCAGGCTAGGAGTTACCTCTAGTTCTTTGGGGGTGCCATGCCTCGTCCCCGCATTATGCAATGTGCGCTTGCCTAAGGATTTCAAAGGCCTGCCCAAGGTGCCAAATTATACTGCCGATTTATCGCCAGAAACATGGGTAGAGAGCTATGAGATGGCCATGGAGATGCTTGATGTGGATGATGTGGCGTGCGCGAAGTATTTCACCATGATGCTAGAAGGAACGGCCCGCACTTGGTTAAAAAGTCTACCGGCCAACTCTATTAGTTCATGGGCTGAGTTGAGAAACCGGTTCATCCAGAACTTCAAGGATACATGCAAGCAGCCTATGTCGATAGTGGACTTAGCAGCCTGTGTCCAGGAGGAAGGGGAATCGACGACCCGTTGGGTGCGCCGGGTCTCGAAGATTCTGCATTCATCAGACCGCATCAATGCCGACACAGCAGTTATAACCTTGGAAGGCAACTGCCGGTTTGAACCCTTGAAGTTGAAATTGGGACGGCTGAAGCGCCATTGCAACGATATGGGGACCCTCATGGCTGCGTTAGTGAAGTATGCTGACTCTAATAGTACCAAGGATCCCGAGTCTGATGATGACAAGACAGGGAAGGGAAGGAAGGGCAGCAACTCCAAGGGGCATCAACACAACACGGCGGGTCATGGAAACAGTGGCAAACGTAAAGCGGATAGCAGCATGGATTTTGTGGCTAATACCGACATGAAGGACAAGGGCCAGTGGCGAAAGGGTAAACCGCCGAATCGCAGCGGAGCGCCCAATCCCAACCCGGACCGCTTGCCTTACCTGTTAAATCAGCCCTGTCCGAAACATGGGACGAAGGAGATGCCGACCAACCACCTTTGGAAGGATTGCTTCATCATGCAAGAGTTCAAAAATTCTAATGCCTTCCGGTATGATCACGGATCAGGTGGCGGTTCAGGATTTGGATCTCAGGGGTTGGGTTACGGCGGAGGAAATTCCGTTCAGGATTCAACGACAATCAAAGCGGGCAAAACAGTCAAAGTAACCAGAGCAGCCAGGGTGGTCACAATCAGCAGCAGCAGTCGGGTTATCAAAGCCACCTGAAGCAGTTGAACAGTGGGCAATATCATGTTTTCACCACTAGTTTGGATAAACGTGACCGAAAGGTCCAGAAGCGGGCAGTAAATTCTGTTGAACCGGCGGTGCCCCGTTACCTACGCTGGTCCGAACAGCCAACCGTATGGAGCAGAGAGGATCACCCTCCCCGGGTTGACAATCGGGTCAGCTAGCGTTGGTGGTGGCACCTCAGTTGGGAGGTTATAAGTTCACCAAGGTACTCATGGATGGAGGGAGCAGCATTAACATCCTCTACTATGAGGCTTTCTGACGTATGGGGTTAACAGATAAGAATCTTAAACCGTCCAATACGGTATTCTACGGCGTGGTACCTGGTAAATCGGCATATCCTGTTGGCAAAATAGCCCTAGAGGTGGCTTTTGGAGATGATTATGACTCCAGATCAGAAAGATTGACCTTTGAGGTGGTAAAAATTCAGAGTCCATATCACGCCCCGTTTGGACGGCCGGCTTATGCTAAATTCATGGCACTTCCCTGCTATGTCTATCTACAACTCAAGATGCCAGGTCACAAAGGGACGATAACTGTACATGGAAGCCGCAAGATTGCTTTGGAGTGTGAAGAAGGTGATGCGGCCTATGCCGAATCGGTTTGTGCCATGGAGGAGCTAAAGTTTTATAAGGACAATGTTGATCCGGCGGACATGACTCCGTTGAAAAAGCCAACTACAGAGCATGATCCGGCCCTGAAGTTTAAATCGGTTGCTGAGACTAAGCTTGTTGACTTTGTACCTGGCGATTCGTCCAAGCAGTTCAGTATCAGCGCGAACTTGGACCCGAAATAGGAAAGCGCGCTCATTGAGTTCATCCATGAGAACCGGGACATCTTTGCGTGGAAACCTTCTGACATGCCAGGTGTACCGAGGGAACTCGCTGAGCACACTCTTAATATTGACCCCAAGTACAAACCGGTGAAGCAGTTTCTCTGCCAGTTCAATGAAGAAAGACGCAAGGCTATTGGAGAGGAAGTAGCCAGGCTCTTAGTAGCTGGATTTATCATCGAAGTTTTCCATCCTGAATGGTTAGCTAATCCGGTGCTGGTCCTTAAGAAGAATGGCACATGGCGTATGTGTGTGGATTACACGGATCTCAACAAAGCTTGTCCAGCAGATCCTTTTGCCCTCCCCCGTATTGATCAAATCATTGATGCTACGACAGGTTGTGAGTGTTTGAGTTTTTTGGATGCATATTCTGGTTATCATCAGATCAAAATGGCAGTTAAGAACCAGGAGAAAACAACCTTCATAACTCCCTTTGGAGCCTTCTGCTATGTATCTATGCCTTTTGGGCTCAAGAGTGCCCATGCAACTTATCAACGGTGTGTCCAGAATTGTCTGCATAAGCAAATCGGCCGAAATGTTCATGCCTATGTGGATGATATTGTGGTCAAGTCAAGGCAAAAGGAGACTTTGGTGGATGATCTGAAGGAAACCTTTGACAACATGCGAACATACAAGATGATGCTCAATCCGGCCAAGTGCGTTTTTGGCGTACTGGCGGGCAAGTTATTGGGCTTGCTGGTGTCCAACAGGGGAATTGAGGCTAATCCGGAGAAGATCACAACTATCACCTCCTTGGCTAAACCAAAGTGTATCAATGACGTTCAATGTCTGGCAGGCTGGATTGCTGCGTTGAGCCGGTTTATCAGCCGCCTTGGAGAGAAGGCGATTCCTTTATATCAGATGCTGAAGAAAATAGATAACTTTGTCTGGAGTTCTGCCGCTGATGAAGCGTTTGAAGACTTAAAGCGGAAGCTTGCCAATCCGCCTGTTCTTGCTGCTCCAGTTGACAAGGAACCATTGCTATTATATGTAGCACCTAATGCTCGCGCAGTCAGCGTAGCTATTGTGGTGGAGCGTAAAGAGGCAGGCAAAGAATATCCGGTTCAACGTCCAGTTTACTATATCAGCGAGGTGCTTATTGAGTCCAAGCAAAGGTGCACGCATTGGCAGAAGCTGGTATATGGAGTTTTTATGGCAAGCCGGAAGCTCAAGCAATACTTCCAAGGTCATCCCATCACAGTCGTCAGCTCTGCTCCTTTGGGAGATATAATCCAAAATAGGGAGGCAACCGGCCGAATTGCCAAGTGGGCTATAGAGCTTGGGCCTCACGGGTTGAAATACGTACCCCGGACGACGGTCAAATCTCAAGAACTTGTGGATTTCATCAATGATTGGACGGAACTGCAAGCACCTGAAGAAAAGCCGGATCACACCTATTGGACTATTCATTTTGACGGGTCCAGGCAATTGGAGGGCTCGGGGGCTGGAGTCGTATTAACTTCCCCACGAGGTGATAAGTTCTGTTGCGTTCTCCATTTAATGTTCCCTTGTACTAACAATGCAGCTGAGTACGAGGCTTTACTCCATGGTCTTTGGATGGTTAAGGAGATGAATCTTAGACGAGTTAAATGTTTCGGTGACTCGGACCTGGTGGCTCAACAAGTATCTGACACTTGGGATTCCAAAGATCCGCTCATGGTAGCATATCGTCGTGAGGTGGATATTGTGGTAGGCCACTTCAAAGGTTATCAGGTGGATCACGTGGACCAGCGGAAGAATGAAGCGGCGGATGCCTTAAGCCGGTTGGGTTCTCAATGTAAACCGGTTCCGCCTAATGTCTTCTTGGACGTTCTGCATAATCCGTCCGTCAAGCTCCCTGGTGAAGAGGATTTGGCTATTCCTGATCCGGAGGCTCAATTGGTGGCAGCTCTTCATGTCATCCCGGACTGGACGATTCCTTATCTCGCGTACTTAAACTGGGGCGAGTTACCAGAGGATGAGGTCCTGGCCAGGCAGATAATCCGGCGATCCAAGTCCATGACTATTGTCAACGGCGAGTTGCATCATTGCAGTGTGACATGGGTGTTTCAACGCTGTGTGTCTCCTGAGAAGGGCTATGAAATTTTACAAGAAATCCATGAAGGAGATTGTGGTCACCACGCCAGTTCAAAATCTTTGGTGGCTAAAGCGTTTCGCCATGGCTTTTATTGGTTGACCGCTCATGCTGATGCGGAGGACCTGGTCAGACGATGCGATGGGCTGTCAGAAGTTCTCATGACGTGCCCATGTGCCGGCTCAAGAATTGAGGATGATTCCAATTACTTGGCCGTTTGCAACTTGGGGGTTGGATATGGTTGGGCCTTTCAAAAGGTCCAAAGACAAGAAAACCCATCTCTTGGTGGCAGTTGACAAGTTCACAAAGTGGGTGGAGGCAGAGCCCGTTAGCAAGTGTGACGCAGCCACGATGGTTCAATTCATCAAAAAGGTGATTTTCCGGTTTGGCTTTCCACACAGCATCATCACTGATAATGGTACCAACCTGTCCAAGGGTGCTATGAAGGAGTTCTGTCAACATGAGCACATCCGGCTTGACATCTCATCAGTGGCTCACCCACAGTCCAATGGCCAAGCAGAGAGGGCTAATCAAGAGATCTTGCGAGGCATCAAACCCCGGCTCATGGTTCCTTTGCAGCGGACGCCGGGTTGTTGGGTTGAGGAGTTACCATCTGTATTATGGAGCATCAACACCACACCCAATAGATCAACAGGATACACACCGTTCTTCATGGTTTATGGAGCGGAGGCGGTTCTCCCTAGTGACATCTGTCACGATTCACCTCGTGTGGCGGCATATGTTGAAGCGGACAACGAGACACCACGAAAAAATGCTCTGGACCTGTTGGATGAGGAGCGTGACATAGCGTCTGCCCGTTCGGCGATTTATCAGCAGGATCTCCGTCGCTATCACAGTCGCCGAGTTAGAACCAGAACCTTTCAGGAAGGAGATTTGGTACTTCGGCTCATTCAAGATCAGACGGATATGCACAAGTTATCCCCATGTTGGGAAGGACCTTTTGTGGTCAGCAAGAATTTGCACAATGGGTCATACTACCTGATCGATATTCGAGAGCACAAAGACTCACGTACGTCAGAGCAGGAGACCAACAGGCCGTGGAACACAGCTCATCTTCGACCTTACTATACTTAAGCCATAGGCTCTGCTTATGTACATATCATGACAATGTATATATTATGAATAAAGCAATAAACCGGAGCCTCGGCTAAAGCGGGGTCTCTACATCATGTGTGGTTACACGGAGTTTCTGTCTTAAAGCGGCCTCCGGTTTACCCCTTGAGTTAGCTTTTCAAAAGCTTATATCAAATCACTTGGGGGCTTTGGTCGTGTCCGAACCATAGCAATACCTTTTGATAGGCGTAAAGCCGCAACATCACTTGGGGACTTGTGGTCACGTCTGAACCATAGTCACGCTTCTTGATCGGCCTTGTGCCACAACATCACTTGGGGGCTTTGGTCGAACCCGAACCATCGCTACACCTCTTGATCGGCGTCATGCCAATGCATCATTTGGAGACCGGGCTGACTTGAACCATAGCTACGCCTGTTGGGGGCTTGGTCGTGTCCGACCTTGGTAATGCCACTTGATCGGCTCAAAAACCTCAGTTGCAAACGATTTTATCTTTGCTTTTTATGAAATTCTGTTCTTTTTGCTAAAGACCTTTTTTCTTTTGTTGCGTTTTTAAAACCGACATTGTTAAACCGGTTCAAAAGTCAATTACAAATTGGCAGGACACGGTCAAATATTAATTCGGAGACTAACTGCCCGATTTGATTTTTTATTACCATCCTATTATGGAGTAAAACCGGCGTTTCTTATAACCTGGAGCGGTTTACATTGTAAACCGGTCTTATGAACACAGGAGCTGTCTTATCCTCTGTCAGTGTACAAAAAGAGGGGTACACTTTTTGTACCCCTATAACTGTGCACGGGCAGTCTGAGCCACGGGCACCACCACACTGAGCAAGGCAAAGGAGGTGAGCCGAGGTAAGGCCGAAGCTCGAGAGAAGCAGAACGACGCCAAGACCAAGACCACAAGGAGCAAAGGGGACGAAGCGGACCCCCCCGGCAAGATCCTTGCCGGGAGGCGGTTTCAGCAAACCTGGCAAGACCCTTGCCGGGGCAGCTCGCCCCACACCTACGGAGCGGGTCACCCTTGAGTCCACTGCCCCCATGGGGCAAGGATTCGGGAGGCATCCCCGTGGTGGCATGCAGATCTTTATGAAGACATTCAAGATCAGATACACACTTTAGAAGATGATGATCCTTGGCGGGATCGCAGCCAAGGAGGACCACAAGGCCCCCGGCAAGGCGGACCACAAGGCCCCCGGCAAGAGCCTTGCCGGGGATGACAGCAGGCGCCACGGCAAGACCCTTGCCGGGGCCCCGACAAGGCCCTTGCCATGAACACCCGTAGGGCCACCATCAGGCCCACGCCAATCAGACCTCCACCACCGTTCGCGTGCAGCTGCCGACCCAACCAGTTGGGCAGGTACCTGCGTGGCGGCATGCAGATCTTCGTGGAGACCCACCGCTGCGCCACCTCAGCTGCCTTCTTGCCTACATGGCACCGCGGGCACCGCTGGCCAGGGCGCGTGTCGACGCGAGAGGGAGCGGCGACGGACGAGACAGGGCTCTCCCCCGTCCCCGATAAAGCAAGGACACCTGAGCAAGACGCATTAAATGTGCCTTGTCATGTAATGCGAGGGATAACCTCGCATCACTGTACCCTTTCCACCTCCTGTGTGCAACTGTGGTAACCCCTTTCCCTATAAAAGGAGGCCCAAGGTGACCAGGAGGAGGATTCGGCTTTTTGGAGCTCTTCACGCCCCATAGCTAGCTCAAGAACACAGATATACAATCCAACAAAGCAAGAGTAGGGTTTTACGCATTCTTGCGGCCCGAACCTGGGTAAAGGAACCGTGTGCTATCTGTTTGATCCGCTCTTCTCACGACCCCGCGCCCCGCAACCGTAGTAGGGATTCCTGTGATCCCATAGGTGTCGTTCCCACCGACATCTTTGGCGCACCAGGTAGGGGAGCGCAGTTGTGAGAATCAGCTTTAGCAGTTAGTTCGACGCTTCTTCATCGTCATGGCGCCCAAGAAGAAGACGACGGTGGTGGTTGGCCCGTCGGAAGCCGGACATCACGTCCCGACGCGGGCGAGCAGCGGACTGGTCGCAGAAAGGACCCGGGGCGCCGTTCGCAAACACCAACACCGTCCCAGCAGCCGGAGTTTGGGAGGCGGCGATGTTCGTGTGCCTGGTAACGGGCCGCACGCCGCCCAAATCCAAAGACGGAGCCAGGCCCTCCGCGGGTGGCGTAGGGCCTCCCAAGATCGGTGCCACCCCGCCCAAAGGCGACGCGAGGGCTTCCAAGACTCCCACGCTGGCGCCGATGGAGCGCTCCTCTCAAGCGGCGCGCGACGAACGGCGTAATCACGCCGAAGACCCCAGGCGTCGCTGCGGGAAGAGCCCCGAGCGCCACTCCCGGGATGTAGAAGACCTGCCCGCTCGCCAAGGCGCTGGTGAAGATGGCATGCGACCGCGGGGTCATGATAGGGCTCCTTCTGACATGGTCAGAAGTCGAAGCGCGTCGCGATCCATGCAGGTTTCGCTGCCACCAACGCCAGCAGAAGCCCTGGCGCGTGCGCAGTTGCTCCTCGATTTTCCTCCCACCACGGGGAAACTTGACGATTCAGAGCCGAGTCCTGGCGGTGTTCATTGTAGAATGGACCGCAACGCCTGACGAAACAACCCAAGAGACTGCTCTCCCCGGCAAGGAGGCAAGTTGTGATTGGATCATGTACTTTGATGGATCTTTCTCCTTACAAGGCGCCAGGGCTGGCGTACTGCTTGTCGCGCCCACCGGAGAGCACCTCAAGTACGTGATCCAGATGCACTTCCCCAGGGAGGTGTCAACAAACAATACGACAGAGTACGAAGGGCTGCTTGCCGGTCTTAGGATCACGGCGGACCTCGGAATCAAGAAACTCATCGTCAGGGGTGACTCGCAGCTTGTCGTCAAGCAAGTCAACAAGGATTACCAGAGCCCGTTGATGAAGGCCTACGTCGATGAAGTGAGAAAGCTGGAAGAGCATTTCGACGGTATACAGGCTGAACACGTTCCCCGAGCGGAGAACGATATCGCCGGTTACCTGTCAAAACGCGCTGCCCTCAAGCTACCTGTGGAACCAGTTACCTTTGTGCTTCAGCTAACTCAGCCATCCGTTGATCCATCAACAGAGCAGAACAAGAGGAGGAAATCAGGGCCCGGCAAGTACTTTCCCGCCGAGCTCCCTGGAGCCGCCGGCAAGGATGTTGCCAGGGACACTGAGCCCTCCACGGGACGGCTAGCTCCGGAGGAGCGTCAAGCTCTTGCCGTCGAGACAGCCGCTCCTATAGCGGAGGAAATGCCTTTACTCCTCGCCGTCGAGCCCCAGGCTCCAGCGTGGGCACAACATACCGTCCGATTCCTCCAAACAGGGGAACTTCCCGAGGAGCAGGAAGAAGCGGAAAAAGTAGCCTGTCGCTCTACCATGTACCAGTTCGTTGATGACGTCCTGTACAGAAAGAGGCCGAACGGTGTGAAATTGAAGTGTATCCCTCGAGAGGAAGGGCTAGAGCTGTTGGCGGAGATACACGGAGGCATATGTGGATCCCACATCGGGTCAAGGGCCCTTGCCGGCAAGGCATTCTGGCAAGGCTTCTTCTGGCCCACCGCCCTCCAGGATGCGACGACACTAGTCACCAGGTGTGAAGCGTGTTAGTTCCATTCAAAGAAGCTTCATCAGCCAGCTCAAGCCCTTCAAACCATTCCTCTCTCCTGGCCCTTCTCGGTCTAGGGGCTCGACATACTGGGCCCTTTCCCCCGCACCGTCGGGGGCTTTGAGTACTTGTACGTTGCAATCGACAAGTTCACAAAGTGGCCGGAGGTGGAGGCAGTGAGGAAGGTCACAACTCAGTCAGCCGTCAAGTTCTTCAAGGGACTAGTTTTCCGTTTTGGCGTACCCAACAGGGTTATCACCGAACGGCACACAGTTCACAAGCCGCACCTTCATGCAATATACCCAAGACCTCGGCAGCAAAGTCTGTTTCGCTTCCGTTGCTCACCCATGAAGCAATGGTCAAGCTGAGAGGGCAAATGCTGAAGTACTGCGAGGATTAAGGACCAAGACCTTTGACAGGCTGCACAAGAGTGGAAGGCGTTGGATTGATGAGTTGCCGGCGGTTCTTTGGTCGACCAGGACGACGCAAATCGAGCCACCGGCCAGACACCCTTTGCCCTGGTATACGGTGCAGAAGCAGTTCTCCCCACTGAACTCATATACGGGTCACCTCGAGTGCTCGCTTATGATGAGCTTGAGCAAGAGCAACTGCGGCAAGATGACACAATGCTCCTTGAGGAAGATCGTCTTCGGGCGGCTGTGAGAGCAGCATGCTACCAGCAAGCCTTGCGCCGCTACCATAGCCGCAAGGTCCATGCCCGAAGCCTTGAGTAAGGCGACCTTGTCCTTCGGCACGTTCAATCGACCAAGAATTCCAACAAGTTGACGCCAAAGTGGGAAGGCCCTTATCGGGTAATACGAGTCACCAGGCCCGGTGCAGTCTGCCTTGAGACCGAAGATGCCATTCCGGTGAGTAACTCCTGGAACATTGAGCATCTTCGCAAGTTCTACCCGTGAGGCGCGGCTTGCCGGGCCCCCCGGCAAGCCACCTTTTGTACAAGCATTGCCGATGATGCACGTAACCCTTTGTACAAAGCCAGGCGCAGACCCTGAGCATAAATAAATGAAGCGCTGGCGCCCTATGTTATAGCATGCATGCTAGGTCGAGTCTCGTCCTTGGTTAGGGTTGATAGAGCTTAGTGGCAACTAACCCCTAGCTTAGAGGTCGAGTGTGCGTCTCTTTGCCGTTCTTTTGTCTTCCTTGGTTCGCAGGACTCACAGATATCCTTGTCGGATCACTTGAGGATGAAAAGGAAAAGAGGGACAGACCAGCATCTAGACCCCGGCAAGCCAGTACTACCGGGGGCTGCAAGAGCAAAGATTTACCCACGGCAAACCAGAGTTGCCGGGGGCTACAGCTTCAGATAAGTTCTTCATCCCTTATCATGCATTCCCTTATGGACTGAGGTATGTGAAACCTCGTTTCTCCCTAAAGCTACCGTGCTCCCCTAAACTCTAGGCCCTAGGGCTCGTTCCTGGGGCCAGGTTTGGTCGTAGTCGCGGCAGCGAAAGGATGAAACAAGGAGCCTGAACCCACCTCATCCCTGCCTCCGCCAAAAGCGTGAGAAAGGTCGAGCAATGTGGGAAGACGGCAAGGCCTGCTGCCGGGCAAGGAAATGTTTATCTTAGAGATATCAAGGATTTACTCCTTGACGTGGGTTCTACCCGCAAACAAATGACCCGGCAAGCATCCCTTTTTCATTAAAAACATTCCACTCAGGTACAGTCCATAGGGAATGAAAAACATGAATGATGGGATTACAAGTTTTAAATTTAGCTAAGGCCTGAAGGCTTACAAACTAAAAAGAGATAAGGTGCCCGTAATCCCTTCCTTGTCCCTCTCCCCAGGAGGCAGGTCAAGGAGGCGAAAAGGGCAAAAGGGGTGCCTAGACGAGCTACGGGTGGCAGAAGACACCAAGAGAACATCTCGGTGGCCGTTCGAAGGCTGGATGGTGATGGCGGCGCCGGAAGCAGAGCTCGAAGACGAGGTGGAAGGACGTCAGCATGCGTCGAAGGTGTCGGTGCCCGCGTACTCTGAGTTGACGGCCTTGCCGCCCGCCCTCTTCCTCTTCCGCAGCCTCCCAACGCCAGCCGCCCAAGGAGACGACCCCGAGAAGTTCAGGGAGCCGGCGACACGGATGATGGGGTCGCCAGTGCCGCACGGAGCGGCGCCCGACACCTAGTCGGACCCGTCATCCTACCGCCTGCTACCCTCGTCGCCGCTGTCGCTGTCCTCCTCGTCACTCTTGCCCGAGGAGGAATCTTCATCGTCGGAGGAGCTCTCCACGCAACACTTCAGGCGAGTTCCAAAATCGCCGAAGACCTTGACGGAGAGAAGGCCGCCCTCCATCAGCTTAAAATGGAGAGTGAACCCCTCCGCCAGGCGGTGGATATGAGAAAATGTCTTCCATCCCCGACGAAGATACATTACATGAGGGGCTGGGAAGTCGACGCGAACCCGCGTGCTGCTGATCCCACAGCCCCTCATGTGCAGCCGCAACGACTCCGGCGGGTCCAGCTCCATCTCCCGCGCGAATGGAGTCAGGAGACGAAGGCGACGGCGAGGCGGCTATCGTAGCCTGACGAAGAACTCGCAAGGGTCATCCCCAACATGGCCCTCCGTGGGAGGAGGAACTGCTGGCGGGGGCGAGGCTGGCGCGCCGCCCCGTCCTCCTCTTCCCCGAGCGCCTCGGCCTCGCCCACGGCCTCGCCCCCTCCCCCTTCCCCTTGCGGCTGGCTCTGCCACCGCAGGTGCAGGAGAAGGAGGGACGCGTTGTCGAGCGGTGACCCTCGCCGCCACCGTTGAAGGACCGGGGTTCCCTCTCTCCATGGCGGATGGAAGGGGGAGCAGAAGCTGAAGGAAGAGAGGGAACGGCGGCTCTGAGATTGGAAAAGGCACGAGGGAAGAGGAGAAAGTGAGCGGCGCGCCCACGGTTATTGCTTCTTATGGGGGGACACGCGGGCCGCCTCCTTTCACATTAACTGTGATGTGACGCATGCCCGTGGGAAGCAACCCCACGCATGCCGCCCACGTCACACACGCCTCCCCACGCCGTGCCACGCGCGGGAAGCGCAGCGTGCGAAGAGACTTACCGCGGTAAAAACCGCCCCGCCTGCCCGCGCACCGTTTTTGGGCCTAGCCCAACGACGCGATTGCACTTACGTGTGGCCCAGGCCCGGGGGCTCCTGTCGGTGTACAAAAAGAGGGGTACACTTTTTGTACCCCTATAACTGTGCACGGGCAGTCTGAGCCACGAGCACCACCACACTGAGCAAGGCAAGGGAGGTGAGCCGAGGTAAGGCCGAAGCTCGAGAGAAGCAGAATGACGCCAAGACCAAGACCACAAGGAGCAAAGGGGACGAAGTGGACCCCCCCGGCAAGATCCTTGCCGGGAGGCGGTTTCAGCAAACCCAGCAAGACCCTTGCCGGGGCAACTCGCCCCACACATATGGAGCGGGTCACCCTTGAGTCCGCTGCCCCCATGGGGCAAGGATTCGGGAGGTATCCCCGTGGTGGCGTGCACTTTAGAAGATGATGATCCTTGGCGGGATCCCAGCCAAGGAGGACCACAAGGCCCCCGGCAAGAGCCTTGCCGGGGATGACAGCAGGCGCCATGGCAAGACCCTTGCCATGAACACCCGTAGGGCCACCATCAGGCCCACGTCAATCAGACCTCCACCACCGTTCGCATGCAGCTGCCGACCCAACTAGCTGGGCAGGCACCTGCGTGGGGGCATGCAGATCTTCGTGGAGACCCACCGCTGCGCCACCTCAGCTGCCTGCCTGCCTACATGGCGCCGCGGGCACTGCTGGCCAGGGCGCGTGTCGACGCGAGAGGGAGCGGCGACGGACGAGACAGGGCTCTCCCCCGTCCCCGATAAAGCAAGGACACCTGAGCAAGACGCATTAAATGCGCCTTGTCATGTAATGCGAGGGATAACCTCGCATCACTGTACCCTTTCCACCTCCTGTGTGCCACTGTGGCAACCCCTTTCCCTATAAAAGGAGGCCCAAGGTGACCAGGAGGAGGATTCGGCTTTTTGGAGCTCTTCACGTCCCATAGCTAGCTCAAGAACACAGATATACAATCCACCAAAGCAGGAGTAGGGTTTTACGCATCCTCCCGGCCCAAACCTGGGTAAAGGAACCGTGTGCTATCTGTTTGATTCGCTCTTCTCACGACCCTGCGCCCCGCAACCATAGTAGGGATTCCTGTGATCCCATAGGTGTCGTTCCCACCGACATCCTCCAACAGTGTGGGTTTATTAAACTCCGCTTCAAGATTGGCCAAGCCAAATTCATGCCCAACGATGACAGGTATTATGTATCTCAATATTTAATCATATGCTCAAATCTAAAGCTATCCTCTTTGGTTTTACATATATAGATATCATGACTCGCTTGGCGATAAGTCGCCAAGGCATTTTTTAGTTTCTCAACTGCCGAAAACAGTTTAGAGCTCAATAATTCAAAAGAAGCATCAGTTGCAGTAAATATGCACGAAGGCATATCAAGACCAAGTGTATCAGCTAGCCTATTACAAGGCAACATAGTGCCCAAATAAGATCATTGTTTTCTGCATAACACAACGTGCAGTGGTTTAAACCGGCTTCCGGTTCATGCTTGGTCGTCAGCTGGAACTGATGGTTGTGGGGCATCTCGCGCCGGTTCAGCTTCTTCTTCCCTACCCAGTGGCTGGAAATCAACAGTTGCCCAGTCGATTCCAGTTAATGCTTGAAACACAGCTTCTTCACTAATCAGCAATGACGGTTCAATATCAGGGGCATAAGTATGCTTACGGATTGGCGGGACAAGATTCTCCGCTTCAGGGACTGGTGCCGCAACCCGTTTGTTCTGACCATTGTACTGGGCTTGATAGTGGGACATATCCGCTTCTTCCGCCAGCTGATAAGCCAAAGGACGCACTTCCCGGTTATAGTTCGAAGATCATCTTCATTGAATTCTGTGCCATCTTCTTTCAAACTAGGATAGCCTTGGGCCGCTTCAACAGGATCAAAGTCAGGCACCCATGCCTTGGCCCGGATTAAGGCATTTATAGCACCGGTTCTAGCGGCTGACCTCTTCAGCTCTTCAACCCGGGCAGGAAGCATGGATAGCCTTTCACGTGTGTCTTTGATCAAAGTGGGCGGCGGATTGTTATGAGATGCGGTATAAATGATCCATTGGGCACCCGTGTATAGTTGCTCTATCAAGGTATAAGAAACCTTCAGCTTCTTCCTCACATCTGATCCCAAGTGGCCAATGCGAGTTCCGACGTCATCATAAGGGTTATTAAACCGGCAGATACATATCAAGGACTGCTCGAATCATAAGAACAAGGATGCTTACCAAAGATAGCAGCAGTCATGGCATGAACCTGTCGCTTCACACTGGTTAGCTCGTCAACCACCGGTTTGAGAGCGGCCTCGACTTTCTCTGCCCTTTGAGTTAAAGCGGCTTTCTCAGTGGCCCAATCTGCCCGCTCTTTGTTGAAACCCTCTTTAAGCTTCTCCATTGCGCTTAATGCGCTGGTTAGTTCCTCTTTCGCCTTGGAGGTTTCGGCTTGTTGGGACTTCAGGTTCTCTTGCAGGTCGGCGATTTGGCTTTCCTTTTTGCTCAGATCAGCTTGCATACAAACGGTTATCTGATGGAAATAACAATACAGATTTAAGTACTAACCACATAACAAGTTATGCCCTTGGTACTTGGGGCTAATGCATATTTTCTCTTCATCATACAAATTTTATCAAGTCCCAAGCTCAATACAAGTATTCAACTTGGCACTTGGGGGCTAATGGCTATTTGCTCAATGGTTATTGATACTGGAATTCTTATTATATAAAAAGTCCCGGTTTAACTGCATACAGTTGAACCGGCCCTTGGGGGCTACATCAGCAAAGTACAGATGAGTCAAAGTTGCATTGGAAAGTCCCGGTTTAAGTTGATATCTTAAACCGTCAGTTGGGGGCTACTGGAGTTGACATATTATAACATACTAGCAGAGAAGGGTATAAGAAGTTACCTCATACTTGTCCTTCATCATATTGACCAGAACGGCTTCATAATCACGGTTGATGTACAGCCGGTTCAGATAGCCGGAATGGAGTTCTTGGGCATTCAGAGCGGCATAGGTCGCCAAATCAGCATTCCACTTGCCTTTACCAATTGCAGCAAATTCTTCCTTGGCAGTGTGCCTGGATAAAGCGACATGATTGCTGGGCTCGGTATGACCAATGCCAGTGATCAGGACTTCATCATCTTTTTCTTCGCCAGTTTGAACCGGGGTTGACGGTTTGTCATCATTTTTCGATGGACTAGCCGTTTTATCAGCCTGGATAGGGCTTGTTTGTTGAGCAGTAGGTCCAGTGGTATCAACATTCGCCTCTTCAGCGATAAAGTCACAGTCTTGCGGCGGTGGGTCATTTAGCACATCATCACGGTCAGCTTCCTCAGGATTTGGTACTTTGTCCGGTTCAGCAGCGGCATTCTCCTCTACCGTGTTATTCAGGCGAGCCTTTTTGCTTGGCCTAGGTTTGGCTCTGAGAAAGAAAATTCACAAGAGTCAGTACAATTTTTGTTAAAAATAATATATCAAAGGTACAAGATGGAACATTACTTACCCAAGCACCGTTTTAAGCGGGGGAAGCTTGGTGGCTGATGACTCGCCGGAGGAAGAATGAGAAGTGCCCTGATAATTGGAATCAGACGGATTAAGAGGTTGACAAAAACAACCCTCTTTAGGGCGTGCTGTTCGGTAAACCGGCGGAGGAAACAACCTGGCCGCTGTGCCGAGTTGTGCGGCGAGCTTTGTGCTGTTGGGTCTTCACAAGAAAGTTTGGATCCAAATAAGCAAGAGGATGAGAAAATTTAACTTTCCGGTTTGCCCAACGGATTTTTAGAGAAGGCAAAGGGTCGGAATCGGAAGAAAGAATGATTACCTCTACAGCGTCAACATGACTGACTTTAGCGTCGTCCTGGCAATGATCACCATCAATAAGGCATATGAAAAATAAACCAAGTGAGTCAAGATCTACCTCAAGATCCGGGTTACCCACATCATCATCAGCTGGTGGATCGGAGGATGCAGTGGTTCTTTTCCTATTAGCAGGCTTCTTTACAACTCTGGTTTTTGGCCGGGTTGGCTTCTCCGGTTTATCTTGCGGAGGTTTCTTGCTCCAGAACGGATTATTGCCCTATTTAAGACATAATGATAGCACTTTCAGAGTGTATTGGAACAAAAGTAGTTTCAAGAAAGTATAAGGGATGAATCTTACAGCGGGCGGTTTATTAATTGCACAGAAAGGAGGCAGGCCGGTTTGAGCACAGACGGTTTCCGGTTCATTCAATATCTTTTTCATAGCTTCAATAACTTCATCATCTGTAAGCTGGATATCGATATGATGTTGAACATCCTTCACGTCTCCGGTATATTCGCACATCAGACTGGAGCGCTGGCTTAAGGGCAATATGCTCCAAGATATCCAGCAGCGAGCAAAGTCAACTCCTGTTAATCCGTTTGCCATGAAATCCCTTAGCTTGGATAGTTTAGGAGCATATTTGCTTCTCTCCTGGGCAGTCAGCCTCTGTGGAAGGGGGTGTGTGTTGCTCAAATTCTCTGGACGGTAACCCGACAGGGGATTTTCTTCGGAAGGAGAGGTATCTTTGCAGTAAAACCATGTTTGGTTCCATTCTTTGGGGTGGCTATGAAGTTTAGCGTGAGGGAAGGTGGCTTCTTTCCTCTTCTGAATTGCCATACCGCCCAGCTCCGTATTAGGTCCATTGGTGAATTCAGTTCGGCGGTTCAGGTGAAAGAAATCCTAGAATAACTCTACCGTGGGTTCCTCTTGAAGGTACACCTCACAGAAAACTTGAAAGTGACGAATGTTGGTTACAGAGTTGGGGCCAATATCTTGTGGATGCAGTTGGAAGCTGGCTAAGACATCCCGAAAAAACTTTGAACCGGGAGGGTTGAAGCCCCGGGCTAAATGATCAGCAAAAATCACAACTTCTCCATCTTTAGGTTTGGGAGGACATTCCGGGCCAGGGACCCTCCAGTGGATGGCGTCTTGCTTACTTAAAGCGCCAGTGCTGACCAAGTTGTTCAATTGGTTTTTGGTCATTCGAGAGGGGACCCAATTGCACTCATACACTTGTTTGGCCATGGTGATATCTACAAATACAATAAGTACCGGTTCAAAATATGTCGGAAAGGTATACACTGATGCATATTTTGCTAAATCGGAGGCAGTTATTTATAAACCAGAATTTTACAAAGCGACAGTGATCTGCTAAAAGGATTCTGGCGGTTCAATAAGGGGACTAATGGTATATACCGGTTTGTTGATTTTTCTACAAAGTTAAACCTCCTGGTCTAAACATTGAGGAGTCAAGATTGTAGAAGAGTAAGTACACAAACAGATTTCACAAAGGTATGTTACAGTTTTGGATCTGGAGCGTGTTTAGAAAAAAGATAAATATTCAAAGTTTAAAAGGTGCAGTACTGAATCAATGGGAAAAGGTACAAGTAAGATCTATGATCTGGAGATGTATAAGTGAAGGCGGAGGTTAAGAACTACCACTACACAGAGCGAAGATTTGCAGATTCATCTAAGATCTATCGTATGAGTAAGAAGCAAACGATGAACACTGAAGAACTCGGAAACCCTAGAATGGATCTATGGTGGAAAGAATAGAAGACTTACCGGAGCTGAGGACGAAGAGGAAGGTCGCCGCGATGCTCTAGTACACTCAGGGTGATGCAGCGGCCCGAGTCGGAGCAGAAGTCGATGGCGGTGGCGGAGCTCCGAGGCTGAGCGGCGCAAGGACGATGAAGCAGAAGGGTACGAAAGGGAAAAGAAATGACCCTTTGGTCCTATTTATAAAGCAAGGGACATGTGTCAGGCGCAAAAATCAAGGGGCCGCAAGTTTGGAAACGGAGCTATCACCTCGATTATCGCATATCTATTTAATAAAGGGATATCAGGTATAGCTTCTTTATAACAGGTGATGTCACGCCGGTTTATAACAATCAGAGAAGATGATGTCACGATGGTTCACCCAACTACAAAAAGATATTGAAGATGAAGTTTTGCTAAGGATTGACATGAACCTATTCAAATCAATCTGGGGCCTAATGTTGGGGATATTACTACTGGGTGTAAACCGGCCAAGGCGGGCCGGGTTAACTTCATCAGTAGTTGAGTATGTCAAAGCCCATGAAGACAGATAAGGGCTCAAGGCCCATAGTCGGTTTAAGGCATGTAACCGTAAACCGGTGTTGGTATGTAACTTGTATTATAAGTTAGGAATAGTGGAGACCGAACCGGACACATCTATGAGCTGGTATCGGGACTCTGTAAACCGACGGGCGTCACCCATGTATATAAGGGGACGACCCGGCGGCAGTTCAAGGATAAGAGACAACAACTCAAGACTTAGGCGAAGCTTGTTTGCTCCCTAGTCCTCGAAACCCCATCAATTCCATCACAACTAGACGTAGGCTTTCACCTTCATCGAAGGGGCCGAACTAGTATAAAACCTCTCGCGTCCCTGTGTCCACTTTAACCCCTTCAAGCTAACCCGTAGCGATGGCTCCATGACTAAGTCCTTTTACAAGGACATCTGCCGTGACAAAACCACGACAGTACTCTTGTGGTTTCTTTTGTTTGCTCTAGCTAGTAGGTGCATCTGTGTTATCTAACCTGGTTTACGTAGGTTCATCCTATCCTAGCCAACTCAAGACCACAAGGTAAGTATATGCATCATAGTCATGTGTATGAGAAATTCTTGCTGATGTACATACTGTTTGCAAGAAGGACTCATGAGCATGAAGGTACACTTTCCATATTCACATCTTTTGCTCTGATGCATATAGCCAAGATACATGTAACACATTGCCTACTCTGTCATGGTTATGCTCTCACATGCTTCTATATTCCATATTCACATGATTGCATACATGTAGGGGGAGCCTATGCATGTTACATGTCTTTCCAAAGCTTTACTTGCTATTCTCTATATCTTTATATAAAGCTTTGATGTATGTTGCCATCAATTACCAAAAAAGGGGAGATTGAAAGCACAAGTGCTCCCTGGGTGATTTTGGTAATTATTGTCAACATATCTCTTGTAGGACTAATACTTTTACCTAGTATGTTTCAGACAAGTTCAACAACTTAAGTGGCATGGGCTAAAGGATGTGGAACCCCTTCAAGATGCTAAGGACAAAGGATTGGCTCAAGCTTCAAGATCAAGACTCTACATTTTCTATTTTAGTGATCCAAGATCACATTGAGTCTATAGGAAAAGCCAATACTATCAAGGAGGGATGAGGTGTTGCTTAATGGCTTGCTTGCTCAAAGTGCTTAGTGATATGCTCCAAAACCCTCAACTACCTTCCCACATCCACATATGACCTAAACCAAAAGTCAAACTCGGCCCCACCGATTCTTTCTATCCGGCGCCACCGAGTTCAGATAGCCACTGCCACAAACCCTAGGCAAATCGGTTTCACCGATGGGGATCTCGGTCTCACACGGGGTGGGATTGTAATCTCTCTGTGTATGTCCATTACCAAAATCAGTCTCACCGAGTTTGAGCAATCGGTACTACTGAGATTACAATGCAAACTTTATGGTTAGCTTATTACCAAAATCGGTCCCACCGAGTTTGTGTAATCGGTCTCACCGAGTTTGCCTGACCAACTCTTTGTTTGACTATTACCAAAATCGGTCCCACGGAGTTTGTGTAATTGGTCACACCGAGATTACGTTATGCCCTAACCCTAACCATATCGGTCCTACCGAGTTGCATCTCAGTCCCACCGAAAATCCTAACGGTCACTAGGTTTGCTAAATCGGTCCGACCGAGTTTCTCAATTCGGTCTCACCGAGATTGGTAAATTGTGTGTAACAGTTAGTTTTTGTGTGGAGGCTATATATACCCCTCCACCCACTCTTCATTCATGGAGAAAGCCATCAGAACATACCTACACTTCCAATACACATTTTCTGAGAGAGAACCACCTACTCATGCGTCGAGGCCAAGATATTCCATTCCCACCATATGTATCTTGATCTCTAGCCTTCCCCAAGTTGCTTTCCACTCAAATCTTCTTTCCACCAAATCCATATCCTATGAGAGAGAGTTGAGTGTTGGGGAGACTACCATTTGAAGCACAAGAGCAAGGAGTTCATCATCAACACACCATTTGTTACTTCTTGGAGAGTGGTGTCTCCTAGATTGGCTAGGTGTCACTTGGGAGCCTCCGACAATATTGTGGAGTTGAACCAAGGAGTTTGTAAGGGTAAGGAGATCGCCTGCTTCATGAAGATCTACTGCTAGTGAGGCAAGTCCTTCGTGGGTGATGGCCATGATGGGATAGACAAGGTTGCTTCTTCGTGGACCCTTCGTGGGTGGAGCCCTCCATGGACTCGCGCAACCGTTACCCTTCGTGGGTTGAAGTCTCCATCAGCGTGGATGTACGATAGCACCACCTATCAGAACCACGACAAAAACATTCGAGTCTCCAATTGCGTTTGAATTTTCCAAACCCTTCCCCTTACACTCTTGCAAGTTGCATGCTTTACTTTCCGCTGCTCATATACTCTTTGCATGCTTGCTTGATATGTATTGTGTTTGTTAAACTTGTGCCAAAACTCCACTTCAACTTAAAGAAATTAAAAACTGCAACTTTTGGTACTTGGTGTCTAATCACCCCCTCTAGACACCTCTTCTCGATCCTTTCACATGCATGTGGTGAGACAATTGCGAATTTGACTCGGGATGACTACGAGCAAGGGTGGAATTCTTTCAAGTTTCAGATAGGCATTCAAGAAAGGAGTGGTGATGTTGAGTTCAGGCAACTCTTATGTGTGACACCCAATATGTGAGTTGTTCACTTTCACGCAGGTCAGTGATCAGTGTGTGATGGTGTTGGATGGATACTCTGGAAGTTGGGAGCACAATCTAGAGTAACAAGGAACTTAATTTTGCTCGAGTATTGACTGTGGTCAAGAAAAGAAGGGATTACATGTTGCAGGTGGAGTCACATGGAGTCTTTGGAGTAGCAGCAGTACTCACGGGATAAGCGCAAGTCCAATGTACATGTAAATTTGACGCATTGACAAATTCAGGGTGGTGGAGAATATTTGCCAAGGTGGAGTTCGTTAGAGTTGTGTCGAATATTGTGTACAAGGTAGGTTACAGTTGGACTTATAGTTGTATTGTGTTTAAATAGGATATGGAGTCGTGTCCTAGTAGGACATTTGTATCCTAGGCCTCTCTTACATAGCGAGGGTAGACACACGATGTAACCTATGCCAACATAATAGCACTGGAATGCAGGGAAAGCCGGCGACATGTGACGGCGTCTAGGGAGACCGGGTGCGGTATTGTAGCAGTGTCATGGGGAGGAGCGCCCATAGTCAGGCCCCGGGGATGTAGCCATATCGGTGAACCTCGTTAACAAATCTCGGTGTCGTGCTTGTGTGATTGCTTGGTCCTTGGATAATCAAATGTATGCCTCGGATTTATTCTAACAGAGGGGCATGAAGATGATCGAACCCGAGACACCCTGTACAAGATGAAGTACAGTAAGGGCATCTCCAACGCTGACCCGCAAACCTCCCACATGCGTCTGGACCGCGAAAGCCGTCCAACGCGGTCCTGTATCACTTCGCAGCATAGTCCGGACGTATTTTCGCACCGTTCCCACGCCTGCTTCTGACCGCCCTAGTCCACCAAAAAACTCTCCTCCCTCCCCTATGTGTTTCCCGCCTGAAACGCTCAGAGCCGCTCCAGAGCGTCAGTGCCTGCATTAATGCCCGACTTGATTATGAGAAATGATGAAAATGAGGCATCTGGGTACAGTAATCCATTTACTGTATTGTCAGTTTGTCAGTCTACCATTTGGTGGGTTGATACTGGTGCAAATATTTAATGTCCGTGTGCTGATATTTCGTTGTTCTCTTCTTACCAGGTCACAGGAGACAGCTCCGTATTGATGGGGAATGGCGCGGGTGCTTCTGTTCATGGTGTTGGCACAGTCAACCATTAGAACTCATACATTCTAATCTATGTGAGATGAATGGTGTGTTGGCTGAAGGTGAAAAGAGATACTTCATGACGTTGATAGATGATTCCACTAGATATTGTTATGTATATCTCTTAAATACTAAGATGATACTCTATAGTACTTTAAAATATATAAGGCAGAAGTTGAGAATCAACTTGTAAAGATAACTAAACGAGTCGGGTGTGGAGAGTACTTCTCAAATGAGTTTGGTTATTTCTATTCGCCCCAGGCAAATGGGGTTGCCGAACAGAAAAAGTGTACTCTAACAGATTTGATCAACACCATGTTACATACATCGGGTTTATCCAAGGTGGAGGGGCTATATTGACATCATGTCATGTCCCGATAAAGTTTTGACAAAAGATATTGAGATCACTCCCTATGAGCAAACAACGAAGATAAGAATGACACTCTCTCTGACAATGAACATGACCATGTTGTATACCATTGGGATGTAAGTGGATGTTCAAAAAGAAGGTTAGGCCCGATGGTACGACTGAGAAGTACAAGGCTGGACTTGTGGCCAAGGGTTATACCCAGAAAGAAGAAGAAGATTTCTTTGATACTTATTCACATGTGGCTAGACTGACCACCATTCGAGTGTTACTCTCGTTGGCACCTCTCATTGACTTCTCATCCATCAGGTGGACATTAAGATGGCCTTCCTGAATGGAGAGCTTTATGAGGAAATCTACATGCAATAGCCAAATGGCTTTGTAATAGATGGCCAGGAAGGAATAGTGTGTAAGTTACTAAAATGTTTATATATGGCCTAAAACAGACACCTAAGCAATGACATAAGAAGTTTAATAAAACTTTGACATCCACTGGCTTTGTTGTCAATGAAGTCGACGATAGTATACCATGGTGGGGCCGAAGGAGTTATATGGTGCTTGTATGTTTATGACATACTGATTTTGAATCAAGATCAAAGTCATTGTGGAGGTTAAGTCTTTTTTACTCAGAACTTTGAGATGAAAGACCTTGGTGTGACTGCTGTTATCTTGAATATCAAGCTATTGAGAGATAACGAGGGTGCGATTACACTTCTACAATCCCATTATGTTGGGAATATTTTGAGTCGTTTTGGATATTCAGGCTGCAAAATTTCTCAAACACCATAGGATCCTAGTGCGCGGATTCGAAATTTTGGAGGCAGATCAAGTCATTGGTTCACTCATGTACCTAGCAAGTTTTACGAGGCCTAACATCACGTTTGCTGTGAGCAAACTGAGTCGGTTTGTTTCAAATCCGGGTACATTGGCATGTGTTGAAATAGTCATGCGCTATCTGAAAGGTTACTATGAACTATTGATACGTCTCCAACGTATCTACAGTTTTTGATTGTTTCATGCTATTATATTATCATTCTTGTATGCTTTATATGTCATTTTATATTATTTTTATGGACTAACTTATCAACTTAGTGCCCAGTGCCAATTCCTATTTTCTGCCTATTTCTTTGTTTCGCAGAAAAAACATACCAAACGAAGTCCAAACACGATAAAACTTTACGTACAATGATTTTTCTAGATGACGAGAGACCCTAGAAGCTTTGGGGAGAGACCAGAAGACCCATGAGGCCTCCACAAGCTCAAGGGGTGCGCCCTGTGGGAAGGGGGCGCCACCAACACTTGTGGGCCCCCGAGCACCTTCTTGACCTAATTCCTGGCCTATAAATTCTCATATATTCCAAAACCCTTAAAGCGAGACCCTGAAACAATTTTATCGCCACTGCATGCCTATGTTCTTCCACGATCCATCTGGAGGCCTTTTTTGGTACTCTACCGGAGGGGGAAACCATTGGGGAGGCAATCTTCATCGACCTTGTTGCCTCCATGATGATGTGTGAGTAGTTCCTTCAGGACCTATGGGTCCATAGTAGTAGCTAGATGGCTTTCTCGCTCTCTTTTGATCTTCAATACAATTATCTCCTCTGGGATCTATTCGATGTAATTCTCGCATTGTGTTTGTTGGGATCGAATGAATACTGGGTTTATGATCGGATTATTGATTGAAACTATCTGAGTATTTTGATATTTAATGTATGTGTGATTTTATAGCTATGTATGCTTTCTACTCTATGAGTCTTCTTTGGACAATTATATGAGTAGATCAAGGGAGTGGTGCATAGTAGTGGGTTCAGTCTTGCGTTGTCCTTACTCTGTGACAGGAGGATTGCAAGGTGATACATCTCCAACGTATCGACTTTTCCAAACACTTTTGCTATTGTTTTGGACTCTAATTTGAGTGATTTGAATGAAACTAACCCGGGCTAACCCTGTTTTCAGCAGAACTACCTTGATGTTGTTTTTGTGCAAAAATAGAAAGTATTCGGGATTGGACAAAATTTTACGTTGAATTGTTTTGGAATATATAAAAATACTGTCACAAAGAACGCTGTCTGAGCTTGTGGGCCCCTCATGGCTCTGTTTTCCCTGAACCCGAGTCTGTAAGTACCATCTTCCTGAGAAAAAAATTGGACAGAAAGTTTCATCGCGTTTTACGATACGAAGCTATCGCCACCTTTTGTTCTTCATCGGGAGGCATGATCTGGAGTTTGTTAGGGGCTTCGGAGAGGGAAATTCGTCGCTGTTGTCATCAACAACCCTTGTTCATCAACAACCTCATGATGCCCACCACCAGGAGTGAGTAATTTCCTCGTAGGCATACTGGAGGTAGATGGACATGGATGAGATTTGTCATGTAATTGAGTCAATATGTTAGGGCTTGATCCCTAGTATCCACCATGTTCTAAGATTGATGTTGCTATGAATTTGCTACGCTTAAAACTTTCATATATGAACTTATTATGTTTTCATGAATAAATTTGAGTTCTTTGTCCTATCTGCACCTGTTATTGTTCCGAATCATAGACCCCAAGGTGACAATAATTGGGGTACTCTCCGGGGATGACTGTAATTTGACGAGTTCATGTACTCACTATGTACTAATGCTTTGTTTAGACTCTCTATTAAAAGGAGCGCCTTAATTACCCTTAGTTTCCATCAGGACCCCACTACCATGGGTAGGCAGGACAAAAGATGTTATGTAAGTTCTTGTCGCAAGCATGTATGACTATACATGGAATACATGCCTACATATGATTGATGAATTCGGGCTATTGTGTATTGCTCTAGGTTGTGACTATTATATGATGAATCTCATCCAAATATCCATTGCTACTCCATGCCTATGCTTATTATAATATTGTCTTTGCTTGAATCACTACTGCTATTGTTGCTATTTTGATTGCTACAAAATTGCTACTATTACTAGTTCTGCTGTTACCACTTCTATCAAAACTATCATATTACTATGCTACTAATATTTTGCTGCAAGGAAATAAATTCTCAGGTGTGGTTGAATTGACCACTCAACTACTAAGGCTTATAAAAATTATTTGCCTCCCCTTGTGTCGAACCAATAGATTTGGGTGAAATAAAGACTGTTGTGATACCTTATACTTGTGGGTCATCAAGACTATTTTCCGACGATGTTGCCGGGGAGCATAGCTCTATTTATTAAGTTCACTCAAGAGTTCAATATCTGCTGCAATTTATATTCACTTTGAAGAATCTAAGAGACTCTAATACCAAGATCATGCCCTCTAAGACAAGGGAGGTAAGAAACTGCCAACTCGATCTACACTTGATTCACCTATTGTTTTAAGTCTACTTATGACACCACCACCTACTATTCAATCTAATATGTCACAAGTAATAGACACTACTTCTACTATTGATGATACTCATGATGATGCTTCTATTTTTTCTTAATAAATCTGTGCCACTTGGTGAATTACTTGATGCTCATATTGCCAAAGCTAAAGAATCTGAAATTGATGAAATTTATGAATCACCTACTACACCTAGTACTCCAGTTAGAGCTAAGATGTTTGATGTACCCGAAGGTTACAATTTTCCTGAGGAGTTAACTAGAGAACTTATGGCTTATGATACTCGTAATGGCATAGAAGGTTTTATAGCTATAATGAAATAAAAGGCTATGAACCAAATGATGAAATTTGACCCTAAAATTTGCAACTTCTCCCATTTTTGTTACTAATAAGGATTATGAATTCTCTTTTGATCATGAATTTATTACTTTGGTAGAATCCAATCCTTTTCATGGTTATGAATCTGAAACTGTTGTTGCATATCTTACTAAATTGAATGAAATTCCCATCGTATTTGCTCAAGAGGAAAAGATTCACTATTATTATATCCATAAGTTATTTCGTTTTTCAGTAATAAGTGATGCTAAAATATGGTGTAATGATCTTGCTCCTGGTTGTGTGCGTATCCCCCAGGATATGATTTATTACTTCATTGAAAAATATTTTCCTACTCATAAGAAACAAGCTTCCTTACAAGAAATATATAACTTTGTGCAACTTGAGGTAGAGCATCTCCCTCAAGCTTGGGGAGGCTTCTCCAACTATTAAATGCTTTGCCTGATCATCCTCTTAAGAAAAATTAAATACTTGATATCTTTTATAATGGACTAACCTATGCTTTTAGGGACTATCTAAATAGTGGTGCTGTTCGTCTTTTCAGGGAAAGAACTATTGAACAAGCTCAGGATTTATTGAATAACTTATTGAGAACTATCGATGATTGGACACTTCTCAAACCACCTCCGAAGCCAACTCTTAAGAAAAGAGGTATTCTATTCCCGAGTCCATAAGATATGCAAGAAGCCAAGAAATCTATGAAAGAGAAAGGTGTTAAAGCTGAAGATGTTAAAAACCTACCACCTACTGAAGAAATACCTGTATCGATGTCCCTACACAGGTAGTAGAGGTAAACTCTCTTTGTAGGTTTGATAAGGGTGATATTCCATATAATATATCTCTAAGTCAGTGCTTAGATGATTTTGATAATTTTATCGTTAAGCAAGAAAACTTCAATAGGAAAATAAGTGATCAATTGACATGTGATGCTATTATGATTGAACGCTTGAGTGACGTTCTATTTAGAATTTCTAACGATGTTAAAGGTCTATGTAAGCATCTTTCTATGGTTCATACTCAACTTGAACAAGTTTGTAAATCACAAAATGATTTTCTTAAGGATATGAATGATGCACTTAATGATCATGCTGTTAGAGTAATGCCTAAAAGTGGTAGAATGACTCAGGAACCTTTATATCCTGAGGGTCATCCTAAAAGAATTGAACAAGATTCTCAATGGGTTAATGATAGCGCACCTAGTTCACCTAAGAAGAAAAAGAAAAAGAGTAGGGATAAAACTTTGCATGCTTCTAGTGAACCTGTTATAGAAAAACCTATTGAAAATCCTAATAATATTTATATTTCTGATGTTGAGACACAACCTGGTGATGAGCATGTATCAAGTGATAATGATAAAGATGATCATGTTGATGCTCCACCTAATGATAATAATGAAACTAATAATGAAATAGAAATATAACTTGAAGTTGAGCTTGATGACCCACCTCCTATAATTAAAAGATATGATAAACGAGAATTTTTGCTAGGAAGCATGGTAGAGAAGAGAACCATGGGTTCAAAAGCCTATGCCTTTTCCAAGTAAAGCTTTAAAATTCAGGTATGCTTTCAATCGCTTGGTTGAATTGTACCTATATTCTTGCAAGTACCTTTGACTGATGCTATGTAAATACCTCGCTATGCTAAATATATGAAAGACATTGTCATCTAAAATTTCTACTATGGTTGCAAATTATTCTTTGAAAGGAAAAATACCTAAAAACGCTAGCAGGTCCAGGGATACCTACTATACCATGCTCTATCAATAGCAATTATATTAAAGCTACTTTGTGTGATTTAGGGGTTGGTGTTAGTGTTATGTGCTTCTCTCTTTGTAAAAGACTTGACTTGAGTAAGTTGAATCCTACTGATATTTATTTGCAAATGGCTGCCAAATCCATTGCTATACCTGTTGGTGTTTGTGAGGACGTTCTGGTTGTGGTTGCTCTATTACTATCTTAATGGATTTTGAATACTGCAGGGGTTGTTATTGATTGTAATAAAAGCAAGGTCACTTTTCATGTTAATGGCCATGAGCATATGGTTTATTTCCTGAGGAAGCCAAATAAAATAAACAGTCTCAATTCTGTTGAAAAAGTTATGACCATCACTATTGGGGACTTTGAATTTCCTCTTCTGGTTCCCAGAAAGAATATCAAACTCTTATAATTGGAACCATGCATATCCCAAGTTTGAGGTAACTTAGTGTTATACAAAAATTCTTCGTTTTTATGCCACTTAGAAATAGTTCATTAATAATACTTGATCAACCTTGTCAACGGATTCTTTTTGAGGAGCATATGGTCGATGAATTCCGTAAGCACAACTTTCTGTAACTTGAGTTTATTTTCTGTTATTTATTAGTTCTAAATAATTTTTAATGCAATAGAATACCTGTTTATTCTGTTTTTTGAGTTATCTATGCAATAAAAAATGTCCAAAAAATTGAAGTTCTTAGAATGTCCTGAAAAGTGAGTATTATTTTTTTGTGCAATATTTAAGATTTTTGGGCGCTGAAAACAACACAGGGGGGGGGTGTCGGTGTCAAAACCAGCGGATCTCGGGTAGGGGGTCCCGAACTATGCGTCTAAGGTTGATGGTAACATGAGATGGGGGACACAATGTTTACCCAGGTTCGGGCCCTCTCTACGGAGGTAATACCCTACTTCCTGCTTGATTGATCTTGATGAATATGAGTATTAGAAGAGTTGATCTATCACGAGATCGTAATGGCTAAAACCCTAGAAGTCTAGCCTGTCTGACTATGATTGTATCTCCCCTCTACGGACTAAGCTCTTCGGTTTATATAGATACCGGATGGGACTAGGGTTACACCAAGTCGGTTACAGAGAAAGGAATCTTCATATTTGGTCACCAAGCTTGCCTTCCACACCAAGGAAAGTCCCATCTGGACACGGGCAGAGTCTTCGATCTTTGTATCTTCATAGCCCATCAGTCCGGCCCATGGCTAACAGGCTGGACGCCCGAGGACCCCTTAGTCCAGGACTCCCTTAGTAGCCCCTGAACCAGGCTTCAATGACGAGGTGTCCGGCGTGCGGATTGTCTTCGGCATTGCAAGGCGGGTTCCTTCTCCGAATACTCCAACTCAGTCTTCGGACGCAACGAACGTGTCCGGATCTGAAACATAAGTACCACATACAACCGTAGAGTATAATATTCCGCAAGTCCAATCCGTTGACAACTTTTTGTAAGGTGACATCACATCTGCCCGGTCATTATTTTGAACCGTTTTCATCTGTCGTTCCATGTTTCGAGATGCGGTTTTCATTGGCACATCTTGTCAAAGCAAAGATCGTGTCCCCTAATTGCGGCATTCTCATCAATGCGGGCGTGGGTAACCCAACCGTGCCGTTTGCATAGCTCTTGGGAATAGGCGAGTTTTAAGGCGAGTGGGGAGGCGCTTGATATTCACTGCCTTTATAAGGAGATAAGGATTCCCTTTCTTCACCCATGCCTTCTCTCTGCCCTTCCATTCTCGAGCTCCAGTGCCCAAGTCCTTATTTTCTCCGCCTCAACGAAGCACTCAACCATGTCCGGATCTGGAGGGCAAGGCAAGTGGATGGCCTCCTCCATGAAGGAGAAGGACATCACCAAGCTTCGGGAGGCCGGGTATCTGTCGAAAGAAATTTCCCAGCGGCTTCTAGCCAAGGGGCAAATTGTCCCCACCCCAAAGCCCAACGAGAGGGTGGTGTTCACCACCCACTTCGTTCGCGGGTTAGGGTTTCCTCTCCACCCTTTCGTCCGCGGACTTATGTTCTATTACGGGTTAGATTTCCATGATCTATCCCCGAACTCTTTCCTCAACATCTCCGCATTCATTGTCGTGTGTGAGGCCTTCCTCCGCATCCAACCCCACTTCGGACTGTGGCTCAAGATCTTCAACGTGAAGCCGAAGGTGGTGGATGGCCAGCATGCGGAGTGCGGAGGCGCCATGGTGAGCAAGCTGCCCAATGTCACATGGCCCAAAGGTACTTTTGTGGAGACCGTCAAGGAGTGGCAGAAATTGTGGTTCTATATCACAGAGCCCCACGACGCCACCTGGGCTGCGGCTTCCGAATTCAAGTCTGGAGCTCCAATGCGGCTCACCTCCTGGATAGAGAAGGGCCCAAATTGGTCTTCGTCAGACGAACTGATAGCGCTGCAAACACGCATCCAAAGCATGGTGGATAAAAACATCAAGCTCGTCGACATGATCCAGGTGATGCTAGTTCGCCGGATCCTCCAATGCCAAAGCCAAATGTCGGTGTCAAAACCGGCGGATCTCGGGTAGGGGGTCCCGAACTGTGCGTCTAGGCAGACGGTAATAGGAGACAAGGGACACGAAGTTTTACCCAGGTTCGGGCCCTCTTGATGGAGGTAAAACCCTACATCCTGCTTGATTAATATTGATGATATGGGTAGTACAATAGTAGATCTACCACGAGATCAAGGAGGCTAAACCCTAGAGGCTAGCCTATGGTATGATTGTTGTATGTTGTGTCGTCCTTCGGACTAAAACCCTCCGGTTTATATAGACAAGGAGAGGGTTAGGGTTACACAAAGTCGGTTACAATGGTAGGAGATCTAAATATCCGCATCGCCAAGCTTGCCTTCCACGCCAAGGAAAGTCCCTTCCGGACACGGGACGAAGTCTTCAATCTTGTATCTTCATAGTCCAGGAGTCCGGCTAAGGTTATAGTCCGGACATCCGAACACCCCCTAATCCAGGACTCCCTCAGTAGCCCCGAACCAGGCTTCAAGGACGACGAGTCCGGCGCGCAGTTTGTCTTCGGCATTGCAAGGCGGGCTCTCCTCCAGATTCCGTGTACCTGTTGAATAATGTCCTGTTTCTTGTGAATGTAGCACTCCTTGGCTTCTACGCCCAATAATGGCCTCCTTCCACGTGTCAAACGAATATGAAAAGACTGGGAGTTTTTACATTCACACCCTTAGCCGCGTAAATGAGCCGCCTATTTAAAGGAATGGGGATTTAGATCCAAACCACACCTTCTCCAATCTGCGAGTAGTCATGAGAGCGCATCCGGCGAAGATCCATTCCACCATGGCCAGCCGTCGCAACTCCTCCTCTCGCCCTTCCAGTCCTAAGCCTGGAGACTGGGAGAGGTGCTCTATCCCACATAGCGAGCTAGTATCGCTTCAGACCAAGGGATTCCTCCCTCCAGCCTACATTGTCCCGGTTCGAGCCGGGCTTGCCACCTATAATGGCGGAGAGCAGGCGGAGAGCGCCCCCACTCCCTCCAAAGGAGAGCGGGTATGCCTTGTCCCTTATCTAATAAGGGGACTCGGATTTCCAATTCATCCGTTTCTCCGGGGGCTTCTGGAATTCTATGGCCTCCAGCTGCACAACCTCACGCCTGCCTCTATCTTGCATATCGCGGGCTTTGTTGCCCTTTGCGAGCTGTTCTTGGGTGTTGAGGCTCACTTCGCGCTGTGGAAGAGGCTATTCTGCCTGGTGCCCCGCTCTCAGAGGGGGTCAGTATATCAAGTGGGCGGAGCCGAAGTGTGGCGCATCGCCGGGACCGAATATTTATCCGGAACCCCAAAGAAGGCGTCCGAGGACTGGCCTTCGGAATGGTTTTATATAGAGGATGTCCCGCTACCGGATCCTGTTCGGATCGGCCTCCCTGAGTTCAACAGTGCTCCCCTGAAGAAGCGCCTAAGCTGGCGTCCACGGAGCCCTCAGAAAGAAAGCGACAGGGACGTCCTTTACCTGATGGGCCGGATAAGACTGCTGGCTCATTCCGGACTAACCATGATCGGAGTCATGGCCGTATGCATCATGCGGGGGGTGCAACCGCTTCAGTATAGAAGCCACCCTATGTGGGACTTTAACGGGGAGGATGACGCCACTGCAAGGGGCCGGACTCGGCTGCCGCCTTAATAAAGATCTTGTCCACTTTGTACAAGGGAGAAGAGGAGGTATTTCTCCGCATCAATCCTCAAGGTGGATTTACTATGTACAATCCTCCAAGTTGGGTAAGTGGACAATTTTACTTGCCCATCCATTTTATATTCCCATCATTAGTTATGTAGTCTGATGATTTCCACGTAGGAACTGCACCAGGAAATAAAGGAAATAAACAGCCCTCCCCCGCAGCCCGAGGACCCAGAACGGTCCCTCGATCCAGCCTTCGAAGAGAATCCGGACCTGTCCGTGGAGCTGATTGACGGGGTGTTTTATCAGCTGAGCAGGGACAATGCCCTGGTGGCCATTAGGGCCGATTACCCGGGGCTACTCCCGGCCTCCCAGGTAACCGAGACCGGAGTCCCAACACCTCGAAAAGGAATCCGTCCTTGCGTGTTTTCAGTTTCCTGACAACAACCGTACTTTGCAGGGAAGATTCTCGAGGCGGGAGGCTGAGCCTACGTCGACTAGCCAACAAGGGGCGGCAGGGCCCTGTGGGATGAAAAGAAGTGAAGTCCGGACTGAGGCGCCGGTGCAAAGGTATAGCGCGCCCTCTTATTCTCAGGTGTTATTCCTTCAAGGCATATTAACACTCGTGGTCTGTTCAGGACAAAGAGACCTCGCCGGACTATATCCGGAGAGGTTGCCAATCGCGCCTCCACCAGCCAGGCTCCAAAGCCCGGACCGGAGGCGTAGGCGAACACAAGGCGCGTACCGGACGCTCCTCCGACAGAGGGCGCAGACAGGCTGTCTGCCACCCTTTCCGAGGTGGAAAGTGCCATGAAACACAGGTGTCGCCGGACAGTTCTTCGCGACGCCTGTTTCTCCCAAGAGGCGTTCGATGCCTTCAATTCGGGAGATGCATATCTTCGTGCCGCTCAGAATGGTCTAGCCAGAGCCACGGAGCAATATGTAAAAGACATACGGGTGAGAAAATTTTAATGGTTATATATACCAGTAGCCCCCGAGACTTGAAGCAGTGAAAATAACTGATTTAAGGATCATGTAATATGCAAGTTCTTTCAGAGAATAATACCCAGTTGTCTCAGGAGTTAAAAGAGTGCCAAGCCCAACTTGAGGCCGCACTGGCCGCGATAGGGGAGCCTAAGGAGATCCCCTCTGCTAATATATGCTTCAAAAAGATAAGTGTGAAATGCGGCATATGTGCAAATCTGACAAATGAAATTGCAGATGGCGCCGGACTAGATCTGGACAGGAAACAACTCCTACGCCGGCTAAAGGCTGGCGAGAGCGTGCTGACAAAGGTGAGGCAGGAGAAGAATGTTCTTCAGGATGCCAACACCAAGCTGGGTGTTGAACTGAAAGATGTTCGAGCCTAGCTATCGGACTCCGTTAAGGTGAATCAGCGGCTTCGACGCCACATTTTTAGTAAGTGCTTGAACGAACTTTGAAAACAGAGTTCGGTGAGGAAGTCGATTAACAGAGTGATGTCTGTAGGTATGCTAACAGGTCGTCCTGCAGAGGAGATGCCCGGTTCTACAGGTGACCTTCTTCCCGAGCTCTCGCAACTGCACGAGCGAGTTCGGCAGGCGATGCAAGGCGTTGCCCAAGCCTTATGGTCATCCCTCCCCATACCCGAGGGCCTTGGAGAGCTTGCGGAGAAACCGAAAGGAGCGCGGCGGCGCTTCCGATTGTGGAAGATATCGGCCTACCGTCAAGGCGCTAGGGAGGCCTGGGCCATGGTGAAGACGCGGTACACAAAGGCTGACCCAAACCATATGGCTGAGGTCGGACCTGTGGGGCCCGATGGGAAGGAGATCCCTGTAAGCTTGGTATACGGCCAAGTAGAATTAGCCGCAAAGTATTCCCAGCAGGACTGTAAATTAGACATCCTGTTAGATGGTATTGAAGAGGAATACAGTCAGTCAAAATGACTATGTAAATTAATTGACATTTATAATGCCTTCTAGCCGGATTCTAGATCGTTTGTCATTGCCGACCTTTTCGCTTCGACCTCGGGACCTGACGGTCCGGAGTGTATCCGAATACCCTTGCGGTTATATAAGGACCGGGGTATGCATGGAGACCAGGCGTAGGGGTCATTAGTGCTTTATCAGACAAGTGCCCAACTAGTTATGTTATATTACATGGTTAGTAAGAAACATCTTCCAGAGAGAATAGTTCCGTTAGGGGTTCCTTTCTTTGGGAGGCATGCCCTAAAGTGCATGTCCGGACTGCGAACGCAGAAAAAGCATCTGGGGGCACATAAGTAAATAAGTAAAAAGGTCATCTTTAGTTCACCAACCGAATATTCCCTTAAGAACGCTAGCTTTCGGCTTCACACAGTCTGAGGTACACATCCGGCTGACTCGACAGTAACAATCGCAGAGGTGCTCCCTTTACCACCTAGCCGAACAATCGGGAACGTAGGGGTAAGCACAGGAGCCAGGCAACCCAGCTTGGCCAAACCTAAGTCATATCAAAAAGGTACATGCGGAAGTTTGACACATGTGTTGGGCATGAAGCCCGTATAAATAAGCTTTTGTTTAAAGAAGCCCCCAGGTTTAGTGAGCGCAGGTAGCGCGTCACTTGATGAGCCTTTAAGGGCTATAAGAGAGAAAAAAAGGGGGGAATGAGAGAAATGTAAGACAGAAAATGTAAAAAATGGACTGTCGGGGGATATCGGCCTCCACGAGCACCTATGGGGACGGAGCCCCTTGTCGGTTCGGCGGGGGGCGGAGGTTGCACAAAGAGCAGATCGAGGCGACACACACACACAACGATTTTACCCAGCTTCGGGCCGCATGGATGCGTAAAACCCTACTGCTGCTTGTCTGGTTGATTCGAGTTCTTGCTCTGGAGCGCAAGAAGCTACAGTAAGTTGGAGCTGGACGTAGACGAGGGTCTACTGGGTGTCCTTCTTCCAGCCTGGATCCCCTCTGGTCCCCCTCCCCTACGTGCGCATGGGCCTCCTTTTATATGCTAAGGGGTTTCCCACAGGTAGCGGCGCAGGTGAGGGTAAAAATGGCAAGGAACTGTGCGAACAGTGGCCGCACAGTGCTATCGCACCTAACTCTGACGGCGGGGGACAAAGGCATTAAATGCCCGTCTGGATCGCCTGAACAGTGCCGAGGCGGACCGTTAGGGGCGCCTCCGCTTGCCACGGGGGCGACTCTGCCAACGTCGCATGCCACGCGCGCGCCCCAGGTTGCGCGGTGCCCCACCACGTGTCTCTGGGGAAGCTCCAGAGTGACGCGTGGGCAGGTGCGCTGGAGCGCATGCCTGAGGTGGTGGTTTGCCGCGGCAAGTGGCTTGCCACGGTGGTTGTCTTGCCGCACCTGAGAGCTTGCCGCTCGTCAGGCCTTGCCGGGGCGCGCGGCGCGCCGCGGCGGGCTTCTCTTGGGGTGCCTTGGTTTGGCCGTCCCGGCGAGCTCCTCCCGCCGGGGCCTTGGTGCTTCGGCTTAGTCGTCCCGGCAAGCTCCTCTTGCCGGGGCCTTGTCGCCTTGCCCGGCAAGCTCCTCTTGCCGGACCTCGCCTTCTTGGCCCGGCAAGCTCCTCTTGCCGGGGCTTGGTCTTCTTGGCTCGTTCACTTGGCCTTCGTCCGGCCCAGAAAGGGCCGTGGAGACTCTTGTCGCTCCCCTGGCAAGCCTTGCCGCGGGACGCTACTACTGCTCGTGCACAAGTTCGGGGTAATAAGGTACCCCTACTTTAGTACACCGACATGGACAAAGGAAGGAGATGAACACAGAGTCCGGCGCTAGACATAGAATCTTCGGAGACGGGCTGCGTTCCATGGGTTCGGCTCGAGTCGGTTATCCGATGCATCTCGCAGGCGGTACGCTCCACCAGTCAGGACCTGGTCGATTATGAAGGGACCTTCCCACTTGGGCTTCAGTTTGTCCTTTTTCTTGTACAGCAGGCGTAGAACTAGTTCGCCAATATTGTAATTTTTGGCCCATACTTCTCTGCTTTGATATCTTCGAGCCTGCTGTTGATAGAATGCAGAACATGCTTTTTCCACGTCACGCTCCTCCTCCAAGGTGTCCAAACTGTCCTGCCGATCGAGTTAGGCTTCTCTTTCTTCGTACATGCGCACTCGAGGTGAGTCATGAATTATGTCGCAAGGCAAAACGACCTCTGCCGTACACCATAAAGAATAGTGTGTATCCGGTGGTGCGACTCGGCGTGGTCCGCAGCCCCCAGAGTACGGAGTCGAGCTCCTCTACCCAGTGCGTGTTGGATTCCTTGAGGGATCGCACTAATCTGGGTTTGATGCCGCTCATAACAAGACCATTTGCACGTTCGACCTGGCCGTTAGTTTGTGGGTGATAGATGGAGGCATAATCGAGCTTGATGCCCATGTTTTTCCACCAGAGTTTTACCTCGTCGGCTGTAAAGTTCGTGCCGTTATCAGTGATGATGCTGTGGGGGACTCCGTAACGGTGTACGACCCCGGATATGAAGTCTATCACTGGTCCGGATTCGGCCGTCTTAACAGGCTTGGCTTCTATCCATTTGGTGAATTTATCCACCATGACCAGTAAGTATTTTTCTTGTGGGTCCCACCTTTAAGGGGTCCCACCATGTCAAGTCCCCAGACCGCAAAGGGCCATGTTATGGGGATAGTTTGGAGGGCGGTGGGTGGCATATGGCTTTGGTTTGCAAAAAGCTGGCAACCGATGCACCGTTGGACTAAGTCCTGAGCGTCTGCCCGGGGCGTTGGCCAATAAAAGCCTGTACGGAAAGCCTTGCTTACAAGGGACCGAGCTGCGGCGTGATGACCACCGAGTCCGGCGTGAATTTCAGCCAGCAAGTTCCGCCCTTCCTCTTTGGAGATGCACCTTTGAAGGACTCCGGTAGTGCTTTTCTTATAAAGCTCTCCCTCATGGACTTTATAGGCTTTAGATCTCCGCACTATGCAGCGTGCCTCGTTTTGGTCCTCTGGGAGTTCCTGCCTAGTAAGGTAAGCTAGGAATGGTTCTGTCCATGGGGCGATAACGACCACTATTACGTGGGCTGAAGGTGTGACTTCATTGGTGGAGCCTTCGATTGTGTCAGATTGTTCGTCACCGGGCAGTGCGGTTGAGTCCGAAATGTTATTGCCGAATTCCCCTTCCCATACTACGGATGGCTTGAACAGCCATTCCAAGAAGATGTTGGGGGAGGGGGGGACTGTGTCGCGTTTTGCGCCGATGCGTGCCAGGACGTCTGCCGCCTGATTGTTCTCCCAGGCTATATGATGAAATTCGAGCCCTTCGAACCGAGCTGACATTTTTAGGATGGCGTTGCGATAAGCTGCCATTTTTGGATCCTTGGCATCGAAGTCTCGTTTTATTTGGGATATTGCGAGGTTCGAATCGCCTCGCACCTCTAGGCGCTGAATGCCCATGGATACTGCCATCCGGAGACCATGCAAAAGGGCCTCATATTCGGCTGCATTGTTGGAGTCTGTGTACATAATCTGGAGTACGTATTGGACTGTGTCTCCCGTGGGGGACGTCAAAACGACGCCAGCCCCCAGACCGGCCAACATTTTAGAGCCGTCGAAATGCATGATCCAATTTGAGTATGCGCCATACTCTTTAGGAAGTTCGGCCTCCGTCCATTCTGCGACGAAGTCGGCCAAAAATTGCGACTTAATAGCTCACCGTGGCTTATAAGTTATATCGAATGGGAGGAGCTCAATGGCCCATTTTGTAATCCGGCCCGTTGCTTCGCGGTTGTTTATAATATCATTAAGTGGTACTTCGGAGGCTACTGTTATCGAACACTCTTGAAAGTAGTGTCACAGCTTCCGGGATGCCATGAATACCGCGTACGCAATCTTTTGATAATGCGGGTACCGTGATTTGCATGGAGTGAGGACAGTGGACACATAGTAGACCGGCTTTTGAAGGGGGTATTTGTGTCCATCCGTTTCTCGTTCGACGACGAGCACTGCGCTAACAACCTGGTGGGTAGCTGCAATGTACAATCGCATTGGTTCGCCGATATTTGGCGCCGCCAGGACTGGGTTTGTTGCCAATATGGCCTTTATTTCGTTGAGTCTGGCCGTGGCGGCATCCTTCCACTCGAAGTGTTCGATGCGCCGAAGGAGGCGGTAAAGAGGTAGAGCCTTTTCTCCCAGACGGGAGATAAAGTGGCTTAGAGCCGCCACGCATCCTGTTAATATTTGTGTTTGTTTGAGGTCCTTTGGGATGTCCAGTTGTGACAGAGCTCGGATCTTGGCTGGATTTGCTTCAATTCCTCTACCGGATACAATGAAGCCCATGAGCTTTCCGGCTGGAACGCCGAAAACGCATTTTTCCGGGTTGAGCTTTATGTCGTATGTTCGGAGATTGTCAAATGTAAGCCTCAACTCGTCTACTAGAGATTCGACATGTCTTGTTTTTACGACCACATCATCCACGTATGCCTCCACTATTTTGCCGATCTGGTTTGCCAGACATGTTTGAATCATGCGCTGATATGTTGCGTCGGCGTTTTTGAGCCCAAGGGGCATCATGTTGAAGCAGAATGGGCCGTATGGTGTGATGAATGCCGTTGCGGCTTGGTCAGATTCTGCCATCTTGATTTGATGGTAGCCTGAATATGCGTCGAGGAAGCACAACGAATCGTGTCCTGCGGTAGCATCGATAATTTGATCAATGCGGGGGAGGGGGAAGGGATCCTTTGGGCAAGCCTTGTTAAGGTCTTTAAAATCAATGCACAGGCGCCAGGATTTGTCCTTCTTTGGTACCATCACCAGGTTTGCTAGCCAGTCCGGATGTTTTATATCTCTGATGAATCCGGCCTCCAATAGCTTGGCTAGCTCCTCTCCCATGGCCTGTCTCTTAGGTTCGGAAAAACGACGAAGAGCTTGTTTGACAGGTTTGAATCCTTTTAGGATATTTAAGCTATGTTCGGCCAGCCTGCGTGGGATTCCTGGCATGTTTGAAGGGTGCCAGGCGAAGATGTCCCAATTTTCACGTATGAATTCTCGCAGTGCGGCATCTACATCAGGGTGTAATTGTGCCCCGATGGAAGCTGTTTTATTGGGGTCCGTTGGATGGACCTGGAATTTGATTATTTCATCCGCTGGTTTAAAGGAGGTGGGCTTAGATCTCTTGTCGAGTATCACATCATCCCTGTTCACCATGGAGCGCAGCGCAGTTAGCTCCTTAGCCGCTAGGGCTTCGGATAGTGCCTCAAGGGCCAGTGCTGCTGTCTTATTTTCGGCGCGGAGTGCTGTGTCCGGATCACTAGCGAGAGTGATGATTCCATTTGGCCCGGGCATCTTGAGCTTCATGTACCCATAATGGGGTATTGCTTGGAAGATTGTGAATGCTTCCCGCCCGAGCAGAGCGTGGTATCCGCTACTGAACGGGGCCACATGGAACGTGACTTCTTCGGACCTGTAATTATCCGGCATGCCGAACACCACATCTAGTGTGATTTTTCCTGTACAGCGCGCTTCCCGACTAGGGATTATTCCTCTAAAGGTTGTGCTGCTTAGCTCAATGCAGTTCCAGTCTATTTCCATTTTTTGAAGGGTTTCCCCGTAAATGAGGTTTAATCCGCTGCCTCCATCCATGAGTACCTTGGTGAGGCGAAAGCCGTCCACTATTGGACTGAGGACCAGTGCGGCTGGTGCTCGGGCTGTTCAGAATTTGGGTTCATCACTGGCATTGAAAGTAATAGCCGTGTCACTCCATGGGTTTATTGTTGCTACTTGGTAGACTTTGGCGAGGTTGCGGAGTGTTCTTTTTCGCATTTATTTGATGCGAAAGTCTCGAAGACTGTTAAGACTGTACTGGAGACCCTGGAGTGGCTTTCTGCGGCCTCCGGAATTAGGAGATCTTCGCCAATTTTGGCCACCTGCCGGAGTATCCAACATGCTCTAAGGCTATGAGTTGGCGTGGCGCCCTCTGTAACGTGAATTTTACAGGGTCCATTAAGCCATCCTTCCAGTACGGTTCCATGCCCTGTAGAGGGTTTTTGTTTTTTGGTGTTTAACCCGGGTGTCTCTCGATGATGCACCCTTTTGTTTCGGACGGGGTTTCTGTTTAGGGCCAGATTATCCCAAAATTTTATTTCGGTTTTCCAGGCGCTTTCCATCGCACAGTACTTTTGTACTATGGACGCCAAGTCAGAAGGGCGCGTAATATCATGAAGACTTATGGCGTTAAGGATTCCCTTGTCCGTGCAATTATTGCAGAATATTGAAATTACGTCTTCCTCGCTGCAGTGCTTTATCCTGTTCATAACCAGGAGGAATCTGGCCCAGTAATGATGTACTGTTTCTTCGGGCTTTTGCCTGATTTGGGATAGATCACTTATGATCCGAAACCTCACCCAATCTGAGACTCGAAGGCCAAGGAGTTTCCGAGCTCTGAAGTTTGGATTCTTGGAAGTTGTCCAATGAATCTAGCCCGCTGCCTAATTCTAAGTTCAGGTCTTGGGTTATGTCCTCCCCTCCGCGGGTATCCGGCTTGGAGGGATCGGGAATCCGGACGTAGCTAGTCCTTAAGATAGATGAAGGATCGCCGCACTGCGCCTCGATCACGGCAACGTGATGGGTGGCTTGGGGAGAGTTAATTTCTCTTAGATCGGGTTTAAGCCCAACTTGGTCGTAATCTGTAGCGACCCCCAGGGCGGCGATGCGATCCAAGAGCTCGTTTACGGAAGAGAGCTCCATTGGATCTAACTGCTCGACGAGTTCCGAGCTGACGTGAAGATTGCTTTTGATGACCCGAGAGGTCACCGTCGGTGCAACAGCCGAACAGGTGGTCATAAGAAAACCACCTAGCCGGAGAGTTTGGCCGACAACCAAGGCTCCCTTAGTAATGGCGCCGTCTTTAAAGACGGGAAGAGGCATCCTTCCTGATTGCAATGACACAGAGGAACTCTCAATGAAAGCACCAATGTCGGTGTCAAAACAGGCGGACCTCGGGTAGGGGGTCCCGAACTGTGCGTCTAGGCGGATGGTAACAGGAGACAAGGGACACGAAGTTTTACCTAGGTTTGGGCCCTCTCGATGGAGGTAAAACCCTACGTCCTGCTTGATTAATATTGATGATATGGGTAGTACAAGAGTAGATCTACCACGAGATCGTGGAGGCTAAACCCTAGAAGCTAGCCTATGGTATGATTGTTGTATGTTGTGTCGTCCTATGGACTAAAACCCTCCAGTGTATATAGACACCGGAGAGGGTTAGGGTTACACAAAGTCGGTTACAATGGTAGGAGATCTAAATATCCGCATCGCCAAGCTTGCCCTCCACGCCAAGGAAAGTCCCTTCCGGACACGGGACGAAGTCTTCAATCTTGTATCTTCATAGTCCAGGAGTCCGGCTAAAGGTATAGTCCAGACATCCGAACACCCCCTAATCCAGGACTCCCTCAGTAGCCCCCGAACCAGGCTTCAATGACGACGAAGGCGCGCAGATTGTCTTCCCCCACCCTTTATGCTCATCTTCGACGAGCCGAACATCCGAACACCCCCTAATCCAACCGACGATGCATACCTTCCCTTTATGGGAATTCGATCCGGAGAAGCACCAAACCTTGGAGAGGCTCTTCGGAACCACTCACGAAGATGGCTGGAAGTTGCTCTTTATGGGCAATGAGACACCACCAGGCGTAGACTCAGACCGTGGGCACGATCTTGCCCATCCTGCCAGTGCGGTAAGTCTTTCACATCTCAAGGCGCATCCTCTACTTGCTTGTTTCAAGGAGGATATCTAAACTTTACTATTTTATTTTTTCAGGTATGGACTGAGAAAGCGGAGTGGATTCAATGTTCGGCTCCGCTGCCCGAGGAACCACTCATCCCGCTCCTGGCGAAGATGCTAGTCCCAGCGCCCTATCAGGCGCCAGAGAAGAAGGCCAGGAAGAAGGCCAAGGGGGTCCGGAGTGGCCCCCGCCTCAAGGGGGCTTCAGACGTGTTGTCCGAAGACAAGACTCACTCCTATGCCGCCAAAGATGACGACGAGGAGAAGGAAGAAAATAACTCTCCCCCTGATGAGGGGAGGAAGAAGAGGGCGGCCTCCAAAAATCTGGAGGCGGAGGCGCCCAAGAGTGGGAAGGGCCCCCTCGCGGATAACTCCGCATGGGACGTCGACAGCACCCTAGAGCGACGCCCCCGAGAGAAGCCCCTGGCCGCATCGTGAGTATCGAAAGACCCTGATGCATCCCTATATCCTGCCTCTCTACTTCACAGTTTTAATATGTTTATGCAATTGCAGTCTGGCCCGCGACAGCTCCATGCGATCCTCATCGGGAGATTCACTGGATTCAAAGGCGATGGCCAGCAAGTCACCACTGATGGCTCACTCTCCCCAGGCCAAGGGTGACACCGAGGTGTTGTCCCGAAGGACCTTCCCCGGCTAGGGAGAGATTCAGGAGGCCGTCAAGGTGGCGCCAGAGGATGACTCCTTGGCCGCCGAACACGCGGGGGGGGGGGGGGGGGGGAGCCTCCATGTAGATTGGCAATGGGGGCCATATTCGAGTCGACCCCTGCTACCTCTTGAGCACTGCGTTGGATTTCCCCGAAGAGGAGAGGATGATGCAACAAAGTAGCGTAAGTATTTCCCTCAATTTTTGAGAACCAAGGTATTAATCCAGTAGGAGGCTACGCGCAAGTCCCTTGTACCTGAACAAAACAATAGCTCCTCGCAACCAACGCGATTAGGGGTTGTCAATCCCTTCACGGTCACTTACAAGAGTGAGATCTGATAGAGATGATAGATAATATTTTTGGTATTTTTGGTATAGAGATGCAAAGTGAAAAGTAAAAGGCAAAGTAAAAAGCAAAGCAAAATTAAACTGATGGAGATTGATATGATGAGAATAGACCCGAGGGCCATAGGTTTCACTAGTGGCTTCTCTCAAGAGCATAAGTATTCTACGGTGGGTGAACAAATTACTGTTGAGCAATTGACAGAATTGAGCATAGTTATGAGAATATACTAGACCATGCCAGCGCGCGTTGTTGCGTCCGTCTATTTTTTCAATCAAATGATTGTGATTTTTGTAAATATATGAGGCACAACAAGGAAGTAACTTGTAAAAAGGATTTCACCCCAATAGAAGAGTGTAACTAAAAAAATGATTTGTTTCATGATTCTTCATAAAGCTGTAGTGCTCTTCACATTCTTAGAGGTTGCCAAAGAAATACCCATTTTTGCAGAACAGCAATCGATTGTTTTAGTAAGAATTGTTTCAATCAGACCCTCATTTGGCCGTACATAACCAGTGCTCTCATCTTCTTGTTGAGCTATATATATAATTTCTTCACTAGTATATATCATCCTAAGCATAAAAATGACATGATGGCGTGCCTTGCCGCACCCATCCATTTTTGTAGTAAATTGGTAGAAATTTATGTAATTATGTGGAGACACACAGCTGGATCTAATGGGCGGTTTGTCACGAAGTTGCAATTCTTGCTTAACTCCAAGTATCACTTCTTTTAGCATGCGGTCAATCAATTCCAAACAACTCAATTTAGAGGAAGGTAGACCAGAGAAAAATGTTAAGTGGAAAAGGACCAGATTACATATATCTATGTAATGGCAACTTCTCTCAAGCTGCTCGCCGTTGCACGTGCCTATTTTGGCACACGCCATTTCCGTTACCCCATCCTAATGATGGCTGCAACATAAGCAATAATAACTGGCTGCAACATAAGCAATAATAACTGGACTATAATTTTTTACAGCAGACAAAAACTTCACAAATTTCTTGTAAATAATACGTGGCTTGCACAGCCAGAACAGAAATCGTAAAATAATTTCAAAGACTAAAAATGATACGCACAAACAAAGACGTGTGGTGAACTCGTACCTATACTATTGTTATCATCGATCAATGCTTTTCAGTGGAGTGCTTGAAGCACAACATGTGTAGCACAATCATCAGCGATGACATAAAATGGTGGTGGTTCTCTTTAGTGCAATCGCATTCCTTAAAGATCCATCATGTGATGCATGCCATCTATTTTTCATATCCCATAAATTACCGTGTTATTTTCAAATAAAGCAATCTCATCCACCGATTCCAGCTTCTATAGCTATCACTTCATCTATACTTCAGTTTTAGCTATGGGCAGTTATTGGCGAGCACTAATTAAAGGAAGGTTCATCTATTGAAGAGAGGGCAGCAGACAATTGTGAAATCTAGTAAAAATAATTTACCCTTCATCCTCTGCATCACATTTGGTGAGATAATTTGTGAAGTAAGCAGAATAGTAAAGTCAATGGAGCGGAGATTTTCCGGTAAAAATGAAAGCGAATTTATAGCTGTATATCTCATACGTCGCGGACCTGTTCCCTATGAACATCACACCTGTTTAATTCGATGGAGTCTTGTATTTTCTCCTAAAATAACCTGATTAATCTCTAGTTTGGAGGTAGCCCTCATGGGTAGTTTCATCCACAATTATGTCACACAAGGGAAATAAAATTTGTTTGAAATTCAAGATAGAGTTTACAATAAATGTTAGATGCAAATTTGAATAACAGTATGACCAACTAAATAAGTTTTCCCCATGTTCACTATCAAAGAAGTGGCCGAGCACCATTGAAGCAACATAAATATTTATTGGTAAAAAGGGATACCTCAGTTAGCTAGTCGTTGCAGTTTTGCAATTGGTAAAAGTTGAAGTCTTATCAAATCCCCTACACCGTCGAAAAGTTCGTCTTATGGAGAATCTGCAATGTATCTTTTTTAGGAGAAGGAACACATAGCTGTAATGATGAGATCTACTTAGATAATTCAAAATTTCGTAGTTCATGCATCAACTTCCAAGTGGGTAAGGCGTAAATCTTCTAATCTAGCAGAACAGAGCTAAAATACATCAACCCAGAGAACCTGTTTGTGAGCAGAAAGAACAGTATAAAAACAAATTCTAAATCAAGATAGAGTTGGGGACAGAGGGGGTGTAGGATTAGGAAGGAAAAGGATCAGATTAAATTAGAGACCTAAGAATTACCCATGGCTGCCGCGCGATGGTTTGCGGAAGTATGGTGAGTGGAGAAGTAGCAGCCGCACCGTGGGGATTATATGGGCGTGTGTGAATTAAAGAAAAGCATGAAAAGGCATTCATAACTGACCCACAATTATCATCAGGCGGCTCATCGATTGCTATTTATGGGCTCTGATTAGTTTGTCAATGAATCGACAGACTTCAACCGACAGCCGGCTATTCGCCACTCAGGCCAGCCGCCACCACCGCGTAGCGTGACCGGCTACGCAACCCGATGGACCCCGTGCGGTCGTTCGGAGAGGCGCCCCATCTCGGTCGAACTGTAAGACGCCGTCGGACGCATTTTGGTGCGTCCCTGAGGGCCGTCGCCATGTGACAGAGTCGCTCCCTCTGCCATGCGAGGGCTGGTGCTTCCTTTTTTTGAGAAGCGTGAGGGGCTCTTGCTTCCGTGCAAACGAAAAGGAGGAGTGACGGGTAGAGGCCTTTTTCCTTGGCTATGCCGATACAGATATAGCCCATTAGGCCCAATTTTACATTAGGCGTCCGAAATTGTAACCGGAGCAGCGGCCCGTGACGGAAACTGCTCGGTCATAGCGAACTTAGCGAGCAGAGGTGGGATTAGAAGCAATCAGACGACCGAAAACACTCAACTCTCAAGATCCAATGGCTGGGAGGGCTAATGGCCTGAGAGGGCAGGGAAAGTGCTCAGTTATAATATAGTGACAGGCTACGCAACCCGACGGACCCCGTGCGGTCGTTCGGAGAGGTGCCCCATCTCGGTCGAACTGGAAGACGCCATCGGACGCATTTTGGTGCGTCCCGGAGGGCCGCCGCCATGAGACAAAGTCGCTCCCTCTGCCATGCGAGGGCTGGTGCTTCCTTTTTTTTGAGAAGCGTGAGGGGCTGGTGCTTCCGTGCAAACGAAAAGGAGGAGTGACGGGTAGAGGCCTTTTTCCTTGGCTATGCCGATACAGAGATAGCCCATTAGGCCCAATTTTACATTAGGCGTTCGAAATTGTCACCGGAGCAGCGGCCCGTGACGGAAACTGCTCGGTCTTAGCGAACTTAGCGAGCAGAGGTGGGATTAGAAGCAATCGGACGACTGAAAAGACTCAACTCTCAAGATCCAACGGCTGGGAGGGCTAATGGCCTGAGAGGGCAGGGAAAGTGCTCAGTTATAATATATCTAAATAGGTATGATCATGTATATAGGCATCATGTCCGAGACAAGTAGACCGACTCCTACCTGCATCTACTACTATTAATCCACTCATCGACCGCTATCCAGCATGCATCTAGAGTATTAAGTTAAAAATAGAGTAACACTTTAAGCAAGATGACATGATGTAGAGGGATAGTTTCATGCAATATGATAAAAAACCCATCTTGTTATCCTCGATGGCAACAATACTATACATGCCTTGCTGCCCCTTCTGTCACTGGGAAAGGACACCGCAAGATTGAACCCAAAGCTAAGCACTTCTCCCATGGCAAGAAAAACCAATCTAGTAGGCCAAACCAAACTGATAGTTCGAAGAGACTTGCAAAGATAACCAATCATACATAAAAGAATTCAGAGAAGATTCAAATATTATTCATTGATAGACTTGATCATAAACCCACAATTCATCGATCTCAACAAACACACCGCAAAAAGAAGATTACATCAAATAGATCTCCACGTGAGAGGGGGAGAACATTGTATTGAGATCCAAAAAGAGAGAAGCCATCTAGCTAATAACTATGGACCCGTAGGTCTGAGGTGAACTACTCACACTTCATCGGAGAGGCCATGATGATGTAGAAGCCCTCCGTGATGACGGCCCTCTCCGGCGGAGCTCCGGAACAGGCCCCAAGATGGTATCTCGTGGATACAGAAGGTTGCGGTGGTTGAATTAGGTTTTTGGCTCCGTATCTGATCGTTCGGGGGTACGTAGGTATATATAGGATGAAGGAGTACGTCGGTGGAGCAACAGGGGGCCCACGAGGCAGGGGGCGCGCCCTAGGGGGGGCGCCCCCACCCTCGTGACCGCCTCTGTTGTTCCTTGGAGCAGGGTCCAAGTCTCCTGGATCACGTTCGGTGAGAAAATCACGTTCCCGAAGGTTTCATTTCGTTTGGACTCCGTTTGATATTCTGTTTCTCCAAAACTCTGAAATAGGCAAAAAAACAGCAATTCTGGGATGGGCCTCTGGTTAACAGGTTAGTCCCAAAAATAATATAAAATTGGAAAATAAAGCCCAATATAGTCCAAAACAGTAGATAATATAGTATGGAGCAATCAAAAATTATAGATACGTTGGAGACGTATCAGGCATCCCCAAGCTTAATTCCTGATCGTCCTCGAGTAGGTAAATGATAAAAAGAGAATTTTTGATGCGGAGTGCTACTTGGCATAATTTCAATGCAAATCTTCTTAATTGTGGTATGAATATTTAGATTTGAAAGATTCAAGACAAAAGTTCATATTGACATAAAAATAATAATACTTCAAGCATACTAATAAAGCAATTATGTCTTCTCAAAATAACATGGCCAAAGAAAGTTATCCCTACAAAATCATATAGTCTGGCTATGCTCTATCTTCACCACACAAAGTATTTAAATCATGCACAACCCCGATGACAAGCCAAGCAATTGTTTCATACTTTAACATTTTCAAAACTTTTTCAATCTTCACGCAATACATGAGCGTGAGCCATGGATATAGCACTATATATGGAATAGAATAGTGGTTGTGGAGAAGACAAAAAGAGGGGAAGATAGTCTCACATCAACTAGGCGTATCAACGGGCTATGGGAATGCCCATTAATAGATATCAATGTGAGTGAGTAGGGAGTTCCATGCAATGGATGCACTAGAGATATAAGTATATGAAAGCTCAACAAAAGAAAGCAAGAGGGTGTGCATCCAACTCGCTTGCTCACGAAGACCTAGGGCATTTGAGGAAGCCCATCATTGGAATATACAATCCAAGTTCTATAATGAAAAATTCCCACTAGTATATGAAAGTGATATCATAGGAGACTCTCTATCATGACGATCTTGGTGCTACTTTGAAGCACAAGTGTGGTAAAAGGATAGTAGCATTGTCCCTTCTCTCTTTTTCTCTCATTTTTTCATTTGGGCCTTTTCTCTTTTTTACGGCCTCTTTATTTATTTATTTTATTTTTTGTCCGGAGTCTCATCTAGACTTGTGGGGGAATCATAGTCTCCATCATCGTTTCCTCACTTGGGACAATGCTCTAAAAAATGATGATCATCACACTTTTATTTTTCTTACAACTCAACAATTACAACTCGATTCTTAGAACAAAGTATGACTCTATATGAATGCCTCCGGCGGTGTATCGGGATATGCAATGAATCAAGAGTGACATGTATGAACGAATTATGAATGGTGGCTTTGCCACAAATACGATGTCAACTACATGATCATGCTGGCAATATGACAATGATGAAGCGTGTCATAATAAACGGAATGATGAAAAGTTGCATGGAAATATATCTCGGAATGGCTATGGAAATGCCATGATAGGTAGGTATGGTGGCTGTTTTGAGGAAGATTGTCGGTGTACTAGAGTAGGGGTACCCTAGTATCCCGAACTTGTGCACGGGCAGTCGCAGCGCCCCGCAGCAAGGCTTGCCGGGTGACCGCCAAGGACCCCCTTGGTTCCTTTGGAGCCATTCAAGAACAAAGTATTTAAGCCAAGGAGACAAGGCCCCGGCAAGAGGAGCTTGTCGGGAAGGCCAACCAAGGCATCTCAAGGAACTTGCCGCGACGCGCCACGCGTCCCGGCAAGACCCGGCGAGCGACAAGCTCCCGGACGCAGCAATAAAACGGCCGCGGCAAGGCGTTTGCCGCGGCTAGCAACCACTCTGTACTCGCGCTCCAGCACACCCACCAACGTGTCGCTCTGAGACCCTTCCAGGCGTACGTGGCGGGAGGCTGTGCAGCCAGGGGTGCACTGTGGCAAGCGGCGCTGACAAGATCGCCATCGTGGCGAGTGGTGGCGTCCCTGACGGTCCCTTTTCTGCACTGTTTGGGCGACGTAGATAGGCATTAAATGCCCCTTGTCCCCTGCCGTCAGAGTTAGGTATGATACACTGTGTAGGTAGCTGTACCAACCGCAACACCTTTCCATTTATACCCTTGTCTGCGTTGCCACCTGTTGGAGACCCCTTGAGCATGTAAAAGGAGGCCCATGCACAACGTAGAGGGGAGAGGACAGTAGAACACTCACGCTCGGTCTCGTTAGCTGCTGGTGCGTACTGTAGCACTCAGCGCTCCCGAGCAAGAACTCAATACAAACCACAAAGCAGCAGTAGGAGTATTATCTCTCCGGAGAGCTCCGAAGCTGGGTAAACCGCTCGTGTGCCCCGCCTCGATCTGCTCTTCGTGCGACCTCCGCCCCCCGCCGAACCGAAAGGGGTTCCGTCCCCATAGGTGCTCGCGGATCAGTTTCCCCGACATCTTTGGCGCGCCAGGTAGGGGGCGTCGAGGTTGTGTGAACCTGATCCGGCGTTCACACGAGCTAGATCTTCATCATCTTTATCGACATGCCGCTGAAGAAGAAGGCTCCGGAGGCGGCTGCTCCGTCCGCAACAGACCCACCGCCGCCGGAGCAAACGACTGGTGGGGAAGACGCCAGCGGAAGAACGGGCGTTGACGAGGGAGCCCACGGTGCCGCCGGGTCCAAGGACAAGGCTGCGTTGCCCATCGGTGGTGTAGCCGGCTCCCACGACGACCGAGCGTTCGTAGATGCACCGCGCCCATCTCAGGAAGCGCAGGACCGGCAGCGTCGTGGTACTCATGGTACCATACACTCGCTGGACCCAGATCGAGCTGGCGGATCTCGGGATGCTCCAGGCCAGCATGCGCGCCAACGTGCTGGCGTGAGCGAGGCACGGTTGCCTGGACGGGATATTGCTCCTTCTAACGCAGTTAGAAGTCCGAGCATATCCCGCTCCTCGCACCGTTCGCCACCGCTACCCGCCACTCCAGCAGATGCTTTGGCGCGAGCTCAACTGCTCCTAGACTTCCCTCCAACGCCAGACAAGATCGACGACTGGAGGGCCACCATTCAGAGTCTCATCGGCTTCACCAACGGCGACACTCCATGGCAGCCAACTACGCCGCAGCCGCGGCAAGTCAGCCAGGCGCGACCCGATGGCGACAAGACCGGTGGGGGTGCAACCAGCGTGCACTCTCCGCCCCAAAGGCCAAGATCGCCGACTCGCCGGGTCCACCACGACAGCGACTCCACTGCTTCATCAGATCCACGAGCTCGTCGCGATCAACGCCAAGTTCTTCACGAACGACAGCAAGAAGACGCTCGTACTCGCATCGAGCGCCGAAGAGAAGCGCGGCGTCAATCAGACCGGTGCGTTGGACCCGCTGTCGACATGCATGCGCCAGGGGAACCAGGCGACCTGCCGTACGCGGTAGGTTGCCCTGCATTTACCCGTGAGCTGCGGCAAGTCCAGTGGCCCAGCACGAAGAATTACAAGCCAGACGTACCCGAGAAGTACGACGACAAGTTTCATCCGTTGGAGTTCCTCAACATCTACACCATCGCGGTGCAAGCTGCTGGGGGGGGGGGACGACAAGATCCTTGCCAACTACTTCCTGCTGGTGCTCAAGCCCAACGTTAGGTCCTGGCTCATGCACTTGCCGGACAACTCCATATCTTCCTGGGCAGACCTATGCCATCAGTTTGTCGGCGCCTTTACAGGCGGCCACAAACCTCATGGCCAGGAGAGTGATCTTCATTTGCTTGCCCAGAAAGAAGGAGAGCCCATGCGCAAGTACATCCAGAGATTCAGCCAAGTGCAACGCAACATCCCAGATGTCCACCCTGCCGCGGTCATCAGCGCGTTCCATCAGAACGTGCGTAACCGCATGACGCGGGAGGAGATGGCGATGTGCAAGATCAGAGACGTCAGTGAGCTGTATGCCCTGGCCGACAGGTGTGCACGTGCTGAGGAAGGGAGGAAACTCCCCGGAGAGAATACAGGAATAGGAGGATCTGACAGCAATGATGCTGCCCCGACAAAGAAAAGCCGGCGGCGGAACAACAGGAAGAGGAAAGGCAAAGACGTGCTAGTTGTTGAGCAGTCCGGCAACGACGGTGGCGCCAAGAAAGCCAAAGATGGTAGCTCCGGCAAGGAGGTTGACGCATGCGCCAACTGCCAGGATGTGGCGGCCGCCGACAAGCAGGACGGCACCAACAAACAGTACTGCAAGATCCACCGCACCAAGGGCCATGACCTCCAGAGCTGCAAGAAGGTCGAGCAGCTTGTCGAGCTGCAAAAGGCCGAGTACGAGCGACGCGACAAGGAGAAAGCCCAAGGAGGTGCTGGAGGATCCGGTACGAAGCGCACCGGCCGGGGAGGACGCCGCGGCAAGGCCAAGCAGCAGCAAGGAGACAGACCTCCCCGCGACCGCGACAAGGATGAAGATGACGACGATGACGATGACGAAGACATGGATGATGACGAGACCAGTGAGCAGGAGTTCCAGAAAGCCATAGTGGTCTTGTGCGTTGACGGCGGTGCTTCTTTGCATACTTCACACCGCCAACTCAAGCAGTGGGTGCGGGAAGTCAATGCGGCAGAACCACCCGTTGAGTCACGCAAGCTTCTGAAATGGTCCAGCACGCCTATCATATTTGATATTGAGGACCACCCTGATCGCACAACTGCTGTCGGGTGCTTGCCGATGTTGGTTTCACCAACTATCAGCAACCTCAAGGTCAGTAAGATGCTAGTTGACGGCGGGGCCGGCTTGAACCTGATCTCCTCCACTGTGCTCAGGAAACTCCAGGTCCCTGACAGCGAGCTCGAAGAGACCGGCACATTGCAAGGAATCAACCCGGGAAGGAGCAAGCCGAAGGGAAGATCACGCTACCGGTGACATTTGGCAGCGAGTTGAACTTCAGGACTGAGAGGATCACTTTTGACGTTGCCGATTTTCCATTGCCTTACAATGGGATTCTCAGCCGTCCAGCGCTCGCCAAGTTCATGGCGGCCTCTCACTACGCGTACAACATGCTGAAGATGCCAGGCCCGATAAGTGTCATCTCTGTCCCTGGCGACAAGAAAGATGCTCTTATCTGTGCCGACAAGATCTACCGGGAAGCAGCAGCCGCAACGGATCGCGAGACACTTGCCGCTGAAGCTCCCGGGGGGAAGAAGAAGACCAAGTCCGGCAAGAGTTCTGATGCTCACTCCGGCAAGCGCACCTCTTCGGAGTGCTGCGCTACCGTCGAGGACGCACCATCGAGCTCCACCGGCAAGTGTAAGAAGACAATGGCAGCTCCGCCAGCGACCAAGAAGGTGTCCGCCAAGGAGGACGACACTGGTGGTGCTTTCACCATCAGTGCCACTCTCGACCCTAAATAGGAAAGCGCGCTCATTGGTTTCCTGCGGGCGAATGTCGATGTGTTTGCGTGGCAACCGTCTGACATCCCCGGTGTTCCCAGGAAAGTAATTGAGCACCACCTTGCCGTCTGTCCTCATGCGCGGCCCGTCAAGCAGAAAGTCAGAAAGCAAGCAGTGGAGCGCCAAGAATTCATCGCAGAAGAGATCAAGAAGTTGGAAGCAGCAGGCCTTGTCAGAGGAGTGCTCCATCCTACATGGTTGGCCAATCCTGTAGTCGTGCGCAAGGCAAACGGGAAATGGAGGCTTTGTATCGACTTTACCGATGTCAATAAAGCTTGTCCCAAAGACCCATTTCCCTTGCCGCGCATCGAACAGATTGTTGACTCCACGGCCATATGTGACTTGCTTTCATTTCTTGACGCATACTCAGGATACCATCAGATCTTCATGGCAGAAGAGGATGAGGAGAAAACCGCATTCATCACTCCCTGTGGCACGTACTGTTTCATACGGATGCCTTTCAGTTTAAAGAATGCTGGTTCAACATTTGCAAGGGTAGTCCATACTGCTTTTGAACCTCAAATACACAGAAATGGGGAGGACAGGAGAACACTCACGCTCGGTCTCGTTAGCCGCTGGTGCATACTGTAGCACTCAGCGCTCCCGAGCAAGAACTCAATACAAACCACAAAGCAGCAGTAGGAGTATTATCTCTCCGGAGAGCTCCGAAGCTGGGTAAACCGCTCGTGTGCCCCGCCTCGATCTGCTCTTCGTGCGACCTCCGCCCCCCGCCGAACCGAAAGGGGCTCCGTCCCCATAGGTGCTCGTGGATCAGCTTCCCCGACATCTTCCTGTCGGTGTACTAGAGTAGGGGTACCCTAGTATCCCGAACTTGTGCACGGGCAGTCGCAGCGTCCCGCGGCAAGGCTTGCCGGGTGACCGCCAAATATCCTCTGTGGTTCCTTTTGAGCCATTCAAGAACAAAGTATTCAAGCCAAGGAGACAAGGCCCCGGCAAGAGGAGCTTGCCGGGAAGGCCACTCAAGGCACAAAGCCCCGGCAAGAGGAGCTTGTCGGGAAGGCCAACCAAGGCATCTCAAGGAACTTGCCGCGACGCGCCACGCGTCCCGGCAAGACCCAGCGAGCGACAAGCTCCCGGACGCGGCAAGACAACGGCCGCGGCAAGGCGTTTGCCGCGGCTAGCAACCACTCTATACCCGCGCTCCTGCACACCCACCAACGTGTCGCTCTGGGACCCTTCCAGGCATACGTGGCGGGAGGCTGTGCAGCCAGGGGTGCACTGTGGCAAGCGGCGCTGACAAGATCGCCATCGTGGCGAGCGGTGGCGTCCCCGACGGTCCCTTTTCTGCACTATTTGGGCGACGTAGATAGGCATTTAATGCTCTTGTCCCCTGCCGTCAGGGTTAGGTATGATACACTGTGTAGGTAGCTGTACCTACCGCAACACCTTTTCCCATTTTTGCCCTTGCCTACGTTGCCACCTGTCGGTGACCCCTTGAGCATATAAAAGGAGGCCCATGCACAACGTAGAGGGGAGGATAGAAGAACGCTCGGTCTCGTTAGCCGCTTGTGTGTACTGTAGCACTCAGCGCTCCCGAGCAAGAACTCAATACAAACCACAAAGCAGCAGTAGGAGTATTATCTCTCCTGAGAGCTCCGAAGCTGGGTAAAATGCTCGTGTGCCTCGCCTCGATCTGCTCTTCGTGCGACCTCCGCCCCCCGCCGAACCGAAAAGGGGCTCCGTCCCCGTAGGTGCTCGCGGATCAGTTTCCCCGACATCTTTGGCACGCCAGGTAGGGGGCGTCGAGGTTGTGTGAACCTGATCTGGCGTTCACACGAGCTAGATCTTCATCGACTTCATCGACATGCCGCCGAAGAAGAAGGCTTCGGAGGCGGCTGCTCCGTCCGTGTTGAACCCACCGCCGCCGGAGCAAACGGCTGGTGGGGAAGACGCCGGCGGAAGAACGGGCGTCGACGAGGGAGCCCACGGTGCCGGCAGGTCCAACGACAAGGCTGCACTGCCCATCGGCGGTGTAGCCTGCTCCCACGACGACCGGACGTCCGTAGATGCACCGCGCCCATCTCAGGAGGCGCAGGACCGGCAGCGTCGTGGTACTCACGGTACTATATGCTCGCTGGACCCAGATCGAGCTGGCGGATCTCGGGATGCTCCAGGCCAGCATGCGCGCCAACGCGCTGGCGCGAGCGAGGCACGGTCGCCTGGACGGGATATTGCTCCTTCTAACGCAGTTAGAAGTGCGAGCATATCCCGCTCCTCGCACCGTTCGCCACCGCTACCCGCCACTCCAGCAGAAGCTTTGGCGCGAGCTCAACTGCTCCTAGACTTCCCTCCAATGCAGAACAAGGACGACGCCAAATCGAGCCACTGGCCAGACACCTTTCGCTCTAGTCTATGGAGCAGAGGCAGTTCTCCCCACGGAACTCGTATACGCACCTCGAGTGCTCGCTTATGATGAGCTTGAGCAAGAGCAGCTGCGACAAGATGACGCGCTGCTCCTTCAGGAGGACCGTCTTCAGGCTGCTGTACGAGATGCTCGCTACCAGCAAGCTTTGCGCCGCTACCATAGCCGCAAAGTTAATGCCAGAAGTCTCGAGGAAGGCGACCTTGTTCTTCGGCGCGTTCAGTCCGCCAAGAATTCCAACAAGTTGACGCCGAAGTGGGAAGGCCCTTACCGGGTGAAACAAGTCACTAGGCCTGGCGCTGTCCACCTTGAGACCGAAGATGGCATTCCGGTGAGCAACTCCTGGAACATTGAGCATCTTCATAAGTTTTACCCGTAAGGCGCGGTTGCCGGACCCTGCTCCGGCAACCATCTTTTGTACAAGTCTTGCCGCTGTTGCATGTAATCCTTTGTACAAAGCCAGGCGCAGACCCTGTGCATAAATAAAGCTCATGTGCTCTGCACATCTTGTCAATTTCATGCTTTTTATTTTTTGCATGAGTTATCTCACACTTTGTGCAGCGAACACCCCCGGTAAGCAATAACAAGCCATAAGGCTCCATATCATTATTTTCTCTACTTCCTTTTTTTTCTCAAGGAAATGAAGGTTCCTTCGCCCACAAGTTTGCCGGGGGGGAGGGGGGGGGGAAGGGGAAGATAATGGTATGGACCAGGCGTCGTTCAAGGAAGTTTCGCCTTGCCGGGAAGCAAACGACAGAAAAGCTAAGTTGCCGAGTTGCCAAAGTTTGAGCAATCAGATGTTTTTAAATTTTTTAAGTTATCTTCCTTGAACGACCATGCTTTGTATGGAAAATCTGTGCATGAAGGAACCGGCTCGTGGCTAGTTGCGCCCTTACTTTGTTTCGAGTTCGCTCAACAGTTTAAGTGTGCTGCGACTAGAGTCACGCCCTTACTTTGTTTCGAGTTCGCTCAACAACTTAAGCGAGCTGCGGCTAGTTACGACAAGGTTTCTTGTCGGCAACGGCACTGCCAGCAGGCTACTGACGTACCGCACTCAGCGCTCGCGGCGAGGATGCCTGCGCCGGCAAGTTCCCTAAAAGCGTAGGGCAAAAACATACAAAGGAAGGAATCAAGTAAAGGAAATAACATTGCAATCACTACCCAAAATAAGAGTTATATTACAAAATAGCTTGTCGCGGCTCTAATAGACTGTTTTCATAACATGATCAGCAGCGACAAGAAAAGAAGAAAACGGCGGCCTAGTCCACGCGATCGCCCTCAACCCTCTTGATCCCGCTCACCTTGTCCACAATGGGTGCGACAAGGTCCTTGAGCGCCTCCAGATCAGCTTCCGCCGGCAGGGATCTGAGGACGTTGGTGAGGTTGAGGCCCGGGTTGCGGAAGGGTACCTTCACCAACACTTTTTGAAGAGCTCCTGCGTAGATCTTGCGCGACTCGTCGGCCAGCTGCTTTGGGATCCTCTCCCGGAGTCGCTGGAGGGCCGTCGCCACGCCTTTGAAGAACAGAGTGAGCTTGGCGCTGGATGGGAGGGTCTCATCGGAGGGATACCCGAGATCCTCCATCCCCAGCTGCGCCAACTCCTTGTCGATGTCTGCGGCAGCATTCACAAGACCCTCCGTCCACTGCTCCACAGTTTCTCTAAAATCGTTCTGGGTGGCGGCAATGCTCTCCAGCAGCGCCTTGTCGGCCTTGAACTCCTTCTTCAGGGCCGCCTCCTGCTCCCTAGCACCGTCCAGCGTCTTGGTCAAAGCAGCCAGCTTCAGCTCAAGATCGGCGTTGGAATCCTTGGCGGCGCTAAGCTACTTGATCTTCTCGGCGAGACGACCCTGCAACTCGCCAAAGGTGTAGGCATCCTTCTCGCGCTCATGCTTGAGCGCGGCAAGCTCTTCACCGCTCGCCTTGAGATCAGTCTCCAGCTGCGCCACCTTCGTCTCCATCTCCTTCTTGGCGACCTCGGCAACTGCGGCAGCGTCCTTTGCTTCCTTGAGAGCTCCGCTGAGTGTTGCTCGCGCGCAGCAAGCTCCTCTTCGTGGCTGTCCAGGCTGACCTTCAGCTGCGCCAACTCGCCCTCCCGCGCAGATAGCTCCTCGGCAGCAAGCCGCTGTTGCTCTGCAACTTCTGCCTTCTCGAGGATGAATGCCTTCTGCGCCTTATCGAGCTACACACGCTCCGCCGCCAGCAACCGGAGAGCTGCCTGGTTGAGACCTCGGAGCTCCTCCGCGCGCTTCTCCATGTCCACCCCCGCCTTCGTGACAAGCGCTTCGCGGGACTCCAGTTTGGCTTGTCGAGCGCGGTAGAGCGACACCAGCCTCCGGAGCAGCCGCTCCTCCTCAGACTTGCCGCTGCTGCTGCTCGGCGCATCAACCAACGTCAGCCCAGCAGAGGCGAGCACCTCTCCATCCAAGATTTCTCCTTCGTCCGGCGCCCTGGAGCTTGACTCCCAGGGAAGCTTGATGAAGACACCATCGCTGGCCTTCAAGTATACACCTGGCTGGGGCTCTTCGGAGCCTGACGCTGCGGCAGCGGCGGGAGGATCGGCGGTCGGTGTAGCGCCTGTCGCTCCTGCAGCCTCAGGGTCGTCAGTGCGATCGCCAGACCCCTCGTCAGCTGCTGCGGCGACAGCCTTGGCGGCCTCTTCGCCGGTGGGATCATCAGCACCGGCCGCTTCTTCGGTGGCGGCGGCATCATCAACAGCAACCTCGGTCTCCATCGGCTCCGCAGTAGATGGATCTGACGGCCGGAAAAGGAAGAAAAGTCAAGCAAATATCCAAAAAGAAGATCAAACAAAGAAGAACCCAAGGGAAGTTTAGAAGCAAGAAGTACCTGTACCAGGCTCAGCAGTTGGGATCTCCGCTGCCGGGGGGTCGCTGGTGCTGTCCCTTGCCGGAGACTTCTCCCTTGCCGGAGACTTCTCCCTTGCCGGAGAGCTCTCCCTTGTCGGAGGATTCTCCCTTGCCGGAGAACTCTCCCTTGGCGGCGTAGTCGAAGCAGATGTCAAGTCAGGGGCGGCCTCCGGATGCTCCTGGTGAGGCTGCTCTGCTCCTACACAAGCCAACAGTCAGATATCAGCAAACAAAGAGTATCCATGCGCGCCTAACAGCGGGAAGCAAACCATATACTCACGCTGGGGGCTGCGCTGTGGGCTGCTCTGAAGGGCAGTTGCCGGGTCCAGCAAGTTTGTCTCAGGCGTACCCCCTGCTGGCATGGTGGGATCGTCCTCAATGACAATCACCGGGACCTTGGCTCTCTTTGCCGCTCTCTGGGCCAGAGTCCTAAAAAGGAGTAAGTTCAGAGTAAAGCAAATGAGATACAAGACGAGACAGCAAGTATTGAAGACATACAAGTACAACAAGAATCTTACTCATCTTCTTCCTCGTCGGAGCTGAGCGCGGAGAAGTCGAAGCCTAGCCCACCTCCGGCGCGAGGAGGCGGAGGAGTAGGATCCCTTGGCCGCTTGGCGGGAGCTGGAGCGGCGGACCGGGAGGACCCCGCTCCAGTTGCCGCTGCAGCGTGAGGTGCTTCCGCGGTAACAGAACTTGCCGCGGTGGAGCGTGTCGTGCGGCGCGGCGGGGGTTGACTCGTCCGCCGCTCCGCTACGTCCCCGGCCTTGCGAAGACGCCTTCTTGGTGGAGCCGGGGGCTCTGCTTGTGGAGCCGGGGGCTCTGCTTGCGGCAAGCTGCCCGAAGACGAAGAGGAAGAGGAGCCGATATCCAACGAGCCGCTCGTATCCTCGGCGGGCCCGCTTGGCCCGACGTCATGCCCGGCGGACCTCTCCTCGCCGGCAAGATCCTCTCGCTCGGCAAGGCTTGCCACCTCTGCTGCCTCTGCCTCCTCCACGGTGAACCCAAACTTACCCGCAGCTGTAGTTGCCGCCGCCTCTTTCAGCCTGGTGGCGATGCGCTTGAGCTCCTCGTCGGTGGTGTCCCGGGTGAGGCCCCTCTGCTCATCGGCGTCGATCGGCACTTATACCAAGCCATCAAAGAACGCTCGCACGACATCATCTGCAGGCTCTATCCAGGCTGGGTCAATTCCATGCGAGTCGCACAGCGGCATCATTGCGCGGATGCGGTCGAGCGAGGAGTTGTTGCAAAGCGGAACGACGCCCCTCGGCAACCTGAACACTTCGGGATGCTGTGGGTCGTACTTGAACAGCTCCTGGAGCATCGCGTTGAGCTCCAGGACAGTGAAGTTGAAGTTGAGGCCCGGCCGCAGCCTCATGATATCCGCCGCGTTCTGGAACTCCCAGGCGGGTCTCCCCCTCTCCTGTAGGGGGGCAATGCGGCGGCGAAGGAAATCTGTGCCAACCGCTCCTACAGTAAGCTCGACAAGCCTGAGGCGTAGGATCCGGGCGACGACAATCTTCAGTCTGTCGTCTTCCGGGGCCAAGCTACTCCAATCACTGCCGCGCACTACTGGAGTTTGGCGCAGGGCGGTAAACGGCTGCGGGTTCTCCTCGACAATCAGGCACCAGTCCGCCCTCCACTCCTCCCACTTGTTGCGGAACTCTCCATCCAGATAAGCATCCTTCTTGCCGGCTTTTGAGATCCAGGCGATTCCGCCGGATAAAGGCTCTCCTTTCTCAACTCGAGGCGAAAAGAAGTGGCAGAAAAGGGCTACGTTTGGATGGATTCCGACAAAGTTTTCGCAGAGATGTGCAAAAACTGCCATGGTCAGGACAACATTAGGGGTGAAGTCAAGGAGGCGGAGCCCGTAGGTGTTCATGACGTCACAAAAGAATTCATAAAAGGGCGGGCAGAGCCCGCAGTAGAAGAACAAGGCGAAGAAAGGGTACCCAGTGGGAGACTTTTTCCAAGCGGCGGCTGGGAGTACCTTCGTGCGCAGATGCGCCCGCGTCCCCGTCGAGCAGAAGAGGTAGTAGTACTCCTTCAGCTCTTCCGCGGCAAGCCTCGGAGGGAAGATTGCCCGCTCCTTTCGCAGCGCCGCGAGCCGCTGCGCCTCGGCCGACTTCACCTTCTCGGCTTTCAGAGCCATGGCGGGAGTGGTTAGGGAGGACGACGGCGTTGGTGGTGCTGGTGGCGATGGGGGCGGAGCGCTGCTCTCTTTCGGCTTTGGGAAGAAGGCGAGTGGCGAAGATTCTCGGGGAAGGAATAGCAACGGGCAGATGGGCGAACTGCCCCTGTTTCCCCTGCATATAAGGAGGAAGGGAGCGGACGTTCCGCCTTTTCCGAATAAAGAAACCACCCACGATCTCTCCCACGACGCCGCAATCGACGCGTGCCGTTCGGGGAGGGCGCGGTGGATACGGAGTAAGATACGGCATGACCCAGGCCGCGTGTGCCCGTGCCCTGTTTTGGGCCTGCCCCAACAGCGCTTGGCACCGTGTATGGCCCAGGCCCGGGGGCTCCTGTCGGTGTACTAGAGTAGGGGTACCCTAGTATCCCGAACTTGTGCACGGGCAGTCGCAGCGCCCCGCAACAAGGCTTGCCGGGTGACCGCCAAGGACCCCCGTGGTTCCTTTGGAGCCATTCAAGAACAAAGTATTTAAGCCAAGGAGACAAGGCCCCGGCAAGAGGAGCTTGTCGGGAAGGCCAACCAAGGCATCTCAAGGAACTTGCCGCGACGCGCCACGCGTCCCGGCAAGACCCGGCGAGCGACAAGCTCCCGGACGCGGCAAGACAATGGCCGAGGCAAGGCGTTTGCCGCGGCTAGCAACCACTCTGTACCCGCGCTCCAGCACGCCCACCAACGTGTCACTCTGAGACCCTTCCAGGAGTACGTGGCGGGAGGCTGTGCAGCCAGGGGTGCACTGTGGCAAGCGGCGCTGACAAGACCGCCATCATGGCGAGTGGTGGCGTCCCTGACGGTCCCTTTTCTGCGCTGTTTGGGCGACGTAGATAGGCATTTAATGCCCTTGTCCCCTGCCGTTAGAGTTAGGTATGATACACTGTGTAGGTAGTTGTACCAACCGCAGCACCTTTCCATTTTTACCCTTGTCTACGTTGCCACCTGTTGGAGACCCCTTGAGCATGTAAAAGGAGGCCCATGCACAACGTAGAGGGGAGAGGACAGTAGAACACTCACGCTCGGTCTCGTTAGCTGCTGGTGCGTACTGTAGCACTCAGCGCTCCCGAGCAAGAACTCAATACAAACCACAAAGCAGCAATAGGAGTATTATCTCTCCGGAGAGCTCCGAAGCTGGGTAAACCGCTCGTGTGCCCCGCCTCGATCTGCTCTTCGTGCGACCTCCGCCCCCTGCCGAACCGAAAGGGGCTCCGTCCCCATAGGTGCTCGCGGATCAGTTTCCCCGACAAAGATATATGTTGGGTGTATGATACCGGCGAAAAGTGCGCGGTATTAGAGAGGCTAGCAATGGTGGAAGGAAGGGAGAAGTGCGTATAATCCATGGACTCAACATTAGTCATAAAGAACTCATATACTTATTGCAAAAATCTAGAAGTCATCCAAGCAAAGTATTACGCGCATGCTCCTAGGGGGATAGATTGGTAGGAAAAGACCATCGCTCGTCCCCGACCGCCACTCATAAGGAAGACAATCAATAAGTAAATCATGCTCCGACGTCATCACATAACGGTTCACCATACGTGCATGCTACGGGAATCACAAACTTTAACGCAAGTATTCTTTAAATTCACAACTACTCCAGTAGCATGACTCTAATATCACCATCTTCATATCTCAAAACAATTATCAAGCCTCAATCTTTTCTTAGTATTCAACACACTCAAAAGAAAGTTTCACAAATCTTGAATACCAAGCATATTAATATTAAGCAAATTACCATGATATTAACGACTCTCAAAATGGTCTAAGTGTAGCATGAGAGATCAATAGTTTTTTTTAAAACAAATCCACCACCGTGCTCTAAAAGATTTAAGTGAAGCACTAGAGCAAAAATTATAAGGCTCAAAAGATATAAGTGAAGCACATAGAGCAAAACTATCAAGCTCAAAAGATATAAGTGAAGCACATAGAGTATTCTATCAAATTCCAATTCATGTATGGCTCTCTCAAAAGGTCTGTACAGCAAGGATGATTGTGGCACACTAACAAACAAAGACACAAGTAATACAAGATGCTCCAAGCAAAACACATATCATGGGGTGAATAAAAATATAGCTCCAAGTAAATTACCGATGGAAGTAGACGAAAGAGGGGATGCCTTCCGAGGCATCCCCAAACTTTGACTTTTTGGTGTCCTTGGATTATCTTGGGGGTGCCATGGGCATCCCCAAGCTTAGGCTCTTGCCACTCCTTGTTCCATAATCCATCAAAAGAATTTACCCAAAACTTGAAAACTTCACAACACAAAACTCAATAGAAATCTCGTGAGCTCCGTTAGAGAAAGAAAACAAAATACTACTTCAAGGTACTGTAATGAAATCATTCTTTATTTATATTGGTGTTAAACCTACAGTATTCCAACTTCTCTATGGATTATAAACTATTTTACTAGCCATAGATTCATCAAAATAAGCAAACAACACACGAAAAACAGAATCTGTCAAAAATAGAATAGTCTGTAGTGATCTGTAACTAACGCAAACTTCTGGAACTCCAAAAAACCTACCAAAATTGGACGACCTAGACAATTTGTTTAATGATCAGTAGCAATTGGAATAATTATTTTATCACGTTCTGGTGATTTTTAACAATTGTTTTCGTGAACAGAAAGATTCTGGAAATTAGAGCAAGATCAAATAACTATCATCCAAGAAGATTCTATAGGTCTAACTTGGCACAAACACTAATTAAAACACAAAACCACATCTAAACAGAAGGTAAATGGATTATTTATTCCTAAACAGAAGAAAAAACAAAAAAAACTAAAATAAAATTGGGTTGCCTCCCAACAAGCGCTATCGTTTAACGCCCCCAGCTAGGCATAAAAGCGAGGATAGATCTAGGTATTGCCATCTTTGGTAGGCAATCCATAAGTGGCTATCATGACAGATTCATATGGCAATTTTCTTTTCTTTCTAGGGAAGTGTTCCATGCCCTTTTTTAATGCAAATTTAAATCTAATATTCCCTTCCTTCATATCAATAATTGCACCAACCGTTCTAAGGAAAGGTCTACCAAGAATAATAGGGCAAGAAGGATTGCAATCTATATCAAGAACGATAAAATCTACGGGCACATAATTCCTATTTGCAACAATAAGAACATCATTAATTCTTTCCATAGGTTTTTTAATAGTGGAATCCGCAAGATGCAAGTTTAGAGAGCAATCATCAAAGTCACGGAAATCTAGCAAATCACACAAGGTTTTGGGGATAGTGGAGACACTAGCACCAAAATCACACAAATCATGAAACTCATAATCTTTAATTTTTATTTTAATAGTAGGTTCCCACTCATCATAGAGCTTTATAGGGATAGAGACCTTCAACTCAAGTTTTTCTTCATAAGATTGCATCAAGGCATCAACAATATGTTCGGTAAAGGATTTATTTTGACTATAAGCATGAGGAGAATTTAGCACGGATTGCAACAAGGAAATACAATCAATTAAAGAGCAACTTTCGTAATTAAATTTGTGGAGATCCAATATTGTGGATTTAGCAACATCTAGATTTTTATTTCTTTCAATCCCACGTTTATCAATTTCATCATCAAGATCTAAATACTCCGAATTTTTGGAACGCCTTCTAGGTAAAGGAAGATCATATTCAGTTTCATCAAGATTAATATTGCAAAACAAAGATTTAATAGGGGACACATCAATAACTTTTAGATCTTCATCTTGATTTTCATAGGAATCCGGTTTAGCGACCATCTTATTGACTAAGGTAGCTTGCATATCCGAAATTTCAGCAGTTAATTTTTCAAGACGAGCAATTTGGGATCTTATACCATCAAATTCTTAAGACATATCATCGAGCTCTTTATTCATATAACTCATAATTTTTTTTGTTCCTTAAGCTCATTTCTAAAGAAATTATTATGCTCAAATTGCAAGACCATAAACTTCCTGACGTTGTTTTCGATCTCCTCTAACCTTTTAAGGTTAAGATCACCAAATCTTGGTAGAGCCATAGAGACAAACAAGCAATCCAACACACGAACAAACAAAAGGCAAGCGAGAAAAAGGCAAACGGGAAAAAGAGGACGATATTGGGAAAGAGAGGGCGAATAAAACGGCAAGGGTGAAGTGGGGGAGAGGAAAACGAGAGGCAAATGCCAACTAACGTAATGCTGGAGATAGGGATTGTGATGGGTACTTGGTATGTTGAATTTTGCATAGACAACGGCGCCAGAAGTGGCTTGTTGTTAGGAGTCCAAATCTTGACTTGCTCTTGTGTAAGCCTCCCTGGCAACGGTGCCTGAAATTCTTCTTGCTACCTCTTGAGCACTGCGTTGGATTTCCCCGAAGAGGAGAGGATGATGCAACAAAGTAGTGTAAGTATTTCCCTCAGTTTTTGAGAACCAAGGTATAAATCCAGTAGGAGGCTATGCGCAAGTCCCTCGTACCTGCACAAAACAATAGCTCATCGCAACCAACGCGATTAGGGGTTGTCAATCCCTTCACGGTCACTTATGAGAGTGAGATCTAATAGAGATGATAGATAATATTTTTTGGTATTTTTGGTATAGAGATGCAAAGTGAAAAGTAAAAGGCAAAGTAAACAGCAAAGCAAGATTAAAGTGATGGAGATTGATATGATGACAATAGACCCGGGGGCCATAGGTTTCACTAGTGGCTTCTCTCAAGAGCATAAGTATTCTACGGTGGGTGAACAAATTACTGTTCAGCAATTGACAGAATTGAGCATAGTTATGAGAATATCTAGGTATGATCATGTATATAGGCATCACGTCCGAGACAAGTAGACCGACTCCTGCCTACATCTACTACTATTACTCCACTCACCGACCACTATCCAGCATGCATCTAGAGTATTAAGTTAAAAACAGAGTAACGCTTTAAGCAAGATGACATGATGTAGAGGGATAGTTTCATGCAATATGATAAAAACCCCATCTTGTTATCCTCGATGGCAACAATACTATACGTGCCTTGCTTCCCCTTTTGTCACTGGGAAAGGACACCGCAAGATTGAACCCAAAGCTAAGCACTTCTCCCATGGCAAGAAAAACCAATCTAGTAGGCCAAACCAAACTGATAGTTCGAAGAGACTTGCAAAGATAACCAATCATACATAAAAGAATTCAGAGAAGATTCAAATATTATTCATAGATAGACTTGATCATAAACCCACAATTCATCGATCTCAACAAACACACCGCAAAAAGAAGATTACATCGAATAGATCTCCACGAGAGAGGGGGAGAACATTGTATTGAGATCCAAAAAGAGAGAAGAAGCCATCTAGCTAATAACTATGGACCCGTTGGTCTGAGGTGAACTACTCACACTTCATCGGAGATGTTATGATGATGTAGAAGCCCTCCGTGATGACGGCCCTCTCTGGCGGAGCTCCGGAACATGCCCCAAGATGTGATCTCGTGGATACAGAAGGTTGCAGCGGTGGAATTAGGTTTTTGGCTCCGTATCTGATCGTTTGGGGGTACATAGGTATATATAGGAGGAAGGAGTACGTCAGTGGAGCAACAGGGGGCCCACGAGGTAGGGAGCATGCCCTAGGGTGGGGGGGGGCGCCCCCACCCTCGTGACCGCCTCCGTTGTTCCTTGGAGCAGGGTCCAAGTCTCCTGGATCACGTTCGGTGAGAAAATCACGTTCCCGAAGGTTTCATTCCGTTTGTACTCCGTTTGATATTCTGTTTCTCCAAAACTCTGAGATAGGCAAAAAAACAGCAATTCTGGGCTGGGCCTGCGGTTAATAGGTTAGTCCCAAAAATAATATAAAAGTGGAAAATAAAGCCCAATATAGTCCAAAACAGTAGATAATATAGCATGGAGAAATCAAAAATTATAGATACGTTGGAGACGTATCAACCCCTAGCCGGATACCATCCCGGAGACCTATACGGCTTTGGGGTCGAGCGAGCAGCCTCCTCTGAAGGGAGGAGGTGTGCCTATTGCGCCAGTGACCTCTGTCCAACTAGAGGCACCGGATAATCTGCTGGAAGCGCTACGAGGCACTTCCATTGTGGATGAACATCGTATCCTTATGGGTATGGTGATTGAGAGGGTTCCGTCCGTCATGAGCGGACTGACCGAAGCCTGCAATAGCCTGCTGACAGGTTTTGAGGTAAGCGACGCAATTTTATAAAAAGAGTGTCACAGTATAGATAGTAACCCCTGAGACTCTGTCCAGTGTTCGGAAAGAAGGGCCAGACAGAGGATCAAACATTTTTTCGCAGGAGACTAACCATATGCGCCTGTGTGTTGAAACAGGCGTCATTGCTAGCTGCGACCGCACACACTGCCGAAGTCTCTGGACTGAAGCAGAGGCTGGAGCGGGCTGAGGAGGAGCTCGGCCAAGCGAGAAAGCAGCTAGAAGACAAGCAAGGTATGTAATGACCTATTGTATAGTTGGAAAGAATAAATGATGTGTATTGACCGCAGTGCCATAATATTTGTAGGAGCGGAAACCGAGGTCGAGGTCCTTAAAAAGGCCCTGGCTAAGGCCGAGGAGAAAGCTGTCAAGGAAAAAGCCGCCCGTGAAAAACACGAGGCCAGGCTTGATGAGGTCCAGCAAGAGCTCCAGGATGGCGTGAAGAAATGCGAGACCTTGGAGCGCGATGTTTCAGCTCAAAAGACCGAACTCGCCAAGGCTCGCCAAAGCGCAGAAGTGGCCTCGGTTGAAGCCCATGGCATCCTCCAGGAGATCCGGGAGGCCAAGAAAATCGCGGCGGGTAAGGTGTTTAGTATGCAAAGCAAGTATGTGAATAAGAAGTATCTCTTACTAACCAGATTTGGAGTTCTCCAGGGGCATTTGCGGATCTGCCGCGCAGTGTGTCTGACACGACGGAGTTCTTCCGAGCTGAAGAAGGGAGCTCAACGGAGAAGCTGTTCTAGTCGCAATATCTTGCGCCAGAACATCCAGTGCCCTTTAGCGATCAGCTAAAATAGCTGGTCGAGCTGCATAGGGTGGCCGAACTGGCCATGAAGGATTTAATAATCCGGCTGTGGCTTGCCGAAGCTATACCCAGCAGCTACTTCGGGCTCGTGAAGCGGCTAGTGAATGCCTTCCCTCGGCTGGACATCGCCAAGCGATCGGTCTGCATCGAGGGCGTGCGCATGGCCTTCGCCCGCGTCAAGGTGTGGTGGGCAAAGATGGACGTCGTCAAGCTTGTGACCGAGGGACCGCCTGAGGGCAAGGAGCACCGCACGCCCAAACTATATTTTGATAATGTCCTGGAGGAATCCCGCATTGTGGCGGCGCAGTGCGCCAAAGATGTAATCTTTGACTGAGTACATTTGTACTATCTTGCCCTGTATTATGGAACAAGTTAATTTATGTAAGACAAATGTTTGTTTAATATTTTTTACCTCCTGTGCGGCCGTGTATTTGAAATCTGAGAGTTGGCCAGTCGTTGGCTTCTGCCCCCACGTAGGTAGTACGGGGGTGTTCGGGATGTAATCTAAACACTCTTGATCCAATTGTTTGGTCCTTGAAGGAGGTGTTTAGTGCAACAAACCAGGCAATCGGACTATTCGGCTTTAGCACCCTCACTTAGCCATAGGAGTTTGACAACAAAAATATAGGCGCAACCCCTAGTATCCAAACTAGGATGCTGTAAACACCTGATCGGGTAAGTACCGATCCTTCGCGTAATGCGGAAAAAATCTCTAAAGATTTGAAACCTCCGAAGAGCTGACCAGCTCTCACCGCATCATGACAGTCAATTTTCGGCTTTCTCTACTGAGGTGCTCATCTGGGTAAATCAGGGCACAATCGCTGTAGTTCTCCATTTACTACCCTAGCCGATATAGCGGAATGTAAGGTAGTAAGCACAGGAGCCGGGCAACCCAACTATTGACCAAAGACATGATTCAGAGCCAATGCATATAATGCTAAATTCGGGGTGCCGAACTATACTGTAAAAAGTGTTCGGACTTTATTGTCGTATTATGGGTCACAATGAAGCCCCTAGCAAACTGAAACATACCAAAGTGTACGGGTGCTATCTGATAAAGTTATCAACAGAAAAGGAAAACATGAAAAAAGAAAGGGTAGTAGGCTAGGGCCATAGAATTTGGGCTTGCTACCACTTGAGCATTGCGTTCGATTTCCTCGAACAGGAAAGGATGATGCAGCACAATAGCGTAAGTATTTCCCTCAGTTTTTGAGAACCAAGGTATCAATCCAGTAGGAGGCTACACACGAGTCCCTCGTACCTACACAAAACAAATAACTCCTCACAACCAACGCGATAAGGGGTTGTCAATCCCTTCACGGTCACTTACGAGAGTGAGATCTGATAGATATGAGAGGATAATATTTTTGGTATTTTTGTGATAAAGATGCAAAGTAAAATAAAAGCAAAGTAAAAAGCAAAGGAAATAACTAAGTGTTGGAAGATTAATATGATGAAGATAGACCCGGGGGCCATAGGTTTCACTAGTGGCTTCTCTCAAGAGCATAAATATTTTACGGTGGGTGAACGAATTACTGTTGAGCAATTGACAGAATTGAGCATAGTTATGAGAATATCTAGGTATGATCATGTATATAGGCATCACGTTCGGGACAAGTAGACCGACTCCTGCCTGCATCTACTACTATTACTCCACTCATCGACCGCTATCCAGCATGCATCATGAGTATTAAGTTCATGAAAACAGAGTAACGCCTTAAGTAAGGTGACATGATGTAGAGGGACAAATTCATGCAATATGATAAAAACCCCATCTTGTTATCCTTGATGGAAACAATACAATACGTGCCTTGCTGCCCCTACTGTCATTGGGAAAGGACACCACAAGATTGAACCCAAAGCTAAACACTTCTCCCATTGCAAGAAAGATCAATCTAGTAGGCCAAACCGAACTGATAATTCAAAGAGACTTGCAAAGATAACCAATCATACATAAAAGAATTCAGAGAAGATTCAAATATTGTTCATAGACAATCTTGATCATAAACCCACAATTCATCAGTCTCAACAAACACACCGCAAAAAGAAGATTTCATCAAATAGATCTCCACGAGAGAGTGGGAGAACATTGTATTGAGATCCAAAAAGAGAGAAGAAGCCATCTAGCTACTAACTATGGACCCGAAGGTCTGAGGTAAACTACTCACACTTCATCGGAGAGGCTATGGTGATGATGTAGAAGCCCTCCGTGATGGATGCCCCCTCCGGCGGAGCTCCAGAACAGGCCCCAAGATGGGATCTCGTGGGTACAGAAGGTTGCGGTGGTGGAATTAGGTTTTTGGCTCCGTATCTGATCGTTTGGGGGTACGTAGGTATATATAGGAGGAAGGAGTACGTCGGTGGAGCAACAGGGGGCCCAGGAGGGTGGAGGGCGCGCCCCCTACCTCGTGGCTTCCTCCTTTCTTTCTTGATGTAGGGTCCAAGTCTCCCAGATCATAATCTTCCTAAAAATCACGTCCCCGAAGGTTTCATTCTGTTTGGACTCCATTTGATATTCCTTTTCTGCGAAATTCTAAAATAGGCAAAAAAATCAATTCTGGGTTGGGCCTCCGGTTAATAGTTAGTCCCAAAAATAATATAAAAGTGGATAATAAAGCCCAATATTGTCCAAAACAGTAGATAATATTGTATGGAGCAATAAAAAATTATAGATACGTTGGAGACGTATCAGGCATCCCCAAGCTTAATCCCTGCTCTTCCTCAAGTAGGTAAATGATAAAAACAGAATTTTTGATGCGGAGTGCTACTTGGCATAATTTCAATGTAATTCTTCTTAATTGTGGTATGAACATTTAGATCCGAAAGATTCAAGACAAAAGTTTAATATTGACATAAAAATAATAATACTTCAAGCATACTAACAAAGCAATCATGTCTTCTCAAAATAACATGGTCAAAGAAAGTTATCCCTACAAAATCATATAGTCTGGCTATGCTCTATCTTCACCACACAAAGTATTTAAATCATGCACAACCCCGATGACAAGCCAAGCAATTGTTTCATACTTTTGACATTCTCAAACTTTTTCAATCTTCACGCAATACATGAGCGTGAGCCATGGATACAACACTATATGTGGAATAGAATGGTGGTTGTGGAGAAGACAAAAAAGGGGAAGATAGTCTCACATCAACTAGGCGTATCAACGGGCTATGGAGATGCCCATCAATAGATATCAATGTGAGTGAGTAGGGATTGCCATGCAACGGATGCACTAGAGCTATAAGTATATGAAAGATCAACAAAAGAAACTAAGTGGGTGTGCATCCAACTCGCTTACTCACGAAGACCTAGGGCATTTTGAGGAAGCCCATCATTGGAGTATACAAGCCAATTTCTATAATGAAAAATTCCCACTAGTATATGAAAGTGACAAAATGAGAGACTCTCTATCATGAAGATCATGGTGCTACTTTGAAGCACAAGTGTGGTAAAAGGATAGTAACATTGTCCCTTCTCTCTTTTTCTCTCATTTTTTATTTGGGCCTTTTCTCTTCTTCTTTTTATGGCATTTTTTTTCTTTTTTGTTCGGAGTCTCAACCTGACTTGTGGGGGAATCATAGTCTCCATCATCCTTTTCCTCACTTGGGACAATGCTCTAAAAATGAAGATCATCACACTTTTATTTTCTTACAACTCAACAATTACAACTCGATTCTTAGAACAAAATATGACTCTATATGAATGCCTACGGCGGTGTACCGGGATGTGCAAGGAATCAAGAGTGACATGTATGAAAGAATTATGAACGGTGGCTTTGCCACACATACAATGTCAACTACATGATCATGCTAAGCAATATGACAATGATGGAGCGTGTCATAATAAACGGAACGATGGAAAGTTGCATGGCAATATGTCTCAGAATGGCTATGGAAATGCCATGATAGGTAGGTATGGTGGCTATTTTGAGGAAGGTATATGGTGGGTGTATGATACCGGTGAAAAGTGCGTGGTATTAGAGAGGCTAGCAATGGTGGAAGGAAGAAAAGTGCGTATAATCCATGGACTGAACATTAGTCATGAAGAACTCATATACTTATTGCAAAAATCTACAAGTTATATCAAAGCAAAGTATTACGCGCATGCTCCTAGGGGGATAGATTGGTAGGAAAAGACCATCGCTCGTCCCCATCCGCCACTCATAAGGAAGACAATCAATAAATAAATCATGCTCCGCCTTCATCACATAACGGTTCACCATACGTGCATGCTACGGGAATCACAAACTTTAACACAAGTATTTCTCAAATTCACAACTACTCAACTAGCATGACTCTAATATCACCATCTTCATATCTCAAAACAATTATCAAGCATCAAACATCTCATAGTATTCAACACACTCAAAAGAAAGTTTTACAAATCTTGAATACCAAGCATATTAGGATTATTAAGCAAATTACCATGCTATTTAAGACTCTCAAAATAATCCGAGTGAAGCATGATAGATATAGTTTCTATAAAACAAATCCACCACCGTGCTCTAAAAGATATAAGTGAAGTACTAGAGCAAAACTATATAACTCAAAAGGTATAAGGGAAGCACATAGAGTATTCGAACAAATTTCAAATCATGTATGGATCTCTCAAAAGGTGTGTACAACAAGGATTATTGTGGTAAACTAAAAAACAAAGACTCAAATCATACAAGACGCTCCAAGCAAAACACATATCATGTGGTGAATAAAAATATAGCTCCAAGTAAAGTTACCGATGGAAGTAGACGAAAGAGGGGATGCCTTCCGGGGCATCCCCAAGCCTTGACTTTTTGGTGTCCTTAGATTATCTTGGGGGTGCCATGGGCATCCCCAAGCTTAGGCTCTTGCCACTCCTTGTTCCATAATCCATCAAAAAAATTCACCCAAAACTTCACAACACAAAACTCAACAGAAATCTCGTGAGCTCCGTTAGCGAAAGAAAACAAAAGACCAGTTCAAGGTACTGTAATGAAATCATTCTTTTTTTATATTGGTGTTAAACCTACTGTATTCCAACTTCTCTATGGTGTACAAACTATTTTACTAGCCATAGATTCATCAAAATAAGCAAACAACACACGAAAAACAGAATCTGTCAAAAACAGAACAGTCTGTAGTAATCTGTAACTAACGCAAACTTCTGGAACTCCAAAAAATCAGCCAGAATAGGACGACCTAGGAAATTGGTTTATTGATCATCAGCAATTGGAATCACTATTTTATCACGTTCTGGTGATTTTAACAATTGTTTTCATGAATAGAAAGTTTCTGGAAATTACAGCAAGATCAAATAAATATCATCCAAGAAGATCCTATAGGTTTAACCTGGCACAAACACTAATCAAAGCATAAAAACACATCTAACCAGAGGCTAGATCAAAGATTTATTCCTAAACAGAAGCAAAAAGCAAAAAATTAAAATAAAATTGGGTTGCCTCCCAACAAGCGCTATCGTTTAACGCCCCTAGCTAGGCATAAAAGCAAGGATAGATCTAGGTATTGCCATCTTTGGTATGCAATTCTTCAATGAGACATCTATTATCCTTAGAAATTTCTTTCTTTTTAGTAATTATCAAACTTTTAGGCACAAGATCAAAAAATGCATTCATAGAAAATGGTTCCTTAATGATGGAAAAAAGATTGGGATGAATACTTATAGATTTGAGATCCGCAGTTTCCTTATTAGAGGATTCACCCTTATTTTTAGGAACATACATAAGCTTAGGAACTTTAGTAAGAGGACTTGGAGTACTCTTAATGGAATAAAAGGCGGTTCCCAAGTTGGTAAAGATACCCTCAAGTTTATCGATTCTAGTGGAATCTTGATTTATTCTTTCATTAACTATGGATTCCTTCTCCTTAATATTTTTCAAAGTGACTCCTACCTTAGATCCATATTGGGTAATTTGGTTGTGGATCTTTTTATCCAGATTTGCAATTAACTCTATGGTAGCAACTTTATTTTCAATAATCTCAAGTCTTTGCATTACATGCTCCAAAGTTAACATAGTTCCATTAACCAAAAGAGGTGGTGAGCCAAATAAATCTATCATAGCATTATAAGAATCAAAAGTATGGCTGCCCAAGAAATTCCCTCCGGTAATGGTATCAAGAATATATCTATACCAAGGATAGGCGCCTACATAAAAATTGCGGAGAAGAACGGAAGTAGATTGCTTCCTGGCAGATTTATTTTGAGCATTGCAAATTCTATACCAAGCGTCTTTTAGATTTTCTCCCTCCCTTTTTTTAAAATTGAGAACCTCATTTTCGAGAGACAATGGAGAAGATAAAGGACTAGCTATGACGGCAAGGCAAGCGAAAAAGAGGCAAACGGAAAAGAGAGGGCGAAGAAAACGACAAGGGTGAAGTGGGGGAGAGGAAAACGAAAGGTAAATGGCAAATAATGTAATGCGGGAGATAAGGGATTGTGATGGGTATGTTGACTTTTGCGTAGACTCCCCGGCAACGGCGCCAAAAATCCTTCTTGCTGCCTCTTGAGCACTGCGTTGGATTTCCTAGAAGAGGAAAGGATGATGCAGCACAGTAGCGTAAGTATTTCCGTCAGTTTTTGAGAACCAAGGTATCAATCCAGTAGGAGGCTACACGCGAGTCCCTCGTACCTACACAAAACAAATAACTCCTCGCAACCAATGCGATAAGGGGTTGTCAATCCCTTCACGGTCACCTACGAGAGTGAGATATGATAGAATAATATTTTTGGTATTTTTGTGATAAAGATGCAAATTAAAATAAAAGCAAAGTAAAAAGCAATGGAAATAACTAAGTGTTGGAAGATTAATATGATGAAGATAGACCCGGGGGCCATAGTTTCACTAGTGGCTTCTCACAAGAGCATAAATATTTTACGGTGGGTGAAAGAATTACCATTGAGCAATTGACAGAATTGAGCATAGTTATGATAATATCTAGGTATGATCATGTATATAGGCATCACGTCCGAGACAAGTAGACCGACTCCTGCCTGCATCTACTACTATTACTCCACTCATCAACCGCTATCCAGCATGCATCTAGATATTAAGTTCATGAAAATAGAGTAACGCCTTAAGTAAGATGACATGATGTAGAGGGATAAATTCATGCAATATGATAAAAACCCCATCTTGTTATCCTCGATGGCAACAATACAATACGTGCCTTGCTGCCCCTACTATCACTGGGAAAGGACACCGCAAGATTGAACCCAAAGCTAAACAATTCTCCCATTGCAAGAAAGATCAATCTAGTAGGCCAAACCAAACTGATAATTCGAAGAGACTTGCAAAGATAACCAATTATACATAAAAGAATTCAGAGAAGATTGAAATATTGTTCATAGATAATCTTGATCATAAACCCACAATTCATCGGTCTCAACAAAGACACCGCAAAAAGAAGATTAGATCGAATAGATCTCCACGAGAGAGGGGGAGAACATTGTGTTGAGATCCAAAAAGAGAGAAGAAGCCATCTAGCTACTAACTATGGACCCGAAGGTCTGAGGTAAACTACTCACACTTCATCGGAGAGGCTATGGTGATGATGTAGAAGCCCTCCATGATGGATGCCCCCTCCGGCGGCGCTCTGAAATAGGCCCCAAGATGGGATCTCGTGGGTACAGAAGGTTGCGGCGGTGGAATTAGGTTTTTGGTTCCGTATCTGATCGTTTGGTGGTACGTAGGTCTATATAGGAGGAAGGAGTACGTCGGTGGAGCAACAGGGGGGCCACGAGGGTGGAGGGCGCGCCCTGGGGGGGGGGGGGGGGTGGGCGCGCCCCCTACCTCGTGGCTTCCTCCTTTATTTCTTTCTTGACGTAGGGTCCAAGTCTCCCGGATCATAATCTTCCTGAAAATCACGTTCCCGAAGGTTTCATTCCGTTTGGACTCCGTTTGAAATTCCTTTTTTGCGAAACTCTGAAATAGGCAAAAAAACAGCAATTCTGGGCTGGGCCTCTGGTTAATAGGTTAGTCCCAAAAATAATATAGAAGTGGATAATAAAGCCCAATATTTGCCAAAATAGTAGATAATATAGCATGGAGCAATCAAAAATTATAGATACGTTGGAGACATATCAGGGCTGCAAACTGTTTTCATTATAATTTGGTAATACGTCAAAGCGCATTAATACAAATAGTGCAATAAGCAAAAGGCTATTTAACATGCCACAACCAAGGGAGAGCTGCGTGTGGGTCCTGAAAACAGGTAGATTTATCGTCATAGAGACCACCTGGAAATTCCCCTATACTTCTGTGCTTCTTGCCATCTTGGTGTATTTATCCTTCGAAGGGACCGGTAGTCAGGCCATTAGGGAGGGCTTGTGGAAAAGAAACCTGAAAAGGAGAAAAAGAAATAGTGAAAAGTATGTGTGTCCGGGGGCGGTCGAGCCGTATTGTGGATCACAAGCTAGTTATGCCTCCGTCTATGCTCATGGTTGTTTTGAGTGCGTAGCACTACTCGGGAAAACCTTATACACAGAACTTTAGCAGTAGCGAGGGTCAAAAAAGCACGCTGGTGCTAAGTAGCAGTAGCGCCTGCGCAAACCGCGCTGCAGATAAAGTTCTAGCAGTAGCGCGTCTTCTTCTAAACACGTTACTACTAAAATTCCCACGGCTTAGCCGATAGGCTACACATAGTAGTAGCAACCTATAACGAACCGTGCTACCACTACTTTCTTTGTAGCAGCGCATTTTAGTCTAAACTCGCTACTGCTAGAGGATATAAAATTAAATGGAAAGCAAATAGAAAGGTAATTGAAAATGAAAGAAATAGAATAAGGTGAAAGGAAAAAAATAAAATGTGAAGAAAACTAAATGAAAAAGGGAAAAAAAGAGAATGGTGTAGCAGTAGCGTGGATCCTAGAACGCGCTGTAGCTAACGTAGCAGTAGCACCCTTTCTGGAACGCGCTACTTGTACTTCTGACTTAACCACGGGGTTCGTCCTTCCCCACGGCCACTTCATCCCCCAAATCCAACTCCACTCTCGCCGCCGCCGTCGCCCCTCGGCCGCCGCGGGCTCTCCGCACACCCTCTACACCGCCCCGACCCCAGATTCAACGCCGCCCCCGCCCCCGACCTCAACGCCGCCCCGGACGCCGCCCCCGACCCCAACCTCAACGTCGCCCCGGACGCCGCCCCCGCCCCCGACCTCAACGCCGTCCCGGAGCCCCGACCACGACCTCGACGCCGCCTGCCCCTCCCTCGTTGCAGGCACCCGAGGTGAGCACGCCTGCTCCTCCCTCTCCCCTACCTATGCCTAGGGTTTCTACCTCCATCAAATTAGTTAGGGTTCATGTAAAGGTGGAAACGAATCGGATGCGGATGCGGCTCAAATGAGTTAGGGTTCATGTAAGGGTGGAAACGAATCAAATTTCTAAGATGAATCATAAAACGAGTAAAATTTGACCACTTATTTCACTTTACAGTTGGATAATTGGAATATCCGCTACCACTTTCCACCCCTATAGGTTCATCAAATTAGATGGTAATTAGGGTAGTAGTTCCTAGGTACTAATTAGTTAGTAAGAACTAGGTACTAATTAGGTACTAGAATATTTTTATTTATAGTAAGTTTATTTTTAGTAAGAACTAGTTGAATTAATAGAACTAGTTAGTAAGAACTTGTTGCTATTTTTTAGTTAAAGCAATTTTCCCGCATCGACGTGGATGATGCCTATCCCGCACCCTCGTCGTCGAGTCGGTGGAGGATGACACCTGCTTGACCAGATGGGCCATGTTCGAGACTGGGCTCCGCCGGGGTGGTACTGGGAGGCGCTACCTACCAGGGGGCGCAGATTGGTGAGGAGCCAGCCTGTCGTTGACCCGAACCTTCTTTGGTGGCGGTCGCGTGGGCCAGTGACGGTCCAGAGGCTCGAGGACTCCGCGGAGGTGGTGCGTCATCGTGTCAGTGAGGAGGACGCGCACGTCTGTCGCTACTTGTTTGCGTTGGAGCACAGGTTCTCCAATACCTGGCAGGTACTCCAGGGATCTCATTGGAGCTATGATCCCGTGATGGTTCCTTCTCTGTGGGTGTCCACCGCCCGCGCCGATACCCATCGTGTGCTAGGGTTTTAGTTGTACTAGTGATGTTATATGTATGACACTATTCGGGATGTATTAGTGATAATATTCGACGATGTACGGACGCATGAGATGATTTACTTTTGCTTATTGAATGCATGCTAATTTGAGTCCTCTAAGATATTTTGAAATGTATATCTTGTGTTGCTCAATATCCAAGTGGTCGGTCATGTTTGCAGGTTACACCTCCGAGTAGCCTATGTTTTGCCGGAGTGTTGATTCATTTCCGTTCCGGCAAATTTCAGGCGCTCGATATGTCCTATTTTAGCAAAGGTCATGCCGGATTTTTCCGTGAATTTTGGCATGACTTTTGCCAGAATATGTAGGAAATATCGAGTGCCCCAGATTTGTGTGTTGAGTATCCTGGTAGTTGTCTTCTTTCGATTTTCAATTAATGTTTTAACTATGAACATAGGAAATGTCTGACGACAAAAAGGTTTTCGGTATTTGCAAATACTGCGAAGACGAGCGCAGCCTGTGCGACGGAATCTTCCTAGATGATGATAGGCGCTTCAGCATCAAGCTGGACGAGAACTTCGAAGTGGATATAGTAAGTCACAACGACAAGTATTTTTTCGTAATTAAGCATGACATCTGCTTCATTTGCTTCAACTTATATTTTTTTACTATTCTACTAGCGTATCCCCTGCCATGCAAGAGTTTTTGTATTGGATAAGATAGGTTTCAGTCATACTATGGAGGTAAAGGAAGTTTACTTGAAGACCGAGCATGGTTATATTTTCCACGCAAAATTATACAATTCAGACGACTACACCTATTTTGGATGCAAAACATGGCGAGCACTATGCAAGACTTATGCATTTGAGCCTGATATGGTTATCACCTTTGATATTCGTCCGGAAGATGATATTGAAGGTAATACCGACATCTAGGTCGATGTGCAGATGCCTCCAGTTACACCATTATGTAAGTTTCTCAACCATATTTATGTCTTTGATATTGTTTATTCAAAAATAGTTGACAACTAATTTGTATTGTCAGCTTATTTCGGTGCAAGCAAACATGTCCAGTGCTTGGTAGATAGGACCTACTACTGTCCCGGGGCTGAACTAAACTGCGAGGAGCTAAGTCATTATGTTTCATGGCTTGAGGATCTTGATACTGTCAAGACAAATTTTCTTCCTGGACTTAGAAATCTTAGTACTGAAAACGTGCGACCAATAGTGTTCGTAATGAACTACGGTCACATCTATTTAGGAAGGATGGTAAGATTTTTACTATTTGTCCTGAGTGCATCTTTTCCATACATTATTTGTGAAGCTAAACTTCATTGCTAAGTATGTTACCATATGATGTTCTTCAACAGGGACTCCCGATGAATGTTGTGCCTTATGGGATCGAGACTAAAGGTACCATGAGTATTATTAGCTTACGGCCAAGATATCCTACATGTTACTTTAGTGCATTCAAGATCAGCGATGAATGCTTAATAGTGCGAGACTGGACCAAATATGTGATGGGGGAGCGCAGAGAAGTACTAGGGGCAGCAAACAGATGTGCTTCCCAAAATTAGGAGACAGGTTCATCTGCATGCTCCAACTTGATCAAGGAGGAGAGCTACACATGTTTTATGTTATTTTACCTAAGAGAGAGCAGCAGGAGTGATTAGCTAGCTAGAAATGAGTTTGAGGATGATGATGTGCTACACTATTACTATGATGATAAAATAGCTAGTGTTGGTGGTAATGACTATGATGATTATTATTAGCTAGTGTTGGTGGTGATTAGCTAGCTAGAATGAGAGTTTGAAGATGATGATGTGTGCTACACTATGACTATGATGATTAAATAGCTAATGTTGGTGCTAATGACTATGATAATGATTAAATAGCTTGTGTTGGCGGATTAGATTCAAGTGGAGGCAACATGTGGTGCACATCGAAAGTACTACTAGTCCAAACTAGATCAAGTTTGGATTTGTAGTATGCTTTTGACATGCACCACATATTGCCTCCACTTGAAACTAATCCACCTTCATTTGACACACTGTTATGGACATAATGATGTAATCCTCGTAACTGGTATTGTACCAATATTTGTACGACGGTGCATAAATACACTAAAATAAAAAAAATAAAAAAAGAATACTAGTAGCGATGGACAGAAAACGCGCTGCCAGTAGTTACATTAGCAGTAGCGAGGGATTGAGCAAACGCTGCAACTACTTGCCCTAGTAGTAGCGTGTGCGGGCACGCGTTACTGCTAAGCAACAGCTGTAGCGCCTTATTAGTAGCGCCGATACCCACGCTACTTAGAGGCCCAAAACCCTTGTTGCTGCTAGGCTTTTCCCTAGTAGTGTAGTTATGTACGCGCGGTACGAATGCCGCCACTTGATCGGGACTGGGATGGAGGCCAAATTGCTAGTCAAGCTCTTGATGAGCCGAGCTGTCCTGCTGCAGAATAGTCCGGACTCTCTTGACAGTGTCCGGGAGCTCGGCCGCCGAATTAAAGTTCTGCTTGAAAAGGCCGCTCTGTACTTCTGCTGCTAAGGCAGCGGTGTGCTCCTCGGTGCGGAGGGAGCGTTCCGTGTTTCCATTAACTGTTATGACGCCGCATGGTCCGGGCATCTTGAGCTTGAGATAAGCATAGTGTGGCAACGCATTGAATCGAGCAAATGCGGTTCGCCCAAGCAGTGCGTGATAGCAACTACGAAATGGGACGATATCAAAGATTAACTCTTCGCTTCGGAAGTTGTCCAGAGATCCAAAGACAACCTCTTGTGTGATTGAGCCCATACAACGGGCCTCTACACCCGGCATGACTCCTTTAAAGGTAGTCTTTGTGGGCTTGATCCGTGATGGATTAATGCCCATTTTGCGCACTGTATCCTGGTAGAGCAGGTTGAGGCTGATGCCACCGTCCATCAGGACTCTCATCAGGTGGAACCCATCAATTATTCGTTCCAGGACCAGTGCAGCTGAACCGCCGTGAGAGATACGGGTCGGATGATCCCGACGATCGAAGGTGATCGGGCATGACGAACATGGATTAAATTTTGGGGCGACTGGCTCTATCGCATAGACATCGCTGAGCGTGCGCTTCCGCTCCCTCTTGGGAATGTGGGTAGGGTATATCATGTTCACCGTTTTGACCTGAGGGGGAACTTCTTATGTCTTCCTGTGTTCGGTGGCCGGGGCACATCGTCATCGTCATTGCTTTCCGATCCCTTCTCCTTGTTTTCGGCATTTAACTTGCCGGCCTGTTTATGAACCCAACAATCTCTGTTGGTATGGTTGGCTGGTTTGTCTGGGGTGCCATGGATCTGGCACGGACAATCGAGTATGCGGTCCAAGCTAGATGAGCCCGAATTGTTCTTTTTGAACGACTTCTTCCACTGACCGGACTTAGAGCCACTGAATCCGGCATTGACCACCGTATCATCGGTGTTGTCATTGTTGTTTCGACGCTTGTGTCTATTGCGTCGGGGTTGCTGTTGCTATTTCTGTCTTCAGGGGTGTCGGTGTCGCTTGCATTGTTTTTGCTACGGGCCAGCCAACTATCCTCACCCGCACAAAAGTGGGTCATGAGTGCCGTGAGGGCTGCCATGGACTTCGGCTTTTCTTGGCCGAGGTGGCGGGCGAGCCATTCGTCGTGGATGCTGTGTTTAAAGGCCGCTAGGGCTTCGGCATCCGGACAGTCGACGATCTGGATCTTTTTAGTTAGGAACCTGGTCCAGAATTTCCTGGCTGACTCTCCGAGCTGTTGAACTATGTGGCTTAAGTCGTCGGCATCTGGTGGCCAGACATATGTGCCTTGGAATTTATCGCGCAAGGCGTCTTCCAAATCCTTCTAGCTGCCAATAGAGTTTTCAGGCAGACTGTTTAACCAGTGCCGAGCTGGCCCTTTAAGTTTTAACGGGAGGTATTTGATGGCGTGAAGGTCATCTTCGCGGGCCATATGGATGTGGAGAATAAAATCCTCGATCCATACCGCGGGATCAGTTGTTCCATCGTATGACTCAACGTTTACGGGTTTAAACCCTTCTGGGAATTCATGATCCATTACTTCGTTAGCGAAGCAAAGAGGGTGTGCAGTGCCTCTATATCGGGCTACCTCGCAACGTAGCTCTGATGGAGTCCATCTGCAGTTTTTGGCCCGCGCATGACTAGGCTTGTCACGTCCGAATAGATAGCCATCGTCACGTGTCGGGGCACGTCCTCGGGATCCATAGATCGATCTGGTATGTCCTGCTCTATTGTCTAGGTCCTGCCGAAGGTCATATGTATAACCACGAGCTGATTTATCTCTCCCTTTATGATGAGGCAGGGCGGGCTGGTGTTCGGCTTGAGTTGCCGCTTTATCCCGACCACGTGGTGGTCGGTCAGCCGCATTGCGCGATGATGGTACGGTCTCCGGCGCCTCTTCGTCGAACTGAGGTAGCAATTAGCACTTCGGGTAGCTTTTGGCTGGGTGCTTGAGGCCGTATTCTTCGGCTTCTAGGACATCGGTCCATCTATCGTTGAGCAGATCTTGGTCAGCTTGAAGCTGCTGCTGCTTCTTTTTCAGCCTCCTTGTAGTGGCTATTAGCTGGTGCTTAATGCGCTCCTTCTCGAGAGGTTCCTCAGGCATGATAAAATCCTCGTTGCCAAGGCTCACCTCATCCTCAGAGAGCGGAAAGTAATTACTGTCCTCCGAGTCGTCGTTTGTGGCCTGTTCATTAGGGCTAACTTGCCCATCTTCCCGATCGTCCTGTTCGGCAGTTTGTTCGTCGGGATCTTCTCTGTCTTCGGCACCATCCGGAGTGTTATCGTCTCCCTATGCTGGTGTTGTTGTCTTTGTTGCGGCGTGATTTAGAGTGGCGCCGCTGACGCCGACGCTTTGGTTGTATCCTAGGAGGGTCATCCTCAACTGGATTTTCCTTGTCCTCTCCGTTATTCTCTTTTGGTCTATCCACCATGTATATGTCATATGAGGAGGTGACCGTCCATCGTCCGGTGAACGACGGGTTTTGGGCCTCCTCTTCTCCGGCATCATCGCCCATACCGTCAATGTCTTCGGAGCCATAATCGAGCATGTCGGTTAGGTCCTCGATAGTGGCTATGAAGTGGGCGGTGGGTGGGAAACGAAATTGTCCGTCATCAGCCTCCAGTTCGAACCGGATATAATACGACTGAGAGTCCCCCACTAGGGATAGATTTTTTAATGAGTTTAGCACGTCGCCCAAGGGCGAGTGCCAGAAGATGTTCGCGGAGCTATATTCGACGATCGGTGACCGATCAAGCTCGACGTACGCGGACGCACAGGGTTCGGGACCTGTAGCCGGAGACGAGTCCAAGGTTGCAATGATGCAGACACCACTTGAAGTTGGGTCTGTGTGCGGCTCCAACGCTGCCGAGTCAGCGTCTTCCGCGGCAGGGTTGAGCTTCCCGTCCTCAGATGGCGTGATCAGCTCCAGATCTAAGGCCAAGGCAGTTACATGTGCTATCTCCTGGGTATGGTCCGATGACAGATTTACGCCATGTTCATCATGGTGGCAGGGAGCGGCTGTCATGGTCTCGAATCCGTCGAAGATCAAGTCTCCGCGGATATCCACGACGTAGTTCAAGCTTCCAAATCTGACCTGATGGCCAGGGGCGTAGCTTCCGATCTGCTCCAGATGGCCAAGCGAGTTAGCCCGCAGTGCGAAGCTACCGAATACGAAGATCTGTCCGGGGAGGAAGACTTCCCCTTGGACATCATCGTTATAGATGATTGTAGGAGCCATCAAACCTTTCGACGACGACACAGTGGAACTCTCAATGAAAGCACCAATGTCGGTGCCAAAACCGGCGGATCTCAGGTAGGGGGTCCCGAACTGTGCGTCTAAGGTTGATGGTAACAGGAGACGGAGGACACAATGTTTACCGAGGTAATACCCTACTTCCTGCTTGATTGATCTTGATGAATATGAATATTACAAGAGTTGATCTACCACGCGATCGTAATGACTAAAATCCTAGAAGTCTAGCCTGCCTGACTATGATTGTATCTCCCCTCTACGGACTAAGCCCTACGGTTTATATAGACACCGGAGGGGACTAGGGTTACACCAAGTCGGTTACAGAGAAATGAATCTTCATATTTGGTGCCAAGCTTGCTTTCCACGCCAAGGAAAGTCTCATCCGGACACGGGTAGAGTCTTCGGTCTATGTATCTTCATAGCCCATCAGTCCGGCCCATGGCTAATATGCCAGACGCCCGAGGACCCCTTAGTCCAGGACTCCCTCTGGGGGGGTGCACCAGTGAGCCACAAGCTCAGGTGGCGCGCTTGCCTCCTGGGTGCACCATTGAGCTTGTGGGTCCCACAAGACCCCACTCACTTAGTGCCATGCCCACTGCCTTCTTCCAGCACCAGAAAAATTCATGTCCAGCTCCTAGCCCATGTTCTTGCTCATTTTCGTGAGATTATCGATCTGTTTGCTCAATGCTCCATTTCCCAAACTGTTTGGAGGAATTGCTCCTTAGTATGTGACTCCTCCATTGGTCCAATTAGTTTTGGTTCTAGTGTTTTATATTTTGCTGCTATAGGTGACCATAAATATGAGCTTGCATGTTGAATTTACTTGGTTCTAAGTAGTTTTGACGCATGATATAGCTTCTAGAAACTTGTGGGAGTAGTTGGTATTAGTTTTATTGAGGCTTTTACCTCTTATTTGAGGCCTAAAAATTTCAGAAGTTTTTCAGAAAAGGAAACATGTTCAAGAAGGTGTTCTTTGGAGGCTCTTCAAGCCAAAGTGTAGCGACCTGCATACCACGGGCCTGGAGAGGACTCTCCGCGGGACGCCAATGTGAAAGTTTGTGAATGGCCATGCAAGACCTTCATGGTCAATGCCAACATCAAGGAGGAGTTCCACATGTTCGTACAAAATGTCGGGTTAACCGACTTCCTTGCAGATAAGTGTGCCCAGTATCATTATCTCACTGACACTTTTGTGCGACACTTCAAGTATGTATCTCATCGCTCCGCACGCGATGTTATTTTTAATCTCTATGATAAATCCTTTCGTATGAATAGCTATCACTTGTGACTAACATAAAAGTAAATGAAGTGTAAGGATTGTAATGACTAGTGAAACGACAGAAAAAAAGGCGTTTGATGTCCCGCAAATGTCCAATAAATGTTGATGATGTCTCGCCAGCAACGGCACCAGAAATTCCTTTTGATGTCTGCTAGAACAACGTCGGTATTTCCCCAAAGAGGAAGGGATGATGCAGCACAACAACAGTAGGTATTTCCCTCAGTGATGAGACCAAGATTATCGAACCAGTAGGAGAACCACGCAACACCATGTAAACAGCTCCTGCACACAAATAACAAATACTTGCAACCCAACATGTGAGGGGTTGTCAATCCCTCTGATGACCCACAAGTATAGGGGATCTATCGCAGTCCTTTCGATAAGTAAGAGTGTCGAACCCAACGAGGAGCAGAAGGAAATGACAAGTGGTTTTCAACAAGGTATTCTCCGCAAGCACTGAAATTATCGGTAACAGATAGTTTTATGATAAGATAAATCATAACAGGTAACAAGTAATAAAAGTACACAAGGTGCAGCAAGGTGGCCCAATCCTTTTTGTAGCAAAGGACAAGCCTAGACAAACTCTTATATAAAGCAAAGCGCTCCCGAGGACACATGGGAATTGTCGTCAAGTTAGTTTTCATCATGCTCATATGAATCGCGTTCGTTATTTTGATAATTTGATATGTGGGTGGACCGGTGCTTGGGTGCTGCCCTTCCTTGGACAAGCCTCCCACTTATGATTAACCCCTCTCGCAAGCATCCACAACTACGAAATAAGAATTAAGGTAAACCTAACCATAGCATGAAACATATGGATCCAAATCAGCCCCTTACGAAGCAACGCATAAACTAGGGTTTAAGCTTCTGTCACTCTAGCAACCCATCATATACTTATTACTTCCCAATGCCTCCCCCTAGGCCCAAACAATGGTGAACTGTCATGTAGTCGATGTTCACATAACACCACTAGAGGAAAGACAACATACATCTCATCAAAATATCGAACGAATACCAAATTCACATGATTACTTATAACAAGACTTCTCCCATGTCCTCAGGAACAAACATAACTACTCACAAAGCATATTCATGTTCATAATTAGAGGAGTATTAATTATCATTAAGGATATGAACATATGATCTTCCACTGAATAAACTACCTAGCATCAACTACAAGGAGTAATCAACACTACTAGCAACCCACAGGTACCAATATGAGGTTTTGGGACCAAGATCGAATACAAGAGATGAACTAGGGTTTGAGAGGAGATGGTGCTGGTGAAGATGTTGATGGAGATTGACCCCCCTCGATGAGAGGATCGATGGTGATGATGATGATGATGATTTCCCCTCCCCGAGGGACGTTTCCCTGGCAGAACAGCTCCGCTGGAGCCCTCGATTGGTTCTCCCAGGTTCCGCCTCGAGACGGCGGCAGTTCATACCGAAAGATTCCTTCTGATTTTTTCAAGTGTGAAAGACACCATATAGCCAAAGATGGGCACCGGAGGCCTGCCAGGGGGCCCACAAGGTCGGGGGGTGCGCCTAGGGGGGTAGGGCGCGCCCTCCACCCTATGGTATTTTCTTCTCCTAATATTTTATATATATTCCAAAAACATGCTCCGTGAAGTTTAGGACTTCTGGAGTTGTGCAAAATAGGTCCATAATATTTTCTCCTTTTCCAGTCCAGAATCCCAACTGCCGGCATTCTCCCTCTTCATGTAAACCTTATAAAATAAGAGAGAGAAAAGGCATAAGTATCGTGATATAATGTGTAATAACAACCTATAATGCAATAAATACTAATATAAAAGCATGATGCAAAATGGACGTATCAACTCCCCCAAGCTTAGACCTTGCATGTTCTCAAGCGAAGGCCGATATCGATAAATATGTCCACATGTTTAGAGATAGAGGTGTCGGTAAAATAAAGTATGGACATGAGGGCATCATGATCATCTTTAGAACAACAACATATAATGCCATATAATTTCTTAAAGTAAGAATTCATTCACAAGATAAAGTATGAATCAAAAACTTCATTGAAAACTAACAAACTATAATCTCAATCATTGAAGCAATTGCAAGTTATCATAACATCGGAAATAGTCAATATAAGAGCTTTTTAGCAATCCACATACTCAACTATCATTTGATCTTTCACAATTGCTAACAGTCACGCGATACTTATGGGTACAAAGTTTCAATCGGACACAGAGAAAGATAGGGGCTTATAGTTTCGCCTCCCAACTTCTTACCTCAAGGGTAATGTCAACAATAATACTTTATGATAACCTACATCCGAGTGGATATATATATCCGGATCTCTCCAACACACAGAGCTTGCCAAAGGAAAAAGTGTAAAAATGAAAGGTGGTGATCACCATAGCTCTTGTATAAGGGTAGGAGATAAAAGTAAAAGATAGGCCCTTCGCGGAGGGAAGCATAGGTTGTCATGCGCTTTTATGGTTGGATGCACAAAATCTTAATGCAAAATAACATCACTTTATATTGCCGCTTGTGATAAAGACCTTTATTATGCAGCCCGTCACTTTTATTTCTTCCATATCACAAGTTCGTATAAAGCTTATTTTCTTCACACTAATAGATCAGGCATATTTAGAGAGAAAGTTTTATTGCTTGCACCAATGACAACTTACTTGAAAGATCTTACTTAATCCATAGGTAGGTATGGTGGACTCTCATGGCAAAACTGGGTTTAGGGATGTTTGGAAGCACAAGTAGTATCTCTACTTGGTGCAAAGAATTTGGCTAGCATGAGAGGGAAAGGCAAGCTCAACATGTTGGATGATCCATGACAATATAACTTCTATTCAGATATAAGAAAACATAACCCATTATGTTGTCTTCCTTGTCCAACATCAACCTTTTAGCATGTCATATTTTAATGAGTGCCCACAATTAAAAAAGATGTCCAAGATAGTATATTTATATATGAAGCCTCTCTTCTTTTATTACTTCCTATTAATTGCAACAATGACCAAAACTATGTTTGTCAACTCTCTACAACTTTTATTCATCATACTCTTTATATGTGAAGTCATTACTCTCCATAAGATCAATATATGAACTTTTTTATTTCTTCCTATTCTTTCTTTTATTTAACTCCCTCAAGATCGTAGCAAGAAAGCAAAGCCCTCAACTCAAAACTACTCTTTACTATATATCTCACAGACTCGATTACATAGATAGAGATCGAAGCAAAATTTAAAGCTAGATCATACTAAAACTTTATTCTACTAGATCAAGATATAACCAAAAGGATCGAACTAAGAAAAAAGATAAAGATAGAGATGTGGTGATGATACGATACCGGGGCACCTCCCCCAAGCTTGGTAGTTTCCAAGGGGAGTGCCCATACCCATGTATTTATGTCTCTTTCTTTGGAGGTGGTGATGTGATATTCTTGGCGATGATGCCCCTTAGGATATGATTCTCTTCCTCGAGCTTATTAATTTGCTGCTTAAGATCCATTACTTCCTTTGTGAAGTTTACCCCTGACGGCTAGAGCTCCATCCACCCATGGATTTTTCCTAGCTACGGGAGAAAAAGCAACACTCTTTTTCATATTTTCATAAGAGAGAAATCTAGCATTGGGAGGAATAACCGAATTTGGTATTGCTGAGCTCTGAAGTTCCTGCAGCATGAATCTGGTTTAAAGACGAGAGGTAACTTCTTGATCCTCCTCAATGGCATCCACCCTTTTTATGTCAGCCTCCATCCCTTCCTCTGTTGATTGCCCAAAGTAGTCAGCTTTGTTGTATGCTCTGGGGCCTGTTGTCGGGTGAGATACCCGACTCTCCCCGACCGACTCTTGCGAAGACATCTTGCCCTAGATCTGCTGAAGAAGCAACTCAAAACGAAAACATAGGATTTTGTCGTGGTACTGCGGTCAAAACCTCCAGGGGATTATTTAATGAATTTTTACCAACCATAAGAAGTATCGTGCAAGAAAACAGAGTCCGGAGGGCACACGAGGTGGCCACAAGGACGGGGGCGCACCCTGGGGGGTAGGGCGTGCCCTCCACCCTTGTGGTGGCCTCGTGTCTCCTTCGGACTACTTCTAATTTCCCTAATTTTTTAAATATTCCAAAATGGAGAAAATTTATCATTGGAAATGTTTTGGAGTCGGTTTACTTACCGTACCACATACCTATTCCTTTTCGGAGTCTGAAATGTTCTGGAAAGTGTCCCTTATGTACTCCTCAGGGGTTACGGTATCAATTATATTGGTCTCAACATTTATGGGAGTACCTGAGATGTAATGTTTGATTCTTTGACCGCTTTCCACCTTCGGATTTGTGCCTTCGGCATTATTGATTTTTATGGCACCGGAGCGACAGACCTCCTCGATAATGTAAGGGCCTTCCCATTTAGAGGGAAGCTTTCCTGCAAAAAATCTTAAACGAGAGTTGTATAGCAAAACATGATCACCTACATTAAACTCATGCTTTCGTATCCTTTTATCATGCCATCTTTTAACTTTTTCTTTAAACAACTTGGAATTCTCATAGGCTTGGGTTCTCCATTCATCAAGTGAGCTAATGTCAAACAACCTCTTCTCACCGGCAAGTTTGAAATCATAGTTGAGCTCCATAATAGCCCAATATGCCTTATGTTCTAGTTCAAGAGGTAAATGGCATGCTTTTACATCAAACATTTTATATGCAGACATACCCAAGGATTCTTATAAGCAGTTCTATAAGCCCATAAAGCATCATCAAGTTTCTTGGACCAATTCTTTCTAGATCTATTAACAATCTTTTGCAAAATTAATTTAATCTCTCTATTGCTCAATTCCACTTGACCACTAGACTGAGGATGATATGGAGATGCAATTCTATGGTTAACATCATACTTAGCAAGCATTTTACGGAAAGCACCATGAATAAAATGTGAACCGCCATCAGTCATTAAATATCTAGGGACTCCAAACCTCGGAAAAGTAACTTCTTTAAGCATCTTAATAGAAGTGTTATGATCAGAACTACTAGTTGGAATAGCTTCTAACCACTTAGTAATGTAATCAACAGCAACTAGAATATGTGTATACCCATTAGAGGAAGGAAAAGGTCCCATATAATCAAAGCCCCAGACATCAAATGGTTCAATAACAAGTGAATAGTTCATAGGCATTTCCTGGCGTCTACAAATATTGCCAATTCTCTCGCTCTCATCACAAGATAAGACAAACTTATGGGCATCCTTGAAGAGTGTGGGCGAATAGAAACCGGATTGCAATACCTTGTGTGCAGTTCTATCTCCAGCATGGTGTCCTCCGTAAGCTTTGGAGTGGGACTTGCGAAGGATCTGTTCCTGTTCATGCTCAGGTACACAACGTCTAATAACACCATCTGCTCCTTCTTTATAAAGGTGTGATTCATCCCAAAAGTAATGTCTTAAATCATAGAAAAACTTTTTCTTTTGCTGGTATGTGAAACTAGGTGGTATAAATTTAGCAACAATGTAACTAGCATAATCAGCATACCATGGAGTATTGCGAGAAGCATTTATGACATTTAATTGTTCATCAGGAAAGCTATCATCAATAGGTAGTGGGTTATCAAGAACATTTTCTAACCTAGACAAGTTGTCTGAAATGGGGTTTTCAGCTCCCTTTCTATCAATAATATGCAAATCAAATTCTTGTAGCAAAAGAACCCATCTAATAAGTCTAGGTTTAGCATCTTTATTTTCCATAAGACATTTAATAGCAGCATGATCAGTGTGAACTGTTACTTTGGAATCAACAATATAGGGTCTGAACTTATCACAAGCAAAAACAACTACTAAAAAAATTCTTTTTCAGTAGTAGCATAATTTCTCTAGGCGCTGTCTAGAGTTTTACTAGCATACTGAATAACATTTAATTTCTTATCAACTCTTTGTCCTAGAACAACACCAACATCATAATCACTAGCATCACACATAATTTCAAATGGTAAATTCCAATCAGGTGGCTGAACAATAGGTGCGGAGATCAAGGCTTTCTTAAGTATTTCAAAAGCTTCTACACAATCATCATCAAAAACAAAAGGAACATCCTTTTACAGGAGATTAGTGAGAGGCCTAGAAGCTTTAGAGAAGTCTTTAATAAACCTCCTACAGAAACCATCATGACCAAGGGAACTTCTTATACCTATGATATATTTAGGACACGACATCTTTTCAATAACATCTACTTTAGCTTTATCAAGTTAAATACCTCTTTCAGAAATTTTATGTCCCAAGACAGTACCTGCATTTACCAAAAAGTGGCACTTTTCCCAATTCAAGATGAGATTACTTTCTTCACATCTCTGCAACTCGATCAAGGTTGCTTAAGCAATCATCAAAAGAAGTTCCGTAAACGGAGAAATCATCCGTGAAAACCTCAACAATATTTTCACAAAAATCATAGAATATAGCATTCATACATCTTCGAAAGGTAGCAGGTGCATTGCAAAAACCAAAATGCATACGTCTATAAGCAAAGGTACCGAAAAGGCAGGTAAAAGTGGTTTTCTCTTGATCATCTTTTGACACAGGTATTTGAGAGAAACCAGAATAACCATCTAGAAAGCAAAAATGTGTATGCTTGGATAATCTCTCTAGCATTTGATCAATAAAAGGTAGAGGGTAATGATATTTTCTAGTAGCTTTATTTAATTTGTGAAAATCAATTACCATTCTGTGACCTGTACCAATTCTTTGAGGAATCAGTTCATTCTTATCATTAGGAACAATAGTGATACCTCCTTTCTTAGGGACACAATGAACATGATTTACCCATTGACTATCAGCAATAGGAAAAATTATACCTGCCTCCAGAAGCTTTAGTATTTCATTTCTTACCACTTATTTCATCTTACGATTTAACGATCAATGATGATCAACAACCGGTTTAGCATCTTTCTCCAATTTAATTTTGTGCTGACATAGAGTGGGACTAATGCCCTTAAGATCATCGAGAGTATATCCAATAGCGGCACGATGCTTCTTTAGAGTTTTCAATGATTTCTTTTCTTCATGCTCTGAAAGGTTAGCACTAAGAATAACATGATATATCTTCTTTTCATCAAGATAAGCATATTTCAGAGTATCAGGTAATTATTTAAGCTCAAACACGGGATCACCCTTAGGTGGAGGAGGATCCCCAAGGATTTCAACATGCAAATTGTGTTTCAAAATATGTCCTTGATTAAAGAATACTTCATCTATTGCCCTTCTTTCATTCATAAACATATCATTTTCATGGTCTAGCAAATATTGTTCTAAAGGATCATTAGGAGGCACGACAATAGAAGCAAGACCAACAATTCCATCCTTACTATAGTCCATTCTTTATCATTGGGTTGTCTACAAAATTTAGAGAAATTAAAATCATGAGACATATCCCCCAAACCAACAGTAACAATATCTTTCTCGCAGTCTATCTTAGCATTAACAGTATTCAAGAAAGGTCTACCAAATATAATGGGACAAAAATTATCTTGTGGGTAACCAAGAACAAGAAAATCAGTAGGGTATTTAATCTTTCCACACAAGACTTCAACATCTCTAACAATCCCAATTGGTGAAATAGTATCTCTATTGGCAATCTTAATAGTTACATCAATATCTTCTATCTCAGCAGGTGCAATATCCTTCATAATTTCTTCATACAGGGTATAAGGAATTACACTCACACTAGCACCCACATCACATAAACCATGATAACAATGATCTCCTATTTTAACAAAAACAATAGGCATGCCAACAACATGTCTATGTTTATCTTTCATACTGGGTTTAGCAATTCGAGTAACTTCATCACAGAAATAAATAACAAGCCCATCAATATTATCAACCAAGAGCTCTTTAACCATAGCAATACTAGGTTAAACTTTAATTTGCTCAGAGGGTTTGGGTGTTCTAATATTACTTTCGTTGACCATAGTTGAAGCTTTAGCATGATCCTTTATTCTAACAGGGAATGGTGGCTTCTCAATATAAGCAATAGGAACAATAGGATCAGCATTATAAGTAATAGTTTCTTATTTAACTTTAATAGGTTCTACTACTTTAACTTCAATGGGAGGATGACGTTTAAACCACTTCTCCTTAGGGAGATCAACATGATAGCAAAAGATTCACAAATATAAGCTACTATCTCAGAGTCAAGTCCATATTTAGAGCTAAAATCATGAAAAGCATCGGTATCCATAAAATATTTAACACAATAAAACTTAAGGTTTATACCTGACTCTTTACCTTCGTCGAAAATAATCCTTTATATAGTGTGCTGAAATTTACTGTCACTTGTTACTATGGAAAATAATCCTTTGAGGGGTTTGTTTGCGGTATCTTCACGTCGACCGGAACCACAATTAGTTGCTCCTCAACCTACTGCACCTACTGAAAGTATTTATTATGAAATTTCTTCGGGTATGATAGAGAAACTGCTAGCTAATCCTTATGCAGGAGATGGAACATTACATTCCTATATGCACCTAATCTATGTGGATGAAGTGTGTGGATTATTTAAGCTTGCAGGTATGCCCGAGGATGTTGTCAAGAAGAAGGTCTTCCCTTTATCTTTTAAGGGAAAGGCATTGACATGGTATAGGATATTGGATGATATTGGATCATGGAACTACAACCAATTGAAATTGGAATTTCATCAAAAGTTTTATCCTATGCATCTAGTTCATCATGATCGAAATTATATATATATATATATAATTTTTGGCCTCGTGAAGGAGAAAGTATCGCTCCAATCAATGAGCTCTCAAGATAAATTATTATTCGAAAAATTTATGCTCGCCTTTCTCATAATGATCGATCCATGCTCGATACTTCTTGTACTGGTTCCTATATGAAGAAGGATATTGAATTCGAATGGGATTTATTGGAAATAATTAAACACAACTCTGAAGATTGGGATCTTGACGAAGGTAAGGAGTCAGGTATAAATCTTAAGTTCGATTGTGTTAAATCTTTGATGGATACCGATGCTTTTTGTGATTTTAGCACTAAATATGGACTTGACTCTGAGATAGTAGCTTCTTTCTACTAATCATTTGCTACTCATGTTGACCTCCCTAAGGAGAAGTGGTTTAAATATCATCCTCCCATTGAAGTTAAAGTAGTAGAAACTATTAAAGTTAAATAAGAAACTATTATTTATAATGTTGATCCTATTATTCCTACTACTTATATTGAGAAACCGCCATTCCATGTTAGAATAGAGGATCATGCTAAAGCTTCAACTGTGGTCAACAAAAAGTAATATTAGAACACCCAAACCCTCTGAGCAAATTAAAGTTGAACCTAGATTGCTATGGTTAAAGATCTCTTGGTTGATAATATTGATGGGCATGTTATTTATTTCTGTGATGAAGCTGCTAGAATTGCTAAACCCGATATGAAAGATAAACATAGACCTATTGTTAGCATGCCTGTTGTTTCTGTTAAAATAGTAGATCATTGTTATCATGGTTTATGTGATGTGGGTGCTAGTGTGAGTGCAATTTCTTATACCTTGTATGAAGAAATTATGAAGGATATTGCACCTGCTGAGATAGAAGATATTGATGTAACTATTAAGATTGCCAATAGAGATACTATATCACCAATTGGGATTGTTAGAGATGTTGAAGTCTTGTGTGGGAAGATTAAATATCCTACTGATTTTTCTTGTTCTTGGTTCCCCACAACATGATTTTTGTCCCATTATATTTGGTAGACCTTTCCTGAATACTGTTAATGCTAAGATAGACTGCGAGAAAGATATTGTTACTATGGGCTTAGGGGATATATCTCATGATTTTAATTTCTCTAAATTTCACAGACAACCCCATGAGAAAGAATTTCCTAGTAAGGATGAAATTATTGGTCTTGCTTCTATTGCCGTGCCTCCTAATGATCCTTTAGAACAATATTTGCTAGACCATGAAAATGATATGTTTATGAATGAAAGAAGGGAAATAGATGAAGTATTCTTTAATTAGGGACCTATTTTGAAACACAATTTGCCTGTTGAAATCCTTGGGGATCCTCCCCCACCTAAGGGTGATCCCGTGTTTGAGCTTAAACAATTATCTGATACTTTGAAATATGCTTATCTTGATGAAAATAAGATATATCCTGTTACTATTAATGCTAACCTTTCAGAGCATGGAGAAAATAAATTATTGAAAACTCTGAAGAAGCACCGTGCCGCTATTGGGTATACTCTTGATGATCCTAAGGGTATTATCTTAAGGGTATTAGTCCCACTCTATGCCAACACAAGATTAAATTGGAGAAAGATGCTAAACCAGTTGTTGATCATCAACGATGGTTAAATCCTAAGATGAAAGAAGTGGTAAGAAAAGAAATACTAAAGCTTCTGGAGGCAGGTATAATTTATCCTATTGCTGATAGTCAATGGGTAAGTCCTGTTCATTGTGTCCCTAAAAAGGGAGGCCTTACTGTTGTTCCTAATGATAAGAATGAATTGATTCCTCAAAGAATTGTTACATGTTATAGAATAGTAATTGATTTCCGCAAATTAAATAAAGCTACTAGAAAAGATCATTACCATATACCTTTTATTGATCAAATGCTAGAAAGATTATCCAAACATACACATTTTTGCTTCCTAGATGGTTATTCTGGTTTCTCTCAAATACCCGTGTCAAAAGAGGATAAAGAGAAAACCACTTTTACTAGCCCTTTCGGTACCTTTGCTTATAGACGTATGCCTTTTGGTTTATGTAATGCACCTGCTACCTTTCAAATATGTATGAATGCTATATTCTCTGACTATAGACGTATGCCTTTTGGTTTATGTAATGCACCTGCTACCTTTCAAATATGTATGAATGCTATATTCTCTGACTTCTCTGAAAAGATTGTTGAGGTTTTCATGGATGATTTCTCAGTTTACGGAACCTCTTTTGATGATTGCTTGAGCAACCTTGATCGAGTTTTGCAGAGATGTGAAGAAACTAATCTTGTCTTGAATTGGGAGAAGTGCCACTTTATGGTTAATGAAGGTATTGTCTTGGGGGATAAAATTTCTGAAAGAGGTATTGAAGTTGATAAAGCTAAAGTGGATGCTATTGAAAAGATGCCGTGTCCTAAAGATATTAAAGGTATAAGGAGTTTCCTTGGTCATGCTGGTCCCTATAGGAGGTTTATTAAAGACTTCTCTAAAATTTCTAGGCCTCTCACTAATCTCTTACAAAAAGATATTCCTTTTATTTTTGTTGATAATTGTGTAGAAGCATTTGAAATACTTAAGAAAGCCTTGATTTCTGCTCCTATTGTTCAGCCACCTGGTTGGAATTTACCCTTTGAAATTGTGTGTGATGCTAGTGATTATGTTGTTTGTGCTGTTCTAGGACAAAGAGTTGATAAGAAATAAATGTTATTCAGTATGCTAGTAAAACTCTAGAGTGCCCATAGAAATTATGCTACCACTGAAAAAGAATTTTTAGCTGCTATATTTGCATGTGATAAGTTCCGACCTTATATTGTTGATTCCAAAGTAAATGTTCACATTGATCATGCTGCTACTAAATATCTTATGGAAAAGAAATATGCCAAACCTAGACTTATTAGATGGGTTCTCTTGCTACAAGAATTTGATTTGCATATTATTGATAGAAAGGGGGCTGAGAACCCCATCGCAGACAACTTGTCTAGGTTAGAAAATGTTCTTGATGACCAACTTCCTATTGATGATAGCTTTCCTGATGAGCAATTAAATGTCATAAATGCCTCTCATAATACTCCATGATATGCTGATTACGCTAATTATATTGTCGCTAAATTTATACCACCTAGTTTCACATACCAGCAAAAGAAAAAGTTTTCCTATGATTTAAGACATTAATTTTGATATAATCCACACCTTTATAAAGAAGGATTAGATGGTGTTATTAGATGTTGTGTACCTGAGGATGAACAGGAACATATCCTACGCAAGTGCCACTCCGAGTCTTACATAGGACACCACGCTGGAGATATAACTACACATAAGGTATTGCAATCCGTGTTCTATCGGCCCACTCTCTTTAAAGATGCACGTATGTTTGTCTTGTCTTGTGATCAATGTCAAAGAATTGGTAATATTAGTAGACGTCAGGAAATGCCTATGAATTATTCACTTGTTATTGAAACATTTGATGTTTTGGGCTTTGATTATATGGGACCTTTTCCTTACTTTAATGGGTGTACACATATTTTAGGTGGTGTTGATTACGTTACCAAGTAGGTAGAAGCTATTCCAACTAGTAGTGCTGATCATAACACTTCTATTAAGATGCTTAAAGAAGTTATTTTTTTGAGGTTTGGAGTCCCTAGATATTTAATGACTAATGGTGGTTCACATTTTATTCATGATGCTTTCCGTTAAATGCTTGCTAAGTATGACATTAACCATAGAATTGCATCTCCTTATCATCCTCAGTCTAGTGGTCAAGTAGAATTGAGCAATAGAGAGATCAAATTAATTTTGCAAAATACTGTTAATAGATCTAGAAAGAATTTTTCTAAGAAACTCGATGATGCTTTATGGGCTTATAGAACTGCTTATAAGTGTCCTATGGGTATGTCTCCATATAAAATGGTTTATGTAAAAGCATGTCATTTACCTCTTGAACTAGAACATAAGGAATATTGGGCTATTGAAGAGCTCAATTATGATTTCAAACTTGCCGGTGAGAAGAGGTTATTTCACATTAGCTCACTTGACGAATGGAGAACCCAAGCCTATGAGAATGCCAAGTTGTTTAAAAAAAGTTAAAAGATGGCATGGCAGAAGGATACAAAAGCGTGTGTTTAATGTAGGTGATCATGTTTTGCTATATAGCTCTCGTTTAAGATTTTTTGCAGGAAAGCTTCTCTCTAAATGGGAAGGCCCTTACATTATCGAGGAGGTCTATCGTTCCGGTGCCATAAAAATTAAGAATGCCGAAGGCAAAAATCCGAAGGTGGTAAATGGTCAATGTAACATCCCAAATTTTCAATTTGAAATGTTATACATTAGATCATCATTGCACATCATATTTTATTTGCTTTTGGTTTTGATCCAAGAAAATCCTAAGCAACTCAAGGACCCACGGAGAGAGTTGGGGATTTCGTTATTTTCATATTTGAGTTTTCTCAAATTTTGAGAATAGGATCATTTGATTTTATTTATTTTTTCATCAATTATTTCTATTTCAAAATTATGAGAGAGGGAATAAAATGACTTTGCCAAAATATAGAAATATTGAGGATTTAATAATAAAATCAAATAAGATTTATTTTGGAGTTTTTCGATATTTTATTTTGAATTTAGGAAAAATATGCGTTTTTCAAAATTGCATTTAGGGCCCAAATAAATGTCCACTTTGTCGGGCTTGATTTTAGAAGCCCGGGGAAATTTATTTCGGGAAATTTGGAGTCCGTTTAGTATTTTTTTTATTTTTTTCTCCGCATAATGTTTTTTTTGTTTAAAAAATATTCGCGTCGCGCGTCAACTGGGCCAAGGCCCAGCCGACGGCCCACCCCGCCGCCGAGCCGTCTCCCTCCCGGAGACTGGCCGCCGCCGCCGCCAGAGTCCGGCTCGGACCCGCGCCCCCGCCGCCTTGCCCCCTCCCCCACGGCACCCCCTCTCCTCTTATATACCGCCGCCGCGCCGCCCCTCACCTCACCCCGCCGCCCCGGCACGGGCGGCGGGCGACTGCGGCGTCGGCTAGGGGCGGCGAGGCGGCGGTATATAAGAGGGGGGGTGCCGTGGGGGAGGGGGCAAGGCTGCGGGGGCGCGGGTCCGAGCCAGACTCTGGCGGCGGCGGCTAGTCTCCGGGAGGGAGACGGCTCGGCGGCAGGGTGGGCCGTCGGCTACGCCTTGGCCCAGTCGGCGCGCGGCGCGGATTTATTTTTATTTTTTTTAAACAAAAAACATTACGCGCAGAAAAGAAATAAAAATAAATACTAAACGGACTCCAAATTTCCCGAAATAATTTTCCCCGGGCTTCTAAAATCATGCCCGACAAAGTGGACATTTATTTGGGCCCTGAATGCAATTTTGAAAACGCATATTTTTCCTAAATTCAAAATAAAATATTGAAAAACTCCGAAATAAATCTTATTTGATTTTATTATTAAATCCTCAATATTTCTATATTTTGGGAAAGTCATTTTATTACCTCTCTCATAATTTTGAAATAGAAATAATTGATGAATAAATAAATAAAATCAAATGATCCTATTCTCGAAATTTGAGAAAACTCAAATATGAAAATAACGAAATCCCCAACTCTCTCCGTGGGTCCTTGAGTTGCTTAGGATTTTCTTGGATCAAAACCAAAAGCAAATAAAATATGATGTGCAATGATGATCTAATGTATAACATTCCAAATTGAAAATTTGGGATGTTACAAACCTACCCCCCTTAAGATGAATCTCGCCCTCGAGATTCGGGTTGGCTAGAAAATAGGTGAGGGTGGTCCTTGAGCAAATCTTCCTCTCGCTCCCAGGTGGCTTCATCCTCCGTGTGGTGGCTCCACTGAACCTTGCAAAACTTGATAACCTTGCTGCGAGTGACTCGGCTGGCAAACTCGAGAATCTTAACTGGTTTCTCTTCATAGGTCAAATTGCTATCCAACTGAATTGCTTCCAATGGCATGGTGTCTCTCAAAAGTATGCCAACCATCTCCGTGTGGCACTTCTTCAACTGAGAAACATGGAATACATCATGAACCCCTGACAATCCTTCAGGCAATTCCAACTTGTAGGACACTTCTCCCATACGCTCCAAAATTTGATATGGTCCTACAAATCGTGGCGCTAACTTTCCCTTAATTCCAAAACGTTTAATCCCTCGAAGTGGGGATACTCGAACATAAACTCTGTCTCCTACTTCGTAAACTGTCTCCTTGCGTTTTGAATCTGCATAGCTCTTCTGCCTGGACTGGGCTACCTTGATCCTATCGCGAATCAACTTCACCTTCTGTTCAGACTCCTTAATCAAATCTGGTCCAAACAACTGGCGGTCACCAACTTCGTCCCATGATAATGGTGTCCTGCACCTCCTTCCGTACAAGGCTTCGAAAGGGGCCATTTTCAAACTGGTTTGGTAACTGTTGTTGTAACAGAACTCTGCATATGGTAAATTCTCGTCCCAACTAGATCCGTAGTCTAGCGCACAAGCTCTCAGCATATCCTCCAAAATCTGATTGACTCTGTCAGTCTGTCCATCTGTCTGCGGATGAAAAGCTGTACTAAATTCTAGCCTGGTACCCAAAGTCTCATGCAACTGCTTCCGGAACTTTGAGGTAAACTGGGTTCCTCTATCTGATATGATACTCCTCGGAACTCCATGCAGACATACGATCCTGGTCATGTATATCTTTGCCAACTTAGCACTGGTGTAAGTGGTCTTTACTGGGATGAAATGAGCTACCTTCGTCAATCGATCAACTACAACCCAAATTGAGTCATAGCCGGAACGAGTCCTTGGTAATCCCGTGATAAAATCCATGCCTAGCTTATCCCACTTCCATTCGGGTATCGGCAATGGCTGCAATAATCCTGCTAGCTTCTGATGCTCTGCCTTTACTCTCTGACATACATCACAAACTGCTACATACCCTGCAATATCTTTCTTCATTCGGGTCCACCAGAAAGTATCCTTCAAATCCAAATACACCTTGGTATTTCCTGGGTGAATCGAATAGGGTGAATCATGTGCCTCTTGCAGAATCAACTTCCTGATCTCGGGGTCGTTGGGCACATAGACATGGTCTTCAAACCATAGGGTATCGTGCTCATCCTCACGAAATCCTTTAGCTTTTCCTTCGTTCATTTTCTCCTTTATAGAAGCAATCTCCCTGTCAGTCTTCTGAGCTTCTCTGATTCTATCCATCAAAGTTGACTGAATCTCCAATGCTGCTACATAGCCCCTCGGAACTATTTCCAAACATAGCTCACGAAGATCCTCGACTAACTCCTTTGGTATTTCTCCCGTCATTAGTGTATTGACGTGGCTCTTACGGCTCAATGCGTCAGCTACTACATTGGCCTTTCCGGGATGATAATGCAATCTCATATCATAATCCTTGATGAGTTCCAACCATCTCCTTTGTCTGAGATTCAACTCCTTCTGCGTGAAAATGTACTTCAAACTCTTGTGATCCGTGTACACCTCATAGTGATTTCCAATGAGGAAATGTCTCCATGTCTTCAATGCATGCACTACGGCTGCTAACTCCAAATCATGCGTGGCATAATTTAATTAGTGAGGCTTCAGTTGTCGTGAAGCATACGTAACATTTCTTCCCTCCTGCATAAGCACTGCTCCAAGTCCCCGACGTGAAGCGTCGCAATATACCTCATAATCCTTGGTTTGATCTGGCAAAATCAACACGGGTGAGATAACCAAAATTTTCTTCAATTCCTGGAAACTAGCCTCACACTCCTCAGTCCATATGAACTTGGTATCCTTCTGCAGCAACTCCGTCATAGGCTTTGCAATCTTTGAGAAGTTCTCAATAAATCTCCGGTAGTATCCTGCGAGTCCAAGAAAACTCCGGATCTCTCCAACTGTTGTTGGTTCTTCCCAATTGGTCACCGTGATAACCTTTGTGGGATCAACTGCTATTCCTTCTCCAGATATAAAGTGTCCGAGGAATCCTACTTCCTTCAACCAAAACTCACATTTGCTGAACTTGGCATATAGTTGATGTTCTCTGAGCTTCTCAAGTACCAACCGCAAATGTTCTTTATGCTCCTCTTCATTCTTCGAATAAACCAGAATATCATCAATGAACACCACGACGAACTTATCCAAAAACTCCATAAACACTTTGTTCATCATGTTCATAAAATAGGCAGGTGCGTTAGTCAGACCAAATGACATAACGGTATACTCATACAGTCCATATCTTGTGGTGAATGCTGTCTTAGGTATGTCCTGCTCCCGAATCTTCAACTGATGGTACCCTGATTGCAAATCGATCTTGGAAAACACTTTAGCTCCTTGCAATCGATCAAACAGATCATTGATCATTGGTAGTGGGTACTTGTTCTTGATTGTTACTTCATACAATCCACGATAATCAACAACCATCCTTAACGATCCATCCTTCTTCTCCACTAGAAGTACTGGTGATCCCCGAGGCGAAGAACTTGGGCGAATGTAACCTTTATCCAGTAACTCCTTAATCTGCTTCTTAATTTCCACCAAATCTTGCGGGCATCCTGTATGGTCTCTTCGATATTGGCCCTGTGCCTGGCAAAAGCTCAATCAAAAACTCAATGTCTCTATCCGGTGGCATGCCTGGCAACTCTTCTGGAAATACGTCAGGGAAATCCTTTACCACTGGTACTTCCTCCTGCACAATTCCTGATAAGGAATTTACTTGTGTCCTGTTTGGCGCATGCCGGGATACATACTTGATCCTTCTTCCTTCTGGCATTGTGAGCAAAATTTTCTTACTGGCGCAATCGATGTTTCCTCCATATATCGACAACCAATCCATACCGAGTATTACATCCAAACCTTGGGATTCCAGAATAATTAAATCCGTTGGGAAAACATGCCGTCCTATACTTAATGGCACTTGAAAGCATCCTTGATTGGCTATGTACTCTGCTCCTGGTGAGCTTACTAGCATAGGTGTTTTGAGAACCCTAGTGGACAGGCTATACTTTTCCACAAATCCCCTTGATATGTATGAATGCAATGCACCAGTATCAAAAAGAACGAGTGCAGTAAATGACTTAACCCAAAAACTTACCAATTACTGCATCAGGCTGAGCTTCAACCTCCTCCACGTCAACGTGGTTCACATGTCCCCTATTGAAAGGGTTCGGTTTCTTTCCAGAGCTTCCATTGCCATTCTGGCCTTCAGGACATTCATTGGCATAATGTCTGGTCTTCGAGCATTTAAAACAGGTGACTTGGCTCAGGTCTCTCTTGGCTGGGGTTGATGGGGTGGTACGGTTCTGGCCGTTTCTTCCTCCATTCCCATTACCATTTTTGGAGCCATTATGGTTGTGCGAGCTACCTCCTCCATGGGTATGCTGAAAGTGAACTCCCGGTTTAGGGGTAAGACGGGGCTTCTGCTGAGCTCCTGAGTTATACTTCCCCTGTCCATACTTCCTCTTGCGGTTCTCAATCTGCTGCTGCTTCCCCTCAATCATAAGAGCACGATCTACCAACTCCTGGTAGTTGTTGAAACTTGCTACCATCAACTGCATACTCAGCTCGTCATTCAGTCCTTCAGAAACTTCTCCTGCTTAGCTGCATCCGTAGCAACGTCATCTGGGGCATAACGTGCTAGTTTACTAAAGTCATCCACATACTGGCCAACTGTCTGTCCTCCTTGGCGCAAGTTGCGAAACTCACGCTTCTTCATGGCCATAGATCCTGCTGAAACATGGACAGTGCGGAAAGCTTGCTGAAACTGATCCCATGTGACAGTGTCTACAGGGTAAGTGGCTGTAAAATTCTCCCACCATGCTGCTGCGGGTCCTTCAAGCTGATGTGCGACAAACTTCATCTTTTCCTCATCTGTACATCTTGCAGTGGTCAACTCCCTCCCTGTCTTGCGGAGTCAATCATCTGCTACAATCGGCTCGGTGCTACTGGAAAACACCGGCAGATTCAGCCTAAGGAAACGGGTCAAGTGGTCAACTGGTGGTGGCGGTAGTGGGTTGTTGTTGTTGTTGTTGTTGTTGTTGTTGTTGTTGTTGTTGTTGTTGTTGTTGTTGTTGTTGTTGTTGTTGTTGTTGTTGTTGTTGTTGTTGTTGTTGTTGTTGTTGTTGTTGTTGTTGTTGTTGTTGTTGTTGTTGTTGTTGTTGTTGTTGTTGTTGTTGTTGTTGTTGTTGTTGTTGTTGTTGTTGTTCTGGTTCTGGACTAACAACTGCATCAAAGCATTCTGCAGCTGGATCAACTGAGTGAGCTCCGGTGGGAAAGCAAATCCATTGTCACGTCTCGGAGGCATCTAAGGGTTTAGAAAAGATGAGAATTAAGAATAGAATGAGGTCTAAAGAGAAAACACTACCCAAATGCACATGAGACAAAAGCACACAAAATCACTTCATTCAATCAAACAAAAGCATACAATCGGTTTAGAACTATCGCAAAAGTGCGGGGACTATAATATGTACATGGGGGAATACTTCTACTGTTATGGTAGTCTACTAGAAAAACTGCTCCGATGAGTACTCCATGATATCTGCTCCAGCTTCGTCTTCGAAATCATCATCACTAGGATCGGAATCGGTGTCGTCAATGATGATGTAGTTATCTGGACAGGTGCAATCTTCATCTCCTCCTCCGGGTGCTGAATTCCCCATGAGTTCTTCAATCTTCTCCTTAAGATCGCCATTTTGTCTCACTAGAGCTACAATCTCATCCATGTAGTCCTTGCGAGTGGTCTTCAGTTCTCCTTCTAGCTCAATAATTTTGGCCTTGGCTTCCTTCAACTCCATCATGTCTGCGCACATCTGGTTCTCCTGGCGTCGAATGTGCTGGTTTAACTCCTGGATGAAAGCTGCAATGGATCTATCCTTCTTGGTGCTAACTATCTCCCATTGTTCATCACGGCGTCCGCAGATCTGGTAAATAGTGTCCTTGAGGTATTCTTGGTAAACTTCTCCAATGCGTCCCATGGTGATATGAGCTGCCATGCTCTTTCCCAGACTCCATGTTGGTGCATTGGAAACACACTCTATGGGCTCCGTGACTGGCGCGAACGTCCTTCCTGGAACTATGGCTTGAATCTTCCAACGCTCCTCTTCGGGTAAAGTGGCGTTGTAGGTCCCGGTGAAGCTTGGTATTCCAATGTTCAGGTACTTGGTGACTCCTTCAGGTGTAGTCCAAAAGGTGTATCTTCATCCGGCTGGGTGAACTTGATCCTTGCTTCCGTCATCCTAAAAGAGTAGAAAAGATGAGGAGTCAGAAATGAGAAGAGAGTAATGAACTAGGGCTTTAGCTTAGTGGTCGTGTCCTATAGTCAGCGTGTGCTCTGATACCATCTCTGTAGCGACTAGACCTCAAACAGTCTGACCTCTGTGCTCAGGTGTCATCCCTGGATCAGTAATGCTGACACCACACAGTACTTCGAAGGATTTATAACAGAGTAGCAATCACACACTTATTACATTGATGTCTCAAAGAGAAATTATTACAATAAATATGGCTTAAGGCCATCTAATAACGATAACAACGGAAGGCTTGGAAGATAAGTGAGTCCATCAACTCCAACGGCATCACTGAGTATAGAACCACGACCTAAAAGGCACCTTACTCGTTGTCTGAAAAGTCTGCAACATGAAACGTTGCAGCTCGAAACGGGTCAGCACATGGAATATGCTGGCAATGTAACACATAGAGAGTAATGAAAGAGTAAACTATACTACATGCATATATGGCTGGTGGAAAGCTCTATAGTTACAGTTTTGCGTAAAGCCAATTTTTCCCTACTGCAAAGGAATAAATTTATTTAACTATCATGGTGGTTGTTAAACATTGAGAATGTTTGACAACATCCTCAAACCCAATTAATAATAATCATCATTAAAACCCAACAATATTAATTTAGAAGTAACATGATGAGATTCACATGATATCCAAGTACTAGATACTCAAAACGTCCATAACCGGGGACACGGCTAACCATGATTAGTTTGTACACTCTACAAAGGTTTGCCCACTTTTCCCCACAAGACTAGATCGCCTCCGTTTGATTTCTCGCACTACATGGTGTTTGAGAAACGGATGACCGAGACACAGTCTTCCAGAAGCGCTAGCACCTTACGACGGATAGACCGGTACACCTACTTTCCCCTACATCTGCTAGTCTACCCTGTAAGAGTTCGCACGACTTAATCAACTATGCCAGAGCCCATAATGGCTTGTGGCTAAACACGGAAGTGTCTAGTTTGAATAGTCTTATGATCCCTTTGAGCCTGGGTGGCGGTCCAAAAAGAAACAGGCAACCCTGTTATACCCATGTACCTCAATCCACCCAGATGTGTGTTTAAGTTGCCACCTTAGATAAACCATTAATTAACAAACTCACATCTGTCATGGAAATCACTCACCCAATCCACGTCTACTGGCATAGCATGGCATAATAAGCAAATGTAGAAGTAACTCCCAAAGGTTTCATAAATAAACAGGTAATAGGTACTACCTCAACTACTTCCCATCCCACAATTTGATTAGATCCTAATCATGCAGTGTTTGAGGATTGATCTAATGCAATAAAATTGGGTAGTAAAAGGGGTATGATCAAAGTGTTACTTGCCTTGCTGATGATCCACGAAACCTAGAGATTCGAAGTAACAGGCAGCGCACTCCGGGTGTTCTATAGCAGACAAACAAACAAGCATACAATAAGTACTCATCTAATGCACAGGTAAAACTCAAATAAAAGATCTAACCAGAAAGTTCAACTTAAGAACTCCGGTTTGCAAAAAGAATCAAATCGAACGAAGCAACAAAAGTCAAACGGCGAAACAAAACAACTTCGTTCTACTAATCTGGACCTAAGTCAAATTTTACAGTAGCAAAAACTTGTTTAAGTTGATTAATCAGATATAGGGTTTCGAGACGAAACTTCAGGCGCTTGAATCGCCTGATTCTGATAAACGAGCGAAAAGTTATACTAAAACGAAAATTGATCAGAAATCGCGATCAGAAAATAACCGCGGAAAAACCGACGAAAAAGAAAAACGACGAACGGTTAAACGAACGAACGTTTGTTAACAAAAACTAACCGGTGATCACGTTCGTTAAAACGAACGGATTGGTGAACGTTCACTAATTAAATAAACCAGAAAATAAACCGATCTATATAAAAAAATTCTAGGGTTTTCAAAAAAATAAACCAAAACGGTTTTTGAAAAAAAACCGAACGGCAACGCCGACGGCCCACCCCGCCGCCGAGTCGTCTCCCTCCAGGAGACTGGCCGCCGCCGCCTCCAGAGTCTGGCTCGGACTCGCCGCCCCGCCGCCTTGCCCCCTCCCCCACGGCACCCCCTCCCCTCTTATATACCGCCGCCATGCCGCCCCGGCACGGGCGGCGGGCGGCTGCGGCATCAGCTCGGGGCGGCGGGGCGGCGGTATATAAGAGGGGGGGGGATGCCGTGGCGGAGGGGCAAGGCGGCGGGGGAGCGGGTCCGAGCCGGACTCTGGCGGCGGCGGCGGCCAGTCTCCGGGAGGGAGACGGCTCGGCGGCGGGGTGGGCCGTCGGCTGGGCCTTGGCCCAGTCGGCGCGCGGCGCGGATTTTTTTAAACAAAAAAAACATTACACGCAGAAAAGAAATAAAAAAATACTAAACGGACTCCAAATTTCCCGAAATAAATTTCCCCGGGCTTCTAAAATCAAGCCCGACGAAGTGGACATTTATTTGGGCCCTAAATGCAATTTTGAAAAACACATATTTTTCCTAAATTCAAAATAAAATATCGAAAAACTCCAAAATAAATATTATTTGATTCTATTATTAAATCCTCAATATTTCTATATTTTGGGAAAGTCATTTTATTCCCTCTCTCATAATTTTGAAATAGAAATAATTGATGAAAAAATAAATAAAATCAAATGATCCTATTCTCAAAATTTGAGAAAACTCAAATATGAAAATAACGAAATCCCCAACTCTCTCCGTGGGTCCTTGAGTTGCTTAGGATTTTCTTGGATCAAAACCAAAAGCAAATAAAATATGATGTGCAATGATGATCTAATGTATAACATTCCAAATTGAAAATTTGGGATGTTATAGTCAAAGACTCAAACATTACATCTCAAGTACTCCAATAAATGTTGAGACCAATATAATTGATACCGTAACCCTGGATGAGTACATAAGGGACACTTTCCAGAATGTTTCAGACCCCAAAAAGGAACATGTTTGTGGTACGGTAAGTAAACCGACTCCAAAACGTTTCCGATGATAAAATTTCTCCGTTTTGGAATATTTATAAAATTAGGAAAATTAAAATAGTCCGAAAGAGACATGAGGCCACCACAAGGGTGGAGGGCGCTCCCTACCCCCCTGGGCGCACCCCCGACCTCGTGGCCACCTCGTGTGCCCTCCTGACTCCATTTTCTTGCACGATACTTCTTACGGTCAGTAAAAGTTCATTATATAATCTCTTGAAGGTTTTGACCACCATACCACGACAACACCTCCTGTTTTTGTTTCGAGCTCTTTTTTGCCAGGAATCATGTCGTCTCCCTCCTCCAACAACGCAAGCGACGATGCTTGGCTAATAAAGAGATAGATGAAGAGAGAAGAACTTGGGGAAATCCACAAGGGTGATAGGATCAAGAAGGCCGCGGAGGATCAAGCTCCGGCAACAGAAGAAGAAGACATCCTTCAACCTCATTACAATCTTCTTACCCCTACTGAAATTGAAGCTTTCAAGATGATTGAAATAGTTTGGGTGAAGAACAAGTATCTAACTCGTGAAAATATTCTGTTGCAAGAGCATATCACCGCACTCAAGGGCATTATTCGTAAGTTGGAGCACCTCCTACATCCGATGTTGGATGAAAAGCCTGCTTGATCAACAACTCCTTCGTCACCACCCCTGAAGAAATAGATCTAAATACATGGGTATGGGCACTCCCCTTGGCAACTGCCAAGCTTGGGGGAGTGCCCCGGTATCGTATCGCCATCACATCTTTATCTTTATCGCTTTTCTTACTTCGATCCTTTTGGTTATACCTTGTTCTAGTAGAATAAAGTTTTAGCATGATCTAGCTTTGAGTTTTGCTTTATGCTTTATCTATGTAATCGAGTCCGTGAGATATATAATAAAGAGTAGTTTTGAGATAAGGGCTTTGCTTTGTTCCTATGATCTTAAGGGAATTAAATAAAAGAAAGAAAAGAAATAAATAAAAAGCTCATATATTGATCTTTTGGAGAGTAATGACTTCACATATAAAGAGTATGATGAATAAAAGTTGTTCAGAGTTGACAAACATAGTTTTGGTCATTGTTGCAATTAATATTAAGTACATATAAATGTGACAAACATACTATCTTGGACTTCTTTTGTAATTGTGAGCACTCATTAAAATATGACATGCTAAAAATTTGATGTTGGACAAGGAAGACAACATAATAGGTTATGTTTTCTTATATCTGAATAGAAGTTTTATTGTCATGGATCATCCAACATGTTGAGCTTGCCTTTCCCTCTCATGCTTGCGAAATTCTTTGCACCAAGTAGAGATACTAGTTGTGCTTCCGAACTTCCCTAAACCCAGTTTTTCCATGAGAGTTCACCATACCTACCTATGGATTGAGTAAGATCCTTCAAGTAAGTTGTCATCGGTGCAAGCAATAAAAATTGCTCCCTCTAAATATGTATGATCTATTAGTTTGAAGAAAATAAGCTTTATACAGACTTGTGATATGGAAGAAATAAAAGCGACAGACTACATAATAAAGATCCTTATCACACGCAGCAATATAAAGTGACGTTCTTTTGCATTAAGATTTTGTGCATCCAACCATAAAAGCGCATGACAACCTTTGCTTACCTTTGCGAAGGGCCTATCTTTTACTTTTATCTTCTACCCTTATACAAGAGTCATGGTGATCATCACCTTTCCTTTTTTATACCTTTTCCTTTGGCAAGTTCTATGTGTTGGAGAGATTCGGATATGTATATCCACTCGGATGTAGGTTATCATAAAGTATTATTGTTGACATTACCGTTGAGGTAAATAGTTGGGCGGCGAAACTATAAGTCCCTATCTTTCTCTGTGTCCGACTGAAACTTTGTACCCATAAGTATCGTGTGAGTATTAGCAATTGTGAAAGATTAAATGAAAGTTGAGTACGTGGACTTGCTGAAAAGCTCTTATTTGACTCTTTCCGATGTTATGATAAATTGCAATTGCTTCAGTGACTAAGATCATAGTTTGTTAGTTTTCAGTCAAGTTTTTGATTCATACTTTACCTTGTGAATGAATTGTTACTTTATCATAAGAACTTATATGACAATATATGTTGCTGTTCTAAAGATGATCATGATGCCTTCATGTCCGTATTTTATTTTTATCGACACCTCTATCTCTAAACATGTGGGCATATTTATCGATATCGGCTTTCGCTTGAGGACAAGCTAGGTCTAAGCTTGGGGAGTTGATACGTCCATTTTGCATCAAGCTTTTATATTGATATTTATTGCATTATGGGCTGTTGTTACACATAATATCACAACACTTATGCCTATTCTCTCTTATTTTACAAGGTTTACATGAAGAGGGAGAATGCCGAAAGTTGAAATTCTGGACTAGAAAAGGAGCAAATATTAGAGACCTATTCTGCACAACTCTAGAAGTCCTGAAACTTCACGGAGCTTATTTTTGGAATATATAAAAAATATTGGGTGAAGAAAGAAGCAGAGTGGGGCCACCAGCCAACCACAAGGGTGGAGGGCGTGCCCTACCCCCTGGGCGCGCCCGCCGACCTTATGGGCCCCCTGGAAGGCCTCCGGTGCCCATCTTATGCTCTATGGTGTCTTTTACCTTGGAAAAAAAATCAAGAAGAAGCTTTTAGAATGAAGCGCCGCCGCCTCGAGGTGGAACCTAGACAGAACCAATCTAGGGCTCCGACAGAGCTGTTCTGCCAGGGAAATATCCCTCCGGGAGGGGGAAATCATCGCCATCGTCATCACCATCATCCTCTCATCGAGAGGGGGTAAATCTCCATCAACATCTTCACCAGCACCATCTCCTCTTGAACCCTAGTTCATCTCTTGTATTCGATCTTGGTCCCAAAACCTCAGATTGGTACCTGTGGGTTGCTAGTAGTGTTGATTACTCCGTAGTTGATGCTAGTTGGTTTATTCGGTGGAAGATCATATGTTCATATCCTTAATGATAATTAATACTCCTCTGATTATGATTATGAATATGCTTTGTGATTAGTTACATTTGTTCCCGAGGATATGGGAGAAGTCTTGTTATAAGTAATCATGTGAATTTGGTATTCGTTCGATATTTTGATGAGATGTATGTTGTATTTCCTCTAGTGGTGTTATGTGAACGTTGACTACATGACACTTCACCATTATTCGGGCCTAGGGGAAGGCATTGGGAAGTAATAAGTAGATGATGGGTTGCTAAAGTGACAGAAGCTTAAACCCTACTTTATCCGTTGCTTCGTAAGGGGCTGATTTTGATCCATATGTTTCATGCTATGGTTAGGTTTACCTTAATACTTCTTTCATAGTTCCGGATGCTTGGGAGAGGGGTTAATCATAAGTGGGAGGCTTGTCCAAGGAAGGGCAGCGCCCAAGCACCGGTCCACCCACATATCAAATTATCAAAGTAACGAATGCGAATCATATGAGCATGATGAAAACTAACTTGACAACAATTTCCATGTGTCCTCGGGAGGGCTTTGCTTTATATAAGAGTTCGTCCAGTCTTCTCCTTTGCTACAAAAAAGATTGGGACACCTTGCTGCACCTTGTTTACTTTTATTACTTGTTACCCGTTACAAATTATCTTATCACAAAACTATTTGTCACCGATAATTTCAGTGCTTGCGGAGAATACCTTGCTGAAAACCACTTGTCATTTCCTTCTGCTCCTCGTTGGGTTCGACACTCTTACTTATCGAAAGGACTACGATAGATCCACTATACTTGTGGGTCATCACCCATCATCTACTCATTACTTCCCAATGCCTTCCCCTAGGCCCAAACAATGGTGAAGTGTCATGTAGTCGACGTTCACATAACACCACTAGAGGAAAGACAACAAACACCTCCTCAAAATATCGAACGAATACCAAATTCACATGATTACTTATAACAAGACTTCTCCCATGTCCTCAGGAACAAATGTAACTACTCAAAAAGCATATTCATGTTCATAATCAGAGGAGTAATAATTATCATTAAGGATCTGAACATATGATCTTCCACCGAATAAACCAACTAGCTAATCAACTACAAGGAGTAATCAACACTACTAGGAACCCGTAGGTACCAATCTGAGGTTTTGGGACCAAGATCGAATACAAGAGATGAATTAGGGTTTGAGAGGAGATGGTGCCGGTGAAGATGTTGATGGAGATTGACCCCCCTCGATGAGAGGATCGATGGTGATGACGATGCCGATGCTTTCCCCCTCCCGAAGGGACGTTTCCCCGGCAGAAAAGCTCTGCCAGAGCCCTAGATTGGTTCTGCCTAGGTCCGCCTCGATACGGCGGAGCTTCGTCCCGAAAGTTTCCTTCTGATTTTTTCCAGGGTGAAAGACACCATATAGCCCAAGATGGGCACCGGAGGCCTGCCAGGGGGCCCACAAGGTCGGGGGTGCGCCCAGGGGGTATGGCGTGCCCTCCACCCTTGTGGCTGGCTGGTGGCCCCCCTCTGGTATTTTCTTCGCCCAATCCTTTTTATATATTCCAAAAACATGCTACATGAAGTTTCAGGACTTTTGGAGTTGTGCAGAATAGGTCTCTAATATTTGCTCCTTTTCCAGTCCAGAATCCCAGCTGTCGGCATTCTCCCTCTTCATGTAAACCTTATAAAATAAGAGAGAAAATGCATAAGTATTTTGATATAATTTGTAATAACATCCCATAATGCAATAAATATCAATATAAAAGCATGATGCAAAATGGACGTATCACCCTCACGGGTAAAAAGATGAATACAATTATAGGAGATTGGATAAATAGATCTCGCGGGAACACGAGATAAAATAAATAACAATAAATTGCAGCAAGGTATTTTTGTATTTTTGGTTTAATAGATCTAAAAATAAAAGCAAATAAAAATATATCACACAGGCAAATATAATAAAGAAGAGACCCGAGGGCCGTAGATTTCACTAGTGGCTTCCCTAGAGAAAAATAGCAAACGGTGGGTAAACGAATTACTGTTGGGAAATTGTAAAACTTCAAATAATCATGATGATATCCAGGTAATGATCATTATATAGGCATCACGTCCAAGATTAGAAGACCGACTCCTGCCTGCATCTACTACTATTACTCCACACATCGAATGCAATCCAGCATGCATCTAGTGTATTAAGTTCATGGAGAAACGGAGTAATGCAATAAGAACGGCGAGCTGATGTAGACAGGATCTATTTATGTAGAAATAGACCCCATCTTGTTATCCTTAATAGCAACGATACATACGTGTCGGTTCCCCTTCTGTCACTTGGATCAAGCACCGTAAGATCGAACCCATCACAAAGCACCTCTTCCCATTGCAAGATAAATAGATCAAGTTGGCCAAACAAAATCCAAATATCGGAGACGAAATACGAGGCCATAAGCAATCATGCATATAAGAGATCAAAGAAGACTCAAATAACTTTCATGGATAAAAACATAGATTTGATCATAAACTCAAAGTTCATCGGATCCCAACAAACACAACGCAAAAAGAGTTACATTATATGGATCTCCAAGAGACCATTGTATTGAGAATCAAAAGAGAGAGAGAAAGCCATTTAGCTTCTAAATACGGACTCGTAGGTCTACAATGAACTACTCACGCATCATCGCAGGGGCACTAATGAGGATGATAAACCCCTCCGTGATGGTGTCTAGATTGGATCTGGTGGTTCTGGAACTTGCGGCGACTGGAATTGATTTTCGTTGACTCCCATACGGTTTGTGGAATATTGGGGTATTTATAGAGCAAAGAGGCAGTGTGGGAGGACACCGAGGTGGGCACAACCCACCTGGGCGCGCCTGGGGGCCCAGGGGTGCCCTGGTGGGTTGTGCCCCCCTCGGAGCACCCGCAGGTGCTTCTCCGGCCCATTGGGTGTCTTCTGGTCCATAAAAATTCCACAAAAAGTTTCGTTGCATTTGGACTCTGTTTGATATTGATTTCTTGCGATGTAAATAACAAGCAAAAAACAACTGTCACTGGGCACTATGTCAATAGGTTAGTACCAAAAAATGATATATAAAATAATTGTAAAACATCCTAGAATGATAATATAACAACATGGAACAATAAAAATTATAGATATGTTGGAGACATATCAGCATCCCCACGCTTAATTCATGCTCGTCCTCGAGTAGGTAAATGATAAAAACAAATTTTTTTATGTGGAATGCCGCCTAACTTGTTCATCACATATTCTTTTCTTTGTAGCATGGAAATTTGGACTTTTATATGGTTCAAAGCAATAGTCTAGTTTTGACATGAGGATTTCAATACTCAAGCATATCAACAAGCAACCATGTCTTTCAAAATATCAACACTAAAGCAAGTTATCCCTAGCCCATCATGCTCAATCATTGATCCACTCATGAAACACACTCGCATATTAGCTATGCCCAATGCTCAAGTACGATCATAGTGCCCCTTAGTTGGTGCTTTATAAGAGAAGATGGAGACTAAACTAAAAATAAAAATCGCATAAAGTAAAAGAAAGGCCCTTCATAGAAGAAAGTAGGGATTTGTAGAGGTGCCAGAGCTCAAAGCGAAAAAGATAAATAAAAACATTTTGGGAGGCATGCTTTTCCTGTCAACGAAAACGACTGAGTAGTTCCCAATACTTTCCATGCTAGATATATTGCCGGGGTTTTCTGGCTCCTCGAACACCTATGGGGACGGAGCCCCTTCTCGGTTCGGCGGGGGGCGGAGGTCGCGCGAAGAGCGGATCGAGGCGAAGCACACGGGGTTTTTTTACCCAGCTTCGGAGCTCTCCGGAGAGATAATACTCCTACTGCTGCTTTGTGGATTGTATTGAGTTCTTGCTCGGGAGCGCTGAGTGCTACAGTACACTCGAGCAGCTAACGAGACCGAGCGTTCTTCTGTTTTCCTCTCAGAGATCACTCTCCGGGGGCCGATCCCCTTCTACGTTGTGCATGGGCCTCCTTTTATATGTTCAAGGGGTCTCCAACAGGTGGCAACGTAGGCAAGGGCAAAAATGGAAATATGCTGTGGTAGGTACAGCTACCTACACAGTATATCATACCTAACCCTGACGGCAGGGGACAAAGGCATTAAATGCCTATCTACGTCGCCCTGACGGTGCAGAAAAGGGACTGTCAGGGGTTCCACCGCTCGCCACGATGGCGATCTTGTCAGCGCCGCATGCCATAGTGTACCCCTGGCTGCACAGCCTCCCGCCACGTACGCCAGGAAGGGTCCCAGAGCGACACGTGGGTGGGTGAGTTGGAGCGTAGGTACAGGGTGGTTGCCCGCCGCGGCAAGTGCCTTGTCGCGGCCGTTGTCTTGCCGCGTCCGGGAACTTGTCGCTCGCCGAGTCCTGCCGGGACGCGTGGCGCGTCGCGGCAGGGTCTTTGAGATGCTCTGGTTGGCCTTCCCGGCAAGCTCCTCTTGCCGGGGTCTTGTGCCTCGAGCGGCCTTCCCGGCAAGCTCCTCTTGCCGGGGACTTGTCTCCTTGGCTTTAATACTTTGTAATCGAATGGCTCCAAAGGAACCATAGATAGCCTTGGCGATCACCTCGCGGGCCTTGCCGCGGGGTGCTGCGGCTGCCCGTGCACAAGTTCGGGATACTAGGGTACCCCTACTTTAGTACACCGATAGGAGCACCCGGGCCTGGGCCACACACGGTGCCGAGCGCTGTTGGGCCAGGCCCAAAACAGGGCACGGGCACGCGCGGCCTGAGTCATGTCGCACCTTGCTCCGTATCCACCGCGCTCTCCCCGAACGGCACGCGTCGATTGCGGCATCGTGGGAGAGGTCGTGGGTGGTTTCTTTATTCAGAAAGGCGAAACGTCTGCCCCCTCCCTCCTTATAAGCAGGTGGAACAGGGGCAGTTCTCCCATCTGCCCGTTGCTATTCCCTCCTCGAGAATCTTCGCCACTCCCCTTCTTCCCAAAGCCGAAGGAGAGCAGCGCCCTGCCCCCAGCGCCACCAGCACCACCAACGTCGCCGTCCTCACTCTCCATTCCCGCCATGGCTCCGAAAGCCGAGAAGGCGAAGTCGGCCGAGGAGCAGCGGCTCGCGGCGCTGCGGAAGGAGCGGGCAATCTTCCCTCCGAGGCTTGAGGCGGCGGAGCTGAAGGAGGACTTCTACCTCTTCTTGTCGACGGGGACGCGAGCGCATCCGCGCACGAAGGTACTCCCAGCCACTGCTTGGGATAAGTACCCCACTGGGTATCCCTTCTTTGCCTTGTTCTTCTATTGCGGGCTTCGCCTGCCCTTTTCAGAATTCTTTTGCGATGTCATGAACACCTACGGGCTCCACCTTCTTGATTTCACCCCCAATGCTGTCCTGACCATGGCAGTTTTCGCACATCTCTGCGAAAACTTTGTCGGGATCCATCCAAATGTAGCTCTTTTCCGCCATTTCTTTTCGCCTTGGGTCGAGAAAGGAGAACCTCTATCCGACGGAATCGCCTGGATCTCGAAAGCTGGCAAGAAGGATGCTTATCTGGAGGGAGAGCTCAGCAGCAAGTGGGAGGAGTGGAGGGCGGACTGGTGTCTGATCGTTGAGGAGAACCCGCAGCCGTTTACTGCTCTGCGCGAAACCCCAGTAGTGCGCGGCAGTGATTGGAGTAGCCTGGCCCCGGAAGATGACAGACTAAGGATCGCCGTCACCCGGAGCCTACGCCTCAGGCTTGCCGGGCTTACTGTAGGAGCGGTTGGCGCAGATTTCCTCCGCCGCTGCATCGCCCCCCTGCAGGAGAGGGGGAGACCCGCCTGGGAGTTTCAGAATGCGGCGGATATCATGAGGTTGCGGCCGGGCCTCAACTTCAACTTCACTGTCCTGGAGCTCAACACGATGCTCCAGGAGCTGTTCAAGCACGACCCACAACATCCCGAAGTGTTCTGGTTGCCGAGGGGCATCGTCCCGCTGTGCAACAACTCCGCGCTCGACCGTATCCGTGCAATAATGCCGCTGTGCGACTCGCATGGAATTGATCCAGCCTGGATAGAGCCTGCGGATGATGTCGTGCGGGCGTTCTTCGACAACTTGACAGAAGTGCCAGTCGATGCCGACGAGAAAAAAGGCCTCACCCGGGACACCACCGACGATGAGCTCAAGCGCATCGCCACCAGAATGGAGGAGGCGGCGGCAGCTGCCGCTGCGGGCGAGTTTGGGTTCACCGTGGAGGAGGCAGAGGCAGCAGAGGCGGCAAGCCTTGCCGACCGAGAGGAGCTCGCCGGCGAGAAGAGGTCCGCCGAGCACGACGTCGGGCCGAGCGGGCCCGCCGAGGACACGAGCGGCTCGCTGGAGATCGGCTCTTCTTCCTCTTTGTCTTCGGACAGCTTGCCGCAAGCAGAGCCCCTAACTCCACGAGCAGAGCCCCCGGCTCCACAAGCAGAGCCCCCGGCTCCACAATCAGAGCCCCCGGCTCCATCAAGAAGGCGTCTTCGCAAGGCCGGGGACGTGGCGGAGGGGCGGGCGAGTCAACCCCCGCCGCGCCGCACGACAGGCTCCACCGTGGCAAGTTCTGTTGCCGCGGAAACACCTCACGCTGCAGCGGCAACTGGGGCGGGGTCCTCTCGGCCTGCTGCTCCAGCTCCCGCCAAGCGGCCAAGGGATCCTACTCCTCCGCCTCCTCGCGCCAGAGGTGGGCCAGGCTTTGACTTCTCCGCGCTCAGCTCCGACGAGGAAGAAGATGAGTAAGATTCTTGTTGTACTTGCATGTCTTCAATACTTGCCGTCTTGTCTTGTATCTCATTTGCTTTACTCTAAACTTATTCCTTTTTAGGACGCTGGCCCAGAGAATGGCAAAAAGAGCCAAGGTCCCGGTGATTGTCATCGAGGATGATCCCACCATGGCAGCAGGGGGTGCGCCTGAGACAAACTTGTCGGACCCGGCAGCTGTTCTTCAGAGCAGCCCCCAGCGTAAGTATATGGTTTACTTCCAGCTGTTAGGCGCGCATGGATACAATTTTGCTTGCTGATATCTGACCGTTGGCTTGTGTAGGAGCAGAGCAGCTCCACCAGGAGCGCCCGGAGACCACCCCTGACGTGCCACCTGCTTCGACTACGTCGTCGAGGGAGAGTTCTCCGGCAAGGGTGAATCCCCCGACAAGGGAGAGATCCCCGACAATGGAGAAGTCTCTGGCAAGGGACAGTACCGGCGAACCTCCGGCAGGGGAGATCCCAACTACCGAGCCCGGTACAGGTACTCCTTGCTTCTAGACTTGCCTTGGGTTCTTCTTTTTATGATTTTTGCTTGACTTTTCTTCCTTTTCCGGTCGTCAGATCCATCCACTGTGGAGCCGCTGGAGACCGAGGTTGTTATTGATGACGCCGCTGCCACCGAAGAAACCGCCGGCGCTGAAGATCCCGCCAGTGAAGGGGCCGCCAAGGCTGCCGCCGCAGCAGCTGACGAGGTGCCCGGCGATCGTACTGACGACCCTGGGCCACAGGAGCGACAGGCGCTACACCGACCGCCGATCCTCCCGCCGCTGCCGCAGCGTCAGGCTTCGAAGAGCCCCAGCCAGGCGTCTACTTGAAGGCTGGCGCTGGCATCTTCATCAACCTCCCCTGGGCATCAACGTCCAGGGCGCCGGTAGAAGGAGAAAGCTTTGACGTGGAGGTGCTTGCCTCCGCTGGGCTGACGTTGGTCGATGCACCAAGCAGCAGCAGCGACGAGCCCGAGGAGGAGCGACTGCTGCGGAAGCTGGTGTCGCTCTACCGCGCCCGCCAGGCCAAACTGGAGTCCCGCGAAGCGCTTGTCGTGAAGACGGGGGTGGACATGGAGAAGCGCGCGGAGGAGCTCCGAGGCCTCAACCAGGCAGCTCTCCAGTCGCTGGCGGCAGAGCGGGTGCAGCTCGATGAGGCGCAAAAGGCTTTCATCCTTGAGAAGGCAGAGATTGCAGAGCAACAGCGGCTTGCCGCCGAGGAGTTATCTGCGCGGGACGGTGAGTTGGTGAAGCTGAAGGCCAGCCTGGACAACCACGAAGAGGAGCTAGCTGTGCGCGAGCAAGCACTCAGCGAAACCCTCAAGGAAGCAAAGGACGCTGCCGCAGCTGCCGAGGCCGCCAAGAAGGAGCTGGAGGCGAAAGTGGCGCAGCTGGAGACTGATCTCAAGGCGAGCGGTGAAGCGCTTGCCACACTCAAGCATGAGCGCGAGAAGGACGCCTACACCTTTGGCGAACTGCAGGGTCGTCTCGCCGAGAAGGTCAAGGAGCTTGACGCCGCCAAGGACTCCAAGGTTGATCTTGAGTTGAAGCTGGCTGCTTTGACCAAGACGCTGGACGGCGCCAGGGAGCAGGAGGTGGCCTTGAAGAAGGAGATTAAGGCCGACAAGGCGCTGCTGGAGAGCATCGCCGCCATCCAGAACGATTTCAGGGGAACTGTGGAGCGGTGGACGGAGGGCCTTGTGAATGCTGCCGCAGACATCGACAAGGAGTTGGCGCTGCTGGGGGTGGAGGATCTCGGGTATTCCTCTGTCGGGAGCCTCCCATCCAGCGCCAAGCTCACCTTGTTCCTCAAAGGTGTGGCGACGGCCCTCCAGCGACTCCGGGAGAGGATCCCAAAGCAGCTGGCCGACGAGTCGCGCGAGATCTACGCGGGAGCCCTCAAAAAGGTGCTGATGAAGGTGGCCTTCCGCAACCCGGGCCTCCGCCTCACTAACATCCTCAGGTCCCTGCCGCCGGAAGCCGACCTGGAGGAGCTCGAGACCCTCGTTGCACCCATTGTGGACAAGGTGAGCGGGATCAAGAGGGTTGAGGGCGACCGCGCGGACTAGGCCGCCTATTTTCTTCCCCCTTTTTTTTTGTCGTTGCTGGTCATGTTATAAAAACAGTCTATTAGAGTCGCGACAAACTATCTTGTAATATAACTCTGTTTCAAGTTATGATCGCAATGCTACTTCCTTTACTCGATTCCTTCCTTTGTATGTTTTCGCCCTATGCTTTTAGGGAACTTGCCGGCGTGGGAACCTTTGCCGCGAGCGCTGAGTGCGGGACGTCAGCAGCCTGCTGGCGGTGCCGTTACCGACAAGAAACCTAGTCGCGACTAGTCGCAGCTCGCTTAAGTTGCTGAGTGAACTCGAAACAAAGTAAGGGCGCGACTCTAGTCGCAGCACACTTAAACTATTGAGCGAACTCGAAACAAAGTAAGGGCGCAACTAGCCACGAGCTGGTTCCTCCGCGCACAGGTTTTCCATACAAAGCATGGTCGTTCAAGGAAAGTAACTTAAAGTTAAAAAAATCTGATTGCTCAAACTTTGGCACTTAGCTTTTCTGTCGTTTGCTCCCCGGCAAGGCAAAAATTTTCCTGAACGACGCCGGGTCCATACCATTATCTTCCCTCCCCCCCGTCCAACTTGTGGGCGAAGGATCCTTCCTTTCCTTGAGAAAAAGAGAAAAGAGCAATCAATAGTATGGAGCCTTATGGCTCGTTATTGCTTACCGAGGGGGGCTCGCTGCACAAAGTGTCAGATAATTCATGCAGAAAGGCATGAAATTGACAGGGTGTGCGGAGCTCGTGAGTTTTATTTATGCACAGGGTCTGCGCCTGGCTTTGTACAAAGGATTACATGCAACAGCGGCAAGACTTGTACAAAATGGTGGTTGCCGGACAGGGTCCGACAACCGCGCCTTACGGGTAAAACTTACGAAGATGCTCGATGTTCCAGGAGTTGCTCACCGAAAAGCCATCCTTGGTCTCAAGGCGGACAGCGCCAGGCCTAGTGACTCGTGTAACACCCTCGATGCGGCTATATCTCCCACGTGTCGAAGCACGACTTAGAGGCATAACCGCATTGAAAGCAATGTCGCAAGTGAGGTAATCTTCACACAACCCATGTAATACATAAGGGAAAAAGATACATAGTTGGCTTACAATCGCCACTTCACACAAATACATGAGTAAAACATTACATCATACAGTTACAAACAGGGCCCGACTACGGAGCCAAAATAAAAGAAGAAACCCCAAAAGCGACAAAGGTCCCCGATCGACCCCAACTGGGCTCCACTACTGATCGACTAGAACGAAACAACATAAAGGATAGGATCTTCATCGAACTCCTCCTTGAGCTCGGGTACGTCACCTGCACGGTTTCATCGGCACCTGCAAGCTGGTTTTGGAAGTATCTGTGAGTCACGGGGACTCAGCAATCTCACACCCGCGAGATCAAGTCTATTTAAGCTTAAAGGTAGGGTAAAAGGTATGAGGTGGAGCTACAGCAAGCGACTAGCATATATGGTGGCTAACATATGCAAATGAGAGCGAGAAGAGAAGGCAAAAGCACGGTCGAACAACTATGATCAAGAAGTGATCCTGAAACTACTTACGTCAAGCATAACTCCAACAACCGTGTTCACTTCCCGGACCCCGCCGAGAAGAGACCATCACGGTTACACATGCGGTTGGTGTATTTTAAATAAGATCAACTTCGGGTTTTCTACAACCAGACATTAACAAATTCCCATCTGCCACATAACCGCGGGCACGGCTTTCAAAAGTTCAAACCCTGCAGGGGTGTCCCAACTTAGCCCATGATAAGCTCTCGCGATCAACGAAGGATATTCCTTCTCCCTGGGAAGACCCAATGAGTCTCGGAATCCCGGCTAGAAGACATTTCGACAGCAATAAAACAAGTCCAGCAAAGCCGCCCGATGCGCCGACATCCTGATAGGAGCTGCACATATCTCGGTCTCAGGGCAACACCGGATGAGACTAGCTACGAGTAAAACCAGGCCTCGAGTTTCCACGAGGGGGCCCCGCAGGCAGCTCAGTTCGGACCAACACTTAGACAAGCATTGGCCCGGGGGGGGGCTAAATAAAGATGACCCTCGGGTTGATCAGACCCAAGGGAAAGGGATATGTGGTAGGCAAATGGTAAAACCAAGGTTGGGCCTTGCTGGAAGAGTCTTATTCAAAGCGAACTGTCAAGGGGGTCCCATAAATCACCCGACCGCGTTAGGGACGCAAAATCCGAGAACATAACGCCAATATGACGGAAACTAGGGCGGCAAGAGTGGAACAAAACACCAGGCATAAGGCCGAGCCTTCCACCCTTTACCAAGTATATAGATGCATTAATTAAATAAGATATATTGTGATATCCCAACAAGTGAACATGTTCCAACAAGGAAAAACATCTCCATGTTCCAACAAGGAACAAACTTCATCTTCACCTGCAACTAACAACGCTATAAGAGGGGCTGAGCAAAGCGGTAACATAGCCAAACAACGGTTTGCTAGGACAAGGTGGGTTAGAGGCTTGGTTTAACAATATGGGAGGCATGATAAGCAAGTGGTAGGTATCGCAGCAAAGGCATAGCAAAAGAGCGAGCAACTAGCAAGCAAAGATAGAATTGATTTCGAGGGTATGGTCATCTTGCCTGAGATCCCGCAAGGAAAAAGAACGAGTCCATGAAGAAGACAAACGGACGTAGACGAACGGATCCTCACAATCGCAACGTTATCAGAACTAACCCGAAGAAGCACACCGGAAAGAAGCAAACAACATAGTAAAACAACCATCACATAAACATGGCATGATATGCGAGATGTGGTATGCAATGCATATGCATATTTCGGAAGGAAAAGATGAACAAGGCATAATCTTCGCAAACCAAGTTTGCCACTGGAAAGGTGAGTTGATTTCGGTTTAAATCGATATAAAGATCATTGGAATCGGATGCACGGTTTGCAAAAGACAAGCGAAACAAGAATGACAAGATTCTGCCATTAACAGCATGATGCTACTTAGCAAGCAACAAGAAATTAATCTACTGCACCCAAACATATCAATAAAGCATATGACAGTGATCTACTCAATATGCTTGACAAAAGATGAACACTGAGCTACGGCTAAATCACACCACAATAGGTTCAAACTAGCATGGCAAAAGTGCAAAAGATAACAGGTTCACAGACTTTGTGAAAATACTATCATGCCAGAAATTAACATCAGGATTACATGTTTAGAGCAAGCAAACAACATTCTACAGGAACAGGACATAGCAAAGTAAAGCATGGCATGAATCTACTCAAAGCACTTAACAAAAATCCCTTACTGTCCATAAGCCAAAAAGGATCAGAAAATATAATAACACCCATGTCAATTAAGCAAGTTTCGTTACAGGTTTCGGACTTAGCAGAAAAACTGGACATGTCAAAAACAGATAACAAGTAGGCATGTTTACGAGCTCGATGCACTCACTACAGAGCATTGCATGATAAACAAAGCATACATACATCAAGAAGACATGGCATAGAAGCTATACATGGCAAGAACAACATCATAGCATGCAAGGATCAACTACAACAAGCTTGGCAAAATCGAATAGCATGTAAACAATCTGCCAGCAACATTTTATAGCAAAAGTAGAGCTCGATTGACTCAAGCTATGGCACTCCATAAATAGAAACAAAGGCATGGATGGATAAATAAAATCCATATTCTCAAAACACTCTTACTGATCATGCTCAAAAGAGGCATAGATCTCTCTGAAACAACATGAACACGTGGCATAACAATAACAGCAGGCAAGGACTTGGTGAAATTACTAAGTCTCTGAAATCAGCAACATTAAGTACCCTAGTTTGCATGCTTGTGCTAGTCACTACAAAGATCACAAAAATACATGACATAAATCTCTGGAAACATGGCATGGCATATTACAAAACACATGTAGAGCTCAACATCATAGGATGCACACATCAATCATGGCAAAAATGACAAAAGTGCATGTTCTGATAAGAATCAGAAACTAACCTCACATAGGCCTCTTCTAACAGCATTTCGGGTGTCAAGATGAACTCAAATGAAAATTATGCAATGAGATGAAATGATGTACTCATCGAGGCGAACAATTTGATGTGCTATACGCCCAAAACGGAGCAATATGCAGCAAGATATGGCATGATGAACATGGCAATAAAATGATAGAATCTCGGGGACTTAAGGAAAAAAACGAAGTCAATCCTCGGTTTTCAGATCTGGGCGCGGAGAACGAGGATCGCCGGAGGACTCGACGGAGACGACGGTGACGGCGATCGGAGTGGGAGAAGTGTCGCCGGAGCGCGTACTCGCCGGATCCGGCCCTCCCGTGGCCGGATCTAGCCGGAGGAGCAGCGACGGCGAGCGGGAACGCCGAGGCGCGACGGGAGGAGGCGGGGCTCCAGCGAGCTGCGGCGGCCGGCGGGGCGCTCGGGCGCGGGCGGCAGCGCGAGGCGCGGGAGGCGGGCGCCGGCGGAGCGAGGTGGCGCACGACGAGCGAGGTGGCGGCGGGCGGGCGCGGCATGCGCGGCGGCGGAGGGAGCCGGCGGAGGCGCGCGGGCCGGGGAGGCGCGGGACGCGGGCCGGGAGGCGGCGGCGCGTCGGGCCGAGGAGGGCCTCCCGCGGGCCGGCGGGCTTCAACGGCGCCGAGAGGAGAGAGAGGGCGGCGGCAAATCGGGGAGCGCCATGTGGCGGCAGAGGTCGGGTCGGACACGTCCGTCCCGACAGTTTTTGTCCGGCGGCGGCGTGGGAAATGGATCTAGGGTTTCGGAGGAGGAGAGAGATCCGAATTTCGGGGGGGGGGGGGGTGTATTTATAGGCATAAGTGGAGCTAGGAGAGTTCAAATGATGTGCGGTTTTCGCCCACACAATCGTGATCCGACGACCGAGAGGATGGAGATGACTTAGGTGGGTTTTGGGCCACTTAGAAGGGGTGTTGGGCTGCACCAAAAGAGGCCTTTGCGGTTACCCGGTTAACCGTTGGAGTATCAAACGACCTCCGAATGACCCGAAACTTGACAGGCGGACTACCGGTGCTATACCAAGGCCGCTTGGCTAACCTCGGTCCATTCCGAGAAGGTTTAATACCCGCACACGAGAATAGGTAAAAGGGGACGCCGGAGGACGTAGGAGCGCCGGATTGCAAAACGGACAACGGGGAAAATGCTCGGATGCATAAGACGAACACGTATGCGGATGCGATGCACATGATGACATGATATGAAATGCAGATGATGACATGGCAAAGTGCAACACGCAAGCACATGACATGGCAACAACGGCGAATAACTGGCGGACACCTGGCGCATCAGATCCGGGGCGTTACGACTCGTTTCACCCGGTAAGGGCCTTCCCACTTCGGCGTCAACTTGTTGGAGTTCTTGGCGGAATGAACGCGCCGAAGAACAAGGGCCTTCCTCGAGACTTCTGGCTTTAACTTTGCGGCTATGGTAGCGGCGCAAAGCTTGCTGGTATCGAGCAGCTCGTACAGCAACCTGAAGACGGTCTTCCTCAAGGAGCAGCGCGTCATCTTGTCGCAGCTGCTCTTGCTCAAGCTCATCATAAGCGAGCACTCGAGGTGACCCGTATATGAGTTTCGTGGGGATAACTGCCTCTGCTCCATAGACTAGAGCGAAAGGTGTCTGGCCAGTGGCTCGATTTGGCGTCGTCCTGATCGACCAAAGAACCACCGGCAGCTCCTCGATCCAGTTTCTTCCGCATTTGTGCAGCATGTCGAAAGTCCGGGTCTTGAGTCCACGCAGCACTTCAGCATTTGCCCTCTCTGCTTTACCGTTGCTCCTGGGGTGAGCAACAGAAGCGAAGCAGACCTTGGCGCCAAGGTCTTGGACGTACTGCATGAAGGTGCGACTCGTGAATTGTGTACCGTTGTCGGTGATGATCCTGTTAGGGATTCCGAAATGGCAAACAATCGACCTGAAGAACTTGACTGCTGACTGTGCTGTCACCTTCCTCACTGGTTCCACTTCCGGCCACTTTGTGAACTTGTCGATTGCGACGTACAAGTACTCAAAACCCCCGACTGCTCGGGGGAAGGGGCCGAGGATGTCGAGCCCCCAGACCGAAAATGGCCAGAATAAAGGGATCGTCTGGAGAGCTTGAGCTGGCTGGTGTATCTGCTTGGAGTGGAACTGACACGCTTCACACTTGCATCCTGGAGAGCTGTCGGCCAAAAGAAGCCCTTCCGGAATGCTTTGCCGGCAAGCGCTCTTGCGCCAATGTGGTGACCACAAATGCCTCCATGTATCTCTCCCAACAGCTTCCGTCCATCTTCCCGGGGGATACACTTCAATTTCACTCCGTTGAGTCTTCTTCTGTATAGTGCGTTGTCAACGAACTGGTACATACTAGACTACCAGGCTACTCTTTCCGCTTCTTCTGGCTCTTTGGGAATTTCTCCTGACTGGAGGAAACGGACGATCTGCTGTGCCCATGCTGGAGCCTGTGGCTCGACAACAAGGACTAAAGGCATATCTGCTGCTGCGGGAACACCCGCTTCTACGGCGAGAACCTGCGGTCCAGCCAGAGCTTGATGATCCCCGGCAAGCTTGTCGGAGCAAAACTTGTCGGGAGCGTCTGCTTCAACGAAACAAACCGTGGGGCTTGTCGGAGCAGACTGCTCCTCAGCACTTTTGGCGTTGATCTTGGGGACCTTCTTGGCGGCGGCTTCGGGAAGCTCTGCCGGAAGATAGTCACCAGAAATCAACTTCCTCTTCTTGCCCTGTCCAGTTGATGGCGTCACGGATGGTTGAGTCAGCTTGAGCACAAAGATCCCTGGTTCCACAGGTAACTTAAGTGCCGCGCACTTTGACAGGCCGTCAGCGATGTCGTTCTGAGCTCTTGGAACATGTTCCATCTGTTGGCCGACAGAGCGCTCTTCCAGCTTCCTCACTTCATCAATGTAAGCTTCCATCAACGGACTCTGATAATCCTTGTTCACTTGGCGGACGACAAGCTGTGAGTCACCCCTGACAATGAGTTGCTTGATCCCAAGGTCTGCCGCGATCCTGAGACCGGCGAGCAATCGTTCATACTCTGCAGTATTGTTTGTTGCTTGCTCCTCGGGAAAGTGCATCTGGACCACGTACTTTAGGTGCTCTCCGGTGGGTGCGACAAGCAGCATGCCAGCACCGGCGCCTTGCAGCGAGAACGCACCATCAAAGTACATCAACCACTCTTTGTTTGCCTCCTTGACGGGGATGCTCGTCTCTGGAATTTCTTCGTCTGGTGTTGGCGTCCACTCTGCTATGAATTATGCCAATGCTCTGCTTTGAATAGTTGAAGTGCTCTCAAACTTAAGGCCAAAGCTTGACAGTTCCAGTGCCCACTCAACAATCCTGCCTGTTGCTTCTGGATTCTGCAGTATCCTCTTTAGCGGAAAGCGAGTGACAACTGTGATCTCATGTGCTTGGAAGTAATGGCGCAGCTTTCTCGAGGCCATAAGAAGGCCGAAAAGTAACTTTTGCACACCAGAGTACCTTGACCTAGCCCCCTGCAGAAGGGAACTGACAAAGTAGACTGGGCGCTGCACCATTTTCTTTTTCTGTATCCCTTCGCATATGTGCGCAGATCCATCTTCGTCGGGACCAGAGCTTGTCGGGGAAGCCCCGTGCTTGTCGCTGGATGTGCTTGCCGCGGTCGCTGGCTCATCATCTGCCTCTCTCTCCGCTACTAACGCAGCACTAACCACTTGATTGGTTGCCGCCAGATATAGCAGCAACTTCTCTTGTGGTTTAGGTGCGACAAGTATTGGAGTGGAGGACAGGTATCTCTTCAAGTCCTGCAGCGCAGCCTCCGCTTCCGGAGTCCATTTCATTGGACCTGCCTTTTTCAAGATTTTGAAAAACGGCAGGGCGCGCTCAGCAGACTTAGAGATAAACCTGCTGAGAGCCGCCACGCAGCAGACAAGTTTTCGTACATCCTTGACGCACTTCGGTGCTTCAATCTGCTCAATGGCCTTGATCTTGTCGGGATTTGCTTCAATTCCCCTCTGAGACACGAAGAATCCGAGAAGCTTGCCAGACGGGACTCCAAACACGCACTCCTCGGGGTTGAGCTTGAGGCTGATCTTGCGTAGATTTGCAAAAGTTTCTTCTAGATCTTGAATCAGAGTTGCTTTGTCCCTGCTCTTGACCACTATGTCATCCATGTAGGCTTCCACATTTCTGTGTATTTGCGGCTCAAAAGCAGTATGGACTACCCTTGCGAATGTTGAACCAGCATTCTTCAAACCGAAAGGCATTCGTACGAAACAGTACGTGCCACATGGAGTGATGAACGCGGTTTTCTCCTCATCCTCTTCTGCCATGAAGACCTGATGGTATCCTGAGTATGCGTCAAGAAATGAAAGCAAGTCACATCCGGCTGTGGAGTCGACAATCTGGTCAATGCGCGGCAAGGGAAATGGGTCTTTGGGACAAGCTTTGTTAACATCGGTGAAGTCGATGCAAAGTCTCCATTTCCCGTTTGCCTTGCGCACGACTACAGGATTGGCCAACCACGTAGGATGGAGCACTCCTCTGACGAGGCCTGCTGCTTCCAACTTCTTGATCTCTTCGGCGATGAACTCTTGGCGTTCCACTGCTTGTTTCCTGACTCTCTGCTTGACGGGCCGCGCATGAGGACAAACGACAAGGTGGTGCTCGATTACTTTCCTGGGAACACCGGGGATGTCAGACGGTTGCCATGCAAACACATCGACATTCGCCCGCAGGAAAGCAACGAGCGCGCTTTCCTATTTAGGGTCGAGAGTGGCGCTGATGGTGAAGGTACCACCAGTGCCGTCCTCCTTGGCAGACACCTTCTTGGTCGCTGGCGGAGCTGCCATCGTCTTCTTACACTTGCCGGTGGAGCTCGATGGTGCGTCCTCGACGGTAGTGCAGCACTCCGAAGAGGTGCGCTTGCCGGAGTGGGCATCAGAGCTCTTGCCGGACTTGGTCTTCTTCTTCCTGCCGGGAGCTTCAGCGGCAAGTGTCTCGCGATCTGCGGCGGCAGCTGCTTCCCGGTAGATCTTGTCGGCACAGATAAGAGCGTCTTTCTTGTCGCCATGTACAGAGATGACACTTATCGGTCCTGTCATCTTCAGCATGTTGCACGCGTAGTGAGAGGCCGCCATGAACTTGGCGAGTGCTGGACGGCCGAGAATTCCATTGTGAGGCAATGGAAAATCGGCAACGTCGAAAGTGATCCTCTCAGTCCTGAAGTTCAGCTCGCTGCCAAATGTCACCGGCAGCGTGATCTTCCCCTTCGGCTTGCTCCTTCCCGGGTTGATTCCTTGGAACGTGTCGGTCTCTTCGAGCTCGCTGTCAGGGACTTGGAGTCTCCGGAGCACAGCGGAGGAGATCAGGTTCAAGCCGGCCCCGCCGTCAACTAGCATCTTAGTGACCTTGAGGTTGCGGATAGTTGGTGAAACCAACATCGGCAAACACCCGACAGCAGTTGTGCGATCGGGGTGGTCCTCAATATCAAAGATGATAGGCGTGTTGGACCATTTCAGAAGCTTGCGTGACTCAACGGGTGGTTCTGCTGCATTGACTTCCCGCACCCACTGCTTGAGTTGGCGGTGTGAGGTATGCAGAGAAGCACCACCGTCAACGCACAAAACTTCTGTGGCTTTCTGGAACTCCTGCTCGTTGGTCTCGGCGTCATCCATGTCTTCGTCGTCGTCGTCATCTTCATCCTTGTCGCGGCCGCGGGGAGGTCTGTCGCCCTGCCGCTGCTTGGCGTTGCCGCGGCGTCCCCCCCGGCCGGTGCGCTTCGTACCGGATCCTCCAGCACCTCCTTGGGCCTTCTCCTTGTCGTGTCGCTCGTATTCGGCCTTTTGCTGCTCAACGAGCTACTCGACCTTCTTGCAGCTCTGGAGGTCATGGCCGTTGGTGCGGTGAATCTTGCAGTACTGCTTATTGGTGCCGTCCTGCTTGTCGGCGGCCGCCACAGCCTGGCAGTTGGCGCATGCGGCAACCTCCTTGCCGGAGCTGCCAGTCTTTGCTGTCTTGGCGCCACTTTCGTTGCCGGACTGCTCGACAACTAGCACATCTTTGCCTTTCCTCTTCCTGTTGTTTCGCCGCCGGTTTTTGTTTGCCGGGGCGGCATCATCACTGTCAGATCCTCCTGTTCCTACGTTCTCTCCGGGGAGTTTCCTCCCTTCCTCAGCACATGCACATCTGTCGGCCAGGGCATACAGCTCACCGACGTCTCTGATCTTGCACATCGCCATCTCCTCCCGCATCCTGCGGTTACGCACGTTCTGGTGGAACGCACTGATGACCGCGGCAGGGTGGACGTCTGGGATGTTGCGTTGCACTTGGCTGAATCTCTGGATGTACTTGCGTAGAGGCTCCCCTTCCTTCTAGGCAAGCAGGTGAAGATCACTCTCCTGGCCATGAGGTTTGTGGCCGCCTGTAAAGGCGCCGACAAACTGATGGCATAGGTCCGCCCAGGAAGATATGGAGTTTTCCGGCAAGTGCATGAGCCAGGATCTGACGTTGGGTTTGAGCACCAGAGGGAAGTAGTTGGCGAGGATCTTGTCGTCTCGCCCCCGGCAGCCTGCACCGCGATGGTGTAGATGCTGAGGAACTCCGACGGATGCAGCCTGCCGTCGTACTTCTCTGGTACGTCTGGCTTGAAATTCTTCGTGCTGGGCCACTGGACTTGCCGCAGCTCACGAGTAAACGCAGGGCAACCTGCCGCGTATGGCAGGTCGCCTGGTTCCCCTGGCGCTTGCATGTCGACAGCGGGGCCAGCGCGTCGGTCTGATTGACGCCGCGTTTCTCTTCGGCGCTCGATGCGGGTACGAGCGTCTTCTTGCTGCCGTTTATGAAGAACGTGGCGCTGATCGCGACGAGTCCGTGGATCTGATGAAGCAGTGGAGTCGTTGTCGTGGCGGACCCGGCGAGTTGGCGATCTTGGCCTTTGAGGCGGAGAGTGCACGGTGGTTGCACCCCCACCGGTTTTGTCGCCATCGGCTCGCACTTGGCTGGCCTGCCGCGGCTGCGATGTGGTCGCCGGCCGTGGAGTGTCGCCTATGGCGAAGCCGATGAGACTCTGAATGGTGGCCCTCCAGTCGTCAATCTTGTCTGGCATTGGAGGGAAGTCTAGGAGTAGTTGAGCTCGTGCTAAAGCTTCTGCTGGAGTGGCGGGTAGCGGTGGCGAACGGTGCGAGGAGCGGGGTATGCTCGGACTTCCAACGATGTTAGAAGGAGCAGTATTCCGTCCAGGCGACCGTGCCTCGCTCGCGCCAGCACGTTGGCGTGCATGTTGGCCTTGAGCATCCCGGGATCCGCCAGCTCGATTTGGGTCCAGCGAGCGTATGGTACCGTGAGTACCACGACGCTGCAGGTCCTGCGCCTCTTGAGATGGGCGCGGTGTGTCTACGGACGCCCGGTCGTCGTGGGAGCCGACTACGCCGCCGACGGGCAGCGCGGCCTTGTCCTTGGACTTGGTGGCACCATGGGCTCCCTCGTCCACGCCCGTTCTTACGCCGGCGTCCTCCCCACCGGCCGTTTGCTGCGATGGCGGTGGATTCGACGCGGACGACGCAGCCGCCTCCGAAGCCTTCTTCTTCGGCGGCATGTCGATGAAGTCGATGAAGACTTAGCTCGCGTGAACACCGGATCAGGTTACCAGAACCTCGACGCCCCCTACCTGGTGCGCCAAAGATGCCGGGGTTTTCTGGCTCCTCGAACACCTATGGGGACGGAGCCCCTTCTCGGTTCGGCGGGGGGCGGAGGTCGCGCAAAGAGCGGATCGAGGCGAAGCACACGGGGGGGGGGGGGGTTACGCAGCTTCGGAGCTCTCCGGAGAGATAATACTCCTACTGCTGCTTTGTGGATTGTATTGAGTTCTTGCTCGGGAGCGCTGAGTGCTACAGTACACTCGAGCAGCTAACGAGACCGAGCGTTCTTCTGTTTTCCTCTCAGAGATCGCTCTCCGGGGGCCAATCCCCTTCTACATTGTGCATGGGCCTCCTTTTATATGTTCAAGGGGTCTCCAACAGGTGGCAACGTAGGCAAGGGCAAAAATAGAAATATGCTATGGTAGGTACAGCTACCTACACAGTATATCATACCTAACCCTGACGACAGGGGACAAAGGCATTAAATGCCTATCTACGTCGCCCTGACGGTGCAGAAAAGGGACCGTCAGGGGCGCCACCGCTCGCCACGATGGCGATCTTGTCAGCGCCGCATGCCATAGTGTACCCCTGGCTGCACAGCCTCCCGCCACGTACGCCAGGAAGGGTCCCGGAGCGACACGTGAGTGGGTGAGCTGGAGCGTAGGTACAGGGTGGTTGCCCGCCGTGGCAAGTGCCTTGTCGCGGCCGTTGTCTTGCCGCGTCCGGGAACTTGTCGCTCGCCGAGTCCTGCCGGGACGCGTGGCGCGTCGCGGCAGGTTCTTTGAGATGCTCTGGTTGGCGTTCCCGGCAAGCTCCTCTTGCCGGGGTCTTGTGCCTAGAGCGGCCTTCCCGGCAAGCTCCTCTTGCCGGGGACTTGTCTCCTTGGCTTGAATACTTTGTTCTCGAATGGCTCCAAAGGAACCATAGAGAGCCTTGGCGATCACCTGGCGGGCCTTGCCGCGGGGTGCTGCGACTGCCCGTGCAGAAGTTCGGGATACTAGGGTACCCCTACTTTAGTACACCGACATATATCATAGGCGGTCCCCAAACAGAAAATAAAGTTTATTCCTTTTTGAACCATACTTTCACTTTCCATGGCTAGCCGTATCCACTAGTGCCTTCCACACCAACACTTCCCAAGGAATTTATTATTTGACAACATAAAGTAAATTCATTTTTCATTTCGGGACTGGGCATCCCTAATACCTTTGTCATACTCTCGTGCAATGACAAGTAAATAAACACTCATCTTGATAATAACACATCTAGCATGGAAATATATTAGCCATCCCTACCGTTTCATGAGCGGTATGAGCACACAAAAGAGATTTTTTTTAAAAATTAGAGATGGCACATTCAAATTTTCTTAGAACGGCAAAAGAATACCGCATATAGGTAGGTATGGTGGACTCATGTGGCAACATAGGTTTAAAGGATTTTGGATGCACAAGTAGTGATCATACTTAGTGCAAATGAAGGGTAGCAAAAGATTGAGAAGCATCCAACCAAGAAACAAAAAAATCTCATAAGCGAGCATTAAGCATAATTAACATTGAATAATGCACCGCTAGTAGGATATAATTTCATTGCATAACTATTGACTTTCATGCTTGCATAGGGAATCAAAAACCTTAACACCAATATTCTTACTAAAGCATAATTACTCATCAACATGACTCACATATCATATCATCATATCTCAAAACTATTACAAGGAATCAAGTTTATTTTGTCCAATGATCTTCATGAAAGTTTGTATTATATCCTTCTTGGATATCTATCACTTTGGGACTAGTTTCATGTGTTGCTTTTAATAAGCTCAACCAAATATAAGTGAAGATCATGAGCATCATATTTCTTTCCCTCAAAATAGTTTAAGCTAAGCACGAGAGAATTTCTTTAAATTTTTACTAACTCTCAAATAAATCTAAGTGAAGCAAGAGAGCATTTCTTCAAAATAACAAAGCACACCATGCTGAAAAAGATATAAGTGAAGCACTAGAGCAATTCCATAGCTCATAAAGATTTAAGTGAAGCATAGAGAGCAATTCTAACAAGTCATGGTATAATTTTGGCTCTCTCATATAGGTGTGTCCACCAAGGATTCAAGACTTAAAATAAAAATCAAAACAATCAAAGACTCATATCATACAAGACACTCCAAGCAAAACTCATAATATGTGACAAATAAAAATATAGTTCCAAGTAAAATACCGATGGTCATTAGAAGAAAGAGGGGATGCCACTCGGGCATCTCCAAGCTTACTCCCTTGCTTCTCTTTGGATAATAGCTTGAGATGCCATGGGCATCCCCAAGCTTAGGATCTTCTTACTCCTTATCCCTTCATCCATCGTAATATCACTCAAAACTTGAAAACTTCAATCACACAAAACTCAACAAAACCTTCGTGAGATCCGTTAGTATAAGAAAGCAAATCACTACTATAAGTACTATTGCAAACCCATTCATATTTTATTATTGCATTATATCTACTATACTCCGACTTTTCTATGGCAAAAACTCTTCGAAGAAAAGCATATAATCATCAAAACAAGCACACAACGCAAAGAAAACAGAATCTGTCAAAAAACAGAGCAGTATGTAGAAATCGGGATATTTCGAATACTTTTGTAACTCCAAAAATTCTGAAAAATTAGGAAAACGTAGGCAATTTGTATATCAATCTTGTGTAAACAATTCAGAATTTTATCACGCTTCTATGATTTTTAACAATTGTTTTTCTAGACGCAAAAGTTTCTGTTTTTCAACAAGATCAAAGCAACTATCACCCAACATGATCCCAAAAGCTTTGCTTGGCACAAACACGAATTAAAACACAAAAAACACAATCATAACAGTAGCATAATTGTGCAAACACTCAAGAACAGAAACAAAAAGTCAAAAATAAATTTTATTCATTGGGTTGCCTCCCAACAAGCGCTAAAGTTTTACGCCCTTAGCTAGGCATAAAGCAAAGGATATAAGTGTTGTCATCTTTGTTTCTAGATCCATACGCTCCCCTCATGATTGATTCATATGGTGGCCTAATTCTTGTTCTAGGTAAGTGTTCCATATCCTTCCTTAGTGGAAATTGATATTTAATGTTGCCTTCTTTCATATCAATCATGGCACCAATAGTACGTAAAAACGGTCTACCAAGAATAATTGGACAAGACGGATTGCAATCAATATCAAGAACAATAAAATCTATGGGCACATAATTCCTATTTGCAAGAATAAGAACATCATTAATTCTTCCCATAGGCTTTTTAATTATAGAATCCTCCAAGTGCAAATTTAGAGAACATTCTTCAATATCGGTAAGACCAAGCACATCACATAAAGATTTTGGAATTGTAGAAACACTAGCACCCAAGTCACATAAAAGAAAAACACTCATATTTTTTTATCTTGACTTTGATAGTAGGTTGTAGCGACCCGACCTCAGAGGGTCAAGTCTCTGTGCTTCAGTGTCATCCCTGGATCGGTAATGCTGACACACACAGTAGCCGAAGGATTTATAACAGAGCAGCAATCACACACTTATTACATCGATAGTCTCCAAAGAGAACTTATTACAATAAATATGGCCTAAGGCCATCTAAATAAGATAACAGCGGAAGGCTTGGAAGATAAAGTGAGTTCATCAACTCCAATGACATCGCTGAGTGCACGACAACGGCCTAACGAACCTTACTCTTCGTCTAAAAAGTCTGCAACATGATACATTGCAGCCCGAAAACGGGTCAGCACACGGAATATGCTGGCATAGTAACACAGTAAAGTAATGAACAGATGATTGCTATTATTACATGCATATATGGCTGGTGGAGGCTGTATGGTTAATATGTTTTTGCGAAAAGCCAATTTTTTCCTACAACAAAGGAATATATTTTATTTAACTATCATGGTATTTAACAACATTTGAGAAGGTTCCTCCAACTCAAATCCCAATTAAAAGTAATTATCAACCCAACAAAATTATATTTAGAGTGATGAGATCCATATGATAATCCAAGAACCAGATACTCAAGATGTCCATAACAGGGGACACGACTAACCATGATTAGTTTGTACACTTTGCAGAGGTTTGCGCACTTTTCCCGACAAGACTTGATCTCCTCCGTTGGATTTCTCACACTACATGGTGTTTGAGAAACGGATGACCGAGACACAGTCTTTCAGAAGCATTACTCTAACCCCGGGTAGACAGTACCAACCTACATCCCCTACATCTGCTAGCCTACCACTAGAAGAGGTCATGCAACATACTCAACTATGCTAGAGCCCATAATAGCTTGCTGCTGCACACGGGAAGTTTCTAGCATGAATAACCTTATGACCCCATTGAGCTTGGGTGGCGGACCATAGGATGATCAGACGGGTACTCCGGGATATCCTAAGACAACACTGGATTCTCCAGGTGCCCACAAGCAATCCACCCAGATGTGTATTAAAGTTGCCACCATAAGTTAACCATTAATTAACAATCTCACATCTGTCATGGATTCACTCACCCAAACCACATCTACGAGCATAGCATAGCAATATAAGCATAACATAGAGGTAAATCTCAAGGGTTTGATAATAAATAGGGCAATAGGTTCTACCTCATTATCTACTTCCCAAACCCACATGTTAAAAGATCCTACTCATGCAATGTGTGAGGGTTGAAACTAATGCATAAAAACTGGGTATGAAAAGAGTATGATCAATGTGTTACTTGCCTTGCTGACGATCTGCAAAACCTAGAGACTCGTAGTAGCACGCTTCGCACTCCGGGAATTCTATCATAAACAAACAATAGCATACATAAGCAATCAATCATAGATGCGCGGGTAAAACTCAGATAAGAAGATTGAGTCCTAAAAACACAACTGAACAGATTCGATCTCCAAAAAGAATCAAAACAAACGGAGCAACAAAACTCAAACTACGGAAGAAACAAGATCTGTTTACTAATCTGGACTAAAGTCAAGTTTTACAGTACCAAAATCTTGTTCAAGTTGGTTAAACAGAAAGAGGGCTTCGAGAAGAAGATCTAGACGCGTGTTTAACTAGATTTGGATAAACGTGCGAAAAGATATACCAAATCGAATATTGGGGATGGAATCACGATCGAAAATAATCGCAAAAAAACCCTGGGAAAAGAAAAACTAACGAACAGGCTAACAAACGAGAGTTCGCTGCCTGCGGCTAATGGACGAACAACGTTCGTTTAAACGAATGTATGGGCGAACGTCCGCTATTTAATCGAACCGAGAAAAACCGGACGAACCGATCTAAAAAAACAAAACTAGGGTTTTTTCAAAAACCGGGATTTTACCTAAAAACTGAAAAAACGAACGACCCCGGATCGGATCGGCGGCGGCGGCTCCGGCGGCTTCTGCGGCGGCGCGACGAGGTGGGGCAGCGCGGGGCAGCACGGCAGCAGGCGGCTGCGGCGACAGCAGCGGCGCAAGGCAGCGGGGCGGTGGCGGCTGGCGACTTGGGCCTCTAGGGGGGCCCCGGGTCGGCTTTTAAGGAGGGGAGGGGAGGTGGCTTGCGGCAGGGTGCAGGGGAGGCGTGGCCGAGTCGGCCACGGTGGGCGGCGGCGTGCAGCTCGCGGTCTCCGCGAGGGAGACGGCAGCGCGGGGTGGCTGGGCCAACTGGGCTTCGGCCCAGTTCAGTCTGCGGGGAAAACTTTTTTAACATATTCTGCAGAAAATAAATCCTAGAAAAAAAATCTAAAAATACCAAAACAAATTTTCATCGTCTAAATAAAATATTTAGAACAGGGTGAACATTCTGTTGGCCTAAAATGCAATTTTGAAAAATGCATATTTTTTCTAATTCAAATAAAATAGCAATAAAATCCAAATAAAATACATTATTTGTTTTTGGTATTCCCCCCAATATTTCATTTATTTTGGAGAAGCCATATTATCTCCTCTCATATATTTTCAATATGAAATATTTTCGGAGAGAAAAATAATTAAAACCAAAGTGATCCTTGTTTCGATATTTGATAAAAATTCAAATATGAAAACGGTAAAATCCCTAACTCTCTCCATGGGTCCTTGAGTTGCTTAGAATTTCGAGGATCACAAAAACGAAATGCAATAAAATATGATATGCATGAATGACCTATGTATAACATTCCAAATTGGAAATTTGGGATGTTACAAATCTATCCCCCTTAAGATGAATCTCGCCCTCGAGATTCGGGTTGGCTAGAAAATAGGTGTAGGTGGTCCTTCCGTAGATCATCCTCTCGTTCCCAGGTGGCTTCATCCTTGGTATGGTGGCTCCACTGAACTTTGCAAAACTTGATAACCTTGTTGCGAGTAGCTCGGCTGGCAAACTCGAGAATCTTGACAGGTTTCTCCTCATAGGTCCAACCACTGTCCAACAGAATCGCTTCCAAGGGCACAGTATCTCTCAGAGGTATATCGGCCATCTCAGCATGACACTTCTTCAACTGAGAGACGTGGAACACATCATGAACTCCTGACAATCTTTCGGGTAATTCCTACTTGTAGGAAACCTCTCCCATACGTTCCAAAACTCGGTATGGTCCTGCAAATCTCGGGGCTAACTTTCCCAACTCCAAAACGTTTAACTTCCTGCAGAGGTGACACACGAAGATATGCTCGGTCTCTGATCTCATAGACTACCTCCTTGCGTTTTGAATCTGAATAACTCTTCTGCCTGGACTGAGCTACCTTCAGTCTATCTCGAATCAGCTTAACCTTCTCTTCTAACTCTTTGATCAAATCTGGTCCAAACAACTGGCGGTCTCCCACTTCATCCCACATCCTGCACCTTCTTCCATACAGGGCTTCAAATGGTGCCATCTTCAAACTGGCCTGGTAGCTATTGTTGTATGAAAACTCCAGGTATGGCAAATTATCATCCCAACTAGATCCATAATCCAGCGCACAAGCTCTCAACATGTCTTCCAGAATCTGATTGACTCTCTCAGTCTGGCCATCTGTCTGCGGGTGAAAGGCTGTGCTAAATTCTAGCCTCGTACCCGAAGTCCGGTGTAACTGATTCCAAAACGTTGAAGTAAACTGTGTTCCTCTATCTGATACGATGGTCCTCGGAACTCCATGCAGACATACGATCCTGGTCATGTATATCTTGGCCAACTTCGCACTTTGTCGGTGTACTAGAGTAGGGGTACCCTAGTATCCCGAACTTGTGCACGGGCAGTCGCAGCGTCCCGCGGCAAGGCTTGCCGGGTGACCGCCAATATCCTCTGTGGTTCCTTTTGAGCCATTCAAGAACAAAGTATTCAAGCCAAGGAGACCAGGCCCCGGCAAGAGAAGCTTGCCGGGAAGGCCACTCAAGACACAAGACCCCGGCAAGAGGAGCTTGCCGGGGAGGCCAACCAAGGCATCTCAAGGAACTTGCCACGACGCGCCACGCGTCCCGGCAAGACCCGGCGAGCGGCAAGCTTCCGGACGCGACAAGACAACGACCGCGGAAAGGCACTTTGCCGCGGTAGGCTACCACTCCGTACCCATGCTCCAGCACATCCACCAACGTGTCGCTCAGGGACTATCCCAAGCGTACGTGGCGAGAGGCTGTGCAGCCAGGGGTACGCAGTGGCAAACGGCACTGACAAGATTGCCATCGTGGCGAACGGTGGTGTCCCTGATGGTCCCTTTCGGCACTGTTTGGATGACGCAGACGGGCATTTAATGCCCTTGTCCCTTGCCGTCAGGGTTAGGTAGGATACACTGTACAGGTAGCTGTACCAACCGCAACACCTTTCCATTTTTACCCTTGTCTACGTTGCCACCTGTTGGAGACCCCTTGAGCATATAAAAGGAGGCCCATGCACAACGTAGAAAGGGAGGACAGTAGAACGCTCACGCTCGGTCTCGTTAGCTGCTGGTGCGTACTGTAGCACTCAGCGCTCCCGAGCAAGAACTCAATACAAACCACAAAGCAGCAGTAGGAGTATTATCTCTCCGGAGAGCTCCGAAGCTGGGTAAACTACTCGTGTGCTCCGCCTCGATCTGCTCTTCGTGCGACCTCCGGCCCCCGCCGAACCGAAAGGGGCTCGGTCCCCATAGGTGCTCGCGGATCAGTTTCCCCGACATCTATGGCGCGCTGGCTTGAACCTGATCTCATCCGCTGTGCTCAGGAAACTCCAGGTCCCTGACAGCGAGCTCGAAGAGACCGGCACATTCCAAGGAATCAACCTGGGAAGGAGCAAGCCAAAGGGGAAGATTACGTTGCTCGTGACATTTGGCAGCGAGTTGAACTTCAGAACTGAGAGGATCACTTTTGACGTTGCCGATTTTCCATTGCCTTACAATGGGATCCTCGGCTGTCCAGCGCTCGCCAAGTTCATGGCGGCCTCTCACTATGCGTATAACATGCTGAAGATGCCAGGCCTGATAAGTGTCATCTCTGTCCCTGGCGACAAGAAGGATGCTCTTATCTGCGCCGACAAAATCTACCGGGAAGCAGCAGCCGCAACAGATCGCAAGCCACTTGCCGCCAAAGCTCCCGGGGGGAAGAAGAAGACCATGTCCGGCAAGAGTTCTGATGCCCACTCCGGCAAGCGCACCTCTTCGGAGTGATGCGCTACCGTCGAGGACGCACCATCGAGCTCCACCGGCAAGTGTAAGAAGACAATGGCAGCTCCGCCAGCGACCAAGAAGGTGTCCGCCAAGGAGGACGGCACTGGTGGTACTTTCACCATCAGTGCCACTCTCGACCCTAAATAGGAAAGCGCGCTCATTGCTTTCCTGCGGTCGAATGTCGATGTGTTTGCGTGGCAACCGTCTGACATCCCCGGTGTACCCAGGAAAGTAATTGAGCACCACCTTGCCGTATGTCCTCATGTGCGGCCCGTCAAGCAGAAAGTCAGAAAGCAAGCAGTGGAGCGCCAAGAATTCATCGCAGAAGAGATCAAGAAGTTGGAAGCAGCAGGCCTTGTCAGAGGAGTGCTCCACCCTACGTGGTTGGCCAATCCTGTAGTCGTGCGCAAGGCAAACGGGAAATGGAGGCTTTGTATCGACTTTACCGATGTCAATAAAGCTTGTCCCAAAGACACATTTCCCTTGCCGCGCATCGACCAGATTGTTGACTCCACGGCCGGATGTGACTTGCTTTCATTTCTTGACGCATACTCAGGATACCATCAGATCTTCATGGCAGAAGAGGATGAGGAGAAAACCGCATTCATCACTCCCTGTGGCACATACTGTTTCATACGGATGCCTTTCGGTTTAAAGAATGCTGGTTCAACATTTGCAAGGGTAGTCCATACTGCTTTTGAACCGCAGATACACAGAAATGTGGAAGCCTACATGGACGACATAGTGGTCAAGAGCAGGGACAAAGCAACTCTGACTCAAGATTTAGACGAGACTTTTGCAAATCTACGCAAGATCAGCCTCAAGCTCAACCCCGAGAAGTGCGTGTTTGGAGTACCTTCCGGCAAGCTTCTCGGGTTCTTCGTGTCTCAGCGGGGAATTGAAGCCAATCCCGACAAGATCAAGGCCATTGAGCAGATTGAAGCACCGAAGCGCGTCAAGGATGTACGGAGACTTGCCGGCTGCGTGGTGGCTCTCAGCAGGTTTATCTCTAAGGCTGCTGAGCGCGCCCTGCCATTTTTCAAAATTTTGAAAAAGGCAGGTCCAATAAAATGGACTCCGGAAGCGGAGGATGCGCTGTAGGACTTGAAGAGATACCTGTCCTCCACTCCAATACTTGTCGCACCTAAGCCACAAGAGAAGTTGCTGCTGTATCTGGCGGCAACCAATCAAGTGGTTAGTGCTGCGTTAGTAGTGGAGAGGGAGGCAGATGATGAGCGAGCAACCACGGCGAGCGCATCCAGTGACAAGCAGGGGGCCTCCCCGACAAGCTCTGGTCCCGGCAAAGATGGATCTGCGCAGGCACCCGAGGTGATACAGAAGAAAATGGTGCAGCGCCCAGTCTACTTTGTCAGTTCCCTTCTGCAGGGGGCTAGGTCAAGGTACTCTGGTGTGCAGAAATTGCTTTTCGGCCTTCTCATGGCCTCGAGAAAGCTGCGCCATTACTTCCAAGCACATGAGATAACAGTTGTCACTCATTTTCCGCTGAAGAGGATACTGCAGAATCCAGAAGCAACAGGCAGGATTGTTGAGTGGGCACTGGAACTGTCAAGCTTTGGCCTCAAGTTTGAGAGCACTTCAACTATCCAAAGCAGAGCATTGGCAGAATTCATAGCAGAGTGGACGCCAGCGCCCGACGAAGAAATCCGAGAAACGAGCATCCCCGTCAAGGAGGCAAGCAAAGAGTGGCTGATGTACTTTGATGGTGCTTTCTCGCTGCAAGGCGCCGGTGCTGGCATACTGCTTGTCGCACCCACCAGAGAGCACCTTAAGTACGTAGTCCAGATCCACTTTCCCAAGGAGCAAGCAACAAACAATACTGCAGAGTATGAAGGATTGCTTGCCGGTCTCAGGATCGCGGCAGACCTTGGGATCAAGAAGCTCATTATCAGGGGTGACTCGCAGCTTGTCGTTCGCCAAGTGAATAAGAGTTATCAGAGTCCGTTGATGGAAGCTTACGTTGATGAAGTGAGGAAGCTAGAAGAGCACTTTGTCGGCCTACAGATGGAACATGTTCCAAGAGCTTAGAACGACATTGCCGATGGCCTGTCAAAGTGCGCAGCACTTAAGTTACCTGTGGAACCAGGGATCTTTGTGCTCAAGCTGACTCAACCATCTGTGACGCCATGAACTGGACAAAGCAAGAAGAGGAAGTTAATTTCTGGTGATTATTTTCCGGCAGAGCTTCCCGAAGCCGCCGCCAAGAAGGTCCCCAAGATCAACACCAAGAGTGCTGGGGAGCAGTCTGCTCCGGCAAACCCCAGGGTCTGTTCCGTTGAAGCAGACGCTCCCAACAAGTTTTGCTCCGGCAAGCTTGCCGGGGAACGTCAAGCTCCGGCTGAGCCGCAGTTTGTCGCCGTAGAAGCGGATGTTCCCACAACAGCAGATGTGCCTTTAGTCTTTGTTGTCGAGCCACAAGCTCCAGCATGGGCACAACAGATCGTCCGTTTCCTTCAGACAGGAGAACTTCCCGAAGAGCAAGAAGAAGCGGAAAGAGTAGCCCGGCAGTCAAGTATGTACCAGTTTGTCGACAATGCACTGTACAGAAGAAGACTCAACGGGGTGAAATTGAAGCGTATTCACCGGGTAGACGGACAAAAGCTGTTGGCAGAGATACATGGAGGCATATGTGGTCACCACATTGGCGCAAGAGAGCTTGCCGGCAAAGCTTTCCGGCAAGGTTTCTTTTGGCCGACAGCCCTCCAGGATTCGACCGCACCAGTAACCAAGTGTGAAGCGTGCCAGTTTCATTCCAAGCAGATATGCCAGCCAGCTCAAGCTCTCCAGACGATCCCTTTATCCTGGCCATTTTCGGTCTGGGGGCTCGACATCCTCGGCCCCTTCCCCCGAGCAGTCGGGGGCTTTGAGTACTTGTACGTCGCAATCGACATGTTCACAAAGTGGCCGGAAGTGGAAGCAGTGAGGAAGGTGACAGCACAGTCAGCAGTCAAGTTCTTCAGGTCGATTGTTTGCCGCTTCGGGATCCCTAACAGGATCATCACCGACAACGGTACGCAATTCACGAGCCGCACCTTCATGCAGTACGTCCAAGATCTTGGCGCCAAGGTCTGCTTCGCTTCTGTTGCTCACCCCAGGAGCAACGGCCAAGCGGAGAGGGCAAATGCTGAAGTGCTGCGTGGACTCAAGACCAGGACTTTTGACAGGCTGCACGGGTGCGGGAGAAACTGGATTGAGGAGCTGCCAGTGGTTCTTTGGTCGATCAGGACGACGCCAAATCGAGCCACTGGCCAGACACCTTTCGCTCTAGTCTATGGAGCAGAGGCAGTTCTCCCCACGGAACTCGTATACGGGTCGCCTTGAGTGCTCGCTTATGATGAGCTTGAGCAAGAGCAGCTGCGACAAGATGACGCGCTGCTCCTTGAGGAAGACCCTCTTCAGGCTGTTGTACGAGCTGCTCACTACCATCAAGCTTTGCGCCACTACCATAGCCGCAAAGTTAACGCTAGAAGTCTCGAGGAAGGCGACCTTGTTCTTCGGCGCGTTCAGTCCGCCAAGAATTCCAACAAGTTGACGCCGAAGTGGGAAGGCCCTTACCGGGTGAAACGAGTCACTAGGCCTAGCGTTGTCCGCCTTGAGACCGAAGATGGCATTCCGGTGAGCAACTCCTGGAACATTGAGCATCTTCGTAAGTTTTACCCATAAGGCGCGGTTGCCGGACCCTGCTCCGGCAACCATCTTTTGTACAAGTCTTGCCGCTGTTGCATGTAATCCTTTGTACAAAGCCAGGCACAGACCCTGTGCATAAATAAAGCTCATGTGCTCCGCACATCTTGTCAATTTCATGCTTTTTATTTTTTTGCATGAGTTAACTGACACTTTGTGCAACGAACACCCCCGGTAAGCAATAACGAGTCATAAGGCTCCATATCATTATTTTCTCTACTTTCTTTTTTCTCAAGGAAAGGAAGGTTCCTTCGCCCACAAGTTTGCCGGGGGGGAAGGGGAAGATAATGGTATGGACCAGGCGTCGTTCAAGAAAGTTTCGCCTTGTTGGGAAGCAAACGACAGAAAAGCTAAGTTGCCAAAGTTTGAGCAATCAGATGTTTTTAAATTTTTAAGTTATCTTCCTTAAACGACCATGCTTTGTATGGAAAACCTGTGCGCGAAGGAACCGACTCGTGGCTAGTTGCGCCCTAACTTTGTTTTGAGTTCGCTCAACAGTTTAAGTGTGCTGCAACTAGAGTCGCGCCCTTACTTTGTTTCGAGTTTGCTCAACAACTTAAGCAAGCTGCGACTAGTTACGACAAGGTTTCTTGTCGGCAACGGCACTGCCAGCAGGCTGCTGACGCCCCGCACTCGGTGCTCGCGGCGAGGGTGCCTGCGCCGGCAAGTTCCCTAAAAGTGTAGGGCAAAAACATATAAAGGAAGGAATCAAGTAAAGGAAATAACATTGCAATCACTACCCAAAATAAGAGTTATATTACAAAATAGCTCGTCGCGGCTCTAATAGACTGTTTTCATAACACGATCAGCAGCGACAAGAAAAGAAGGAAACGGGCGGCCTAGTCCACGCGATCGCCCTCAACCCTCTTAATCCCGCTCACCTTGTCCACAATGGGTGCGACAAGGTCCTTGAGCGCCTCCAGATCAGCTTCCGCCGGCAGGGATCTGAGGACGTTGGTGAGGTTGAGGCCCGGGTTGCGGAAGGCTACCTTCACCAACACTTTTTTGAACAGCTCCCACGCAGATCTTGCGCGACTCGTCGGCCAGCTGCTTCGGGATCCTCTCCGGGAGTCGCTGAAGGGCCGTCGCCACGCCTTTGAAGAACAAGGCGAGCTTGGCGCTGGATTGGTGGTTCTCGTCGGAGGGATACCCGAGATCCTCCATCCCCGGCTGCGCGAGCTCCATGTCAATGTCGGCGGCAGCATTCACAAGACCTTCCATCCACTGCTCCACATTCTCCCTGAAGGTGTTCTAGGTGGCAACAATACTCTCCAGCAGTGCCTTGTCGGCCTTGATCTCCTTCTTTAGGGCCGCCTCCTGCTCCCTGGCGCCGTCCAGCGTCTTGGTCAAAGCGGTCAGCTTCAACTCAAGATCGGCGTTGGAATCCTTGCCGGCGCCAAGCTCCTTGATCTTCTCGGTGAGACGACCCTGCAGCTCGCCAAAGGTGTAGGCATCCTTCTCGCGCTCATGCTTGAGCGCGGCAAGCTCTTCGCCGCTCGCCCTGAGATCGGTTTCCAGCTGCGCCACCTTCGTCTCCAGCTCCTTCTTGGCGGCCTCGGCAGCTGCGGCAGCGTCCTTTGCTTCCTTGAGAGCTCCGCCAAGTGTTCGCTCGCGCGCGGCAAGCTCCTCCTCGTGGCTATCAAGGTTGACCTTCCGCTGCGCCATTTCACCCTCCTGCGCTGACAGCTTCTCAGCGGCAAGTCGCTGTTGCTCCTCGACGTCAGCCTTCTCGAGGAGGAAGGCCTTCTGCGCCTCCTCGAGCTGCTCCCGCTCCTCCGCCAGGGACCGGAGAGCTGCCTGGTTGATGCCGCGGAGCTCCACCGCGCGCTTCTCAATGTCGGCTCCCGCCTTCGCGGCAAGTGCTTCGCGGGATTCCAGCTTGGCTTGCCAAGCGCGGTAGAGCGACAACAGCTTCTGCATCAGTCGCTCCACCTCAGGCTCGTCGCTGCTGCTGCTTGGCGCGTCGACCAATGTCAGCCCAGCGGAGGCGAGCACCTCCACGTCAAAGCTTTCTCCTTCGACCGGTGCCCTGGACGTTGACGCCCAGGGGAGGTTGATGAAGACGCCATCGCTGGCCATCAAGTAGACGCCCGGCTGGGGCCCTTCGGAGCCCGACGTTGCGGCACCGGCGGAAGGGTCGGCGGTCGGCGTAGCGCCTGACGCTCCTACGGCCTCAGGGCCGTCACTGCGATCGCTAGACCCCTCGTCAGCTGCTGCGGCGGCAGCCTTGGCGGCCTCTTCGCCGGCGGGATCATCAGCGCCGGCCGCTTCTTCGGTGGCGGCGGCATCATCAACAGCAACCTCGGTCTCCATCGGCTCCGCAGTAGATGGATCTGACGGCCGAAAAAGGAAGAAAAGTCAAGCAGATATCCAAAAAGAAGATCAAACGAAGAAGAACCCAAGGGAAGTTTACAAGCAAGAAGCACCTGTACCAGGCTCGACAGTTGGGATCTCCGCTGCCGGGGGGTCGCTGGTACTGTCCCTTGCCGGAGAGCTCTCCCTTGTCGGAGGATTCTCCCTTGCCAGAGAACTCTCCCTTGGCGGCGTAGTCAAAGCAGATGGCATGTCAGGGGCGGCATCCGGATGCTCCTGGTGGGGCTGCTCTGCTCCTACACAAGCCAACAGTCAGATATCAGCAAACAAAGAGTATCCATGCGCGCCTAACAGTGGGAAGCAAACCATATACTTACGCTGGGGGCTGCTCTGAAGAACAGCTGCCGGGTCCGGCAAGTTTGTCTCAGGCGCACCCCCTGCTGACACGGTGGGATCATCCTCGATGACGATCACCGGGACCTTGGCTCTCTTTGCCGCTCTCTGGGCCAGAGTCCTAAAAAAAGGAATAAGTTCAGAGTAAAGCAAATGAGATACAAGACAAGACAACAAGTATTGAAGACATACAAGTACAACAAGAATCTTACTCTTCTTCTTCCTCGTCGGAGCTGAGCGCAGAGAAGTCAAAACCTGGCCCACCTCCGGCGCGAGGAGGCGGAGGAGTAGGATCCCTTGGCCGCTTGGCGGGAGCTGGAGCGGCGGACCGGGAGGACCCCGCTCCAGTTGCCACTGCAGCGTGAGGTGCTTCCGCGGCAACAGAACTTGCCGCGGTAGAGCGTGTCTTGCGGCGCGGCGGGGGTTGACTCGTCCGCCGCTCCGCTACGTCCCCGGCCTTCCGAAGACGCCTTCTTGGTGGAGCCGGGGGCTCTGCTTGTGGAGCCGGGGGCTCTGCTTGCGGCAAGCTGCCCAAAGACGAAGAGGAAGAGGAGCCGATCTCCAACGAGCCGCTCGTATCCTCGGCGGGCCCGCTCGGCCCGACGTCATGCCCGGCGGACTTCTCCTCGCCGGCAAGATCCTCTCGCTCGGCAAGGCTTGCCGCCTCTGCTGCCTCGGCCTCCTCCACGGTGAACCCAAACTCGCCCGCAGCTGCGGCTGCCGCCGCCTCTTCCAGCGTGGTGGCGATGCACTTGATCTCCTCGTCGGTGGTGTCCCGGGTGAGGCCCCTCTGCTCATCGGCGCAGATCGGCACTTCTACCAAGCCATCGAAGAACGCCTGCACGACATCATCTGCAGGCTCTATCCAGGCTGGGTGAATTCCATGCGATTCGCACAGCGGCATCATTGCACGGATGCGGTCGAGCGAGGAGTTGTTGCATAGCGGAACGACACCCCTCGGCAACCTGAACACTTCGGGATGCTGAGGATCGTACTTGAACAGCTCCTGGAGCATCGCGTTGAGCTCGAGGACATTGAAGTTGAAGTTGAGGCCCGGCCGCAGCCTCATGATATCCGCCGCGTTCTGGAACTCCTAGGCGGGTCTCCTCCTCTCCTGCAGGGGGGCAATGCAGCGGCGAAGGAAATCTGCACCAACCGCTCCTACAGTAAGCCCGGCAAGCCTGAGGCGTTGGATCCAGGCGATGGCAATCTTCAGTCTATCGTCTTCCGGGGCCAAGCTACTCCAATCACTGCCGCGCACTACTGGAGTTTGGCGCAGGGCGGTAAACGGCTGCGGGTTCTCCTCGACAATCAGGCACCAGTCCGCCCTCCACTCCTCCCACTTGCTGCGGAACTCTCCATCCAGATAAGCATCCTTCTTGCTGGCTTTTGAGATCCAGGCGATTCCGCCGGATAAAGGCTCTCCTTTCTCAACTCGAGGCGAAAAGAAGTGGCGGAAAAGGGCTAAGTTTGGATGGATTTCGACAAAGTTTTCGCAGAGATGTGCAAAAACGGCCATGGTCAGGACAGCATTGGGGGTGAAGTCAAGGAGGCGAAGCCCGTAGGTGTTCATGACATCAAAGAAGAATTCAGAAAAGGGCGGGCAGAGCCCGCAGTAGAAGAACAAGGCGAAGAAAGGGTACCCAGTGGGAGCCTTTTCCCAAGCGGCGGCTGGGAGTACCTTCGTGCGCGGATGCGCTCGCGTCCCTGTCGACCAGAAGAGGTAGTAGTACTCCTTCAGCTCTTCCGCGGCAAGCTTAGGAGGGAAGATTGCCCGCTCCTTTCGCAGCGCCGCGAGCCGCTACGCCTCGGCCGACTTCACCTTCTCGTCTTTCCGAGCCATGGCGGGAGTGGTGAGGGAGGACGACGGTGTTGGTGGTGCTGGTGGCGATGGGGGCGGGACGCTGCTCTCTTTCGGCTTTGGAAAGAAGGGGAGTGGCAGAGATTCTCGGGGAAGGAATAGCAACGGGCATATGGGCAAACTGCCCCTGTTTCCCCTGCTTATAAGGAGGAAGGGAGCGGACGTTCCGCCTTTCCGAATAAAGAAACCACCCACGATCTCTCCCACGACGCCGCAATCGACGCGTGCCGTTCGGGGAGGGGGCGGTGGATACGGAGTAAGATACGGCGTGATCCAGGCCGCGTGTGCCCATGCCCTGTTTTGGGCCTGGCCCAACAGCGCTCGGCACCATGTATGGCTCACGCCCGGAGGCTCCTGTCGGTGTACTAGAGTAGGGGTACCCTAGTATCCCGAACTTGTGCACGGGCAGTCGCAGCGTCCCGCGGCAAGGCTTGCCGGGTGACCGCTAATATCCTCTGTGGTTCCTTTTGAGCCATTCAAGAACAAAGTATTCAAGCCAAGGAGACCAGGCCCCGGCAAGAGGAGCTTGCCGGGAAGGCCACTCAAGACACAAGACCCCGGCAAGAGGAGCTTGCCGGGGAGGCCAACCAAGGCATCTCAGGGAACTTGCCGCAACGCGCCACGCGTCCCGGCAAGACCCGGCGAGCGGCAAGCTTCCGGACGCGACAAGACAACGACCGCGGCAAGGCACTTTGCCGCGGCAGGCTACCACTCCGTACCCACGCTCCAGCACATCCACCAACGTGTCGCTCAGGGACTATCCCAAGCGTACATGGCGAGAGGCTGTGCAGCCAGGGGTACGCGGTGGCAAACGACGCTGACAAGATCGCCATCATGGCGAACGGTGGCGTCCCTGACGGTCCCTTTCTGCACTGTTTGGACGACGCAGACGGACATTTAATGCCCTTGTCCCCTGGCGTCAGGGTTAGGTAGGATACACTGTACAGGTAGCTGTACCAACCGCATCACCTTTCCATTTTTACCCTTGTCTATGTTGCCACCTGTTGGAGACCCCTTGAGCATATAAGAGGAGGCCCATGCACAACGTAGAAAGGGATGACAATAGAACGCTCACGCTCGGTCTCGTTAGCTGCTGGTGCGTACTGTAGCACTCAGCGCTCCCGAGCAAGAACTCAATACAAACCACAAAGCAGCAGTAGGAGTATTATCTCTCCGGAGAGCTCCGAAGCTGGGTAAACTGCTCATGTGCTCCGCCTCGATCTGCTCTTCGTGCGACCTCCGCCCCCCGCCGAACCGAAAGGGGCTCGGTCCCCATAGGTGCTCGTGGATCAGTTTCCCCGACACACTTGTATACGTGGTTTTCACTAGGATAAAGTGAGCCACTTTGGTCAAGCAATCAACTACTACCCAGATAGAATCATTTCCTGATCAGGTCCTGGGAATCCGGTGATAAAATCCATGCCAAGCTTATCCCACTACCATTCGGGTATCGGCATAGGCTACAGTAATCCTGCTCGCTTGTGATGTTCTGCCTTCACTCTCTAACATACATCACATACCACTACATACTCAGCAATATCCTTCTTCATACCAGTCCACCAGAAACGCTCCTTCAAATCCAAATACATCTTGGTGTTTCCGGGGTATATCGAGTATGGCGAGTCATGAGCTTCCTGTAGTATCAACTTCCTGATTTCTGCATTATTGGGCACATAAACACGGTCCTCGAACCACAAGGTGTCGTGCTCATCCTCACGAAAACCTTTGGCCTTTCCTTTGCTCATTCTCTCCTTTATCTCGGCAATTTCCTTGTCATCCTTCTGAGCTTCACGAATCTTTCCCAACAATGTAGACTGAACTTCCATCGCTGCAACAAAACCTCTAGGAACAATCTCCAAACGAAGTTTCCCGAGATCCTCGGCTAACTCCTTTGGCAACCCTCCTGTTAGGAGAGTATTAACATAACTCTTCTGGCTCAAAGCGTCTGCTACGACATTGGCCTTTCCTGGATGATAATGCAGCTTCATATCATAATCCTTTATAAATTCCAACCATCTCCTCTGCCTGAGGTTCAGCTCTTTCTGGGTGAATATGTACTTCAAACTCTTATGATCCATGTACACATCATAACGGTTTCCAATAAGAAAGTGTCTCCAAGTCCTGAGTGCATGCACTACGGCTGCTAGCTCCAAATCATGAGTGGCATAATTCAACTCATGCGGTCAAAGTTGACGTCAGACATATGAAACAACTCTTCCGTCCTGCATAAGCACTCCTCCATGTCCTAAGCAAGATGCGTCGCAATACACTTGGAAATCCTTGCGTATATCCAGCAGAATTAGCACTGGGGCCGTAGTCAGATGTTTCTTCAACTCCTGAAAACATGCCTCACATTCTTCTGTCCATTTTAACTTAGTGTCCTTCTTCAACAACTCCGTCATGGGCTTCGCAATTTTAGAGAAATTCTCAATAAATCTCTGATATTATCCTGCAAGTCCAAGAAAACTCTGGATTTCTCCAACTGAGGTGGGTGATATCCAATCTGTGACTAACTTAACCTTGGTGGGGTCTACTGCTATACCTTCTCCTGATATAACATGTCCAAGGAATCCAACTTCCTTCATCCAAAACTCGCATTTGCTGAACTTGGCATACAACTGATGTTCCCTAAGCTTCTCGAGCACTAAACACAAATGCTTCTTGTGCTCCTCTTCAGTCTTTGAGTATACCAAGATATCTTCAATGAACACCACAACGAACTTATCCAAAAAATCCATAAACACCTTGTTCATCATACTCATGAAGTAGGCAGGGGCGTTAGTCAATCCAAATGACATAACCATATACTCATACAACGTGTACCTGGTTGTGAAAGCTGTCTTAGGTATATCCTTCTCGCGAATCTTCAGCTGGGGGTATCCTGATCACAGATCGATCTTTCAAAATAATTTAGCTCCTTGCAACTGATCAGACAAGTCATTGATCATCGGCAGTGGGTACTTGTTCTTGATCGTCACTTCATTCAATGCTCGATAATCAACAACCATCCTTAGAGATCCATCCTTCTTCTCAACTAAGAGCACTGGGGCTCCCCATGGTGATGAACTTTGTCGGATGTAACCTTTCTCCAATAACTCCTTAATCTGCTTCTTGATCTCTTCTAGATCATTTGCGGGCATCCGGTAGGGTCTCTTTGATATAGGTCTGGTGCCTGGCAACAGTTCTATCAAGAACTCAATATCTCAATCTGGCGGCATGCCTGGTAACTCTTCTGGAAACACATCCGGGTAATCCTTCACAACAGGCACTTCCTCCTGAACAACTCCTGTGAGGGAATTTGCTTGAGTCCTCCTTGGCGAATGCATGGATACATACTTGATCCTTTTTCCCTCCGGGTTGGTGAGTAGAATTGATTTGCTAGCGCAGTCAATGTTTCCTCCATATTTCGATAACCAATCCATGCCTAATATGATGTCCAATCCTTGCGACTCCAGAATTATTAGGTCCATGGGGAAAACGTGGCTCCCGATGGTTAAGGGTATCCGATCGCACCATCGGCTGGCCATGTACTCTGCACCTGGTGAGCTCACTAGCATGGGTGTCCTAAGGGATAGGGTTGGCAACTTAAACTTGTCCACAAATCCCCTTGATATGTATGAATGCGATGCACCAGTATCAAAAATAACGAGAGCGGTAAAAGACTTAACCAAAAACTTACAATAACTACGTCTGGCTGCTCTTCAACCTCCTCCACGCTCACGTGGTTCACTTGTCCTTTGTTAAATGGATTGGGCTTCTTCCCAGAGCTCCCATTACAATTTCCGTTCTTCGCTTCAGGGCACTCAGTGGCATAGTGTCCAGTCTTCCCGCACTTGAAACAAGTAATGTGACTTAGGTCCCTCTTGGCAGGTGTGGCTGGACTGGAGCGGTACTGATTGTTGTTTGCTCCATTCCCATTCCCATTCTTGGGGCCATTATGATTATGAGAACTTCCTCCATTGTGAGTGTGGCCTCCATGGTTATGGGTAAATCCTCCCGAGTTCGGGGTAAAACGAGGCTTCTGCTGAGCTCCTGAATTGTACTTCCCTTGTCCATACTTCCTCTTGCGGCTCTCTATCTGCTGCTGCTTCCCTTCAATCATGAGAGATTTATCTACCAACTCCTGGTAGTTGTTAAATGTTGCCACCATCAACTTCATACTCATCTCATCGTTCAGCCCTTCCATAAACTTCTCCTGCTTCGCGGCGTCTGTGGCCACATCATCTGGGGCATAGCGAGATAACTTGCTAAACTCATCCACGTACTGCCCCACAGTATGATTCCCTTGGCGTAAGTTGCAAAACTCACGCTTCTTCATGCTCATATCTCCAGTCGAGACATGGGCTGTGCGGAAGGCTTGCTGAAACTGCTCCCAAGTGACATTGGCTATAGGGAATGTGGCTGTGTAATTCTCCCACCATGAGGCTGCTGGTCCATCCAATTGATGTGCGGCAAATTGCACCTTCTCAGCATCTGTGCAACCTGCGGTGGTCAACTCCCTTCCAATCCTGCGTAGCCAATCATCAGCAACTATCGGCTCGATGCTACAGGAAAACACCGGCGGCTGCAACCTCAGAAAACGGGCTAAGTTGTCAACTAGAGGTGGTGGCGGTGGGTTGTTGTTGATGTTGTTACCTTGGTTCTGAACCAACAACTGCATCAAGGCATTCTGCTGCTGGATCAACTGAGTGAGCTCCGGTGGGATGACAAATCCAGTATCATGTCTCGGAGGCATCTAATGGGTTTAGAGGGAAGAGATTAGAATAGAATGAGGTATAGTAGGAAAGCACTACCCATATGCACATGAGACAGACACAATCATATCATATCACTCAATCAATCAAGCAAGGGCATACAATCGATCTAACTATCGTTACAGTGCTCAGACTATACTATATACATGGGGGAAATACTACTTGATCATATGGTGGTCTAATAGAAGTTTTGATCGGTGGAGGACTCCATGATATCAGCTCTAGCTTCGTCTTCACAGTCATCTTCACTACTGTCGGAATCGGAATCGGTGTCGTCGATGATGATGTAGTCTTCAGAACGAATCTCCTTGGGTTTGTCGTGATCTCCTCCTGGTGTGGGGTCTCCCATGAATACTCCGAGCTTCTTTATCAGGTCATCATTCTTCTCCAATAGTACTGCGATTTCCTCCTCGTATCCGTCGCGTGTAGACTTGAGTTCCTCCTCTATCTCCATGTTTCTGGTCATAGCCTTCTTCAAATCTATCATGCTAGCGCACATCTGGTTCTCCTGACGTCGAATGTGCTGGTTTAACTCTTGGATGAAAGCTGCAATAGACCTGTCATTCCTGGTACTGATCATCTCCCATTGCTCATCTCGGCGCCCACATATCTGGTAGATAGTGTCCTTCAGCTCATGTTAGTAGACTTCTCCAATACGTCCCATAGCAATGTGGGCTGCCATGCTCTTGCCTAGACTCCATGTTGGTGCATCAAAGGAAAACTCTATGGGCTCAGTGACTGGCGTGAAAGTCCTTCCTGGAACTTGAACTCGAATCATCCAACGCTCCTCTTCTGATAAAGTGGCGGTGTAGGTCCCGGTGAAGCTTGGTATTCCGATGTTCAGGTACCTAGTGAGTTCCTTCAAGTGTCGTCCAAAAGGTGTGTCTTCATCCGGTTGTGCAAACTTGTTCCTTGAGTCCGCCATCCTAAAGACTAGAAAATGGAGAGGAGTCAGAAATGAGTAGAGAAGAGTGACCTATGGCTCATCTTAGTGGTCGTGTCCTAGATTCAGCGTGTGCTCTGATACCATCTTGTAGCGACCCGACCTCACACGGTCAAGTCTCTGTGCTTTAGTGTCATCCCTGGATTGGTAATGCTGACACACACAATACTCGAAGGATTTTTAATAGAGTAGCAATCACACACTTATGACACCGATAGTCTCCAAAGAGAACTTATTACAATAAATATGGCTTAAGGCCATCTAAATAAGATAACAACGGAAGGCTTGGAAGATAAAGTGAGTCCATCAACTCCAACGGCATAGCTGAGTGCACAACAACGGCCTAGCGAACCTTACTCTTCGTCTGAAAAGTCTGCAACATGATACGTTGCAGCCCAAAAACGGGTCAGCACATGGAATATGCTGGCATAGTAACATAGTAAAGTAATGAACAGATGATTGCTATCACTACATGCATATATGACTGGTGGAGGCTTTATGATTAATATGTTTTTGCGAAAAGCCATTTTTTCCCTATAACAAAGTAATATATTTTATTTAACTATCATGGTAGTTGAACAACATTTGAGAAGGTTCCTCCAACTCAAATCCCAATTAAAAGTAATTATCAACCCAACAAAATTATATTTAGAGTGATGAGATCCATATGATAATGCAAGAACCAGATACTCAAGATGTCCATAACTGGGGACACGGCTAACCATGATTAGTTTGTACACTTTGCATAGGTTTGTGCACTTTTCCCCACAAGACTCGATCTCCTCCATTGGATTTCTCGCATTACATGGTGTTTGAGAAACGGATGACCGAGACACAGTCTTTCAGAAGCATTACTCTAACCCCGGGTAGACAGTACCAACCTACATCCCCTACATCTGCTAGCCTACCACTAGAAGAGGTCATGCAACATACTCAACTATGCTAGAGCCCATAATAGCTTGTGGCTGCACACGGGAATTTTCTAGCATGAATAACCTTATGACCCCGTTGAGCTTGGGTGGCGGACCATAGGATGATCACACGGGTACTCCGGGATATCCTAGGACAACACTGGATTCTCCAGGTGCCCACAAGCAATCCACCCAGATGTGTATTAAAGTTTCCACCTTAAGTTAACCGTTAATTAACAATCTCATATCTGTCATGGATTCACTCACCCAAACCACTTCTACGAGCATAGCATAGCAATATAAGCATAATGTAGAGGTAACTCCCAAGGGTTTGATAATAAACAGGGTAATAGGTTCTACCTCATCATCTACTTCCCAAACCCACATGTTAAGAGATCCTACTCATGCAATGTGTGAGGGTTGAAACTAATGCATAAAAACTGGGTATGAAAAGAGTATGATCAATGTGTTACTTGCCTTGCTGACGATCTGCAAAACCTAGAGACTCGTAGTAGCACGCTTCGCACTCCGGGAATTCTATCATAAACAAACAATAGCATACATAAGCAATCAATCATAGATGCACGGGTAAAACTCAGATAATAAGATCGAATCCTAAAAACACAACTGAACAGATTCGATCTGCAAAAAGAATCAAAACAAACGGAGCAACGAAACTCAAACTACGGAAGAAACAAGATCCGTTTACTAATCTGGACTAAAGTCAAATTTTACAGTACCAAAATCTTGTTCAAGTTGGTTAAACAGAAAGAGGGCTTCGAGACGAAGATCTAGACTCTTGTTTCACCTGATTTGGATAAATGAGCGAAAAGATATACCAAGTCGAAGATTAGGGCTGGAATCGCAATCGAAAATAATCGCGGAAAAACCCTGGGAAAAGAAAATCTGACGAACAGGCTAACGAACGGACGTTCGCTGCCTGTGGCTAACGGACAAACAACAAACGTATGGACGAACGTCGGTATTTAATCTAACCGAGAAAAACCGAACCATCCGATCTTAAAAAAACAAAACTAGGGTTTTTTTAAAAACCAGGATTTTACATAAAAACCAAAAAATGAACGGCTCCGGATCGGATCGGCGGCGGCGGCTCCGGCGGCTTCTGCAGCAGCGCGGCCAGGCAAGGCAGCGCGGGGCGGCGGAGGGCGGCGTGGCAGTAGGCGGCGGGGCGGCGGCGGCTCGTGATTTGGGGTTCCAGGGGGCCTCGGGTCGGCTTTTAAGGAGGGGAGGGGAGGTGGCTTGCGGTAGGGGGCAGGGGAGGCATGGCCGAGTCGGCCACGGCGGGCGGCGGCATGCGGCTTGTGGTCTCCTCGAGGGAGACGACGGCGTGGGGTGGCTGGGCCAACTAGGCCTCGGCCGAGTTCGGTCCGGCGTGGAAAACTTTTTTAACATATTCTGCCGAAAATAAATCATAGAAAAAAAATAAAAATCTAAAAATACCAAAACAAATTTTAACCGTCTAAATAAAATATTTAGAATAGGGTGAACATTTTCTTACCCTAAAATGCAATTTTGAAAAATTCATATTTTTCTCTAATTCAAATAAAATAGCAATAAATCCAAATAAAATACATTATTGATTTTGGTATCCCCCCCAATATTTCATTTATTTTGGAGAAGTCATATTATCTCCTCCCATATATTTTTAATAATAAATATTTTCGGAGAGAAAAATAATTAAAACCAAAGTGATCCTTTTTTCGATATTTGATAAAAATTCAAATATGAAAACGGTAAAATCCCCAACTCTCTCCATGGGTCCTTGAGTTGTTTAGAATTTTGAGGATCCCAAAAAACGAAATGCAATAAAATATGATATGCATGAATGACCTATGTATAACATTCCAAGTTGGAAATTTGGGATGTTTCATAGGTTCCCATTCATCATGTAATTTTCTAGGAATTGAAACTTCTAATTCCAACTTTTCTTCCAAATCTTTCATCATAGCATCAACAATATGTTTTGTAAAAGCTTTATTTTGTTCATAAATATGGGGTGAGTTTATCATGGATTGCAACAAATAAATACAATCAATAAAAGACAAAATATCATAATTAAAATCTTTGTAATCCAAAAGAGTGGGCACATCACTAGTTAAAGTTTTGACCTCTTCAAACCCACTTTTATCAATTTTCTCAACAAGATTTTCACCCTCCGAATTATCTGGACGCCTTCTAGCTAAAGTTGACTCTTCTTCAGTCCCTTTATCATCAACCTTAATTTTACTAAACAAAGAAGCAATAGGAGAAACACCAATCATTTTAAGATCTTCATCACTTTTATGAAAGCAATCACTAGAAAACGCTTTTTCTAAAATTTCTCTTCTAGCTATAAGCTTGGCAGTTCTTTTCTTACTTTCATCCGTAGAAACATAAAGAGATTTAATTGATTCTTCAACCTTAGGCACAAAAATTTTCATCTTGAGATTTTCTACATCATGAGAAATTCTATCAATACTTCTAGACATATCATCAATCTTACTAAGCTTTTCTTCTATTGTAGCATTGAAAACTTTTTGAGTATTCATAAATTATTTAATATTATTCTCAAGATCAGAGGTGTTCCTATTATTATTTTAAGAAGAATTACCATAGGAATTACCATAATTATTAGAGGAATTACTAGGAAAAGGCCTAGGATTAGAATTACCTCTATAAGCATTATTATTGAAATTGTTTCGCGAGATAAAATTCACATCTACGACATCACTATTTTGCTCAATCAAAGTAGACAAAGTCACATCATTAAAATCAATAGGAACACTTTTATTAGCAACCAATTTCATAAGAGCATCTACTTTTTCACTCAACGAAGAAATTTCTTGAACTGAATTAACTTTTTCATTAGTAGGAGCTCTTTCGGTATGCCATTGTGAATAATTTGCCATAATATTATCAAGCAATTTGGTGGCTTAACCCAAAGTAATTTCCATAAAGTACCACCCGCCGCGGAATCTAAAATATTACGAGAAACAAAATTCAACCCCGCATAAAATTTTTGTATGATCATCCAAAGATTTAACCCATGAGTTGGGCAATTCCTTAGCATCAATTTCATCCTTTCCCAAGATTGTGCAACATGCTAATGTTCAAGTTGCTTGAAATTCATGATCTGCGTTCTTAGGTAAATAATTTTTGCATGCGGAAAATACTTAGTAATAAAAGCATCCTTACACTTATCCCAAGAATTGATACTATTGCGAGGCAAAGAAGAAAACCAAAATTTTGCACGATCTCGCAAAGAAAATGGAAATAATTTGAACTTCACAACATCATTGTCCACACCTTTTTTCTTTTGCATATCGCATAATTCCACGAATGTGTTAAGATGGGACGCGACGTCCTCATTTGGAGTACCGGAAAATTGATCTTTCATAACAAGATTCAGCAAAGCGGTATTAATATCACAAGACTCCGCACTAGTGGCGGGAGGAGGAATCGGACTGCTAATAAAATCATTCTTGTTGGTATTTGAGAAATCACACAAGTTGGTGTTCTCTTGAGTCATTGTGACTATGCAACAAGATTGCACTAAAAAAAGATCTGACGAGAAAACGGCGAACGAAAAAGAGGGCGAATAAAACGACAAATTTCTTTGAAGTGGGGGAGAGGAAAACGAGAGGCAAATGGCAAATAATGTAAATTGCAAGGAGATGAGATTTGTGATTAGGAACCTGGTAGATGTTGATTATGTCTCCCCGGCAACAGCGCCAGAAATTCCTTTTGATGTCTGCTAGAACTACGTCGGTATTTCCCAAAAGAGGAAGGGATGATGTAGCACAACAACGGTAGGAATTTCCCTCAGTGATGAGACCATGGTTATCGAACCAGTAGGAGAACCACACAACACCACGTAAGCAACTCCTGCACACAAAGAACAAATACTTGCAACCCGACGTGAGAGGGGTTGTCAATCCCTCACGGGTAAAAAGATAGATACAATTGTAGTAGATTGGATAAGTAGATCTCACGGGAATGCTAGATAAAATAAATAACAATAAATTGCAGCAAGGTATTTTTGTATTTTTGGTTTAATAGATCTGAAAATGAAAGCAAATAAAAATAGATCGCAAAGGCAAATATAATAAAGAAGAGATCCGGGGGCCGTAGATTTCACTAGTGGCTTCTCACGAGAAAAATAGAAAATGATGGGTAAACGAATTACTGTTGGGCAATTGATAAAACTTCAAATAATCATGACGATATCCAGGCAATGATCATTATATAGGCATCACGTCCAAGATTAGTAGACCGACTCCTGCCTATATCTACTACTATTACTCCACACATTGACCGCAATCTAGCTTGCATCTAGCACTACAAAAAAAAGACACATCCGTGACATTTTGGGCCAAACAAAATTGTTTTCTGTCATGCTTACGACACTTCTATGATGATAATTGTGACAAAAACCTGCATCATCATAGATGTGGTGGGATCCTACTTCTATGAAAAAAATCATGACAGGAAATGGGTTTTTCGTCCTGGGTAGGCCGGAGACGCAGCTGCATGACATTTTTTGGGCTGTCCATGACGGAAAAAACGTGGTAGAGGCGAGGGCGAGGAAAATATCGAGGAGTTCTCGGGTTACGGTGGGTGGTCGGGGCCTGAACGATGCACATTTCTCTCATACACGTACGCGCGTGGGTGCGAGGCGTTGGGCTCTAACTGAACCCGAGCGAGGCGTTCGCCTACTGTACCCGAGCGATTGCACTGCAGGCTACATGTTAGTGAACCCGAGCGATCGATCGATCCTTGGCTGTTAACTAAACCCGATCGAGCGATTCCTTCACTACCGCTGCTAACTAAAGCCGATCGAACCTGCTGCCTCCATCCCTTGATGAACAGTGAGCGTTGTTGTTGGGAGGGGGGTTGGATGAACATGACCTCGTGGTAGTAGAGGCCGTTGCCACTGGATGAACAGGACCCCGTGGAGGGCTGAATGAACAGGACCCCGTGGAGGTCTGGATGAACATGACCCCGTGGAGGGCTGGTTGAACAGTAGCCGGCGGAGGGCTGGATGAACAGTAGCCCGTGGAGGGGTGGTTGAATAGGACCCCGTGGAGAGGGCTGGTTGAATAGTAGTCGGTGGAGGCTGGATGAACAGGAGCCCGTGGATGCACAGTCGTAGGTGGAGGCTGGAGGAGGTCGACGGTGGATGAACAGTCGCCCGTGGAGGCAGTTGATGGTGGAGATGAACAATAGCCCATGGAGTCCCATTTTGCGTTACGCCACACCTCTCCCGATGAATAGGACCCCCATTTCGACCGTAGCGCTCTCCGTTTCCTCCGTTTTGCGGTATGCCACACCCCTCCCGATCAACAGGACCCCGTTTCGACCATAGGAGGTCCAAGAGAAGTCCGTTTCCTCCGTTTTGCGGTATGCCAGACCCCTCCCGATGAACAAGATCCCATTCTGACCATGGCTGGTTGAACACAAGGTTGTTTCCTCCGTTCTACGGTACTCCAGGCCTCGTTTCAATCGGCTCTTCCGTCCAAGCCGGTTGGCTCCTGATGAACACGACGTGTTCCGTTGCCTCCCGATGAACACGACGACATAGTTTCTCCGTTTTGACCCAGCTGGTTGGCTGCCGATGAACACGACACCGTCGCTGCCTCTCCATGTACACGAGCCCTGGCCGTACGTATGCGCGAGTAGGCGTTCGAGACCCCGCCCATATGTACGTACATGACCGTACTTACTTTCTTGCACCCTGGATGTACGTACGTGTACATGCTACGTGCACGCCTCTACTATGACACATGCCCTTCCTTACTCGGCCACGGTTCATCGCTGCAGCCTGCAGATAGACCGATCGACCAGTATGTACGTACACGTTCGCGGCCGGAGTGACAACGCCACTTACGCTTCGACCAGGTGGGTCCCGACTATCAGGGAGGATAAAGAGGCACTTCCTTGCGTGCGAAGATGTAGCTGGTGGGTCCCAGCAGTCAGGGGGAAACATTTTTTTCATGAAATATGGTGGCCCGTCCGATGGGTCCCTGCTGTCAGGTGGCGGAATCATTCTTTTGCGCGTAATAAGGAGGCATTTCCTTGTGTGTGGCCGTGGACCCAGTTGTCAGCCTCTCCACGTACAGTCCACTTCTGATGGATGTTGTTCGTTGACCATGTTGACCACGCCGCGCCGAGAGCACTAGGGCGGTGGACAACAGAGAGGCCTAGGAAGGGGACGACGCGGAGCCGGGGAAGACATGGCAGTGGATGCCCATGCTGAGGGGAGTACGAGCGCTGACTGGTCGGCTGCGGGGTGAGGCTGTCGTCGCCGGAAAATAACAAGATGTGCGGGTGGGTAGAGAGATGGCTTGGCGGCAGCACAGCCGTCCACGGGTGGAGGGAGCAGGCGGGTGGAGCAGGAAGATCAGAGATTGAAGAAGCACGGCGGCCATTGGATGGACATCCAACAGTCACTGCTCTATGTTGACTAGGTTGACAAAGCCTTGCGTACACGTCAATTTTTTTAGGACAGCGTCATCATCAACCTTTTTTTAGTAGAGCGTCATCATCAACCTAGTCGGCCCAGAAGTCAGCCTCCAAATCTGTGGAAAACAGCATACAACCCATTAGCCATTATTTTCAATAATTTACAGCCCATTTGCTAATTCTTATGGACATTTTGAAGCCCATATTCTTTTTATTAGCATTACAGACCATATATTCTGGGCACTGCTAGAAAGTTCAACAAAATTTTTCAAATTTCGATGGGTTCGAACTCTTTTAATCACAAAATTTTGAGTCACGTTAAAAATATTTTTAAAAAATTATATCAAAATAAAATTCAAAAAAATCTCCGCAAAAAATGAATGAAATTTAAAATATTTACTTGCAAGATGCCCGTGCGTTGCACGGAACATGAAGATGCATTTGTATGAGTAGCTTATCTTGTGGGAGAAAAGGATGAACGAGGGAAGACCGTATCTACAAATGTGGAGATGAGTGCTGGTAAATTGTCATAGTTTCCTTCCTATCCGTTAAATAGATCAGACGACCTATATTGCAGGATGGCAGGCACACCATCATCACCTACTCTGCTTTTTATAAGAGTAGAGAAATCCATAAAAATGATATTTTAATGTAACTGCCGGTTGACTTTGGTATTTACAGCCCATTTCTTACAACTTATAGCTCATTTTTTGGGGAAGCCCATTTCTTACTATTTACATCCCTCCTTGTCTTGAAAGATTTGCAGCCGACTAGGGCTGAGAAAAGCAAGTAGGCCTCGGCTGGGTATTGTCCAAAAAAAGAACTAGGCTAGCCATTTTCAGAAAGAAAAAAATATATCAACTGGGCTCGTCATGTGCTTAAATAAAAGCGTAAGCGTGGGCTAGACGGGCCATAGCCCCCGCACTACGCGCAGTTGAGCTCCGTCTCTAAGACTAAAAAATAACTGGGCAAGCTGCTACGTCCCTGGTGTTATCCGCTTGTTGTGTAATTTTCTCATTTATTGACTACATTGACAATGGCGTTGGACCTAGTTGTCAAACAATTAGGAGGAAGTATTTTTTTGGCTTGTAATAACGAGGCACCTGCTTGCGTAATGCAATAACCCTGGTGGGATCCTGCTGTCAGGCCCTCCACGTACAGTCGTCTCCTAATTCCTCTCGGTTGTTGACCATGTTGACAATGCCAGACGGCGGCGGGCATAGCGAGCAAACCAAGGCGGGGAACGATGGCGAGGTCTCGGATGGGAACGAATAGGAGACGTGGAAGATGTGGCAGTGTAGTGGCAGGTGGAGGGGAGTACGAGGGCAACAACATGCAACTCAAGCTTACAAACGGTACAAAAAGCCAAGGATTAATTGTTCATCAAATTTAGACAAAACCCAGATTGAACATGGCAGTAACATCTAACCCAACCACTCTTTTTTGCAGTCACAAACAAATGTGTCGGTCTAATCCATAAAATCAACATCCTGTGCTAAAAAATTATTTCAGGATGACTACAATTTGTTGTAAATATAAGCCGAGCACGTTTAGAAGCCCATTTGTCCACCTGAAACTTCTTTTTTTGTTGTTCAACGTGTCCGTCCGTGAGAAATCTCTTGTTGTAAAACTTAAGCCTCATGGACAATAGTAACCTCGCATTCAATAGGAAGAATGTGACAAAGTTTCTATTTGCCTGGTTGGATGCATATCCTTCCATCATTATTATCCTCAAACGAATGTCATGAGAACTGAGAAAATCCTGGTGCTTATTACGCCACCGATTGGTTATACGTTTTTCTCCATGTGGTTGCAGTGCCTAAGTAGACATGAAGATTTGAAAACAGTTAAGGTCTGAAAAAAGAGTATGTCGAAAGAGCAACAACTGAACGGTTAATTCTAGTACAATATATACGGTCTTTCAATGTGCATGAAATCACCACCTTTATATATAAATTCTCCAGAGATTGAAAGCATCGCAGCAAGCCAATAATTTGAAGGAAATATGCTCTAGAGGCAATAATAATGTTGTTATTTATATTTCCTTATATCATGATAAATGCTTATTATTCATGCTAGAATTGTATTAACCGGAAACTTAGTACATGTGTGAATACATAGACAAAACAGAGTGTCCCTAGTATGCCTCTACTTGACTAGCTCGTTAATCAAAGATGGTTATGTTTCCTGACCATAGACATGTGTTGTCATTTGATGAACGAGATCACATCATTAGAGAATGATGTGATGGTCAAGACCCACCCGTTATCTTAGCATAATGATCGTTTTAGTTTTATTGCTATTGCTTTCATCATGACTTATACATGTTCCTCCGACTATGAGATTGTGCAACTCCCGAATACCGGAGGAACACCTTGTGTGCTATCAAACATCACAATGTAACTGGGTGATTATAAAGATGCTCTATAGATGTCCCTGAAGGTGTTTGTTGGGTTGGCATAGATAAAGATTAGGATTTGTCACTCTGTGTATCAGAGAGGTATCTCTGGGCCCTCTCGGTAATGCACATCACTATAAGCCTTGCAAGCAATGTGACTAATGAGTTAGTTACAGGATGATGCATTACAGAACGAGTAAAGATACTTTCTGGTAACGAGATTGAACTAGGTATGATGATACCGATGATTGAATCTTAGGCAAGTAACATACCGATGACAAAGGGAACAACGTATGTTGTTATGCGGTTTAACAGATAAAGATCTTTGCAGAATATGTAGGAGCCAATATGAGGATCCAGGTTCTGCTATTGGTTGTTGACCGGAGATGTGTCTCAGTCATGTCTACATAGTTCTCCAACCCGTAGGGTCCGCACACTTAATGTTCGATGACGATTTGTATTATGAGTTATGTGATTTGATGACCGAAGTTTGTTCGAAGTCCTGGATGAGATCACAGACATGACGAAGAGTCTCGAAATGGTCAAGAGGTAAAGATTCATATCTAGAACGATTGTACTTGGACACCGGAAGTGTTCCGGGTGATACCGGGTCACTGGAAGGGGTTCCGGGCAACCCCCGGCAAAGATATGGGCTTAATGGACCAAGTAAGGGAACACACCAGCCCACAAGGGACTGGTGCACCCCCTATAGGGCCAGCCACGTGGGGAGAAAGGGAAAGGAGAGGAGGAAAAGTAAAGTATGAAGTAGGACTCCTACTTCCTTCCCCTTCCCCTCCTTCCTTCACTACAAAAAAAGACACTTCCGTGATGATACGTGTTTGTCACAGTAGGTCACGTTTTCTGTCATGCATGTACATCCATGACAAATTTATGATAGAATCAAGATACTCATACCTGTGCTGTCATAGAAGTGTTCCATGACATTACCAAAATTATCATCACAGAAGTGTCCACTTCCATGACGATAAATCGCGCGTCATGGAAGTGCTTTCGTCAAGGGTGACCGACATGTGGCATCCACCGTAATGGGATGCCGTTAAGCTATCGGGTCTAGTTTTGGATCCGATAACCCGCTAACAGCCCGGACCAATGAGGGTTTTCCACGTGTAAAATTCTCATTGGCCGGAGGAAACACGTGTTGGCTCATCGTTGGGACAGATGTCATCCATTCATTGGACAGGAGGCGCTTATGATACGTCGACACATGGCACGGCCCAACAGAGGCCCATTTCGGTGAAATGGCTGACCCGTTTGACTTGGTCAAAAGGTAACAGGCCGGCCCACGGAAAGCCTGTTAACGGCATATTCGTATATGGCCCATTTACGACCCGCTAACTCACGGTCCGTTACGGCCTATCTGAATTAAGCCCAGTAGCTTCATCTGGGGCTTCCAATATCATTCCAGCCCATTGTAACTTCCGGCCCATGTATGGCACATGATCTATTTCGGCCCATACGAGACCATTTGTAACTCTTGGCCCATTAACGACCCATGGTGAATCTGGCCCGCAATGAACAATGTACCCCTTTATACCCATTAACGGCCCATTATCCCATTGGGCCGTTTCCAACCCGTGTTATCTTTCGGCCTTCTCAGGGCCCATTTATTCTTGGGCTCATTTCCAGCATTCGGTTACTTACGGCCCGTCATTGGCCTTTTCTGCATGTGGGCCAAATTCAGCCCGCGGTTACAATCGGCCCGTTTTCGGCCCATTACTCCGTTGGGCTGTTTTCGTAACATCATCAAATACGGCCGATTAATGACGGCATGTTATTGTTGGCCCATGAACGGACGATTCCAAATATAGCCCGTTTATGGCCCATAATGCGGTATGTTATTGGCCCATGTTTGGCCTATCAATCATACCGCATGTTGAAGGCCCATTGATGCTACGGCCTGTAGAAGGCCTATTGATGCTACGGCCCATAGAAGGCCCATTCTTTCTATGGCCCTAATAAGGCCCATTGTTTCTAGGGCCCGTAGGACGCCCATGGTAACTACAGTAAATATGTAGCCCGTGGTTATTGTGGCCTAGATATAAAAAATAGGTTATTGCGTCCACTAGCAAACTGCGGAAAAAGAACTGCACTGACTACAAGCAAACAAATAAACAAGACAACAAGGAAATAAATAAGCAAGCAACTTACACTAGGCTATCACGACTATTACACATATTACATCCACTGGGCATCAAAGTTCGCCACCAGTGCAAATATAGGGAACAAAGCAGCATATCATATACACTGGTTGTCAAAGTTGGCGACCAGTGCAAATAAATGCCGCAGCAAAACAAGTCCAGAACTGAAACCACTTCAGAAGAGCTCAAGAAACAATATCCTGGGTACCCATAATGCTGGCAAGATGCTTATCAAGCTTATTTACTTTCTCTTGTTTGGCGCTTAAATCCTCCAGCACTTGCTGTTGCACCAAAAAGTATGCATCTAAATTCTGCAGGGACTTCCTCAGTCCTTCGGCTTCCTATCGCATAACATGTGATCGATTTCTTTCAACTTGAAGTTGGGACTCAATAAGCCGAACTGATTCAGGCATCGAGTTTGAAGAGGTGGTGCCAGCAGTAGTAGCCAATAACTCGAACAATACATCAAGACAGGACTTTGGGGTTGTCTCAGTGTCTTCAATGTAGTTTTTATCAGCTTTCTTGGAGACCAACAGGGATGTCTCACTATCTTGAACCTTATCTGCATTACTTCCTTTACCATTGCATAACGGGGTACTCTTCTCCAATATTTTATCCGCGTTCTAAAAGAGAAACAAACAAACACATCACAGGTTTACAATGTAGCATATGAAACACATTTTGGTAAACCAGTTTAGTAGTAAGGTGGACAGGATAACAACGTGAACCTTATCTATGTAGTATGGTCACTGTATGGTCTATATCATTCTAGTTTATGTAGCCAAATCAAGATAGATACAGTTTGAATCATATCTATTTAAGACAAAGAAGCATAGACAGAATATAAGTGTGGGAAACTACACAACAATAACAACACTTGTAATGTGCATGGCATGAGAACATAACTGTTTATTCAATTGAAACTGAAATCAACATAGAGCAAGTTACAACAGCAAACACGTTAAAGAAACAGGTTTAAAACATACCTGTTGCGCCATTGGAGTTTCAATTGCATCCTTCAATTTGAAATTAGTTGGTATGAGTAAATGAAGTGATGCAAGAGCAAAGTAATATGAACCATAGCTACGGAACCTGACCTGAGAACAATTCTTCTTCTGCTTTAAGCGTTGACTTGGGGTTCGGAGTGGTGGTCCTCGTGCTTTGGGCACTGGAGTTTCCTTACTAACTACTCGTGTTTGGGTGCTCTGTGGTGGAGACGGTGCTGTGTCAACTGGAACTGGGTTACTATCTGCTGGGGTTGGGGTTAGAAGGGGTGTAGCTGGTTCTCTGTCCAACTGGCTAGGGGTACAATCTGCGTGAGTCTGAGTTATGTGTGGTGGGGTTGGTTCTTGGGCAAGTACAACCGTGTTTCTATCTGCATCAACCGATAGCACAATCTTTTCTAAAGACCATGTTTTTACTCCCACAGATACTGCCATTACCCCCTCCAATTGAAATGGCTGATAAACAAGAAAAGTAATTGAATGTACATACATTGTAAGATAGAGAGGTGCAATGGATAGTAGGGAAGAAAACATGGCATGAAATAATTCACATTTATGTTGTCTAATCAAACAGAATAGTAGGACATAATTTCACATATATGATGGCTAATTAAACAGGATAGCATGACACAATTTCAAATGTATGATGGCTAACTAAATAGGATAGGATAGAATGACATAATTCAAAATATGACTATGTAAACAAGATGAGATGGTATAACTATATTATGTCTTTAGAAAATGGGTTGGCATGCCATAATTCAGATACATGCTGTCTATGTAAACATCTTGGCATGATATAATTCAAATATATGATTTATATACTAAGCAAGTAAGCAGAGGGCAATCACATATATGATGTGTCAACTAAGGAGATGGCATTCAATATTGTGCATATGATGTAAAAACTAAGCATTGCAATACAACATATGCATGATATGAGTAATATAACCCTGCCAAGTTTGAGCATACACCTCAGGGGATAATAGGACTCGTCATCTTCCTCTGAATCCTCCTCTGAAGAGCTATCTGTAACCAGCAAGATATCTGCTTCAGCAGGTAGCATTGTCTGCTCTGAAGACCTTGTTTTCACTCCAAATTTCTCCATCACCAATTCAAATGGCTGATGCACAGGAAGAGTAGTTGAATATACAAACATTGTCGACAAATGCAATGATAAATACAAAAAAGGACGGCATAATATAATTAACATATATGACGCTTGGCTAAACAACATGGCATTGCAAAATTCACATATATAATGCCTTGCAACAAGATAGCATTGCATAATTCACATATATAATGTCTTGCAACAAGATGGCATCGCATAATTCACATATATGGTAATTAGACACTAAATATGTGGCATTCACACAAAGCATGTCTAAACTAAGCAAATGACATAGCAATGCAAGATACCATACGCACTATATGAGCAACATAACCCTGCCAAGTTAGAGCATGCACCCCCGGGAGGGATAGGACTGGTCATCTGTCTCTGAATCCTCGTCTGAGGAGCTATCCATAACCAGCAAGACATGCACTTCTTCAGATAGCATTTTCTGCTCTGAAGACCTTGTTTCCACTTCAGATTTTTCCATGACCATGCCGAATGGCTGATGCACAGGAAGAGTAATTGAATGTACTAAATTTTTTGACAAATTTAACATGTAATAAAAAAAGGATTGCATGATATAATTCACATATAAGATGACTGGCTAACCAGGGTGGAATTGCAAAAATCACACATATGATGCCTGGCTAAACAAGATGGCATTGCATGATTCACATAGAGACTAAACAGATGGCATTGACACAAAGCATGTATAAACTAAGTAGATGACATATTTGATGTATCCAGTAAGCAATGCAAGGCACCACATGCATGATATTACCAACATCAGCATGCCAAGTTAGAGCGAAGACCTCAGGGGGTAAATAAGGGTGGTCTTCTCCTTCTGAATCCCCCTCAGAAAAGTTATCTTCCTCTTGATTACGATCTGAAATGGGTGGAGGGGGGCTGCCTTTGCGCCCACCATGGAGCGACGTCTGCATGAAAATTTATTGCCACGCAAGCCTCGTCTCTTTTGTTCTACATGTTCAGTTCCATTATGTACAATAACTAACATGCATAGGAATAGAACATAGTGAGATTATGTAAGGAGTGCATGCACAAATCCAGAGTGATGGTAGCAAACTGTGAATAGACCCAAAACCAATGATAGCAGGCATATAATAGCTTTAGTTAAAAAATATAGATAATGGCTCCTTTAATGTTTGTTTGCACCCAACATGAAACTCATAGTAGACACCCGAGATTAACCAGATAGTAGACAAATAGTACTGGTTGCTGCCCCAATATGTACCCCACAACCATTTAAAAACTCAAGTTTCAACATTAGTTTGGACCTGACTCGGAGTCTAATAGGTGAACACGATGATAAAGTAGCATGTCATCATATTAAGCGATGCATAACGTAAGCAGACACGGAAGAGTGCGACCTCTCTTGCGGACCCGTGTAGTCCTCAAGGTCATCTGCTCAGTTGATGATGGTAATGCAGTTGTCGTGGTTGCCGGCGGCGGGGAAGAAGATCTGAGGCGGCGAAATACAGTTCGGAGAGCGGATCCGTGCTGTGGTGAACCCTTCCGTCATTGGAGCAGCTGAGCTGGGGTGGAACACAGCATAGCAGGAGCAGGACAAACCACACAAGGTTTTCTTTGACACATATCTGTATCATAAGTAATTGTGTAAGGGCTTGTTTGAATTTGAGGATTCTAACAATGCAGGGATAGGAAATAGACAGGAATAGGATAGGAATGCATGTGCAAAACAGAGAATTTAAAAACACATGATTTATGCCAATCTGGGTGTTTGATTCACTAGAATTGGAAGATCACAAGATGCAAAGAAGCAAGGTGCGATTAAGTCAAACCACAAGAAAATGTACGGTTATAATGCTATTATGCTACTATCTCTTAGTCTTGTGCTTCATGAATAGAAATTTGAAAATGAGGATATGTGGAAATTAAAATTCCTACTATTTTTCTTTCAAGGAGACACTAAAGGAACAAATCCTATAGTTTTCCTTTGCTCCATTCCTTTGAACCAAATTCATGAATAGTAGTACCATAGGAAACTTTCCAATTCCTATGTTTTTCCTTCACTTTTCCTTTCAAGCACTGGCGATATTAGTAGGCAGGCTTGAGCAAGGAAAAGCCTACACTAAAAAATGTTTTTGTGCTACTTCTATTACTTTGGACCCAGGCCACTGCCCTACTAGCTCAACTCCCAGGCCCATCGACAAATGCACAGCTCAAACGCGCAGAGATTAATAATGATGGCGTTCAAGAGAGTCCATCATGGATAGCTAAGTTGCGTGGTACCTCACTGCTTGTCATATAGTAGGACAAACTAATCATATTTCATGTTACTGCGTGTGCTCAGTGGACAATATATATAACATGTAGAGTAAAAAAGAGATGCAACAAGTGTTCAACCTCTTTGGCGAAGCCATGTCGATCTCAGTGTGATTGGGTTGGTCGATGAGGATGATCCGACTGACTAGGCTGACGGAGGAGGGGAAGAAGATCTTAGGCATCTGGAGATGGAGCCCGAGGTACTGCTCCGCTGTGATGGAGGGTTTCGTCGTTGGATCAGCTCCGGTGAGTTGTACGACGCCGAGGCTGAAGCAGGACAAGAGAGACAGCGTTAACCTGAGTGGAATTCTAATAGCATCTCCAATAGATGACGTAAAATACATAACCACAAAGTTCTAGATGTAAAATACATCAGCCTCTCATCTTTGAACTTAACTGTCGAAACTGAATTTAACTGTCGAAACTGAACTTAACTGTCAAAACTGAATTTTTCTGTCGAAACTGAACGCACTAGTAGCAGAAAAGCAGTAGCAGCAGCAGCACGTGCGAGAGCCGGGGCAGCTGGTCATGTAGCAGCATCTGGTGAGGCTACCCTGAGCCGTCAACCACCACCGGCCAAACAGCCACCCCCCGCCGCCTGCGGCCGGCGGTGCGCCGCCCCGCCCGCCCCAAAACCACTCCCCACCGCCGGTCCGCCGCCGCCCCGGCCATCTCTCTAGCCCCCCCCCCCCCGTGCCGAGCTTTTTCTCCGGCGATCCCCACGCCACCGCCCCACCACCACCCCCACCCTGAACCCTAAGATAGATAGTGGGGCACCTCTCCGGCGAGCCCCCCCACCCCCTGAAAATCGACTGACCCAAAAGTTGATTCAGTCGACTGAAGTGTAGCTAAATCGGAGCAGCATCGCAAACAAGAGCAAGAGCGAGAGCAGCAGCGCGAGCAAGAGCAAGAGCAATAGCAAGAGTAGACCTAGCAGGGGGCCAAGATCAAGAGTAGAGCAGTTGCGTGAGCGAGAGCTAAAGCAGCAGCAGCTCCTACTGATGTGGACGTCGCCGCCGAGGGAGCGACACCGCCGTGGATGGAGCTGCGCCGTGTCAGCTCGGGACCCAGCGCCATGTCAGCTCGGGACCCAGCGCCGGCAGCACCGTGAGATCGAATCAAGAAGAAAATGCGGCGATTAGTGTACAACGTCTTTGGTGGCGCCCATTAGGCCTCAGCTTCATCCGAGGAAACGGTGATGATTATGCTCTTCCGGTGGTGCAGGTGAAGACGGCGGCGTGGGAATGGAGGTGGCGCGAAAGATGAGGGGAACGTCGGGGCGGCTCCTTGGAGGTGGAGGACGGGGTGGCTGAACCGGAGGGACGACGAAGGATCCTCATCCGGTACGGTGGATGAGGGACGTCGATGTGTTGCTATGGACGACGTCGTCGGGGAAGAGGCTCCGGCTAGGTGGCAGACGGAGGAGGGTGTGGGGCTTCGCGGGTTTTCGTGGCCTCGGTGTACGAATGGGTGGGCGGATGGGATGGGAGTGGGGAATCATGGCTTAGGGACGCGCTTGTCCAAAATGTGGGGTAAGTTACGAAAGTACCCCCCACCGATTTGACCTAGGCGGTTCTTTCGGTTCAGGGGTATCACAAGCCTTTCGCGTGTCGGGATTTCACATGAGGTGGGAGTTTTAGGGCGCGTTGTAATTTTGGAATGGCAAGGCGCGGGTTGAGATGGAGGGAGTTGTCGGAGCACAACAAGACAAAGATATATCTTAAATATTTCGGGATAACAAGGCGCGGGTTGAAGAGGCAGGAGTTTCACAGCACGATAGACAGAGATGCTAGCTTGAAATTTCGGCATAACAAGGCGCAGCTTGAAATTTCGGGAGAAAAAGCTTAACATGTACGAAAAAAAGACAGTTCGCACCTCATCACTAGAGAGAGCTATGTCCCATTTTACTATATTACTAGAAATGCATTCAAATACAACAAAATAAAAATAAAAAAATAAGGACAACAAACATAACGTGTACAGTACCAAAACAATTTGCACTTCCCTCAACAATAAAAAAACAATGTGTGTTGTCTAGCATATGGACTAAATTTGAGTACATTTTCCCTGTTTGAATGGGATTATACTCGGATTAGTTATACAACCATCTAAATATTATCTTCACAACACATGACATGAATATAGGAGAAGTAAATTCCTACATAAATACGAACTACATGTACATACGATCTCAAATTCAAATATATGTATAAATTTTATATTGAATTCAAATCATAGTACATGTATGCTCTAGCTAGATGTTCGTTTAACAAGCACAACACACAAAACACCATTTATACTAGTAAGGTACACGTGCATTGCACGCATGAGGTTTGCAACCAAATTATGAATAAATACCACAATATAGCATGTAAGCTTTGAGTCATATATGCATGATGTAGATGTTCATTTAATTCTTATAGTTCATTTTATTCAAAATCATCTAGTTTTTATAAGAAAGCTAATCTATTTTAAGATTCGTGGAATTGTTCATTGTAAGGCATAAAGTAAAACAAATAATGGAAAATCATGTAGAAAAACATTTGGGTAATTATGATACGGAAGATTCTAGAAAAAGAAGAAGTGCTTGTGTTTTGGGGTTTGTGCATTATGCTTAAGTTCAACCATGGAGTCTTCTAGATTGTACATGTTGCAAAATCTGGTTTAATCTAGATGATATCCAACGGCCAGTTGTGCTCAAATTTGACATCTCTGCACCATCGAATTGGCCTCATCCAATGACCATCTTTCAAAGTTAAAGTTATCCACACACTATATAAAAAATATAAAATATAATATATAGGGGTATAGATATAGATATGTGATGCGAAAGACACCCATCATCTCCAATTAGAATAGTGTGTCCATGCACGGATGCAATGTGGCCAAAGGATGTCTGCCATCGATATCTCAAATACAAATCAGTCGGACCTTGTTCAATGTGTATACAGTACAACATGCTCGTTTCCAAACCACACCACGCATATCTCAGTTATATTCATGCATGCATGGGTTTCAAACATCATGATCTCTTATTCAAATATTTGAATTCTACTTTACATTGATTATGACGTCACCTAGTCTTTTACGCCCACACAGTCATCTTCTCTTTATAATTGTACCATTAACTTTCTCTCGTGCATGCATGCATACATAGTACCAGTCGGCATTATCCATCGCACACATGCAATCTTTTTCTTCAGCTCGGTCTCCCATGCATGCACACACACACACACACACACACACACACACCTCGCCCTCCCCACCATATCGGGCATTCTTTATCTCTCACATGCATGCGCAACGATCAATGTTCCTCTATGTGTGTGTATATATAGCTCGGCCTTTCACAGTTTTCCACACAAACCGATCAATCTATATATCTAGTGAGGTCTCACCCTCTTTCCCACATCTACATCGATCAATCTATACCTCTCTATATAGGATTACATAGCTAATACACCCACATTAATTATATATCCAACGTCCCCCTCTCATCATGCATGCCTTCGCTTCATCTCTCAGACGCGCGCACAGTGGCGAAGACAGGGGCAGCAAGGGCCCTGCCCCCCTAACATCACTATATATCGAGGCTAATATGAATGTGATCATTAGACAATTGCTGGTAAAATGGTTTAAGTTGATGAATTGGCCCTCCTCGTAAAGGATTAGCAATGCTTGCCCCCATAGCGCATTTATTTTTCATGGCTCCGCCACAGCACGCAACATCGCACGTTCTCGCCTCCTCTCTTCAAATATCGATCTCGCACTTGTGCACTCCTTCATAGTCTCCCTCCACTTGGCCCCTCGCACCATCTTCTAGCCCCCCACCAGATTTTGCCACATGTATAATCTAGCAGACTCCATGGTTGAACTTAAGCATAATGCACAAACCTCAAAACACAAGTGCTTCTCCTTTGTTCTAGAATCTTCCATATCATAACTGCCCAAACTCTTTTTCTAGTTGAATCGCCATTGTTTATTTTTACTTTATGCTTTACAACGCACAATTCCATGAATCATAAAATAGATTAAGGGCTTATTTGACTCAAAGGATTCTCAAAGGAATTTTGGAGGATTCTAATCCTTAGGAATTTTTCCTATCTTGGTTGTTTGATTCATAGGATTGTAAACCATAGAAAATTTTCCATAGGATTCATTTGCACTAGATTTCATAGGAAACATCCCATCCACTCAAACCACTTTGAAAGAATCCTGCGTTTTTTCTATGCACAATCAAACACTCGTACAATCCTGTAGGATTCAAGACGAAATTCCACTCTAATCCCATGTTTTTCCTATTCACACTTTTTGGAAATCCTACGAATCAAAGAGGCCCTAGCTTTTTTATAAAAACTAATTTATTTTGAATAAGATGAACTATAAGAATTAAACGAAGTTCTACATCAGGCATATATGACTCAGAGCTTACATGCTATAGTGTGGTATTTATTCATAATTTGGTTGCCAAATCTGATGCGTGCAATGCACGTGTACCTTACTAGTACTTTGAGTATGTGCAAACACGTAAATTAGAATTCCAATGGCACGCTACACAGTGGCTCTCTTACAGTTCATGAAGCTACGTGGCACATGTGGAGGCGTTGTCGCGACCTCCTTGTGTGCATTGATCACAGTGACGTGCTGCAGCTTCCAGAAGAATATACTCGTCCTCTCCGAGCCACACGGGCGGTACATGCACGAAGCGAAGATGTGCATGCACGCCACGCACGCACTCATTCCCTCGCACGCACACGCGCGTACACGGGGCGACACATTTTTGTACGAAGATCCACCCCATGTGATAATTTGACGTGTGTAAAGTCCTTCATTTCATTGATGGTCAATTAATATACGCATGCAAATTTAGTGGACGTGAGGGCGGAAGAAAGACATTACTACTCCACTACGCGCATGCGAGTAGTTAAATCATGGGGTGCCAGTACTTCGATTGGTCTCCTTCGTATTTTGTGCCAATTTTTGACCATATTTGTAAGTAACATAACATTTATGCATGACATAAAAAGTGGCACAAAAAAAGGGGGCCAATAAACCACGACGCAGGCAGCATAATCAATTTTTGCCAGGGCTACTATTTGTGGCCTTTGTATTTAAATATGGACGGAGTGGAGTAGTACTATCTTTATCTTAGCCTCGTAGGGCTGTCCCAGCGCCTAGGCTCGTCTCCCCGCCTCGCCCACCGGATCCCGCCATGGAAGATCCCGCCATGGATAATCCCTTAGATCCCAGGATCCCGCGGGCTGCCCTCACGCCGCGGCCCGCAGCACTGCCGCCTTTGAGCAAAACCCACATGTGTTTTAGAGGGGATCCATTGCTCTAGAATCACAGATCGGTGGCGCGGGAGGACATGCCAGGGCTGCGTTTTAGGTGGTGGGCAGCAAGGGCAAATCGGGTCGTGGAAGCGTCGCATCGATTGGAGAGAAGTTCCAAGGAGTTGTGCCTGGCGCAGCACAAGGCGGAGGCGCAAGTCGATCTCAGGGGAGAGATGCTGAGGGATGTCAGCATCTGCTAGCGTCGCGTTGATTTCGAGCTAGGGCTACTGGCAGAGATCATATTCACGAAGTCGACTGTGGAGGAAAGAACGCGCATGCCTGCGCAATGGCATGAGCAGCAGGAGAAGCCAAATCCCAGGACAAGTTGCGGCGGTGCCGCTGGGACATGCATCGTAGGTGAGGTGAGCTACCATCCTTCCCCGGCAGTGATGCAGTGACCAAGTCGATTGCTGCTGCAGTGAACTTGCAACGCTATGTCGGTTTGCAACCTTGACAATCACTCCATCTATATGTATTGTTTTCCTGTAAAAAATACTTGGTCGTTTCGAAAAACATGGTAATTGATTTATCACTAGTTTTAGAATGCTTGGTCATGACAATCAACCGAAGCCACAACCAGAAGTCTCCATTGCGTAAGTACTTTACGGTCGGTCGCACCAACAGATGGCCGGTCCGACCCACGTCTCACCGAAGGGACACGCATCAGCTTGGTCTGACATGTACGACTAGTTACATCACTGACTTGAGCGACCACATTTGAGCAGTGTAGTACTCCCTCTATCTCAGTTTGCAAGTCTTGCACATGTACCTAGGTCGTTAATTTGACCAACTTAATAAGAGGCATACATTACGAAAAATATATCATTACAAACTTCAAATATTCTATTTTTTAATGATATATTTTTTAAGTTAAACAATTTATGTTATACTAAACTCATCGGGAGTACTTGAAATTTATGTTCCACTAAACTCTTCGGGAGCCGTTTCGGGCCTCGAAACCAAAACCATCAATTAATCTTTACCTTGTTCCCATCACATTCCAAAGTACTAGATCTACAATTAAGTGCAAGCCTGCTCCCACCAACCAGTACGTACCTAACCTGAACGTGTTCCCACTATGCATGTTTCAGTACTAGTGCTAGTACTTAGGTTATAAAAAGCGGAACTACCTAACCGAAAATTACTCTACCTTCCTCCTCATAAGTCCTCCTTCTTCGTCCGTCCTTGCCATGGCCAGTGTGCAGAGCTCTAGGTCGAGAACCACTCGTAACAAGGGAGCGGCAACCAAGGCTGTGGAAAAAAAGGGGGCTCGCCGCCACGCAGAGACCTCGAAAGATCTCTCACGGGCAGGCGATGGCTCCTAGGAGCGCCCTAGCCATGGAGGCGAACATGCCGAGCTGGCGGCGCTGGAGTCGTTATCCCTCGACGGCATGCCCAATCAGCTCAATAAGCACCTCAATAAGTAGAAGGAGTTCATCCACGGCTTGGTGGAGCTGCTGAAGGAGAGCCTCGACGACATGCCCGCTGAGCTTAATGAGCAGGGGGAGTTGACCGTCAGCTTGGTGATGCTGCTGAAGAAGAGCATTGCCTCAGAGAAGAAGGCGACCGGCTAAATCCTGCAACTTCAGGAGGACAAGGCGAAGCTCTACCACGAGCTCGACCTGCTGAAGGACGAGAATGTCGGCTGGAAGAAGCTGCATGAGAATAGTAGTTCCTTGATGAAGATGCTGCAGGCCCTCGTCATGGAACAGAAGGAGGAGTTGGCGAAGCTCCGCATCGAGCACCTGACTACTGTCAAGGTATGTAATGCGGCCGTGGAACAGATAATGAAGGCTCGCATCAAGAAATCCCGTGTCATGGACACAACGAAGAAGATGGCGGAGGAGACACACAAGGATATGGAGGTCGTGGAGGCGATGAAGAAGCAGTTACGACTCTGCGGCCAGCAACCCTTCATGTAGTGAGAGCAGCGCCCAGACTTGTGTGTGCGTCTTTCTTCTTTTTTGGGGGTGATAATCTTCCTTCTTCTTTTGCTCCTGTGTTTCTTCTTTTGCTTCGGGTGTTTCGTTGCACGTGTCACCTTCTCTGCGAGGCATGAATAGAACAATGCTAAAAATGAGATGACTAGCAAATTAGATCATTCTTTATCGCCAATAGAACAATGCCTCTTGCTATTAATATATAATAAGAGTAGATAGTAGAGGATATGGCACTGGGCTGCGTGTTTTGTGCTCCTCCGTCGTACTCCAGTGGAAAACTTGAGTATACCACATGGTTCTTTGCTCCTCCTCAGGTCGTTGGCACATTTATATGAGCAGTCAAATCACAAGGCCCCGCCTTCCAGCAGTAATGAGCAGTCAAATCACAAAGGCCCTCGCCTCTCTTGAAACCGACCTAGCTAGACTGCCCCACCCTCTAGCCTTTTAAAAAATGTATACTTTTGTATGGTAGTAGGATCGATGGATTGCGCCATGGAGCAAAACTAACAAGATGAAATTAAAGAAAAAGGTGGTACATATAGAGAGCACTTGCGCCAAATTATGCATATAGTACTATTAAAAAAGCTACTACGTGCTTAAATGGGGTGCTAAATTCTATTAAAGAATTAGCATACCTATTTAATTCTTGGGTTCATATTATTTATGCCACTAGTTTGTGTATCACTACTTAGTTTTGCCGTTAGAAGTTACAACTACTAAAAAATGCCATCGATCCATGAGATGCCTGCTCAAAAATGCAATTAGATATCTAAAAAATGCCATTGTCAAGTTAGATGTCTGCTCAAAAATGCCATTAGACATTGTGATTTTCACGTCAAAACCGTTGGCCATGTTACATGACAAAAATAAGCCAATCCTCACAATGATAAGTGTGGCCCCGCTTGTCAAGAGTAACCAAGCAAACAATTTTATAGGAAAATAAGAACGCTATTGGGATCAAGTAGGCCCCACACTTTATTTTACTATAGTGAGATAGAGGGAGAGCTGGCATGTTGGTCCATCGGTATTTATGTCATTATAACATGACAAAAGAGATTTGAGTCACAATAATGGTGTCCAGCACAACACACCCCTCAAATAAAATTAAGCACCCTAAAATTCTTTGACAAAACTAAGCCCCCTGAACTTCTTTGACAACTAAACTGCTGGCTATATGATATTGGCCATATATATTGTACATATATAATGTGAAGAAATGCGTGGTAATCGTAGTACTATACCAACTAAAAGATGAGCTGTAAGAAATACTAGTATGTACGTACTTAGGAGTTAAAGTAACAAGAAGAAACATGACATAGTTCTGCTGGGGGCTCAGCACAACACACCCCTCAAATAATACTAAGCACACTAACAATTAAACTAAGCAACTAATCCGATTGACACTGCATTAGAACCACCATGAGTCCATGAGCAACGACACTGCCACCTTACTCGGAGTCCTCGTCCACGTCCTCGACTTCGTCCTTGTCCTTCTTCCTCTTGGCCGATACTTCTTTTCTTAAACCGCACACTTGGCTCTTGCTCTTCATCCAACCCTTGTAGATATTGAAACAAAGGTAGCCATCCATGGCAGCATACTGGATGTGGTCTATATCTAGTACATTCCACTCACATGCATGATGAAACATGTGCGGAGGTTTCTTCAGTTTACCGTACGAAGAATGAACCATGGCTCCTTCCAGAGTCAGCATTGAAGGCTTATCACGGAGGACACCGGCTCATTATTCTAGAGGTCGAAGGGTTTGCCTACAATGAGGCCTATCCGTTCCAGGACTCTTATGTCATTCGTAAAGTCTACAGTAACGAATTTGACTCGGCCGCCCTTGAGGAACTTCTTAAATTCCTCGCACTCAACGTCGGCATGGCATATGTGGTAGACCAAGCATAAGTCATGCACGCAAACCTGGATCACGGCGGGCTTCTTCCTCTCTTCCTCCTTTAGATTCTTCTCTTTTCCCAGGACTGTGGTGTACTCAACATCTAGCCCAGTGACCCACTCATCATTTGAGTTTTCGAACATGCGTCTGAAGCGATCAAGGCATCCTTTCACCGTCGCAGTAGAACGGGTGTAGATAGACATCGAACTCATCACCAGTGATGGTTCTATCCTTGTACTCACCGCCGACCATGAAGATTTGGGACGCCATGGATTTGGGAGGAGGATTAGGATTAGTGGAACTTCCGTAATGTGAAAGGACGGGACAACTAGGGGCTGTTTATCGATTGTAAAAATGCCGAGTGGGGAGGGGGGCGTGCGAACGGCAGGGTAGTGGCTTGCCTGGTGGATAAATGGATTCATGCACAGTACTATGGGGGCCCAGTTAGATGTCATGTCTACTCGATGCCCAATTAAATGGCTTTCGATGTCATGTCAAGCGTCGGGAAAATTACAGGTGATACGAAGCTTCCGAGAGCCCTTGGATCTGAGATCAAACGGTTGCATGGTGTGATTCTAGACCTATGGGTGAATATCCTATCCTGGAGGGTTATTCTGCAAATTTTCAGCAACTTAGCATGCGACCGTTCGATCTCAGATCGAAGGGCTGCCAGCAGCCCGTATCACGGTCGCGCTTACCACGACCGTCGCCTTGCTCGCGCGGTCGCGCCCTTGGAGATTTAACACGGTGCCTTAGGCTATCTGATGTTGGCATGTCATACATAGTCATCACTTAGTCACTCAACAAGGTTAGCTATAAGGTTGGCTATAAGAGTATTTTTTGTTTACTTCTCTCTATCTCTTTCTTTGTAGTATTTTGCGTTTGCCAAGGAGTGACCTCCTCCAATGAAATGGTGTGCTATGGGCATTAAATGGCTTAGCAACTCAAGTCCCCAATGCATAGGTGCTTAGTTTTTGTTGCTAAGTTTGCTTCATCTAGGTACACGCGCTTAGCACCGTTTCTTCCTGGGGTCACCAAACTAGTCTCTCTCTTCTTAATTAACTTGCCACATCAGACTTCATGCCTATGTGGCAGGCTTAGCACCTGTAGGATCAAGTACAATAGTGGGCTATAAGCCCGCTTTACATGGCAATTTTTGCATATGTGGGGGAAAGAGGCAAGGAAAAAATGGAGGAGTGGGCTCTCAAGCAAGAGCCAGCCTCTACATGGTGGAGCATCAGGAGAGGCACCTGTATGGAGATGGTCAGGAATCGGGAGACTCACGCCGGTCGTAGCGCCGTAATTAAAATGATAATGGCAAGTCAAATCACTAGGCCCCACCTGTCCAGCAGTAACTCGCTGTCAAATCATACAGCCCTACGTTTGCAGTAGCCTACTCCCTCATCTTCTTGCATCTCTGTCGAACCGACTAGGCGGAACTGCCCTGCCTACCACGCGAGAAAAGCCCACCCTCGACTTTTAAATAGTACAATATACTAATTTTGTATCCATGTGGATTGTGCCACGGAGCAAAGTCTCAAGAAAATGGCGGTACACATTTACAGAGTACAGTATACAGCATGCCCGTCGCATTCGCGTCGCACCCCAGACGGTCGGTTGGAATGGCATGCCGCTCTCCAAATGGAACCCGTGTCATATTCCGTTTGCACACACATGTGGGACCGCAATTGAGAACCGACCATAGGCACACTACCTGGACCTGCAAATCGGGTGAGTTAATACAAGAGAGAGACGAGCGATAGTACTAGAGAAATGTTGTACAGATGTTGGTGCCTGGATGATCCCTGCATGACACAGAAGATCAGTTCGTCCATGCATGTGACCAGACTCCAGCAGGCACACCTGGATTGGCTATCATCTACATATCGTACAGGCTGTGTTGTACAAGGCTGTAGTTCTGGTGAGAAATCTAAAAAAGGCTTCTTGTCCTCTCGCAAAATTAGGTGTCATGTGCTTCGGATCACTGTGAGGGTTAAACAGCGACAACTGAGTTCCTCCAAGGCGCTAGTCATGGGGGCCACATGCACGAAGACTACTAGGCGGCCATCTATGTCAAGCCGGCTATGTTAATTAGGGCATCTATCGACGGACCCCTTCTCTACGAGTTTACTTTTAATTTGAGCTTTGATCCTCATCTAGTTTGTCCGCCGGGATTCATGTTGTCTCCTTTCAGCAGTGATGTTATGGTTTCTTGTCATGTTATAATCCGGTGCTTCAAATCAAAATGAGGACAACTGCGCCTCCAGGGCAGGTGCATGAAGACAGTCATTGACGAGGTCAAGCCGGCTCCGGTAGACAAAAGAAAACTAGTAGTACTCCACTATATAGGCAGGAGCCTCCGCGCTTGCTTGCTAATGTTGCTCTCTTCACACTGTCTCGTCCTCTCCAGATCTAAACACGACAGCGGTGGCCACACACACTATCTCTCTCTCTCTGCTCACCGCTGGTCACAGATCCAGTCGGATCCTCTCCGCCGAGGAAGGTGAGAAGGTGCAACATTCACGCGGTCATCCTCAGTGACGGCTGACGATGTCCAGGACTAGGGGGTACTCACCACGTCATCTCCCGATCTGTTAGATTGGGCCGAGGACCCCCATGGCCGTATATTCATGGGCCAGTTCGGACAGCTGCCGCATACAAGGAAGATTCCACAAGACTTGGCAATCAAGACAAGGACTCCTCCCCGCCGGCGTATTCGGCTAGGACTCTTGTTATCCTAGGCCTTTGGTGCATTATATAAACCGAGGCCAGGCTAGTCGATAGATCATATACAACAATCATGCCATAGGCTAGCTTCTAGGGTTTGGCCTCCTTGATCTCGTGGTAGATCTACTCTTGTACTACCCATATCATCAATATTAATCAAGCAGGACGTAGGGTTTTACCTCCATCGAGAGGGCCGGAACCTGGGTAAAACTTCGTGTCCCTTGCCTCCTGTTACCATCGATCCTAGACGCACAGTTCGGTACCCCCTACCCGAGATCCGCCGGTTTTGACACCGACATTGGTGCTTTCATTGAGAGTTCCACTGTGTGATCGGCAAAAGGATCGATGGCTTGCCTGCAGATAAACTGCGACTTCGGCATCTTCGTCACCAGCTCGACTGGTCACCTTGGTTCAACCAAGAACTGTGCCCCATGTTCGGATCGTCATGATCAGATGGGGGACTTCTTCAACATCAACTCTGATCTCTATCATGGTCATAGAGGAATCATCCATATAGCTCGAGGGCTCAACGTCAACATTGCCCTTGGGCGGCCGTGCTGTTTTTATGGACAGCGAACTTGTATTCGCCGTCACCATCTCCTCGAGCGTCGGTTTGACGATTGCTTCGGTGGAATAGTGCGGAATTACATCTACAACAGCCATGCAAAATTTCGTCCAGTTTCAATGGAGGAATTTCCGACAATCTACGATATACCGGAGCCCTATCAAATCTAGACGAGAATCTGGACGAGTTTAGGGCGTGGTCTCCAGAGCCTAGCTCGGAGGTCGTTTGGAAGATCCAACCTTTCATCCACTGCGGAATTCCCAGATCTACCACCCCTCCAAATTTCAGCTCGATCCGACGGTTCAAACTCCGGGAACCTTCCGATGAGTGGACCAATTTTTGGATCTGTTTCCTGCGCGAATACGGATCCGACCCGAATTCATGTTTCTTAGTGAACGTGATATTGGACAACCTTTTTAAAGGAATTTTCTTGTATGTTATTGTGCGTTGTTTTTAAACACGTACTCATAAAATTTTAAAGCCTCCTCCGAGGTAATCTTCACCATCACGTTGGTGTCAAAGCAGTCCGGCAATATTACTCCACGGCTGCCGACCTGCGCTAAGACACGGCGTCACTTTGTTGAGCCGAGCTCAACTTCTTCGGATCGTCATCTCGACAAACCGAACAAGAGTCCAGCATCGCGAAGGATCAATCATCACCAACATCGCCGCCCCACGGATTACACGGAGCGGGCATACCGGCATCGCCGCACGGTTGCTTCATCAAGCCGGCATCGACCACGTCACGACCTGCATCGACAGGGCTGCACTATCGCTTCTTCAAGCTGGTGTCCATCAGGCCGACCTACTTCGACTCATCGGTTGACATCGGGGCTTCAACATCTCGGCTGGACCGGGGGCTTCGCGATCTCTTCATCAACCTACTCCGGACACTTCGGCGTTCACTAGCCGACCAACTCCGTCACGTTAGCTGGGCCGAGGGCTTTGCCTCGGCGAGCCAACCTTTACCAGCATTGCCATGCCGTCGTTTTATCACCCATCAGGCAATGGGTGTGCGGAGCGAGTCCAAATTTTGGGAATCACCCTCCTTCGGATTGCTACAACAAATAAACCAGGTGCTATCAATCCCAAATATTTTTTGCTTGTTTGGGTCCATTTTTCCCAAGGAATTATTACTCTGGTTTGTCCATCATATGTACACAGGTCTATCAAATGGTGTCCGCATTCATGACAGTCGCATGGTGGTTCGGTCAGTTTCCGTACATAGTCCGGCGAACGCCGCATCCGGAGCTCGGACCGACCTGCGAATTCAGGCTTTGCCACGCCTTTGCCGCATCACGCCGACGCCCTGCATCGACATTGACTTCGGCGCCACGCCATATTTCTTTTATTACTCACTTTGCATAAATTTTTATTATGCAATGATTTTTTTAATTATCATTATTACTATTATCTCCGGTTTGCACTATTTTTTGTGCAAAGGAAAATGATCCGGGGACTTTGGCGTCACTCTGCCGGTCTGCATTGACCGTGCTATGTCACCACTTCGGCGTGTCGAGCTCTCTGCGTCGCCACCTCGGGACCGGCTTGGGGGATGGAACCTTGCCCCGCATCAAGCTCGGAGCGCGTCATCAATACCGAACACATTAACCAATTAAGTCGCTTTCATGCTCAAAGCTTTAATTTCTAACTTGTGTTCGGTTCGACCAAGCATTATACTTTTTTGGAAAAAAAAGTTGCTTGTCGGGGGTTGGGTGCGACATATGCCAAAGGATGGCTTATCATGGTGGGGGCGAGTAGAACGTCGCCGGTGCTCGGAAGCGGGATGAGGCGTAGACATGCACGCCGGCGAATCTTACCTAGCTTCGGGGCTCTCCGAGGAGATAATACCCCTACTACTGCTCTGCGGGGTCTCCGCATGATCCCTATGGCGAAGTGTATACAAAGTTGCTCCTTGAGCTGTTTCCTGGAGGTAGGAGAGGGCAAGGCTAGCTCTCTCCCTCTTGTGTTCTCTGGTCTAGTGTCTAAAGAATCCAACCCTCTGCATGGGTGCTCCGGGGGGTTTATATAGGCCTACCCCCTCAGGGTACAATGGTAATCCGGGTGGGCACGGGTCCCAGCCGTTTGTCTCTCAGGTCGTCGTCTTCTCCGCCGACTACTAGGGCCCGCCGCCTCGTGGGCCCCGCCGACTAACCCGACTACTGTAGCCGTGCTTCTGGTGACATTGGCTTGGTCGTGGGGTCGTGGCAACAGTGCCGCCGCCTGACGGGCGATCACTGTCGCCACTCCCCATCTTGTCTGGTTAATGGCGTGCGGGGCCCGTGGGAGGAGCTGGCCGACTCTCGGAGGCCGACTCCCACGGGATCTGTCCTATGGTGCTCTCGCCGTCTTCGGCCCCCCGCTGACTAGCGGGACCCGCCGTCTCCAGGCCGTACAGGCGGACCAACGTGGGAACAGGATTCCACCACTGGGGCGGATGTCAGGGCTGGCATGGCAACAGTGCCGTGTCGGACGGAGATCTCCTTCGGTACGGCGCACTGTAGCCATACCCGCCCCTTGTAATCGGGGTGGGGGGGCGTACTGTGGCCATCCCCCATCCCGTCTTTCTTCTTGATGGCAGAGGATGGTGAAGTCGCGGGCCGACTGCCCATAGTCGGCTTCTCTGGAAGTCGCCAGCTAGGAGTCGGCTCATTTCGTGGTCGTCTCTGGGATTCGGTCGTGAGTGGGTAGTCGGCGGTGCTGCAGCCGACTCCCAGAGGCGGCCCTCCGTCTTGGGATTCTTGAGGGGCGAAGCCTGCCCCGATGTCTTGAAAGGTTCTGGGTCTCGGGTTAGCCTACCTGTGGCCTATTACTCCGACAGTAGTCCCCGAAGCTGTTGAGGCGCCGAGGGAGATAAGTCGAGGAGCCTCAACAGTTTCTTCCTTCCAGAAGTTGGATCCGATACTCGCCCGCCGCCTTCCTTCGAACCGACTATTGCGAGGCGAACTCGCTCGGGCCGGCTCCACCAAGCCAACTACAGAGAGCCGGACTTGTCGAACGTCGTCTTGCTCCTTTAAAGAGATTGAAAGTCGTGGTGGGATTCAGACGGCGTGCTCGATAAGCTGCGCGGCCGCCGCCTGCCGCGGACTCGCTGGGGGGCTCCACATGGCCGGGCCAGTCTGCCAGCCCACACGCGCGACGGGATAGGCCCGCAGGTGGGACCCGCCATTACCGCACCTCGGCCTTTGAACGGATCTGCTGCGGCCGTGCGGGCGGTTGGGATTCCAGCGCAGTAACTGTGCGCAGTAACTCGTGTGGTAAATCGTGGGGGTCGTGGGGGCGTGGGCGCAGTTAATCCCACGACGCCCCCTCGGCTCTCAGCCTGCAGGCCTATAAGTAGGCGGAGGGAGCGGGGCGGTGAAGCACGCGCGCCCGCTCTCCCTCGTTTCCCTTTGCTTCTTCCTCTTTCTTCTTCCTCCAGCCGCTGCTGCGCCGAATCACGTCCTGCTTGTAGCGATGAGCTCATCCTCTGCCGCCGCGCCCACCGCCGTGCGCTCCGGCATGTGGGACGGCTCCGAGATCGACGACGACATCAACGATTTCCTTCGCAAGACGCGTCGCCTTCCCGGCGCGAACCTCAAGCGGGCCCGTGCCCCGCCGGCGAAGGAGGTGACGCCGGCGCCGGAGGAGGGCGAGCAACTCGTATTCCGCTCGCACCTCATGCGCGGCCTGGGGCTGCCGGCGAGCGGGTTCTTCCGCTTGTTTTTGTTGTTCCACGGCCTCCAGCCGCACCACCTCACCCCGAACACGGTGGTGCTGCTGGCGGCCTTCACCACTTTGTGCGAGGGTTTCCTCGGCGTTCTCCCCACCATCGAGCTGGCGGGGGAGTTCTTTCAGTCCAAGCTCGGCACGCACGTCGTCGGCGTGCCAGCCCAGTGCGGCGCCTTCATCGCGATGCGGAGAATGGTGGCCGACAACCCATTCCCCACCATCCAGCTAATCAAGTCGGTGAAGATCTGGCAGCGCTCTTACTTCTACGTGAAGAACGTCGCCCCAGAAGGTGACTGGGTCAATCTACTGGCTTACGAAGCCGGCACGCCGGCTGGGAGGCTCCCCAGCTGGTCCTACCGCGCCAAGACGCTGACTCCGGCTGGTGCTGCCGCCGTCGCGCGACTCCGAGTGCTGACGCAGTCGGAGGGTCTGACTGGGGCCGACTTGCTGGCCACCTTCGTGGCGCGCCGAGTCCTCCCGCTCCAAGGCCGTCCTCATCTGATCTGTTAGATGAGCGGCCACTGGGACCCCAGCCGGATGTGCACCAAGGACATGCCCCATGCGGAGGTGGCGGACACGGTGAATTTCATCGCGTACTGCGGCCTCTCGGAGGATTGGCGGTTCGGCATGGAGCCGTACTCGCGCGCCAACCCCCCGCCGGTTGTAAGTTGACTTTCTTCTTCTCCTCCTTTTTGCAGCCGAATCCGACTCCTTATCTTTTTAGCCTTCGAATCAGAATCCTCTCGTCCAGCCCTCAGCCGGCTCCGCGGGGCCGGCCCGCCAGTTCGCCCCCGACCGAGCGGAGAGTGACATCGACGACCCCGAACTGGGGGCGGCGGCGATGGAGGGCGACGCCGACAGAGGCGGCGGAGGAGAGGAAGGCGGCCTCAGGCCCTCGGCCACCTTTGCCGACTGGCCCGTCGATGACGATGGAGAAGTCGCCCCGCGCCACCAAGCAAGAGTCGGCCACCACGTTGCGAGCTCGTCCGCCGCCTTGGGCGATCTAGGCGGCGCGAGGAAACGTCGAGCCGGGCCGAGCTCCACTGGCGGCCGAGAGAAGAAGTTCAAGGGGGCGGCCGCCACGACCAAGCGGGAAGAGGCGGTCGTGAGGGCCCAACGCTTCCGCACGGAAGTGAAGAAGCCGCCGCTGACTTCTGCGTAAGTGCTTCCGTCTTGTTTTACTTTCTTCTGGTGGGTTTTGTCCAAATCTTTTATATGCTTTCCCCGTCCCAGGGCTCCCCTCACCCTCGGGAGGGTTACCGCCGCCTCCATCAAGGGGTCGGTAGAGTCGTCAGCTGCCACTCGGCGCATTGACCCCGCCGCCGACCTCCGGGAGGCGACGGAGCGGAACGCGTAGGAGAAGCGTGACAAGGACGAAGCCGCCTGCCGAGAGAAGGCGGAGGCCTAGAAGGCGGCCGCCTCCGCTCAGAAGAAGCTGGAGGAAGCCGAAGCCGCCGTCGCGGTGAAACGGCGGCGAAACAGTCGGCGTTGTACGTCATCCCGCTGAACTCGGTGCGGCCGCCTCAGGATTTCACGGAGCAGACCGGGGAAGCCTGCGGCGATCATCCCATCATGGAGAAGGAAGGCGGCGAGGCCTCCAAGTCGGACAGGGCCGTGCCACCACCGCCGCCTCCACCGCCGTCTGGGAGCGCGTGGGGTGAACAGCCGGCGGACCTTCCGGTGCCACCGACTAACGACGAGGCCGTAGCACCGCTGCTCCTCCAAGTCGCCTCGCCAACACGCCGCCATCTTGAAAAGGCGACTTCAGCGCCACGCCCCCTGGAGGCCGGCGCCGCCAGCTCGGCCATCCCAGACGTCGAGGCAACGAGCGCCGCGCCCGTCGGGTGGGTGTGAGGAGGCAGCACGGGTCCGCTGAACAAGGCGCTCCTGGACGTCCAGGCGAAGCTGCGAGCTGAGGTCGACGCCATCCAGAACTGCACCAAGGCGTATCTGGCATCGCGAGCAGCCGTCCGGGTTTGTTTCTTCTGACTTTGTTTTTTCTTGCTCTTCTCTGTGGGGGCGCGCCAGCGCACCCACTGGCTGTAGTCCCCGAGTTCCGGGCCGGCTGCTGAGCAGGCGGGTCGGAACTCCACTGGCGAGTTCCAAATACTTACTCTTGTTTGAAATGTTTATCACAGGATTATCACAACCTCTGGGTCACCACCTTCAACCGTAATGTTGAAGAGTTGGGCAAGCGGATCGCCGATTTGTGGGAGAGCCGGAGTGAGTTTCCTTCTTCGCGGGGGCGCGCTGGCGCACCCGCGGGCTGTAGTCCCCGAGATTCGGGCCGACTGCTGCGCAGTCGGGCCGGATCTTCCTGGCGACCTTCTTGTTTGACGACTTACGTCTTTTTTCTTTTTTCTTCAGAATCCAACGCCGTTCTTCAAGAGCAGCTGGGCGCAGCCAACACTGCCTTGTGCGCCAAGGAGGTGGAGTGCAGCAAGCTTGTCATGGAGCGCGACCTGCTGGCTACGCAGCTGGCGGAGCAGAAGGAGCTGCTTAAGAAGGCGCAGGAGGAGGCGGAGAGGAAAGAGACTGCGCTCTTGGCCGAGTTCGAGACCGAGCGCTCCTCCTGGACCGACAAGGAGGCGATGCTGACCTCCGGCTTTCATGAGATTGAGGATATCGTTGATGGTGAGTCTTCTTTACTTTCTTTCTTTGAGCCGCCGACTGTAGGTCGAGTCGACTCCGGCTTTTCTGACTTGCCTCTTTTCGTCTTGGCAGACTTCTTCCCGGGCCACACGCAAGCTGCTACCCAAGCCATCAAGGCCGATCGCGAGGCGCGGAGAGCAGCTGGCGAGGAGGTTGCCGCCAATACCCCCTGGACCCTCGATGAACAGCTTCTGAGCATCGAGGCTCGCCTGCGGCCGGCCCACCGGATGCTGGGCCGGCTTCAACGTGTTGGCGCCCAAGCGGTTGCTGCCTTATGGCTAGACATGCCGATTCTGCGCACTCCCAGCTGGACTGCCGACTGGCTGGAGGTCGCAGCAGGCCATCTGGAGGCTTGGAAGGGCTCCTCGGCACGGGCTGGAGCGCGCCAGGCCTTGGAGTTCATCAAGGTGTGGTATCCAGACCTGGACCTGGACCAGCTAGCCACGCTCCGGGAAGAGGCCCAGCCGGAGCTGGCAGCCGTGGAAGACGCCCTTGTCAAGCGTGCTGCAGCGATCGCCGAGTACGCCGATACTGATGTCTTCATTCCTGAGCATGCTGACGATGGCGAGGAGGCGCCTCCGGAGTGGTTCGGGATGAACCCGGATTATGACGAGGACTCGGCGGAGGTGATCGGCTCCAGCGCCGAGGAGGGAGGCGAGACGGAGGTCGGAGATGAGACGGAGGCGCCAGAAGACGGAGCGGGCGACCATCCTCAGCTCGACCGTGCCTCCAGCAACGAGCCGCGCCCAACCGAGCCAGCTGCCGCCGGAGGCGATCAAGCCGAGACTGCTCAGCCGGCCGCCCCTACGTCTGACACCGCCATCTCCTCCGAGCCTCCAAACCCGTCTGCTGCTTCCTAGGGTGCTGCCTTGTTTTATCTTATCTGCTTTAGTAGTCTTTGAAGAACTTTGTTAATTCGCACAGTTCCACCCGCGGGGTGTATTTTGAACTTCCGTTAGAGGATTCGAGCAAGGGCCTATGTTATGTAAATATTTATCTAGGTTCTATCATTTCTTGCTTATTGCTGTTTTGGCTTTTTCCTTTGTCGCCTTCCCTTAGATGTCGTCTTTGCCAGTCGGACAGCCGCTCTGCGGACTGCCGCTGGATCAAATACTTGGCTACTTTAGGAAGGCAAGTACTTAGCCATTCTAGAGTTTTCTTAGCAAGTCGGATAGAGAACGGCAACCCGACTACTCAAGAGTCGGTTTTGCGAGGAACGGCTGGAAAGCCGGCTTAAGCTATGTTTACGCTTTGAGTCCTTAGCCATTTTTCATGTGGGCACCCCTTCTTCCTTACTCCTGCCCACCAGACAGTCGCTCTACGAGCTGCAGCTTCTGACAGGAGACGGCTTAGGCGCCACACACTACTTGTCCGACTGCAGGAAGCGTTTTCATAGCGCAAGACGGCGAGTCCCCGGGCCGACTAGTCGAGCCCGGTGCGAAGCGGCATAACAAAGAGTGGCATACTCGGAGGCATAATACTTATCATACAGATAACAAAAAGGGCAGTCCCCGAGCTCGTCTCGGGGGCCCCGAAGTCTTGGTACTTCAATACAAAAGGGTAGCATGGTACATACTGCATCAACTGTAAAATCTTCGGAGAAGATTTGCCTTCCATGGTCGTTCCGTCTCTTTGCCGGAGTCGTCCCTCTTGCGTGCTCGGGGCTTCTGAGCGTCGATCAGGTAGTAGGAGTCGTTGCCCAGCACTTTGCTGCTGATGAAGGGGCTTTCCCAAGGCGCCGACAACTTGTGCTGGCCGGCTGTTTGCTGGATCAGTCGGAGCACAAGGTCGCCCTCTTGGAAAGATCTCGGCCTGACCTTCCTCTTGTAGTATCGGCGCAGGCTCTGCTGGTAGATGCTGGACCGGCTGAGTGCCAACAGCCGGCCCTCTTCCTGCAGATCAACGCCATCTTGTTGTGCTTCTTCTGCTTCCTCCTTGGTGTACATCGTGACTCGAGGGGAGTCGAACTCTATATCCGTTGGGATGACGGCTTCAGCACTGTAGACGAGGAAGAAGGGTGTGAAGTCGGTCGACTTGTTCGGAGTTGTGCGTAGACTCCAGAGGACGGCTGGCAACTCGTCAAGCCAACAGCCGGTCGAACGCTCCAGCGGTTCGATCAGCCGAGGCTTGATGCCGGACAGGATGAGGCCATTCGCCCGCTCCACCTGGCCGTTTGACTGCGGATGGGCAACGGACGCTAAGTCCAGTCGGATGCCCTGCGTCGCGCAGAAACGGGCCAAAGCACCTTTGGCAAAGTTGGTGCCGTTGTCGGTGATGATGTTGTGCGGTATGCCGTACCGAATTGTGATGTCGGAGATGAAAGTCACGGTAGTTGGACCATTCAACTTCTTGATGGGCTTTACTTCTATCCACTTGGTGAACTTGTCCACTGTGACAAGTAGGTGAGTTAGGCCACCTCGTGCCGCTTGAATGGTCCCACCATATCCAGGCCCCAAACTTCAAAGGGCCAGGCGATTGGGATAGTCTTGAGCGCAGAAGCCGGTTGATGTGGCTTGGAGCGGAACTTCTGGCACCCCTTGCATTTCTGGACCAACTCTTTGGCCTCTTCTAGGGCAGTCGGCCAGAAGAAACCGTGCCGGAAAGCTTTGGCGACGAGTGCTCTTGAGGCCGCGTGGTGGCCGCACTCGCCTTGATGGATGTCTCTAGGAATTGCTTGGCCTTGCTCCGGCTCGACGCAGCGCTGGTAAACACCAGTGACGCTGCGCCTGACTAGCTCTCTGTTGACTATGGTGTATGCTGCCGCCCAGCGTTGTACTTGTCGAGCCAAGGTTTCATCAGTTGGCAGCTCCTTGTTCACCAGGAATTTGAGGATGGGCTGTGCCCATGAGGGTGCTGCTATTTCTTCAACTGCCAGAACTGCGACTTGGACGAGGGCGGCTGGGCTGGGAGGCGGCGTGCTGGAGTCCGCGGCCACTTGCTGGGTCAATGAAGTCCTCGGGCCGACTGGTGCAGTCCCCGGGCCGACTGGTGCAGTCCACGGGCCGACTGGTGCAGTCCCCGGGCCGAGCTCTGGAGTCTTCGGTCTGGTCGCCGCAGTCCCCGGCCGGGTTCTGAAGTCCCCGGCCGGCTTTGACTGCGGCGTTCTTGGAGTCGTCTGCAAGGATTTTTGTGCCGTCTGCTGGAGCTCTTGAGTCGGATCTGACTTCTTCAGGGGGAGCCAGCACAAAAATGGAATCTGACTCTGGTGAAGGCTTGATAGACGGCTTGAGGAGGCGCTGAAGAGCGACGCCGGATGGTATTGCTTGGCGGGTGGAGCCGATTCGTGCCAAAGTGTCTGCTTGGTCGTTGTCGTTTCTCGGCACGTGGAGGAACTCACACCCCTCGAAATATCCGCTGAGTTGCTGCACGAGGAAGCGGTAGCTTGCCATGTTTGCGTCCTTGGCGTCCCAGTCGCCGGATGACTGCTGGACCACCAAGTCGGAGTCGCCATAACACAGGATCCGGCGAATGCCAAGTTCTTTGGCAAGCCGGAGCCCGTGAATGAGCGCCTCGTATTCAGCGACGTTGTTGGATGCGGCAAAATGGATCTGCAACGCATACTTGAGCTTGTTGCCATTAGGAGAAGTGAGGACAACGCCGGCTCCCAAACCAGAGCGCATCTTGGAGCCATCAAAATGCATCCTCCAATGGGTGGAGTCGGGTGCTGGCAGCAGGTACTGGGTCTCGGCCCAGTCGACGAGGAAGTCGGCCAGTGCTTGCGACTTGATGGCGGTGCGGGGTTGATAGTAGATCATGTAGGGGGCCAACTCTATGGCCCATTTGGCCACTCGGTTAGACGCATCTCGGCTTCCGATGATCTCGGCTAGTGGGGCTGTGCAGACCACAGTGATTGGATGCTCTTGGAAGTAAGGCTTCAGCTTCTTAGCGGCGAAGTGCACGCCGTAACACATCTTCTGGTAGTCGGGGTAGTTCTGCTTGGAGGTCGACAGTACTTCGCTTAGGTAATATACCGGTCTCTGGACAGGTAGTGCCTTGCCTTCCTCCTTGCACTCAACTACGATGGCTGTGCTGACTACCCGGCTGGTGGCGGCGATGTACAGGAGCATGGGCTCTTTGGGAGTCGGAGCCGCCAACACAGGGGGAGTAACCAACATCTTCTTCAGCTGGAGAAAAGCCTCGTCCGCCTTGTGGTTCCACTCGAAAAAATTGGTCTTCTTCATGAGCTGGTACAAAGGGAGAGCTTTCTCGCCCAGCCGACTGATGAACCGGCTGATGGATGCTAGACAACCAGTGAATTTTTGCACATCCAACAGTCGGCTGGGTACCTCCATCCTCTCGATGGCCTTGATCTTCACAGGGTTGCACTCTATGCCGCGTTCGAAGACCAGGAAGCCAAGGAGCTGGCCGGCTGGTACTCCGAAGACGCACTTTTCAGGGTTGAGCTTGATCTGGAATCGGCGCAGGTTCTCAAAGGTCTCCTTGAGGTCTTCCAACAGAGTTCCGCGCTTTTCCGTCTTCACCACCACATCATCCACGTAGACGTGGGCATTTTTGCTGAGTTGCTTGAGGAGGCACTTCTGCATGCAACGCTGAAAGGTGGCGCCGGCATTCCTCAAGCCGAACGTCATGGTCAGGTACCAGAAGGCTCCAAACGGCGTGATGAAGGTGGTTTTTAGTCTGTCCGCCGGGTTCAGCCTGATCTGGTGATATCCTGAATAGGCATCTAAGAAACTCAACAGATCGCATCCGGCTATGGAGTCTATCACCTGATCAATTCTCGGCAAAGCAAACGGGTCCTTGGGCAAGCTTTGTTGAGGCCTATGTAGTCAATACACATCCGCCACTACTTGTTCTTCTTCAGCACCAAGACTGGGTTTGCTAGCCATTCTGGAAAAAACACCTCCATGATAAAGCCGGCTGCAAGGAGCCGGGCTATCTCTTCTCCAACAACTCTTCTTTTCTCTTCTGACAGGCGGCAGAAGGGCTGCCTGACGGGCTTCACATCAGATCGGACATGTAGCTTGTGCTCAGCGAATTCCGTCGGTACACCTGGCATGTCCTAGGGGTACCATGCGAAGATGTCCCGATTCTCATGGAGGAAATCGACGAGCTCGCCTTCCTATTTGCTGTCAAGGTTTGCACGTATGACAACATACCTCTCCGGGTGCTCTGGGTCCAAGGGTATCTTCTTCGTCTCCTTTGCTGGCTTGAACGAGCCCTCAGCTTCCGACTCCTTGGGGTTGGGCGACATCTCTGGCTGCTTGCCGGCCATCGCCACAACCCGATCAAGAAGCCGCTTCTCTGCTGCAATAGCCAGGGACTCGGCCAGCCGGCTGCTCTCGGCCGCGCAAGCGGGCGACTTTCTGTAGTCGCCGGCTATAGTCAGAATCCCCTTGGAACTCGGCATCTTCATCTTAAGGTAGGCGTAGTGGGGGACCGCCATGAACTTGGCCAAAGCAGGTCGGCCAAGCAGCGCATGGTACGGGCTCTCAAGGTCCACCACTTCAAACCAGACTGGCTCTCGTCGGAAATGATCCTTGTCTCCAAAGAGGACATCTATCAAAATCTTACCGATTGGGGAGTAGGAAAGGCCAGGGACAATGCCATGGAATACAGTCCGGCTGCTCTGAAGCTGTCTTTGCTTGATTCCTAACTTCTCCATGGTATCCTTGTACAGGATGTTGATGCTGCTACCTCCGTCTACCAGAACTCGCGAGAAGCAAGCGGCCCGCCTATCAGTGGCAAAGGTGGCCTCCAAGACCAAGGCGTAGGAGACTGGGCTCGGCATCACCTCTGGGTGATCAGCTCTGCTCCAACTAATAGGCCTCTCGGACCAATGCATGAACTCTGGAGTATCTTACGCCACTGCGTTCACCTCTTGCCGCTGCAGCCGCTTGCTGCGTTTATCATCTGCCACACTAGTGAATACCACATAGGCCCCATGCTCTTATAGGTACTCGTCTTGTACTGCGCCGACTGGCCTGGTAGCCGGCTGCTGGGGTGGAGGCGGAGGCGGCTGCCCAGCAGGTGGAGGAGGCATCAGGCCGTCTCCCTTGGCAATCCTGGTGAGCCAGTGGCTCTTTCGGGTGGTGTGGTTTGACGGCTTTGCACCGTTGTGAAACTTGCATGGGCCATCTAGAGTCTGCTCGTAGGAGAAAGCCGGCAACCAGTTGGACTTGCCGCCCTTCTGCCGCTTGGGCAGAGGCTGCCCCTCTGGCTGCTAGTCTTCGACTGTCGCCACCTTCCGGCTACCGGAAGCCGACTGCGGGGCCTTGCGCTTGAGGTCGCTCGGCTGCTGTCGCCGTCTGGCGTCTCCGGCCGCAGTTCTGGAAGCCTGAGGGGCCACTCTGCCGGCTGTGCTAACTTGGATCTCCGTCCTCATGGAGGAGTCGGCTATGGCGTACTTGTCTGCTATGATGAGCAGCTCGTCCAGGGTCTCTGGCTCATCGCAGAGGAGCTTGTGCTTGAGGAGGGTGCCTTCTCTGCACCTGGCGGTGAAGTACTCGATGGCCTGCACCTCGTGCACGCCCTCGCAGGAGTTTCGGAGCTCGGCCCAATGCGTGAGGTAGTCGCGAGTCGACTCGTTGGGGCCCTGCACGCACAAGGAGAGCTGGCGAGGCTTGGGAGGCCGCTTGTACGTGCTTGTAAAGTTGCGGACGAAAGCTTCTGTGAAGTCGACCCAGCTATTGATGCTGCGGGGCTTCAGGCTGTTCAACCATGTCTGGGCCGTGCCCTGGAGCATGAGTGGAACGTACTTTACGGCAACACGCTTGTTGCCGCTTGCTACGTCGACGGCCGTGGCGTAATCAACCAACCAATCTTCCAGCTTCACGGAGCCGATGTACTTGGGAGTATCTCTGGGGAGAGTGAACCCTTTAGGAAAGGGCTCATCTCGGATGCGGGGGCCGAAACACGGTGGACCCAACTCGTCTTCTTCTTAGAGCGCTAGGGATCGGTGGAGTCGGTCGATCTGGTGGCGGGCATCATTCTCTCCGACTCCTTCTGGGCGGCCGAGGCGGCCTCCAAGAGTCGGATGCTCAACGGGTGGCGGGGAGACTCACCTTTCTCTGCGAGGTGGAGGAGGCAGATAGTCGTCCCGCCGCTCCACTGCTCTCGGCCGGCCGTCTTGGTCGCGCTCGTTGGTGATGTGAGTCCGACTGTGACTAGCAGCCGGATCCTTGTCTTTCCTTCCACGGACGCCGCCAGTCGGCGTCTGAGACGTCGTGCCTTGATCTCGGCGGGGTGGCAGGTCGTCATTCTGTCGTTGCGGCACCTCGGTGCAGCAGCCGGCCGCGTTCTGCGTGGCAGCCGCGTGGAGGAGTCGCTGGACTCGCTCCGTCATCGGTCGGCGCTCTTTGCCTTCGAGGTTGTCCAACTCGTCTGTCGCCGCCTGGGCGGCTCGGATGTTTTCTACGGGCGTGGCGTATATGGGGCGATTGGCCCCGAACATGTTGGCGATGTCCGCGCCGCGCTGCCGGACCGCGCCTAGGCGGCTAAGCCCCGCTGGGGCTGGCGAGCCCGCCACGGAGCGATCCATCTCACGCTGGTAGGCTTTTGACAAGCGTCTCATGCTTGGCAACTTCTTCGCGCCTTCGACGAGCTGGAGGCGGCGTGCCTCTAGCGTCTTGGCGTCAGCGTCTTCTGGGATGGGTGCATCCAGGTCTTGCAGCGCCGCATCGAGCGGGTCGTGAGCCCCGTCTTCCGAGTGCTCGCCATGGCCGATGACGAGCACTTCTGTGACGGTGCTTCCGCAGCTCTCCGCGCGAGGGAGCGGCTCGTCGTAGACTACCACGTTGGTAGGGAACGCGTCGAGCGACGCGGTGTCGGAATCGACCAGCATCGGGTCAGTGGAGCCTACGGACTCCAGGTGAGCGGCAGCCTCGCCGGCAACGTGGAGTCCGTCGAGGAGACCCACGAGAAGGCTCTCGGGGCCGCCGGTGCCTGCGTCGGATGCAGGCTCGTCGGAGAGGCGAACCTCGCCTACAAGTTCAGCGAGGTAGCTGGCTGCGCAGGCGATCTCGGCGCCGTTCAGCGCGTCGGCGCAAACTCCCTCTGGCGTGCCGGGCTGGCTGCGCTCGCCAGCGAGGAAAAGGGTTCCCGTCCAGAGCAGGTCTCCGGACGACGGTGCACCTCGCCCCACGGTGGGCGCCAAATGTCGGGGGTTGGGTGCGACATATGCCAAAGGATGGCTTATCATGGTGGGGGCGAGTAGAACGTCACCGGTGCCCGGAAGCGAGATGAGGCGTAGACATGCACGCCGGTGAATCATACCCAGCTTCGGGGCTCTCCGAGGAGATAATACCCCTACTGCTGCTCTGCGGGGTCTCCGCATGATCACTATGACGAAGTGTATACAAAGTTGCTCCTTGAGCTGTTTCCTGGAGGTAGGAGAGGGCAAGGCTAGCTCTCTCCCTCTTGTGTTCTCTGGTCTAGTGTCTAAAGAATCCAACCCTTTGCATGGGTGCTCCGGGGGGTTTATATAGGCCTACCCCCCGGGGGTACAATGGTAATCCGGGTGGGCGCGGGTCCCAGCCGTCTGTCTCTTAGGCCGCCGTCTTCTCCGCCGACTACTAGGGCCCGCCGCCTCGTGGGCCCCACCGACTGACCGACCACTGTAGCCGTGCTTCTGGTGACGTTGGCTTGGTCGTGGGGTCGTGGCAACAGTGCCACCGCCTGACGGGCGATCACTGTCGCCACTCCCCATCTTGTGTGGTTAATGGCGTGCGGGGCCCGTGGGAGGAGCTGGCCGACTCTCGGAGGCCGACTCCCACGGGATCTGTCCTATGGTGCTCTCGCCGTCTTTGGTCCCCCCGCTGACTAGCGGGACCCGCCGTCTCCAGGCCATACAGGCGGGCCAACGTGGGAACAGGGTTCTGCCACTAGGGCGGATGTCAGGGCTGGCATGGCAACAGTGCCGCGCCGGACGGAGATCTCCTTTGGTACGGCGCACTGTAGCCATACCCGCCCTTGGTAATCGGGGTGGGGGGGGCCGTACTGTGGCCATCCCCCATCCCGTCTTTCTTCTCGAAGGCAGAGGGTGGTGAAGTCGCGGGCCGACTCCCCATAGTCGGCTTCTCTGGAAGTTGCCAGCTGGGAGTCGGCTCATTTCGTGGTCGTCTCTAAGATTCGGCCGTGAGTCGGTAGTCGGCGGTGCTGCAACCGACTCCCACAGGCGGCCCTCCGTCTTGGGATTCTTGAGGTGCGAAGCCTGCCCCGATGTCTTGAAAGGTTCTGGGTCTCGGGTTAGCCTACCCGTGGCCCATTACTCCGACATTGCTTGTAAAAAATTTCCTTGTCCAAACTTTGTTTGTGACGCATAAATTCAAATATCCAATTCATTTGGGGGCTTCCTTCTTGAAGCTTTTCCTCTTGCATATGATTATACTTGTACGGCTCCGTTCCTTGTTCGTGTATTACGCCACAATATGCACCATCTTGACTTAAGAGATTTGCAAGCTGGGTTGCCTCGCTCTTGTGTTTACCCCTACGTTCCCGATTGTTCCGCTACGGAGTAAAGGGAGGACCTCTGCGATTGTCACGATCGGGTCACCCGAGCCGGACCTTAGACTGGGTGAAGCCGAAAGCTAGCGCTCTTATAGTTTTCAATGATGGTCGGCACACAACGGAACTCATGAGTACAAAAAATCTATTGCACAAGTCTCATAATAACAATGAGCACCGAAGAAAGGTATCGGTGGGGTACTATTTTCTTCGAATATTCGTCTTACACTTTGCAGTAATATAGCATAAGTTCCCTGAGCGCGCTTTGTCTGTTACAGCATTATGGCCTGATTGCCTGGTTATTGGAAACACTGTCGATATTCTCGACAGATGGAGTACATAACACTTTTCGGTCCTTGACCGAAGAGGGAGAAGCCGACGGTCGGTTAAGACGCTTTTAAAGTTCGGTTGAACATAGATATGATATAAGTACTTCGGTACATGCAATCATTCTTTTACCCAAGTCACTTGGGGGCTCCTAAATTTATATGAGCCGTTTTATGATAAGTGTTCTTCTTCTTAGTCGTTGCAAAGTTTTATTATTATTACTATCTATCACTCCTTTTTTCGACACGAGCGTGTGGTCACTAGCCGAGGAGCCTAATTTCTCTCTCAAAGCCGCTAGAGTTTAGTTTGCTAAACTGGCCTAATGAGAAGTACTCCGCCCTCAGGATAGGAGGTCGAAGCCGTAGGCTGACCCGCTTGAAGTCTTGAGATAGGATGTATCATGTTAAAGCACGACAGAAGCACTTCTTTTGCTAAGGCCAATTTTTGGATTGGCACCGAACACTTTATCTTGTTCGAACGTCAAGTTTTTACTGACGTTTTTTGGTTTTCCAAGCTTATGGCACTTTTAAACTATTTGTGTGTTTTCAGCACAAGTCTCGCAGTGCAACGCCGGACACCTTTAGAGATTCGGCAAAAATATTCTCGAATATTGCTATATATGCGTCGGTTTCGAATTGTGTCTTCGGTCAATAGTTGGGTTGCCCGGCTCCTGCGCTTGCCTCCTACGTTCCGCTTTGTTCGGATAGGTGTGCAAAGGGAGAACCACTGTGATTGTGCTTCCATCTCACATGGTTAAGCACCTCAGTGGAGAAAGCCGAAAGCTGACTGTCACAATAAGCGTAAACTGGTCAGCGATCCGATGACGGTGTTAAATGACGGGCCATTCATAACAATGGCCAAAGTGTTTACGGCTTGACCTCGGGTGTCGCCGAACACTACCGGGGGCTATTAACTAGCCTCCCAAACTAAATCCTCGATACTTTGCTCTTACATTGGAGCTGAGGTTTCATGATCATGCTTAGCATGACAACCCAAAGAAAGGAACCGATAGCGGGACTATTTTCTTTGGAAGACATTTCTTCTGTTAAATAGTAATATAACATATCTCTCTGCGTACCTTTGTTTATAAAACCGTGTGGCCGAATTTCCTTGTTTGTCATAAATCTTTGCCCTCATAAAGGATTTATAAAGCAGGACAAACACTCCTCGGCTACTGGCCGAGGAGGTGGAAGCCGATGGTCGGTCAAAAAAGTTTTGTACAATGCGGATCCGGGCATTAATGACGTAAAGTACTTGGATACATAGTGTCATTACACATAATTTGTGATTTTACTATGGATATCGATCCTTAATTCGGCCACCCGTGCCCGCATTAAGGCTTGGGGGCTACTGGGCTTCGGGCTTATTATTTACAAATATTAAAGTGGCACATTGATCCCCTGATCTGGTGTTGCCACCCGACCAGTGTCTTGGGGGCTACTACATTACCTGTTCAATGCAGAAAATTTTATGTGCAATATAGTTTCCGAGGAGATTTTGATCCTCAGGTTGGTCGGCCGCACCCAACCTGAGTCTCGAGGACTAAGCACGCCGCTTTTAGTATCCCGAAGTATTCTGCCGAGATAGGACTTGATCCTCAGGCCGATTTTGCAAATCAACCTGAGTCTCAGCGGCTACTGGGATCAGCGGTCTTATGTCATCCTTCATCTGCATCTCGGATTTTAGACCGATACACACCTTGAGGGCTACTGGCTATATATCTCGGCAGCTAATAAATTGCACCAATCAAAAATATTAACAAAAATCGGCCCACATTCGGGGTGGTGCACCACCTCGGAAGCAGTCCGGCATAAAGCTTGGGCGCTAGTGGCTGGCTCCATAGAGGGCATTTCAGGCATTAAGCTCGGCTAAACTCCTTCAAACTTCTTTGAACCAAGGTGATTTACGACACCTCGGATACAGTCCGGTGTTGGAGCTCGGATACAGTCCGGCGTTGGAGCACGGATACATAGTCCGGCGTTGGAGCTCGAATACAGTCCGGCGTTGGAGCTCGGATACATAGTCCGGCATTGGAGCTCGGATACATTCCGGCATTAGAGCTGGGAAGCGGTCCGGCATTGGTGCTCGGCAGCAAAAGATACCTCGAATGCAGTCCGGCGTTGGAGCTCGGACGCAAGAGGACACTGCCTCCCGGGAACAACTTCAAACCCGAGGTGTGGCATAAAAGTAACAAGGCATTGATAAAGGCCGGAAACATAAAGGGGCTCCTCGGATACCCGACGTGTAAACTCGTCGAATGCATTTTGGCGATCCTCAAGATCGAAGATGAGAAGATTTGTTGAACCAGTTTTCAAGACCGGCGACCGAAGATGAAAAACAGTTCGAAAGAACCAAGGAGCGTCCGTAACTTGAAGACCGGTTCAGGGGGCTATTGACGGTGTCCTGGACTAGGGGTTACTCACCACGTCATCTCCTGATCTGTTAGATTGGGCCGAGGACCCCCATGGCCGTATACTCATGGGCCAATTCGGACAGCTGTCGCATACAAGGAAGATTCCACAAGAGTTGGCAATCAAGACAAGGACTCCTCCCCACCGGCGTATTCGGCTAGGACTCTTTTTGTCCTAGGCCTTTGGTGCATTATATAAACCGAGGCCAGGCTAGTCGATAGATCATATACAACAATCATACCATAGGCTAGCTTCTAGGGTTTTAGCCTCTATGATCTCGTGGTAGATCAACTCTTGTAATACTCATATTATCAATATCAATCAAGCAGGACGTAGGGTATTACCTCCATCAAGAGGGCCCGAACCTGGGTAAACATCGTGTCCCCTGCCTCCTGTTACCATCGATCCTAGACGCACAGTTCGGGACCCCCTACCCGAGATGCGCCGGTTTTGACACCGACAATGGCTCTTACCCACTGCCGGCGCATCCCGATCAGCGTGCCTTGCCGCTCTTGAAGGAAATATGCCCTAGAGGCAATAATAAAGTTATTATTTATTTCCTCATATCATGATAAATGTTTATTATTCATGCTAGAATTGTATTAACCGGAAACATAATACATGTGTGAATACACAGACAAACAGAATGTCACTAGTATGCCTCTACTTGACTAGCTCGTTGATCAAAGATGGTTATGTTTCCTAGCCATAGACATGAGTTGTCATTTGATTAACGGGATCACATCATTAGGAGAATGATGTGATTGACTTGATCCATTCCGTTAGCTTAGCACTCAATCGTTTAGTATGTTGTTATTGCTTTATTCATGACTTATACATGTTCCTATGACTATGAGATTATGCAACTCCCGTTTGCCGGAGGAACACTTTGTGTGCTACCAAACGTCACAGCGTAACTGGGTGATTATAAAGGTGCTCTACAGGTGTCTCCAAAGGTACATGTTGGGTTGGCGTATTTCGAGATTAGAATTTGTCACTCCGATTGTCGAAGAGGTATCTCTGGGCCCTCTCGGTAATGCACATCACTTAAGCCTTGCAAGCATTGCAACTAATGAGTTAGTTGCGAGATGATGTATTATGGAATGAGTAAAGAGACTTGCCGGGAACGAGATTGAACTAGGTATTAAGATACCGACGATCGAATCTCGGGCAAATAACATACCGATGACAAAGAGAACACCGTATGTTGTTATGCGGTCTGACCGATAAAGATCTTCGTAGAATATGTAGGAGCCAATATGAGCATCCAGGTTCCACTATTGGTTATTGACCGGAGATGTGTCTCGGTCATGTCTACATTGTTCTCGAATCCGTAGGGTCCGCACGCTTAAGGTTTCGATGACAGATATATATTATGAGTTTATGAGTTTTGATGTACCGAAGGAATTCGGAGTCCCGGATGAGATCGGGGACATGACGAGGAGTCTCGAAATGGTCGATACGTAAAGATCGATATATTGGACGACTATATTCGGACATCGGAAAGGTTCCGAGTGATTTGGGTATTTTCGGAGGTACCGGGGAGTTACGGGAATACGAGGAAGAAGCAATAGGCCTTAATGGGCCTTAGTGGGAAGGAGAGGCAGCAGCCAGGAGGTGGCACGCGCCCCTCCCAAGCCTAGTCCGAATTGGACAAGGGGTTTGGGGCGCGGCCCCTCTCTCCCTTCCTTCCCCTCTTCCCCCTTTCCCCCCTTCTACTAGTTGGACTAGGAAAGGAGGAAACCTACTCCAACTAGGAGTAGGAATCCTACTCCCCTGGCGCGCCCCTCCTAGGGTCGGCCTCCTGCCCCCTTGCTCCTTTATATACGGGGGCAGGGGGAACCCCAGAGACACACAAGTTGATCTTCGTGATCGTTCTCTTAGCCGTGTGCGGTGCCCCCCTCCACGATAATCCTCGATAATATTGTAGCGGTGCTTAGGCGAAGCCCCGCGACCGTAGAACATCAACATCGTCACCACGCCGTCGTGCTGACGGAACTCATCCTCGACACTTTGCTGGATCAAAGTCCGGGGATCGTCATCGAGCTAAACGTGTGCTAAAACTCGGAGGTGCCGTAGTTTCGGTGCTTGATCGGTCGAGCCGTGAAGACGTACGACTACATCAACCGCGTTGTCATAACGCTTCCGTTGTCGGTCTACGAGGGTACGTAGATAACACTCTCCCCTCTGGTTGCTATGCATCACCATGATCTTGTGTGTGCGTAGAATTTTTTTGAAATTACTACGTTCCCCAAGAGTGGCATTCGAGCTTAGGTTTTATGTGTTGATGTTATATGCACGAGTAGAACACAAGTAAATTGTGGGCGATATAAGTCATACTGCTTACCAGCATGTCATACTTTGGTTTGGCGGTATTGTTGGATGAAGCAGCCCGGACCGACATTACGCGTACGCTTACGCGAGACTAGTTCTACCGACGTGCGTTGCACACAGGTGGCTGGCGGGTGTCAGTTTCTCCAACTTTAGTTGAACCGAGTGTGGCTACGCCCGGTCCTTGTGAAGGTTAAAACATTACCAACTTGACAAACTATCATTGTGGTTTTGATGCGTAGGTAAGATTGGTTCTAGCTTAAGCCGTTAGCAGCCACGTAAAACTTGCAACAAACAAAGTAGAGGAAGTCTAACTTGTTTTTGTAGGGCATGTTGTGATGTGATATGGTCAAGACATGATGCTAAATTTTATTGTATGAGATGATCATGTTTTGTAACCGAGTTATCGGCAACTGGCAGGAGCCATATGGTTGGCGCTTTATTGTATGCAATGCAATCGCCCTGTAATGCTTTACTTTATCACTAAGCGGTCGCGATAGTCGTAGAAGCATAAGTTTGGCGAGACGACAATGATGCTACGATGGAGATCAAGGTGTCGCGCCGGTGACGATGGTGATCATGATGATGCTTCGGAGATGGAGATCACAAGCACAAGATAATGATGGCCATATCATATCACTTATATTGATTGCATGTGATGTTTATCTTTTATGCATCTTATCTTGCTTTGTTTGACGGTAGCATTATAAGATGATCTCTCACTAAATTTCAAGATAAAAGTGTTCTCCCTGAGTATGCACTATTGCCAAAGTTCGTCGTGCCCAGACACCACGTGATGATCGGGTGTGATAAGCTCTACGTCCATCTACAACGGGTGCAAGCCAGTTTTGCACATGCAGAATACTCAGGTTAAACTTGACGAGCCTAGCATATGCAGATATGGCCTCGGAACACTGAGACCGAAAGGTCGAGCGTGAATCATATAGTAGATTTGATCAACATAGTGATGTTCACCATTGAAAGCTACTCCATTTCACGTGATGATCGGTTATGGTTTAGTTGATTTGGATCACGTGATCACTTAGAAGATTAGAGGGATGTCTTTCTAAGTGGGAGTTCTTAAGTAATATGATTAATTGAACTTTAATTTATCATGAACTTAGTCCTGGTAGTATTAGCATATCTATGTTGTAGATCAATAGCTCGCGTTGTTGCTTCCCTATGTTTTACATATGTTCCTAGAGAAAACTAAGTTGAAAGATGTTAGTAGCAAAGATGCAGATTGGATCCGTGATCTGAGGTTTATCCTCATTGCTGCACAGGAGAATTATGTCCTTGATGCACCGCTAGGTGACGGACCTATTGCAGGAGCAGATGCAGACGTTATGAACGTTTGGCTAGCTCAGTATAATGACTACTTGATAGTTTAGTGTACCATGCTTAACGGCTTAGAATCGGAACTTCAAAGACGTTTTGAACGTCATGGACCATATGAGATGTTCCAGGAGTTGAAGTTAATATTTCAACCAAATACCCGAGTTGAGAGATATGAAGTCTCCAACAAGTTCTATAGCTAAAAGATGGAGGAGAATCGCTCAACTAATGAGCATGTGCTCAGATTGTCTGGGTACTACAATCACTTGAATCAAGTGGGAGTTAATCTTCCAGATAAAATAGTGATTGACAGAATTCTCTAGTCACCATCACCAAGTTAGTAGAACTTCGTGATGAACTATAGTATGCAAGGGATAACGGAAACGATTCCCAAGCTCTTCGTGATGCTGAAATCGACGAAGGTAGAAATCAAGAAAAACATCAAGTGTTGATGGTTAACAAGACCACTAGTTTCAAGAAAAGGGCAAAGGGAAACTTTAAGAAGAACGACAAGCAAGTTGCTACTCAAGTGAAGAAACCCAAGTCTGGACCTAAGCCTGAGACTAAGTGCTTCTACTGCAAAGGGACTGGTCACTGGAAGCGGAACTGCCCCAAGTATTTGGCGGATAAGAAGGATGGAAAAATAAACAAAGGTATATTTGATATACATATTGATGTGTACTTTACTAGTGTTTATAGCAACCCCTCGGTACTTGATACTTGTTCAGTTGCTAAGAGCAGTAACTCGAAACAGGAGTTGCAGAATAAACAGAGACTAGTTGAGGGTGAAGTGACGATGTGTGTTGGAAGTAGTTCCAAGATTGATATGATCATCATCGTACACTCCCTATACTTTCGAGATTAGTGTTGAACCCTAATAAGTATTATTTGGTGTTTGCGTTGAGCATGAATATGATTTGATCATGTTTATTGCAATACGATTATTCATTTAAGTAAGAGAATAAATTGTTGTTCTATTTACATGAAACCTTATATGGTTACACACCCAATGAGAATGGTTCGTTGGATCTCGATCGTAGTGATACACATATTCATAATATTGAAACCAAAAGATGCAAAGTTAATAATGATAGTGCAACTTATTTGTGGCACTGCCGTTTAGGTCATATTGGTGTAAAGCGCATGAAGAAACTCCATGCTGATGGGCTTTCGGAATCACTTGATTATGAATCACTTGATGCTTGCGAACCATGCCTCATGGGCAAGATGACTAAGACTCCGTTCTCCGGAACAATGGAGCGAGCAACTAACTTACTGGAAATAATACATACTGATGTATTCGATCTGATGAATGTTAAGGCTCGCGGCGGGTATCGTTATTTTCTGACCTTCACAGATGATTTGAGCAGATATGGGTATATCTACATGATGAAACATAAGTCTGAGACATTTGAAAAGTTCAAAGAATTTCAGAGTGAAGTGGAAAATCATCGTGACAAGAAAATAAAGTTTCTGCGACCTAATCGCAAAGACGAATATTTGAGTTACGAGTTTGGTCTTCAATTAAAACAATGTGGAATAGTTTCATAAACTCATGCCACCTGGAACACCACAAAATAGTGGTGTGTCCAAACGTCGTAATCGTACTTTACTTGATATGGTGCGATCTATGATGTCTCTTACAGATTTACCGCTATCGTTTTGGGGTTATGCATTAGAGACAGCTGCATTCATGTTAAATAGGGCACCATCTAAATCCACTGAGACGACACTATATGAACTGTGGTTTAGCAAGAAACCAAAGTTGTTGTTTCTTAAAGTTTGGGGTTGTGATTCTTATGTGAAAAAGTTTCATCCTGATAAGCTCAAACCCAAATCGGAGAAATGTGTCTTCATAGGATACCCAAAGGAGACAGTTGGGTACACCTTCTATCACAGATCCGAAGGCAAGATATTCGTTGCTTAGAATGGATCCTTTCTAGAGAAGGAGTTTCTCTCGAAAGAAGTGAGTGGGAGGAAAGTAAAACTTGATGAGGTAACTGTACCTGCTCCCTTATTGGAAAGTAGTTCATCACAGAAAACGGTTTCTGTGACACCTTCACCAATTAGTGAGGAAGTTAATGATGATGATCATGAAACTTCAGATCAAGTTATTGCTGAACCTCGTAGATCAACCAAAGTAAGATCCGCACCAGAATGGTATGGTAATCCTGTTCTGGAAATCATGCTACTAGATCATGATGAACCTACGAACTATGAAGAAGCGATGGTGAGACCAAATTCCGCAAAATGGCTTGAAGCCATGAAATCTGAGATGGGATCCATGTATGAAAACAAAGTATGGACTTTGGTTGACTTGCCCGATGATCAGCAACAATTGAAAATAAATGGATCTTCAGGAGGAAGACGGACACTGATAGTAGTATTACTATCTACAAAGCTAGAATTGTCGCAAAAAGGTTTTCGACAAGTTCAAGATGTTGACTACGATGAGAGTTTCTCACTCGTATCTATGCTTAAGTCTGTCCGAATCATGTTAGCAATTGCCGCATTTTATGAAATCTGGCAAATGGATAAACAAAGCTGCATTCCTTAATGGATTTCTTAAAGAATAGTTGTATATGATGCAACCAGAAGGTTTTGTCGATCCTAAAAGTGTTAACAAAGTGTGCAAGCTCCAGCGATCCATTTATGGACTGGTGCAAGCCTCTTGGAGTTGGAATAAACGCTTTGATAGTGTGATCAAAGCATTTGGTTTTATACAGACTTTTGGAGACGCCTATATTTACAAGAAAGTGAGTGGGAGCACTACAACATTTCTGACAAGTATATATGAATGACATATTGTTGATCAAAAATAATGTAGAGTTATTCTGCAAAGCACAAAGGAGTGTTTGAAAGAAGTTTTTCAAAGAAAGACCTCGGCGAAGCTGCTTACATATTAAGCATCAAGATCTATAGAGATAGATCAAGCCGCTTGATAAGTTTTTTCAATGAGTACATACCTTGACAATATTTTGAAGTAGTTCAAAATGGAACAGTAAAAAAAAAGAGTTCTTGGTTGTGTTACAAGGTGTGAAATTGAGTAAGACTCAAAGCCCAACCACGACAGAAGATAGAAAGAGAATGAAAGTCATTCCCTATGCCTTGGCCATAGGTTCTATAAAGTATGCCATGCTGTGTACCAGATCTATTGTATACCCTACACTGATTTTGGCAAGGGAGTACAATAGTGATCTAGGAGTAGATCACTGGACGGAGGTCAAAATTATCCTTGCTGGAATAAGGATATGTTTCTCGATTATGGACGTGACAAAAAGGTTCGTCGTAAAGAGTTACGTCAATGCAAATTTTGACACTGATCTAGATGACTCTAAGTCTTAATCTGGATACATATTGAAAGTGGGAGCAATTAGCTAGAGTAGCTCCGTGCAGAGCATTGTTGACATAGAAATTTGCAAAATACATACGGATCTGAATGTGGCAGACCCGTTGACTAAACTTCTCTCACAAGCAAAACATGATCACACCTTAGTACTCTTTGGGTGTTAATCACATAGCGATGTGAACTAGATTATTGACTCTAGTAAACCCTTTGGGTGTTGGTCACATGACGATGTGAACTATGGGTGTTAATCACATGGTGATGTGAACTATTGGTATTAAATCACATGGTGATGTGAACTAGATTATTGACTCTAGTGCAAGTGGGAGACTGAAGGAAATATGCCCTAGAGGCAATAATAAAGTTATTATTTATTTCCTTATATCATGATAAATGTTTATTATTCATGCTAGAATTGTATTAACCGGAAACATAATACATGTGTGAATACATAGACAAACAGAATGTCACTAGTATGCCTCTATTTGACTAGCTCGTTGATCAAAGATGGTTACGTTTCCTAGCCATAGACATGAGTTGTCATTTGATTAACGGGATCACATCATTAGGAGAATGATGCGATTAACTTGACCCATTCCGTTATCTTAGCACTCGATCGTTTAGTCTGTTGTTATTGCTTTCTTCATGACTTATACATGTTCCTATGACTATGAGATTATGCAACTCCCGTTTGCCTGAGGAACACTTTGTGTGCTACCAAACGTCACAACGTAACTGGGTGATTATAAAGGTGCTCTACAGGTGTCTCCAAAGGTACATGTTGGGTTGGCGTATTTCGAGATTAGGATTTGTCACTCCGATTGTCGGAGAGGTATCTCTGGGCCCTCTCGGTAATGCACATCACTTAAGCCTTGCAAGCATTGCAACTAATGAGTTAGTTGCGAGATGATGTATTGCGGAACGAGTAAAGAGACTTGCCGGTAACGAGATTGAACTAGGTATTAAGATACCGACGATCGAATCTTGGGCAAGTAACATACCTATGACAAAGGGAACACCGTATGTTGTTTTGCGGTCTGACCGATAAAGATCTTCGTAGAATATGTAGGAGCCAATATGAGCATCCAGGTTCCGCTATTGGTTATTGACCGGAGACGTGTCTTGGTCATGTCTACATTGTTCTCGAACCCGTAGAGTCCGCACGCTTAAGGTTTCGATGACAGATATATTATGAGTTTATGAGTTTTGATGTACCGAAGGAGTTCGGAGTCCCGGATGAGATCGGGGACATGACGAGGAGTCTCGAAATGGTCGAGACGTAAAGATCGATATATTGGACGACTATATTCGGACATCGGAAAGGTTCCGAGTGATTTGGGTATTTTCGGAGGTACCGGGGAGTTACGGGAATACGAGGAAGAAGCAATAGGCCTTAATGGGCCTTAGTGGGAAGGAGAGGCAGCAGCCAGGAGGTGGCACGCGCCCCTCCCAAGCCTAGTCCGAATTGGACAAGGGGTTTGGGGCGCGGCCCCTCTCTCCCTTCCTTCCCCTCTTCCCCCTTTCCCCCCTTCTACTAGTTGGACTAGGAAAGGAGGAAACCTACTCCAACTAGGAGTAGGAATCCTACTCCCCTGGCGCGCCCCTCCTAGGGACGGCCTCCTCCCCCCTTGCTCCTTCATATACGGAGGCAGGGGGCACCCTAGAGACACACAAGTTGATCTTCGTGATCGTTCTCTTAGCTGTGTGCGGTGCCCCCCTCCACGATAATCCTCGATAATATTGTAGCGGTGCTTAGGTGAAGCCCTGTGACCGTAGAACATGAACATCGTCACCACGCCGTCGTGCTGACGGAACTCATCCTCGACACTTTGCTGGATCGGAGTCCGGGGATCGTCATCGAGCTAAACGTGTGCTAAAACTCGGAGGTGTCGTAGTTTCGGTGCTTGATCGGTCGAGCCGTGAAGACGTACGACTACATCAACCGCGTTGTCATAACGCTTCCGCTGTCGGTCTACGAGGGTACGTAGACAACACTCTCCCCTCTCGTTGCTATGCATCACCATGATCTTGTGTGTGCGTAGGAATTTTTTTGAAATTACTACGTTCCCCAACAGTTCTCTCCCAAGCACTGCTGGCTAGGGAGGGCCTCCGACCCCTTCTTCCTCGCTGCCGTAGTGTGGGCAGATCTGGCCTCCTGCCGCTCACCTAGCAACATCCGACCGACCCTCAGGTATTAGTTCCTCCGAATCCGGCCTTGCTCTACTTCCCGAGCTCCTGACGTCGCTGCATTTGTATCTTGTACTATTTCTCAGGCCCCTCGTAGATAGGATTGATCGGCTGTTTGAAAGCCACCTAAATTTTTACTGTTAAGAGGTAAAACTAGTTCATGCACTCGAATCTAGTGCTACTTGGTTCAAACATGGAAGAAAGGGGGTGGGGAATATTTGTTACCTGAATCTAGGACTTGGTCGAAAGAGGAAATAATGGGGGCGAAAAGTAGCAGAAACTGGCTGTCCAACTGGTCTCTAGGTCTAATAGGGAAATAAAGGCAAACGCAGTACAAACTCAATATAAACCCGATCTATTGGTTGAAAAAGGAAAGAAAGTGGGGACTGGGGGACAAGTCAATAGAGTAAGTCCAGCACTAGATTTGCTAGCGTCACACAGTATAATGTGGCTATACCGAACAAAAATGGGACCAACCCAAATATCCTGTTCTGATGTTTGTTTCCCCGAGCCACTCTTATGTAATGCCACTGGTAAAATGTAGCAGTCGCACTGCTAAAAGTAAGGACACGTTAAACCAATGTTGCTGGTAAAATGAAGCAATCGCACCATTAAAGTAATGTCGTATTTAATGATTGTCATTGTTAATCCTAATGCCCACACTAATATCTAGCAATGCTGCTGCTTTAGAAATTGCTACTGTCCTTGTAGGATTGCCATTCAGATAAGGAACATGCTTCTTTTCATTTGATGTATGCTTCATCACTTGTTTGTCACCCTCCTTTCCACCTTTTTTGTGCAAACAGAGACATACATTTCACACTTGATCTTAGTTGAACTGGACAAATGATATCTAAATTATAGTTGAACATTCCAGGAGCTTCACAACCAACCTTGATGCTGCTCAATTTTATTGCAACTAATGAAGAAGAGGCTCTGTGGGCTTCGTTTTCTGATGGAAATGGAACCGAGGCTAGAGCCCTTTTCTTTAAAAAAATGAAGAAGAAGTTGCCAGCTCATGGGACATTGCTTCATTTTAGGTAAACTGCACCAAAAGGTCCCATGAATTGAATCATCCATGTTGGTGACTGGTGTCATCCCTTCTACGATGGCATTGACTGCAGACATGGTTCCCATCACGAGGTATGTTCCTTTTTGGTCTGACTGTTTGCCAAAGATCATGCATGTTGAGTCTGCTCTTGTGCTATTGTTTTGGCAGTGTCACAATAAAGCAGTAATGTTATTATTTTGCACCTTAATCTAGTGGCACTATTAATTCGCGGCAATATTTTGGCACCGCTAGTGGCACTGATTTTTTTATATATCGAAAGAGGGGGTTTCCTCCGATTTTATTAAAGAAATCCAACCATAGAGAACCATTATCCGACAACATCTCAGTGTAAATGGGCAATTATGCAACTACTACTAGAACGGACTGAGTACTAGCATGAGACAAGTTCACCATATAAGCTAGGTAGGTGGGGGGACGCAGCACCAGCTCGACCAAGTTTGGATTACAACCCAAATGCTACCATAGAAACATTAGAGGGGAAGATAGGGATTGAAAGAGCCAGCTTCAGCATCCCAGTCTACGCACCCCTGGCCTCCATCCTTGCTACGCACGGTACACCTCGTTTGCCACCTGCTCGACCCTAGTGCCACTAATAAAATGAAGTAATAACACAGTTAAAATAAAGCGAGTTTCCTCTCTATCATTTCATTTCCAATGTAGATAAACAAAGTGCTTCTCTTTGTTAGTATATGTTTCATCAACTAGTCCCATTGTTAATGTTTAAGCGTTTCGGCAAACTGGGGTGCTTAATTTTACTTGATCTGCACAAAAATAGAGATTGGAATGTCTCAAGGCCCCTCCTTGTACTACCGCTGTACACTGATGTTCATCACTGGCAGAAGGTGTATCAGGGAGACTTGGGTCAATTTCCAATATGAGGCGTAACATATGAGGCATCACATGGGCCCATCTCGCCCTCGCAGCATGGCATACTATGATACTATCGCAATATTTTCTTCTATTTATTAGTGTATGTTTCATCAATTAGTGCCACTATAATGTAATCACGCCTTTTCATTATCTGTGCAAACAGGGTTATTCAGCTGCATTTTGGTGGAGCTGCACAAATGTACGGATGGAACCGGCATATATGCAGAGTACGAGGTGCCAAGTAAAAATTACCGACACCAAATCTGCTCCATCTAAGAATTGGCATCCACCACCATCAGTGGGATGTGTGGCGCTCACTGTGGACGGATCTTTCGCGGCAGCAAATCCTCTAACCAAATACTAGTAGCTTAGACTTTAAAAAAATACTAGTATCTTATATTGGCACTTTTCTAGGGTGTACTCTTTTCTGAAAGAAGCAACGATCTATTTTTCTTTATTTGTACACAGTGTCACAACTTTGACCCAAAGGTCCAGAGCTATTTTAGGGTTATTGGCGTAGTACTCGGAGACTGATTCTAAGCATGATTTTTATTAGCTGTCACACTGATTGTAAGCATGAGCAGATGGAAGATTAGGTTAGTGCTAAGATTACCTTAAACCCTACCAACACCTTTGAAACATCGCAAGCGTCGAGGGAACCATGGAGAACGGCGGGGAAGCGACGTCGTGCCATCCGACTTCCTCTTGCGGTGGGAGAACGAATACTCCTGTGGCTCCGGATGGCTCTGCACCCTCACGAACGACACACCGTACTCGATCGATTCGTTATCCTCTGGGTGCTCGACCTTCGACCTGTACGCCCACCACCTCCGCCTGACTTTTGCCTCGGGCAAATCTGTCTACTCCATCGCCCAGTGGAGATACTTGATGAACTTGAAGGACTGCGGCGTGACTGCCGTCAAGGAGTACATCGCCGCCCTCATCACCGTCATCTCGCTCTTTCGCATACATTGCCACATGGCCCTCACCGTCCTCGAAATCTCCCACTCATTGTCAAAACATGTAAGGATCTCCTTCAACCTGAATAACTTTGCCTGGTCGCTGCCGGCGATCTGCCTGATTCGCTGCTGCATCCTCTCCATAGATGTCCTTCTGAGTGGTCCGGTGCTAGCTTTGGAAGATGGGAGGAGAGACGGTGGTCTAGCAATAGTGAAGAGGGAGAGGCGAGACGGTGGTTTTGGAATGGAGATGATGGAGATGAGAGGGGGTGGTTTTGAAATGGAGAAGAGGGAGAGGCGAGACGGTGGTCTTGGAATGGAGATGATGAAGAGGAGAGGTTTCCCTGCCTTTCGGTCGCTGACAGGTGGGCCCCGTGCTTGGTGGGACCCATGTGTCAGTGTCTCAATGGCAGGATGGGCTACGTCAGGGGATCCTTGTCCGAGGAGAGAGGAGGTGGTTTTGCAATGGAGAAGAGGGAGAGGCGAGACGATGGTTTTGGAATGGAGATGATGGAGAGGAGAGGAGGTGGTTTTGCAATGGGGAAGAGGGAGAGGAGCGTGCGGCAGCGATTTAGGATTGGACGAGAGAGCCAGCGCGCTGTGACTGGAGCACAATCAAAATCAATTTACCCTTCAATTAAGAAAGTGACCCACATTAACTAGTCTCCCTTTTATTCTGGGTCATAATTGACCATGATTTTCGTAAATAAAATATATGTTATACGTTGCAAAAATAATATAATTTGAAAGTACATTCACATATGAACCAAACGATACAATTTTTGGTAACATGCATTCACATTTTGCATGTCAAATATAGTATGTGGTCAAACATTGACCCAAAATACGCAAAACAAAAAAATACTTCCAAGACCAGCGCCGCTCCTCTCCTATTAAACCACCGCTGCTCCTCTCCTGTTCCAATTTAAATCCATCACCGCTCCTCTCCTCTTCCATTTCAAAACCACCGCCCCTCCTCTCCTATTCCAATCCAAAACCAGCGTCGCTCCTCTCTCGTTCTAATCCAAAACCAGCGCTGCTCCTCTCCTCTTCCATTCAAAAACCACCGCCGGCGAGTGAAGGTGCTGTGGAGAAGTAGATCAATGGAGGAGTACAACCGATACGTGAGGATCACAGACGGCGACCCTATGAAGCTATCTAGGATGTTGGAGATACAGTCTTGGTTTGACAACAAGGACCAACTAGCGGAGACGGCGACATCCATTGACAAATATCTGCAACAAAGTGAAAAGGCGGCGATACTCCCAAAGGGAGTCGCCCGGGAGTACATAGAGCTGCTCCTTTGGGCCATGGAGCAAACAGATTCACCGAATCTGATCATGAGGGAGCGGTGGTGGGAGTATCGATCCCAGATGGGGCATCCACCACAGATTGAAGGATTGAGCATCTACAGGGTGCCGTTTATGAGGGTGTCGTGCCAGAGCGAGCTGGTGGAGTCTTCGTCGACCGAACCCAGCTGCAAGAGTAGAAAAACAGTTGGCCCGCTGATGCTTCCCGCCATCGTCTCCCTCGCCATTCACATCGTCTCACAGGGCGGCTGTCTGCCGCCGAGGAATAGGAGGGGACTACCCCCCAGCCCAATAGTCGGGCAGGTTGTGAATTGTTAGGAGGAGCTTAGGGTTGTCAGTATTTGCAGGTTGTGAATTGTGTTTTGTGTTGTGTATTTTGAGAGTACTTTCACATATGAATTTATTTTGAATTTCATATTTGCAGTATTGAGCATAAGAAGTATTTTATGAATTCTAGAGATCTATTTTTAGCACTTAAAAAAATGTAGTTTCATAGGAGTATAAAAGTGCATACAATGTGATTCTCACAGAAGAAACTGCAAGTTTCAGTTTCAGATAAGAAGCTGCAAGTTCAGTTTCAGATAAGAAACTGCAACCTTCAAAGGCAGATCATTTATATTAACACGACCTTTTCAAACAGGGTTAACATCATGTTGGATGTTTTATTCATGGTCGAAAATGGAACTACCAGCCAGTTAACATCATGCTGATCAACATTCATGCATAGCACATGTTCATATGATGCGTAGTAAAAAAAATATGCTATTTTCAAAATGCCCACACAATGTCGAGTGTGCGAAAAACATAGAAAACGAGAGACGAAGTTTTGGCAAGTGTTGGACGTGGTGCGCATAGATGACAATGGGGACCCACATGCCAATAATGGTAGAGGCAAAAAATTTGGAGATATTTTCCCTGCATCAGGTGGAATCGCACCTGGGCAGAACAGCTGTCGGGTAGTGTCACTTGGCCACTGGGCTAGTTCATTACTTTCGTTACAAATAAGGCACTGCCTTGGGTGGTCCGATCACCTCCTGCGCCTTTGTGCACTCGTCGTGGCGCCGCTGTCTGCCGTTGTGAACATGCTGAACAAACGAGAGGAATCTGGAGAGGACTATACGTGGAGAGGCGGACAGTTGGGACCCACTAGGTCTATTGCCGTTCTCAAGCAAGTGCCTCGTCGAAAAAAACTTCCTCCTAACGCTATACTGACATTGGGGCCCATGGGTTTGTGAACATAGTTACATTTTTTAGGTGCTTTGACGTAGGAGATAAATTCACAACGAAGTTGTAGAGCTGGCGGGTAGTATCATTTATTATCACTGGGACAGCAAGTATCCGCTGGGGTTTGGGCTGCCCCATCTAGGCTTTCTTTTTTAACAAGCGCAGCCCACGACATGCCGGTTTATATTTTTTTGAGGGCCGTCATGTATCGACCGGCCTATGGACCTCCCATCCGAGGTTTTATTTTTCCTGAAACATCGGCACCCCAATTTATGTATTTTTTGGAAGAAAACGCAGAGGTTTGTTCTATTTTTCTATATAAGAATAGGAACGCCTGGTCCAACTTTTGTTTCCCTTCTAACTATATTATATATATTTAAATTATTTTATATGTTATTATATATTATTGTTATTTTCATCATATATTTAACAGATACTTACTATGTAAGAAAACAATATCCCACATCTTATTAACTTATAAAAATAATTTCTTAACAATAAAATACTGGATTTTTTGGCAACAAAAATCCTGGTGATTGTGTACCAAAGCTTGGTAAGATTTAAGGACCAATGTAATAATAAATCACTTATTATTTAAATATATTTATAACAAAATGCTCAACCCCTGTTTATTTTTTGATAACATTGTTGCGCCCAACGCAACGTTATAATTAGAATCAGCCCAGCAAAATCGTGTATTTCGAGAAAGTGCAAATGGCCTGTAATTTTTTAGGAGAAAAATAAATGGGCGGCATGGATGCTACATTATTTGTTCACCCAGCCCAGCAAATGGACTGTAATTCTAAAAAAAAGAGATCAAGTTGACTATAAATTCTGAAAAAATGGGTTGAATACGTGCCACATTTTTGGAGGCTAAAATGTGGGCCAATAGGTCGAAGCCAATGCAAGTCCTTGTCAACTTAGTGAACAAATGATTCTGACATCGTTAGCCATTGGATTTACATCCAACGACCGGCATCCATCTTCAATCTCTCGTCTTCTTCCTCCAGCGTCGCCGGGACCACCTGCTCTCGCCTCCTGCTGCTAGCAGCTCTGCTTAGCACGCTTCACTGTGAAGCGCTACCCCGCCGTTGGCCAGGCCATCCCTCCACCCCTCCACACCTCCCGTTCTTCTCCACCGACTGCCGAACCACACCGCACCAGAACCAGTTAACCCTCGTACACCTCTCCGTCTGTGACTCTACTCCCGCATCTCCGTCTCATTGCTGCCCGGGGCCTCACCGTCGTCCACCACCTTGGATGCGCTCGGCGCGGAGTAGTCAACATGGTCAACGAACGACATCCATCGGAAGTAGACTATGCGTGGAGAAGCTGATAGCTGGGTCCACGACCGCACGCAAGGAAATGTCTCCTTATTACGCGCAAAATAATGATTCCTCCACCTGACAGCTGGGACCCACTGGAAGGGCCTCTGTATTTCACGAAAAAACGTTCCCCCCGCTGACAGGTCGGACCCACCAGCTATATCTTCGCACGCAAGGAAGTGCCTCCTTATTACGCACAAAAATAATAATACCCCATGCTAGCTGGGGCCCACCATAGTGGGAGGCTGACTTGTGGGCCTACTAAGTTGACGGGGACGGAGGGCTTTGTCAACTTAGTCAATATGAACGATTCTAGCTCCAGTGACCGTACGATGTCCATCCAACGATGGTAGTGCTTCTTCAACCTCTGGTCTTGTTGCTCCAGCTGCCCAAACCAGCGTTGGTCGTGCCGCGTGCTCTTGCTTCACGTGGCCGACTATGATGCCTCGGAGGCCTCACCGCCCCTACTACTCCCACCGTTGGCCAGGCCTTGCGGCGACGGCAGCCTCACACCGCAGCCGAACCAGTGAACCCTAATACTCCTCTCCGCGTGGCATCCACTGCCGCGTCTTCCCCGGCTCCGTGTCGTCCCCTTCCTAGTCCTCGCCGTCGTCCACCGCCCTAGTGCTCTCGCTGCGGTGTGGTCAACGTATTCAAGTAACGACTACCATCGGAAGAGTACTCTACGTGGAGAGGCTGACAGCTGGGTCCACAGCCGCAGCAAGGAAGTGCCTCCTTATTTCGCAGAAAATCCACCTGACAGCAGGGACCCACTAAACGGGCCACCGTGTTTTGCAAAAAAAATGTTTCCCCCTGACTTCTGGGACCCACCAGCTACATCTTCGCACGCAAGGAAGTGCGTCCATATTACAGACAAAAACAAATGATTCACCCCCCTGACTGCTGGGACCCACCAGCTACATATTCGCACGCAAGGAAGTGCCTGACAGTCGGGACCCATCCTGTCGAAGCGTACATATCATTATCATTCTGGTCGCGAACGTGTACATACATACTGGTTGATGTAGAGGCTTTCACGTGTGGTAGTAGAGGCGCGCACGTAGCATGTACATGTACGTACAACGGCCAGGGTACAAGAAAGTAAATACGGCCACGTACGTACATACGGGCTGGGCCTCGAACGCCTACTCGCGCATATGTACTGCCAGGCGATAACCCACAAGTATGGGGGATCAATTGTAGCCTCTTTCAATAGGTAAGAGTGTCGAACCCAGCGAGGAGCTAAAGGTAGAACAAATATTCCCTCAAGTTCTATCGACCACCGATACAACTCTACGCACGCTTAACGTTCGCTTTACCTAGAACAAGTATGAAACTAGAAGTACTTTGTAGGTTTCGTCGGATAGGTTTGCAAGATAATAAAGAGCATTTAAATAAAAGTAGGGGCTGTTTAGATAAAGACACAATAAAGTTAGTATAGAGAGTGTGGAAAAGTGGTGGTAGGAGTTGCAAAATTGTCCCTAAGCAATTGACTTCTTTACTAGACCGATAGCAAGTTTTATGTGGGAGAGGCCACTGCTAGCATGTCATCCCTGACTTGGAATTCTATGCACTTATGATTGGAACTATTAGCAAGCGTCCGCAACTACAAACGTTCATTAAGGTAAAACCCAACCATAGCATTAAGATATATTGGTCCCCCTTCAATCCTGTACGCATCAATTTCTATGCTAGGTAGAAGCTTCTGTCACTCTTGCCCTCCAATGCATAGTCCTATCAACATACAAATAACCCTATGGTGTGATCCACGCGCGCACTCATATGATGGGCACCAAAGGACATCAACATAATCACAAGAAAATTAAATCAATCATAGCAATTCATCAACCACCGATAGGACAACGAAATTCTACTCAGACATCATAGGATGGCAACACATCATTGGATAATAATATGAAGTATAAAGCACCATGTTCGAGTAGAGGGTACAATGGGTTGCGGGAGAGTGGACTGCTGTAGATAGAGGGGGGAAGGTTATGGAGATGTTGGTGAAGATGGCGGAGGTGTTGGTGAAGATCGCGGTGATGATGATGGTGGCCAGGGCAGCGTTTCGGCGCCACCGGAAGAGAGGGGGAGAGGGGGCCCCTTCTTCTTCATTGACCTCCTCCCTAGATGGGAGAAGGGTTTCCCCTCTGGTCCTTGGCCTCCATGGCATGGGAGGGGCGAGAGCCCCTCCGAGATTGGATCTTCTCTCTATCTCTCTCTGTTTCTGCGTTCTCGTATTCTGCCCTTTCACCGTTTCTTATATATCCAGAGATCCATAACTCCGATTGGATTTAAACCTTCGACAAGATTTTTTTTCCTGAAAATTAGCTTTCTTGCGGCCAAAGTAGAGCAGCAACCGCCTTACGGGGGGGGGGGGGGGCACGAGGGTCAGGGGCGCGCCCCCTGCCTCGTGGCTACCTCGGGCACCGTCTCATGTTTATTCTTCCTCCCATATTTCCCAAATATTCCAAAAATATTCTCCGTCCGTTTTTATTCTGTTGGATTCCTTTCGATATGGGGTTTCTTCGAAACATAAAACACGCAACAAAGAAGAACTAGCACTGGGCACTGGATCAATATGTTAGTCCCAAAAAATAGTATAAAAAGTTGCCAAAAGTATATGAAAGTTGTATAATATTGGAACGGAACAATCAAAAATTATAGATACGACGGAGACGTGTCACCAGGGCTCGTGTAAATGGTTGTGGCTGGGTCGGAATGGAGCAACTGCGTCATCGTCGTGTTCATGGGGAGGCAACGAAATTGTCGGGGTTGGATGCGACATATGCCAAAGGATGGCTTATCATGGTGGGGGCGAGTACAACGTCGCCGGTTCCTAGAAGCGGGATGAGGCGTAGACATGCACGCCGGCGAATCTTACCCAGCTTCAGGGCTCTCCGAGGAGATAATACCCCTACTGCTGCTCTGCGGGGTCTTCGCATGATCACTATGGTGATATGTGTACAAAGTTGCTCCTCGAGCTGTGTTCTGGAGGTAGGAGAGGGCAAGGCTAGCTCTCTCCCTTTTGTGCTTCTGGTCTAGTGGTAAAAGGATCGAACCCTTTGCATGGGTGCTCCGGGGGGTTTATATAGGCCTACCCCCCGGAGGTACAATGGTAATCCGGCTGGGCCCGGGTCCCAGCCGTCTGTCCCTTAGGTCGTCGTCTTCTCCGCCTACTCCTGGGGCCCGCCGCTGGTGGGCCCCGTCGACTGACTTGGTCATTGTAGCCGCGCCTCGGATGACGTTGGCTTGGTCATGGGGTCGTGGCAACAGTGCCGTCGCCTGGCGGGCGATCACTGTCGCCACTCCCCGTCTTATCTGGTTAATGGTGTGCGGGCCCCGCGGGAGGTGCGGGCCGACTCTCAGAGGCCGACTCCCACGAGGTCCGTCTTCGGGTGCTCTCGTCGTCTTTCGTTCCCCCCGCTGACTAGCAGGACCCGCCGTCTCTGGGCCGTACGGGCGGGCCATCGTGGGAACAGGGTTTCGCCGCCGGGGCGAACGTCAGGGCCAGTATGGAAACAGTGCCGCGCCGGACGGAGATGTCCTTCGGTACGACGTACTATGGCCATACCTGCCGTTGGTAATCAGGGTAGGGGAGGGCCGTACTCCGGCCATCCCCGGTCTCGTCCTTCTTCTTGAAGGCAGAGAGTGGGAAGTCGCGGGCCGACTCCCCATAGTCGGCTTCACCAACTGGCAGTCGGATTATGTCGTAGCCGTCTCTGGGATTCGGCCGTGAGTGGGTAGTCGGTGATGCTGCAGCCGACTCCCAGAGTCAGCCCTTTGTATTGGGATCTTTGAGGGGCGAAGCCTGCCCCGATGTCTTGAAAGGTTCTGGGTCTCGGGTTAGCCTACCCGTGGCCCATTACACCGACAGGAATGCATCATGTTCATCGGGAGGCAACGAAACGCGTGTTGTTCATCGGGAGCCAGCCGGCTTGGACAAAACAAGTGATGGAAACGAGGCCTGGCGTACCGCAGAACGGAGGAAAGGGCCTTGTGTTCAACCGGCCATTGTGGAAATGGGATCCTGTTCATCGGGAGGGGTCTCGCGTTTTTTTTGACTATGTACTGTGAAGCAACAGCTCCACAGTCTTTTATTCAAACAAAAGAAGAGAAGTCCACCTAATTACAAACTAGAAAAGGGTTGTATAGAAAGAGAAAAGCTTACCTACTTACCTATGATATAATATACAACAAACTAACGGAGGTTATTAACCCAAGATAAGAAAGGAGGTTTAACACTCTCCCTCACTCTATGGTACAACAAGGTGATATCATGTACACATTTACACCTCCACACGCCAAACGAAACCCTCTCTGATATGAAGATATTCCCATTCATGGTAGTCCAGATGCACCAGGCCGCGGTGAGCATAACCTCAAAGAAGAAAGGGTGCTGAAAATTTTTCTTGGCGTGCAATAGGCAGGAGGTTAAATCATGTCCCCCAACCAGTCAATCTGCAGATAAGACCATACCCGTTGACTGAAATTGCAGTTGAAGAAAAGATGAAACCTATCTTCATGCAGACGGGAAGGACAGAGCACACAAAAATTGTCATCTTGGTCAGTCCTCCAATGTCTCCTAAGAAGAGGGTCTCGAGTGTTCAGACGATCAAATTAGAGCAACCAACCAAACACCTTGATTTTCATCGTGCATGAACATCTCCAAAGCCAAACACAAGGAGTTATTGTCGGGAGGTGTGTGTGCATGATGGTGTAGAAGCTCTTAGTAGAGTAACCAGATTTTGAAGGCCAAGACCACACATCAGGAGCACCAACATATTTTTGCAACATACTGACCCAATGAAGGAGGTGCTGTAGTTCTGAAGCTGCTGTGTTCGAGATTGGTAAATGAAACATTGATGTCACATCCTCAGAATCCAAAAAATCCACGGCAGAGATCTTGTCATCCTTGACAAAAGAGAATAAGTGAGGCATACGGTCTCGAAGTGGTCTGTTTTAATTGTGCAATATCCAACTATCAGACCAAAACAAAATAGAATCTCCCTGATTCAGAGTGGCTGTAGAGATTGCTCTGTAAGAATCATCCAACTTGAACACATCCCTCCACCAGAATGAGCCACACAACACCGTGGCCTGGGGTACAACACCATCATAATAAGTACTCCAGATAAGAGAGACCCAAGGGATGTTTTCCTTGTTGTAAAATTTGTGAAGATGCTTAATAAGTAAGCCTTGATTCTGCAGGTGCAAATTGATTATGCCAAGACCACGTTTGTCCTTGGGCCTGCAAACCAAATCCCATGCCGCAAGAGACTGGTTGGGGGTGTCAGAGTTGCCACGCCAGAGGCATTGTCTTTCAATTCGTTCCAGTTGTTTAATAATGACAATTGGAATGTCCAAGGTATAGAGGAAGTAAATGGGCATAGAGGACAACACAGAGGTAAGCAACTGGAGCCGGGAGCCCTGGTTTAGCATGGCAGATCTAGAAGAAAGTCTTCGTTCCATCCTATCAACCAAAGGCATGAGATCAATAATCCTTGGCTTGGTAGTTCCCATGGGAAGGCCTAAGTAAGTGAAAGGAAGCGTCCCCAGTGAGCATCCAAACACAGCCGTAAGCCTAATGGCCTCCTCTGCAACGTTAAGGGGCACCATTGTGGATTTCTAAAAATTCAGCTTGGGACCAGTTGAAGAATAGAAAACATCCAACATTTCCTTGAGTGCAATGAGTTGGGAGTCCACTGCAAGTACAATTAATATAGTATCGTCAGCATATTGGATGATGGGAAAATGTGGATCATGAAAAGGAATTGGCAGGGTGAGAACTCCATCAGCCAGCATTCTGTTGACCACTGATTGCAAAAGATCAGCTGCAATTTCAAAAAGCAAAGGAGATAAAGGGTCCCCTTGCCTAACACCGCACTTGCACTGAAATTGCTTGCCTGGCTCCCCATTTAACAAAACCGAAGAAGAACCAGAAGATAAGATTTCCTTAACCCATGCTAACCATTTAACATCAAAACCCTTCTGCTGCAAAATTAGCAAGATGGCCTCATGCTCAATTGTATCAAAAGCCTTAGAAAATCCAGTTTCAAAATCAGTATAGGTCTCCGAGATTGCTTGCACTGATGAATGTACTCAAAAGCCCATGACAGACAATCTTGAATGGATCTTGATTTCAGAAACCCATACTGGTTTTTGTGGATACAATTTAGTATCACCATCTGCAGCCTATTAGCAAGTAACTTAGTTAAGAACTTGAGGCATGTGTTGGTCAAGGAGATTGGCCTGAAATCCCCTGGTCCCTGAGGAGCAATCATTTTAGGTATAAGAGTGATCAGATAGCCATTGATGCCCTCAAGGCTGAGCGAACCAGCAGTGAATTGCTCAATCAAATTCAAAAAATCCTTCTGAATAACGGGCCAGCATTTCTTAAAAGAAAGTCCATTAAAACCAACAGGCCCAGGGGCCCTGTCTGTAGGCATTTCCTTTAGAACCTTATCAAATTCAGCTTGTGAGAAAGGCCACGACAGATCATGCAGGCCATCTATGGGCTGGATGAGATCAGCCAAGCAAAAGCCCATTCGGACCCCCCTGGATTGGCCCATTCTTGATTTGAAAGAGTGCCAAAGAACTCCCGCCCTTTGGTCATGATCATGAACAGTAACATCAACATCAGACACCAGGCTAGCAATGCTGTTTTTCCTAAGCCTCTCAGACGCCATTGCATGAATTTTTTTAGAGTTTTCCTCTCCAACTTTAATGTAACGAATAGTGCAGCGCTGCTTCCAGTAAATGTACTGCAACCAAAGCAAATCCTCGTGGTGGAGCTTAACTATCTTTTTGAAATTGAACTCCGGGATTGTGAGGGGCCTGCATTCCTCCAGAGTATCCAAGCAAAGTATCACTTTAGAGCAGTTAAGAATAACTTTCTTGATGGAGGTACGATTAATATGCCATCGCTTAAGATCACTCCTAAGTCGCTTGAACTTCTTAGAGATAACAGCAGCTGCCAAACCCGAGAAAACTAAAGGAGCATTCCATGAAGCCGTGACACAGTCCATAAATCCAGGTAAGTCCACCTAGTAATTTTCGAACCAAAAAACTCTTGCTCTAGGGATGGTGGTGTCAATCGAGACCAAACATGGAATATGATCAGAGCCCGTGCGAGAAAGGGGGTGCACAACCGTGTTAGGGTACAATGAGATCCAAGGACTAGTTGTAAAGAACCAGTCCAACTGTTCAAGGAGAGGTGGTTGCTGCATATTTGAGCAGGTACATGCCCTGCCCTTCAACGACGATTCCAATAAATAGAGATGCCCAATAATCTCATTGAACAGAAAGATATCATTGACGTACCACCTGGTAGATTCCTATTGTCCAAAGATATGATGAAATTGAAATCACCCAGCAAGAGCCGGTTAGCATCAACATGAATTTGAAGATGATATAACCAATGGACAAAATCATCACGCAAAGGGCCATCACATGGGCCACACACTGAAACCAGATTCTAAACTTCAGAATTATGGACTGAAGTAAAGGACACCACGACAGCAAAATGCTGGATTTCTATGAGACAACCAGTGAAAAAAGCTGAATTCCAAACAACTAGAATGCCTCCAGAGGCCCCATGCGAGGGAGCAAACGCAAAATTATCAAATCTCTGCGGGAAAAATGGTCGGATAGACTTGAGATCAAAAGATTCACATTTTGTTTCTTGTAAACAAACTATTGATCAGTTACTTTCCTCAATCTTAGCACGGACGTCTCGCTGACGTTTCTCGGAGTTTAAACCACGCACATTCCAGCACAGAACTTGCCAATTATGAAAATGCAGATTATCCATAAAGAAACTCAAGGAAGTAACCAAACATCTCCACTGCATAAACGAGAAGGTAACTGACAATAGGTTCATACAGACAAATATGTAATAGGAGTTCAGTCATAGAACCAGTGCTGACAATGCAAAGAAAATAAACTACCCACATCTTAAGGCAACGAGTAACAGAGGATAGTTCAGACTGTAGAAACAAAATAACAAGCTGACAAGCACTAAATTCGTAGAAAAAAAGGAATGACAGCGCATTCCCACCCAACTGGCATCTTGAAGCTTCACTTATCATCACGATCTTTGTGCTGATCTTTCTTCTCAAGACTGGTCGTAAGCTTGTCCTTGGCGAGCTTCTCTAGTGAGATCCCAAGAGATTCTCCAATACGATGCATGAGACGAATTGGGGTTGGTGGTGGAACTGCCGTACCGTGCTCCTCCACAGCAGACGATCTCTCCTCCAGGGAGACAGAACCAAACCTAGGCTTCTTAGCTCGAGGATGCCGTAGAGAAGAGGGCTTGTTGGGAATTGCAGAGATAGGTTTGAAGCCCGATTTCTTGGCGCAACTGCGTGTCATTCTCCTGGTGGAAAAATCCTCTGGAGAACGAACAAGCTTGGTGCCCTGACGACGACCACATTTGTTCTTGCCTAATATGGATGGAGTCTTGGAAGTAAACTCAAAATCATCATGCTAAACTAGCTCAGCGGAGAAAACCTCAGGTAGATCCATCTGTGCTGCAACTCCTTCAAAATCATCCTGCTGAACTGGCCCCGAAGAAAAAACCTCAGGTAAATCCCTCTGTGATGCAGCACCTCCAAATGTTCCAGAAGAAACCTTGCCAATCAGAGACTGGAAGGAGTGTTCCAGCTCTTGGGGCCATATCCTCGTGCGCAAAACCGCAGGCGGAAGCACTGAGAGACAGACATGCCTGTATATGTTCTGAATTTCAAATTCAGGCAATAGGTTCTTAAAAGAACGCTCCCACACCATGGAAGGTGGAAGAACCGGGCCAAACACCACCCTGACAATACCAAGATGGACTGGAACAAGATTAACCACTAGTGGATGGACAACTGGAGGAATGTAGGGGACAATTTCACGCTCCAAATTTTCCTGAACCACAACCTGTTGGACAACTTCAACGTCTGTTGGCTGATCGTCAGAAGAACTATTGGACCCCAAGGAGGGATTCAACACCATGGAGTTCCGACCTTGGGCTTCATGAACTTCAGGCTCATGCAGTCGAGCGTTCTGTGCAGCCACCATCTCATCCCAAGGGCCCAATCCATCAGCTTTCTGTTCAGGCTCTTGCTGCTGTTCTGGTTGATCAACGCCCCAGCCATGAGGTTGCGCCGGTTGACGTTGGCCATTTGCAGGATTGGCATCCCAGCCCAAAGCAGAAAACGGTGGCATTCCCCAAAAGGGTTGCGGAGGAACATGCCCCTGGCATAGGATGAGGGTTTCCATCCAGCGACATCGGGTCTTCATCAGCACCCAACATGGCTTCCGCAAAATTGTCAGTGAGAATATAGACTGCAAGAGTCCATGAAACAATAATACCTCCCCAATTAGCATACTTACGAAAAACCACAGAACGAGGCACCATAATAGTATCCGGGAAAGAAGCATAGACCAAAGAACGAACTAGACGCCGATCCGGCTCATCCCAGTAATGAAACTGACCAAAAGTACTGACAACATCAGACATGTATTGGTTATTCTTGTAATCCAACAGTACACTAATGAACATTAACCAACTCGTTATATGCCCATGAATAGCCCTAAAACCCTCTCCCTGATTGTGTGGTATGAAACACACAAAGAACTCATGGCCATCTTCATCTAAACCCATGGGGAAAGGAGGATGTCGAGTAAACCAAAATCTCATCACCGGATAGGCCACTTCAAATAAACCAACCCCATGGAACCAGGTCTGAGCATAGCGAATAATCACCTGAAGATCCCCTTGCAAGAAGTTGAGCACTTGCTCCCATCTGATGGCCACAAGATGTGCCAGTGGCAGCGGCTCGACGATGGCCACCATGAACTGCTCATGTGCTCTTGGAGGGGCCTGCATCGGGGTGTAGTAGGTTCTTGGCAGTCGCTCTGCCCCTCCATCAATGATGTCATGGCCAGCAGGAAGAAATCGCCGGGGATCAAGCTCATAGACCGCCATTGATGGAGTATCAGCTGTAGCAGGCGATGGTGGAGGCGATTGGGGTTTTTGGGCAGATTGGTTCTATGGAGAAGGGGTGGAGGTGGACGGTGGAGGCAGCGATCCCGAAGCATCGGGGAGGGGTTCTGTCAAGGCGCGAGGCTCGAAACCTAGCGACGGGACTTTGGGTACCCAAACAGTGGAACCAGCATTAGTACGCGGGTAGTCTTTCTTAACGTGACCGGACCAAAAACACAATCTGTAGCGTACACGATTCGTGCACGTATCGGACAGGTGACCCATCCGCAAACAGTTCTGACAATCCCAATATTTAACTGCCAAATCCTCAATCATCTCATTGAAACTCTGTAAATCATCCACAATTTCCTTTGGTGACGGAAGACAAACCGGAGATGTGGTGCCAAGCGAATCATCATCAGATAACAAAATTGGGTTGTCCAAAGAGGATCCATGGGCCAAGTCCAATCCAAGTGGTGGAGTGCGAGGGCTGCCTAGGGAGGGTCCATGGGCCGGGCCCAAAACACATGATGGAGTGCTAGGGCTGTCCGAAAGGATAGTAACCATTGGAATGGGCCAGATGATTTTGAAATCCCAAAAAATCCGGGATTGCCGCTTGGAGAACTAACCGATTCTGGGGATGGAGGAAAGGATCCAAACTGAATTGTCACTGGCGGCGACGATGGGCTCGCCGGAGGCGATGGTGATAGGGGAGGATTGCCCGACGGTGTGGAGGTTGGGTTGTCAGGAGATTCAACATCATAACCAACCTCCCGAATAGTAAAAACTTCAACAACATTTGGACGATATTGATAACCCTTACAAACATTGTACTTCATGAAAGTAGCAAATCTTAAGCTCTTAGCAGCTCCCGACCTAGGATTAGATCGTAAAGAGGACTTGACGGGTGGATTTCTCATGGCTAATAAACCTAGATTGGCACGATGTTTAGATGGACTAACCACTATGTCGGGGGTTGGGTGCGACATATGCCAATGGATGGCTTATCATGGTGGGAGCGAGTAGAACGTCGCCGGTGCCTGGAAGCAGGATGAGGCGTAGACACGAACGCCGACGTACTTTACCCAGGTTCGGGGCTCTCCTAGGAGATAACACCCCTAGTCCTGCTCTGCGGGGTCTCCGCATGATCACTAAGGCACAAGTGAGTACAATGGTGCTCCTTGAGATGTATGCTAGAGGTAGGAGAAGGCAAGGCTAGCTCTCTCCTTCCTCTATGGGCTGGTATAGTTCTAACAGGTTCGGAACCCCTTGCATGGGTGCCCTGGGGGGTTTATATAGGCCTACCCCCAGGGGTATAATGGTAATCCGGCCGGGCGTAGGGTCCGGCCGTCAGTCTCTTCGGCCGCCTGCTTCTCCGCCGAGGCGGTGAGCCCTGCCGACTGGTTGGGTACGGGGCCGACAAGCCGCCCCCGCTGCTCTCGGGTCTTGTCGGCTGCTGAGCACTGTAGTCATGACACTAATGACGCAGGCTTGGTCAGGGGGTCGTGGCTACAGCGCTGCCGCCTGGCGGGCGATTACTGTAGCCACTCCGTGTTTCGTCTGGTTAATGGCGCGTGGGTCTCGAGGAAGGGGTGGGCCGATTGCTAGGGGCCGACCTCCATCGGGTTTGACTGGTGGGGCTCTTGCCGTCTTCCGGGCTCTCGCTGACTGGTGGGGCCCGTCGTCCTTGGGCCGTACCGACAGGCCGTCGTGGGAGCAGGACTCCGCCTGCTTGTGATGATGTCAGGGATGGTGTGGCAACAGTGCCGCGCCGGGCGGAGATCTCCGCCGGTACGTTGCACTATGGCCATGCCTGCCCCTGGATGGGGGGGGATGGGCTACACTATAGCCATTCCCTGTCTCGTCTTTCTTGATGAGGGCACAGGCTTCGTTGGTGCCACAGGCCGACTCCTCGGGGCTGGCATCTCTAGAAGCCGTCAGCTAGGAGTCGGCTTGTCTTGACATCGCCTCCAGGACTCAGCCGTCTGCGAGCAGCCGACTATTTCTCCAGCCGGCTTCCAGAAGGCGTCACTTCATCACGGCGCTTTGAGGGGCGCAGCTAGCCCCGATGTCTTGAAAGGTTCTGGGCCTCGGGTTGACTTACCCGTGGCCCATTACTTTGATAGTAGTCCCAGAAGTTGGTGAGGTGCCGCGGGTGATCAGCCGAGGAGCCTCCGCAGTTTCTTTCTCCGAGTGCCTGAGGTGGAGCCTTGTCCGACTTCCGCTGGCCGACTGGTAGGAGTCGGACTCGCCCAATCTGTCTTATCCAAAATTCGAAAGCTTCGGCGGGATCCAAGTGGCGTTCTAGCTAGGCTTCCAGGCTGCCTCCCGTTATGGGCCTGTCGCGTGGCGACGAGCGGCCGGGCCAGTCTACCTACCCACGCACGCGATGGGACATGCCTGCTGGTGGGGCCCGCCACTACCACGCCTCGGCACACGAGCGGATCTGCTGTGGCCGAGGTGGGCGGTTGAGTTTCCCGCGGAGTTACTGCGCGCAGTAACTCGCGCGACAAAGATGGGGGCGTGGGGTAGTGGGCGCAGTAAATTCCACGACCGCCCCCTTGGCTTCATAGCCCATTGGCCTATAAGTAGGGGAGGAGGGGGAGCGGCAGAGCACGAGCGTCCCTCCTCCCCACTGCTTCCTCTTTCTTCTTCCTATCGCCGTTGCACCTCCAAGCCACGCTGAGCGCTGCGGTGCTTCATTCCAGATGAGCTAATCTTCTGCCCCCGCGCCCCCCACGGCTCACTCTGGAGCATGGGACGGCTCCGAAGTTCATGACGACCACGTTGATTTCCTCCGCCAGACGTGGCCGGCTGCCCGGCAAGGATTTCGTGAGGGTCCGCCTCACGCCGAGGGGGGAGATCTCGCCGGCGCCGGAGGAGGGCGAGCGGGTCGTCTTCCGCTCGCACTGCCTGCGCGGCCTTGGCTTGCCGGCGAGCAACTTCTTCCGGTCCTTCCTCGAATTCTATGGTCTCTAGCCGCATCACCTCACCCCAAACACGGTGGTGTTGTTGTCCGCCTTCGTCACCTTGTGTGAAGGCTTCCTCGGCGTCCTCCGCACCATCAAGCTCTGGGGGGAGTTCTTCTACATCAAGCTCGGCACCCTCATCGCGGGCGTGCCGGCTCAATGCGGCGCGTTCATCATGGTGCAGAGGCCAGGGGCCGACAATCCATTTCCTCCCATCACGCTGATCAAGTCGGTGAAGATGTGGCAGCAGTCGTACTTCTACGTGAAGACTGTCTTCCCGGAGGACGACTAGGTCAACTTGTCGGCTTTCTAAGCTGGCCCGCCAGCTGGGAGGCGGACGAACTGGTCATACCGGACCAGGTCGCTGTCGCCTGCTGGAGCCACCGCCATCGCGCGGCTCCGAGTGCTGACGCAGTCGGAGGGCCTGGCCGGGCCTGATTTGCTGGCCGCCTTCGTGGCGCGCCGAGTGCTCCCGCTCCAGGGCCGCCCTCACATGATCTGCCAGATGAGGGGACATCGGGACTCGAGTCGGCTGTGCAGCAAAGAGATGCCTCACGCAGAGGTAGCTCTCATGGTGAACTATCTTGCGAACTGCGAGCTCACGGAGGAGTGGCAGTTTGGCAAGGAGCCGTATTCACGCGCCAACCCCCCGCCTATGCTAAGTCATCTGTCTTTTTTTCTTGGTCTCTTTGTAGCCGAGTTCGTCTTATCCAGCCTGACCAATCGGCCTTTGAACAGAGCCCCCTCCTCCAGCCCGCAGCCGGTGCCGCGGGGCCGGAGCACCAATTCCTCACCGACCGGGCGGAGAGCGACGTCGACGACCCTGACTTGGGGGCGGTGACCTTGGAGGACGACGCCGAGGGCGGAGGCGGCGAAGCAGGCGGCTCGAGGCTCGGAGCCACCCTCGAGGACTGGCCTGATGACGACGCGGGGGAAGTCGCCCTGCGCCACCAGCCAGGAGCTGGCCAGCCAGGCGCAAGCTCTTCTGCCGCGCCAGATGCCCAAGGAGGCGCGAAGAAGCGCAGGGCCGCGCCGAGCTTGTTCGGCAGCCGGCCGAAGAAACCCAAGGGCTCGGCCGCCTTGACCAAGCGGGACGAGGCGGCCACAAAGGCCATCCGCTTCCGCAAGGAGGTGAAGAAGCCACAACTGGTTTCCGCGTAAGCTCGGCCTTTATCTCATACCTTCATTTTTTCCTTGTTGATCTTGTCTGAGTTTCTTTGTTTTGTTTCCTTTGATCTAGGGCTCCGCTCTCTCTCTCTCGAGAAATCGGCCGCCGCCTCCATCATGGGGTCGACAGAGACATCCGCCACTACTCGGCGGATCGACCCGGCCGCCGACCTTCGGGAGGCAAGGGAGCGGAACGCGCGGGAAGTGCGTGAGGAGGCGGAAGTCGCCCGCCTGGAGAAGGCCACCGAGGCGGCGAAGAAGCGGGCTGAGGAAGTCATGCACCGCCAGTCGGCAATTTTCATCACTCCCTTGAACTCTGCGCCGCCACCCCCGAAGTTCATGGCGCAGACTGGGGAGGCCGGCGACGAGAACCCGGTCATGGAGAGGGATGGCGGCGACACCGCCATGCCGGACGTGATCGTGCCGCCGCCGCCGCCGTCTGAGAACGTGCAAGGCGAGCAGCCGGCGGACCCGCCGGTGCCGCCAACTAAAAACGAGGTGGCGACGGGCCTGATTCTTGAGGTCGGCACACCGACACGTTGCCGACTTGCAAAGGCGGCTTCAGCGCCACGCCCGCTGGAGACTGGCGCCGCGAGCTACTCGATCCCAGACACCGAGGCGGCCAGCGCCGCGCCCACTGTGTGGGTACAGGTTGGCGGGATGGGCCCTCTGAACAAGGCGATGCTGGATGTTCAAACCAAACTCCATGCAGAAGCCGACCCCATCAAGAACTGCAACAAGGCGTATCCTTCATCGCGAGAGGCCATCCGGGTATGCTTCTTGTTTCCTCATTTTTAATTCTTGTACTGCTTCGTGGGGGCGCGTCAGCGCACCCACTGGGTGTAGTCCCCGAGTTCCGGGCCGGCTGCTGAGCAGGCGGCTCAGAACTTTAATTAGCAGGCTCTAAGAGTTGATCTCCTTGCTGCAGGATTATCATAACCTTCGTGCTGCCGCCTTCAACTCCAAGGTCCTGGAGTTGGATCAGCGGACCACCGACTTGTCGGAAAGTCGGAGTAAGTCCTCTTCTTTCTCTGCGGGGCCGCGCTGGCGCACCCACGGGCTGTAGTCCCCGAGATTCAGGTTGACTGCCGAGCAGTCGGGCCGGATCTCCCCGACCACTATTCTTCTTTCTTTTGACGACTCCTTTCTCTGCGGGGGCGCGCTGGCGCACCCGCGGGCTGTAGTCCCCGAGATTCGGGCCGACTGCTGAGCAGTTGGGCCGGATCTCCCCGGCGGCTGTTCTTTTTTGTTGGCAACTAACACCTTGCTTTCTTCTTTCCTTCCGCAGAGGCCAACGCCACCTTGCAGCAGCAGCTGGGCGAAGCCAACACTGTGATGCGCGCTAAGCAGGAGGAGCGCAGCAACCTGGCTGAAGAGTGTGACCGGCTTGTCACCCAACTGGCGGAACAGAAGGAGCTATACAAGAAGGCCCAGAAGGAGGCGGAGGACAAGGAGACAAGCCTCCTTGCTGAGTTTGCGACCTAACGCTCCAACTGGACTGACAAGGAGGCGATGCTGACGAGATCGAGGATATAGTCGACGGAGAGCTTCCCTCTTTTTCCTTCTTTGAGCTGACGGCTGTTGGTCGAGCCGGCTTCTCGTCTCTAACTTTGGCTCTCTGCTTTCTGTCTTGGCATACTTCTTCCCTGGCCATTCGGCCGCTGCCAATCAGGCCATTGAAGCCGATCATGAAGGACGGAGGGCGGATGGCGCGCAGATCACCGCCGATGCCCCCCGAACCCTTAGCTAGCAGATCCTGAGCATCGAGGCCCGTCTTCGTCCGGCTCACTGGATGCTGCGCCAGCTTCAGCGTGTCGGCGCCCAGGCGATCGCCGCCCTGTGGCCGGACATGCCGGCACCGCGCACTCCCAGTCGTACTACAGACTGGCTGGAGGTGGCGGCTGGCCGTCTTGAGGCCTGGAAGGGCTCCTCGGCCCGGGCTGGGGTGCGCCGGGCCTAGGAGTTTGTCAAGGCATGGTACCCTGGGCTGAGTGTAGCCCAGCTAGCCACGTTTCGGCTGGAAGCTCAAGAGGAGTTGGCGGTCGTGGAACATTATCTCGTCAAGCGCGCATCATCAATCGCCGAGTACACCGACACCAGCATCTTCGTCCCGGAGCGGGCTCAGAATGGCTCCGAGGCGCCCCCGGAATGGTTCGGGCTGAACCCGAAAGACGGCGAGGACTCGGCGGAGGTGATCGACTCCAGCGGCGAGGAGGAAGGCGAAGAGGAGGCGCCAGAGGTCGGAGCAGACGGCCAGCCTCAGCTCGACCGCGCCTCCAGCAACGAGCCACGCCCAACCGAGCCGGCTACCACTGGAGGCGACCAAGCAGAGACCGACCAGCCGGCCGCTCCACCAGCTGGCGCCGCCGACTCCTCCGATCCTCCGAACCCTTCTGCCGCTTCCTAGGCCTCCATTTTATCTTTTACTTTACCTGTCTATCATTCTCGACACACTTGTTAATTTTGCACAATTCCACCCGCGGGGTGTATCTTAACCTTCTGTTGAAGATCGGCCAATGGCCTTTATTATGTAAATATTTTTCCGAGTTCTATCTTTTCTTGCTTGCTGCTCTTTGGCTTTTTCCTTTGCTGCCTTCCCTTGGTTGCCGTCTTGCTAGCCGAACAGCCGCTCTACGGACTGTGGCTCGGTCAAGTACTTAGCTACATTTAGGAAGGTCAGTACTCGGCCATTTTTAGAGCACTCTAGCAAGTTAAGTAGAAAACAGCTGGCCGACTGCTCAACAGTCGGTTGTAAAAGGCAGGAAGCCGGCTTAAACTATGCACATGCTTTGTGTCCTTAGCCATTTTTCATGTGGACACCCTTTCTACCTTGCTCCTACCCACCGGACAGTCGCTCTGCGAGCTGCGGCTTCTGGCAGGAGGCGGCTTTAAGTGCCAACACATTACTTGTCCGGCTGTAGGAAGCATTTCATAGTAAAAGGCGGCAAGACCCCGGGCCGACTAGTCGGACCCGGTGCCAGGCGGCATAAAGAAAATGACATACTCATAGGCGTAGTTCTTATCATATAGATAAAAGAGGGCAGTCCCCGAGCTCTTCTCGGGGGACCCAGAGTCTTCATACTTTAATACAAAAGGTAGCATGGTACATACTGCATTAACTGTAAAATCTTTGGAGGAGATTTGCATTCCATGGCCGCTCCGTCTCCTTGCCGGAGTCGTCCCTCTTGCGTGCTCGAGGCTTCTGAGTGTCGATCAGATAGTAGGAGTCGTTGACCAACACTTTGCTGACGATGAAGGGGCCTTCCCAAGGCGCTGAGAGCTTGTGTTGGCCGGCTGTTCGCTGGATCAGCTGGAGCACAAGGTCTCCTTCTTGGAAAGATCTCGACTTGACCTTCCGGTTGTAGTATCCGTGCAGGCTCTGCTGGTAGATGCTGGACCGGCTAAGTGCCAACAGCCGGCCCTCCTCCAGCAGATCGACGACGTCTTGACGTGCTTCTTCTGCCTCTTCTTCGGTGTACATGGTGACTCAAGGGGAGTCGAATTCTATGTCCGTTGGGATGACGGCTTTGGCACCGTAGACGAGGAAGAAAGGCATGAAGCCGGTTGACTTGTTCGGAGTTGTGCGCAGGCTCCAGAGGACGACTGGCAGCTCGTCGAGCCAGCAGCCGGCCGAACGCTCTAGAGGCTCGACTAGTCGGGGCTTGATGCCCAACAAGATGAGGCCGTTTGATCACTCCACTTGGCCGTTTGACTGAGGATGGGCAATGGACTATAGGTCCAGTCGGATGCCCTGCGTCACGCAGAAACGGGCCAACGCGTCTTTGGCAAAGTTCGTGCCATTGTCGGTGATGATGCTGTGTGGTATGCCATACCGGATGGTGATGTCGGAGATGAAAGTCACAGCAGTCGGACCATTCAGCTTCTTGATTGCTTTGGTTTCCATCCACTTGGTGAACTTGTCCAACGCGACAAGCATGTGAGTCATGCCGCCTCAGGCTGTTTTGAATGGCCCCACCATGTCCAGGCCCCAGACAGCAAAGGGCTAGGCAATGGAGATAGTCTTGAGTGCAGAAGTGGGCTGATCTGGCTTGGAACGGAACTTTTGACACCCTTTGCATTTTTGGACCAAGTCTTTGGCGTCTTCTAGAGCAGTCGGCCAGAAAAAGCCATGGCGGAAAGCTTTGGCGACAAGTGCTCTTGAAGCCGCATGGTGGCCACATTCGCCTTGATGGATGTCTTTGAGGATTGCTTGGCCTTGTTCCGGCTCCACCCAGCGCTGGTAGACACCAGAGACACTGCGCCTCACAAGCTCTCTATTGACTATGGTGTATGCTGCTGCCCGGCGTTGCACTTGCCGGGCTAAGATCTCATCGGTCGACAGCTCTTTGTTTACCAGGAAGTTGAGGATGGGCTGGGCCCATGAAGGTGCTGCAATTTCTTCGACTGCCAGGACTGCAACTTGGATGAGGGCGGTTGGGTCGGGAGGTGGCGGGTTGGAGTCGGTTGCCGCTTGTTGGGTCGATGAAGTCCCCGGGCCGATTGGTGCAGTCCCCGGGCCGGGCTCTTAAGTCCCCGGGCTGGCCGCTGCAGTCCCCGGGTTGGGTGCGACTGTCGCGGCCCCCGGGCCGCCTACCGGAATTCCCATGCTGGCTGCTGGAGCTCTCAAGTCGGATGCGACTGTTTTAGGAGGAGTCGGCACGAAGATAGAATCCGACTCTGGCGATGGCTTGACAGACGGCTTGAGGAGGCGTTGTAGGGCGACACCGGTCGGTATTGCTTGACAGGTGGAGCCGATTCATGCCAAGGCATCTGCTTGCTCATTGTCATTTCTTTTCACATGGAGAAACTCGCACCCTTCAAAATATCCACTGAGTTGCTGTACGAGGAAGTGGTAGCTCGCCATGTTTGCATTCTTGGCGTCCTAGTCGCCTGACGACTGCTGGACCACCAAGTCGGATTCACCATAGCACAGGATCCGGCGAATGCCGAGCTCTTTGTCGGCGTTCTGGGAACAGGGGTCCCTAGACTTGCCTGCCTGCGGCCTGCGGCGTGGTTCAAAGGGGGCCCAGTACGACCCATCTTCATCAACACATGCCCAAGACCCTCGCGAGGGGCCAAGCCTCGCGGGGCGGACGACATGGAGCTTCCTTAGGCACAGCCTCATCAGGCTGTCTCGCGAGGAGGCGGAGATATCAAGGCGGGGTACCTCACGAGGTGCCCATGATGCAAGCCATGACGACCAAGGGTGCCAGGAGGGTGCCGGCCCGCACAGTGTCCTCCCTTTCCTCTTTGGTGCTAAGGGAGCAAGCGCAGGCGGGAGGATCAAGCAAAGGGACCCATTTCGGTGCAACGAGACCAAGACCAACTCCGCGACAAGGAAGAAGTCATTGTGGAGCCCAAGCCAACGTCATCACCAGAGCCTTTGGCAGGCGAGGACCAACTTTAGTCAGGATAAGTGTACCAGATGTTCCCCTTCAAAATGGCCAATTGTTGGCGCCCTTCCCACTCAATATTTGGGAAGAGGCCCAAGGCCTTTGCCTATAAATAGGACTAGCCACCCCTAGAATAGAGGATCGACGAATCGATCAGCAATCAGATAGAGGGAGAGAGAGAAGGGCGACTGAACCCCTCCAGCAGTTCATCGCCCCAGCCAAGAATAGACCCTCGCGAGGTTGTTCTTCCTTGTATTGTTCATCATTAGCCCAAGAGGCAATCCACCACACCACCACACTGGAGTAGGGTATTACACCACATCGGTGGCCCGAACTAGTATAAACTCGGTGTCTCTTGAGTTGTGTTCTTTATAGCTTAGATCCTTGCGGGGCGGAGGGGTATGGATAGGTAGGAAGCGTAATCTCCGCGCGCACCCCAGAGTTCGAACCTCAAGGGTCTGCCGGAACCCGAAATCCGACATTTGGCGCGCCAGGTAGGGGTGCGCCGGAATCCGCCTTCCACCACTTCGTGCCCCACCGCGTCGTCATCACCATGTCCGGCGACTAGGCGGGCAACCCAGATCCATGGGTAGCGTGGCCCGCCCGCACAGACCCGCTCGCCTCGGGCGACCCCATGCCCCAGGCAGCTCGCGGTCCGTAGGGCGCTGCGGGCCGCGGGCGACGCGGACAAGCTTCGGCGACCCTCATTCCGCGGCAGGCGCGCTCAGCAGCAAGGGCCTCCAATCATGCCACGACCACGATGCCGTACTCCCGCCGGGAGTAGGCAAACTCAAGGGCCGCGCTCACGGTGGCCCGAGAGCTGCTACAGTGCAGGCTACTGGAGGTCGGACGCGACGTGCTGCTGGAGCGGGTCGCCGAGCTCCTGGGCTTCGCCGCCTCGGGGGCTCACACCTTCTGCACTCAACTCCCGCCTCAAGCCCAGGGCGGACCACGCGGGGGCTCCGCGCCCGCCCGCGGGCTCCAAGGCTACCCCAACACCGGCGAGGCTGTCAGCACCGGACCGGCGGCGGCGCTACCACCGCCCCCGGTCCGTGAAGAAGAAGGACTCGACGCGACCCACGATCTCAGTGGACAGCCGTGCTACCACCCCTCGGTGGGCGTGTCGAGCGGAGCTGCATGGCGCGCGGAGCACTACAGCATGGCCTTCGGGATAACGGCGCGAGAAGAATACGTGCCCCACATGATGGATAAGAGGCACCCTCACGAGGGCGAACAAGGCTCGCTCCTGAGCCCACGCTGGGAGAACGAGGCACCAGAAGCTGAGCCCTTCCAGGGGCCCAGGGATGGCCCCACCGGTCACACTGGAAGCAACGATTATCAGGTACCGCTACTTCCTCAGGAGCAGGCATACGCTAATGATGGATCTCAGGAGGTGCAGGTCGCCACAGCGGGGAGCTGCCCCACTCCCACGGTCTCCTACCCCTTGGGAGGAGGGCGCAAGGGGCTGCAGGAGAGGGGCAGAGATCCGACATCACCAACGTGGCGTTTGGAGCAAGGCGTTCTCAGGAGGTAGGCCCTCTGCTGGGGAGGTGTCTCAGGGCCTGCCCCTGGCGGAGGACCCGCGGTCGTCGGGGGAACCGCTGGCGACCGCTCTACCCCATCGGCGGCGTCCTGGTTTCCGGTCATCGCTGATGGCACTAGAGTGTAGCGCAAGGCGGGGCCCTTGTCTGGCTATATGAAGCAAGGCCGGTACTTGTGAAGAAGGCCTAGTGCCTGTGAAGCTCGCCAACCCGTCACACTCTCACGTAATAATGAGTGGGGCTGTACACGCCCCGGAGTCTCAGGGGTGCCGGCCTCAGGCCCCGGGGATCCCTCCCACGCCCAGTGGCACCACTTAGCTCCACGCTGGTGAGAAGACGTCGAAGACTAGACTAGGTGCCGAACGCGGCCTTTTGTCTGCTTTCATTGCTTTTCCCTTTGGATGTAATTTTCCCCCCGCTGGATTTAAGTTGGATTCGAATTTGAAGATTTGCGTTTGTTCGGGGAAGGGGTGCTTAGTCTCGTTCGAGCCATTTCTCGCATTTCTGTTACCACCTTGCCTCAGCTGCCTCCTCTCGCGAGCCCCTCGCGAGCCAGGTCAGGCCTAGCTTGTGCGCAGCCCAGACTGCCGCCATCAAGTCCTCTCGGGAGGATTGCACACACCTGTGAAGATTATCCTTTGGGAAAAGGGCCGGAGCCTGTGAAGAAGGCGAACGCCTGTGAAGCTTATCCTTTCGGAAAAGGCCCGGAGCCTGTGAAGAAGGCGAACGCCTGTGAAGCTTATCCTTTGGGAAAAGGCCCGGAGCCTGTGAAGAAGGCGAATGCCTATGAAGCTTATCCTTTTGGAAAAGGCCCGGAGCCTATGAAGAAGGCGAACGCCTGTGAAGCTTATCCTTTTGGAAAAGGCCCGGAGCCTGTGAAGAAGGCGAACGCCTATGAAGCTTATCCTTTGGAAAGGCCCGGAGCCTATGAAGAAAGCGAACGCCTGTGAAGCTTGTCCTTGGGAAAAGGCCCAACGCCTGTGAAGAAGGCCAACGCCTGTGAAGCCTGCCGCACGCGACACTCCTATGTTCTACGGATTCAATCAGAGAACGCTCAAGACGCCATGGCCACCCGCATGCTACCTCGGGGCTCACACGGAACGAAGGTAAACTAGCCAACCACTAGGCGTGGATGCACGGGCAACGCATCGTTAACTAAATACGATGAACAGAAGTTTTACATGAGGGGCTCCCCCTCCCAAAATGCTCTCACAATCATCAGGCCAAAACCCGAGTTCTATTCGTGCAGTGCAAGGAAACTGGGGCAATGCGTAATCAGTCAGATAAATCCCCCAATGCATCCTTAGGAGCACCTCCCGAGCCGTAGATGGCATCGCCAGACTCGCCATCGCTGTCGGTGTCGCCGCCAGCGGCGTCAGGGCCGTTCACCACACCGCCCTCGTCAGGGGCCACGATCACGTCGTCGTTGTCCGAAGCGAAGGCCCTGATGAGGGCATCCACGTTGTCTTCCACCCAGTGTGCCAGGTCGTCTCGGATGGCCTGGGGGACTGGGGCGATGGCGGCGTCGAAGTCAAAGTGGGGGTCCATGTTCCGGAGATGGCTGAAGACATGGGAAAAGGCGCGCCCGAGCAGGGCGCGGCTCCTCTCCTCCACCAACCTGTCCGCCTTGGCCGACCGCGCCTCCAGCTGCGTCACCACCGCGGTGAAGAACTGAATATTGCCGGCGTAGTTGATTGCGTGCGGCTCGCCAACAGCCGCCTCGCAGATGTTGCCCAAGGCTGTGTTGGCTCTCTCCCGGAGCGTGGAGAGCATGGGGGCATGCTCATGCTCCAGGACCTGCCGCTGACGTATCTCGCCCGTGTTCTGGTGCGCGACGGCCTCAGCCTCCTCCACCCGTTGGCGAAGACGGAGCGCCTCGGCCTGGGAGGTGGTTGACTCCCCTTGCGCCACCTCAAGCGCAGCCCAAAGAGCGTCGGCCCGACGCGTCGCTTCCTCCAGCTTGGTCCTCAGGGCTGCGGTCCTACCTTCAGCCTCGACCCTGATCAGCCCCAACTTCCCCTCGAGCTCGCGCTCGAGGTCTTGGCGCGCCATCGCCACCCGGCGTCCAACCTCCTCCAAGACACGAGCTTCCCGCGCGGCGACATCGTCCTCCGCCTGTGTCACCAGGCGCTCCCTCGTCTCCAGCCGCTCGTACTCACGGGTGCGCTCGGTGGCTTCCAGCGTCAGCGCCTCCTCACGCCTCTGGAGCCTTGCCGGGTCGCCGGAGGCCACCTTCATCGACGCAAGGGCTGCCTCGCGCAGCTCCACTTGCTCCTCCAGCGAGTGGCACCGGGCCAGGAGCTCCCGAGCCCGCTCCTCCGCAGCTCCTCTCCGCCGGTCATCCTCCCGGGCCTCCTCAGCGGCTCGAGATTGGGCCTCGCGAGAGGCCGCCAACGATGCTTTGGCCCTTTCATCGTCAAAATCGCGCTGACGGCGCGCGAGGGCAATGGCGCTCTCCAGCTCGCGCCTCTCTGCGGCCAGGCGCAGACCCTCGACTTCATGGCGCGCGTCTTCATCAGCAAGTTCCTCACCGAGCCGGCCCACCGCGTCGGCCGCCCTTCGAAGGAATCCTTGGCGAAGAGCGCGACACTCCCGAGCGCGCTCACGCACGTCCTCCACATCATCACCTGCCCCAAGCAGGAGCCGGGGGCCACGGATCGACACTCCTCCAGGAAGGGGGCTGGGGGCTGGCACCCTTGCGTCGGTCGGGCATGCCACGCCAGCAGCCCGGCCTGGAGCCAGCCCGCCATCAGATGAAGAGCGCAGGGGGCGCCTCAGCCAATCGCAGTCCACGATCAGGCGAGAAGCCCACGACAGGCTGGCTATGCCCCGGGAAGGCCCACGAAGGAAGACCTCGGGGTGCATAGGGCCTCGGGGCACCTCGGGATGGTTCGCCTCTCCAATCGCCCTCACGACAAGGGTTGTGCTGCCTGGAGCACTCAGGGACGGAGGAGGCGGCGACGCCAAGGAGGACGGGACCTCAGCCGTCTCCGCGAGCTTGGCTGGCAGGGGCCTGCGGAGCAAAGATTAGTAAAAGCGACAGAAGGATCGGGAGCTGGAATGTGAGAAGGCTTACTCATCAGTGGCAAAGTACTTCCTGCGCTTGAGCAAGCGACAAGGATAATCGTCGCCCAGGGCCTCCCTCTTCTTCCGGAGGGCCTTGAAGTCCTTGCGGAAGCGGCCCAAAAGCTGAGTGCAGGGATCAACCTGCGACGAGGGCGAAGCATCAAGGCGATCCATGTCAGGGGCACCCGCCTAGTGCGCACTGCCGGTCGCCTCTCCCAAAGGAGCTACCGGAACCTCAGGGGCCTCACTCGCAGACACTGAAGGCAGCTGCTCGCCACTCTCGGACTCGGCGGCACGGGCCCCAGCAGCTGCTCCCTCGTGAGTATCGCCCGGTGCTGTCACCCTGTCAAGAGGCCCCTTGGCCTCTGGCGCCTCATGCCTCCCCGCTCCGCCACTTGAGGAAGATTCGCCTTGACCGACTGCAAGGGCAGTCACCATCACTGGGTTCTCGCGAGGCCCCTGGAGGCCAACAGGGCGCAACCCCCACTCATCAAAGACAGGCATCTGCTTCACAAAATCATCCTTGTTCTTGCAAAGGTACAGCAGGGCCCCTCCCCGCTGGATGCTGCCCGGGTTGGGGTCACCAGTCAAGACCGAGAGCATCGTCCTCAGCACTTCAGGCGTTAGATCCTCTTCTTGGAGTCTCATATGGTCACCACATCCATTGAAGGCCCACATTCGACGAGGATTTGGAGTCCCCTCGCCCCAGTAAAACTCCAATAAAACCCTCTAGTCAGGGTTTCTGCTGGAGTCCCCTCGCCCCAGCGACGGGGGGCGAGCCGTTTCTTCGGCGGGAACGGGTCTGATTCCTCTCGGGGAGCCTTCCCTTTCTCTGCCGCCGAGAACTGGAGGATCGGAGCCATCGCAGCAAGGCGGAGCAAGGATCGGGAAGAAGAAGAAGCAAGGGAGGTGGACTGGAAGGGCGCGCGCCATTCCATACTTATAGCCGGCGAAGGCCAACCGTCGGCCACCACGATCTCAGGTAATCATGACCGGTTTTTGCATGCAGGGACTTGTCCAATCCGTGCAGATGCCGAGGCGTCGTGGGAGTGGATACGCCCACGTCCAATCAACCTCCATGCGGCGCCCAAGGCCGCAGGCTGTTAGGGCCCGCGGCGCTTCGCCCTTGCCCTTTCGCCTCACTGCATGGCCAAGTCCGGGCGCGCCTTGGGCCCGGGGGCTACTGTCGGCGTTCTGGGAATGGGGGTCCCCAGACTTGCCTGCCTGCGGCCTGCGGCGTGGCTCAAAGGGGGCCCAGTATGGCCCATCTTCATCAACACATACCCAAGACCCTCGCGAGGAGCCAAGCCTCGCATGGCGGACGACACGGAGCTTCCTAGGCACGGCCTCATCGGGCTGTCTGGTGAGGAGGCAGAGAGATCAAGCCGGGGTACCTCACGAGGTGCCCATGACGTAGGCCATGACGACCAAGGGTGCCAGGCGGGCGCCGGCCCGCACAGTGTCCTCCCTTCCCTCTTTGGTGCTAAGGGAGCAAGCGCAGGTGGGAGGATCAAGCAAAGGCACCCATTTCGGTGCAACGAGACCAAGACCAACTCCGCGACAAGGAAGAAGTCATTGTGGAGCCCAAGCCAGCGTCATCACCAGATCCTTTGGCAGGCGAGGACCAACTTTAGTCAGGATAAGTGTACCAGATGTTCCCCTTCAAAATGGCCAATTGTTGGCGCCCTTCCCGCTCAATATTTGGGAAGAGGCCCAAGGCCTTGGCCTATAAATAGGACTAGCCACCCCCAGAATAGAGGATCGACGAATCGATCAGCAATCAGATAGAGGGAGAGAGAGAAGGGCGGCTGAACCCCTCTAGCTGTTCATCGCCCCAGCCAAGAACAGACCCTCGCGAGGCTGTTCTTCCTTGTATTGTTCATCATCAGCCCAAGAGGCAATCCACCACACCACCACACTGGAGTAGGGTATTACACCACATCGGTGGCCCGAACCAGTATAAACTTTGTGTCTCTTGTGTTGTGTTCTTGATAGCTTAGATCGTTGCGAGGCAGAGGGGCATGGATAGGTAGGAAGCGTAATCTCCGCGTGCACCCTAGAGTTCGAACCTCAAGGGTCTGCCGGAACCCGAAATCCGACACTCTTTGGCAAGCCGGAGCCCGTGAATGAGTGCCTCGTATTCAGCAACGTTGTTGGAGGCAGCAAAATAGATTTGCAGCACATATCTGAGCTTGTCGCCTTTGGGAGAGGTGAGGACGATGCTGGCTCCCAAACCGGTGCGCACCTTGGAACCATCAAAGTGCATCCGCCAATGGGTGGAGTCCGGCGCCGGTGGCAGGTACTGGGTCTCGGCCCAATCCATGAGGAAGTCGGCCAACGCCTGTGACTTGATGGTGGTGCGAGGCTGGTAGTAGATGGTGTAAGGGGCCAAATCTATGGCCCATTTGGCCACTCGGCCCGAAGCATCCCGGCTTCCAATGATCTCGGCCAGTGGGGCGTTGCAGACCATAGTGATTGGGTGCTCTTGAAAATACGGCTTCAATTTCTTGGCAGCCAAGTGCATGCCGTAGCACTTCTGGTAGTGGGGGTAGTTTTGCTTGGAGGCCGACAGCACTTCACTTAGGTAATACACCGGTCTTTGGACTGGTAGTGCCTTGCCTTCCTCCTTGCGCTCTACCACTATGACTATGCTGACCACTCGTCTGGTGGCGGTGATGTAGCGGAGCATGGGCTCCTTAGGAGTCGAAGCCGCCAGGACAGGAGGAGTAGTCAGCATCTTTTTGAGCTGGAGGAAAGCTTCATCCGCCTTGTCATTCCACTCGAAAAAAGTGGTCTTCTTCATGAGCTGGTCTAGGGGAAGAGCCTTCTCTCCCAGCCGACTGATGAAACGGCTGATGGACACCAAATAGTCGGTGAACTTCTACACATCCAGCAGTCGGGTGGGTACTTCCATCCTCTCAATGGCCTAGATCTTCACAGGGTTGCACTCCATGCCGCGTTCTGAGACCAGGAATCCAAGAAGATGGCCGGCTGGTCCTCCGAAGACGCATTTCTCCGGGTTGAGCTTGATTTGAAACCGGCGTAGGTTCTCAAAGGTCTCCTTGAGGTCTTCTAGCAGCGTTCCATGCTTTTCCGTCTTCACTACGACATCGTCCACGTAAACGTGGGCGTTTATGCCGAGTTGCTTGAGGAGGCACTTCTACATGCAACGTTGAAACGTGGCACCGGCATTCCTCAAGCCAAACATCATGGTCAAGTAGCAGAAGGCTCCAAATGGTGTGATGAAGGTGGTCTTCAGTCTGTCGGCCGGGTTCAGCTTGATCTGGTGATATCTTGAATATGCATCCAAGAAACTCAACAGCTCGCATCCGGCTGTGGAGTCTATCACTTGGTCGATTCTCGACAAAGCGAACGGGTCCTTGGGGCATGCTTTGTTGAGGCTGGTGTAATCAATACACATACTCCACTACTTGTTTTTCTTCAACACAAGGACTGGGTTGGCCAGCCACTCTGGAAAGAACACTTCCATGATGAAGCCTGCTGCCAGCAGTCGGGCTATCTCTTCTCCAACGACTCTTCTCTTCTCTTCTGACAGCTGGTGCAAGGGCTGCCTGACTGGCTAGGCATCAGACCGGACATGTAACTTGTGCTCGACGTAATCCGTCGGAACACCCGGCATGTCTTTGGGGGACCATGCAAAGATGTCCCGATTCTCATGGAGGAAATCGACGAGCTCGCCTTCCTATTTGCTGTCAAGGCTTCCACCTATGACAGCGTACCTCTCCGGGTGCCCCGGGTCCAAGGGTCTCTTCGTTGTTTCTTTTGCCGGCTTGAACGAGCCCTCGGCTTCCGACTCCTTGGGATCGGGCAACATCTCTGACCGCTTGCCTGCCATCGCCACAACCCGGTCAACGAGCCACTTCTCGGCCGCGATCACGAGGGACTCGACCAACCGACTGCTCTCAGCTACGCAGGCGGATGACTTCTTGTAGTCGCCGGCTATGGTCAGAATTCCCTTGGAACTCGGCATCTTGATCTTGAGGTAGGCATAGTGGGGGACCGCCATGAACTTGGCCAGAGCAGGCCGGCCAAGTAGTGCATATGGGCTCTCAAGGTCCACCACATCAAACCAGACTGGCTCTCGGTGGAAGTGATCCTTGTCTTCAAAGAGGACGTCTATCTGGATCTTGCCGATTGGTGAGCAGGAAAGGCCAGGAACTATGCTATGGAATACAGTCCGGCTGGACTGAAGTTGCCTTTGTTTGATTCCTAACTTCTCCATGGTATCTTTGTATAGGATGTTGATGCTGCTGCCGCCATCTATCAGAACTCGGGAGAAGCGAGCAACTCGCCTATCAGTGGCAAAAGTGGCATTTAGAACCAAAGCGTAGGAGCCGGGAATGGGCATCACTTCCGGGTGGTCAGCTCTACACCAGCTGATGGACTTCTCGGACCAATGCATGAATTCAGGGGTCTCTGATGCTACCGCATTCACTTCTTGTTGTTGCAGCCGCCTGCTGCGTCAGTCATCGGCCACGCTGGTGAACACGACATAAGCTCCGTGCTCTTCTGGATACTCGTCCTATATGGCTCTGACTGGTCTGACCGCCGGCTACTAGGAGGAGGAGGAGGGGCTGCCCAGCAGGCAGAGGAGGCAGAAGGCCGTCACCCTTGGCGATCCTGGTGAGCGAATGGCACTTCCGAGTGGTGTGGTTGGACGGCTTCGCGCCATTGTGAAATTTGCAGGGCGCGTCAAGAGTCTGCTCATACGAGAAAGCCGGAAGCCAATTGGACTTGCCGCCCTTCTGGCGCTTGGAGGCTGCCTTTCCGGCTGCTGGTCTTCGACTGTCGCCACCTGCGGGCTCGTGGAAGCCGACTGCATGGCCTTGCGCTTATTGTCGCTTGGTTGCTGATGCCGACTGGTGTCGCCAGCCGGGGTGCGCGGAGTTTGAGGGGCTACTTTGCCAGATGCATCAACTTGGATTTCTGCCTTCATGGAGGAGTCGTCCGTGGCATATTTATCTGCTATGATCAGCAGCTCGTCGAGGGTCACCGGCTCGTCGCAGAGAAGTCGGTGCTTGAGGAGGGTGCCCTCTTGGCACCTAGCGGTGAAGTACTCGATGGCCTGCACCTAGTGCACGCCTTCGCAAGAGTTGCGGAGCTCGGCCCAGCGCGTGAGCTAGTCGCGAGTCGACTCGTTGGGGCCTTGCACGCACAAGGAGAGCTGGCGAGGTTTGGGCGGCCGCTTGTACGTGCTGGTGAAGTTGCGGATGAAGGCTTCGGTGAAGTCAACCCAGCTATTAATGCTGCGGGGCTTCAGACTGTTCAGCCATGTCCAGGCGGTGCCATGGAGCTTTAGCGGAACGTACTTCATAGCAACGCGCTTGTTGCCGTTTGCTATGCTGCCGATCCTGGAGTAGTCGACCAGCCAGTCCTCTGGCTTCATGGAGCCGGTGTATTTGGGCGTGTCTCTTGGGAGTGTGAACCCTTTGGGGAAGGGCTCATCTCGAATGCGGGGGCCAAAACAAGGCGGACCCAAATCATCTTCCTCTTCCAGCGCCAGGGACCGGTGGAGTCTATCGATCCGGTGGCGGGCATCGTTTTCTCCAACTCCCTCTCGTCGGCCAAGGCGGTCGCCGAGTGTCGGATGATCAACAGGCAGCGGGGAGACGCGCCTTTCCCTGCGAGGAGGAGGAGGAGGCGGACAGTCATCCTGGTGTTCCACTGCTCTTGGGCGGCCATCTTGGTCGCGCTCGATGGTGAGGCGAGTCCGGCTGTGGCTGGCAGCCGGCTCCCTGTCTCTTCCTCCGCGGACGCCACCAGTCGGCATCCGAGATGTTGCGCCTTGATCTCGGCGGGGAGGCAGATCGTCATTTTGCCGGTGGGGCGCCTTAGTGCGGCAACCGGCCTCGTGTTGTTCAGCAGCCGCGTCGAGGAGCCGCTGGACGCGCTCCGCCATCAAGCGACGCTCTTCGCCCTCGAACTTGTCCAGCTCGTCTGCTGTCGCCTGGGTAGCTCGGATATTTTCCGCGGGCGTGGCATAGACGGGGCGATCTGCCCCGAACAGGTTGACGATGGCCACGCAGTGCTGCAGGACCGTGCCAAGGCAGCTGGGCCCACCGGGAGCCGGCGTGCCGCCCATAGCGCAGTCCATCTCGCGCTGATAGGCTTCCGACAGGCGTCTCATGCTGGCCAGCTTCTTGGCACCCTCGACGAGCTACATGCGGCGTGCTTCCAGCATCTCGGCGTCAGCGTCTTCTGGGATGGGCGCCGTCAGGTCTTGCAGTGCTGCATCGAGCGGGTCGCGAGCACCTCCGCCGGAGTTCTAGCCGTGACCGTTGACAAGCACCTCCGTGACGGTGCTTCCACCGCTCTCCGCGCGAGGGAGCGGCTCGTCGTAGACCACCACGTTGGTGGGGAACGCTTCAAGCGATGCAGTGTCGGAGTCGACCAACATCGGGTCGGTGGAGCCTACACACTCTAGGTCCACACACTACAGGAATCAGCTACTTTGCCGTCTGCTATGGCGGACGGCAAAGGCATGAACAGCGGACGGCAAAGGCATTTGCCGTCAGCCGCGGACGGCAAAAGGCTCCGGCAACGTAGGCTACGGTAAACAGCTACTTTGCCGTCTGCCACTGATGGCAAAGTCTTTGCCGTCCGCCGCAGACGGCAAAGAGAGCGCGGCAGACGGCAAAGAGAGCGGACGGCAATAATTGTGCTGTCAGTCCGTTAAGTGGCTAACGGCAGGCCTTTGCCGTCCGCCACTGTCTTTGCCATCTGCCACTGATGGCAAAGTCTTTGCCGTCTGCCACTGATGGCAAAGTCTTTGCCGTCTGCCCCTGATGGCAAAGTCTTTGCCGTCTGCCACTGATGGCAAAGTCTTTGCCGTCTGCCACTGATGGCAAAGTCTTTGCCGTCTGCCACTGTAGGCAAACTGGCCAAATGGGTCCCAGGAAGCACAGCTGGATGCCACGTGTCTTCTTTGCGGTCCGCGGCGGACGGCAAAGAGGCCGTTGCCGTCTATGGCAGACGGCAAAGAGCCTGCACATTGGGGTTTTTTTTCTGTTTTTTATTAAATCCCACAATTTGCACAGAAAATATATATGACATATAGATATATTTCACAGGCATTCATAAGCAAGTTCATGTATTTCACAGGCATTCATAAGCAAGTCCATAAGCAAGTTCCATCTGTACATATTACATAAGCAAGTTCCATCCATCATTTCATACATAAACAAGTTCCATCCATCATTTCATACATAAACAAGTTCCATCCATACATAAACAAGCACTCCATAGCTAAGGTGACTAGAATGAGAAGACAAGAACAACAAGAGTAGAACAAGCACTCCATCCAGCACATAATGAAATCTGCAAAATGGCAAAATAAGAAAGTTAGAAATGGATCTTTTTTAGCTCACTTAGGTGAAATGGATCGTTTCTGAGGCAACTAAGGTGAAATGGATCGTTTTTTAGCTCACTTAGGTCAAATGGATCGTTTTTGAGCTAACTTTGTTGAAATGGATAATTTTTGAGCTAATTTAGTTGAAATGGATCGTTTTTGAGCTAACTTAGGTGAAATGGATCATTTATGAGCTAATTTAGTTGAAATGGATCTTTTTGAGCTAACTTGGGTGAAATGGATCATTTAAGAGCTAATTTAGGTGAAATGGATCGTTTTTTAGGTAACCTAGGTGAAATGGATCGTTTATGAGCTAAATTAGTTGAAATGGATCGTTTATGAGATAACCTAGGTAAGATTGGTCATTTTGGAGTTAACCTAGGTGAAATGGGTCATTTTAAAGCTAACGTAGGTAAAATGGATCATTTAGGAGCTAATCTAGGTAAAATGGGTCATTTTTTGAGCTAACTTGGATGAACTGGATCATTTATAAGCTAACCTAGGTAAAATTTGTCATTTTAGAGCTAACTTAGGTAAAATGGATCGTCTATGAGCTAACTAAGCTAATTATGCAATTTTTGACATAAGTAAGCTAAGTACAGATCGTTTTAGAGCTAACTTAGGTAAAATGGATGGTTTTGGAGGTCAGTAAGCTTATTAAGTCATTTTGGAGGAGAAGAAGCTATGTCTAGGTCATTATGGTAAGCATTGGAGGAAATAAAGCTAAGTCTAGGTCTTTATGCATGTGTTAAGCAAAACACTAGATAAACTTACCAAGATCCAGGAGGTGTAGGAGCGTGGTGGCTCGTGTCGGTAGCTGGAGAAGGATCGTGCGATCTTGTCTGGAGTTACGCTGCACCAAAGATCATTTCCAATGTCTTGTTAGCATGATGACACTCAAATGTTAAGACTAGCAAGTAATGTCCTTTCAAATAAAACTCACCGTGGTCCCAGGAGCAATCACTGGCATTGGCGGAGCGGTCTGACCTGCCTTCTCGCACACAGACTGCACATTTGGTTTTGACGACTCAGTCATACTAGTTAGTAATGAGACAAACACTACATGAATGTTTTGGCTAATCTGCAGAAGAAACTTACCACAAGGAGCTCGTACATGGCCCTTGCCTGCATGTCATTCCGTGCCCTCTCCTCCTCCATCATCTTTGCCGTCCTCTCCTCCAACTCCCGCTGCCTCTCCGCCGCCTCCGCCAGAAGTTTCTCTGTTCTATCTCTCTCACTCTGTATAGCAGCCTGCAACACCACTCACATGACAATTTGTAATCATTGATGGAAGCGCACACAATGTAATGGAGAAAGATAACTGAGTACGTATCACTAACCTTGATGGCGAGTTGCACTGGCCGTTCACGAGGCCTTTTCTCAGGAGCGGAGCTCGACTGACGCGCCTTGATCTCCGGGAGAGTGCTAGGACAACGGATAAGTCCATCTCCAATGGCTATGGAGCCATGGGACCTCCCGCCACCAGATATCATCAACAGCTCTGGATCAATGGGACCCTGGCTCGGGTTAAAGTCCTCCCCTTTCCTCGCCTTCCCCTCATCTCTATATCTCACGAGCTTGTTGTGGGAGGAGATGTTGGTGAAGTTGTTTGCATCATTGAGGTCAGACTGAGAGAAAGCCTTGACTTTCTTGAAAGAGGCAGTGTGGGCCATGGCATACAGGTCGTACACCTCTGGCACCTTATCCGCCTTATTGTAGCGTGCCTGAAAGAGAGAAACAATGAAAATTAGTAATTAAAGGGCTCAAGCTAGCATGATGAATGAATTGCATGAATCATGAAGCAAACCACATACCCAGTTGCGCCCGAACTGATATAAGTTGGAGCTGCCTTGATGGTGTGGCACACCTTCCATTTGGGCACGTTTGTCCTTGGCCTCCTTGTGGAGGGCTAGCCATCGTTGTGAGCACCACTCATCGACCAACACCTCCCAACAATCCATCCGATCCGCACACCATCTAGGAGGCGCCTAAGTTAGCAAATAGAAACTTGAGCGCTACCGCTAAGAATTACTAAATGAAGGAACTTAAGTAGAGAAGGCCTTAAGAATTACCTTCATGTACTGCTCCTTACTCAGGAACTTATCGCGGCACTCCAGCTTGGTCTTCTTGATACCACGCAAGGCGTAGTAGTCTCGAACAGCCTGCACCCGAGCCTCGTGCCGTAAGTTCTGGAGTAGGCGCTTGCAGACGTTCTCGATAACATGTGCCGCGTCCTCCTCGTATCCCTCCTCACACCTGTAGAATGTCTGCGATCAAATGAGACAATATTGATTAGTACAATTAATAACTAGCTAGTTGAAGATTTTTAAATGTGTAAAGGAGAAATTACCCAGAACTTTCTGATCACCATGTCTGCCCTCGTGTCGCACACGACACCATCGATAATCTCATCCGGCGGGGCCGGGGCAGCCACATAGTGCTCCCAGCTCAATCCAGGCTCTGGAAGCCGACCCTCACCAGGCAACGTGACAAACCCCGGGAAGTTTTGCCGGCAAAGAATTCCAAGGACGGAGTTGGGCCGGCGGACACTATGATGGTGGTCCCAACCCCTGCAGCATGACAAGGCCAACGCATTAGTTATTCGAAAAACGATGAATGCACAAGGTACAAAAATATTAAATGCACTTACGTACCTCTCCCCATCAGGGAAAATCAACCACCTCTGCTCACGGGTCACCGGCACGGACGGGAGCCGTGTAGCACCACGCTGGTAGACGGTGCCCCCCTCCTCCTCAAGATCAGTCGGCTCCCCGCCATCATCAGCATGGCCACTCGGCTCCTCGGGCTGATCCGGCCAGGTACCCCATCCGGACGTGTGCTCCTCCGGGGTCACGTGGGCCGAACTCTCAGGGGCCGAAGGCCAGTCGACCCGAGGCTCGTGGGCCCAAGACCCGTGGACCGGAGGCTCGTGGACCAGAGTCCGTGTAGCCTCCTCCTCGGACGAGTCCACCCTAGCAGTCACGTGCTCGGGTGAAACGGCTGGGGGTGGCGGCGAGGAAGGCGCCATAGCAGTCACCCTACTTCCTCTCCCACGACCACGTGCCCCACCTCCTCTCTTCCTACCTCGTCCCCTGCTGGGCACCGCGGTCGACGAAGAAGGGCCCGGCGGTGTGGCCATACTGTCCAGCAACGCTCGGCGGAGAGGTGCGTCTGGAATGGAAGACCTCAGACCACGCTCCCAACCAGCGCCCACCATCTTTCAACACCTGCCATGACAAACAGTAAACGAAATTAGTACAACATAAAAAAAGACCGACATGAATAATAATATGTGTATCACTTAAGTGTATCATCATCAAGTACAACATAAAGAAATGTAATACCTGACACTACTAATAATCTCGATCAGTATCATCAATAAATGCATAATCATCATCATCACTATAATCAATGACGGGCTCATAGGGTTCATTGGCATCAACATGTGCAAGGCCACCTTGACGTAATCGGTCAAGCATTGACAGGTCATCCGCAGCAGTAACCTCTTCTTGTTCCGGCTCTTCTTGTTCCTCCTCTGGGGTGATGTCGGATTCATTGTCGCTGTCTACTTCAATGTTTTGGGGTGAAGTATAGCGGTTCTTGAAACGCTTTTTGGAAAGACGTGTCTCTTGGAAGAATTCTCCTTCATATGTGTCTGGGTTAATGTGAGGTTCATAATCTTCTTCCTTTGGGGGAGAAAGTCTAGCACGTGGCGACACTTCATAAACGACATCCCAACCTTTCAGATTTGGATTAGTTTGGCAGGCCCACGGTAGATAGAATACTTGGGTCGCCTGTTGAGCCATAATATAGACATTTGGAACATCTAAATGAGTTCTTTGGTTGATTTCAACTAGCCCTACATGTTCATGAGTCCTTCTAGTCTCCTTCGGCTGAAACCAATAACATTTGAAGACTACGACATTCGGTGGATTTTCACCATAGAACAGAAGTTCATAAATTGCTTCAACTCTCCCATAATACTCGGTACCTCCTTCGCCGATAGCAGATACACAACAATTTGTTGACTTTCGATCGGCCATAGATAGCTCTTTGCCATAGGTACGAAAGCGATACCCGTTGATGTCGTACTTGTCAAATGAACGAACCTTATAGTCAAAACCATTAGCGACTTGTCTCAATTCGGCGTCCATAGACTCTGAATTAGCCTACAAGTTTAATATGAAAGGATTGTTGCACTATGCACAAATTAGCGAATGAAATGAAATTGTCTAATAGAAATTACCGTTTGTTTGAACCAAGAGATGAAACCGGGATAGCCACCTCCTTGCTTTGCGAGAAGCTCATACTCTTGGACGGAATCCTTTTGGATCTCCGCTCCATACGAGAATATGGTGACGTATCGACTGTATGACATATCCAGGAATAAGAGTAGTTCAAAGGAAATAGAAGTTGCGAAACAATGTACCGAGAACTTACTCGATGTACGACCGCACTTCTATCAGGTTGTTGAAGATATACAACGAAATGGTCCGCCATTCTTCGTTATCCAAAGATACTGGATGTGAAACACTAGCTGGTGCGAGATTCCCTTTGAATAGGCTGAGGTTGGATCCACCTTTTTTAGGCTCGTCAGCATTGTACCGAGGCTTCGGATTATGCAAATGACGATTTTTGGCTTCGTAGTGCGCTGTTACGAAGTTTGCCGCCTCCTCTGTGATGAATGCCTTAGCCATCGATGCTTCAATTCTACGTTTATTTTTACATTTTTCTCGAAGCGTCTTCTGCATCCTCTCAGTTGGGTAGCACCAACGATTTTGCACGGGCCCGCCCAATCTTGCCTCGGTCGGGAGATGCAAAATCAAATGCTGCATTGGATTAAAGAAGCCCGGTGTAAAGATCTTCTCTAACTTGCAGATCAACTCCGGCGCCAACTCTTCCATTTCTTCTAGCACGCCAGGCGATAGTTCTTTCGCACAAAGAACACGGAAGAAATAGCTGAGTTCTGCCAGTACTAGCCATTCATCCTCAGGGATGAAGCCACGCAACATCACCGGCATTACCCGCTCAATCCATATGTGCCAATCATGACTCTTGAGACCAAATATCTTCAGTTTATCAAGATTCGCTCCCCTCTTTAGATTCGCTGCATACCCATCGGGGAACATCAACTGTTGTTGCACCCACAAGAGAATTTCCCTCATAGCTGGCCTTCCAAGATTGAACCATGCCTTTGGCTTTGTCCAGTTCTGCTTTCCTTTCGGTTCTTTCATGTTTTGTAACGGCCTATCACATAGCGCCTCCAGATCGACTCTAGCCTTAGTATTATCCTTTGACTTCCCATCTATGCCGAACAATGTACCAAAAAGTGCCTCAGCGATATTCTTCTCAGTGTGCATCACGTCGATGTTGTGTGGGCAAAGGAGGTCTTTGAAGTAAGGCAGATCCCATAAGCATGTTTTGTGAGTCCACGCGTGCTTAGTATTATACCCCTTGAAGTACCCTGGACGTTGTGGATCTGGCTCGAGAGCGTTTAACTGATCCAGGGTCTATTGGCCTGTCAATGCAGGTGGTGCAGAGTTTTTGACAACTCTACCCCTGATGAAGTTCTTCTTGTCTTTCCTGAACTTATGGCGAGGATCCAGGAACTGTCTATGCATGTCGAAGCAAGAAAACTTGCGACCGGCCTGAAGCCAACGAAACTCAAGAGCTCCCTTGCATGTGGGGCACGGGAACCTTCCATGCACACACCAGCCAACGAATAGCGCATACGCCGGCAAGTCATGCGTCGAGTACATGTACCAGACACGCATTATGAAGTTCCGTTTGCTAAAGGCGTCGTATGTCTTGAACCCATTATCCCAGGCTTCTTGCAATTCGTCCTTAAGCGGCTGCATGTACACATTCATATTTTTGCCCGGATAGTTGGGTCCTGGAATTATCAACGTCAGGAAAATGTTCTTTCTTTGCATAATCTGTCCGGGGGGGAGATTGAGTGGAAAGACAAATACGGGCCAACAACTGTATTGGGCTGCCGTCATACCAAACACATTGAACACATCCGTGCTGATGCCGACTTGAGGATGCCTCGGATCTGCCGCTTTGTCAGCATGTAATTCATCAAACTTTTTCCACGCAACACCATCCGATGTGTGTACCATCATCAGATTCCCATCTGCATCTAGTTCGGTTCTTTTGCCTGTTTTGTGCCATGTCATCTGTCTGGCCGTCTCTTCGACCATGAAAAGACGTTGAAGTCTTGGTATGATTGGCATATACCGAAGAACACTAACGGGGATTTTGGTCTGTGTCTTCTCACCCATACCGTTGTCTACCACAATATACCTGGAAGACTTGCAAATGGGACAATAGTTCAAGTCCGCATAGCCAAGCCTAAATAAGGCACATCCTTTCTCACAGGCATGTATCTTCTCATAGGGCATCTTCAGTGCACGGAGGATTTTGTCCGACTGGTACAGGTTTGCAGGCATTACATGGCCTTTGGGTAGAAAGCGTCCAAATACTGTCATAATTGCGTCATAGCATTCTCTGCCCAAGTTGAACTGAGCCTTCAGAGCCATTACTTGTGAGATGGCATCCAACTGACAAAGCTCAGTGTGCTCGTGTAGCGGACGTTTCGAAGACTCCAACATTTCATTGAAGGCCTTTGCAGATTCCTCCATCTCCTTGTCCGAATCCCGAGCATCATCATAGCCTTGCACCATGTTTTCCATCCCGGTACCATGCTCGTCAGTGTGACGACGATCCACCTCAGCTCGGTCACGTTGGGCAGACTCACCATGAAATGTCCACACCGTATAATCGGGCGTAAAACCACTCTTCTGCAGGTTCTTGCCCGTTTCAGCCTCTGTCTTCTTTTCCCAATTGCCGCACCGGAAACAGGGGCACCAGGTTTTCTTTTGGCCATTTGCAAATGCGGCTTGCACAAACCCCTTAGTTTTTGTGAACCATTCAGCGCTCCATTTGTTCTGACCAGTGTGACCGGTATACATCCAAGCACGGTCACTCATCTTGACTTTCAGAGCTACTGGACACAACAATTATATATGTAATTCACCATGTATATATTCATCAGTTGATCTACTTTGTCAATTTTATTACGTCCATGCAACCTACACTCTAATAGGTAATGATAGGTCCTAATCCCACCCGTGTATGTGTAGATTGGGTTCATTTTCCCATGCTATGCTCCGGATCCGACGCAAAATTTTGGCAGCACCTCCCCGCTGTTCTCCTGATACACGTCTCTGCAATAAACAGAGAGGATGTGTACCCGGAGAACAACAGGGGAGGCACTGACGAAATTTATGCGTCGGATCCGGAGCAAAGCATATGGGAAAACGAACCCAATCTACACATACTCGGGCTATCCATGGATAGCGTTGGACAATTCGAAAGAATCAAGGTTATAAATATGAAAATGCATGCATATTTATAACTATGACGCTTTCGAACGGGAGACACATATTGGTTACGCATACTGATGATTCAAGACACATATATAGCTAGCTATCAACTTTCATCGGAATAGATCAAATAATTAATGGGGGAGGAGGACTTGTCATTTGTGCTCACCCACGAACGAAGGGGCAGAGCTTGTCAAACGCACGGCGAGGTCGTCGAACACCAAACCTCGCAGCGATGAAACAACTGCACATTTAAAACTACACGATCAACACAATTATATATGATGTTTTTCATAACAAAATCGAAAAATATATGACCTATAACTAATAATTCACAAATATATGAGGTCGGGGTCGGGGTGTCGAGGTCGGGGTCGGGGTCAGGGTCGGGGTCGGGGTGTCGAGGTCGGGGTCTCGGGGTCGGGGTCGGGGTCTCGGGGTCGGGGTGTCGTGTCGGGGTGTCGTGTCGGGGTCTGGGTACCGTGTCGGGTCGGGGTCGGGGTGTCGGGGTCGGGGTCGGGGTGTCGGGTCAGGCTTGGGGCGTGGGGTGTCGGTGTCGGGGTCGGGGTATCGGGGTCGGGGTGTCGGGATCGGGGTCTGAGTCGGGGTGTCGGGGTCAGGGTCTCGGGGTCGGGGTCGGGGTCTCGGGGTCGGGGTCTCGGGGTCGGGGTGTCGTGTCGGGGTGCCGGGTCGGGGTCAGGGTACCGTGTCGGGTCGGTTTTTTTCCTTTTCTTCTTCTTCCTCTTTTTGCTTTTCTTCCTTTTTTCCTTCTTCTTCTTCTTCTTCTTCTTCTTCTTCTTCTTCTTCTTCCTCCTTTCCTTTTTCCTCTTCTTCTTCTCCTCCTCTCCTCTTTTTTCTTCTTCTTCTTCCTCCTTTCCTTTTTCCTCTTCTTCTTCTCCTCCTCTCCTCTTTTTTCTTCTTCTTCTTCCTCTTCTTCTTTTTTCTTCTCCTCCTCCTCTTCTTCTTCTTCTCCTGATCTCCTCTTTTTCTCTTTTTCTTCTTTCCTAAACCTAAACCAAACCTAAACCTAAAACTAAAAAAACAGAAAAAGAAAAAAACTAAATCTAAACCTAAAACTAAACTAAAACTAAACCTATAAACCTAAAACTAATCCTAAAACTAAAACTAAATCTAAACTAAACATAAACCTAAAACTAAAAAAATAGAAAAAATGAAAAAAAGGAAGAAGCTCACCTGGGGCGGTGCGGCCTGGGGCGGCGGAGGAGGGGGGCAGTGCGGCCTGGGGCGGCGGAGGAGCGGGGCGGGCCGGCCTGGGGCGGCGGAGGAGGGGGGCGGGGCGGCCTGGGGCGGCGGCGCCGGGCCCGGCCGGGGCGGCGGGGCGCGGAGGTGGGCGCTGGGGCGGCAGCGGGGCGTTGTGCGACGGGGGGCACTGGGGCGGCGGCGGGGGGCGGGGCCGCGGCGGGGGCGCTGGGGCGGCGGCGGGGCGAGAAAGAGAGAGATAGAGGGGGTGTGGGGCGCGGCCCCGTTAACGTTACGTGGGGCCTCCCTCTTTGCCGTCCCCGGCACTTTGCCGTCCGCCTTCTTGCTCTTTGTCGTCCGCTAGCGGACGGCAAAGAGGGAGCCCGTTAGGTTTTTTTTTTGCAGTTCGTCAGTGCAGCCCCTCCTTCTTTGTCGTTCGCTAGCCGACGGCAGAGCTTCTTTGCCATCCGCTAGCAGACGGCAAAGAACTGGCTGATGGCAAACTTGGTCTTTGCCATCAGCCATTTCTTTGCCGTCTGCTTTCTGGAAGCTGATGGCAAAGAGCTTCTTTGTCGTCCGCTAGCGGACGGCAAAGAACTGGCAGATGGCAAACTAGCTGATTCCAGTAGTGACAGCTGGCTCGCTGGTGACGTGGAGCTGATCGAGGAGGCCCGCTAGGCGGCTCTCAGGTCCGTCAGTGCCCGCGTCGGACGCAGGCTCGTCGAAGAGGTGAACCTCGCCAATAAGATCAGCGAGGCAGCTTGCCGCGCATGCGACCTCTGCACCGTGCAGCGCGTCGGCGCAGACTCCATCTGGCGTGCCGGGCTGGCTGCGTTCGCCAGGGAGGAAAAGGGTTCCCATCTAGAATAGGTCTCCGGACGACGGTGCACCTCGCCCCACGGTGGGCGCCAAATGTCGTGGGTTGGGTGCAACATATGCCAATGGATGGCTTATCATGGTGGGAGCGAGTAGAACATCTCCGGTGCCTAGAAGCAGGATGAGGCGTAGACAAGAACGCCGGCGTACTTTACCCAGGTGCGGGGCTCTCCTAGGAGATAACATCCCTAGTCCTGCTCTGCGGGGTCTCCGCATGATCACTAAGGCACAAGTGAGTACAATGGTGCTCCTTGAGCTGTATGCTAGAGGGAGGAGAAGGCAAGGCTAGCTCTCTCCTTCCTCTCTGGGTTGGTCTAGTTCTAACAGGTTCGGAACCCTTTGCATGGGTGCCCTGGGGGTTTATATAGGCCTACCCCCCAGGGGTATAATGGTAATCTGGCCGGGCGTAGGGCCCGGCCGTCAGTCTCTTCGGCCGCCGGCTTCTCTGCTGACTGCTGGGGCCCGCCCCCTGGTGGGCACCGCCGACTGGTTGGGTACGGGGCCGACAGGACGCCCCCGTCGCTCTAGGGTCTTGTCGGCTGCTGATCACTGTAGCCGTGGGTCTAATGACGCAGTCTTGGTCAGGGGGTCGTGGCTACAGCTCCGCCGCCTGGCGGGCGATTACTGTAGCCACTCCGTGTCTCGTCTGGTTAATGGTGCGTGGGTCCCGAGGAAGGGGCGGGCCGATTCCTAGGGTCCGACCTCCATCGGGTCCAACTGGTGGGGCTCTTGCCGTCTTCGGGGCTCTCACTGACTGGTGGGGCCCGTCGTCCTTGGGCCGTACCGACAGGCCGTCTTGGGAGCAGGACTCCACCTGCTTGTGATGATGTCAGGGATGGTACGGTGCACTGTGGCCACACCTGCCCCTGGATGGGGGGGATGGGCTACACTGTAGCCATTCCCTATCTCGTCTTTCTTGATGAGGGCACATGCTTCGTTGGTGCCACGGGCCGACTCCTTGGGGCCGACTTCTCTAGAAGCCGCCAGCTAGGAGTCGGCTTGTCTTGACCTCGCCTCCAGGACTCGGCCGTCTGCGGGCAGCCGGCTATCTCTCCAGCCGGCTTCCAGAAGGAGGCACTTCATCACGGCGCTTTGAGGGGCGCGGCTAGCCCCGATGTTATAAAAGGTTCTGGGCCTCGGGTTGACCTACCCGTGGCCCATTACTCTGACACACTGTCCACTCCTCATTGCATTCAATCTGCTAGAGACGAAATTCCTTCGTCCAATCCGGGCCACCATGACCCAGATGGAAAAACACTTAAACTGAGGGAAAACGAAGCTACGTTGATGCAGGATAAGAAAACCAACTTCTTTGCGGGGGACATGAAAAGAGAAAACCTTATCACGTAGGCAAGAAACCTTGAGCTGAGAACAATATCCACCTATTGCTGATTCCAATGCCAGAGCAACATTCTCCTCAGATAGTATGAAAGAATGCCTGGCGAACGAGACAACCATGATGAAGTGGCCCGAATCTTCTGAAGGATGAACAGAATGGTGAAAAGAACGCCAGATCTCCAAAGCCAAGCACATCCCGGGTTGAAATCAAACCCTAGAGAGATGGACGCGTGAACAACCATTGAGATAACCACCAGGGGTTGCGGGGGAGGACGCCGGAGATGATGAGTGGATCAGAAGGCAAAAATCACGGCTGGACGTGGAGATCGCCGGTGGGGTGGCGGCGGCTAAGGGTTAGGGTGGGTGGGAGGTGAGAGTCACCATTTTTCTGCTATGTTTTGTGTTGAGGGGTCTCATGTACCACAAAACGGAGGAAACATACTTCTGTTGGACCTCCTATGGTGGAAAAGGGGTCCAGGGGCCGGGATGGGTGTGGCGTACCGCAAAACGGAGGAAACAGACTTGTGTTGGAGCGCTGTGGTCGAAATGGGGGTCCTGTTCATCGGTAGGGGTGTGGCGTACCGCAAAACAAGACTCCACGGGATACTGTTCATCTCCACCTTCGACCTCCTCCAGCCTCCACGGGCTACTGTTCATCTACCGTCGACCTCCTCCAGCCTCCACTAGCGACTGTTCATCCATGGGCTCCTGTTCATCTAGCCTCCACCGCTCCTCCACGGGCTACTTTTTAACCAACCCTCTCCACGGGGTCCTGTTCAACCACACCTCCACGGGCTACTATTCATCCAGCCCTCCTCCGGCTACTGTTCAACCAGCCCTCCATGGGTTGTCCTGTTCATCCAGCCCTGCACAGGGTCCTATTCATCCAACCCTCCACCAGCTTGATCAATCGGGGTACTGTTCACCCAGCAGCAACGGCCTCTACTACCACGGTGTCCTGTTCATCCTACCCCCACCGGGAACTGTTCATCCAAACCCCCAATAACACTCACTATTCATCCAGAGGCAGCATCGATCGGCTTCAGTTAGCAGCAGTAGCGAAGGAATCACTTGGGTTCAGTTAATAGCAAGGGATCGATTGATCGCTTGGGTTCAGTAACGCGTAGCCTGCAGTGCAATCGCTCGGGTTCAGTAGGCGAACGCCTCGCTCGGGTTCAGTTAGAGCCCAACGCCTCGCACCCACGCGCGTACATGTACAAGAGAAACGCGCATCGCTCGGCCCCTGACCACTCATCGTACCAGGAACTCCCCGATATTTTCCACGCCCTCGCTTCTACCATGGTTTTTTCCGTCATGGATGGCCTAAAGAATGTCATAAAGCTGCATCTCCGGCCTGCCCAGGATGAAAAGCCCATTTTCTGTCGTGATTTTTTTCATAGAAGTAGGAGCCCACCACATCTATGATGATACCGGGTTTTGTGACAATTATCGTCATAGAAGTGTCATAAGTATGACACAAAAAAATTCGTTCGGCCCAAAATGTCACGGATGTGTCTTTTTTTGTAGTGCTTTCCACCTTGTCCAAATATGGTAGGGGGACCGAATTGGTCTAGGGGCCCAAGTAGGATTCCTCCTACTTGGGCGTGCCCTAGGCTGCCTCCCTCCCTCTCCCTCCTTTATGTACGTGGGGAGGGCACCCCTAGAACACACATCAATTGTTCCTAGCCGTGTGCGGTGCCCTACTCCACAGTTAACACCTCGGTCATATCGTCGTAGTGCTTAGGCGAAGCCCGGCGTCGGTAACTTCATCATCACTATAGCCACGCCGTCGTGCTGACGGAACTCTCCCTCGTCCTCAACTGGATCAACAACTTGAGGTGTTGAACGTGTGCTGAACACGGAGGTGTCGTATGTTCGGTACTTGGATCAGTTGGATCGTGAAGACGTTCGACTACATCAACCGCGTTACTAAACGCTTCCACTTTCGGTCTACAAGGGTACGTAGACACACTCTCCCCCTCTCGTTGCTATGCATCTCCTAGATAGATCTTGCATGATCATAGAATTTTTTGAAATACTAGGTTCCCCAACAGTGGCATCAGAGCCAGGTCTATGTGTAGATGTTATATGCACGAGAAGAACACAATGAGTTGTGGGCGATAATAGTGATACTGCTTACCGGCAACGTCTTACTTTGATTCGGCGGTATTGTTGGATGAAGCGGCCCTAAATGATATTACATGACCATGTTCATGAGACTGGTTCTACCGACGTGCTTTGCACACAGGTGGCTGGCGGGTGTCTGTTTCTCCAACTTTAGTTGAATCGAGTTTGACTACACCCGGTCCTTGTTGAAGGTTAAAACAGCACACTTGATGAAAAATTATTGTGGTTTTGATGCGTAGGTAAGAACGGTTCTTGCTAGTAGCCCATAGCAGCCACGTAAAACTTGCAACAACAAAGTAGAGGACGTCTAATTTATTTTTGTAGGGCATGTTGTGATGTGATATGCTCAAGACATGATGTGATATAATTTGTTGTATGAGATGGTCATGTTTTTTGTTGAAGTTATCGGCAACTGGCATGAGCCTTATGGTTGTCTCTTTATTGCATAAGATGCAAGCGCCATATAATTGCTTTACTTTATCGCTATGCGATAGCAATAGTTGCAAAAGCAGTAGTTGTCGAGACGACTATGTGATGACACGTTGATAGAGATCAAGATGATGGAGATCATGGTGTCATGTCGATGATGATGGAGATCATGATGGTTCATTGAAGATGGAGATTAAAGGCACAAGATAATGATGGCCATATCATGTTACATATTTGCATTGCATGTGATGTTTATCTTTTATGCATCTTATTTGGCTTAGTACGACGGTAGCATTATGATATGATCCCTTACTAAAATTTCAAGTTATAAGTGTTCTCCCTGAGTATGCACTGTTGTGACAGTTCTCCGTGCTGAGACACCACGTGATGATCGGGTGTGATAAGCTCTACGTTCACATAAAACAGGTGCAAGCCAGTTTTGCACACGCGGAATACTCGGGTTAAACTTGACGAGCCTAGCACATGCAGATATGGCCTCAGAACACTGAGACCGAAAGGTCGAACGTGAATCATATAGTAGATATGATCATCATAGTGATGTTCACCATTGAAAGCTACTCCATCTCACGTGATGACCGAACATGGTTTAGTTGATATGGATCACGTGATCATTTAGATGACTAGAGGGATGTCTATCTAAGTGGGAGTTCTTAAGTAATATGATTAATTGAACCTTAGTTTATCATGAACTTGGTACTTGATAGTATTTGCATATCTATGTTATAGAACAATAGCTCGCATATAGCTCCCCTGTTTTATTTTTGATGTGTACCTAGAGAAAACTAAGTTGAAAGATGATAGTAGCAATGATGCGGACTGGATCCATGTCCTGAGGATTATCCTCATTGTTGCACAGAAAAATTATGTCCTTGATGCACCGCTAGTTGATAGACCTATTGTAGGAGCAGATGCAAATGTTATGAATGTTTGACAAGCTCAGTATGATGACTACTTGATAGTTTAGTGCACCATGCTTTACGGCTTACAATCTGGACTTCAAAACATTTTGAACGCCAAGGAGCATATAAGATGTTCCAAGAGCTGAAATTGGTATTTCAGACTCATGCCCGAGTCGAGAGGTATGAGACCTCTGACAAGTACTTTGCCTGCAAGATGGAGGAGAATAGCTCAACCAGTGAGCATGTGCTTAGAATGTCTGAGTACTACAATCGCTTGAATCAAGTGGGAGTTAATCTTCCAGATAAGATAGTGATTGACAGAGTTCTCTAGTCACTATCGCCAAGTTACTAGAACTTCGTGACGAACTATAATATGCAAGGGATGATGAAAACGATTCCCCGAGCTCTTTGCAATGCTGAAATCGGCGAAGGTAGAAATCAAGAAAAGCATCAAGTGTTGATGGTTGACAAGACCACTAGTTTCAAGTAAAAGGGCAAGGGAAAGAAAGGGAACTTCAAGAAGAATGACAAGCAAGTTGCCACTCCCATGAAGAAGCCCAAAGCTAGACCCAAGCCTGAAACGGAGTGCTTCTACTGCAAAGGAAATGGTCACTCGAAGCGAAACTGCCCCAAATACTTGGCGGATAAGAAGGATGGCAAAGTGAACAAAAGTATATATGATATACATGTTATTGATGTGTACTTTACAAGTATTCATAGTAGCCCCTGGGTATTTCATACTGGTTCATTTGCTATGATTAGTAACTTAAAACAGGAGTTACAAAATGAATAGAGACTAGTTGAGGGCAAGGTGACGATGTGTGTTGGAAGTGATTCCAAGGTTGATAAGATCACCATCGCACACTCCCTTTACCTTCGGGATTAGTGTTGAACCTAAAATAAATGTTATTTGGTTTTTGCGTTGAGCTTAATATGATTGGATCATGTTTATTGCAATATAGTTATTCATTTAAGTCAAATATTGTTATTTTGTTTACATGAATAAAACCTTCTGTGGTCATACACCCAAGGTAAATGGTTTATTGAATCTCGATCGTAGTGATACACATATTCATAATATTGATGCCAAAAGATGCAAAGTTGATAATGATGGTGCAACATATTTGTGGCACTGCCGTTTAGGTCATATTGGTGTATGGCGCATGAAGAAAATCCATGCTGATGGGCTTTTGGAATCACTTGATGCTTGCGTACCATGCCTCATGGGCAAGATGACTAAGACTCCGTTCTCCGGAACAATGGAGCGAGCCACTGACTTATTGGAAATAATACATACTGTTGTACGTGATCCGATGTGTGTTGAGGCTCGCGATGGGTATCATTATTTTCTGACCTTCACAGATGATTTGAGCAGATATGGGTATATCTACTTGATGAAACATAAGTCTGAAACATTTTAAAAGTTCAAAGAATTTCAGAGTGAAGTGAAAAGTTCAAAGAATTTCTCAACACACAATTTTTTTTTCGACACTTCCATAGAAGAGAAGCCGAGTAAGATTGATGATTTGTCTAGAAGTGTTGAGTTGCTCATGATGTGGAAAATCTCATGATGAAATTTTTTGTGCCTAAAGTAGATGAATCAATTAAAGCTCTTCATGTTTCTATGGATGGAAGTAAGAAAAGAACCGCTATGCTTAGAGCTAAAAGAGAAATTTTAGAAAAAGCATTTTCTAGTGATTTCTTTCGTAAAAGTGATGAAGATCTTAAAATGATTGGTGTTTCTTCTATTGATTCCTTTTTTAGTAAAGATAAGATTGATAGAAAAGGGACTGGAGAAGAGTCAACTTTAGGTAGAAGGCGTCCCAATATTTCGGAGGGTGAAAATCTTGTTGAGAAAATTGATGAAAGTGGGTTTGGAGAGGTCAAAACTTTAACTAGTGATGTGCCCACTCTTTTGGATTACAAAGACTTTAATTATGATAGTTGCTCTCTGATTGATTGTATTTCTTTGTTGCAATCCATGATAAATTCGCCCCATGCTTATGAACAAAATAAAACTTTTACTAAACATATTGTTGATGCTATGATGAAAGCTTTTGAAGAAAAAATGGAATTAGAAGTATCAATTCCTAGAAAATTGCATGATGAGTGCAAACCTGCTATCAAAGTCAAGATTAAAAATTATGAGTGTTTTGCTTTGTGTGACTTGGGTGCTAGTGTTTCTACAATTCCGAAATCTTTATGTGATGTGCTTGGCCTTACCGATATTGAAGAATGTTCTTTGAATTTGCACTTGGTGGATTCTACTATTAGAAATACTATTAGAAAACCTATAGGTAGAATTAATGATGTTATTATTCTTGCAAATAAGAATTATTTGCCCGTAGATTTTATTGTTATAGATATTGATTGCAATCCGTCTTGTCCAATTATTCTTGCTTGACCGTTTTTACACACTATCAGTGCCGTGATTGATATGAAAGAAGGCAATATTAAGTTCCAATTTCCCTTGAGGAAAGGTATGGAATAGTTTCCTAGAACAAGAATTAAGCCACCTTATCAATCAATCATGAGGGCATCTTATGGATCTCGAACCAAAGATGAGAATACTTAGATCCTTGCTTTATGCCTAGCTAAGGGCGTAAAACTATAGCGCTTGTTGGGAGGCAACACAATGAATAAATTTTATTTTTGCTTTTTGTGTTCTGTTCTTTAGTGTTAGCACAATTATGCTACTATTATGATTGTTTTGTGTGTGTTTTAATTAGTGTTTGTGCCAAGTAGAACTGATAGGATCTTCATGGGTGATAGTTGTTTAATCTTGCTGAAAAAAGAAACTTATGCGCTCACGAAAATAATTGTTAAAAATCACCAGAATGTGATAAAATGCCAATTCTTTTTGCAGAAGATTAATATAAAAATTACCCAGGTCGTCCTAGTTTTTCAAAAAATTGGAGTTACAAAAGTATTCGAAATAGTCAGATTGCTACAAACTGTTCTGTTTTGACATATTCTGTTTTATTTGCATTGTGTGCTTATTTTGATGGCTCTATGGTTTTCTTTAATGAGTTTTGCCATAGAAAAGTTGGAATACAGCAGGTATAATGCAAAAACAAAATATAAATTCGTTTTATACAGTACTTATAGTAGTGGTTTGCTTTTTATACTAACGAATCTCATGAAGGTTTTTGTTGAGTTTTGTGTGATTGAAGTTTTCAAGTTTTGGGTTATCATACGGTGGATGAAGGAAGGATAGAAGAGCCTAAGTTTGGGGATGCCCCGGCATCCCAAGCTATTATCCAAAAATGAGCAACCAACTAAGCTCGGGGATGCCCCTGAGTGGCATGCCCTCTTTCTTCTAACGACCATCGGTATTTTACTTGAAGCTATATTTTTATTCCTCACATAATATGTGTTTTGCTTGGAGCGTCTTGTATGATATGAATCTTTGCTTGTTTTATTTTATGTTTTAAGTCTTGATCTCTTTCTGGACACACCTATTTGGGAGAGCCAAAATTACGTCATGATTTGTTCGAATTGCTCTCTATGCTTCACTTCAATTTTTATGAGGTATGAACTTGCTCTAGTGCTTCACTTATATATTGTTTAGCACGGTGTGCTTTGTATTTTTGAAGAAATGCTCACGTGCTTCACTTAGATTTATTTGAGAGTTGGTAAAATTTTGAAGAAATTCTCTCTTGCTTCACTTAAATTATTTTGAGAGAAAGAAAAAAGAAAAAATATGCTCATGATCTTCACTTATATTTGTTTGAGCTTATGAAAAGCAACACATGAAAATTAGTCCCAAGATAGATATCCAAGAAGGATATAATAAAAACTTCCATGAAGATCATTGGACAAAATAAACTTGATTCTTATTAATAATTTTGAGATATGATGATGTGATATGTGAGTTGTGTTGATGAGTAATTATGCTTTAATAAGAATATTCGTGTTAAGGTTCGTGATTCCCTATGCAAGCACGAAACTCAATAGTTATTCAATGAAATTATATCCTACTTGTGGTGCATTATTCGGTGTTAATTATGCTTAATGCTCGCTTATGAGATTATTCGTTTCTTGGTTGGTCGCTTCTTAATCTTTTGCTACCCTTCATTTTACACCAAGTACGATCTCTACTTGTGCATCCAAAATCCTTTTAACTAGTTTTGCCACATGAGTCCACTATATCTACCTATATGCGGTATTCTTTTGCCGTTCTAAGAAAATTTGCATGTGCCATCTATAATTTTCAAAATAAACTTCTCTTTTGTGTGTTTGTTTCGCTCACGGAGCGGTGAGGGGTGGCTAATATTTTCCATGCTGGATGTGTTATTCTCACGATGAGTGTTTATTCACTTGTCATTGGACGAGAGTAAGGCAAAGGTTTTAGGGATGCCCAGTCCCTAAATAAAAAAATGAATTTACTTTATGTTGTCAAATAATAAATTCCTTGGAAAGTGTTGGTATGGAGGGCAACCGTGGATACGGCTAGCCATGGAAAGTGAAAGTATGGTGGAAAAAGGAATAAATTTTATTTTCTGTTTGAGAACCGCCTATGATATATCTAGCATGGAAAGTGTTGGGAACTGTAAGTCGTTTTTGTTGGTGGGATGGATACACCTCCCTAAATGTTTTTATCTCTAATTTTTTGCTTTGAACTCTGGCACCTCCACAAATCCCTACTTCCCTCTGCGAAGGGCCTTTCTTTTACTTTATGCAATTTTTATTTTGAATTTGAGTCTCCATCTTATCTTATAAAAGCATCAACTAGGAGGCAATATGATCGTACTTGACTATTGGGTGTAGCTAATATGTGAGTGTGTTTCATAAATGGATCAATGGTTGAGCATGATGGGCTAGGGATAACTTATTTTAGCATTGATATTTTGAAAGACTTGGTTGCTTGTTGATATGCTTGAGTATCTAAATTATCATGTCAAAACTAGACTAGTGCTTTGAATCACTAAAAGTCCAATTGTCCATGCTATAAAGAAAAGAATATGATATGACATGTTAGGCAGCATTCCACATAAAAAATTCTGTTTTATCACTTACCTACTCGAGGACGAGTAGGAGTTAAGCTTGGGGATGCTGATACGTCTCCAACATATCTATAATTTGATTGTTCCATGTTGTTATATTATCAATCTTGGATGTTTTATAATCATTTTATAGTCATTTTATATCATTTTTTTGTACTAACCTATTGACATATTGCCAAGTGCCAGTTGTTGTTTTCTGCATGTTTTTTACATCGCGGGAAATCAATATCAGACGGAGTCCAAACGCAACGAAACTCCACGGAGACATTTTTTGGACCATAAGGAACATAATGGGCCCTGGTTGCGCCTGGGGGTGCCTCCAGGAGGGCACAACCCACCAGGGCACGCCAGGAGGCCGAGGCGCGCCCTGGTGGGTTGTGCCCACCTCGGGTGCCCCCCGGACCGCCTCTTTGCTCTATAAATACCCCGATATTCCCAAAACCCTAGGGGAGTCGACGAAATATTCATCCAGCCGACGCAGAGTCCAGAACCACCAAATCCAATCTAGACACCATCTTGGATGTGGTTCACCACCTCCATTGGTGCCTCTCCGATAGTGTGTGAGTAGTTCTTTGTAGACCTTCGGGTCCGTAGTTAGTAGCTAGATGGCTTCCTCTCTCTTGCTGAATTCTCAATACAATTGTCTCTCGGAGATCCATATGATGTAACTCTTTTGCGGTGTGTTTGTTGGGATCGATGAACTTTGAGTTTATGATCAAATGTATCTTTTTATATCCATGAAAGTTATTTGAGTTTCTTTGATCTCTTATATGCATGATTGCTTACAGCCTCGTATTTCTTCTCTGATATTTGGGTTTTGTTTGGCCAACTTGATTTATTTATCTTGAAATGGGAAGAGGTGCTTTGTAGTGGGTTCGATCTTACGGTGCTTGATCCAAGTTACAAAAGGGGAACCGACACGTATGTATCATTGCTACTAAGGATAAAACGATGGGGTCTACCTCTACATAGATAGATCTTGTCTACATCAAGTCATCGTTCTTATTGCATTACTCCGTTTCGCCATGAACTTAATACACTAGATGCATGCTGGATAGCGGTCGATGTGTGGAGTAATAGTAGTAGATGCAGGCAGGGGCCGGTCTAATAATCTTGGACGTGATGCCTATATAATGATCATTTCCTGGATATCATCATGATTATTTGAAGTTCTATCAATTGCGAAACAGTAATTTGTTCACCCACCGTTTGCTATTTTTCTCGAGAGAAGCCACTAGTGAAACCTACAACCCCTGGGTCTCTTTCTCATATATTTGCCTTTGCGATCTACTTTTCCTTTGTATTTATTTTCAGATATATTAAACCAAAAACACAAAAATACCTTGCCGCATTTTATTTCTATTTATTTTGTTTAGCCTTCGATCTATCAATCTACTATAATTTATCTCACGTCCGTTTGCCTATCTTGAGGTGTCATACCCCGGAAGGGATTGACAAGCCCTTTAACACGTCGGGTTGTGAGGATTTGTTATCTGTGTGTAGGGGTTGTTTACGTTGTGTTGCTTGGTTCTCCTACTAGTTCGATAACCTTGGTTTCATATCTAAGGAAATACCTACCGCCGCTGTGCTGCATCATCCCTTCCTCTTTGGGGAAATACCGACGTAGCTTCAAGCGACATCATTGACATCCGCGGTGCCTTATTTCTCTGCCTGCATGTCATGGCTACGCGCGCGTCGATGGCGGATGGCGCAGTTGTAGACACTGGAGGCACTATACGACGCGGCGGCATCGAGGCAGCGACGAAGCTCGTGCCGCCGTGCTCCCCGACAATCCGGCGTGGAGCAACTCGGCACTCTTCCTCGAGCTGTATTGGAGAGGCCAGCTGCGGAACCACGCGCTGGCTTAGTGCGGCAACTACCTCCCACGGGCTAGGCGAGGTCGGCGGACAAGCGAGCTGCCTCGATCATAACTGTCGAGCTCGGCGGGCCACCCATACGGCTTTTATGCCAGGGAACTACTCTTACTGCTCGTCGGATGCCGCCGAAAGAGTGGACAAAATGGTGGAATGAGGAGCTTGGCCGGCGTCCTGCTCCTGAACGGACTTGTGTGGCCGGAGTTGGTTTCTCGCATTCCACGCAGGTTTTAATGTAGGTTTTTGAATGTGGCGACGAGGCGGGTACAGCTGGGAGTGCAGCGGTTTAGGATCGGAAGTATGTCTAGTGGGGGGGGTGATTAGACTACTTGACCAAACAAAAATCTAGCCTTTTCCCAATTTTAGTTCTTGGCAGATTTTAGCTATCTTAGCACAAGTCAAGCAATCTCCACACAATACAAGCAAGCATGCAAAGAGTATATGAGCAGCGGAAAGTAAAGCATGCAACTTGCAAGAATGTAAAGGGAAGGGTTTGGAGGATTCAAACGCAATTAGAGACACGGATGTTTTTGGCGTGGTTCCGATAGGTGGTGCTATCGTACATCCACATTGATGGAGACTTCAACCCACGGAGGGTAACGGTTGCGCGAGTCCACGGAGGGCTCCACCCACGAAGGGTCCACGAAGAAGCAACCTTGTCTATTCCATCACGGCCGTCGCCCATGAAGGACTTGCCTCACTAGCGGTAGATCTTCAAGAAGTAGGCTATCTCCTTGCCCTTACAAACTCCTTGGTTCAACTCCACAATCTTGTCGGAGGCTCCCAAGTGACACCTAGCCAATCTAGGATACACCACTCTCCAAGAAGTAACAAATGGTGTGTTGATGATGAACTCCTTTGTCACACCCAAGATGCGACCCTATCCTAAAAGAACTCGAAGGTCCCACGAAGGATAGAAGCGCATCTTGAAGACGCTTTTGCAAGGTGGATATCATTACATCAACATTACATAAAAGTGGGTAAACATCCAAGACATACAATGTCACATGAATACAACAATACATCATACAAGAGAATAGACATCAAGCTATGGATGAAGCATAAACAGAAACTCAAACGACATCCAGCCTGCTAGCCCAGGCTGCCAACCAGGAACCTATCCCTCAATCGAAGAAGAAGCAGAAGAAGAACTCCAACACAAAGAAACATCGCTCTCGCGTGATGATCATCGCAAAACCTGTACCTGCAACTGGTGGTGTAGTAATCTGTGAGCCACGAGGACTCAGCAATCCCATTACCATGGGTATCAAGACTAGCAAAGCTTAATGGGTAAGGAAGGGGTAAAGTGGTGAGGTTGCAGCAGCGGCTAAGCATGTATGGTGGCTAACTTACGCAAATAAGAGCGAGGAGAGAAGCAAAGCAAGCGATTGTCAAGAAGTAATGATCAAGAAGTGATCCTGAACTCCTACTTACGCCAGACATAACCCAGAAACCGTGTTCTCCTCTCGATCAACCCCGAAAAGAGACCATCACGGTTACGCACACGGTTGGTGTATTTTAGAAGAGTTTGCTTTGAGTTTTCTACAACCGGACATTAACAAATTCCCATCTGCCACATAACCGCGGGCACGGCTTTCGAAAGTTCAAAACCTGCAGGGGTGTCCCAACTTAGCCCATTGTAAGCTCTCGCGATCAACGAAGGATATTCCTTCTCCCGGGAAGACCCAGTCAGTCTTGGAATCCCGTTTACAAGACATTTCAACAATGGTAAAGCAAGTCCAGCAGGACCTCCCGGCGTGCCGACACCCTGATAGTAGCCGCGCGTATCTCGTCTCGGGCCATGACCGGATGAGCAGTCCGTACAACTAAAACCAGGCCTCGAGTTTCCCCGAGGTGGAGCTGCAAGGGGCTCTAGTTCGGACCGACACTTAGACAAGCATTGGCCCGGGGGGGGGGGCTAAAATAAAGATGACCCTTGAGAGAGCGACTCCCAAGGGAAAAGTAGGTGGTCGTGAGGCAAATGGTAAGACCAATGTTGGGCCTTGCTGGAGGAGTCTTATTCAAAGCGACCTGTCAAGGGGGTCCCATAAATCACCCAACCACGTTAGGGACGCAAAATCCGGGAACATAATACCGATATGACGGAAACTAGGGCGGCAAGAGTGGAACAAAACACCAGGCATAAGGCCGAGCCTTCAACCCTTTACCAAGTATATAGATGCATTAATAATATAAGAGATATTGTGATATCCCAACATAAACATAGTCCAACATGGAGCAATCTTCATCTTCACCTGCAACTAGCAACGCTACAAGAGGGGCTGAGCAAAAGCGGTAACATAGCCAAACAACGGTTTGCTAGGAAGGGTAACAAAGGTAAGAGGTTCATGGCAATTTTGGGAGGCTTGAGCAGCAAGTGGTAGGTAACGCAGCATAGCGGTAGAACGAAGCAACTAGCATAGCAATGATAGTAATGAGATCCAGGGTGACGGTCATCTTACCTGAAATCCCGCTAGGAAGAAGAACGAGTCCATGAAGTAGATGACCCAACGTAGTCGAACGGATCCTCACAATCGCAACATTACCGGAGCTATCAAGAAGTAGCAATACCGTAAAGAAACAAACAACATGGTAAATGCACAAGCATAAACATGGCATGATGCACAATCAAGTATGATGCATGTCCGGTTTAAAGAGGCATGGCATGGCAAAGTGCAACAAACGATACTACAAGTTAAGTGGAGCTCAATATGCAACGAGTTGCATATCGACGAAACACCACATGCAATTATTTAGTTTGATCTCGTTTAAGCTACTCAACAATATTAAATGTTGTTAAACATGGCAAGAGGCGAAACAAAAGTAAACTAAATATTTAGGCAAGTTTAAATGAGGCCCGCAATAAGAAACAACAATTCCGGAAAATCCCCATGTCCATATTTTAGATTCGGTACTGTTCTGCCCTAAAACATATTTTATTGTTGTTAAACAGGAAAATAAAGTGCACCATGTTAAACTAGGCATTTTTCCACCCCAATTACATATAAAGTTTATTTAAAACCGAGCTACGGTTATTTAGTTATGAAATAAAACATTTTAACATGGCATTTAAGCAAGTTTAAACAAACAACAATTTACACATTTTAAACATAGATGAAAGTGGCATATTTTGAAACTAGATGAAATTCTAAGCATTTTACATGTATAAAACATTTTAATCCGATGCACAGTTTGTGAGATAATAAATGCATGAACATGAGGGTTTTTCTGTAAAACTGCAGTTCCTGGAAAAATAGCTAAAATCGTTCAAAGGAAAAAAACATGTCACGGGCCGAAACTGGCTGGCCCAACAGAGAGGAGGGGCTGTGGGCGCTCACCCATGGGCTTTGGCCCAGTTGAGGAGGAGAGAGGCCGATGGGGTTGCGGACTTGGGAGCCCCACGAACAGAGTGACCGGCTCAGGAGGAGCCGGGCCACGATGCGGGACGCAGACAGGAGGGCGCTGGAGGCGGGCGCTCCTGTTCTGACGAAGCAGAGGAAGCACGACGCTGGCAGCAGGTCGGGGCAGGGCCAGGCGCGGCGACAGCTTGGTCTCCATTGGCGGAGCGGCGACCTAGAGGCAGGGATGAGGCCGGGGCGCAGGGACTTGGGCGAGGCATCGGCTTGGTCTAGATCAGAGAGGCCATGGCGTGGTGCTCTCTTGTGGTGAGAAAGAACGGCTGTAGGCGGGTCAACAGAAGCGCAAGGAATACACGGGAAGGAAAGGAGCGCGTGGTAGAGTCGAGGTTACCGGCGGCTCGCCGGAGTTATGAGGACGGCAGGGTCGAGTGGGGCTGGAGGCGGGGAGGCCGACGAGCAGAGAGGGGTGCGGTCAACGGTCAGGGACGAGCGCTCCGCTCGATGCAGAACGCGGCTCGGAGCAGAGGAGGCCGGGACTTGGCTAGCGAAGCGTGCGGTGGCTGGCGTTGCAGGAATCAACAGCAGGCAAGGCGACTCCATGGACTTGACACGGGGACGACAGGCGACCGGAGTTAGGGCCCCGGCGAGCTCCTGCTAAACAATGGGGACGGGCGGCACGAAGGATCGGGAGCTCCTCTCCCGATCGAGCGGGGACTGCAGGACGCAGAGGCGCGACACTGGAGATGGCGGGGATCTCCTGCTTCTGTCCAGAAAAGATGGAGAGAAGGGGAGGTCAGAGCGACCAAAGAGAGAGAGAGAGAGAGAGAGAGAGAGAGAGAGAGAGAGAGAGAGAGAGAGAGAGAGAGAGAATTGAGGCGCGCAGCGGCGAGGCCTCACCAGCGAGGGGTGCCAGGCGACCAGCGGGCAAAGCCGCAAGGCAGTAGCTGCCGAAGACGGTGGCGATTGGATCTTGAGGCCGAGCCCAAGCCATGGAGGCTTCCTTCCGTTCCCTGACAGAAACGAGTCAGAGATAAATGTGTGTGAGAGAGAAGCACGGGGAGGAAGGGAGACAAGAGAGGAGATGAGTGGGACGAGGCCGGTCCTGGTGTTTGCCGACGAGGATCGACTCGGGAGGCCTCGAACACGAGGAGCGGGGCTGGCTGCTCTGGTTGGTGAGATGGATCGATGGCGAGGTCGGGTGATGGTTGGGTGGATCGGGAAGGAGGAGGCTTCGGCTATCAGTGGTTGGGCGCAGGTTGGCTGGCTACGAGATGGATCTGGGAAGATCCCGAGGTGGAAGAGGAGTGGGTAGTTGGCTGGCGGCGGTGGCGGGAGGGATGGGACAGCTCTCCTCAAATTTAGGGTTGGGTCATTCTATAGGAAGAATAGGATTTGGTCTAGACCCTCCGATTAAAATCGGACAGACCCGGATAAATATGTTAGGGGCCCAATTAAGAAAACGGAGGTGTTATATAGATGTTTGGGGATGATCCGGACCCAACGGTAACGATAGTCCAGGTCGGGTCAAGGGGAGTTTCGAACGCACGCAAGGGGTCTGAGAGAGGTCTACAAAGACAAGGGGGGACGCGGCTACTACGAACGGATGCAAGCTTTATGAAAACATGCAGATGCAATGCGAATGATGACATGAGATGAGATGCATGACATGAACAAAATGCAAAACAAAAGACAAAACCCAGCCACGAAGGAAATAAAATATCGCATCTCTGGAAAAGGCAAGAGTTGGAGTTACGAATATGGAAAGTTGTATCCGGGGCGTTACAACACTCCACCACTACGAGAGGATCTCGTCCCGAGGTCTAGGATGGCACCGGAGAGAAACGAAAGAGTAAGAGAAGAGGTAAAACTAAGTTGCTTCTTTAACGAACGAGTGAAACCATGAACCTGGAGAGGTTGAGAAATTTAAAAGAAAGAGTACAACAGAGTTGAACGAGATTGCAAACAATCCGGTAGAAAAGAGGAACAAGGAGTATTACGAGAACTTGAAGGTTGAAAGACATGGAAATAAGAGCTTCATGAATGAAAAGAATATGACCACCTCGGTATGATGAGATAGCCAAGGAGCAAGAATGACCGAATTTGGACACCACTCCGGTAGAAAAGAGAAGTAAACTTGATGAGATGAAAAGATATTGAAGAGATGATACAACACTAAGGTTAAATGGATAAGCAAGAAAAGAACACGATCCTCACAAAACGAGGTGATGGGTGAAGAACACAACATCACAATGCCTCCGTAACGAAAGAATAGAAGTTAGATCGTTGGGATAAAGGGACGGAGAAGAAAATGACAACTTTTGCCACAAGTGAGGTTGGAAAGTACCCTTCCAATAAGGTTAGAACGGAGTTGTTGGAAAACCAACAACGACACGAATATGCTTGTAGTGGGCTTATGACAAACATCTCAAAATGATGAGGTGACAACCGACCACTAATGGAGACCATTGATTTGATTGAGAGCACCAAAGAGATGAAAAACTTCTTCACCGAGATGATAGGGAGATAACTTGCAACATTAATAAGCACCACAAATAGCAACATTCCCAATGGAAGGCTTTAGGTGAAATATATCCCAAGATAACTCCAACAAAGAGATTGATGGATTTAAAATACCTCATTCTTGACAACATATGAATCATGAAACATGAATGAAAATTATCAAGAGTGATATAACGCCATCTCAAAGATAAGGTAGAAAGAATGCACTTAATAATGCAAGATGAAGAATGCTTGGACTCCACAAAACAAAACATGTATTGAGCACCATGTTTATTTTTAGAGTAACGCTTGGCTGACCTTAACTTCGAGAGAAAACTTGAAGTACAATTGAAGAATGAAAAGAATCCTTGATGAACCACTATGTAGAGCCTCCATGAAGAACTCCGGTAATAAAAGGATGATAGAAAGACACGAGAAGTTGAAAAAAACACAAGGTGGAACCTTGCAATGATTTAGATGGAGCTTCGCGATGATGTAACCGAGAAAACTTGGAACTCCGAAAAAGAATGATGAATAATTGAAACCAAGAATTTTTTGACGAACCTCCAGAATAAGGAATAGAATTTACTCGATGAAACAAGAATAAAAATTACATTATGCTTATCCCTCATCAATTAAATTGATGACAAGCAATGGATTTGGCATACTACTTATTCTCGTAGAAAGGATTAAGATAGATATGGCGCAAATTTGGGAAGGTATTGATGGAACCACCGGTGGAATTTGGAAACAACGAATGAATTAATATGATAACGAAGGAAGTGAAATCTTGAACGAACCACCATAAGAATTGAAAATGAACGAAGAAAAGGTAAAGAAACACCGGGAAGAATTTGAAAATGAACCAAGATACTTGAGAGAATTTAGATACAAGTGAACGCAGAGATCCCGAGCTGATTAGATAATACTTGAATGATGCACCGGTATGATTTGGAGAACGAGAGCTGAAAGCTGAGAATGAAGAATTATGACATGATGGCCTTCGGAGGAAAGAAATGGAAACAACTCATTAAATGCTCCGGATGGGTGAAAAGATTTCCCTCAATCGAAAACAATTATGAGAGGATGGCATCGAACTTGAACTACACATCTTTGGAAGAACGGGTAAGGATTTAAGAGGAACTCTTCTTCGGTCGTCAAATGCTGAGAATGACGAGGAGAAACACCACCAAATTGTTGAGAAACTCCGGAAGGATTAAAAGAGGAAAGGTTGAGCCAAAGATGAAAAGAGTTTGAAAGATTTTGGAGAAAGACATATGACTGATGAAAATTCATTCTTACGTCAAGCTTCGAAAAGAATTTGAGAATGACTTTGGGATAATTAGAAGAGTCAGGTAAGATCCTGGGAAAAGACCTGTGGGTTAGGGCCCACTCAAAAGAAAACACCGTTGACCAATTTTAAAGAGAGGTTGCACCGGTTGAATTAAATATCTTGAATGAGAGAAAAAAAAACCTTGAGGTAACTCGAACGGATTAAGAATGGAAACCTGATTCTTCTGAGATATCTTTAGCACTCCTGATACGAATAGAGAGAGGTGAACGATTATGGGATGCACCGGCATGGGATAGAATTTAAAACAAGGAAAGGGATATGAGCAACACCGAAAGCTTGAGTTAAAACCACCGGAAAAGAATAAGAGAATGAAGAATGATGAACTTGAAACTATTGAGCATCTTCATGGGAAATCACCGGATAAGAACATTGAAAGAAAAGAATGAAGAGACTTCCCACAAATAAAATGATACATGATTAAGAAATCTGAGTCCTTGAAGAAAAAGGGTGGGAGGGCGGGAAAACAAAGGCAACTTGGGGACGGGTGAAACGGATACCGTTAAGAAAAACTTAGAATTTATCTTGCGGATGTTGAAATGATCGGATCCACTTAAAGAGAAGCATGCCGGTTGGAAAAGAATTAACATGACAACCTCGATGATCAAGAAGGATTAGTATTCACATAGCAATATGAGAACACCGTTTAGGGAAGGTATGGATCAACACTTGACATCGAAGCAACTCGAATACCACAAATAAAACAAAACAAAGGATTTGGCTTGCAGAATAAGCCGAAACAAATACATATGATAGAGATTTACCCAATCCCATATCATGCATCTGTCGGAAAGATATTCTAGGAGCTACTTGAATTCCCACCTATAAACTCCCGAAACTTTATGGTTATGCAATCTGGTGTTGGGGATATAGGGGACACAAAATATATCACCCAAACTAACAATACCTAGATCCAGCTGTATCCATCCTTCAACACATAACCAAGAAAACTCCGGAAATCGTGTACCTCAACCTTCGAAAAGCATCTGTTATACAAGCTATGTCAATACTTCCGAACTCCCTAGTACTGGGTGGCGTCGAGGTTATCTCACCAATAACTGCATAAAAGATATTTTTGATGTCGGCAAAACTCAGGTATTCCAGAACTGCAACGATAAAATTGTGACGACAACACCTCGGAGCTCAACTCCCCGGTACACTGCCACAACCCCTAAATGTCAGGAGGCACCAAGAACAATGTTCTCGTCACAAGACTATCGGAACGATCCCAAGATACTCGCGTGATCCTAAAAAAAAATTCATGAAATTTGAGGAGAGGAAAGACAAAACATCTATGTCAGGAGACCTCACCGGAGCGACGAAGGGACTGAGGAGTAAAAAGAATCCTACTCTCCGATATATATAATCCTAAGACTCAAAATAGTTTTCTTCTAGACTCAACAACGGCCATCAAACAAGGGGGCTCCTATGGTCGGTCGAGGCTCTGATACCAACTTGTCACGCCCAAGATGCGACCCTATCCTAAAGGAACTCGAAGGTCCCACCAAGGATAGAAGTACATCTTGAAGACGCTTTTGCAAGGTGGATATCATTACATCAACATTACATAAAAGTGGGGATACATCCAAGACATACAATGTCACATGAATACAACAATACATCATACAAGAGAATCAACATCAAGCTATGGATGAAGCATAAACAGAAACTCAAACGACATCCACCCCGCTAGCCCAGGCTGCCGACCAGGAACCTATCCCTCAATCGAAGAAGAAGCAGAGGAAGAACTCCAACACAAATAAACATCACTCTCGCGTGATGATCATCGCAAAACCTGTACCTGCAACTGGTGGTGTAGTAATCTGTGAGCCACGAGGACTCAGCAATCCCATTACCATGGGTATCAAGACTAGCAAAGCTTAATGGGTAAGGAAGGGGTAAAGTGGTGAGGTTGCAGCAGCGGCTAAGCATGTATGGTGGCTAACTTACGCAAATAAGAGCGAGGAGAGAAGCAAAGCAAGCGATTGTCAAGAAGTAATGATCAAGAAGTGATCCTGAACTCCTACTTACGCCAGACATAACCCAGAAACCGTGTTCTCCTCTCGATCAACCCCGAAAAGGGACCATCACGGTTACGCACACGGTTGGTGTATTTTAGAAGAGTTTGCTTTGAGTTTTCTAAAATCGGACATTAACAAATTCCCATCTGCCACATAACCGCGGGCACGGCTTTCGGAAGTTCAAACCCTGCAGGGGTGTCCCAACTTAGCCCATTATAAGCTCTCGCGATCAGCGAAGGATATTCCTTCTCCCGGGAAGACCCGATCAGTCTCGGAATCCCGTTTACAAGACATTTCAACAATGGTAAAACAATTCCAGCAAGACCTCCCGGCGTGCCGACACCCTGATAGTAGCCGCGCGTATCTCGTCTCAGGCCACGACCGGATGAGCAGTCCGTACAACTAAAACCAGGCCTCGAGATTCCCCGAGTAGGCACTGCAAGGGGCTCTAGTTCGGTCCAACACTTAGACAAGCATTGGCCCAGGGGGGGGGCTAAAATAAAGATGACCCTCGAGAGAGCGACTCCCAAGGGAAAAGTAGGATGTGGTGAGGCAAATGGTAAGACCAATGTTGGGCCTTGCTGGAGGAGTCTTATTCAAAACGAACTGTCAAGGGGGTCCCATAAATCACCCAACCGCATTAGGGACGCATAATCCGGGAACATAATACCGATATGACGGAAACTAGGGCAGCAAGAGTGGAACAAAACACCAGGCATAAGGCCAAGCCTTCCACCCTTTACCAAGTATATAGATGCATCAATAATATAAGAGATATTGTGATATCCCAACATAAACATAGTCCAACATGGAGCAATCTTCATCTTCACCTGCAACTAGCAACGCTATAAGAGGGGCTGAGCAAAAGCGTAACATAGCCAAACAACGGTTTGCTAGGAAGGGTAACAAAGGTTAGAGGTTCATGGCAATTTGGGAGGCTTGCGCAGCAAGTGGTAGGTAACGCAGCATAGCGGTAGAACGAAGCAACTAGCATAGCAATGATAGTAATGAGATCCAAGGTGACGGTCATCTTGCCTGAAATCCCGCTAGGAAGAAGAACGAGTCCATGAAGTACATGACCCAACGTAGTCGAACGGATCCTCACAATCGCAACATTACCGGAACTATCAAGAAGAAGCAATACCGGAAAGAAACAAAAAACATGGTAAATGCACAAGCATAAACATGGCATGATGCACAATCAAGTATGATGCATGTCTGGTTTAAAGAGGCATGGCATGGCAAAGTGCAACAAACGATACTACAAGTTAAGTGGAGCTCAATATGCAACGAGTTGCATATCGACGAAACACCACATGCAATTATTTAGTTTGATCTCGTTTAAGCTACTCAACAATATTAAATGTTGTTAAACATGGCAAGAGGCGAAACAAAAGTAAACTAAATATTTAGGCAAGTTTAAATGAGGCCGGAAATAAGAAACAACAATTCCGGAAAATCCCCATGTCCATATTTTAGATTCGGTACTGTTCTGGCCTAAAACATATTTTATTGTTGTTAAACAGGAAAATAAAGTGCACCATGTTAAACTAGGCATTTTTCCACCCCAATTACATATAAAGTTTATTTAAAACCGAGCTACGGTTATTTAGTTATGAAATAAAACATTTTAACATGGCATTTAAGCAAATTTAAACAAACAGCAATTTACACATTTTAAACATAGATGAAAGTGGCATATTATGAAACTAGATGAAATTCTAAGCATTTTACATGTATAAAACATTTTAATCCGATGCACAGTTTGTGAGATAATAAATGCATGAACATGAGGGTTTTTCTGTAAAACTGCAGTTCCTGGAAAAATAGCTAAAATCGTCCAAAGGAAAAAAACATGTCACGGGCCGGAACTCGCTGGCCCAACAGAGAGGAGGGGCTGTGGGCGCTCACCCATGGGCTTTGGCCCAGTTGAGGAGGAGACAGGCCGACGGGGCTGCGGACTTGGGAGCCCCACGAACAGAGTGACCGGCTCGGGAGGAGCCGGGCCACGATGCGGGACGCGGACAGGATGGCGCTGGAGGCGGGCGCTCCTGTTCTGACGAAGCAGAGGAAGCACGGCGCTCGCAGCAGGTCGAGGCAGGGCCAGGCGCGGCGGCAGCTTGGTCTCCAGCGGCGGAGTGGCGACCTGGAGGCAGGGATGAGGCTGGGGCGCAGGGGCTTGGGCGAGGCATCGGCTTGGTCTAGATCAGAGAGGCCATGGCGTGGTGCTCTCCTGTGGTGAGAAAGATCGGCGGCAGGCGGGTCAACAGCAGCGCAAGGAGTACACGGGAAGAAAAGGAGCGCGTGGTAGAGTCGAGGTTACCGGCGGCTCGGCGGAGTTATGAGGACGGCAGGGTCGAGTGGGGCTGGAGGCTGGGAGGCCGACGAACAGAGAGGCGTGCGGTCAACGGTCGGGGACGAGCGCTCCGCTCGATGCAAAACACGGCTCGGAGCAGAGGAGGCCGGGACTTGGCGAGCGAAGCGTGCGGTGGCTGGCGTTGCAGGAATCAGCAGCAGGCAAGGCGACTCCATGGACTTGACGCGGGGACGACAGGCGACCGGAGTTAGGGCCCCGGCGAGCACCTACCAAAACGATGGGGACGGGCGGCGCGAAGGATCGGGAGCTCCTCTCCCGATCGAGCGGGGACTGCAGGATGCAGAGGCGCGACACTGGAGATGGCGGGGATCTCCTGCTTCTGTCCAGAAAAGATGGAGAGCAGGGGAGGTCAGAGTGACCAAAGAGAGAGAGAGAGAGAGAGAGAGAGAGAGAGAGAGAGAGAGAGAGAGAGAGAGAGAGAGAGAGAGAGAGAGAGAATCGAGGCGCGCAGCGGTGAGGTCTCACCAGCAAGGGGTGTCGAGCGACCAGCGGGCAAAGCTGTCGGATTTCGGGTTCCGGCAGACCCTTGAGGTTCGAACTCTGGGGTGCGCGCGGAGATTACGCTCTCTACCTCTCCGTCTCGGAAAGATCTAAACTACTGAAATAACAACACAAGAGACACAAGGTTTATACTGGTTCGGGCCACCGATGTGGTGTAATACCCTACTCCAGTGTGGTGTGGTGGATTGCCTCTGGGGCTGATGAGGATGAACAATACAAGGAAGAACAGCCTCGCGAGGGTCTGTTCTTAGCTGGGGCGATGAACTGCTAGGAGGAGTTCAGCCACCCTTCTCTCTCTCTTTCTGTCTGATTGCCTCTACTTTTATTCGTCCATCTTCTCCCCCTTACCCTTGGGGTGGCTAGTCCTATTTATAGGCAAAGGCCCTGGGCATCTTCCCAAATATTGAGCGGGAAGGGCGCCAACAATTGGCCATTTTGAAGGGGAACATCTGGTACACTTATCCTGACTAAAGTCGGTCCTCGCCTGCCAAAGGCTCTGGTGATGACGCTGGCTTGGGCTCCACGATGAACTCCTCCTTGTCGCGGAGCTGGTCTTGGTCTCGTTGCACCGAAGTGGATGCCTTTGCTTGATCCTCTCATCTGCGCTTGCCCCCTTAGCACCAACGAGGAAAGGGAGGACACTGTGCAGGCTGGCGCCGGCCTGGCGCCCTTGGTCGTCATGGCTTACGTCATGGGCATCTCGTGAGGTACCCCGCCTTGATCTCTCCGCCTCCTCGTGAGCCAGCCTGATGAGGCCGTGCTTGAGGAAGCTCTGTGTCGTCCGCCCCGCGAGGCTTGGCCCCTCGCGAGGGTCTTGGGTCTTGTGTTGATGAAGATGGGCCATGCTGGGCCTCCTTCGAGCCACGCCGCAGGCCGCGGGCAGGCAAGTCTGGGGACCCCCGTTCCCAGAACGCCGACAGTAGCCCCCGGGCCCAAGGCGCGCCCGGACTAGGCCGTGCCGAGAGGCGAAAGGGCAAGGGCGAAGCAGTAGCTGCAGAAGACGGTGGCGATGGGATCATGAGGCCGAGCCCAGGCCATGGAGGCTTCCTTCCGTTCCCTGACGGAAACGAGTCTGAGAGAAATGTGTGTGAGAGAGAAGCACGGGGAGGAAGGGAGACAGGGGAGGAGATGAGTGGGACGAGGCCGGTCCTGGTGGTTGCCGGCGAGGAGCGACTCGGGAGGCCTCGAACACGAGGAGCGGGGCTGGCTGCTCTGGTTGGTGAGATGGATCGATGGCGAGGTCGGGTGATGATTGGGTGGATCGGGAAGGAGGAGGCTTCGGCTCTCAGTGGTTGGGCGCAGGTTGGCTGGCTACGATATGGATCTGGGAAGATCCGAGGTGGAAGAGGAGTGGGTAGTTGGCTGGCGGCGGCGACCGGAGGGAAGGGACAGCTCTCCTCAAATTTAGGGTTGGGTCATTATATAGGAAGAATAGGATTTGGTCTAGACCCTCCGATTAAAATCGGACGGACCCGGATAAATATGTTAGGGGCCCAATTAAGAAAACAGAGATGTTATATAGATGTTTGGGCATGATCCGGACCCAACGGTAATGATAGTCCAGGTCGGGTCAAGAGGAGTTTCGAACGCACGCAAGGGGTCTGAGAGAGGTCTACGAAGACAAGGGGGGACGCGGCAACTACGAACGGATGCAAGCTTTATGAAAACATGCAGATGCAATGCGAATGATGACATGAGATGAGATGCATGACATGAACAAAATGCAAAACAAAAGACAAAACCCAACCACGAAGGAAATAAAATATCGCATCTCTGGAAAAGGCAAGAGTTGGAGTTACGAATATGGAAAGTTGTATCCGGGGCGTTACATCCTTGCTCTTGTGCTTCAAATGATAGTCTCCCCAACACTCAACTCTCTCTCACAGGATTTGAATTTGGTGGAAAGAAGATTTGAGTGGAAAGCAACTTGGGAAGGCTAGAGATCAAGATTCATATGGTTGGAATGGAATATCTTGACCTCAACACAAGTGTAGGTGGTTCTCTTTCAGAACATGTGTATTGGAAGTGTAGATGTGTTCTGATGGCTTTATCCACGAATGAAGAGTGGGTGGAGGGGTGTATATAGCCTCCACACAAAATCTAACCGTTACACACAATCTGCCAAACTCGGCGGGACCAAATAGTTAAACTCGGTCGGTCCGATTCAACAAATTTAGTGACCGTTAGGATTTTCGGTGGGACTGAGATGCAACTCGGTAGGACCGATATGGTTAGGGTTAGGGCATAACGTAATCTCGGTGTGACCGATTACACAAACTCGGTGGGACCGAATTTGGTAATAAGCTAACCAGAGAGTTGGTCAGGTAAACTCGGTGGGACCGATTCGCTCTTTTCGGTGAGACCGAAATGTTACGAAAGGGAAACAGAGAGTTTACATTGCAATCTCGGTGGGACCGATCGCTCACTTCGGTTAGACCGAAACGTTACGAAGGGAAACAGAGAAATTGCAATCCCATCTCGGTGAGACCTAGATCCCTATCGGTGAAACCGAATTGCTAGGGTTTGTGGCAGTGGCTATGACATGTGAAACTCGGTGGCACCGGATAGAAAGAATCGGTGGGGCCGAGTTTGACTTTTGGTTTAGGTCATATGTGGATGTGGGAAGATAGTTGAGGGCTTTGGAGCATATCACTAAGCACGTGAAGCAAGAGGCTCATTAAACAACACCTCATCCCTCCTTAATAGTATTGGCTTTTCCTATAGACTCACTGTGATCCTGGATCACTAAAAATGTAAAATGTAGAGTCTTGATCTTGAAGCTTGAGCCAATCCTTTGTCCTTAAAATTTTCAGGGATCCACTTTCCTCATCCATGCCATGCCATTCATTGAGCTTTTCCTGAAATATTGATCTTGGAATAATGTTACCTCAATGAGCTATATGTTGTTAGGAATTACCAAAACCACCCAGGGATAGTTGCACTTTCAAGCGGGCGGCGCCCTGGGCCGGCGTGCCGCTTCAAATGGTGGACGCAGTGAGAGGTCGCGTCCGCCCTGGCCCCCTTGACCATGGACCTTGACGGTGTACGTCACCTTGTGTCCAGATCTGAGATGCCACGCGTACCAGCTGAATGACTCCAAGTTCGACCACCGTGATGCTAGGTGTGAGCCGAGGAACACTATTGGAGACACCCCCTCATAATTTTCCTAGAGATAAATACACTGATGGTCACTGAAGTTGAGGTCGAAGCACGATACGGTCATCAGACTTCAGAATACGCTCAAGACAATCATTGAATGCTAGTTACAACAATTATACGGTCACTGGCTCGCCGTAGAGCTCTGTATTTCGTCCAGTTGACTGGTCAATTTTGTATACATTGAACCTACTATTGCATTGTCATTACTACGTCCTGCCTGTCTCATGGGTCCCACTTGTCAACTGATGAAATAAATAAACATGTAAAAAAACAAGGACTATGTGCGCAGAATCTGGAATCTCCGGCTTGCTGATCACGTAGTCGGCTAACTATTTGAATCAATACACTTGAATGCTAATGTACAGATCTTCTATTTTTAAATAATACCCATGCATGCACACACGGCGCACACCACGTCCGCACACAACATATGGATACCCGTGCCTGCCTTCTCGTGCACCATCTGCGGCTAGGTGGAAGGTGGTTGCGTATGCATGCCGGACGGCAGCACCCACACATAGTCGGTCGCGTGCTCTGCTCTAGTTGACCCATCGTGCAGCACCACCACGGCCACCACACACAGCAGCAGTAGCTAGCAAGCGAGGAGACCTCTCCGTGCACCGCAGCAGCAGCAGCTGATCGCCAGGGAAGGCAGTCACCCACCATCATGGCCTTCACTGTCCGGTTTATCGTGCGACAGCCAAGCTTGTCCAAAGCAGCACCCTGCTGTGCCATCTCTTGCAGCACCTCTTTGTCGTTGTTGATCGACGACCAAATGGAGACGAAGGCAAGCTGGCGATGGCTTCGGCCTTAGAGCACCGGCGTCACCTACTAACCTTAGGCTAGCCATAGTGGGAGTAACATAAGTAGTAATATAACGCATCCCAAGACATATATGCTTATGTGGCATGAAGTTAATGAGGAGAGAGGTGTTTATAGTAACATAATAATATGTTAACGTAACATAACGCACCCCAATGAAAAATGAGTCAACAACATAATAAATGAAGGCTTGCATGACACTACATTTTATGTTACTACCCACTAAGATGATAGTAACATAAACTAGTAACATGCATATGTTACTAGTCTAAATTACTGCACACTATGAATAGCCTAGTAGGTGACCTTGCGCTTGGCTCTTCGCCTCTTACGGAAGTTGAACAATAATGATGGTACTACAGTAGTAATTCTGGCAATCTGACACCAAATGAACTGTTGCACGTCCACCGCTTGTAAGCAAAAGTTTCTCCTCGTGCTACGAGGCACCGCGCATGCGTGGGCGAGGGAGAAGGCGTAGTAATCAAGCTTCTCATCATTCTATGAGTTGACGGGACACATCAAAGTTATTTAGTACTCTCTCTAGAAAGGGCCGACCATGTCCATGGCTACCATCCCGTGCTCCGTCATTGAGTACGTGCACTATTCACGTGCCATTGAGGAGAAAAAATATTGCGTAGTACGTACGTGCCATCAAAGTGCACGACTCACTTATGCACTGCTTATCTCCATTTTATTCATGACATGTGCACCTTGATGCTAGATGTCACGCGTGTTGGCAAAAGGATGAGCAATCAGCAAAGCTCACGTCGAGAAGGAACATGAATAAATCTTGCTTGCTGCACATACTCCCTCTGTTTCTTTTTAGTCTGCATATAAGATTTGGTCAAAGTCAAACTTTGTAAAGTTTGACCATGTTTGTTGGAAAAAATATCAACATCAACAATACTAAATCTGTATGGTATGAAAACTAATTTCATGATGCATTTAAAAATATTGATTTCATATTGTGAATCTTGATCATTTTTTCTATAAACTTAGTCAAAGTTGATCAAGTTTGACTTTGACCAAATATTATATGCAGACTAAAAAGAAACGGAGGGAGTACGTATGTGGCAGGACATGGTGTCCAATCACCATTTAGTTACTAATTTTGTGTTACCAAATAAAACATGTGGTTCATTTCTAAATTAAAGTAGTCAAAACCAGCATGGAGGTAATCAGTCACCTTATTGTACTTGCTCTGAGCGAGGGGGAGGTCGTACTAATAAGCAAAGCTTCTCTCGTTTGTGAGTTGACTGGATGCATCAAAAGTAGTGTATTAGTCTCCAAAAAGGGCTGACCATGTCCAGTCCCGTGCTCCGTCATTCAGTGCATGCATGATTCACGTTCCATTGAGAAAATAATGTTGCGTACGTGCCATCGAATAGAATAACTTAATACATAAAAAATGTGCCACCGCGTCATGACCAAACTTTGATTCGTCCACACGTGGTTCCCATGAACAACTACTACACTCGCAAAATTATCAGGTGAGCTGGCTCTTCGTATAGAAATGTGCTCATTGTGTACCCACGCGTGAGTATTAGGGAAAGAGGCAAATAGTACATGTGTGCTGCATCGGTGCCTGCACCTCTTCTCTACGTGCTCGTATTCCTTTTTTTCGGGTGATTCGTGCACGTACTCCACCTACGTTCATGACCGTTGGTGAGTCTCTCCTACTATACTTAACTCCATTTTCTAGCATGACACGTGGACCTGGATGATGGATGTCTCACGTGTCGGCAAAACTTAGAAGAACACTTTCCGACAACCGAGAAGGAGCACGAAACCTCGTGGTGGAGCATTTGGACTCTTTAATATTTTTATATTAGGCAATATGAAATCTACCCAATCTTCACCACAGTAGATAGAAGAGTCCAAAACATGGCAGCCCACTGTAGTTACATCATACATGGCCAACCCACGCTATCACCATATTTCTTGGCCTCCGTGCGACACCTAGCTCTAGTAACCCACCAATGTGTATCGCTTCTCGATCCTGTCTCTCCCAAAGTGCGGCGGGCTGGCAATTTTGCCGTATATTGAGGTCGGTTAACTCATCACTTGTTAGCGACATGCCAAGAGCATTCTAAAATATTAATGCACTCTATTGTTATGCCAAGAATAGGAAGCGCTTTTACCGTAACATAACGTAGCCCAATGCAAAATGAGTCTACAACATAATAAATGAAGGCTTGCATGACACTACATTTTATGTTACTACCCACTATGATGATAGTAACATAAACTAGTGACACACATATGTTACTAGTCTAAATTACTGCCCACTATGACTAGCCTTAGTAGGTGCCCTTGCGCTTGGCTCTTCGCCTCTTCCGGAACTCGAACAATAATGATGGTACTACAATAGTACTTCTGGCAATCTGACACTAAATGAATTGCTGCACGTCCACCGCTTGTAAGCAAAACTTTCTCCTAGTGCTGCGAGCCACCGCGCACGCGTTGGCGAGGGAGAAGGCATAGTAAGGAAGCTTCTCATCGTTTTGCGAGTTGTCGCGTGTTGGCAAAAGGATGAACAAAGCTCACTAAAAAAGAGTGGAAGAACATAGATTCCCGACGACCGAGGAGGAGCAAGGAACCTCGTGGTGGAGTGTCTGCACTCATAATATTTTATTTTATTCAATGATATAAAATCAACGAATCATCTCCGAAGTAGACCGGAAGAGTACGAAACACGACAACCCAGTGTAGTTACATCATACATGGCTAACCCACGCTATCACCATATTTCTTGGCCTCCGTGTGACACCTAGCTCTATTAATCCACCAGCCCATATTGCTTTTCGCTCCTCGTGTCTCCCAAAGTGCGGCGGGCTGGCGTTTTTGCCGTCTATTGAGGTCGGTTAACTCATCACATGTTAGCGACTCTTGGGTGGGATAGTCTTTTTTGGTGGGTTTGGTGCAACTTGCTCCAATTTAACCCTCATGTTTGGATACTTAAGGGCTATTTGAGCCCCAACTAGCTCAAACTAACACTAACCCATGGATCCAAACAGGGCCAAAGTTAGTCTCGGAAAATGCATTAAGCCCTATATACATGGACAGACGGAGTACATGATACTAGCAAACACTCACCAGTAGTAGTAGTAGTTCATTGGTTGGTTTTGATTTTTTGCTTTAGTTTTTGTGTTGCTACCATCCAATATTCGCGTGTGGTTGTTTCTAGAATAAAGAAAATGAGGTAGTACTTACTTCCTCTAGCTAGGTGTGTAAGTCACCTTACGAATACCAAATAAAACCAAAACACTTAGGCACGGTACATTAACTCCTTCCTCATTTCTTGTTTCGTGACATATCAACCAATAAGAGATGTGGGTCGTCCATGCTTTCAATGACTTCAGACTGCCAAACATGACATGCAGTGGTTAATTCATTGCATGCAATGCTATTAACTAGCAAAATAACATTAAGTTCCCTTGTTTTCCCCTCCGTCTTGGTCGCGACGCACAACCCAAGATGACTTATACACATAGAGGGAGGGAGTACTGTGGGAAAGGTGAAGTGATGGTTGCTTCCCCCGAGCAACTTATTACTCCAGGAATATGGGAGTACCAACGGATTCAACGAACAGAGAAATGAAGGTTGCTTCATCCGAGCAACTTGCTGTGGAGAAGGTGGGGCTCTGTGATTTGACTGTTCACTAGTCATTACTACTACAGCACAACGACCGGGGTGAATCTTTCCCTGCAGTTGTGCACTTAATATTGCTGCATGGTAGGTGGAGCCTGATGAAGGATGTCCCACATGTCGGTGAAAGGAAGTTGAGTTGTTTCTGGCATTGCTATCAATCCTTCAGTATTTGTTTATATGTACGCATAATTTTAATGAAATTGTACTATGATGCTATGAAGGTTTCAACTTTGGTTCCCGCGGGATAAAAAGTTTCAACTTAGGATTCATGTGTCTTGTTGCCTCAAGATTATCTCGTTACAACATTCCATCAAATACAAATGAAACTACCATGGCTGCTAATGCATCTCAATGGTTCGCAGATCAGCGCCAATATTCACATCACAACTAAAGACAAAGTTGTGAGAAGGTGTACAAATAGAGAAAAATATATAATTGATCGATGTTGCTCGTAGGCATGGCTCCATTTCCTGGGCACAGTGTTCATTGGTTGGCAGCTAGTTTCACCCAGCTCTGTAGCCAAAAAAGAGGTGTATGGAGGAAATCACAATCCGATCATTTTGTGCAGCTCCACTAAAATCGAGCTGATCATCCCTATTTGCAAAGATATCCAGTCAGTGTGATTACAATAAAAGTGGAACTAGATGATGGAACATAACACACACAAATAGAAGCAATCACCTATGCGATCTCTCTTTAGGACTGACAACTTGTTGGAGAAGATTAGGCACGGAGTTGGATGAGGAGGATAGCAAAACCAATCTCCCTTTCTGCAGTCCCACAGAAATGTAAAAATGTTGCCCGTGTGACATTTTGGTGGAACTGCACAAAACACTCTTAAGAAAAAAGTGATTTCTGCAGTTCACCAAAAGGTCGCAATAGCAACGAGGTGAAATGGATAGCCCTATTTGCAAAAGGAGGTAGAAAGGAAACAATTACTACCCAATAACACGAGTTGAAGACACATACGCCGACAAAAAAGAAGCGTATTCCATGTAATCAGGGAAAGATAACAGCATGGTGGTTTATCAAAAATGATTTGAGGACGAGATTTCAAGATGGAAAGTACGCCGGCTGAGATACGTTTTAAGTAAACAACTAAAGAAGATCCACATGCAGCAATGTGGGAAGATGGGAAGTGGAGCAAGGCCGGAGGAAGCTGTACCTGAGGGTCATCTGGATGTAACTAGGAGGGCGCCAGCAGCCGGGATCTGCCCATACTGCGGCAGCGAGCAAGTGGCGAAGGCCCTATCGCGCTGGAGCTTGGTTAGAGAGAACGGCGGGTAGCGCTGATCGGGACGTGCTGCCCCAACACCGTCGAATGGAGAAACGATGCACATCCTCCATTTCCGCCGGCAGACGGGATGCGGCCGGATCACTGACCAACGGTGAGAGAGAGAGGCCACCGCTGCCTTGTGTGAGATGGTGTGACGAGAGACAAACCCCGGCAGGCTTCTTTTTTCCCGACGACAATCGTTTCATATTTTGTATGTGCCATTTAGGAATATAACTTTATTTAATACTAACGCGTCAAGTCGAACTTTGTTCCGTCTACGCGTGGTACACGACCCTCCTTCAAGTAAACAACCGCTACACGCGTCAAATTATTACGTGGGCTGCCTTTTCATACAGAAATGAACTCCACCGTGTACCCGCGTGGTGTGGTCGGGAACGAGATGTGAGTGCGTGCGTCCTACGTGCACCTCTTCTTTAGGTGCAGGTACGTACGTGGGTGGGTGGGTGTGAGAGAGATGGTTTGTGCAAAACAGAGGCAATCTGTCGATAATATCTCAAACAAAAAAACGTAACATATGCAATGTGTGTGAAACAAAGTCATGGATATATCATATATAGAAGGAGCGATCCACAAAAAGAGAGTGGAGGGATCATCGACATGAGATATCGATAGAATCGAAAACCGGGATGAAGTGTGTGGCTACGCGATCGATAAAGAGTGCCATCGAATTTGTGTTTGTCCACGTCAAAGATACAGGGCGGCTGGCCTATTGGAATTTGAGAGGGCAGAGGTGCAGTTTTTCTCTATGGCATGGATACCTACCTACAACGTTCGACTATCGGTGTGTGTGTGTGTGTGGGGCGGAGGGGGCAGAGTCCTAACTATAGAGAGGTAGATCGACTAGTATATGTGTGGAGAAGGAGAGAGACCTAGCTTTGTATTGAGGGAGATCGATCGACATCCATGCATATGTGTAGCAAAGTAATAAGGTTGGGAGAAAGACAAAGGTAGAGTGTCGGAGGGTTGGTGGTGGAGTTGCTTCTCACAAATGGTTGGAGAGGCCTGCTAGACAAACAGAGGGTATGAGTGCAATATCGATAATAGAGGGCCGGGGATGTCTGCCTGTCTATGCACGTCCGTGTGAGAGACAGGTCGGGAGGTATGCAAGGATGATGAGGGGGCGATATGGTTGTTGTAACCATATGTAACTACATAGGAAGATCAATCATCGTGTGTTCGAGAAAGGGAGAGACATAACTAGTGAGGTAAGTCTATTAGTGCATGGGGAAAAAGAATTATAGTCGACCTAGCTATATGTAGGGAGATCGGTACGTATACATGCATGCATGTGTTAGAAGAAAATAAGGTCCGGAGAGACGGACAAGGGAGAGGGTGCGGATAGGAGGTGGTGCGAGAGGCCTACTATTTCGAGGGGGCAGGAATGTGCGAGTATGAGATCGATGAAAAGAGGGGCGGGAGTGTGCACCTGCGTGGAACTGTATTGGACATAGGGGGCATGGACGGTGAGAAGAGAAGAGGGGAAGTGTGTGTTTGTGGTAGGCACACTTGTCTAGAGAGTTATATCGACTGGTGTGTGCCGGAAGGAAGGAGTCGGGGGGCCTACACACACCATGGGTGAACAACCTAAAGAGAACTAACGAATGTGCGCGATGGAGGGGGCGCAGAGGGAGGGTGAGAGGGGGAGGGCGTGTGCATGCATGATAGAAAGTTAGCGCTAGCTAGCTACAAAGAGAAGTGGATCGTGAAGGTGTAAAAGACGAACAGAGATCATAACTCATTATAAAAAAGTGGATACGGATACTTGAAGAAGACATCATAATGTAGAACATTGATTATAATTTGGGATAATGTGTGGCTTTTGCATCTCAGGGCTAAATACTTGCCATAATGTAGGGGGCGGGGCACTATACTTTGTGTGATAAACACGGTGTACGTATGGACCATGGTTTAGATTATGAATATCTAGTTAGTACAACAAATGTACTATTATTTGGAATCAACATCAAGTGTATTCAAAAAATTGAATTCGAGTTCACATAGTACACATAGTTCATATATGTCTCTATAGTAATCATGTGGTGTGTTGTTAAGGTAATACACGAATGGTGGTTGAAGTTGGCAACAATCATGATTGTAGATTCTTATTCAAATAGAGAAATGAATTCAAATTTAGTTTGAATTGCAGCGGTGGTATAGACATTTGGAATGCACTAAAATGTTGGTATGAGTAGGTTACATGCATTATACAGCCAGCGAAAAATTTAATTGGACATAACACGGATTCATAGCTTTGAATAGCATTTGTATAGTAAAACGGGACAAGACTCTCTCTTTGTGTGGTGTGAATATTTTTATTTTTTTTGTTTTTTCGTTGAGGGAAGTGTAAATTGATTTGGTACATACAAGTACAATATTACACGTTAGGCTTGTCCCAAAATTCAACCTGCACCTTGTTATATCCGAAAAATTCAGATATCGTGATCCCAAAACTCACGCCTTCACAACCCGCGCCTTGCTATCCCGAAATTACAACGCGCGCGAAAACTCCCTCAAGCTGCCAAATCCCGACATGCGAAATCCCCCTTCTAACCCTGAGCCGAAAGGGCCGCTGGTTCAAATCGGTGGGGGTACTTTGTAACACACCCTGCATTTTGGACAAGCGCGTCCCTAAGTCATGGTTCCCCCCCCCCCACCCATTGCCTCCTTTTCGCCATTCGAAATCCCAGTCTAATGACCCCGATCCTAAGTCACACCGATCTAGCATGTAATACATCATATCACTTTGTGGCCTCACGCACGGTATTCCCACGGGTGCCACCTTACCTGGCCCGGGACCATTTGCGCCTTTTGGCTCATGTATATGATAGTGTCACTAGCATCCATATGACAGAGAACCTGGGCCGACATGACTAGTCGTAAACCCAAAGTGGCACTAACTTACAGGGACAGGCATACATGACCCAGCAACGAACGTGTCAGTCATCAGCGAGTGAATCTGGGCTGTAGCAGCTGGGCTAATAGGACCCGGGCTGTAGTAGGCTAATAGGACTCCGGTAGACACCGCGTGACATTTCCCGAAGGGACACACACATGAACGAAGAAGGACACATGCCGGCCAGCCTAAGTGTTCCGGAGCAGTAGCAAGCTACCATGGCTCAGTGGAAGCACTAGGAGACATTTCCCGGTAAGAGAGGCTACCAAGGATAAACAACTAGGTTGTCGGATCCCACACATACCAAGCATTTCAAATCATACACACAATATGCTCGATATGTGTAAATACAACATGGCATCACAACAAAACTCTACAACTCAAAGTATTTATTCATTAGGCTCCGAAGAGCCAGATGATAAAAACATGGGTCTGATGACCCAGCATTCAAGTCATACAAGCAACAAGCACATGCGTAAGCTTATCTTGTCTGAGTACAGACAAATACAAATGAAAAAGGCGAAGAAGCCTAACTGTCTACAAGACCCTGCGGAGAGCACAAGATCGTAGCTGAGGTAACAAGCTAAACGGCGAAGTCCATGCGAAACTTCTAGCGAGACTGAAGTCTCTCTGCAAAAACATAAATTAAGAAAACGTGAGTACACTACAAAAAAATACACTTCTGTGATGATACGTGTTTGTCACAGTAGGTCGCGTTTTTTGTCATGCATGTAAATCCATGACAAATTTATGACAGAATCAAGATAGTCGTACCTGTGATGTCGTAGAAGTGTTCCATGACATTACCAAAATTATCATCACGGAAGTGTCCACTTCCATGACGCTAAATCATGCGTCACAGAAGTGCTTTCGTCAAGGGTGACCGACACGTGGCATCCACCTTAACGGAATGCTGTTAAGGTACCGGGTCGGGTTTTGGATCCGATAACCTGTTAACAGCCCCGACCAATGGGAAATTTCCATGTGTAAAATTCTTATTGGCCCGACGAAACACGTGTCAGCTCGTGAGTGGGTCAGATAGGCGCCTATGATATGTCGACACGTGGCACGGCCCAACAGAGGCCCATTCCTGTGAAAAGGCCGGCCCGTTTGACTTGGTCAAAAGGTGGCGGCCCGGCCCATGGAAAGCCTGTTAACGGCCTGTTCGCGTATAGCCCATTTGCAGCCCGCTAACCCAAGGCTCGTTATGCCCTATCCGAATTAGGCCCAGTAGCATCATCTGGGCCATCCAATATGATTCCAGCCCGTTTTCACTTCTGGCCCATGTATGGCCCATGACGTCTTTCGGCCCATATGAGGCCCTATGTAACTCTTGGCCTATTAACGGCCCGTGGTGAAACTGGCCCGTAATGAACAGTGTATCACTTTACACCCATTAACGGCCTGTGGTGAAACTGGCCCGTAATGAACAATTATCGGATTTCGGGTTTCGGCAGACCCTTAAGGTTCGAACTCTGGGGTGCGCGCGGAGATTATGCCCTCTACCCTCCGTCTCGCAAAGATCTAACTACTGAAAGAACAACACAAAAGACACAGGGTTTATACTGGTTCGGGCCACCGATGTGGTGTAATACCCTACTCCAGTGTGGTGGGTGGATTGCCTCTTGGGCTGATGATGATGAACAATACAAGGAAGAACAGTCTCGCGAGGGTCTGCTCTTAGCTGGGACGATGAACTGCTAGGGGGAGTTCAGCCGCCCTTCTATCTCTCTCTCTCTCTCTCTCTCTCTCTCTCTCTCTGTTGCCTGAGTCTTTCTAGCTGGCTTCCCGATCTGTCCCCCTATACTTGGGGTGGCTAGTCCTATTTATAGGCAAAGGCCTTGGGCCTCTTCCCAAATATTGAGCGGGAAGGGCACCAACAATTGGCCAATTTGAAGGGAACATCTGGTAAACTTATCCTGACTAAAGTTGGTCCTCGCCTGCCAAAGGCCCTGTGGTGACGCCGTTCCGGGCTCCACGATTGTCGGATCACGGCTTCCGGCAGACCCTTAAGGTTCGAACTCTGGGGTGTGCGCGGAGATCGTGCCCTCTACCTCTCCGTCTCGTAAGGATCTAGCTACTGCAAGAACAACACAAGAGACACAGGGTTTATACTGGTTCGGGCCACCATTATGGTGTAATACCCTACTCTAGTGTGGTGGGTGGGTTGCCTCTTGGGCTGATGAGGAAGAAAAATACAAGGGGGAACGGCCTCGCGAGGGCCTGTTCTTGGCTAGGGTATGAACTGCTAGGGGGGAGTTCTAGCGCCCTTCTCTCTCTAGATGCGGGATTCGATCCTAGCTCATCCAATCTCCCTCCACCCTGGGGGTGGCTAGTCCTATTTATAGGCAAAGGCCCTGGGCCTCTTCCCAAATATTGAGCGGGAAGGGCGCCAACAATTGGCCAATTTGAAGGGGAACATCTGGTACACTTATGCTGACTAAAGTTGTTCTTCGCCTGCCAAAGGCCCTGCGGTGACGCCGTCCTGGTCTCCATGGTGACCTCCTTCCCATCGTTGGACTGGTCTTGGTCTCGTTGCACCGAAACGGGTGCCTTTGCTTGATCCTCTCGCCTGCGCTTGCCCCCTTTGCACCAAAGAGGAAAGGGAGACGCTGCGCGGGCAGGTGCCCGCCTGGCACCCTTGGTCGTCATGGCTTGCGTCATGGGCACCTCGTGAGGTACCCGCCTTGATCTCTCCACCTCCTCGCGAGCCAGCCTAAGGAGGCCGTGCTTGACGAAGCCCCATGTCGTCCGCCTCGCGAGGCTTGGCCCCTCGTGAGGGTCTTAAGCCTTGTGCTGATGAAGATGGGCCATGCTGGGCCCCCATTTGAGCCACGCCGCAGGCCGCAGGCAGGCAAGTCTGGGGACCCCCGTTCCCAGAACACCGACAGTAGCCCCCAGGCCCAAGACGCGCATGGACTTGGCCGTGCCGAGAGGCGAAAGGGCAAGGGCGAAGCGCCGCGGGCCCTAACAGCCTGCGGCCTTGGGTGCCGCGTGGCGGTTTGACAGGACGTGGGCGTCTCCACTTCCCCACGACGCCTCGGCAACTGCGTGACTTGACTAGTCCCTGCATGCATAGATATGGGTCATTATTACCTGCGATCGTGGTGCTTGACGGTTGGCCTCTTCCGGCTATAAGTGCGAGGTCGCACAAGCTCCGCCAGTCCATCCCTTCCCGCTTCTCTTCTTCTTCCTCTCCTTCGCCGCCGCCGCTCGCATGGCTCCGAAGAGGTTCTCAACTACGGAGAAGGGGAAGGCTAGTCGGGCGGGGCCTGACTCCCCTCCGGCCAAGCGCGGCCGGGGTCGTCCCCGCAAGCATCCCGTGGTCCCCGCTGTGGCTCCCCGTGGGCACAGGGGTGATTCTCTGCGTGGTGGTGAGCGCTCAGCTACCATGGGGAGGCAGGCTGTGGTTGCGCGGCCTCCCAGGCCGCGCTTTCGCTCGGCGGAGGTGCTGCCGGAGTTCGTCGTGTGGTCGGCGGACCCAACCAGCACCTGGCTCCAGCTCCCTCGCTTCTTCATCAGCGAGCTGCCGGCCAGCGCCCGGTGCGGCTTCTGGCTCCAGGCTGACGGCTGCTGCAGTAGGGCCTCTTGGGTTTCGCTCGAGGTCTCCCCTTCTGGGAATGGGGCCCTGACCCGCGGCTGGCAAACGTTTGCCCGCGCGCGCGGCCTGGGCGAGCGGTGCACCCTGCACTTCAAAATCGACGGCGACAACACCCTCTACGTGAGGGTGTTTGGGGAAGATGGTCGCCGCACAGGATGCTGCCCTAAGGAAGACGATGGAGGAGACAACGCCCACTCTGCTGGCGGCGCCCGAGGCTCCCCAAGCTTCACCTACTCCCCCTCAGGCGGGTCCTCCAGCGGTGGCCGTAGCCAGCCCCCTCGCCTCCGCGCCTGCTTAGGGGGTGGATGTTCATCTGCCCGTCGTCGCGCTCCGGTGAAGCGCGAGAGGGAGTCCGCCTGAGCTCCGGAGGCACTCGGTGTCTCCTCAGTATGCCGATGCGGGGCGGGCCGCGCCGGGCTCGCCCTTTCCTTTTCCTTTTGCTTCCTGTGTAAGATAAGACAACTGCATGGAGCCCCGTGGGGGCGTGTTGAGAATTATTGCCGTTGTAGCCATTACCTTAATTTTGTTGCTTCGTTTCTCAACTATTTGCCCTCGCGTAGGTAGTTTACGGCCCCAGCCGGGGGCGACCGACCCAGGCCCTGTGTGCATGTCGCGGTGCCCGAGGGGCACGGACCAGAGGGGTGCTCCTGTAGAGAGCCCGGGCCGTGAAACCTTTAAATGGCTAGAGCAAAAATGCTCGCGAGGGCGTTCGAGCCCCATCCCTCGCGAGGCCTTCATGAGAGAAAATCAAAACGAGGAGCGAAAATCGACAAACCACAAATCAACAACGGTGATAGCTTTGATAAGACTTCAAATGCAAGTAAAACACGTCAAATGCGGAAAGCAAATGAAAAAGCCGCGTCCGGCACCTAGTCTAGTCTTCGACGTCTTCTCACCAGCGCGGAGCTAAGTGCTGCCACTGGGCGTGGGAGGGATCCCCAGGGCCTGAGGCCGGCGCTCCTGAGACTCCGGGGCGTGTACAACCCCACTCATTATTACGTGAGAGTGTCATGGGGCGGCGAGCTTCACAGGCATTGGCCTTCTTCACAGGCTCCGGGCCTTTCTCCTTAGAGGTAATGAGCTTCACAGGCATTGGCCTTCTTCACAGGCTCCGGGCCTTTCTCGTTGAGGTAATGAGATTCACAGGCATTGGCCTTCTTCACAAGCTCCGGGCCTTTCTCCTTAGAGGTAATGAGCTTCACAGGCATTCGCCTTCTTCACAGGCTCTGGGCCTTTTCCAAAAAGAGACGATCTTCACAGGCGTTCGCCTTCTTCACAGGCTCAGGGCCTTTTCCAAAAAGAGACGATCTTCATAGGCGTTCGCCTTCTTCACAGGCTCAGGGCCTTTTCCAAAAAGAGACGATCTTCACTGGCGTTCGCCTTCTTCACAGGCTCAGGGCCTTTTCCAAAAAGAGACGATCTTCACAGGCTCAGGGCCTTTTAGGGGTAGAACCTCCGGAGGTGCTGGATGTTCCACGCGTTCTGGATCGGCTCCCCCTCTTGAGTCTCCAAGCGCACGGAGCCAGGCCTGGAAACATGAACAACCTTGAACGGGCCCTCCCACATGGGAGAGAGCTTGTGCAGCCCTTCCCTGGAGAGGACCCTCCTGAGTACAAGGTCTCCTACCTCGAGGGTCCCGGGGCGGATGTTGTGGCAGTGATATCGTCGTAGCGCCTGTTGGTACCTTGCCGCTCGCAGCGCGGCTTCCTGGCGGCGTTCCTCCCCCAGCACAAGGTCCATCCCCCACATGGCGTCCTGCTGCGCCTCGTCGAACGCCAGGACCCGCGCGGAGCGACGCCTGACCTCATGAGGAAGGACTGCTTCGGCTCCGTAGACCAGGAAGAACGGAGTTTCCCCGGTTGGTTTCGTCGCGGTTGTGCGGATGGACCACAGCACGGATTGGAGCTCATCGTACCAACCCCTGCCACAGGCCTCCAACTTCTTCTTGAATGTCCTGGTCTTGAGGCCTCTCAGGACCTCCGTGTTGGCTCGTTCGGCTTGCCCATTGCTTCGCGGGTGTGCCACCGAAGCGTAGCATATCTGCGTTCCAAGGTTAGCACAGTATGTTTTGAAGAGATTACTGGTGAACAGCGAACCGTTGTCTGTGATGATGCGGTTCGTCACCCCGAATCGGCTCACGATACCCCTGATGAACTTGACCGCGGAGCCTGCGGGGATGGTACGGACAGCCTCCACCTCTGCCCACTTGGTGAACTTGTCAATGGCGACATAGAGGTAACGGTAGCCCCCTGGCGCCCGAGGGAACGGGCCCAGAATATCCAACCCCCAAACTGCGAATGGGCACGAGAGGGGTATAGTCTGCAGGCTCCCCGCCGGTTGATGGATCTGCTTGGAATGGAACTGGCAGGCCTCACAAGCATTTACCAATTCGATCGCGTCGTTGAGCGCGGTGGGCCAATAGAACCCACTACGGAATGCTTTGCCGACGAGGGTTCGTGATGATGAGTGGTGTCCGCAGTCCCCGCCGTGTATGTCCCCCAGTAGTTCCCTTCCTCGCTCCCTAGAGATGCAGCGCAGAGGTACGTCGTTGGGTCGCTTCCGGTAGAGTTCTCCGTCTCTGATGCAGTATGCCGTGGCCTGCCATGCCACACGTTCTGCTTCCTCCTCCTTCTCTGGAAGGGCCCCATGTGTCAGGTAATTCCGGAGCTCTGTGATCCAGCATTCCTCCTGAGGTTCCATCGTCAGGAGCAAACGTGCTCCTGAGGGCGGTCGGCAGTCTGGGGCTCCCGAGGCTGGCGGCTGAGGGAGCTCCTCTCGAGGCTGAGCCGTGCTTGATAGCGTTGGCTGCGCTGAAGGTTTGAAGAGCCTCTCTTCAAAGACGCCGGGCATCTGCAGCAGCCGCCTGGACGCCCGTCCGGCTATGTCGTCGGCTTCCTGGTTGGTGCCACGAGGCACGTGCTTCAGCTCCAGCCCCCAGAACTGCTTTTCCATCCTGCGGACCTCTGCTAGGTAGGCCTCCATATGCTCGTCCTTCGGCTCGTACACCTTATTGGAGAAGTTGACTAGGAGCTGCGAGTCGCCTTTGACGGTGAGGCGCTTCACTCCCAGGGCCGCTGCGGCCTTCAACCCGGCTATCAGTCCCTCATATTCTGCTATGTTGTTGGAGACCTTTTCTCCTTGCCGGAAATAGAGTTGTACTGCATAGCAAAGCTTATCCTGAGTGGGTGATATCAGTACGGCACCAGCCCCCGCACCGTGCCTGGAGAATGCCCCGTAGAAGTACATGACCCAGCCTTCTGGCGCCTCGCTCCCTGCGGCCCGGCGCCTCTGTCCATTCCGCCACGAAATCCGCCAATGCGGCTCCTTTGATGACCCTAGTTGTGCTGAACTCGAGCTAAAACGCTTGCAGCTCTATGTTCCACTCAGCGACCCTTCCGACTGAGTTAGGGCTCCTGAGCACCCTCTCCAGGGGGTACGATGAGACGACCTTGATCGGGTGAGCTTGGAAGTAGTGACGCAGGTTGCGTGAGGCCACCAGCAACGCGAGGAGGAGCTTTTGGGGCATCGGGTACCGTGCCCTCGCGTCCCGTAGCACCGTGCTAACGAAGTAGACCGGGTGCTCAACAAGGCTGAGAGCATCTCGGGTCGCGGCACCCTCGGGAGGTGATGGCCCCTCACGAGATGATGTGGCCTCAGGAGGTGGACCATCCGGGCATGCTGCCTCTCCTGTCTCTGTGCGTCCCTCGACAGCTGACTCTCTTCATCTGCAGTTTCGGCTTCCTCGAGCTTTCCCTGTTCCCGTCTTATCCGACCTCGGGCAGCCGTTATGGTCTTGGACTGGCGCTCCTCCCTAACCGCCACCAGTGCTGCGCTGGCAGAGTAGGGGGTGGCGGCAAGGTGAAGCAGCAGAGGCTCTTAAGGGCGCGGAGCCACCATGACTGGGGGACTGGTTAGGTACCTCTTGAGATCTTGAAACGCCCTATCTGCCTCTTCAGTCCATTCAAAGGGTCCCTTTTTCTTCATCAGCTGAAAGAAAGGCAGCGCTCGTTCCCCCAGCTTGGAGATGAAGCGCCCTAGTGCGGTCACACGCACAGTGAGCTTCTGCATTTCTTTGAGGGTCTTTGGCGGACTCATGTCCTTGACTGCCTTGACCTTCTCGGGGTTGGCCTCGATGCCACGGTGAGATACGAGGAATCCCAAAAGCTTGCCCGAGGGAACGCCAAACACACATTTCTCCGGGTTGAGCCGCAGGTTTACTGCGTCGAGGCTCGCGAAGGTCTCCTCCAGGTCTTGTATCAGGTTCCTGGCCTCTCGAGATTTCACCACAATGTCATCGACGTATGCTTCGACATTCTTCCCGAGCTACGGGCCCAAGGTGATGTGCATCAGCCGCTGAAAGGTTGCCCCTGCGTTGCGTAGTCCAAATGGCATGCATGTATAGCAGTATACCCCACACGGGGTCAAGAAGGCGGTCCTCTCAACGTCTTCTATCGCCATCTTGATCTGGTGATATCCGGAGAAGGCATCCAAAAAGCACAGCAGGTCCCACGCGGCGGTGGAATCGACGATCTGGTCGACGCGAGGGAGCGGGAACGGATCTTGCGGGCATGCCTTGTTGAGGTTGGTGAAGTCGACACACATGCGATCCTTCCCCCCTTTCTTGGGCACAACGACAGGGTTGGCCAACTACCGGACCTCGCGAATGACTCCAGCGGCTTCTAACTTGCGGGTCTCTTGGACGATGAAGGCCTGCTTCTCTACGAACTGTCGCCTGGCTTTCTGCTTCACGGGGCGCACATTTGGGCACACGTTGAGGTGGTGCTCGATGACGTCCCTGGGGATCCCTGCCAACTGATCGGGCTCCCAAGCAAACACTTTTTTGTTTGCACGCAGGAACTTGACCAGGGCCTCCTCCTGCTCAGGCCCCAGGTTGGCGCCAATGGTGAAAGTGGCGCTGGAGGACCCGTCCTCGTCGACAAGTATCTGCTTGGTTTCCGCCTTATCCTGGGTGAACAACTGCTTCTTCTTGGTAGGCGCAGCCCCCTTGGGCTCTGGGGTCCCCGCGTCGGCGGGCTATGCCGATGCCGCCGTCTTGAAGGCGAGCTTGAGTACTCGCAGGGCGTCCCCGGTGTCTCCGTGCACGGTGAGGGTACCGTTGCTCCCGGGCATCTTCATGAGGTTGTACGCCGGGTGCGTGGCGGCCATGAGCTGAGCCAGTGTCGGGTAGACGAGGATAGCGTTGTAAGGGAGGCCGATGGGGGCGATGTCGAAGTCGACCATCTCCGTGCGGAAGTTGTCGTAGGTGCCGAAGGTCACCGGGAGCCGGATCTGTCCCAAGGAGTCGGACGACCCGCCCCCGATGCCTGAGATGGATCGGCTGGGTTGCAGCCGCTCCCGGGGTATGCGGAGGAGGTTGAAGGTCTCGACCGAAAGCACGCTGAGGCCCGCGCCGCCATCGACGAGGGTTCTGGTGACGGCCACCTGGCAGATGGTGGGGGTGCACAACAGGGGGAGCGCGCCCGAGCCGGCCAAGTTAGCGGGGTGGTCCTCCGAGCTAAAGGTCAGGCCAGCCTCGCGTGCCGCCCGGTCCGTGGGAGCCCCTTGCCGTGCGGAAACGACGCCGATCTGGCGGGGAAACGTCTTGACGTGGCGGCTCATTGGTGGCGCCTGCGAGCCGCCCAGGAGGGCCGCGACGACCGGGAGCGTCGACGTTGTGGTGCGGCAGCCCAGTCACGTAGACAGGCGCCGGGGTGGTGCTTGCTGCTCGCCTCCCGTCGGGCCAGTGGCGGTGTTGACGACGGGCGACGGGGAACGGCGAGGACGTCCACCAGCGAGGGCCGCTGGTGTGGCGCGAGCTCGTCGCGCGCCGTACATGGATGCGGCAGCCGGGGGAGAGCGGAGCGGTGGAAGGCAGATTCCGGCGCACCCCTACATGGCGCGCCAAATGACGGATCACAGGTTCCGGCAGACCCTTAAGGTTCAAACTCTGGGGTGCGCGCGGAGATTGTGCCCTCTACCTCTCCGTCTCGTAAGGATCTAGCTACTGCAAGAACAACACAAGAGACACAGGGTTAATACTGGTTCGGGCCACCATTATGGTGTAATACCCTACTCCAGTGTGGTGGGTGGATTGCCTCTTGGACTGATGAGGAAGAACAATACAAGGGGGAACGGCCTCGCAAGGGCCTGTTCTTGGCTAGGGTATGAACTGCTAGGGGGGAGTTCTAGCGCCCTTCTCTCTCTCTAGATGCGGGATTCGATCCTAGCTCATCCAATCTCCCTCCACCCCGGGGGTGGCTAGTCCTATTTATAGGCAAAGGCCCTGGGCCTCTTCCCAAATATTGAGCGGGAAGGGCGCCAACAATTGGCCAATTTGAAGGGGAACATCTGGTACACTTATCCTGACTAAAGTTGGTCTTCACCTGCCAAAGGCCCTGCGGTGACGCCGTCCTGGGCTCCATGGTGACCTCCTTCCCTTCGTTGGACTTGTCTTGGTCTCGTTGCACCGAAACGGGCGCCTTTGCTTGATCCTCTCGCCTGCGCTTGCCCCCTTTGCACCAAAGAAGAAAGGGAGACGCTGCGCGGGCAGGCGCCCGCCTGGCACCCTTGGTCGTCATGGCTTGCGTCATGGGCACCTCGTGAGGTACCCGCCTTGATCTCTCCGCCTCCTCGCGAGCCAGCCTAAGGAGGCCGTGCTTGAGGAAGCGCCATGTCGTCCGCCTCGCGAGGCTTGGCCCCTCGCGAGGGTCTTGATCCTTGTGCTAATGAAGATGGGCTACATTGGGCCCCCATTTGAGCCACGCCGCAGGTCGCAGGCAGGCAATTCTTGGGACCCCCGGTCCCAGAACGCCGACAACGATGACCTCCTTCCCACCGTTGGACTGGTCTTGGTCTCGTTGCACCGAAATGGGTGCCTTTGCTTGATCCTCTCGCCTGCGCTTGCCCCCTTTGCACCAAAGAGGAAAGGGAGACATTGCGCGGGCTGGCGCCCGCCTGGCACCCTTGGTCGTCATGGCTTGCGTCATGGGCACCTCGTGAGGTACCCCGCCTTGATCTCTCCGCCTCCTCGTGAGCCAGCCTGACGAGGCCGTGCCTGAGGAAGCGTCGTGTCGTCCGCCCCGCGAGGGTCTTGGGTCTTGTGTTGATGAAGATGGGCCGTGCTGGGTCCTCTCTCGAGCCACACCGCAGGCCGGAGGCAGGCAAGTCTAGGGACCCCCGTTCCCAGAACGCCGATAGTAGCCCCCGGGCCCAAGGCGCGCCCAGACTTGGCCGTGCTGAGAGGCGAAAGGGCAAGGGCGAAGCACCGCGGGCCCTTACAGCCTACGGCCTTGGGCACCGCGTGGCGGTTGATTGGACGTGAGTGCCTTGGCAACCGCGCAGGTTATTAAAGGTGCGGCGTCTACCCAGGCTTTGCTCTTCTCTTTCTCCGGTCGCTGCCCAGATCACCTTTCTTACACCTCTCCTTCCTTCCTCCAAATTCCTAGATCTGCTCCACCCGTGTGACCTAGGAAGACATGGCGCCGCGTCAGCCTCCGGCCGAAGCTTGGTTCTCGCCTGCCCTTGACTTGCCAAATGCGTCGGAGGCGAGCCTTGCCCAGCTGCGCCGAATGGCGGCGACGCAGGGCATCGACGGGGCGCAGGTGTTCAAGGTCGGATCCGCCACCCCTGAGGGCCGAGGGAGCACCTTCTACCCTCTCTTTGTAAGCTCCATTACTGCTGGTCTGGTGCCTCCCTTCTCCGAGTTCTTTTTCTCTGTCCTCCGCCATTACAACTTACAAGCTCTGCATCTCCACCCCAACTTCATCCTTCTTCATTGCGATCTTCGCCTACTACTGTGAGGCTCATGTAGGGGTGCAACCCTCAGTGGCCCTACTACATCACTACTTCTCCCTCCGGGTCTCTCGCGGTTCTCGTTCACGTGCGCGAGCTTTATCGCGTACGGTGGCGCCACTGCCATTTCGAAGCCAGGGAAGAGGATTGAGGGCTTCCGGAGCAAGTGGGTCTTGGTAGACGTCGGGCGCATTCACCCGCGGCTGATCCTGCCCAAGGAGCAGCCTGCGAGTTCCAGCGACTGGTGCCGAGCGGAGCTCACAGACCCCCGCGCGAAGCCGGTGCTGGAGAGGATGGGCGAGGATCTGAGGCCGGCCAGCATGGCGACGGCGAAGCTGACCAGCGCGTCGCTGCTGAGAGAATTCCTGGAGCACCAGTTGGCTCTGCTTCGGCAGTACTCACCCCTGATGTGGAGGCCTCATCCGAGCCCCGCGTCCTTGGGCGGCGAAGTCCTGGCCGCGGTGCTCCAATCTCTGGCCGGGGGCGATGTAGCGAGGTTGGAGGGCGCTCCTACGCCCTTGTTCCACCGCGACGATTGGGAGCAGGTGGTGGAGTCTATGCCGGCCTTCAACGGGGACGGGCCCGTGCCCATGGAGGCTCCTGAGGGACTGGTGGATGTATCCTTCGATGACTCCAGCGAAGAGGAGGGCGGAGAGGAGCGGGGAAAGGGGCCTGACTCTGAGGTGACTGACGGAGAGTCGAGGGCTCCCCTATCCCGGCGCAGGGCCCGCACTCTCCGCCTTTCGTGAAGCGATGATGATGAGGACGATGACGTGCTGGGTAGCGGGAGCTCGCCCCCAATCCCGAAGAAGGGCAGGACCGGGCTGATCCCCCGCGGGTCCGCCCCGGCTCCGAGGCGATCCGCAGACGCGCCTTCTGCTTCTGAGGTTGATACCTCCAGCCGGCTCTCAGGCTTCAAGTTTGGCCGGAGGCTGCCCGAGCTCACCGGCGATGACCCGTAAGTGCTTGATCCTTGTCTTTTATTTCTTGTTCCGCTGCTGAGGCTTGATGTTCGCTTCTCCTGAATTGGCTGGCGCCCGCGGCGAAGAAGCAGAAGGGGGCTCCCGAGGCCCCATCCGCGGCAACGCCTCCGCCTGCGGGGGAAGGTGACCGTGACGCACGGGCTTCTCCTGCCCGGTCGTCCTTGCGAGGCCTGGCTGAGCTGGCTGGGGCAAGCCCAGCCCCCATGGCCCAAGTGACTCCCGAGGTGCCTCTGCCTGCTGCCACCACCACAGTCGTTGGGGCGCAGCAGACTCCGCCTCAGGATGTTGTGGTCTCGCCACCGCTACCTTCTCCTCCCATTCCACCGACCGCTGTTTCCCCAACTCCTCCCGCCGTCTTGGAGCGTGTTGCTGCTGGACTGGACCTGCTGCGGCAGGATCTTCTTGGCGCCGACCCTCGCCTGGTGGCCGGGCGCCTGGAGCTAGCTTCGGGATGGATTCGCTCCGACGCCTCGATTCGGGCGGCGCTAGTTCAGGCCTCGACGGCCTGCGACGGAGAGAGGGAGGCTACCCTCGAGGCAAAGGCTGCTCGAGACGCGGCCCTGGGGGAGGTGGTTGAAGTCCGTGGTTGCTGCAAGGAGCTGGAGGACGAGCTGCAAGGCCTGCGGGACCAGCTTGCGAAGGAGGTCCACCTTCGCCAGGAGCAGGAAGAAGGCATGAAGGCTCGCGAGGCGGCCATCGAGGGTCGGGAGGCCAAGCTCAAGAAGCCGCGACCGTCTAGGCGCGCAGAAGAAGGAGCTGGAGGTGACGAAGGCTGAGCTGGACGGCAAAGCCCGGGTCCTTGCCGAGGATCGCGTGGCCTTCGCGGACATGGAGAAAGAGGCTCATGCTTCGCTGAAAACGCTTTACGAGAGTGGCCTGGAGAGCCAGCTGGCCGGCGCCGAGGACGGCCCCGCCAAGCTGCTTCCCTTCCTGGTTCGTGCTCTTGGGGATGTCGCCCTTGGCCTTGGACCCATGGCCGAGGCCGAGGCGCGTGTCCTGTCTTCTGCTGCGCTGACGCGGGTCTTCGCCCACATCTACCTTCGCGATCCCAGAGCCGTCCTCGACAGTCTGCTGGAGCCGGTGAGTGGCGAGGGTGCTGCCGCCGCTGTCGAAGCCATGAAGGGGCGCGCAGAGGCGCTGCTGGGGAAGTTCTGGGCCTTCAGCACCAAGCCGAAGCAAGGCGCTGCCGGCCCTGCTGCTCCATGAGGCGAAGCCACTCCGCGCCGCTCCACCGCCAACAAGTGACTCCGCTACCGCTCCTATTCTGCTTTTAATTCCTGCACATGCATCATGCCTCGGGGAGGCATTTAAACTTGCGTTTGGTGCTGAGATGACAGTATGGACTGTAATATTTGCTTTTAAATTCCTTGAGTTTTATGCTTTTCCTCCCTACTTGCTTGTGTTCTACGCCGGCAGAGCCCGGCCCCGCGCGTACCTCACCCAGCATTAACCCCGACCGGAAACCAGGACGGGACCAAAGGAGTGAGGGGCTACGTGACAAGTTAGGCTCCTAAGTCGCGATGCTTAGGAGTCCCCCTTGGCGCACGAACAACAAGTAGGGAAGTGTGATGTAGGTGTATCTTCCGTTCTACGTCTGCAGAGCCCGACTCCGCGCGTACCTCACCCAGCATAGCCTTTCGGAACTAAGGAGTGAGGGGCTACGGAGCCAGTTAGGCTCCTGAGTCGCGATGCTCAGTAGTCCCCCTTGACGCGCAAACAGCGAGCGATGAGGTGAGATGCAAGCGAGACTAGCGTTCTACGTTTGCAGAGCCCGGCCCCGCGCGTACCTTACCCAGCATAGCCTTTCGGAACTAAGGAGTGAGGGGCTACGGGACCAGTTAGGCCCCTGAGTCGCGATGCTCAGGGGTCCCCCTTGACGCTCAAACGGCCTTCATACCTTGGCTCCGCTCGGGGAGAGACGCGCGACGAACCAGGCCCGAGGGGCCTGGCTGGGTGGCGTACATCTGGGCGTGACCCAGGCGTAGCCCCCGTGCCTAGCCCCCTCGCGCGGCACTCCCGAGAGGAGGCGTTGCGATGGGGCTAGATGTTGAGCTCTGGGCTCCCTGAGGTTGATGCGGCCCGGAGGCCACCCTCAGTTGTTTATCACTAGCGCGGAGCATAGCGCTTCCGTATGTGTACGGGCATAGCCGCTCCTCGGCAGTGTCCTCAGCCAACGCGGAGCATGGTGCTTCCACTGGTACGTGGGAGGGGGCTCACCTCCGGGAGGAGCCCCCGGGGTGTGTACAGCCCCGCCCTGACATGTGGCCGTCACGGTAGGGCTAGGTGAGGTGTATCTGGGCACCAGTGAGCCAGCGCGGGACTCACGGGGCCCTACCTCTAGGCGGGTTGCGCCTGGCACTGGGCCGTATCTTGTGATGTGTTCCTGCAATTTTGGTTAGATGCCGGCACTCTACGTCCTCGGGTCCTGGCCCTCGAGCTTGTCTCAGCCGTCGCTGGTATGCCAGGTTGCGATGCCATGGACAAGGCCAGAGGGTGAGGGTTGGAGAGCCAGTAAGAGCCCTGAGTCGCGATGCTCAGGTACCCCCCCCTTTAACGTGCAAGTGGTCGACATGGAGAAGAAGAGGTGCCGTGGACAGGCATCAAGTAATCAAGCATGATAGGCGAATGCATAGTTGGAAATAAATGCAAGGGAGATACACGTCACTGGGCCTGGCCCGAGCGGCCTGGGGATGATGCAGCCCGAGGGGCACCCCCAACAAAGCAAGCTAATGACCGAAAAAATAAAAAGGGATACATGCCGCAGGGACGGACCCACGCGGACTGGGAATGATGCAGCCCTGGGAGGGCGTTCCCAGCCGGAAATGAAGCTTGAAAGATGTCACCTGAAGATGTTGAGGACGAAGTGGTGTTGGTGTAGCAGACTCGGTAGGCTGCGGAAGCCGATCCTCACGAGCCCCCAGGCCCAGGGGCCTCAGGAGGCTCCGGAGGCGCGGGTGGCTCCTCGCGAATCATCTCCATCTCCGCTAGGACTGCAGAACGCCTGTCTTCCTGAGTCTCCATGATGCCCCTCATGAGGCGCTGGCACGCAGCAGCCACGCTCGGCAAGCCGTAAGGCATGGGAACGTTGCTGTGGGGTGGACCTCCACAACACCCCACTTGCGAGGGCCAGAGGCGTTCCGTCGTGGCGACCTGATTGAGCCCTGGTACGTCGATGCAGACACGCAGCCCACCATCCTCGCCTGGATGGGGAGCCACAGCCGGTGAACGGCGGCAACCTCTCATGATTCTTGACTCCTGTAGTTCTTGAACGGCCTTGTTGACGAACTCCTGCTGATTTGACCTTCCTTGCCTTGCTCCTTCTTGAGGGAAACATGCTTCAAAGAACGCCTCCACGTGACGCCCAAGCGCCTCCCTCGTGACCTTGGCCAGGTCGGCGGCCCTCCAGGTGAGAGCCCCCAAGCCCTGCCTGAGGAGGGCGCCGGGCGCGCTTTCCTATGCGATGGAAGGAGGATCCCCTTGGGCAGACGTTGGCCCTGGGGGCCCGCCTCCTGAGGGGCCAGTCCGGACGACGCCTTCTTCTTCTTGGGGGTGGTCTCGGGAAGCCTCCTGCTTCCGTGATCTGGGTCTTCTAGTGACGCGGCCTAAAAGGCTCGCTCCAGGGAACACACTGCATCCTTCTCTTCACATGGCACCGTGATGACTCCGCCACTTCCGGGCATCTTGAGGACGTTGTAGCCATGATGAGTTACGGCCATGAACTTGGCCAGCACTGGGCACCCGAGGATGGCGTTGTACGGCATGCGGATGTGGGCGACGTCAAAGTTGATGAGCTCGGTGCGGTAGTTGTTGCGGGCCCCGAAGGTGACAGGGAGGCGGACCTGCCCGATTGGGATCGTGGAACCATCGATGACTTCGGAGAAAGGCTTGGTTGGCTGAAGCTGGTCATAGGGCACTTGGAGATTGTTGAATGTTTCCACGGACAGGACGTTGAGCCCTGCTCCACCATCGATGAGGGTCCTGGTGACCAATACATTGCTGATGACTGGGGAGCAAAGCATCAGGAGGACCCCGGCTGTGGCCGCGCACTTGAGCTGATCCGCTGAGCTGAACGTGATGGCGCACGCCGACCACCTGAGAGGGCGCGTTGCTTCGAGCCTGGGGAGGACTGCATTCACTTCGCGGGCAAACTGCTTGAAGATGTGTTGGGAGGCTGGGGCTTGAGCTCCGCCCAGGATGCAAGCGATTGCGCGCGGCTCCTGGAAGCCCCCAGCCCCCTCGTCTTGATGGCGGTCCTCGTTCCTCCTCGGCTGAGGCGGCAGTGGGGGGAGGCTTGCGTTGCCCTGCGTGCGATCCTCACGAGGCTGATCGCTCCAGTCCCCCTCGCGAGGCAGGTCTCGCCAGCGGTCCTCGCGAGGTTGATCACGCCACCCTTGGCGCGGCCGCGGTCTTCCCAGCGTCCTGCGTTCCTACCTCCTCCTCGGCCGTAGCCCCGGTCAGCGCGGTCAGGACGACGGCCGATCCTTCCTTCTCGCACGGCGCGGAGCTCTTGGCATTCATTGGTGTTGTGGGTATGGAGGTCGTGGTACACATAGTACCGGCTGCCCCTGGAGGACTCGGGCAGATCCTTGCCCCGCTTGGTATCTGGTTCCGCCGCGAGCACGGCAGCCCCCTTGCGCTTCGCATCCTTGGCCTTGGGCTTCTTCTCTTCTGGGTCTGCGGCGGGCAGCTCGAGGAGGGAGAGACGCCCTTCCTTAGCCCTGGCGCACTTGGTCGCTAAGTTGAACAGCTCCAGGGAGGTGCACAGGTCTTCATGCATCGCCAGCTCCTCCTTCATCTTGATGTCGCGCACACCATCGGAGAAGTCCGAGATGATGGCTTCCTCGGATACCTTGGGGATCTTGAGGCGTGCACTGTTGAAGCGCTGGATGTACTTTTGTAGGGTCTCTCCGGGTTGTTGCTTGATGCGGCGCATGTCGCTCACGGCGGGAGGCCGGTCGCGAGTACCTTGGAAGTTGGCGATGAGGCGGGTGCGCATCTGGTCCCAGGAAGAGATCGTGCCTGGGGCTAGGTTCAGGAGCCAGGTGCGAGCTCCTTCCTTGAGCGCCATGGGGAACCAGTTCACCATGACCTTTTTATCCACGCTGGCAGCTTCGATGCCCAGCTCATAGAGCTGGAGGAACTCTGCAGGGTCGGTCGTGCCGTCGAAGCGAGGAGGCAGGTCTGGCTTGAACTTGCCGGGCCATGCGACGCTGCGCAGCTCGGTGGTGTAGGCGCGGCAGCCAGCAGTGGCCATGGGAGGCTTTGGTTGAGGGAGATCTTGGCCTTGCGGGTCCCCATGCGCTGCAGCCGGGAACAGCGCGGGGTCTTGACGTGCCGGTGCTGGAGCAGGGAGCGCCCGGGCAGCCTCTTGCGGTCGAGGGACTTCTTGGCAGCTTCGTTCTTGCTGGGCTGGCACCTGACAGAGCGGGTTCCGCCCAGGGGCCACGCGCCTTGGAGCCACGACATCTTCTTGGAGAGGAGGTGGCTGGTACGCCCTCGGAGCTTCATTGCTCGCGCGGGGCGGGGTGCGGCGCAGCGGAGCGGACGGTGCAGGAGAGCCCCCTGCGGCGCGGACGAGCTTGGCAACGCGGTCGAGCCACTCTTCGTAGACGTCGTCGATGGGACGGTAGTGCAGGAGCTCGTTTGCCGCGATGAGCGCAGCTCGAGCCTCCAAGGGTGCACGGAGCGCGCGGGACGAAGAGCCAGTTAGTGTGAGCGATGGAGTAGCGGTGCGGCCGTCTTGCCGCACGAATGGATGCTGAGACAACGCTTGCTGCTCGTTCCCCGCCGGGCCGGTGGCGGCGTTGATGGCGGGCGACGGGGAACGACGAGGACGCCCACCGACGGGAGCCATCTGGGCGACGAGGGAAGCTATGGCGGCCCGATGCTCGGCGCGGGCCTGACGAGCATCAGACATGGACGCGACGGCCGCAGGAGAACCGAGCGGTGGAAGACAAATCCCGGCGCACCCCTACCTGGCGCGCCAAATAATGGATTTCGGGTTCCGGCAGACCCTTAAGGTTCGAACTCTGGGGTGCGCGCGGAGATTATGCCCTCTACCTCTCCGTCTCGCAAAGATCTAACTTCTGAAAGAACAACACAAAAGACACAGGATTATACTGGTTCAGGCCACCAATGTGGTGTAATACCCTACTCCAGTGTGGTGGGTGGATTGCCTCTTGGGCTGATGATGATGAACAATACAAGGAAGAACAGCCTCGCGAGGGTCTGCTCTTAGCTGGGACGATGAACTGCTAGGGGGAGTTCAGCCGCCCTTCTCTCTCTCTCTCTCTCTCTCTCTCTCTCTCTCTGTTGCCTGAGTCTTTCTAGCTGGCTTCCCGATCTGTCCCCCTACACTGGGGGTTGCTAGTCCTATTTATAGGCAAAGACCTTGGGCCTCTTCCCAAATATTGAGCGGAAAGGGCACCAACAATTGGCCAATTTGAAGGGGAACATCTGGTACACTTATCCTGACTAAAGTTGGTCCTCGCCTGCCAAAGGCCCTGTGGTGACGCCGTTCTGGGCTCCACGATGACCTCCTTCCCACCGTTGGACTGGTCTTGGTCTCTTTGCACCGAAATGGGTGCCTTTGCTTGATCCTCTCGCCTGCGCTTGCCCCCTTTGCACCAAAGAGGAAAGGGAGACACTGCGCGGGCTGGAGCCCGCCTGGCACCCTTGGTCGTCATGGCTTGCGTCATGGGCACCTTGTGAGGTACCCCGCCTTGATCTCTCCGCCTCCTCGTGAGCCAGCCTGACGAGGCCGTGCCTGAGGAAGCGCCGTGTCGTCCGCCCCGCAAGGCTTGGCCCCTCGCGAGGGTCTTGGGTCTTGTGTTGATGAATATGGGTCGTGCTGGGTCCTCTCTTGAGCCACGCCGCAGGCCGCAGGCAGACATGTCTGGGGACCCCCGTTCCCAGAACGCCGACAACAGTATATCACTTTATACCCATTAATGGCCCGTTATTCCGTTGGGACGTTTCCAGCCCATGTTATCTTTCGGCCTTCTCAGAGCCCATTTATTCTTGGGCTCATTTCCAGCATTCGTTTACTTACGGCCCGTTACTGTCATTATCTGCTTGTGGGCCAAATTCAGCCCGTGGTTACAGTCGGCCTATTTGTGGTCCGTTAATACGTTGGGCCGATTTCATAGCATCATCAAATACGGCCTATTAACGATGGCCCGTTATGGTCGGCCCATGAACGGAGGATTCCAACTCTAGGTTGTTTACAGCCATAATGTGGTCTGTTTGGCCCATGTTTGGCCAATCGATTATACGGCCCGTATAAGGCCCATTGATAATACGGCTCGCAGACGACCCATTGTTTCTATGGCCCGTAGAAGGCCCATTGTTTCTACGGCCCGTAGAAGGCCCACTGTTTCTACAGCCAGTAGGAGGCCTAGTGTCACTACAGTAAATATTAGCCCATGGTTATTGTGGCCTAGTTTTAGAAAATAGGTTATTGCAGCCACTAGCTAACCGCAGAAAAAGAACTGCAATGACTACAAGCAAACAAATAAACAAGACAACAAGGAAATAAATAAGCAAGCAACTAACGCTAGGCTATCACGGCTATTACACATATTACATCCACTGGGCATTAAAGTTCGCCACCAGTGCAAATATAGGGAACAAAGCAGCATATCATATACACTGGTTGTTAAAGTTGGCGACCAGCGCAAATAAACGCCGCATCAAAACAAATCCAGAAATGAAACCACTTCAGAAGATCTCAAGAAACAATATCCTGGGTACCCATAATGCTAGCAAGATGCTTAGCAAACTTATCAACTATCTCTTGTTTGGCGCTTAAATGCTCCAGTGCTTGTTGTTGCACCAGAAAATATGCATCTGAATTCTGCAGGGACTTCCTCAGTCCTTCAGCTTCCTGTCGCAGCACATCTGATCGATGTCTTTCAACTTGAAGTTGAGACTCAAGAAAACGAACTGATTCAGGCAGCGAGTTCGAAGAGCTTGTGCCTGCAGTAGTGGCCAGTAAGTCGAACACTACATCAAGACAGGACTTTTGGGTTCCCTCACTGTCGTCAAGATAGTTTTTATCAGCTTTCCTGGAGACCAACAGGGATGTCTCACTATCTTGAACCTTATATGCATTACTTCCTTTACCATTGGATAATGCGGTACTGTTCTCCAATATTTTGTCTGCATTCTAAAAGAGAAACAAGCAGACACATCACATGTTTACCATGTTGTATATGAAACTCATTTTGGTAAATGAGTTCGGTAGTAAAGTGGATAGGATAACAGCATGAAACAAACATATATCTATGTACCATGGTCACTTTATGGTCTATATCATTCTAGTTTTTGTTGCCAAATCAAGATAGAGACACAGTTCAAATAATATTTGTTCAAGACAAAGCAGAATAGACAGAATATAAGTGTGGGTAACTATAGAGTAATAACAACACTTGTAATGTGCATGACATGAGAACATAACTGTTTATTCAATTGAAACTGAAACCAACATAGAGCAGGTTACAACAACAAACCAGTTAAAGAAACAGGTTTAAAACATACCTGTTGAGCCATTCGAGTTTCAATTCCATCCTTCAAATTGGAAAATAGTTGGTATGAGTAAATACAGTCATGCAAGAGCAAAGGAGTATGAACCATAGCTACAGAACTTGACCTGAGAACAAATCTTCTTCTCCTTTAAGCGTTGAGTTGGGATACAGAGTGGTGGTCCTCGTGCTTTGGGCACTGCAGTTCCCTTACTAACTTCTCGTGTTTGGGTGCTCTGTGGTGGAGACGGTGCTGTGTCAACTGGAACTGGGTTACTATCTACCGGGGTTGGGGTTAGAAGGGGTGTAGCTGGTTCTCTGTCCAACTGGGTAGGGGTACAATCTGCGAGAGTTTGGGTTATGTGTGGTGGATCCGGTCCATGGGGAAGTACAACCGTGGTTCTATTTGCATCAACTGGTAGCACTATCTTTTCTGAAGACCGTGTTGTTACTCCCTTAGATACTGCCATCACGCTCTCCAATTCAAATGGCTGATAAACAAGAAAAGTAATTGAAAGTATAGACATTGTATGATAGACAGGTGCAATGGATAGTGGGGAATAAAAGAGGGCACGAAATAATTCATATTTATGTTGTCTAACCAAACATGATAGCATGACACAATTTCACATATATGATGGCTAACTAAACAGGATAGCATGACACAATTTCACATAATGATGGCTAACTAAAAAAGATGGAAAGACATAGTTCAAAATATGAGACTATGTAAACAGGATGACATGACATAACTATATAATATGTTTATTAAATAGGTTGGCATGCCATAATTCACATACATTCACGGATAGAATGCCATAATTCAAAATATGATGACTGTAAACACTAAACATGATGAGATGATATACCTATATGATGTCTTTATTAAATGGGTTGCCATGCCATAATCCAGATAGATGATGTGTATGTACTATGTAAACATGATGGCATGATATAATTCAAATATATGATTTATATAGTAAGCAAGTAAGCAGATGGCAATCCATATATGATGTAAAAACTAAGCAATGCAAGACAACATGCATGACATGGGTAATATAACCCTGCCAAGTTTGAGCATAGACCTCACGGGGAAAATAGGACTGGTCATCAGTCTCTGAATCCTCCTCTGAGGAGCTCTCTGTAACCAGCAAGATGTCTGCTTCAGCAGGTAGCATTGTCTGCTCTGAATACCTTGTTTTCACTCCAGATACTTCCATCACCGCTTCAAATGGCAGATGCACAGGAAGAGTAGTTTAATATACAAACGTTGTCGACAAATGGAACACGTAATACAAAAAAATGATAGCATGATATAATTCACATACATGATGATTGGCTAAATAGCATGGCATTGCATAATTCACATATATAATGCCTTTGCAACAAGATAGCATTGTATAATTCACATATATAATGTCTTGCAACAAGATGGCGATGCATAATTCACATATATGGTAATCAGACACTGAACATGTGGCATTCACACAAAGCATGTCTAAACTAATCAAATGACATAGCAATGCGAGACACCATACGCACGATATGAGCAACATAACCCTGCCAAGTTAGATCATACACCTCGGGGGGGGGGGGAATAGGACTGGTCATCTGTCTCTGAATCCTCCTCTGAGGAGCTATCCGTAACCAGCGAGATATGCGCTTCGTCAGATAGCATAGTCTGCTCTGAAGACCTTGTTTTCACTCCAGAATTTGCCATCACCGTGTCAAATGGCTGATGCACACGAAGAGTAGTTGAATGTAATAACATTGTTGACAAATGTAATATGCAACGAAAAAAGATGGCCTGATATAATTTACATATAAGATGACCGGCTAAGAAGGATGGCATTGCAAAATTCACATATATGATGCCTGGCTAAACAAGATGGCGTTGCATAATTCACATAAATGATGAATAAACTAAATAGATGGCATTCGCACAAAGGATGTCTAAACTAAGCAGATGACATATTTGATGTATAAAGTAAGCAATCTAAGACACCATATGCATGATATAACCAACGTCAGCATGCCAAGTTAGAGCAAAGACCTCAGGGGTAAATAGGAGTTGTCTTCTCCTTCTGAATCCCCCTCAGAACAGATATCTTCCTCTCGATTACAATCCGAAATGCATGGAGGGGGGCTGCCTTTGCGCCTACCATGGAGCGACGTCTGCATGAAATTTTATTGCCACACAAGGCTCATCTCTTTTGCTCTACATGTTCAGTTCCATTGTTTACAATAACTGTCATGCATATTGTTGGGTGGTTGGTGCGACATATGCCAACGGGTAGCTTATCTGTGTGGGAGCTAGTAAGACGTCGCCGGTGCCTGGAAGCGGGATAAGGCGAAGACATGCACGCCGGCGAATCTTACCTAGCTTCGGGGCTCTCCATGGAGATAACACCGCTACTGCTGCTCTGCGGGGTCTCCGCATGACCACTCAGTGAACAGGTAACTACAAAGCGCTCCTTGAGCTGTTTGGCGAGAGGAAGAAGAAGGGCAAGGCTAGCTCTACTCCTCTCTCTGTGTATGTGATAACCTAGATGATATCAACCCTTTGCATGGGTGCCCCGGGGGGTTTTTATAGGCCTACCCCCCGGGGGTATAATGGTAATCCGGCTGGGAGCGGGTCCCAGCCGTCAGCGTCTACGCTCGCCGGCTTCTGCGCCGACTGCCGGGGCCCGCCGGCTGGTGGGTCCCGTCGGCTGCTGGCATCTTGGCTGACAGGCAGGCCCTACTACCTAGGGCCCTCTCGGCGGCCGATTACTGTTGCCTCAATCCTGATGATGAGGGCTTTATCGAGGTAAGCGTGGCTACAGTACCGCCGCCTGGCGGGCGATCACTGTAGCCTCACGTCGTCTTGTCTTCTTAATGGGGCGCCTCCTTCGAGGGAAGGAGCAAGCCGGCTTTGGGGAAGCCGGCCATGTCTTGGCCGACTGCGGGAGGCCTGGCCGCCTTCGGGTGTCTCTCTGCCCAGAGGGGCCCACCGCCCGCGGGCTGCGCTGACAGCCCGCCGCGGATGACGCCATAGGCATCATGGCAACAGTGCCGCGCCGGACGGGACAGGGCTACCCCGTACGGCGCACTGTGCCAGGCGTGCTCCGGGTTTCGGGGGTGGCAGGCTTCACTGTAGCCACGCCTCGTCCCGTCGCCGTTATGTGGTTGCGGACCTCGAGGGTACGATCTTGACCGTGCCGCGGGAGCCGGCTTCATGGAGTCGGCCTTCTCGAGGCCGGCTTCTCGGAGCCGGCCCTCCCGCGGCTTTCTTCGTGAAGGTGGAGGCCGGGCCGCCTTCTGACAGTCGGCCTGAGAGGCAGTCGGCAGAGGGAAGGCGGCCCAACGTCTTGGTTCCTTGGAGGCCAGATTGGCTTGTAATTTTTTCTGAAGTGCCAAAGGGGGCCGGCTAGGCTACCCATGGCCATTTACCCCGACACATAGGAATAAAAATAGTAAGATTATGTAAGGAGTGCATGCAGAAATCCAGAGTGATGGTAGCAACCGGTGGATAGACCCAAAACCAATAATAGCAGGCAGATAATGGCTTCAGTTAAAAAATACAGATAATGGCTTATTTACTGTTTGTTTCCCACCCAACATGAAACTCATAGTAGACACCGGAGATTAACCAGATAGTAGATAGATACTATTGATAGCGGCCCCGATATGTATCCCACAACCATTTAAAAACTCAAGTTTGACCATTAGTTTGGAGCTGGCTCAGAGTCTAATCGGTGAACAGGACGATAAAGTAGCATGTAATATTAAGCGATGCATAACGTAAGCAGACACGAAAGAGTGCGACCTCTCTTGCGGACCCGTGTAGTCCTCGAGGTCATCTGCTCGGTTGATGATGGTAGTGCAGTTTTCATGGCTGCCAGCGGCAAGGAAGAAGATCTGAGGCGGCGAAAGACAGTCTGGAGGTCGGATCCCTGCTGTACTGGGCCCTTCTGTCATTGGAGCAGCTGAGCTGGGGTGGACGATGGCGCAGTAGGAGCGGGACAAACCACGCAAGGTTTTCTTTGACAACTATCTGTAAGAGAAGTAATTTTGTAAGGGCTCGTTTGAATTGGAGGATTCCAACAATGCAGGGATAGGAAATAGACAGGAATAGGATAGGAATGCACGTGCAAAACAGAGAATTTAAAAACACATGATTTCTGCCAATCTGGGTGTTTGATTCACAACAATTGGAAGCTCACAGGATGCAAAGAAGCATGGTGAGATTAAGTCAAACCACAAGAAAATGTACGGTTATAATGCTATTATCCTACTATCTCTTAGTCTTGTGCTTCATGAATAGGAATTTGGAAAGGAGGACAAGTGAAAATTTAAAATTCTTACGTTTTTTATTTCAAGGAGACACCAAAGGAACAAATTCGTGTGCTCAGTGGACAATATATATAACATGTAGAGTAAAAAAGAGATGCAACAAGTGTACAACCTCTGGCGAAGCCATGTCGACCTCAGCTTGATTGGGTTGGCCAGTGAGGATGCTCCGGCTGACTTGGCTATCGGAGGAGGGGAAGAAGATCTTAGGCATCTGGAGATGGAGCCCAAGGTACTGCTCCGCTATGATGGAGGTTTTCGTCGTTGGAGCAGCTCCGGTGAGTTGTACGACGCCGAGGCTGAAGCAGGACAAGAGAGACAACGAACAACGTTAACCTGAGTGGAATTCTAATAGCATCTCCAATACATGATGTAAAATACATAACCACAAAGTGCTAGATGTAAAATACAACAGCCTCTCATCTCTGAACTTAACTGTCGAAACTGAATTTAACTGTCGAAACTTAACTTAACTGTCGAAACTGAACTTAACTGTCGAAACTGAATTTTGCTGTCGAAACTGAATTTTTCTGTCGAAACTGAACGCACTAGCAAGGTGAGGCTACACGTCGGTCGACTGACTTTTTCATCTCTGGTCAGTCAATTTTGCAGCCGTTGGATACGAAATCAAGGGCCTGCGGTTCATCTTTAACCTCCACCCCCCTGAGCCGGCCAAACAGCAGCCCCCTGCCGCCCGCGGCCGGCGGTGCGCCGCCCTATAAACACTCCCCACCGCCGGTCCGCCGCCGCCCCGGCCATCCCTCTAGGCCCCCCCATGCCGAGCTTTTTCTCCGAATATCCCCACGCCACCGCCCCACCAACGCCCCGCCACCGCCGCGACCATCGCCCCATCCTGAACCCTAAGATAGATAGTGGGGTACCTCTCCGGCGAGCCCCCCTTCTCGCTGCGGCTAGTTCTTCCTTCACTCCGACGAGCCCCCCACCCCCTGAAAATCGACAGACCCAAAAGTCGATTCAGTTGACTGAAGTGTAGCTAAATCGGAGCAGCATCGCAAGCAAGAGCAAGAGCGAGAGCAGCAGCGCGAGCAAGAGCAATAGCAAGAGCAGACCAGGCAGGGGACCGAGAGCAAGAGCAGATCAGCAGCACGAGCGAGAGCTAAAGCAGCAGTAGGTCCTATTGATGTGGACGTAGCCGTCGAGGGAGTGACACCATGGAGGAAGTGGTCGGTGACGCCACCGTGGATGGAGCCGCGCCGTGTCGGCTCGGGACCAAGCGCCGGCAGCACCGTGAGATCGAATCAAGAAGAAAATGCGGCGGTTAGTGTACAACCTCTTTGGTGGCGCCGATTAGGCCGCAGCTTCATCCAAGGAAACGGTGATGATGATGCTCTTCCGATGGTGCAGGTGAAGACGGTGGTGTGGGAATGGAGGTGGAGCGAAAGACGAGGGGAACGTCGGGGCAGCTCCTTGGAGGTGGAGGACGGGGTGGTTGAACTAGCGGGACGATGAGATCAACGACGGATCCTCATCCAGTACGGTGGATGAGGAACGTCGAGGTGTTGCTGTGGACGACGTCGTCGGGGAAGAGGCTCCAGCTGGGTGGCGGACGGAGCAGGGTGTGGGGTTTCGTCGCGGGTTTTCGCGGCCTCGGTGTACGGATGAGTGAGCGGATAGGATGGCAGTGGGGTACCATGGCTTAGAGACGCACTTGTCCGAAATGTGGGGTAAGTTACGAAAGTACCCCCATCGATTTGAGGCGGTTCTTTCGGTTCAGGGGTACCACGGGCATTTCGCGTGTCGGGATTTCACAGGAGGTGGGGGTTTTCGCGCGCGTTGTAATTTAGGAATAGCAAGGCACGGGTTGAGATGGAGGGAGTTGTCGGAGCACAGTGAGGCAACGATATATCTTAAATATTTCGGGCTAACAAGGCGATGGTTGAAATTTCCGGACAAGCCTAATGTGTACTGTACCAAATCAATGCGCCCTACAAATGTCATTCAAACTTTGAATTCATGTTATGTTCAATTAAAATATTTCGCTACGTGTATAATGCATGCAACCTACTACTCACATGAATGTTTTAGTGCATTCCAAACGTATATACTACCGCTTCAATATACACTACTAGGGAAAACCTTATACACAGAATCTTAGCAGCAGCGCGGCATAAAAAGAGGCACTGCTGCTACGTAGTAGCAACGCGGCTTCGGAAACCTCGCTATAGGTGCAAACTTAGCAGTAGCGCATGACGTTTAAACCGCGCTGCTACAAAAATCCACGGACAGTACACAGCGACATAAGTTTACCAGTAGCGCGGCGTCAGGAAGCGCGCTGCTGCTAATGTCATAGTAGTAGCGCGCTTTTTTTTCCACCTCGCTGCTGCTAATTTTGAAATTATGCATAGGGTTGGCCCGTTTAGCAGTAGCGCGTGAAAGGGAAGCGCGCTATTGCTACGCTCTTAGCAGCAGCGTGCTTTCTCTCCCGCGCTACTGCTAAGACGCAGCACCCACCTACCACCTTTTTCACCTCCCCCTCCCCATCTCCTCTCCTCCCTTTCCCCTAGCTCCCACATCCTCCCTCTCTCGCTCTTCTTCTTCCTCAATACTTCTCCCCCCATTACTCTCCCTCTTCTACCTATCTTTCTCTCTCTTCATTACTCCTAGCTATAACTACACAACCTCCATTAATTCATCTCCTTTCTCTTTTTCCTCCCCCCTCCACTAGTTGAAGTTGTCTCCTCCCAAATTAGCTAGCTAGGTAGATCTAGCATTTAGTTAAGTGACCTATTTGCCCCCTAACTAGATCTTTCTTTGTCAAGAAGAGCTTTGTGCACTTTTGACCTCCCTACATCATCATCTCCACCGTGTGCTCGATCTCGAGATAGAGGTGTGATTAATATTTCATGCTTGCAAAATGGAAATATGTTTATGCATGTGTGTGTGATATTTTTAGGAAAATTGTGTGTGTGGCATGAGTTGACGCAAAATTATGCATTTGACTTGCCTATGTTTTGCCGAAATGTCAATTTATTTCCGTTTCGGTGAATTCCGGGCAAACTCTAGATCTATATATGTCCTATTTTCAAGGAAGGTCATGCCGAATTTTTGTATGAATTTGATGAATGCATGCATTTTTATAATCAATTTGTTTATTATTACCGTGCAGAGTTGACGATGGTCAGTGGAACGATGGTGGACATGTGGTTGCGGTCGGCGGTGCAGGACATGAAGGAAAATAACCTGACAGAGCTTTTATGTCTGTGTCGACAATGCAAAGGAATAGTTTGGCTTGACCCCCATGTCGATGGTCGTGTCGAAGCGCACCTTGTCGGTGTCAAAACCGGCGGATCTCGGGTAGGGGGTCCCGAACTGTGCGTCTAGGTCGGATGGTAACAGGAGATGAAGGGCACGAAGTTTACCCAGGTTCGGGCCCTCTCCATGGAGGTGAAACCCTACTCCTGCTTGATTAACATTGATGATATGGGTAGTACAAGAGTAGATCTACCACGAGATCAAGGAGGCTAAACCCTAGAAGCTAGCCTATGGTATGATTTTTGTGTATGGAGTTGGTTGTCCTACGGACTACAACCCTCCGGTTTATATAGACACTGGATAGGGTTGGGGTTACACGGAGTCGGTTACAATGGTAGGAGATCTTGAATATCCGCACCACCTAGCTTGCCTTCCACGCCAAGGAAAGTCCCATCCGGACACGGGGCGAAGTCTTCAATCTTGTATCTTCATAGTCCAGGAGTCCAGCGAAGGTACAGTCCGGCTACCCGAACAGCCCCTAATCCAGGACTCCCTCAGTAGTCCCTGAACCAGGCTTCAATGACGACGAGTCCGGCGCGCAGATTGTCTTCGGCATTGCAAGGCGGGTTGCTCCTCCACGTCCTTCATAGAAGATTTATAAACACCAAGAATAGTGTCCGGCTCTGCAAAACAAGTTTCCACATATTGCCATAGAGAGAATAATATTAACACAAATCAAATCTACTGCCGTATTCCGCAGTGTATCATCACACTACGGCCAAGTCCTTTTACTCGAATCGTCTTTACTTTTCCTCCTCAGCATGTTTTGCGAGGCGGTTTCCTTGGCACGTCTTGTTGAAGCAGAGATCATGTCCCCTTTTTACGGGATTCTCATCAATACGGACGTGGGTAACCCAATCATGCCCGTTAGCACGTTTCCTTGATTTAAGGCGAGTCCTGAACGGTTACGGGGAGGGCTCTTGGTAATCGACCTCTTATAAAGATACCAAGGCCTTACTCCCCTTTTCTTCAATCTCAAGCAAGTTCACCCGTCGCCTCGAGTTCCAACACCCTATGCTCCAGATTGCAGGCGCTTCGGCCCTTCGATAATGTCCGATTCTGACCTTCAAGGCCGATGGGCGCCTTCCTCCATCATGGAGGAGGACATACTAAAGTTGAGGGAGGCTAAGTTCCTGACCGGCGAAATTTCGCACAGGCTGCCTGCTCAAGGGCAGGTTATTCCCAGTCCCCAGCCTGGTGAGAGCATGGTGTTCATATCTCACTTCCTTCGGGGGTTAGGCTTCCCAATGGATCCCTTTGTGAGGGGGCTGCTGTTCTATTATGGGCTGGAATTTCACGACTTAGCTCTGGAGTCCATCCTCCATATTTCCTCATTCATCATCGTGTGTGAAGCGTTCCTCCATGTTACCCCTCACTTCGGATTATGGCTCAAGACCTTTAAAGTGGAGCCGAAGATGATCGAGGGACGGCACGCAGAGTGCGGAGGCGCTGTCATAAGCAAAAATGTCGATGCTCCATGGCCCAAGGGCTCTTTTCAACAGGAGCTAGGCTTGTGGCATCGGGAGTGGTTTTATATCACCACTCCTCGGGGCTCCAAGTGGGTGGCGCCTCCTGCCTTTCACTCGGGTGCCCCACCACGGCTAGCGTCATGGGTCAACAGAGGGTTAAATTGGGGTTTAACCAAAGACGTACCTCTGTTGCAAGGCCGTATTAAGGATCTCTTGGAAGGAGACCTCAGCCTGGTCAAGGTGACGCAGGTCATGTTGATTCGCCGAATATTGCCCGGCAAACGTTGCTCCCTTCGCCTATGGGAGTTCAAATCAGAGGGGCCGCGAGCTCTCCAGAATTTCATGGGCGCAACGCCCGTGGAGATGTATAAACTGTTCTTCGGATCGCAAGAAGCATGTCCGGATTTAACCGAGGACGCAGGCCTAACTGCAATCGCCCGGATACTCAAGTAAGTAACCTTGTGCCCGGACCTTCTATCCGTATGATAATCTTGCCCCTAAAAGAGCCGTCCTTTTAAGCAGAAATGGATAGCGAAGGCGAAGCTGATTAGGTGTCCGACCCCCCTTCCCGAAACCAGGCCAGATCCTGTGCTTGTCAGGATGTTGAAAATAGTGCCTTTGGAGGGAAGTGAGGGGGAGGACAAGGAAACTATGGCCTCCTCAAAGGAGGCTGTTCTGAAGGTAGGAGTCGATGATTCCTCTCTCAAGGAGAAGAAGAGAGCCGCCTCTGACGACCCGGAGACCACAACCTCGAAACGGGGGGAAAATCCTCGTCAGAGGGTCCGGCGCCGGGGAGTTCCTCTGCCGAACTGCGCCCCCAGAGGGATCAGCCCTCCAGCGAGCCGTAAGTAGAGAAAGATTTTCAGTTTGAGGGATGAGAGAAATCCTTGATTTTATATCAGAGAAGATTAACCGAAATTTTACCTTGTAGCTCGGACCTCAGCCCTTCCCAGCGGAGCTCATCTTCGGCGGATCTCCTTCCGGAGATGATGGAGAGCGGGACGCCTCCCCCTGCCGTGCCGCCTAGTGAGGCGGGCGACCCTGAGGTGTCGTCGCGGAGGGTTTCTCCGAGTCCGGCAGGGGCGGAAGATAGCTATGCGGCCCCCCGAGGTACTCCGGCGCCGTATGGTGCTCGGCCGGAGGAGTTAAAGATTCTGCTGGGGCGAGCTTCTATCTCGGAGGAACACCGTGCGTTGATGGGCGCGGTGATTGAAAGGGTCTCATCCGCAGAGAGCGGATTGCATGAAGCCATCAAAAGTTTACTGACGGATTTTGAGGTACGTTAGATAATGTACACTTTTATCAGTTGCGCATAAATAAGATGCGCCCTGTGTAGATAGTAGCCCCTGAGACTCTGCGCGTCGTCAAGGAATGACGACACGCAGAGGATTATAGTCCCAGGTCTAAGATGTCGCCTTTGAATGTAGGCGGCAGGGTGTCCAGAATCAAGCCGAACTGATGATTTTGCCATACTAAAGCGGCAACTGGACGTTGCTGATGCCGATGTCGCGCTTGTCAACAAGCGACTTGATGAGGCTCAAGGTATGTAATTCCTCGGGCGGCATTTAGGTAAGAAAGGTTTAATGCTAGTCTCTTACGGTGTATGTGCTTAACGCAGATGGTGCGGCCGCCGTGGAGAGTCTTAGGGCAGAACTGGCCTAAGCTAAAGAACAAGCCAGAAAAAGTGATGCGGCTGCCCGGGAAGCCTTGGAAGAGCTGAGAGCCGAACAGGCTGCTCATTGCCGAAGCAAGGAAGAGATGGCCGAGATGGCCGAAAAGTTAAAGAGCACTACAGACCATTGCAGGCTTCTTGAGAAAGAAGTCCAGGCGAAACAGGCGGACCTAGAGAAGGCCGTTGCCGATGTCAAGGATGCGCGCTCTGCGGTGAGGGCTGCGAAGGAGGAACTGCGTCAGGCCGAACAAATTGTGGCTGGAAAGCCCTTTATGCTGCGAAGGAAATTTTGTGATCCAAAGTTTGCTCCGTTGGACCGGATGTGGAGTGTGGAGGATAACTATCTGGATTTCGCAGTGAGTGCTGCTGATGCGACCGAACACTTTCGAGATAAAGAAGATCGCGAAGTGGAAAAGCTTTTCTGGTCGCAGTTTCACAATCCAGAGCGTCCACTTGCGGTGGACGATCGTTTGGCTCAATGGGCCGAACTGAATAGGTTATCCGGACTCGCCATGAAGTATGTCATGAGTCATCTGTGGCTGGGGAGATCGGAGCTGAAGAGTTATTTCAGCTTGGTGCAGCAATTCCTTGACGCGGTGTCGCGCACTAATGCAAAGAAGAGGTCAGCATGTATAGAGGGCGCAAGGATGGCTCTTGCCCGTGTCAAGACATACTGGGCCGAGATGGAGATCACCATTGTTGCGTCCCGAGATTTGGAAAAAAGCCGAGTGTCCTCCGAGCACTATTTTTAGGAAGCCCTTGAAGGCGCTCGTGTAATAGAGACGCAGTGCTCGAAAGATGCTATGTTATTATAGAATATGTAATGATAGGTTAATGTTTTGATAAACTGTAGTGGCCTTTTTATACTTGTACCTTCAAGTATTGGGAACACCTCCTGTGCGGCCGTTTTAAGATATACAAAATCCGAAAGATGGCAGTCGTTGGCTTCAGCCCCCACGCACATAGTGCGGGGGTGCTCGCAGAAGACGCATTTTCACACTTAACCCAACATCTTGGTCCTACAAAGGAGGTGATAGCGCAGCGGGCCAGGCAACCGGACTATAATGCTTTAACACTTTCACTTAGCCATAGGAGCTTGACAGTGGGAATATTTAAGTAGCCCATTAGTGGCGACTGCGCTCGCCCGAGTTCGGGGCGCGTATATGCCTGACCGGGAAGCGGCCCTTCGTTAAAGCGGAGGAATCCGATAGATTTTGATAGGTCATCGAGTGGCTGACCAGTGTCACGCTACATCATGACAGTCAGTTTTCGGCTTTCTCTACTGAGGTGCTCGCCCGGCCGAACCGGGGCACAATCGCAGTAGTTCTCTTGGTGCTACCTTAGCCAATAGAGCGGAATGTAAGGTAGCCGAACTCAGGAGCCGGGCAACCCAACATTTGACCAAAGACATGATTCGGAGCTGATGCATATAATGCCAAAACTCGCGACGCCGAACACTCCCTAAGGTGTTCGGTCTTTATGAGTGCGGGCGAAACAACACTCTTTGTTAAAAAAGCCCCTAGTGTCCAGGTACGTGCAAAAATTCTGACGTGGCCACATGCCAAGACGCCAGCCTCCTCCTTGGTTATGTCGGAAAGAACCAGGGGATGTGTAGCACCAAGAGACAGTAAAAAAAGGGTTTACGCAGGGTCTTAATCTAAAAAGAATCCTTTAGGACGGGTCCCTACTGCACGCCTGCGCCTGTGTCTCCGTTGTGCCGTATCCTGGACGGGCGTCGCACGACGTTCATCTGTAAGAGAGAGGAACTGAGTTGAAAAACGGCTCGTGCTGAACAAAAGTTTAAAATAAACAAAACATAAAGTAAAATATATAGGGTTGAGCTTTATCGTCTCTGCAGGTAGCCCCTAGTTCGGGGGTATATGGACACTAAGCCTGCATTAATGATGATTTTGTGCCGAACTCGTCTATCTGCGTTCGTGGTCTTTAATGACCAATTTCGAAGTTGTTTGGCCGGTGAGGCCATTTTACCGTGGGGCTGTCAAGGCGGCCGCACAGTCCTCCGCTTGGGGGAGGCACACTTTAGTGCTTCCCCATTAAAGAGATGATGCCTCGTGGACTGGGCATCTTAAGCGTGAGGGGTGCATTATGCGGTATCGCGTTAAAGCGAGCGAAAGCTTCGCGTCCCAGTAGTGCTTGATAGCGACTTGAGAATGGGACGATATGGAAGGTCAGCTTTTTGCAGCGGAAGTTATCGGTAGAGCCGAATATAACTTCGAGCCGGAGAAAACCCATACAATGGGTGTCCGGACCAGGTGTTACCCCTTGGAAGGAGGTTTTGCTGCGGCGGATTCTTGCTGGGTTTATCCCCATGTGATGGATTGTATCCTGATATATCAGGTTTAGTCCACTGCCGCCGTCCATAAGGACATTTGAAAACTAGAGTCCGCTAATGATTGGATCGAGTATCAAGGCAGTCCAGCCTGCATCCTTGATACTTCTAGAATAATCTAGCTGATCGAATATGATTGGTTTTGACAACCACTAGCGGGACCCTTTGGGGATAGGTCATGTGATGCGTGCCTTTATGGACGCTGCATGTTTTGTTATGTGAAGTAAGTTCACTGTTTTTACTTCTTGTGGGAAGTTCTTTTGTTTCCTGGTGCCCTGCTTTTGGGGTTCGTCCTCGTCTTCGCTTCGTGTGTCGAGCCCCTTGTGTTCTGCATTGAGTCTGCCGGATTGTTTGAAAACCCAACAATTTCTGTGGGTATGGATGGCAGGCTTCCCGGGAGTACTGTGAATCTGACATATCTCGTCCAAGATTTTATTTAAATTGGATGGATCATCCCTATTATCCTGGAGGGGCTGTTTTGTCTGATTTTGTCGTGAGCCTTTGCATCCGGCATTAACTGCCGTGCTCTTTGGACTTATTTCCTTAGTCCGACGACGGTCTTTGTTGCATCGCGATTTTCTGTTTCCATCCCGAATTTCGGATGTACATGGATCGCTGGGGCTGCATCTTGCCAACCAGCTGTCCTCTCCTTCACAAAAGCGGGTCATGAGGCTTGTTAGTGCGGCCATTGTTCTTGGCTTTTCTTGGCCGAGGTGTATGGCGAGCCATTCGTCTCGGACGTTGTGCCTGAAGGCTGCTAAGGCTTCAGCGTCCGGACAGTCGACTATCTGATTCTATTTAGTGAGGAATCTATTCCAGAACTGTCGAGCTGATTCTCCGGGCTGTTGAGTTATGTGACTAAGATCATCTGCATCGGGAGGGCGGACATAGGTCCCTTGGAAATTTGCTCGGAAAGCATGCTCGAGCTATTCCCAACTTCCAATTGTGTTTTCGGGAAGGCTTTTAAGCCAATGCCAGGTTGGCCCTTTAAGCTTAAGGGGTAAGTATTTGATGGCGTGAAGATCATCCCCTCTGGCCATATGTATATGAAGGATATAATCCTCGATCTAGACTCCAGGGTCTGTTGTTCCATCATATGCCTCTATGTTTACGGGTTTGAATCCCTCTGGAAACTCATAGTCCAGAACCTCATCGGTGAAACATAGGGGGTGTGGGACGCCCCTGTATTTGGGTGTGCCGGATTCTGATGATGGCTTTACTGTATTGTTTACGAAAGCTTGCTTTCTTGGCCCATAAATGGACCTAACTGGGCCGTGGTGCGAATCCTTAAGTGGGTCGCATGCCGATTTAAGTGCGGCGCTGCTTGCCACTTTTTGGGGTCGTTTATCCGACCGCGTGGCTTTCTTATTTTTTGAATGTGAGGGCTCTAGGGCCTCTTCATCGAATTCAGGCAGTAGCTTTTTTTCGGATAGCTTTGAGTGCGGCGACTGTCACTGTATGTATCTGCGGTGTTGATTACTTTACTCCATCTAATCCGGAGTGCATCTTCCGCTGTTTTTAGCTTCTGCTTCTGCTTTTTCAGACTGCGTGCAGTTGCAACGAGCCTTTTGTGGAGACTCCTTTGATCCATCGATTTGTCCGGCGTAATGTCGTCCGGAATGCCTTTTTCGCCAGGGGAGAGATGTTTGGTTTCTCTATCCGTGTTGCCATGTTCGGGCGGTAGCTCTGAGGCCTACTCGTTGTCTATTGACTCGTCCTGCACTATGGCTGGGTTTTTGTCGAGGCGGGGCTTGGGTCGGCATTTATGCTGACGCTTTGATTGCTTTCCGGGGGGCCGATCTCCCGTCTATCCCCTTTTTCCTCGTTGTTACTTCCTTTAGGGGTATCCACCATGTACACATTGTGAGATGGGGTGGCTGTCCAGTGCCCTATGGGCGTTGATTCATCGGTTTCTTCTGCATCGTCATCCATGCTGTCGATGTCTGCGGAGTCGCAGTTGAGCATGTCGTTTAAATTGTCGACGGTGGTTACAAAGTGGGTGGTGGGTGGGTTTTGAATTTCTTCGTCGTTCGTATCCCATCCTTGCTGACCGTAGTCCGGCTAGTGCTCTCCTGATAAAGAGAGAGACTTGATAGAATTCAGGATATCGCTGAAAGGCGAGTGCTGAAAGATGTCAGCGGTGGTGAACTCCGTTACCGGCGCCCAATCGGATTCGATTGGCAGGGGCGCGGGGGGTTCGGAGTCCGGAGAAGAGTCTGGATCCTCGGAGTCATGAGTCACGCGGAGTGCGGGCTGGTGTTCGGCTCAATCGCCTTTGAGATCTCAGCCCCCGATGTGACGTCCAACCGCTCATCCTCGATCGGCGCTACAGGCTCCGAGTTAAAGGTCGGAACCGGTGCGCGTGCGGCCTCCAGGACACCGTTCGGAGGCAGAGCTAGATCATGCCTCTCGAGATAGTGCGGCGCGCTTGGCCGTGGCTTGAACCCGTCGAAGATCAAGTCTCCGCGGATATCAGCCGTGTAGTTTGAGCTTCCAAACCTGACTTGATGGCCAGGGGCGTAGCTTTTGATCTGCTCCAGGTGGCCAAGCGAATTGGCCCGCAGAGCGAAGCTGCCGAAGACGAAGATTTGTCCATGGAGAAAGGTCTCACCCTGGACCTCATCGTTGTTGATGATCAAAGGAGCCATCGGACCCAAAGGCGACGACACAGAGGAACTCTCAATGAAAGCACCAATGTTGGTGTCAAAACCGGCGGATCTCGGGTAGGGGGTCCCGAACTGTGCGTCTAGGTCGGATGGTAACAGGAGATGAAGGACACGAAGTTTACCCAGGTTTGGGCCCTCTCGATGGAGGTAAAACCCTACTCCTGCTTGATTAATACTGATGATATGGGTAGTACAAGAGTAGATCTACCACGAGATCAAGGAGGCTAAACCCTAGAAGCTAGCCTATGGTATGATTGTTGTGTATGGATTTGATTGTCTTACGGACTACAACCCTCCGGTTTATATAGACACTGGATAGGGTTAGGGTTACACGGAGTCGGTTACAATGGTAGGAGATCTTGAATATCCGCACCGCCTAGCTTGCCTTCCATGCCAAGGAAAGTCCCATCCTGACACGGGACGAAGTCTTCAATCTTGTATCTTCATAGTCCAGGAGTCCGGCGAAGGTATAGTCCGGTTACCCGAACACCCCCTAATCCAGGACTCCCTCACACCTGCTCATGACTGGTTTCATGGATGGCTATACTCGGTGGATAATTGAAGATGAGGATGACGATGTTGAGGATGTCGACGGGGCAGGCAATGATGACACGGGGCAAGACAAAGAGATGATCGATAATGGCGGCGGGGAAGAGGCCGGACATGGCGGCGGAGAAGGGGCCGGACATGGCGGCAGAGAGAACGACATGGACTCCACGCAGCAGAGTTCGTCGGTACTAAGTTCAATCATGCGGGACCCTCATGTTGAAGCATTGCTTCGCAAGGAGACGAGTACTGAGAGAGCTGCTTCTAGAGAGGAGGCTAAGCTGGAGCAACTGGTGGTAGACTCGAACACTCCATTGTATGATGGTTGCAATCCTGAGGTGACCCACTTGAGTTTCACGCTCCAACTCCTAAAGACGAAGGCTAAAAACAAATGGACCGACACTAGCCTCGATGAGCATCTCAAGTACCTAAAGGATGTTCTTCCCGAGGGTAATCTATGTCCTAGTAGTGTTGATGAGGCCAAGAAGATCGTGTGCCCTCTTGACCTGCCACACGTTAGATACCATGCATGCATCAACGATTGCATAATTTATCGGAAGGAGCACGCGGAAAAAACAAGTTGTCCGGTGCGCAATGCTTCTCGATACAAGAAGGCCGGGAAGAAATGTCCCCAGAAAGTGGTATGGTACTTACCAATCACTCCCCGTCTCCAGAGGTATTTTGTAGATCCCAAGGAAGCAAAGATAATGCGCTGGCACGCGGAAAGGAAGAAGCCCGACAATGGAGATGATCCGAAGCTGAGACACGTCAAGGATGGAAGCCAGTGGAGAGCGTTGAACAGCTTCTATCGGTATTTTGAATGTGACACAAGGAACATTGTGCTCGGCGCGTGTACCGATGGCATGAATCCGTTTGGCAACCAGAGCACCAATCATAGCACATGGCCCGTGTTTGTATGGATGTACAACCTCCCCCCTGCTTGTGCATGAAATCGAAGTACATTCACATGAGCATGCTTATTCAAGGGCCAAAACAACCAGGAAATAATATTAATTTGTACTTGGGGCTACTTCAGGAGGAGTTAGACACGTTATGGAGAACACCGGCCAAGACATGGGATGCCAGCAAAGGCGAGTATTTCAACATGAGAGTCGCGCTGATCACGACAGTGCAGGACTATCTCAGTTACGGATATGTGGCAGGCCAGGTGTGCCATGGATATTGCGGATGCACGCGGTGCATGGATGATACGACGTCTCAGCAGCTAACGTCAAGGAAAGATGGAGGGTCTGGGAAAATCGCGTACATGGGGCATCGAAGATGGCTCGAACAGGACGACCCGTGGAGAAACCATGGAGATTTATTCAATGGTCACGTTGAGCATCGAGGACCTCCACGTAAGCGGAGCGGTGCCGAAATCGATGAGCTGTTGAAACACTGGAAGGAGTGCCCCGCGCCGGGAAAGACGATGAGAAAGGCGCCGGAGCCGCTACTGAAGGTATGGAAGACGAGGTCTGTGTTCTGGGACTTGGAGTACTGGCACAAACTTGATACACCTCATTGCCTTGATCAAATGCATATCTGTAAGAATGTCCTTGAGAGCTACAGCTAGTCAAGGTAGCAGTAGCGGTTTTTGCAGAAAATCGCTATAGCTGCTTGTAATAGTAGTAGCGCATTTGGTGTAAATGCGCTACTGCTACGTCCACTTAACCCAAAATTCTCCCTCTCCCTGCTTCATCCCAACTCTTTTCCCCCAAATCCCCACTCTCTTCCCCGGCCCCGTCGCACCGCCGCGCCCGCCCCCGACACCGGCGCGCTCGCCCCCGACCCCGCCGCGCCCGACCCCGGCGCGCTCGCCCCCGACCCCGCCGCCCCCGACCCCGGCGCGCCCGATCCCGGCGCGCTCGCCCCCGCCCCCGCCGCCCCCGAAGCAGGCGCGCTCGCCCCCGGCACCGGCGCTCGCCCCCCACCCGTCGGCCCTCGCCTCCCTCCTCTGCTTCCTCCCTTCCCAACCTCGGCCGTGGTCGGCCCTGCCTCCTCGCCCTACACCCTCTGTAAACCATCCCCCCTCTCTCTCTCTGCTAGCTAGGGTTAATTTACTTAGGTTTTACTTATGTTTAATTAGGTTATCTATTTAGTTATGAATTTAGGTAGGTTTCAAAATTTGCTGAATTTATATGCAAATTTGAACTGGGCATGTGATATGTGGATATGTCATGTTTTGGACATGTCATGTTTTGTTAAATGATCCGAGTGGCGTATGTTAAATGATCCGAGTGGCCTATGTTACGCCGGAATGTTGATTCATTTCCGTTTCGGTGAATTTCAGGCGCTCGATATGTCCATTTTTTAGCAAAGGTCATGCCGAAATTTCCCGTGAATAAAGGCATGATTTGTGCTACATAGTTGGCATATCGAGTGCTGGCACATAGATTTCTTTTTTATCTCATTTCTCATTTATTCATACTTCTAGAAATAAATGAGGACACTTAATCATAGGAAACATGTCGAACAATGAAGAAACTGGGCCTTCTGACCAAGATGCAGACGAGATGGATTATGAGGGTGAACAAGCCTACCTCGACTTTTTGACTGCTAAGCAAGGTTTGCAGGTCCGCCTCGATGATGGTACTGACGCCGACACCGACACCGATGGCGCCGGCACCGATGGCGGCGCAGAGACCGCTGGGGAAGGTACTGGTGTGGAAGATACCAGCGCCGATGCCGGTACCGAAAAGAGGAAGCATAAGAAGCAGAGGATACGAAAAACTAACAAACTAGGGATTGGACTACTTGTGATCACAGAGATGTCACCTGGCAAGTTTGAGCCGTTAGAGCCGGAAGAACCTCGCAAGTGCTATGGGAACCAAGTAGGATGCATCCTACGGGAATGTGCGAGCATCAACGACAATGACTTAAGGAGTAAAGAACATTTGACGCAGTTGCTCCTAACGAAGTTGCACAAGAGATTCAAGTTCCCCGACCGGGATGATAACATAGAACAACCGTGGGATGATCCGAAGATAGAAAAGATTAACAATCACGCCATGGGCATGTTCAACAATGATTTGGCCTCCTGGAAATCGAGGGTGAAACGAGCTATTGAGGCTGAGGAACCCCTTTCCAAGATTCTGGAGGAAAATCCGACACTTACGGAAGAGGAGTTCGAAAAGTTCAAGGACACTTGCGCTACCGAGGACGCCAAGGCTAAGGCTGCGAAATTCAAGAGCCTTCAGCAAAGGAACACGGGGAAGCATCGCCTCGGAAGCCGTGGCTACCTCGGTAAAAGGCCCATATGGGATAAGGAGGACGCGGAACGTGAAGCCGCGGGTCTCCCAGACCCCTTCGCGAAGTTCACCAACCCCTTGGAGCATGACTTCATCAGGGCCCACTACAAGTGGGACAAGGAGAAAAAGGTTTTTTACACGGACAAGATCACGAGGAAATTGATTAGACTACTGGAGAAGCAACACCAGCTTGCAGCCGAAAGCCCTACTTCTTCGATGAGGCCCAAGTGGGACACCCCTCTCAACCGGGCCTTGAACGAACTTGAGGGACTCCCTTTGGGCCAGCGGCCGCAATATGGTCATGTGCACGGCGCTGGAGACGGCGCCACGTGGAAGGTGTTTTACAACGAGGGCCCGGAGGCCAAGAAGCAGAAAAAGAAGTTTAGTCAGGCAGACATCGACGCGAAGGTGAAGCTTGCGGTCGAGAAAAGAGCAGCTGAGGACGCGAAAAAAGCAGCCGAGGACAAATATGAGTTGTTACAGCAGGCAGTCAATGCAGCTGTAACTGCTTGCAGAAATGATTTCGCTACTAACTTGGTTCCAGTTATCCTCAACTGGACAAAGGAAAATTCATACAAGAAGGTACATGATTTCCCGTTGCCCAGTTCCAACGGGAGCAACTCCATGAACAACAACATCATTGCACCATCACTTGCCCACGCAACCGGGCCTCCTCTCGCAGCCGCTCCCGCTCACAGCAGCCCGTCCTCAGTCTCTGGCGCGCTCGGTGGGCCTTCGTCTTTGGCTGAGGTCGACACCATCATGGTAATTACATGTCGCACCACCATATATATATAATATATATATATATATATATAATATTCCATTTTTGTTGCCTTTCGGATGTTTTACGCCACAGTCATTGTGTTTGCAGGCGAAAGAAACCCCGTGCACCATACTCTACTTGATCAAAGGCCAGAAGGTGGACGTGGGAAAGGGGATGATAATGGACCCCTTGCAACCCACGTTCCACAACCAGCCGATCCCTGCTGGGCACTTCAGGGTTAGCTTGTCCAGTGTGAAATCGGGGCACGAGGATTTGCCTCCTCCAGTACAGCATGTGGGAGCGGACGACGAGACCCCGCCGCAGATTGGAAGCTGCAAGGGTTGGGTGTTGCTATGGCCGAAGAATCTTATTCATCTGGAGCCGGCCGAGAGCACACCAATAACCACACACCAACAAGTATGTGCGGAGACCACCACCCCGCCTACGCAATTACCACCTCCTGTAGTGCCGGGTGAGAGCGGCGGACGACATGATGAATGGGGTGCAATAGTGCTGGCTGATCTAATTTGTCCTGTAGAACAGAGAATGAATGATGAGACGGAGGTCGACCCTATGGATTTCGTCAATACTAACGCGTATGACTGTGACATAGAATTGATGAGTCAACCATATGACGAATCGGGCTATCAGCTTGCTAATGAGGATATGGATGATATGCCCGGGCAGGAAGGTCATAGCAGGGATTGCAAAAAGTCTCTCTTCATGAAATCCTCACAGGACACGCCTGAAGATGCTGCCTCAACACAGGCTCAACTATCCCAGCGCGAGGGTCGTACAGTACTTAGCCCGGGAACACTGGGCAGGGGTTAAGGAAGGGTCTAGAAGGTGTGCCCAAGAAAAAGGAGAGAAAGAGACCGGGGAAGATAACTGCCTCCAAACAAGCCAGAGCACATAGCAGCCAAACGATGCATTCTGAAGAGCATGTACCCATGAAAGGTGCGGCCATGTTCCATCTCACGAGCGAGCTGATGCTATCGCCGAAACCGCTGGAGGCACTATCAGGGGATCTCAGGAGACTGCACGACCATGTGCTGTCGACTGAGAAAAGCCTACTAGCCTCAAAGGATCCAAGATATCCGACATACGCGGCTCGTGTGCCTGAGGGGAAGTGCTACGTCGAGACACGGCCCGCGGAGGTGTTCTTCCTGCGGTTGACCATATCTTTGAGATGTTTCTGACAAGGTGGCTCGATTTTACAATCGTCCGCCTTTTTGCGCTACATATAAGCTTCGTCATGAACAGTGAAGAAGTCTCACAAATCTGTGTGGCAGATCCGTACTACATGCACGAGTCTTTCTTGAGTCTCGGCGACTTTGAGCGTGAAACTGCTAGGGACTACCTCCAAAACTTCATGGTACAGAATAAGGACCGGGAAACTGTCCCTGTGCCTTATCATCCAAAGTAAGTCAGTTTCGAACAACCCTTTCATACATTTCAATCATTCCTTCTCTCTCTATGGGGAATAATTTGAGGTGTCTTTTCCCCGCAGCAACGGGCGCGCCGTCCTTATCGTTCTTTATCCGCAAGTCTCCCACGCCGTGTATTTTGACCCTTCCAGAGACTACGAGAAAAAAGACAACACCCACATAATGAATATTCTAGATGATGCTCTCCAAGGCATCAGCTTTAGAGGTGGCCACATGCAGATCAGGAAACAAAGGAACAAGAAGATGGGTTTCGCGCATAAAACTAACTTCTCCTGCATCCATGTCCCAAAACCAAGCAAGAAGGATGGATTCTACATCCTCCATCTCATGATTCAGTTCAACACGGATCACCAAAAGCTTCAAATAAGAAGCAGAAATGATGATCATATCCACAAGTGGCTAGAATCTCATGGAGAAGCGGATTATAAACTTAGAGATGACTTCTTTCGCATCCAAAGTGACATTGCAACGATCATCATGAAAGAAGTCGTTGATGAGAAGGGGATGTTCCACCACGGCCTATATCACGAGCTGACGTCCGAACTCGCATAGGCATGCAACGTCTAGACCTCACGCCGTTCAAGTAGCTAGGGTCCAGCCTCGATGATATGGAAGGATGGAAATTCTAGTGATTTACGATGCCGATGATGATGATATGTGTCGGTTGAACTTGTATACTATTTGTAGCGATGAAACTTTGTGATTTCCACGATCCCTGCCGAATTTGCGTAACACTACTTTGTTAGTTTGCGTACGATGACCTGAGTACCTATAGTTAATTAATTTGCATATTGTATGTTGCATCTAGTTGCTAACACTTTCTTTTTCGGTGTTCTCTAGTATATTTTGTTGCATATATATGATTGTACATCCTCTTCATGAACATGCATCTCTAAAAGGTACCTAGTTTCTTGATGGCGAGATGGAACTGCTATGTCGTGTACAAAGGGAAGGTTCCGGGGGTGTGCAATGAGTGGCATGAGTGTCAGGCGCAAGTGAATGGGTTCTTGGACACCAGCCATAAAGGCTTCAAAAGCAGACAAGAAGGAGAAGCTAGTTACTTGAGGTTCACGCTAGCGCGAGAGAGCACTCGTAACCGCCATCTCATGTACTGCATAGTTGTCGGATATCGGGTTCCGGCAGACCCTTAAGGTTCGAACTCTGGGGTGCGTGCGGAGATTACGCTCTCTACCTCTCCGTCTCGCAAAGATCTAAACTACTGAAAGAACAACACCAGAGACAAAGGGTTTATACTAGTTCGGGCCACCATTGTGGTGTAATACCCTACTCTAGTTTGTGGTGGGTGGATTGCCTCGTGGGCTGATGATGATGAACAGTACAAGCTAGAACAGCCTCGCGAGGGCCTGTTCTTGGCTGGGAAGACGAACTGCTAGGAGGAGTTCAGCCGCCCTTCTTTCTCTCTGTCTTTCTCTTCGGATTCTAGCTCACTAGCTCTCGACCTCCTTTACCCTGGGGGTGGCTAGTCCTATTTATAGGCAAGGGCCCTGGGCCTCTTCCCCAAATATTGAGCGGGAAGGGCGCCAACAGTTGGCCATTTTGAAGGGGAACATTTGGTACACTTATCCTGACTAAAGTCGGTCCTCGCCTGCCAAAAGGCTCTGTAGTGACGCCGTCCTGGGCTCCACGGTGACCTCATTCCCGCCGTTGGACTGGTCTTCGTCTTGTTGCACCGAAATGGATGCCTTTGCTTGATCCTCTCGCCTACGCTTGCCCCCTTTGCACCAAAGAGGAAAGGAGGACACTGCGCGGGCTGGCGCCCGCCTGGCGCCCATGGTCGTCATGGCTTACGTCATGGGCACCTCATGAGGTACCCCGCCTTGATCTCTCTGCCTCCTCGTGAGCCAGCCTGATGAGGCCACGCCTGAGGAAGCTCTGCGTCGTCCGCCCCGCGAGGCTTGGCCCCTCGCGAGGGTCTTGGGTCTTGTGTTGATGAAGATGGGCCGTGCTGGGCCTCCTTTGACCCACGCCACAGGCTGCTGGCAGGCAAGTCTGGGGACCCCCGTTCCCAGAACGCTGACAGTAGCCCCCGGGCCAAGGCGCGCCCGGACTTGGCTGCGCTGAGAGGCGAAAGGGCAAGGCGAAGCGCCGCGGGCCCTAACAGCCTGCGGCCTTGGGCGCTGCGTGGCGGTTGATGGGATGCGGGCGTCTCCGCTTCCCCATGGCGCCTCGGTGGTCGCGCGGATTGGACAAGTCCCTGCATGCAGATCATGTCGTGATTACCTGTGATCGCGGAGGCCGACGGTTGGCCTTCGCCGGCTATAAGTATGGAACGGCGCGTGCCCTGCCAGTCCATCTCTCCTTGCCCCCCCTTCTTATTCATGGCTCCGTCGAGGAAGTTCTCGGTTGCAGAGAAGGTGAAAGCCCGCCAGGTTGAGCCTGCCTCCCCCTGCTCAAGCGCGGCCGAGGACGCCCTCGAAAGCATCCCATGGCCGCCGCGGCTGCGTCCCGCGGTCGTGGAGGTGGTTCCCAGCGTGGTGACGGGCGAGCTGCTGCGGCCGGGGGACGCGCATTGGTCGCGCGCTCCCCTAGGCCGCGCTTTCGTGTCGCGGAGGTGCGCCCGGCTCCAGCTTCCTTGCTTCCTCCTTGGTGAGCTCCCGACCGGCACCCCGGGTGGCCTCTGGCTTCAGGAGGACGGCTGCTGCGGCCAGGCCTCATGGGCCGCACTGGAGGTCTCCGTCACTAGGAGCTTGGCCCTGACTCATGGTTAGCAGGCGTTCGCCTGTGCCCGCGGCCTGGGGCGCCGGTGCACCCTGCACTTTAGGTTTGACGGCGATGCTACCCTCTACGTTAGGGTGTTTGGGGAAGATGGTCGCCGCGCAGGGTGCTGTCCTGAAGGCGACAACCGCGGCCGGGGACCCAGCCCCGACAACGATGGAGGAGACAGCGCCTCTGCGGCTGGTGGCGCCCAAGGCTCCCTGAGCTACATCGACTCTTCTTCAAGCGACTCTTCTAGCGGTGGGCGCAGCCAGCCCCCTCGCCATTACGCCGGCTTAGGAGACGGCAGCACGTTCGCCCGCCGTCGCGTCCCGGTGAAGTGCGAGAAGGAGTCCGCCTGAGCCCCGGAGGCAGCCCGAGTCTCCTCCGCAGGCGGGTGCGAGGCGAGCCGCGCCGGACTTGTCCTTTCTTTCCTTTTGTTTCCCGTGTAAAAGAAAACAGATGCGTGGAGCCCCGCGGGGGCGTGTTCGGGTTTATTGCTGTTAACCATTACCTTGATTCCGCTCTCACGCCCTTTGGCTATGTATCCGCGCGTAAATAGTTCCCGGCCCCAGCCGCGGGGGGCGACCGACCCAGGCCCTGTGCGTGTCACGGTGCCCGAGGGGCACGGACAGGAGGGTTGCTCCTGTAATGGGCCCAGGTCGTGAAACCTTCGAATGACTAGGGTCGGAACACTCGCGAGGGCGCTCGGCTATCCCCTCTCGCGAGGCCTTGCTCAAGGGAAATCAAAGCGGGGGGAGTAAAAATCAACGAACCACAAACCAACGACGGCAGTAGTTTCAACAAGACTTCAAATGCGAACAAACAAGCCAACTGCGGAAAGCAAATGAAAAAAGCCGCGTCCGACACCTAATCTAGTCTTCGACGTCTTCTCACCAGCGCGGAGCTAAGTGCTGCCACTGGGCATGGGAGGGAGCCCCAGGGCTTGAGGCCGGCGCTCCTGAGACTCCGGGGCGTGTACAGCCCCAACTCATTATTACGTGAGAGTGTCACGGGCGGCGAGCTTCACAGGCGTTGGCCTTCTTCACAGGCTCCGGGCCTTTATTCTTAGGGGAAACGAGCTTCACGGGCACTTGCCCTCTTCACAGGCTCTGGGCCCTCTACAAAAAAGCGTAGTCTTCACAGGCGTTCGCCTTCTTCACAGGCTCTGGGCCTTTTCCAAAAAGGATAATCTTCACAGGCGTTCGCCTTCTTCACAGGCTCTGGGCCTTTTCCGAAAAGGATAATCTTCACAGGCGTTCGCCTCCTTCACAGGCTCTGGGCCTTTTCCAAAAAGGATAATCTTCACAGGCGTTCGCCTTCTTCATAGGCTCTGGGCCTTTCCCGAAAAGGATAATCTTCACAGGCGTTCGCCTTCTTCACAGGCTCTGGGCCTTTTCCAAAAAGGATAATCTTCACATGCGTTCGCCTTCTTCACAGGCTCTGGGCCTTTTAGGGGTAAAACCTCCGAAGGTGCTGGATGTTCCACGTGTTTTGGATCGGCTCCCCCTCCTGAGTCTCCAAGCGTGCTAAGCCAGGCCTGGAAACATGAAAAACCTTGAACGGGCCCTCCCACATGGGGGAGAGCTTGTGCAGCCCCTACCTGGAGAGAACCCGCCTGAGCACGAGGTCTCCTACCTCGAGAGTCCTGGGGCGGATGTTGCGGCAGTGATATCGTCGTAGCGCCTGTTGGTACCTCGCCGCTCGTAATGTGGCTTCTCGGTGGCGTTCCTCCCCCAGCACGAGGTCCGTCCCCCGCATGGCGTCCTGCTGCGCCTCGTCGAACGCCAGGACCCGCGCGGAGCGACGTCTGACCTTGTGAGGGAGGACTGCTTCGGCTCTATAGACCAGGAAGAACGGGGTCTCTCTAGTTGGCTTGGTCGTGGTTGTGCGGATGGACCACAACACGGACTGGAGCTCATCGTACCAACCTCTGCCCCAGGCATCCAGCTTCTTCTTGAACGTCCTGGTCTTGATGCCCCTCAGGACCTCTGCGTTGGCTCGTTTGGCCTGGCCATTGCTTCGTGGGTGCGCCACTGAAGCATAGCATATCTGCGTTCCAAGGTTAGCACAGTATGTTCTGAAAAGGTTACTGGTGAACTGCGAACCGTTGTCTGTGATGATGCGGTTCGGTACCCCGAACCGACTCACGATGCCTCTGATGAACTTGACCGCCGAACCCGCGGGGATGGTGCAGACGGCCTCTACTTCTGCCCACTTGGTAAACTTGTCGATGGCGACGTAGAGGTAGTGGTAGCCCCCTGGCGCCCGAGGGAACGGGCCCAGAATGTCCAGCCCCCAGACTGCGAATGGCCATGAAAGGGGGATAGTCTGCAGGCCTCCCGCCGGCTGATGGATCTGCTTGGCGTGAAATTGGCAGGCTTCACAAGCCTTTACCAGTTCGACAGCGTCGTTGAGCGCGGTGGGCCAGTAGAACCTACTACGAAATGCCTTGCCAATGAGGGTCTGTGATGATGCATGATGCCCACAGTCCCCGCCGTGTATGTCCCCCAGCAGTTCCTTTCCTTGCTCCCTGGAGATGCAGCGCAGCGATACGTCGTTTGGTCGCTTCCGGTAGAGTTCTCCATCCCTGATGCAGTATGTTGTGGCCTGCCACGCCACGCGCTCCGCTTCCTCCTCCTTCTCTGGCAGGGTCCCTAGTGTTAAATAACTCCCAAGTTCCATGATCCAGCACTCCTCCTGGGGTTCCATTGTCAGGAGCAGGCGTGCTCCTGAGGCCGGGCCGCAGACCGGGGCTCCCGAGGCAGGTGGCTGGGGGAGTTCCTCCCGAGGCTGAGCAGTGTTTGATAATGACGGCTGGGCTGAGGGCTTGAAGAGCCGCTCTACGAAGACGCCAGGTGCCTGAGGTAACCGCCGGGACGCCCGTCCGGCGATGTCATCGACCTCCTGATTGGTGTCGCGGGGCACATGCTTCAACTCCAACCCCCAGAACTGTTTCTCCATTCTGCGGACCTCCGCTAGATAGGATTTCATGTGCTCATCTTTTGGCTCATACACCTTGTTGGAGAAGTTGACAAGGAGCTACGAATCGCCCTTGACGGTGAGGCGCTTCACCCCCAGGGCGGCTGCGGCCTTCAAGCCCGCTATTAGACCTTCATATTCCGCTATGTTGTTGGAGACCTTTTCACCATGCTGGAAGCAGAGTTGTACAGTGTAGTACAGCTTGTCCTGAGTGGGTGATATCAGCACTGCACCAGCCCCAGCGTCGTGCCTGGAGAATGCCCCATCGAAGTACATGTCCCAACCTTCCGGCGCCTCGCTCCCTGGGGAGAGGGACCGATCCTCGTCGTCCTTAAGGCCTGGTGCCTCCGTCCATTCTGCCATGAAATCTGCTAATGCTGCTCCCTTGATGATCCTGGACGTGCTGAACTCGAGCTGAAACGCCTGCAGTTCTATGTTCCATTCAGCGACCCTTTCGGCTGAGTTAGGGCTCCTGAGCACTCTTTGCAGGGGGTATGACGAGACGACCTTGATGGGGTGACCCTGGAAGTAGTGACACAGCTTTCGCGAGGCCACCAGTAGCGCGAGGAGGAGCTTCTGAGGCATGGGATACCGTGCCCTCGCGTCCCTTAACACCGTGCTAACGAAGTACACTGGGTGTTCCACAAGGCTGAGTGCATCAGCACTCGCAGCGCCCTCCGGAGGCAAGGGTGCCTCGCGAGGCGACGAGGCCTCTGGAGGCAGACCATCCAGGTGAGTGGCCTCTCCTGCTCCCGGCGCACTCTTTTGTGGCTGATCTTCCTCAACCGTGGTTGCGGCCTTCAGGGGCCTTCCCTGTTCCTGTTTTGCCTTGTCCCGAGTTGCTGCTGTGGTTCTGATTTGGCGCTCCTCCCTAACCGCCACCAGGGCTGCGCTGGCGGAGTAAGGAGTGGCGGCGAGGTAGAGCACCAGGGGCTCCTGAGGACACGGAGCCACCATGACCGGAGGGCTGGTCAGGTATTTCTTGAGATCTTGAAACGCTTTGTCTGCCTCTTCAGTCCATTCAAAGGGCTGGAGATGAAGAAAGGCAGCGCCATTCCCCCAGCCTGGAGATGAAGCGCCCTAGCGCGGTCACACGTCTGGTGAGCTTCTGCATTTCTCTAAGGGTCTTTGGCGGGCTCATGTCGTCGACCGCCTTGACTTTTTCCGGGTTAGCCTCGATGCCTCGATGGGACACGAGGAAACCCAAGAGCTTGCCTGAGGGGACTCCGAACACACACTTCTCTGGGTTGAGCCACAGGTTCACTACGTCGAGGCTCGCGAAGGTTTCCTCCAGGTCATGTATCAGGGTCTTGGCCTCCCGAGACTTCACCACAATGTCGTCAACATAAGCTTTGACATTCTTCCCAAGCTGTGGGCCCAAGGTGATGTGCATCAACCGCTGAAAGGTTGCCCCTGCGTTACGCAGCCCAAATGGCATGCATGTATAGCAGTACACCCCGCAAGGGGTTAGGAAGGCGGTCTTCTCGACGTCTTCTACCGCCATCTTGATCTGATGATACCCAGAGAAGGCGACCAGGAAGCATAGCAGGTCGCACTCTGCGGTGGAATGGACGATCTGGTCAATGCGGGGAAGCGGGAATGGATCTTGCGGGCATGCCTTGTTGAGGTTGGTGAAGTCGACACACATGCGCTCCTTCCCTCCCTTCTTTGGCACCACAAGAGGGTTTGCCAACCAATCCGGGTATCGAACCTCGCGAATGACCCTAGCGGCTTCTAACTTGCGGGTTTCTTGAACGATAAAGGCCTGCTTTTCTGTGGACTGCCGCCTTGCCTTCTGCTTCACCGGGCGCACATTTGGGCACACGTTGAGGTGGTGCTCGATTACGCTCCTGGGAACCCCTGCTAACTGATCAGGCTCCCAAGCGAATACCTTTTTGTTCGCGCGCAGGAACCTGATCAGGGCCTCCTCCTGCTCAGGCTCGAGGTTGGTGCCTATGGTGAAAGTGGCACTGGAGGTCCCGTCCTCGTCGACAAGTATCTGCTTGGTTTCCGCCTTGTCCTCGGTGAACAACTGCTTCTTCTTGGCAGGCGCAGCCCCCTTGGGCTCGGGGGTCCCTGAGTTGGCGGGCTGTGCCGATGCCGCTGTCCTAAAGGCGAGCTCGAGCACCCGCAGCGCGTCCCCGGCGTCCCCGTGCATGGTGAGGACGCCACTGCTCCCGGGCACCTTCATTAGGTTGTACGCCAGGTGCGTGGCGGCCATGAACTTGGCCAACGCTGGGTACCCGAGGATGGCATTGTAGGGGAGGCCGATGGGGGCGATGTCGAGGTCGACCATCTCCGTGTGGAAATTGTCGTATGTGCCAAAGGTTACTGGGAGCCGGATCTGTCCCAGGGAGCTGGATGACCCGCCCCCAACGCCCGAGAAGGGCCGACTGGGTTGCAGCCGTTCCCGGGGTATGCGAAGGAGATTGAAGGACTCAACCGAGAGCACGCTGAGGCCTATGCCACCATCGATGAGGGTTCTGGTGACGGCCACCTGGCAGATGGTGGGGGTGCACAACATGGGGAGCGCGCCCGAGCTTGCTGAGTTGGAGGGGTGGTCTTCCGAGCTAAAGGTCAGGCCGGCCTTGGGCGCCGCCCGATCTGGGGGAGCCCCCTGCCACGCGGAAGCGGTGCTGACCTGGCGGGCAAACGGCTTGACGTGGCGACTTGTGGGCGGCGCCTACGAGCCGCCCAAGAGGGCCGCGATGACCGGGGGCGTTGGTGTAGCGGCGCGGCCGTCTCGCTACACTGATGGATGCTGAGACGATGCTTGCCGCCCGTTCCCCGCCGGGTCGGGGGAGGCGTTGACGGCGGGCGACGGGGAACGACGAGGATGCCCGCCGACGGGAGCCATCTGGGCGACGCGGGAAGTGATGGCGGCCCGGCGCTCGGCGCGGGCCCGGCGAGCGGCGGACATGGGCGCGGCGGTCGGAGGAGAGCGGAGCGGTGGAAAACAAATTCCGGCGCACCCCTACCTGGCGCGCCAAATGTCGGATTTCGGGTTCCGGCAGACCCTTAAGGTTCGAACTCTGGGATGCGCGCGGAGATTACGCTCCCTACCTCTCCGTCTCGCAAAGATCTAAACTACTGAATGAACAACACCAGAGACACAGGGTTTATACTAGTTCGGGCCACCATTGTGGTGTAATACCCTACTCTAGTTTGTGGTGGGAGGATTGCCTCGTGGGCTGATGATGATGAACAGTACAAGGTAGAACAGCCTCGCGAAGGCCTGTTCTTGGCTGGGAGGACGAACTGCTAGGAGGAGTTCAGCCGCCCTTCTTTCTCTCTGTCTTTCTCTCCGGATTCTAGCTCGCTAGCTCTCGACCTCCTTTACCCTAGGGGTGGCTAGTCCTATTTATAGGCAAGGGCCCTGGGCCTCTTCCCCAAATATTGAGCGGGAAGGGCGCCAACAGTTGGCCATTTTGAAGGGAAACATTTGGTACACTTATCCTGACTAAAGTCGGTCCTCGCCTGCCAAAAGGCTCTGTAGTGACGCCGTCCTGGGCTCCACGGTGACCTCCTTCCCGCCGTTGGACTAGTCTTGGTCTTGTTGCACCAAAATGGATGCCTTTGCTTGATCCTCTCGCCTACGCTTGCCCCCTTTGCACCAAAGAGGAAAGGAGGACACTGCGCGGGCTGGTGCCCGCCCGGCGCCCGTGGTCGTCATGGCTTACGTCATGGGCACCTCGTGAGGTACCCCGCCTTGATCTCTCCGCCTCCTCGTGAGCCAGCCTGATGAGGCCGCGCCTGAGGAAGCTCGGCGTCGTCCGCCCCGTGAGGCTTGGCCCCTCGCGAGGGTCTTGGGTCTTGTGTTGATGAAGATGGGCCGTGCTGGGCCTCCTTTGAGCCACGCCGCAGGCCGCAGGCAGGCAAGTCTGGGGACCCCCATTCCCAGAACGCCGACAATAGTTCCGCTCTCACTCATAGTGATAGCTCTTCTTGCGTATACCTTTCTTTAGATGGATGACGTTGTAGTTGCAAGTATTCGAGACTTGCATGTATCGCTATTTTCGAGATGATGACAAGATACCACTTTGTGTTGGATGATGATTATGACAAGACTATTTGTATGTATATGCTATGATTACATTTGTGGTTGTCGGGGGTTGGATGCGACATATGCCAAAGGATGGCTTATCATGGTGGGGGCGAGTAGAACGTCGCCGGTGCCTGGAAGCAGGATGAGGCGTAGACATGCACGCCGGCGAATCTTACCCAGCTTCAGGGCTCTCCGAGGAGATAATACCCCTACTGCTGCTCTGCGTGGTCTCCGCATGATCTCTATGGTGATATGTGTACAAAGTTGCTCCTCGAGCTGTGTTCTGGAGGTAGGAGAGGGGAAGGCTAGCTCTCTCCCTTATATGCTTCTGATCTAGTGGTAAAAGGATCGAACCCTTCGCATGGGTGCTCCGGGGGGTTTATACAGGCCTACCCCCCGGGGGTACAATGGGAATCTGGCTGGGAGCGGGTCCCAGCCGTCTGTCTCTTAGGTAGCCGCCGTCTCCGCCGACTCCTAGGGCCCGCCGCTGGTGGGCCTCGCCGACTGACCGGGCCACTGTAGCCGCACCTCTGGCGGGCGATCACTGTCGCCACTCCCCGTCTTATCTGGTTATTGGCGTGTGGGGCCCGTGGGAGGAACGGGCCGACTCTTGGAGGCCGACTCCCACGGGGTCCGTCTTCGGGTGCTCTCGCCGTCTTCGTCCCCCCCCCCCCGCTGACTAGCGGGGCCTGCCGTCTCCAGGTCGTACATGCGGGCCAACATGGGAACAGTGTTCCGTCGTCAGGGCGGACGTCAGGACCAGTATGGCGACAGTGCCGCGCCGGACGGAGATCTCCTCCGGTACGGCGTACTGTAGCCATACCTGCCCTTGGTAATCAACGTAGGGGAGGGCCGTACTCTGGCCATCCCCGGTCTTGTCCTTCTTCTCGAAGGCAGAGAGTGGTGAAGTCGCGGGCCGACCCCCCATAGTCGGCCTCCCTGGAGTCGCCGATTGGGAGTCGCAGCCGTCTCTGGCATTCGGCCGTGAGTGGGTATCGGTGATGCTGCGGCCGACTTCCAGAGTCAGCCGATCGTCTTGGGATTCTTTGAGGGGCGAAGCCTGCCCCGATGTCTTGAAAGGTTCTTGGTCCCGGGTTAGCCTACCCTTGGCCCATTACTCCGACAGTAGTCCCCGAAGCTGGTGAGGCACCGAGGGAGACATGTCGAGGAGCCTCAACAGTTTCTTCCTCCGAGTGGGTCGTGGGGAGGTGATCTCGTTCAGGCCGTCTCCGACAAGCCGACTACGGGAAGCTGGACTAGTCGAAGGTCGTCTTGCTCTTCAATGGGTTTGAAAGTTGTGGCAGGATTCAGACGGCGTGCTTGATAAGCCACACGGCCGCCGCCCGCCGTGGACCCGCCAAGGGACGCCACGTGGCTGAGCTAGTCTTCCAGCCCACGCGCGCGACGGGACAGACCCATGGGTGGGGCCCGCCATTACCGCGCCTCGGCCCTCGAACGGATCCGTTGCGGCCGCGCGAGCTGTTGAGCTTCTCAGGGCAGTAAATGCGCGTGGTAACTTTCATGGTTAATCGTGGGGGCCGTGGGGGCGTGGGCGCAGTTAATCCCACGACGCCCCCTCGGTTCTTCAGCCCGCAGGCCTATAAGTAGGCGGAGGGAGCGGGGCGGCGAAGCACGCACGCCCGCTCCCCTCCGCTTCCTTTGCTTCTTTCTCCATCCTTCTTTCTCCCACCGCTGCTGTGCCGAATCGCGCCCTGCTTGCAGCGATGAGCTCTACCTCCGCCGCCGCACCCGCCGTCGTGCGCTCCGGCGTATGGGACGGTTCCGAGATCGACGACGACATGATCGACTTCCTCCGCAAGACGTGTCGCCTGCCCGGCGCGCACCTTGTGCAGGCCCGCGCCCCACCACCGACGGAGGTGACGCCGGTGCCGGGGGAGGGCGAGCAGATCATGTTCCGCTCCCACCTCATGCGCGGCCTGGGGCTGCCGACGAGCGGGTTCTTCCGCTCGTTCTTGGAGTTCCATGGCCTCCAGCCGCACCACCTCACCCCAAACACGGTGGTGCTGCTGGCGGCCTTCACTGTGTTGTGCGAGGGCTTCCTCGGCGTTCTCCCCACCATCGAGCTGTGGGGAGAGTTCTTTCATTCCAAGCTCGGCACGCATGTTGCCGGCGTGCCAACTCAGTGCGGTGCCTTCATCGCGCTACGGAGGTCGACGGCCGACAATCCGTTCCCCGCCATCCAGCTAATCAAATCGGTGAAGATGTGGCAACGCTCTTACTTCTATGTGAAGAATGCCGCCCCGGACGGTGACTGGGTTAATCTGCCGGCCTACGTAGCCGGCGCGCCAGCTGGGAGGCAGCCCAGCTGGTCATACCGCGCCAGGACGCTGACTCCGGCTGGGGCCGCCGCCGTGGCGCGATGCCGAGTGCTGACGCAGTCGGCCGGTCTGACTGGGCCCGACTTGCTGGCCGCCTTCGTGGCGCGCCGAGTCCTCCCGCTCCAAAGCCGGCCTCATCTGATCTGTCAGATGAGCGGCCACCGAGACCCCAGTCGGATGTGCACCAAGGACATGCCTCATGCGGAGGTAGCCGATACGGTGAACTACATCGCGAACTGCGGCCTCTCGGAGGATTGGCAGTTCGACATGGAGCCGTACTCGCGCGCCAACCCCCCGCCGGTGGTAAGTGATTCTTCTTCTTCTTCTTCTTCTTCTTTAGCCGAGTCCGACTCCTGATCTCTATTATTCTTATCTCTTGAACCAGAACCCTCTCCTCCAGCCAGCGGCCGGCGCCACGGGGCCGCCCCGCCAGTTCGCCCCCGATCGAACGAAGAGCGATATCGGCGTCCTTGACCTGGGGGCGGCGGCGATGGAGGCCGACGCCGAAGGAGGCGGCGAAGGAGAGGAAGGCGGCCTCAGGCCCTCGGCCACCTTCGCCGACTAGCCCGCCAGCGAAGATGGAGGAGTCGCCCCGCGCCATCAACCGAGGCAAGACGGCGCGAAGAAGCGCCGGGCCGGGCAGAGTTCCATTGGAGGCCGGGAAAAGAAGTTTAAGGGGGTGGCCGCCGCGACCAAACGGGAAGAGGCAGTCGCCAGGGCCCACCGCTTCCGTAAGGAAGTGAAGAAGCCGCCGCTATCCTCTGGGTATGTGTTTCTGCTCCTTTGTCTTGCTTTATTTCCTGGTGGATGTCTGAGTCCTTACGTGCCTTCCCTGTTCCAGCGCTCCTCTCACCCTTGGGAGAGTCGCCGCCGCCTCCATCAGGGGGTCGGTGGAGTCGTCCGCCACGACTCGGCGTATCGACCCCGCTGCCGACCTCCGGGAAGCGACGGAGCGGAACGCGCAGGAGAAGCGTGACGAGGACGAAGCCGCCCACCGGGAGAAGGCGGAGGCCGAGAAGGCGGCCGCCTCCACCCAGAAGGGGTTGCAGGGAGACGAAGCCGCCGCCGCGGCCAAAGAGCGGGCCGAAGAAGCCGCGCGCCGCCAGTCGGCACTGTTCATCGTCCTATTGAGCTCGACACCGCCTCCAGATCATACGGAGCAGTCTGGGGAGGTCGGCGGGGAACATCCCATCGTGGAGTGGGAGGGTGGCGAGGCCCCCGGTCTGTACACGGTGGTGCCGCCACCACCGCCCCCGCCGCCATCGGGAAACGCGAGGGATAAACAGCCAGCGGACCCGCCGGTGCCGCCGACCACGGACGAAGCCACGGCGAACCTGCTTCTCCAAGTCGCCACGCCGACACGCCGCCGTCTGGAGAATGCGACTTCAGCGCCGCGCCCTCTGGAGACCGGAGCGGGCAGCTCGGTCGCCCCAGACGTCGAGGTGATGAGCGCTGCGCCCGTCGGGTGGGTGCGAGGAGGTGGCACGGGCCCGCTGAACCAGGCGCTCCTGGACGTCCAGGCGAAGCTGTGAGCCGAAAGCGACGCCCTCCAGAACTGCACCAAGGCACATCTGGCGTCTCGTGCGGCCGTCCGGGTAAGTTCCTTCTGACTTTGTTTTTCCTTGCTATTTTCTGTGGGGGCGCGCCAGCGCACCCATTGGGTGTAGTCCCCGAGTTCCGAGCCGGCTGCTGAGCAGGCGGGTTGGAACTCTATTGGCCAGTTCCGAATGCTTATTCTTTTTGAAATGCTTATCACAGGATTACCACAACCTCCGAGTCACCGTCTTCAACCGTAATGTTGAAGAGCTGGGCAAGCGGACTGCCGACTTGTCGGAGAGCCAGAGTGAGTTTCCTTCTTCGCGGGGCGCGCTAGCGCACCCGCGGGCTGTAGTCCCCGAGATTCGGGCCGACTGCTGCGCAGTCGGGCCGGATCTTCTCGGCGACCTTCTCTGACGACTTGCATCCTTTTTCTTCTTTCTTCAGAGGCCAACGCCGTTCTTCAGCAGCAGCTGGGCGAAGCCAACACCGCCTTGCGCGCCAAGGAGGTGGAGTGCGGCAAGCTCGTCACGGAGTGCGACCTGCTGGCCGCGCAGCTGGTGGAGCAGAAGGAGCTGCTCAAGAAGGCGCAGGAGGAGGCGAATGAGAGAGAGACTGGACTCCAGGCCGAGTTCGAAGCCGAACGCTCCTCCTGGACCGACAAGGAGGCGATGCTGACCTCCGGCTTCCATGAGATTGAAGATATCGTTGATGGTAAGTTTTCTTTACTCGCTTTCTTTCAGCGGCCGACTGTGGGTCGGGCCGACTCTTGCTTTTTCTGACTTGCTTCTTTTTCCGTCTTGGTAGACTTCTTCCTAGGCCATGCGCAGACTGCCGTTCAAGCCATCGAGGCCGATCGCGAGGCACGAAGGGCGGCCGGCGCGGAGGTTGCTGCCAACGCCCCCCGGACTCTTGATGAACAGCTTTTGAGCATCGAGGCTCGCCTGCGGCCGTCTCACCGGATGCTGCGCCGGCTTCAACGTGCCAGCGCCCAGGAGATTGCTGCCTTGTGGCCGGAGAAGCCGATTCTGCGCACTCCCAGCCGGACAGCCGACTAGCTGGAGGTCGCAGCGGGCCGCCTGGAGGCTTGGAAAGGCTCCTCGGCACGCACCGGAGCGCGTTGTGCCTTGGAGTTCGTCAAGGCGTGGTATCTGGACCTGAGCCTGGACCAGCTGGCCATGCTCCGGGCTGAGGCCCAGCCGGAGCTGGCAGCCATGAAGGATGACTTTGTCAAGCGCGCCTCGGCACTCGCCGAGTACGTCGACCCCAATGTCTTTGTTCCTGAGCTAGCTGACAACGGCGAGGAGGCGCCACCGGAGAGGTTCGGGATGAACCCGAACTATGGCGAGGACTCGGTGGAGGTGATCGGCTCCAGTGTCGAGAAGTGAGGCGAGGTGGAGGTAGGAGACGGGATGGAGGCGCCAGAAGCCGGAGCGGACGATCATCCCCAGCTCGACCGTGCCTCCAACAACGATCCGCGCCCAACTGCGCCGACTGTCGCTGGAGGTGATCAAGCCGAGTCTGCTCAGCCGGCCGCCCCAACGTCTGACACCACCATCTCCTTCGAGCCCCCAAACCCGTCTGCTGCTTCATAGGCTGCCGCCTTGTCTTGTTTATCTGCTTAGTAGTTTCTCGCCGAACTTTGTTAATTCGCACAATTCCACCCGCGGGGTGTATTTTGAACTTCCGTTCGAGGATTCGGCCAATGGCCTTTGTGATGTAAATATTTATCTGGGTTCTATCATTTCTTGCTTGATGCTCTTTTGGCTTTTTCCTTTTGCCGCCTTCCCTTAGATGCCGTCTTTGCCAGTCGGGCAGCCGCTCCGCGGACTGCCGCTGGATCAAACACTTGGCTACTTTGGGAAGGCAAGTAAATAGCCATTCTAGAGTTTCGTTAGCAAGTCGGATAGAAAACAGTAAGCCGACTACTCGGAGTCGGTTTTGCGAGGAACTGCTAGAAAGCCGGCTCAAGATATGTTTGTGCTTTGGGTCCTTAGCCATTTTTCATGTGGGCACCCAATCTTCCCTACTCCTGCCCGCCGGGCAATCGCTCTGCTAGCTGCGACTTCTAACAGGAGATGGCTTAAGCACCACACACTACTTGTCCGACTGCAGGAAGCGTTTTCATAGCGCGAGACGGCGAGTCCCCGGGCTGACTAGTCGAGCCCGGTGTCAAGCGGCATAACAAAGAGTAGCATACTCGGAAGCATAATACTTATTATACAGATAACAAAAAGGGGCAGTCCCCGAGTCCGTCTCGGGGGGCCCAGAGTCTTCGTACTTAAATACAAAAGGGTAGCATGGTACATACTGCATCAGCTGTAAAATCTTCGAAGAAGATTCGTGTTCCTTGGTCGCTCCGTCTCTTTGCCGGAGCCATCCCTCTTCCGTGCTCAGGGCTTCTGAGAGTCGATCAGTGTAACGCCCCGGACACACCCGCCGGTGGTCGTTACTCCTGGCGGGATCTAGACTGGCCCCACAGATCAATACTAGTCTTTTCTGCGCACTTTGTCCTCACTCGTGCGCACCCGGGAGCAACTTCCCGGTCGGTCACCCATCCTGACACTACTCCAAGCTGAGCACGGGAGCCAAGTTGAGGGCGGGGCGGCGCGCGGGCGGCGGAGCGGCGGCAGGCGGCGCGGGGGCGGAGCTGCATCGGCGGCGGGGTCGCGGCGAGGCACGGGAGGCGGAGCGGCGGCCGGAGCGCCGCGCTCGGGCACGGGGGAGGCGAGGCGCCCGACGGGCGGCGGCGCGGGCCCCGCTGGCCGGATCTGGGCCGCGCGGGCCCTGGCGGCGGGGCGCGGCGGGTGGCGGCGGCAAGCTCCACGTGGTGGGACGCGGGGACGCGGACGTGTCCGGCGGCGGCCGGACGTGTCCGGTGGCGGCGGGTAAGCCAACTATGTATCTTTTTCCCTTTATGTATTACATGGGTTGTGTGAAGATTACCTCACTTGCGACATTGCTTTCAATGCGGTTATGCCTCTAAGTCGTGCCTCGACACGTGGGAGCTATAGCCGCATCGAGGGCGTTACAATCAGGTAGTAGGAGTCGTTGCCTAGCACCTTGCTGATGATGAAGGGGCCTTCCCAAGGTGTCGACAACTTGTGCTGACCGGCTATTCTCTATATCAGCCGGAGCACAAGGTCGCCCTCTTGGAAGGATCTCGGCCTGACCTTCCTTTTGTAGTAGCAACGTAGGCTCTGCTGGTAGATGCTGGACCGGCTGAGTGCCAACAGCCGGCCCTCTTCCAGCAGATCGACACCGTCTTGTCATGCTTCTTCTGCCTCCTCCGCAGTGTACATCGTGACTCGCGGGGAGTCGAACTCTATATCCGTTGGGATGACGGCTTCAGCACCATAGACGAGGAAGAAGGGTGTAAAGCCGGTCGACTTGTTTGGAGTCGTGCGCAGACTCCAAAGGACGGCTTGCAACTCGTCAAGCAAACAGTCGGCCGAACGCTCCAGTGGTTCGACCAACCGAGGCTTGATGCCGGATAGGATGAGGCCATTCGCCCGCTCCACCTGCCCGTTTGACTGCGGATGGGCAACGGACGCTAAGTCCAGTCGGATGCCCTGCGTCGCGCAGAAACGGGCCAAGGCACCTTTGGCAAAGTTGGTGTCGTTGTCGGTGATGATGCTGTGCGGTATGCCATACCGAATTGTGGTGTCTGAGATGAAAGTCACGGCAGTCGGTCCGTTCAACTTCTTGATTTGCTTCGCTTCTATCCACTTGGTGAACTTGTCCACCACGACAAGCAGATGAGTTAGGCCGCCTCGTGCCGTCTTGAAGGGTCCCACCATATCCAGACCCCAGACTGCAAAGGGCCAGGCGATGGGGATAGTCTTGAGTGCAAAGGGCCAGGCGATGGGGATAGTCTTGGATCGGAACTTCTGGCACCCCTTGCATTTCTGGACCAACTCTTTGGCTTCTTCGAGGGCAGTCGGCCAGAAGAAACTGTGTCGGAAAGCTTTGGCGACGAGCGCTCTTGAGGCCGCATGGTGGCCGCACTCGCCTTGATGGATGTCTCTGAGAATTGCTTGGCCTTGCTCTGGCTCGACGCAGCGCTGGTAGACACCAGTGACGCTGCGCCTGACCAGCTCTCTGTTGATTATGGTGTATGCTGTCGTTCGGTGTTGTATTTGCCGAGCCAAGGTTTCGTCAGTTGGTAGCTCCTTGTTCACCAAGAATTTGAGGATGGGCTGGGCCCATGAGAGTGCTGCTACCTCTTCAACTGCCAGAACTGCGACTTGGACGAGGGCGGCCGGGGTGGGAGGCGGCGGGCTGGAGTCTGCGGCCGCTTGCTGGATTAGTGAAGTCCCCGGGCCGACTGGTGTAGTCCCCGGGCCGAGTTCTGGAGTCTTTTCTCTGGTCGCCGCAGTCCTCGGGCCGAGTTCTGAAGTCCCCGGGCCGGCTTTGGCTGCGGCGTTCTTGGAGTCATCTACGAGGGTTTTTGCGCCGTCTGCTTGGGCTTTGGAGTCGGATCCGACTTCTTCTGGAGGAGCCGGCACAAAAATGGAGTCTGACTCTGGTGCAGGCTTGATGGATGGCTTGAGGAGGCGCTGAAGAGCGATGCCAGATGGTATTGCTTGGCGAGTGGAGCCGATTCGTGCCAAAGTATCTGCTAGGTTGTTGTCGTTTCTTGGCACCTGGAGGAACTCGCACCCCTCGAAATATCCGCTGAGTTGCTGCACGAGGAAGCGGTAGCTTGCCATGTTTGCGTCCTTGGCGTCCCAGTCGCCAGATGATTGCTGGACCACCAAGTCGGAGTCACCATAACATAGGATCCGGCGAATGCCAAGTTCTTTGGCAAGCCGGAGCCCGTGAATGAGGGCCTCGTACTAAGCGACGTTGTTGGAGGCGGCGAAATGGATCTGCAGTGCATACTGGAACTTGTCGCCTTTGGGAGAGGTGAGAACAACGCCAGCTCCCAAGCCGGTGCGCATCTTGGAGCCGTCGAAATGCATACGCCAATGGGTGGAGTCGGGCGCTGGCGGCAGGTACTGGGTCTCGGCCCAGTCGACAAGGAAGTCGGCCAGTGCTTGCGACTTGATGGCGGTGCGGGGTTGATAGTAGATCGTGTAGGGCGCCAACTCTATGGCCCATTTGCCCACTCGGCCAGACGCATCTCGGCTTCCAATGATCTCGGCTAATGGGGCTGTGCAAACCACGGTGATTGGATGTTCTTGGAAGTAAGGCTTCAGCTTCTTGGCGGCGAAGTGCACGTCGTAACACATCTTTTGGTAGTGGGGGTAGTTCTGCTTGGAGGTCGACAGTACTTCACTCAGGTAATATACCGGTCTCTGGACTGGCAGTGCCTTGCCTTCCTCCTTGCGCTCTACCACAATGACTGTGCTGAGTACTCGGCTGGTGGCGGCGATGTACAGGAGCATGGACTCCTTGGGAGTCAGAGCCGCCAACACAAGGGGAGTAACCAACATCTTCTTCAGCTGCAAAAAGGCCTCATCCGCCTTGTGGTTCCACTCGAAAAAATTGGTCTTCTTCATGAGTTGGTACAATGGGAGAGCTTTCTCGCACAGCCGACTGATGAAACGACTGATGGATGCCAGGCAGCCAGTGAACTTCTGCACATCCAATAGTCGACTGGGTACCTCCATCCTCTCGATGGCCTTGATCTTCACAGGGTTGCACTCTATGCCGCGTTCAGAGACCAGGAATCCGAGTAGCTAGCCGGATGGTACTCCGGAAACGCACTTCTCGGGGTTAAGCTTGATCTGGAATCGGTGCAGGTTCTCAAAGGTCTCCTTGAGGTCTTCCAGCAAAGTTCCGCGCTTTTCCGTCTTCACCACCACGTCATCCACGTAAACGTGGGCATTCCGGCCGAGTTGCTTGAGGAGGCTCTTCTGCATGCAACGCTGAAAGGTGGCGCCGGCGTTCCTCAAGCCGAACGTCATGGTCAGGTAGCAGAAGGTTCCAAACGGCGTGATGAAGGCGGTCTTTAATCTGTCTGCCGGGTTCAGCTTGTTCTGGTGATATCCTGAATAGGCATCTAAGAAGCTCAACAACTCGCATCCGGCTGTGGTGTCTATCACCTGATCGATTCTCGGCAAGGCAAACGGGTCCTTGGGGTAGGCTTTGTTGAGGCTTGTGTAGTCAATACACATTCGCCACTGCTTGTTCTTCTTCAGTACTAAAACTGGGTTCGCTAGCCACTCTGGGAAAAATACTTCCATGATAAAGCCGGCTACAAGGAGCCGGGCTATCTCTTCACCAACAACTCTTCTTTTCTCTTCTGTCAGGCGGCGCAAGGGCTGCCTGACGGGCTTCACATCGGACCGGACATGTAACTTGTGCTCGGCGAATTCGGTCGGTACACCTGTCAAGTCTTTGGGGGACCATGCGAAGATGTCCCGATTCTCACGGAGGAAATCGACGAGGTCGCCTTCCTATTTGCTGTCAAGGTTTGCACCTACAATAGCGTACCTCTCCGGGTGCTCTGGGTCCAAGGGTATCTTCTTCGTTTCCTTTGGTGGCTTGAACAAGCCCTCAGCTTCCGACTCCTTGGGGTTGGGTGTCATCTCGGGCTGCTTGCCGGCCATCACCACAACCCGATCAAGAAGCCGCTTCTCCGCTGCAATAACCAGGGACTCGGCCAGCCGACTGCTCTCGGCCGTGCAAGCGGACGACTTCCAGTAGTCGCCGGCCACAGACAGAATTCCCTTGGAACTCGGCATCTTCATCTTGAGGTAGGCGTAGTGGGGGACCGCCATGAACTTGGCCAAAGCAGGTCGGCCAAGCAGCGCATGGTACGGGCTTCTGAGGTCCACCACTTCAAACCAAACTGGCTCTCGGCGAAAATGTTCCTTATCCCCGAAAAGGACGTCTATCAGAATCTTGCCGATTGGGGAGCAGGAAAGGCTAGGGACAATCCCATGGAACACGGTCCGGCTGCTCTGGAGTTGTCTTTGCTTGATTCCCAGTTTCTCCATTGTATCCTTATACAGGATGTTGATACTGCTACCTCCATCTATCAAAACTCGCGAGAAACGAGCCGCCCGCCTATCAGTGGCAAACGTGGCCTCCAGGACCATGGCATAGGAACCTGGATTCGTCATCACCTCTGGGTGATCGGCTCTGCTCTAGCTGATAGGCTTCTCGGACCAGTGCATGAACTCTGGAGTATCTGATGCTACTGCGTTAACTTCTTGCTGCTGCAGCCGCCTGCTGCGCCTGTCATCTGCCATACTGGTGAACACCACGTAGGCTCCATGCTCTTCCGGGTACTCGTCTTGTACTACGCCGACTGGCCTGGCAGCCGGCTGCTGGGGCGGAGGCGGAGGCGGCTGCCCAGCAGGCGGAGGAGGCGCCAGGCCATCTCCCTTGGCAATCCGGGTAAGCCAGTGGCACTTTCTGGTGGTGTGGTTCGACGGCTTCGCGCCGCTGTGGAACTTGCAGGGACCATCTAGAGTCTGCTCGTAGGAGAAAGCCGGCAACCAGTTGCACTTGCCGCCCTTCTGCCACTTGGGTGGTGGCTGTCCCTCCGGCTGTTGATCTTCGACTGTTGCGACTGGAAGCCGGCTGCGGGGCCTTGCGCTTGTGATCGCTCTGCTGTTGCCGCCGACTGGCGTCTCTAGCCGGAGTTCTGGGAGCCTGAGGGGCCACTTTGTCGGTCGTGCTGACTTGGATCTCCGTCTTCATAGAAGAGTCGTCTGTGGCGTACTTGTCTGTTATGATCAGCAGCTCATCCAGGGTCTCTGGCTCGTCGCAGAGGAGCTTATGCTTGAGGAGAGTGCCTTCTGTGCACCCGGCGGTGAAGTACTCGATGGCTTGCACCTCGTGCACGCCCTCGCAGGAGTTTCGGAGCTCGGCCCAACGCGTGAGGTAGTCGCGAGTCGATTCGTTGGGGCCTTGCACGCACAAGGAGAGCTGGCGAGGCTTGGGAGGTCGCTTGTATGTGCTTGTAAAGTTGCGGATGAAAGCCTTGGTGAAGTCGGGCCAGCCGTTGATGCTGCGGGGTTTCAGGCTGTTCAGCCATGTCCGGGCTATGCCCTGGAGCATGAGCGGAACATACTTCACGACAACACGTTTGTTGCCGTTTGCTATGCTGACGGCTGTGGAGTAGTCAACCAGCCAGTCCTCCGGCTTCATGGAGCAGGTGTACTTGGGAGTGTCTCTAGGGAGAGTGAACCCTTTGGGAAAGGGCTCATCTCGGATGCGGGGGCTAAAACACGGAGGTCCCAGCTCGTCTTCTTCTTCCAGCGCCAGGGATCGGTGGAGTCGGTCGATCCGGTGCCGGGCATCATTCTCTCTGAATCCCTCTCGGCGGCCGAGACGGCCTCCGAGAGTCGGATGCTCAACAGGCGGCGGGGAGACTCGCCTTTCTCTGCGGGGTGGAGGAGGCACATAGTCGTCCCGCCGCTCCACTGCTCTCGGGCGGCCGTCTTGATCGCGCTCGATGATGATGTGAGTCCGACTGCGGCTCGCAACCGGATCCTTGTCTTTCCTTACCCGGACGCCGCCAGTCGGCGTCCGAGACGTCGAGCCTTGATCTCGGCGAGGTGGCAGGTCATCGTTCTGCTGCTGCGGTCCTTCGGTTCGGCAGCCGGCCACGTTCTGCGCGCCAGCCGCGTCGAGGAGTCGCTGGACTCGCTCCGTCATCAATCAGCGCTCTTCGCCCTCGAGGTTGTCCAACTCATCTGCTACCGCCTGAGCAGCTCGAATGTTCTCGGCGGGCGTGGCGTATACGGGGCGATTGGCCCCGAACATGCTGGCGATGTCTGCGTCGCGTTGCCGGACCGTGCCTAGGCGGCTTGGCCCCATTGGAGCCGGCGAGCCGCCCACAGCGCGATCCATCTCACGCTGGTAGGCCTCTGACAAGCGTCTCATGCTTGCCAGCTTCTTTGCGCCTTTGACGAGCTGGAGGCGGCGTGCCTCCAGCGTCTCGGCATCGGCGTCCTCTGGAATGGGCGCATCCAGGTCTTGCAGCGCCGCATCAAGCGGGTCGTGAGCTCCTCCGTCAGAGCGCTCGCCATGGCCGATGACGAGCACTTCTGTGATGGTGCTCCCGCTGCCCTCTTCGCGAGGGAGCGGCTCGTCGTAGACCACCACGTTGGTGGGGAAGGCGTCGGAGTCGACCAGCATCGGGTCGGTGGAGCCTACGGACTCCAGGTCAGTGGCAGGCTCGCCAGCAACATGGAGTTCGTCGAGGAGGCCGGCGAGAAGGCTCTCTGGGCCGCCGGTGCCTGTGTCGAACGTAGGCTCGTCGGAGAGGCTAACCTCGCCGACAAGATCGGCAAGGCAGCTGGCCGCGCAGGCGGTCTCAGCATCGTACAGCGCGTCGATGCAAACTCCCTCTGGCATGCCGGGCTGGCTGCACTCGCCAGGGAGGAAAAGGGTTCCCGTCCAGAACAGATCTCCGGACAACGGTGCACCTCGCCCCACGGTGGGCGCCAAATGTCGGGGGCTGGATGCGACATATGCCAAAGGATGGCTTATCATGGTGGGGGCGAGTAGAACGTCGCCGGTGCCTGGAAGCGGGATGAGGCGTAGACATGCACGCCGGCGAATCTTACCCAGCTTCAGGGCTCTCCGAGGAGATAATACCCCTACTGCTGCTCTGCGGGGTCTCCGCATGATCTCTATGGTGATATGTGTACAAAGTTGCTCCTCGAGCTGTGTTCTGGAGGTAGGAGAGGGCAAGGCTAGCTCTCTCCCTTCTATGCTTCTGATCTAGTGGTAAAAGGATCGAACCCTTTGCATGGGTGCTCCGGGGGGTTTATATAGGCCTAGCCCCCGGGGGTACAATGGGAATCTGGCTGGGAGCGGGTCCCAGCCGTCTGTCTCTTAGGTAGCCGCCGTCTCCGCCGACTCCTGGGGCCCGCCGCTGGTGGGCCCCGCCGACTGACCGGGCCACTGTAGCCGCACCTCTGATGACGTGGGCTTGGTCGTGGGGGCATGGCAACAGTGCCGCCGCCTGGCGGGCGATCACTGTCGCCACTCCCCGTCTTATCTGGTTAATGGCGTGTGGGGCCCATGGGAGGAACGGGCTGACTCTTGGAGGCCGACTCCCACGGGGTCCGTCTTCGGGTGCTCTTGCCGTCTTCGTCCCCCCCCCCCCCCGCTGACTAGCGGGGCCCGCAGTCTCCAGGTCGTACATGCGGGCCAACGTGGGAACAATGTTCCGTCGTCAGGGCGGACGTTAGGGCTAGTATGGCGACAGTGCCGCGCCGGACAGAGATCTCCTCTGGTACGGCGTACTGTAGCCATACCTGCCCTTGGTAATCAACATAGGGGAGGGCCGTACTCCGGCCATCCCCGGTCTTGTCCTTCTTCTCGAAGGCAGAGAGTGGTGAAGTCGCGGGCCGACCCCCCATAGTCGGCCTCCCTGGAGTCGTCGATTGGGAGTCGCAGCCGTCTCTGGGATTCGGCCATGAGTGGGTATCGGTGATGCTGCGGCCGACTCCCAGATTCGGACGATCGTCTTGGGATTCTTTGAGGGGCGAAGCCTGCCTCGATGTCTTGAAAGGTTCTGCGTCCCGGGTTAGCCTACCCGTGGCCCATTACTCCGACAGTGGTCTCGCAGGCATTTGTATGTGTATCATGATGACATTTGTATGTGCTAAATATTCTTCTATAAAGCTTGTTCAAATACAAAACAAATATGCCAAAAAAACAAAAAAGTACTAAAATTAGTAGTAGTGAGTGGAGAAAAGTTAGCAGCAGCGCGGTTGTAGCAGTAGCGCGCACAAGCGAAGAGCGCTATAGATATTAGCAGCAGCGAGCTTCCTCTAAGTGCGCTGCTGCAACACTTGTGTAGCAGTAACGCGGGTGGACCAGCGCTACTGCTATGCGTTAGCTGTAGCGCCTTATTAGTAGCGCCGGTCCCCGCGCTACTAAAAGGCCCAAAACCCGCGCTGCTGCTAGGCTTTTCCCTAGTAGTGATAACTAAATTTGAATTCGTTTCTCTATTTGAATAAGATCCACAGTAATGATTGTTGAGAAGTCAAAGCATTTGAATTCGTTTCTCTGTTTTAATAAGATCTACAATCATCATTATTGTCAAGGTAAACCATCGTTTGTGTATTATCTTCACAGCACACCACATGATTAGACTCGAGTTACATATGAACTATGTGTACTATATGAACTCGAACTAGATTTTTTGAATCCACTTTATTTTTATTTCAAATCACATTACATTTCTAGCTCTAGCTAGATCTTCATAATCTAAACCATGTCTCATATGTATAATGTGTTTATCACATTATGTATGGTGCCCCACCCCTACGCCTACAAGTATTTAGATGTGAGTTGCAAACACCACACATTAATTACCACAAATTCAAATAAAATGTGAGAATGTTCGATATATAGTATTGTTTAGATTGTTCGATATTTAGTTGTAAGCTGCAAAATCCACACATTATCACAAATCCAAATAAAATGTGAGATTGTTGGATGTACAGTATGGTTTAGATTGTTCGGCATTTAGCTGTGAGTTGCAAACGCCATGCAATATCACATTATGGTATAACATGTGCACAACACGTGTATCACCGCTATATTCATGCATGCAATGTTTAAAACACTATGATATCCTATTCAAATGTATGAATCCGCTTTCATATCAAATTATGATCTTTGTTAGTCTCTTACACCAACACAATCCTCTAACCTTTGTAGCTACCACTAACTTTCTCTCGTGCATGCACACGCCCTCCTCGCCCTCCCCTCCCTCGGCATTCTATCTAGTGGGCACATTCATTTTATTTTCTTTTGATCGTTCTCCCAGAGTCTCCACAACTCCTTTCCGACACACACCGGTCAATAAACCTCTCCAGCGATGCCTGCCTACAACATACAAACACACCTTCAATCTCCTCCTTTATGTGTCCTTTCCTCGTGTCTCTCATACGGTCAGACACACGTGTAAACTCTCGCCCCTCTTTTCATCGCTCTCACAACCGCACACTCCTCCCCCTATCTAGCTAGTAGTTGGGCCTCTCTCACCACCTCCTACCTCCACTCTCTCTGTCTATCCATCTCGCTGGGCCTTATTTGCCTCTAACAAATGGACGTACACCGACCGATCTCTCGCTATACATATAGCTAGCTACGTCCTTATAACTCGTTTTTACCCACACGTCAATCGATCTAACTCATTAGCTGTGTCTCTCCCTTCCTTCGACAAACAACAATTGATTTACCGATCTAGTTAGGTTTGCTTACCAAACACATGGTTCCCCTTCATCATCCATGGATGCGTCCCGACAGATCTATCATGCACAGGCACACACAGAAACACATCCCCACTCTTATTGATAACATTGCAGTTCCACCCTCAGTTTGTCTAGTAGGCCTCTCCCACCATCTTCGAGAAGCAACTCCATCACCCATCTAGCACTCTACCCCTCTCCCTCCCTCTCTCTCTCCTCTCTCTCTCCCATCATATTTCCCGTCTTCAGTTATGTATGGATGTCGACCGATCTCCCTCAAGACATAGATGGGTCTGACCTTCTCAACACATATACGAGTCGTTCTACCTCTATAGTTAGGCCTCTGCCTACCCCTCCCACCACCCCCTCCCCCCACACACACTGATACATCGAGCACTCTAGTCATGTCTCCCTGCCACACACAAACTTCACGTGTGCCCTCTAACGTTCCGGTAGGCCAGTCGCCCTATATCTTTGACTTGTACACACACACAATTTCTATGGCTCTCTTCATCGATCTCGCACCCACACACTTGATCCTCTCTTCAACTCTATCGATAGCTATGACCCCCTCCCTCTCTTCTCGTGGATTGTCCGACCCTCTATGTATGATATGGATAGGCCTCCATTTCACACACATTGCATGCAAAATTTTGTTTGAGATGTCATCGACACATATTCCCACAAATAATTCACGAAATCAACCCCCACCCCGCCCCCACCCCAAAACAAAAAACACTCACGAACGCGGTTTGTATCTCTCAACACACCCACGTAGGTGGGGGACGTGCACGAAGAGAAGAGGTGCATGCACGGCGCATGTACTCCCGTCTCTTTCCCAACCACACCCGCACGGGTACACGCTGGAGGTCATTTCTGTACGAAAAAAGGCAGCCCACGTGGTAATTTGGCACGTGTACTGGTTGTCCACTTGGTGGAGGGAGGATCGTCTACCACGGGTGAACAAACAAATTGCGACTTGACGTGTTATGTTAAAAAAAGGCAAACCATGTGGGGCCTACCTTAGAGGCAAGGCTCTATACACTGGAGTACTTTTGATGTGTCCCGTCAACTCGCAGAACGAGGAGAAGCTTGCTTAGTATGCCGTCTCTCCCGCCCACGGGCGCGGTGGCTCGCAGGATGAGGTGAAGCTTGCTTACTATGCCTTACGCACGCTCGCTCACCCATGTGTGAGGTGGCTTGCAGAACGAGGAGAAAAATTTACTACTCCCTCCGTTTACTCCTCGTCCCTACTAACTTGGTTATAGAGATTATATCATATTGTTTGGAATATATATGTCCTTTAGTAGATTTCTATATGAACTACTAGTACATACTCCAAACACTGATGTATATAGACGTATTTTAGTGTAGATTCACTCATTTTGCTCCGTATGTAGCACCCTCCCTCGCCCCTCGACACTCGCCCACGTGGTGGACGTGCAGCAATTCATTCGGTCTCATATAGCCAAAATGATATATACTGCACTACCATTATTTCTCGACTTCCCGAAGAGGCGAAGAGCCAATCGCAAGGTTAATATTTTGGAGATGCCAAGCGCAAGGTTATAGGAGAACGAGTAGTAGGTGCCACGTCATTTATAAATAAAGTTTTCTTTTCTTCAGTGGCACGTACGCAATATGATAGGTTCATATGGAGAGAAAAGGAAACAGCTCCACTATATACATAGTCACGACGGGCCAGCCTACACGGTTTGCTTGCAGGGGTTGCTCTCCTCACACTCTCTCGCACAAAACGACTATGGCCACATCTCTAACATCCCGGTGAATCACGTCCGCTTGGGGAAGGGGTGGGTGCTTAGTGTAGATGAGGTGGCCGTCGCCGACGGCGAAAACCCACTGTCGGCACGTCCCGATTAGGGGTCCCCTCCGTTCTCTCTCAGAAAGCTGGTGAGGTTGCCTTCGTCCCTTGCTCACTGCCGCGACGTGGGCGGTTGCCGCCTCCCGCCGCCCTCCTCAAGGTTGAGCTACGTCCCTCAGGTACAACTCCCTTTACAGCCGGCTTGCACCACTGGTCCAGCTGCCCACATCACTCCCTGTGGATATTTCTCTACTTCTTTGCCCCGCACATACCTCTACTGGCTTCTATGTACTGTATTTGTGATGATTTTATGTCTCATCAACTAGTCCGAGTAATCTTATTCTAATCACGCTTGTTCAATTTCTTTGCCACAGGGATGCTCATCTCGATTTTGGTGAAACTGCACAAAATTATCCGATGGTCAAAAGGTTGCAAACTTCATTTATTAGGAAGCTCGAATGTTGCCACAAAATTGAAGCCTGGTCATGGTTCACGGTTCAAGGGCTAGGGACTGCATGGATCGTTTTTTTTCTTTAGCTGCCTCTGTTCCAAAATAAGTGTCAACTTTAGTAGTAGTACAACTTTGTACCAAAGTTTGCACAAAGTTGAGAAACTTATTTTGGAACGGAGGGGGTACATATTTGCTATGATCTGTCAATCATTGAGATGCAATAGCATGCATGTTAGTCTCCTTTGTATTTGATGAAATGTTGCAACGGGCAACCTTGGACGCAAGATACATGTAACAGAAGCTGGAAGCTTCATAGAATTGTACAAATTTATCTCGCTGATAAATTATAGTACGTACTATACTAGTACTTCCTCCGTTCCTAAATATAAGTCTTTGTAGAGATTCACCATGAACCACATGCGGATGTATATAGATGCATTTTATGTGTAGATTCATTCATTTTGTTCCGTATGTAGTGGAATCTCTACAAAGACTTACTATCTACTAGTAATAGCTAGCCCCCACTACTAGGAATTCTCTATCCTCTCCTTGAGCCACGTCATCAAAATTGATGTAGCTGTTAGATGAAGTAAATCAGTCCATAATAGCCGTCTGATCTAGACGTTGAGAGGCTCCGCACTAAGCCACATGCAAGCATGCAGAAATACCGTGCCACATGCATGTGAGTGGGTTTTAAATCACATCAACATGTCTGCATGCAAGCATGCACCGGTAGCATGCATGTTAGTGAGCTTTAATGTCCCATTAACATGTCAAAAAGAAAAATATAATACCATTATGCAGTAGGAGTTGGCTGATCTTTTTTCCTTACATGGGATGATCTAAATGATGATGGGAGATTATTTAGTTTGGCTACCACATTTGTCATGCGGTTATAGAGTTTTTTTTCTATGAAATTGATAATTTTGCGCAGAGAGATATACCGCTATTCCGCGCCAACGCGCGGGGACTCATCTAGTAATATTTAGAGACGGAGAGAGTACTATGTAAAGAGTTAGGTGTCGCACGGTGATAGTGTGAGGTGGGCCATGTAATCATTGATCTTGCGTGTTTTCACTGCTCTCTTGCACGCCTCCGCTGTAAGCATGGAGAAAATTGAAATCTAGCAGTAGTATACCTCCTTTCGCCGAAAGCGTGGGACATCCAGCAGTCCTACGACCTCAGTAATAAGCCGTCAAATCACATAGACCCAACAGTAAGTTGGACGGACGAAGCAACCATCACTCTTGCACCAGTGAGAGGTTGCCTCCGCTCTGACCAGGCATGAATGCGGCACCGATTCTTTGGAGCGGCGCTGACCGTTTCGAGTGGGAAGCGCGTGCGGGCGATGGAGGGGCTTTGAGTGGGCCAGGCTGGTCAGGAGCGGGCGTGGCAGCTGTCCGCATGTCCCTACCGGACACGCCCGGAAACGAGAGGATGCACCGACTCTCGCGGCTAAAATCGTACACTACACAACATCTCTCTGTAGGATTAGATCGATCTGTCGCTCTCTCTAACACACACATGGTGTTAAACACACACACGCACGCACGCACGCGCACGCACATTGGTCCCATTGCACCTTCTTTTTTTGCGGGCAAATCAAAGAGCTTTATTCAAATAAAAGCATTCCCCGGACAGTCAGCCAAGAGGCTGGTCACAAGGAAGCTAGGGCTTTCCTCTAGCTAGGGGTCCCATTGCACCTTCTAACGTGACTTATTACACCTAAACGGAGGGAGTTTTAAGTATACGAGATACGGTGGCACATTGACTTAAGTCGAATAAAAGTGCCCAAAATTTGTGTGCATGTTATAATAAGGATTCAGGAATGTATAAAAGGTTATTTCCCTCTCGTTGAACATAACGGGAGGGTTGTGTAGCTGGTTAGCCTGTTCACTCATCAAACTTGAGGTCTCGGGTTCGATAACTACACTTGAGCATAATTTGTGCCAGGAGGATTCTTTGACTGGTCAAAATGTTTTCTAAGGTTTGCACGCTTAACACTCTCTCTCTCCAGTATATATATACACGTTGGTGCCTCAGCGCTTGTAGTTGCTCTCTTCACACTCTCTCGCCCTCTCCAGATCTAAATAAGACTTCGTTGGCCTCTCTCTCCCCTCACTGCTGCTCAAAGAGCCGGCAGGATCCGTCCGCTGGGAAGGGAAGGAGGCTTAACGCTGTCATCATCGGCGAGGGACTACCGGCGCAGCTGTTAACTTTCCACCCAGCGGCGACGCGGGAGGGCCTCCGACCCCTTCTTCTTCGCCGCCGTCCCGTCGCCCACCGAACCACGCCCCAAGAACCTTAAGGTATAATTTTCTTACTCCACATGCATTGCTCTAGCTGCATGTATACCATGAATCTAGGACGTGGTTCAAAGAGGAAAGGAGTGGTGGAAAGTAGTGGGAAAAGTTGTATATAGCATGAATCTAGGACGTGGTTCAAAGAGGAAATGAAGGGGGAAAGTTGTATAGCATTAATCTAGGACATGGTTCAAAGAGGAAAGGAATGGGGGAAAGTAGTGGGGAAAGTTGTATCGCATAAATCTGGGACGTGGTTCAAAGAAGAAAGGTAGGGCCAAAAGTACTAGTTCAAAAAGGAAAGGAAGGGACAAGGCTGTAGAGTTTGAGCAGGACAAGATTTGCTGCGCTCACATAGGGAAAGGCGTCTAAAGATAACAAAACTGGGACTAACAGAAATATGCTCCTTGGTTGTTTGTTGTTTGTTGCAATAGACTGTGCATGACCACAGTACATCGGTAGATGAACATGGTGCCGGTGCGTCCACTGTCCGGTGCAACTCATTAGCTGTTGTTAATCTAAGGCCCTGTTTGGTTAAAAACTGCCTAGTCCCTACCTGCTGGGTTCCAGGCACTAAACATGGACTAGAGGTTATTAAATGACAAGCTAAAAGACCATGTTACCCCTAGTAATGAACTAATAGAGACAAGGTGCGATGCGTGGCAGGGGCAACTGTTGGAAAAAGTCCCAAAAAGACTCCCTCGGGGTCTTCTTTCTTTAGTCCCAAATGCCCACTTTCAGTCCCTAAAAGTCCCTCCTGTTTGGTTTAGATGGGACTGACACGGAGGTTTTTTAGTCCCTACACCAAAATGTCCCTGTAAACAAACACCCTCTAATAATGCCGCTGGAAAATTGATGCAATGCCACAGTTAAAATAAAATTACATGTTTAACGAAATTTATTGTTAATATAATCTCTATGTTAATATTAATCAATGCCACCGTTTGAGAAATGCTATTGTCTTGCTTTCTTTCCCATTTAGATAAGGTAGATGCTTCTTTTTGTTGGCTTCTGTGTCATCCACCGTTATTGACCACTAATTGTTTCCTTTGCACCTCTGTGTAAACAGGGTTATCTGCTTCACCTCGTTGCCATTGTGACCTTTTGTTGCACTGCACAAAACACTTTTGTTTTAAGAGTGTTTTGTGCAGTTCAACCAAAATGTCACACCGACAACGTTGCTGATTGCTTGATCTTAGTGGAACTGCACAAGACGAGATCTTACTTCCTATCTGCTAAGGAGAATTTGGTTCAGATCTTCTTGTTGTGAGTTGTTTGAATTCCGCTTACTAGCCTTCTTTCACATGATTCTGCAGTGTGCATTCATATGTTGTGCTACTTGTACGATAATGTTGCTTGATTTTAGTGAACTGCACAAATGGAGACAAGACTTCCAATCTGTATGTGCACCTTAATATCCCATTGAGGTATGATAAGGATATTTCACAACTGTTGGCCTGTATTTTGCCACTTTCATCAGAAAATTAAGTTTAGTACTATACCTGTGCTCCCTAATTGACATGCCAAATCTTATATTGAAGGCGAAGCTTGTTTGTTATTGAACCAAGTGATGAAGGGGAAGAACAAGGGGAAGAAAAACAAAAATCAACTCCCAATGCTGTAATTAAGCATTGGAACTGTGATGACACAAGTAATGATATAGTTTTGCATCTTAATTTATTGCTATGGCTGGAACGAGCAATTGTTTTGCCACCGATTTGATGCCACTCTTAATGTAATATGTAATTATCTCTACTTGTGCGAACAGGGATCTTCTTTGAAGATACCATATATTTTAGTGGAACTGCACAAGAAGATGTTGGAAACATTAAACTAATCGAGAAGTATATAGTAATCATGGTGTCGGGGTAAATGACCACGGGTAGCCTAGCCGGCTCCCCTTGGCACTTCAGAAAAAATTACGAGCCGATTCGGCCACCAAGAAACCAAGACGTGGGGCCGCCCCCCCCCCCTACCGGCTGCCTCTCAGGCCGACTGTCGGAAGGCGGCCCGGCCTTAACCATCATGAAGAAAGCCGCGGGAGGGCCGGCTCCGAGAAGCCGGCCACGAGAAGGCCGACTCCAAGAAGCCGGCTCCCACAACGCGGTCAAGATCGTACCCTCAAAGTTCGCATCCACGTAACGGCGATGGGATGGGGCCTGGCTACAATAAAAGCCTGCCACCCCCGAAACCCAGAGCACGCCTGGCACAGTGCGCTGTACGGGGGAGCCCTGACCCGTCCGGCGCGGCACTGTTGCCATGATAACTATGACGCCATCCAAAGTGGGCTATCACCGCGGTCCACGGGCGGTGGGCCCTCTTGGGCAGAGAGACACCCGAAGGCGGCCAGGCCTCCTCCAGTCGGCGCAAGACATGGCCGGCTTCCCCAAGCCGGCTCGCCCACTCCCTCGAGGGAGGCACCCCATTAAGAAGGCAAGACAACGTGAGGCTACAGCGATCGCCCGCCAGGTGGCGGGCACTGTAGTCACGCTTACCTCGACAAAGCCCTCATCATCAGGATTGAGGCAACAGTAATCAGCCGCCGACAGGGCCCTAGGCAGTAGGGCCTGCCTGTCGACCAAGAGGCCGGCAACCGGCGAGGCCCACCAGCCGGCAGGCCCCAGCAGCCGGCGCAGAAGCCGGCGGGCGTAGACGCTGACGGCTGGTACCCGCGCCCAGCCGGATTACCATTGTACCCCCGGGGGTAGGCCTATATAAACCCCCCGGGGCGCCCATGCAAAGGGTTGATCTCATCTAGGTTACAACACACATAGAGAGAAGAGTAGAGCTAGGCTTGCCCATCTTCTTCCTCTCGCCAAACAGCTCGAGGAGCACCTTGTAGTTACTTGTTCATCCAGTGATCATGCGGAGACCCCGCAGAGCAGCATTAGGGGTGTTATCTCCACAGAGAGCCCCGAAGCTGGGTAAGATTCGCCGGCGTGCATGTCTTCGCCGTATCCCGCTTCCAGGAACCGGCGACGTCTTACTGGCTCCCACTCAGATAAGCCACCCGTTGGCATATGTCGCACCAACCACCCGACATTTGGCGCCCACCATGGGGCCGGGTGCACCGTCGTCCGGAGACCTGCTCTGGACGGGAACCCTCTTCCTCCCCAGCGAGCGTAGCCAGCCCGGCACGCCCGATGGCGCTTGCCACGATGCGCTGCAAGGCGTCACCAATGCCTGCGCAGCGAGCAACCTCGCCGATTCCTTTGGCGAGGCCCTCATCTCCGACGAGCCCGCCTCCGACGCAGGCACCGACCGCCTCGTCGACCTCCTCGGCTAGCTCCACATCTCCAGCGAGCCTGCTGTGGACCAGGAGTCCGTTGGCTCCACCGATCTGATGCCTGTCGACTCCGACACGGCCTCGCCCAACGCCTTCCCCACCAGCGTCGTGATCTATGACGACCCGCTTCCCCGAGCCGATGGCTGTGACGTCGTCACCACCGAGGTGATGGTCATTAGCCACGACGGCGCTTCTGGCCAGGACGCCCACGACGCCCCGCAGGCGGCGATCCATGACTTGTCCGTCCCCCTCCCGGCCGATGCCGACGCCGAAGCACTGGAGGCTCGCCGCCTCGCCCTCCTCGCGGAGGGCCGGAAGCTAGCTTCTGTGAGACGCCTCACCAAGGCCCACCAGCACGAAGTCGATCGCGATGCCTTCGGCACGTTGCCTCCTGGCGAACCGAGCCGAGCCGGCGTCGTCAGGCAGCGCGGCGCTGTCATCGCCGACATATTTGGGGCTGACCGCCCAGTCTATGCCACCCCACTCGAGAACCTGCGCGCCGCCCAGGCGGCCGTAGATGAGCTGGATGGACTGGGGGCCGAAGAGCTCCCCTACATGACCAGACGCATCCAGCAGCTGATTGATGCGGCCGCACAACGGCACAAAGCCGACGCCCGCGAGGAAATCCCTCTTCCGCGCCGAGAGCATGGCGCGACGTCCCGGACGCCGACTGCGGGTAAAACCCGTGCGCGACACGAGAAAGAGCCGACTGCCAGCCAAAGCCGAACCCGGATCTCCATCGAGCGAGACGCAGAAGGCCACCCTCGAGCCGTGAAGCGGCGGGGCAACCCGCCTCCACCTCCGCCTCGTGGGGAAAGATATCCCACCCCGCCGCCTATCATGCATCCGACTCTCAGCGGCCGACTAGGTCGCCGCGAAGGAGTCCGCGAGAACGACGCCCGCCATCGGATTGACCGCCTAGCGCGATCCCCAGCGCTCGAAGAAGAAGATGATGTCGGCCCGCCTTGTTTCAGCCCCCGAATCCGCGACGAGCCCTTCCCCAAAGGGTTCTCGCTCCCAAGAGACACGCCCAAGTACAACGGCTCCGTGAAGCCGGAAGATTGGTTGATCGCCTACTCCACCGCGGTACGCATCGCGAATGGCAACAGGCGCGTTGCCATGAAGTACGTGCCCCTCATGCTCCAAGGCACGGTGCGGACCTGGCTCAACAGCCTCAAGCCATACAGCGTCAACAGCTGGCTAGACTTCATAGAAGCCTTCGTTCACAACTTCACCAGCACCTACAAGCGGGCTCCCAAGCCCAGACAGCTCTCCTTGTGTGTGCAAGGCCCCGCCGAGTCGACTCGCGACTACCTCACGCGTTGGGCCGAGCTCCGCAACTCTTGTGAAGGAGTGCATGAGGTGCAAGCCATCGAATACTTCACAGTCGGGTGCCGAGAGGGCACCCTCCTCAAGCACAAGCTCCTCTGCAACGAGCCGACTACCCTCGACGAGCTTCTAGTCACAGCGGACAAGTACGCCACTGTCGACTCCTCAATGAAGACCGAGCTCCAGGTAGATGCGTCCGGGAAGGTACTCAACCCGGCGACCAAGACGCCGACTGGGGATTCCGGCCGACGCCCGTACCAAAACGACCACAAACGCAAGGGCCCCATGCCGCCTTCCACCAGTCGGCAGGTGGCCACGGTCGTGGGCGAGCAGCCCGAAGGGCGTCCTGCACCCAAGAAGCAGAAAGGCGGCAGGCCGGCTTGGTAGCCGGCCTTCTCCTACGAGCAAACCCTCGACGCCCCATGCAAGTTCCACAGCAGCGCGAAGCCGTCCAACCACACAACCCGGAAGTGCCACTCGCTCACCCGAATCTCCAAAGGCGAAGGGCTCGTGTCGCCTCCACCTGCTGGTCCACCGCCACCGGCTCCGCAGCAGCCGGCCGCTCGGCCAGCAGTCGGAGCCGTGCACGATGAGTTCCCCGACGAGCATGCCGCCTATGTCATCTTCACGAGCCAGCCTGAAGACAAGCATAGCAGGCGCCGAGAGCACCAGGAAGTCAACGCAGTTGCCGCCAACCCCGCCGAGAACATGCACTGGTCAGAAAAACCTATCAGCTGGAGCCGGGCCGACCACCCAGAGGTGATGCCATCTCCCGGCTCTTATGCACTGGTTCTAGATGCCACCCTTGCAACAGACAGACGCGTAGCCCGTTTCTCCCGCGTGTTGATAGACGGCGGGAGCAGCATCAACATCCTCTACCTTGACACCCTGAAGAAGCTCAACGTCAAGACGAAGCAGCTCAGACCTACCCGGACTGTGTTCCACGGCATCGTACCCGGTCTGTCCTGCTCCCCCATTGGCAAGATCAAGATTGATGTCCTCTTTGGGGACAAGGGTCATTTCTGCAAGGAGGCCATCTGGTTTGAAGTGGTGGACCTTGAGAGCTCTTACCATGCACTGCTTGGCCGACCTGCCTTGGCCAAGTTCGTCGCTCTTCCCCACTATGCTTACCTCAAGATTAAGATGCCGAGCACCAAGGGCATCATCACCATAGTCGGTGATTACAAGAAATCGGCTGAGTGCGCAGCAGCCAGCAGCCGGCTGGCCGAGTCCCTTGTGATTGCCGAAGAGAAGAAGAAGTTGGACCGGGTCGTGGCCATGGCAGGCAAGCAGCTGGCCCTGTCCCCCGATCCCAAAGAATGTGATGCCCAAGGTTCCTTCCAGCCGGCCAAGGAAAGAAAGAAGATACCTCTTGACCCCGAGCACCCGGAGAGGTTTGCCGTCATTGGGGAAAACCTAAACAGCAAATAGGAAGGCGAGCTCGCCGATTTCCTCCATGAGAATCGGGACATCTTTGCATGGTCCCCCAAGGACATGCCGGGTGTTCCGAAGGATTTCGCCGAGCACAAACTACACATCCGAGAAGGTGCAAAACCAGTCAAACAACCCCTCTGCCGACTGTCAGAGGAAAAGAGAAGGATCGTAGGAGAAGAGATAGCCCGGCTTCTGGCTGCCGGCTTCATCATGGAGGTGTTCTTTCCGGAGTGGCTCGCCAACCCGGTCCTCGTGCTGAAGAAGAACAACAAGTGGCGCATGTGTATAGACTACACGAGCCTCAACAAAGCCTGCCCCAAAGATCCTTTCGCGCTGCCAAGGATAGATCAAGTGATAGACTCCACAGCCGGATGCGAGCTGTTGAGTTTCTTGGATGCTTACTCAGGATACCACCAGATAAAGTTGGACCCGGCCGACCGCCTGAAGACCACCTTCATCACGTCGTTCGGAGCCTTCTGCTACCTGACCATGACATTCGGCTTGAGAAATGTCGGTGCCACTTTTCAGCGTTGCATGCAGAAGTGCCTCCTCAAGCAGCTCGGCAGGAATGCCCACGTCTACGTGGACGACATTCTGGTGAAGACGGAGAAGCGCAGCACCTTGCTGGATGACCTCAAGGAAACATTCGAGAACCTGCGCCGATTCCGGATCAAGCTCAACCCCGAGAAATGCGTGTTTGGAGTGCCAGCCGGCCAGCTCCTAGGCTTCCTGGTCTCCGAACACGGCATCGAATGCAACCCAGTGAAGATCAAGGCCATTGAGAGAATGGCGATTCCCACCAAACTTCGAGACGTCTAAAAGTTCACTGGATGCTTGGCTTCCCTGAACCGCTTCCTCAGCCGGCTCGGAGAGAAGGCTCTCCCCCTCTACCGCCTCATGAAGAAGACCACTCACTTCGAGTGGAACGACCAAGCCGACCAAGCTTTTCACGAGCTGAAGAAGATGCTGACCACGCCGCCTGTCCTGGCGGCGCCGACTGAGAAAGAGCCCATGCTCCTTTACATCGCTGCAACCAGCTGGGTGGTCAGCACCGTCATCATAGTCCAGCGCCCAGAAGAGGGCCGAGCCCAGCCGGTCCAGAGGCCGGTGTACTATTTGAGCGAGGTGTTGTCTACCTCGAAGCAGAACTACCCGCACTACCAGAAGATGTGCTACGGCGTGTACATTGCCGCCAAGAAGCTGAAGCCCTACTTCCAAGAGCACCCCATCACGGTCGTATGCACCACCCCGCTCGCCGAGATCATAGGCAGCCGGGATGCATCCGGCCGGGTGGTGAAATGGGCCATCGAGCTGGTCCCTTACACAATCTTCTACCAGCCTCGCACCACCATCAAATCCCAAGCATTGGCCGACTTCCTCGTCGACTGGGCCGAGACCCAGTACCTGCCGCCGGCTCCCGACTCCACTCACTGGCGCCTGCACTTCGACGGGTCCAAGATGCTCACCGGCTTGGGAGCCGGCATCATCCTCACCTCTCCCAAAGGCGACAAGCTCAGATACACGCTACAAATTCACTTCACCGCCTCCAACAACGTGGCCGAGTATGAGGCGCTCGTACACGGGCTCCGGCTTGCCAAAGAGCTCGGCATACGCCAGATCCTGTGTTACGACGACTCAGACTTGATAATCCAGCAGTCGTCCGGCGATTGGGACGCCAAGGATGCAAACATGGCAAGCTACCGCTTCCTCGTCCAGCAGATCAGTGGGTACTTTGAAGGATGCGAGTTACTCCATGTACCACGAGCCGACAACGGGCCAGCAGATGCCCTGGCTCGGTTAGGCTCCACTCGGCAAGCAATACCAACCGACGTCTCTCTACAACGCCTCCTCAAGACGTCTATCAAGCCGTCTCCCGAGTCCGATTCCATCTTCGTGCCTCCTAGCCCCGATGCAGCCGGCTCCGGTTCAAGGAGCCAAGCAGGCGGCCCGGGGACTTCGATAGGCGGCGCGGGGACTTCAGCAGGCAGCCCGGGGACTTCCATAGTCGCACCCAACCCGGGGACTTCTGAACCCGGCTCGGGGACTGCAGTAGTCGGCCCGGGGACTGCACCAGCACCGCAGGCGGCGGCCGGCTCCAGCATTTCACAACCCAGTCCGCCCACCCTGGTTGCAGTAGCTGCGTTGGCAATCGAAGAAGTCACAGCTCGTCAACAGAGAGCTCGTCAGGCGCAGCGTCACTGGAGTCCTCCAGCGATGCGTCGAGCAAGAGAAGGGCATAGAAATCCTCAGAGACATCCACCAAGGTGAATGCGGCCACCACGCGGCCTCAAGATCACTAGTCGCCAAAGCTTTCCGCCATGGTTTCTTTTGGCCGACTGCTTTGGACGACGCCAAGGAATTAGTCAAACACTGCAAAGGTTATCAAGTCTTCAGCTCCAAGCAACAGCTGTCGGCTTCGACACTCAAGACCATTCCCCTCACTTGGCCCTTTGCCGTTTGGGGTTTGGACATGGTGGGCCCATTCAAGACGGCGCGCGGCGGCATGACACATCTGCTTGTCGCCGTGGACAAGTTCACCAGGTGGATCGAAGCAAAGCCGATCAAGAAGCTGAATGGGCCGACTGCCGTGACATTCATAGCAGATATAACAACTTGGTACGGCGTGCCGCACAGCATCATCACCAACAACGACACCAATTTTGCCAAGGGGGCATTAGCACATTTCTGCGCGACGCAGGGCATCCGACTAGACTTAGCATCCGTTGCCCACCCGCAGTCAAATGGCCAAGTCGAGCGAGCCAACGGCCTCATCCTTTCCGGTATCAAGCCCCGACTGGTCGTGCCACTGGAGCGCTCGGTCGGCTGCTGGCTCAATGAGCTGCCGGCCGTCCTCTAGAGTCTGCGCACTACCCCAAATGGGTCAACCGGCTTCACTCCTTTCTTCCACGTATATGGTGCCGAGGCGGTCATCCCAACCGACATCGAGTTCGACTCGCCTCGGGTGATCATGTACACGGAGGCGGAAGCCAAGGAAGCACGAGAAGACGGCGTCGACCTGCTGGAAGAAAGCCGGCTGTTAGCCCTCAGCCGGTCCGCCATCTACCAGCAGGGTCTGCGTCCCTACCACAGCCGGAAGGTCAAGCCAAGATCCTTCCAAGAGGGCGACCTTGTGCTCCGGCTGATCCAGCGAACAGCCGGCCAGCACAAGCTCTCGGCCCCTTGTGAAGGCCCCTTCGTCATCAGCAGAGCGCTTGGAAACGACTCCTACTACCTGATCGACGCACAGAAGCCGAAGGCACGAAAGAGAGACGACTCCGGCAAGGAGTCGGAACGACCATGGAACGCCAACCTCCTCCGAAGATTTTACAGTTGAAATGCAGTATGTATCACGCTAACTTTTGTACTAAGTACAAGACAATAGGCCCCCCGAGGAGAACTCGGGGACTGCCATCTTTCATCTATGAATGAAGAGTATCATGCTTATGATTATGTCATTACATTCACTTCTCTCGTCCAGCACCGGGTTCGACTAGTCGGCCCAGGGACTGGCCGCCTTGAGTTATATTAGAAGTCCTACCTGCGGCCAGACAAGTAGTGTACCGGCTCCAAAGCCCTCTCTTGCCAAAAGCCGCAGTTGGAAGAATCGGCTGTCCGACTGGCAAAAGCCAAAGGCAGGAAAGGACGCCCACACGAAAAATGGCTAGGGACTAACGGACTAATATAACAAAAAGCCGGCTTTTTCCTACTGCTGACCGACTACAAGAGTAGTCGGCCGACCGGCTTCCATTCACTTTGCTACAATCTAAGAAAGCTCGAGTACTTGCTTTCCCCAAAAAAAGATAGCCGAGTCCTTCTTTAGCCATAGGCTGCAGAGTAGCTGCCGGCTGGGAAGGCGGCAATCAGGGGAAGACGGCAAAGGAAACAGCCTAAGGATAAAAAGCATACGAGAATGGAAGCCAAACACATGCATGATTATATTTACACAAAAGGCCTTGAAAAGACCAGCATTCAACATAGTTTGAATACACCCCTAGTGGGTGGAACTGCGCAAGCTTAATAGAAATTGTTCAAAGAGTAACAAGCAGGAAAAGCAAGGATAGCAAATCAAGCTAAGGGAATGACTGGCTAGTCGGGCAGGTCGGTAGAGACGGCGGTGCCGGCTGGAGGGGTGGCCGGCTGATGGACCTCGGCATGATCAACGCCTCCCGCAGAGGGCGTGCCAGCACGCGCCTCGTTGCTGGAGGCACAGTCATGCTAAGGCTGGCCGGTGGCTTCACCGGACGGCTCGACGTCTTCGCCCTCCTCCCCTTCTTTGTCTTCACCTTAAACGCTGGAGGCGATCTCCTCCGCCGAGTCTTCACCCTCCGCCGGGTTCAGCCCGAACCACTCCTCCGGCTAGGCGACGCCGTTGTCGTGCACCTCAGGAGCGAAGACGCTGTTGTCGGTAAACTCGGCAAGAGCCGAAGCACGCTGGATGATAGCCGGCCGCACCTCCACCAGCTCTTTGTCGGCCTCCTCCCGCCAAGTCCTCAGCTGTTCCAAGCTCAGCCCAGGGTACCAGGCCCGGACGAACTCCAGCGCCCGCCTGGCGCCGGATCGAGCAGCGGAGGCCTTCCAGGCCTCAAAGTGGCCAACTACCACCTCCAGCCAGTTGGCAGTCCGGCTCGGGGTGCGGGGAATCGCTTCGCCTGGCCAGAGGGCGGCCAGCACCTGCGCCCCAGCACGCTGGAGGCGGCGGAGCATGCGGTGTGCTGGCTGCAGCCGGGCTTGGATCGCCGAGAGCTGCTCCTCAAGTGTCCGGCTCGCGTCCGGAGCGATCTCAACCCCCGCCTGCTGGCGTGCCTCGCGGTAGGCCTCGATGGCCTGGGTTGCTGCGACAGAGTGGCGGGGGAAGTAGTCTGTGCAGAGAACAAAAGAAGCACAAATCAAAAGACGAATGAGAGGGAAAGGGGGCGAGCAAGGAGTAAGGGAGGCAGCTTACTATCGATCAGATCCTCGATCCGGCTATAACCCTCGCTCAGCGCTTGCTTCGTCTCAGCCCAGCCCGCCGCTTCGGTCTCAAACTCGGCTTTGAGGGCGGCCTCGCTCTCCTGCGCCTTCTTCAGGGCCGCCTTATGGCTCTCCTCCTGGTCGGCCAACTTCTTGACCAGGCGGTCGCGCTCCTGGACCAAGGCGTTGAGCTCGGCTTCCATGGCGCGAAGGGCGGTCTGGGCCCCCCGAGCTGCTCCCTCAAGTCGGCATTGGCCCCTGCAACCATGAAGACAAAGAAAGAAACAACAAGGAAGAAGTCGTTGGGGAAGATCCGACCCGACTGCTCAGCAGTCGGCCCGGATCTTGGGGACTTCACCCAGTTGGTGCGCTGACGCGCCCCCACAGGATATAAACAAAACAGAGCACGTACTCTGGCTGTCGGACAGATCCTCGATCTTCTGGCGCAGCTGCTGAGCCTGGGAGTCGAAGGCGGCGGTGCTCTGCTTATGGTACTCCTGGAAGATCAGATAGGACGCAGGAATAAGATAACTGTCAGGACCTAGTAAGTTCCAAGCCGCCTGCTCAGCAGCCGATTCGGAACTCAGGGACTACACCTAGTGGGTGCGCTGACGCGCCCCCACGGAAGAAATCAAAAAAGCAAAACAACCAAGGCTAGAAGACTCACCCGGACGACGGCCCACGTCGCAAGGAAATCTCGGGTATACCGCTGCAGCGCAGTGGCATGAGCCTGAAGCCGGCCCCGGACCTCCTGGGCCGCCGCGTTCAGCTTGGCCGACCCCCCGCTGGGCGTCCACTCAGACGTACTAGAGCTGGCCGCCTCCAGGGCCTCCGCCGTCCAGTTGGCGCTCGCAGCTCGGTTCGGCTCCGGCACGGGGGCAGTTTCCCCCGCACGCCGGCGTGATGTCGGTTGCACCACCAGGCCGGCTCCTGCTGCCGGCTCGCTCCCAGCCGGCTGCACCGGCGCCGCAGCCAGCTGGCCACCCTGGCCCGCCCCAGTCGGCGCCGTCCGCGGCACCTCCTCCAAGACAATCACATCGTCTTCCCTCCACTCCGCCCCCGACCGACCGCGGTTGGCTCCTTCTGGCGGAGGCACGGGGACGCCGGGAGTTGCGCTGCGGAGCGGAATGACGAGCTCAGGAGGCTGGTTGCGCGAGGCCTCCGCCTCCCTCTCCGCGGCCGTCGCCTCCGCCTGGGCCTTGGCCGCCGCGTCGGCATGCTCCTTTGCCGCCTGGGCGGCCCTTCGCTCCGACGCTTCCCGCTCTTCCCACGTCTCCTGCGCGTTCCGCTCCGTAGCCTCCATCAGGTCGGCACGGGGATCCACGCGGCGGGAGCTCGAAGACCCTGCGGCCGATTCAATCACGGAGCTGGCAGGACCCCGTTCAAGGGAAAGCGGCGCCCTGGCCGGTCAACTAAGAAAGAATTTAGAAGAACTCCAAATCAAAGAACACGACAAGAACACAAGACGATTAACACTTACGCCGAAACCGCCTGCGGCCGCTTCACGACCTTCTGGAAGCGGGCCGCCTTCGCGGCCGCCTTATCCCGCTTGGTTGCCGCGGCGGTGCCCCTGGGTTTCTTCGGCCGGCTGCTGAAGTAGGTCAACATGGCCCGACGCTTCGGCGCGGCGCCACGGGCGGCCGATGCGGCAGAAGGGCCCGCGCCTTGAAGTTCCGGCGCCGGCTGGCGGTGTGGGACGGCTTCGACCTCATCATCGTCCGCCCAGCCCTCGAGGCCGGCTCCGAGCCCCGCGCCCCCTGCCTCGTCGCCTTCCCCCGCGACGCCGTCTTCTATGGCGGCCGCCCCAAGATCCGGATCGTCAACATCGTCCACCGTGCGGTCGGGGAGGAATTGGCGCTCTATCCCCGCGGCGCCCGCCGCCGGCGGAAGTAGGGGATTCTGCAGAAAGCAGGCCGGCTGATCAGAGGCCGGCCGTATCGAAGCCGGCAATACCAAAGAAAAGAAAGAAGAAGTACTTACGGCAGGCGGAGGGTTGGCGCGAGAGTACGGCTCCTTGCCGAATCACCAATCCTTGGCGAGCTTGAAGTTGGCGATGTAGTTCACCAGGTAGGACACCTCGGCATGGGGCATCTCCCTGGTGCTCAGCCAGCATGGGTCGAAGCGATCGCTCATCTGGCATATCATGTGCGGCCGACCTTGGAGCGGAAGTACCCGGCGCTCCACGAAGGCGGCCACCAAGTCGGCTCTGACTAGGCCCTCCGACTGGACCATCACCCGGAGTCGGGCGATGGCGGCGTTCCCAGCCTGGGACAGCGACCTGGCCCGGTAGCTCCTTGAGGGTGGCCTCGTAGCCGGCGGGCCGGCTACGTAAGCCGGCAGGTTGAAAAAGTCGCCTTGCGGGGTGACGTTCCTCACATATAAGTAGGATTTTTGCCAAAGCTTCACCGACTGGATCAGCGGGATGGACGGGAACGGATTGTTCTCGCCCGTCTGCCTCATGGCGATGAAAGCTCCGCATGGGGTGGGCACGCCCGCGACGTCGGTGCCGAGCTTGCTTTGGAAGAACTCTCCCCAGACCTCCAGGGTGGGGAGAACGCCAAGAAAACCCTCGCAGAGGGTCACGAAGGCCGACAGCAGCATCACGGTGTTGGGGGTGAGATGATGCGGCTGAAGGTGATAGAATTCGAGGAAGGAGCGCAGGAATCCACTCGCCGGGAGGCCGAAGCCGCGTATGCAGTGCGAGCGGAATACCACCCGCTCGCCCTCCTCCGGTGCCGGCGAGATCTCCCTCTCCGGCGCGCGCCGGACCTGCACGTAGTTCTCGCTGGGCAGACGCCTCATCCGGCGGAGGAACTCGATGTGCTCGTCGAGGACGTTGGAGCCATCCCACGAGCTCGACAGCGCCATTGGAGCGGTGCGGTGAGGAGCAAGATGTTGTGGCGACGGAGGCGCGTGCGACCTCGCTGCGGCGGAACGGCGCGGCCAAGAGGCGTTGCGGCGGCGGAGAGAGTAAGGAAAGAAGACGAGGAAGGGTGGAGCGAGGGAGAGCGTGCGAGCCCTTGCCGCTGCCTCTCCTCCCCCTACTTATAGACCCTCGCGGCGGAGCCGAGGAGGCGTGGTGTGGGGGACGTGGGATTAACTGCGCCCACTCCCCACGTCCCGCTATAACTGCACCTTGACGGCGTGGCGAAACCGCCGCGGGAAGGCAAACAGCCCACCCTGGGCCGCAGAAGATCCGCGCCTGGTCCGAGGCCAGGAGTGGAGGGCCCGGGCCTGCGGCGACGTCCCGTTGCGCACGCGCCATGACAGGCCTTTTCTGCCACGTGACACGCAGGGAGGCGCGCGGTCAGCGCGTGAGTTGGCCCACATTCCCGTTGATGAGACCACGACGCCCCCTCAAGGCGGTGCGCATAAGCAAAGCCGGCTCCCAGCTGCCGGCTTATCAAGATAGGAAGTTGACCGAGCTTCTCGTCCCCCTGCCGACCTCGAAGCGCGACCAGCTTCGGGGACTACTGTCGGGTTAAATGACCACGGGTAGCCTAGCCGGCTCCCCTTGGCACTTCAGAAAAAATTACTAGCCGATCCGGCCACCAAGAAACCAAGACGTGAGGCCGCCCCCATCCCTGCCGGCTGCCTCTCAGACCGACTGTCGGAAGGCGGCCCGGCCTGAACCATCATGAAGAAAGCTGCAGGAGGGACGGCTCCGAGAAGCCGGCCACGAGAAGGCCGACTCCAAGAAGCCGGCTCCCACAACGCGGTCAAGATCGTACCCTCAAAGTCCGCATCCACGTAACGGCGATGGGACGGGGCGTGGCTACAGTAAAAGCCTACCACCCCCGAAACCCAGAGCACGCCTGGCACAGTGTGCCGTACGGGGGAGCCCTGACCCGTCCGGCGCGGCACTGTTGCCATGATAACTATGACACCATCCACAGTGGTCTGTCAGCGCGGTCCACGGGCGGTGGGCCCTCTTGGGCGGAGAGACACCCGAAGGCGGCCAGGCCTCCTCCAGTCGGCCCAAGACATGGCCGGCTTCCCCAAGCCGGCTCGCCCCCTCCCTCGAGGGAGGCGCCCCATTAAGGAGACAAGACGACGTGAGGCTACAGCGATCGCCCGCCAGGCGGCGGGCACTTTAGCCACGCTTACCTCGACAAAGCCCTCATCATCAGGATTGAGGCAACATTAATCAGCCGCCGACAGGGCCCTAGACAGTAGGGCCTTCCTGTCTACCAAGAGGTCGGCAGCCGGCGAGGCCCACTAGCCCGCGGGCCCCAGCAGCCGGCGCAGAAGCCGGTGGGCGTAGACGCTGACGGCTGGGACCCGCGCCCAGCCGGATTACCATTGTACCCCCGGGGGGTAGGCCTATATAAACCCCTCGGGGCACCCATGCAAAGGGTTGATCTCATCTAGGTTACAACACACATAGAGAGAAGAGTAGAGCTAGCCTTGCCCGTCTTCTTCCTCTCGCCAAACAGCTCGAGGAGCACCTTGTAGTTACTTGTTCATCGACTGATCATGCGGAGACCCCGCAGAGCAGCAGTAGGGGTGTTATCTCCACGGAGAGCCCCGAAGCTGAGTAAGATTCGCCGGCGTGCATGTCTTCGCCTTATCCCGCTTCCAGGCACCGGCGACGTCTTACTGGTTACCACTCAGATAAGCCACCCGTTGGCATATGTCGCACCAACCACCCAACACATGGCCACCATCGTAGATAGCAACAGATGGTTCCGGAGAATTGCTTCATCTGTATGCTCTAGACAATAAGCCTCCTGACAAAGGTTGGTACTCGCCCACTAATTTCATCCATATGATTGAGCTTTGTCATCTCTATTGGTGTTGTGCTACTGTTTAGATAATGTCATGAAAAAGAGGTATTGTCCTTGATAAGTGCTCCATCTGTGTTGTTTTAAATATTTCCTTTCCTTTTTTTCGAGCAAATAGTGATGCTAGCATTTAGTAGTCCTCTTGTCTTTGCACAACAGGATCATCTTCCTCTGAAGAAGAATATGGAGTACGTGAAGTGACTAGTTCCGATTATGCCAGGATAAAGAAGCCCTATCTATCTTATCATCAGAAGGAGCAGTTGAAGGATGGTTACATTACTCCCCACAAGACCAAAATAACTTCAGCTCAGAAGGACTGACAAAATCTCCATTTTTGTTGTGATGTGCGAGTACAATGTTGTTCTAGGATTCTTTTTGGTGAGTTCCATTTTTCTAAAAGTGTGCTCTACATGGACCATGTATGTTCCTGTTGAAACTGTCAATTCATAGTACAGTTTGCTCTATACTAATCACTTTTTTGTATTTGTGCAAACAGGGGTGCTCAGCTTGATTTCAATGGGAACTGCACAAAATGTTCATGAATACATTGAATCATTCCTTTCCACCACAAGAAAGGAGGTGCCGATAAGTTCAAGGCGTTGCAACATATAAGGGTGAAATCATACAAGCTACGTGCGAATTTTGTTGATTTTGGTGGAACTGCACAAAAAGAACAGCTGGTTTATTTAGCACGAGGTGCAATGTCAATGTCTGAACTGATGGCAAACCCTACCCATTCCACAATCGTAGGCATTTGATATTTTGGAATGGGACAACCTTGTCAAATTTTGCTCATTGATTTTAGCAATACATGCGTTTGATATTTTCGAATGGGACGCCCTTTGCTGTCTGCAGCGTAGATCAATTTTTTCTTTATTCTTTAGTTGTGAAGTAAATATTGCCTCTGACATGTGAGTCGCTGAGATGCATAATCATTGATTGTTTTGAATGTTCTCTATGAATTGCCAGGCCTGTGTGTTTGATTGCAATGTACAGAAACGCTAAAAAGCTGCTCAAACTCTTTGTACTCCTTCTGTTCCTTTTTACTTCGCACATTCTGAAAGTGCATACTTTTTTGTATAAGATTGGTCAAAGTAGAGATACTTTGACTGAAGACAAAACTTGTATGCAGACTAGAAAGGACCGGAGGGAGTACATGTGAAACTGCTGCAAACGAGGTGATCACCCTGGGAATAATGCAAGTACTTACTGTTTTGCATGTTCATCTAATGCCAATGATACAGGAATTCGAACAAATCGAAATAAATTCATTCATACACGGTCAGATTTCATATAAACATGCTAGATTTCATTACATTTCATACATTCTTCAACTAAAAAGGGGTGCGCTGGAGGTATAATTAATTAAACGAAGCAACCCACCTGTGTCCCGCTGAGCCGAACAGAAGCTTCAGTGACTTAACTGCAGGTGCAGTTGCGTAACTGACATGCGGCCTGTTGGGCCCACGTGTCAGTCAGCCAACTGCACCAGCAGTTAAGTAGAAGCAGTATTGTTCTCCAGTAGAACTCCCCGACTCCACATCGCCGCCAAGAAGCTAACCGGCCGTCAATGGTCAACCCGCCTAGCTTGGTTCAACAGGAGGGTAGCAGCGGTGTCCTTACTTGGACCCGAGCGGCGGCGACCTACCGTGTTCTACTCTTCCTCGTTTTCTGTGTGACGCGGCCTCGTTGGCAGCGGGGCGGGGCCTCGGTGGAGCCGGCGATATCCTCCGTCTCGTTGCCGGCGGGCGGCGCCTCAACGGAGCGGTGGAAATCCTCCCCCGTGTTGCCGACAGGGTGGGGCCTCGGCTGAGCCGGTGATGTCCTCTGCCTCGTTGTTGGCGGGACGGGGCCTCGGCGGAGCCGGCGGTGTACTCTGCCTCGTTGTTGGCGCCGCGGGGCCTCGGCGGAGCAGGGCCTTGTCGACGCCAGCGGAGCGGGGACTTGTCGGAGCCGGCATTGTCCTCTGCCTCGTCCTCGGTCTCGCCAAACAGTGCCTCGCTCGCTTCATCGCCCTCTTTGCTAGCCTCTTTGTAGGCGGCTGTAGCCTCCACCACCCGCATGCGGTACCACCAGCGCTCGAGGCGGCTCTTGCGGGCGGAGCGGTACGAGTCGAGCAGCGCCTCCTGCTCCGCCCGCTCCGCGGTGATCTGCTCCTCCACCTGCAGGTGCTCCTGGAGGAGATGGTGGTTGTAGTCGGTGTCGGCCTGCGCCTCCCAGAACTGCTCCTGACGCATCTGCCTCACACTGTCCATATATTGGGCACGGGCCTCGCCGATGGTCATGGTTCAATGCACCAGCGAGGATGGCGCGGAGGAGGGGGTTGGTGCCGGATCATCGACTACCATGTTCTCCATTGGGACGTCGTCGTCCTCCGGCTGCCTGCCGGCCAGCCAGTCGGCAGCAATGGCTGCCATCTCCTTTTGGTTCGTTGTCCGCCCGTCCCGAAGTGCGCTGGAGCGCGAGAAAGCCATGGTGGGCAGTAGTTGTGTGGATAGGAGAAAGGGAATGGATGCGGATGACTAGGGCTATGGCCGGCGCAGCAGTTTATATAGCAATGGTGGGCCGGCGGAGGGACAGACGTGTGGCGCCGGAGTAGCCGCCTCAGCAACCGCGTATCATTAATGTGGGCGGCAGATGGATGGACGGACGACAGTTGTTTCGTTTGAAGGCGGAGTAATCGCCTGCATTGGGAAGCGGGGCGGGCTGCGCTGACTGTTTCAGGCGGAAAGCGCGCGCGGGCGAGGAGATGACTTTACTTGGAGAGGATGACAATGGGGACCCACCAGGTCCATAGCCTCACGTACGCAAGTGCCTCCTTATTTTCTATATATATATATATATATATATGTATGTATGTATGTATGTATGTATAAAACTATACTCCCTCCGTCTAGGTGAATAAGTCGTATTAGAAGGTGCATCACGACCTAGGTGCAAGCAGATTGGTGCAAAAGAAGAATATATCTCTCTTCTAAACACAACATTTAATCACAGCAGTTAAGAGGATGCCTTATTAGCTACCCATGCAGGCATCGTAATTCATAGCATGCAAAGCGCTTTTATTTCTTGCCTAATAACCACATGGACGTGTTGCATGCATTGATCCTGGCCCGAGCAAAAAAAAAGGGAGGAAAGGGGTTTCCATGGGAGATAACAATGCAGAGGCGGAAGCGCTCGCTGGAGTAATTTATTTTGCTTCCCCCTGGTTTCTTGACATCACGGTCCCACACCATTGTCAACCTATGTAGTAGTCAATAAACGAGAGAATTGCACAAGAAGTGGCCGACAGCTGGGACCAAGCAGCCCGAGCAGTATTTGTGTTTTTGAGGTGTGAGCACTGCAGAGTTTTTCGATGTTTAGCCCAGACATTAATTTTTCTCCTCTGAACAACAACGAAAACATCGCTGCGGGTATTAACTGGGCGGGCTATGCCCCATCTAGCCCAGGCCAGATATCCATCCCAGATATTAATTTTTTTCGAGCTGAAAATGGCTAGCCAAGCTATACTTTTTTTAGGAATACCCAAGCAAGGTCAAGTTGTTATTCTTCGCCCCGCTAGACTGCAAATCTTTCCTAGGAGGGACGCATTAGGCTTAACAAGAAAATGGGCTTTAAGAAATAATAAATGGGATGTAATTATAAAAACTGGGCAGTAACTATAAAAAATGCACCAAACACATGATTACTTTATAAAATATTATTTTAGGATATTGAAAATTTTAATTTCATTAATTGTTGCGAGCGCAATGATTCACTGGATTTTTACGTAATATAAATTTATATTGAAATTGTATTTAATCTGACTAGAAATTTTGGGATAAAATTATTTCGAATTCCATCAAAATGTGGGAAATTTAATTGAATTATGTTTTGAACGGTTGGTTGAAATGGGTTGTACTTTTAACAAACTGTAAATGGGTTGTAGTAAATTCCATTAGAATTCAAAAATGGGCTACACATTCTTACAAATCTAAAATGGGCTATAAGTTCTCTGCCACACACTTCTGGCCTTACTAAGTTGACGCGTCCCCTAAAAAAATAGAGTTGACGCGTATGCAAGGCTTTGTCAACTTATAGTCAACACACGGTTCTAGCAGAAGTGGCCGTTGGATGTCCATCCAACGGATGCCGTGCTTCTTCTTCAATCTCGAATATTCTAGCTTCCCCCGCCCAAAAAATGATTCCTCCCCCTGACATCTGGGGCGCACCGTTTCGGAAGCTGACCTGTGGGCCTACTAAGTTGACGTACCAAGGGCTTTGTCAACTTAGTCAATATAAACGATTCTAGCTGAAGTGACCGTACGATGTCCATCCAACGGCCGTAGTGCTTCTTCAACCTCTGGTCTTCTTGCTCCAGCCTCCCAAAGCAGCGTCGGTTGTGCCGCCTGCTCCTGCCTCCCATGGCTGGCTATGCTGCCGCGAAGGCCTCACTGCCCCCTACTATTCCCACCGCTGGCCAGGCCCTGCGGCGACGGCAGCCTTACACCGCAGCCGAACGAGTGAACCCTCATACTCCTCTCTACGTGGGCATCCACTGCCGCGTCTTCACCGGCTCCGCGTCATCCCCTTCCTAGGCCTCGCCGTCGTCCACCGCCTTGGTGCTCTCGGCGCGGCGTGGTCAATGTGGTCAACGACCAACTTCCATCTGAAGAGTACTGTACGTGGAGAGGCAGACAGCTGGGTCCACGGCCACAGCCCAGTTTTTTTGTGATTTGCCAAGTAAGTCGCTTTGTTAGGCCTGTTGGGCTGCAAATCTTTCAAGACGAGGAGAGCTTCATTCGGCTGGCCGAGAAAATGGCCCATCAGTAATGAGAAATGGGTTGTACATTTTTAAAGCACATCAAACCGGCAATTAGTTGAAAATATTTTTCTTCAAGATTTTAAATTACATTAATTATTATGCATGGAGAATTTGTTGGATTTTATATTGATATACATTTATTTTTAAAATCAGTTTGAATGTGAGTCGAAATTTCGGGATTAAAAACAGTTCGGACCGCACCGAAATATGCAAATTTTTGTTAATTTTTTAACCGTGGCCACAATATGGGATGTAATGCTAACAAAAAGAATATGGGCTCCAAAAAACCTTAAGAATTAGCAAATGCGATGTAAATTATTAGAAATAATGGCAGATGGGCTGTATGCTGTTTTCCACAGATTTGAGGCTTTCCTAAAAAAAAGGTTTACGCACAAGCAGTGACTGTTGGATGTCCATCGAAAGGCCGTCGTGCTTCTTCAATCTCTGCTCTTCCTGCTCCAGCCGCTCAAACAAGCGCTAGAGGGACTGCCTGCACCCTCCTCCCCGCGGCCGGCTGTGCTGCTGCGCGGGCCTCACCAGCCCACCGTACTCCCATCGCTGGCCTAGCCATCCCTCTACTCACCCACACATGCTGTTATTCTCCAGCGACGGCAGACGAAGCAGTAAACCCTCGTACAGTCGTACTCCCCTCCGCGTGGGAAACAACTGCCGAGTCTTCCCTGCCTCCATGTCGTTCCCTTCCTAGGCCTCGCCGTCATCCACCGCCCTGGTGCTCTCGGCGCGGCCTGGTCAACGTGGTCAACGACCGACATGCATCTAAAGTGGACTGTACGTGAAGAGGCTGACAGCTGGGTCCACGGCCGCACGCAAGGAAATGCCTCCTTATTACGTGCAAAATAATGATTCCTCTACCTGACATCAGGGACCCTCCGAAAGGGCCTCTGTATTTCGTGAAAAAAAAACGTTACCGCCACTGACAGCTCGGACCCACCAGCTATATCTTCGCACGCAAGGAAGTGCCTCCTTATTACGCACAAAAAAATGAATACTCCCCATGTTAGCTGGGGCCCACCTTGGTGGCAGGCTGACTTGTGGGCCTACTAAGTTGTCGGGGAGACGGAGGGCTTTGTCAACTTAGTCAATATGCACGATTCTAGCTCCAGTGACCGTACGATGTCCATCCAACGGCCGTAGTGCTTCTTCAACCTCTGGTCTTCTTGCTCCAGCTGCCCAAACCATCGCTGGTCGTGCCTCGTGCTCCTGCCTCCCATGGCCGGCTGCGATGCGGCAGAGGCCTCACCGCCCCTACTACTCCCACCGCTGGCCAAGCCATCCCTCTACTCACCCACACCCCCTGTTATTCTGCGGCGACGGCAGCCTCACACCGCAGCGAACCAGTGAACCCTCGTACTCCTCTACGCGTGGGCATCCACTGCCGCGTCTTCCTCGGCTCCGCGTCGTCCCCTTCCTAGGCCTCGCCGTCGTCCACCGCCCTGGTGCTCTCGGCGCTGCGTGGTCAACGTGGTCAAGAAACGGCATCCATCGGACGTGGACTATACGTGGAGAGGCTGACAGCTGGGTCCACGGACACAGCAAGGAAGTGCCTCCTTATTACGTGCAAAATAATTATTGGTCTACCTAACAGCGGGGACCCACCGGACGGGCCACCGTATTTCATGAAAAAAAACGTTTGCCCTTGACTGCTGGGACCCACCAGCTACATCTTCGCACACAAGGAAGTGCCTGACAGTCGGACCCACCTGGTCGAAGCGTACGTAGCGTTGTCATTCTGGTCGCGAACGTGTACGTACATATATACTGGTGGATGTAGAGGCGCGCACGTGTCGTAGTAGAGGCGGCCAGGGTGCAAGAAAGAAAATACGGCCACGTACGTGTACATACGAGCGGGGTCTCGAACGCCTACTCGCCCATACGTACGGCGAGGGATCGTTGACATGGCTGGGTCGGAACAGAGAAACAGCATCATCGTCGTGTTCATGGGGAGGCAACCGAATGCGTCGTGTTCATGGGGAGGCAACGAAATGCGTTGTGTTCATGGGGAGGCAACAGAATGCGTCGTGTTCATGGGGAGGCAACGGAATGCGTCATGTTCATGGGGAGGCAACGGAATGCGTCGTGTTCATTGGGAGGCAACGGAACGCGTGGGAGCCAACCGGCTGGGTCGGAATGGAATGCATGGTTGTGTTCATCGGGAGGGCTTGGACGGAAGAGGCAATGGAAACGAGGCCTGGCGAACCGCACAACGGAGGAAATGGACCTCCTACGGTCGAAACGGGGGTCTTGTTGATCGGGAGGGGTGTGGCGTACCGCAAAACGGACGAAACGGACCTCCTATGGTCGAAACGGTGGTCCTGTTGATCGGGAGGGGTGTGGCGTACCGCAAAACGGACGAAACAGATTTGTGTTGGAGGGCTACGGTCGAAACGGGGGTCCTGTTCATCGGGAGGGGTGTGGCGTACCGCAAAACGGGACTCCACGGGATACTGTTCATCTCCACTGTCGACCCCCTCCAGCCTCCACGAGCTATTGTTCATCCATCGTCGACCTCCTCCAGCCTCCACCTGCGGCTGTTCATCCATGGGCTCCTGTTCATCCAGCCTCCACCGCGCGCTACTTCACCGGCTACTGTTCAACCAGCCCTCTCCACGGGCTCCTGTTCAACCACCCCTCCACGGGCTACTGTTCATCCTGCCCACCACCGTCTACTGTTCATCCAGCCCTCCACGGGGTGGTCCTATTCATCCAGCCCTCCACGGGGGCCTGTTCATCCAGCCCCAACCGGCTCGATCGATCGGGGTCCTGTTCATCCAGAGGCAACACCACGGGGTCCTGTTCATCCACCCCCAGCGGGAACTGTTCATCCAACCCCCCCCCCCCCCCCCGCAACGCTCACTGTTCATCCAGAGGCAGCATCGATCGGCTTCAGTTAGAAGCAGTAGCGAAGGAATCGCTCGGTCGGGTTCAGTTAACAGCCATCGAACGATCGTTCGGGTTCAGTAACGCGTAGCCTGCAGTGTAATTGCTCGGGTTCAGTTAGAGCCCAACGCCTCGCTCGGGTTCAGTTAGAGCCAACGCCTCGCACACACGCGCGTACGTGTATGATAGAAACGCGCATCGCTCGGCCCCCGACCTCCCACCATAACCAGGAACTCCCCGAAATTTTCCTCGCCCTCGCTTCTACCACGGTTTTTTTCGTCATGGACGGCCCAAAGAATGTCATGCAGCTGCGTCTCCGGCCCGCCCAGGACGAAAAGCCCATTTTCTGTCATGACTTTTTGTCATAGAAGTAGGAGCCCACCACATCTATGATGTTACCGGGTTTTGTCACAATTATCATCATAGAAGTGTCATATGTATGACAGAATTCTTTTTTCGTTCGGCCCAAAATGTGACGGATGTGTCTTTTTTTGTAGTGTTACAAATGTACCCAGCAAGGCTTACATCAGAACTAACTACATATGCATCGGTATCAACAAAAGGGGGTGGTGGAGTTTAACTGTAACAAGCCAGCTTTGACTCGGTGGCTATCCTAAACTACAACTACAAGTAACTCTTTTGAGGTGGGGCACACGAGTCCACATATTCACCAATCAATACACCACTATGGATCCTCTCCTGTCTCCCTACGAGAACGCCATCCATAGCACTCACGCTTATCTTGCGCATTTTAGAGTATCCACTTTCACTTGTCTACGAACTGTATAGGCAACCCAAAAGTCCTTTACCGCGGACGCGGCTATTCGAATAGATGATGTTAACTCTGCAGGGGTGTACTTCTCCACACACGCTCTTGCCACTTACCGCCATGTACACATCATGTATCTCACCAACTTTCAAGCGGAAGCCTGGCGAGGGTGTCGGCCACGACCTGACTAACCACACAGTCTCTAGTCCAAGTTTATCGCCTATTTGGGTTCCATCCGCAAGGAGATCCGGCTGGGGTGTCGCTCATGGCCCCAAACGATGTGAGCAGGGTTCCCAAGCCCACCAAACACCCCGGCCCCAAACGATGTGAGCAGGGTTCCCAAGCCCACCATCCGGGTGCCACTTGGTACACTGTGCCACTGTGCCTAGTCTATCCCAAGCCCACCTGTACCGGGTGCCACTTGGTAGATTACTAGCACTACCTACAAACACCTGAAACTAGTTGCAACTCCTGGACAGAGATCATGTTGATTAATAAGCCGAGAGGGCCGAGTTACCGGAATCCAATGTGTGGTAGTAGCTGTTCATGGATCACAAACACAGAACTCAGTTCCTGAGGACGGTTTCAATGAGACAACCCACCATGTACTCCTACATGGCCTCTCACCGCTACCTTTACCAAATCGTGTTCACACACTTAGATCTCAACAGAAGGACATGTCACAACTTCCCAATTCATCCCCGATGAATCAGACCTGACACAACTCTAAGCAATATCAGGCATGACAAACAAGCATGAATGAGTAGGCACATCAGGGCTAAAAAAACTCCTACTCATGCCAGTGGGTTTCATCTATTTACTGTGGCAATGACAGGTCATGCAGAGGAAAGGGGTTCAACTACCGCAACATGTAACAGTTGAAACGTTGTTGTTCTAATGCAGCAAAAGAGAGCAGGAGCGAGAGAGTGGGATTGCATCGGAATGAACAAGGGGGTTTTGCTTGCCTGACACTTATGAAGATAGTATAGTTCTTCATCGGTGTCATCGATCACATCGTCGGTAGGTCGTCTACTGAGAGGGGACAAACACCGGCAACAGAGAAGGAAACATAATGCAACTACAACCAGCTGGGTTTGAGCCATTTTGAACCAAAGGTTCAATCCCAAACTCAACTTATGAATTTAAATAGTGCCTTATCATGATTTGCACTAAACAACAATGTTAAGTTGGTTAAATATGCATGAAACCAGTACAGATGGATAGATTGGATTCTCTGATCATTTTTCATATATAACTTATTTCATTTTGAGTTAAGGTTGAATTTCTATGAATTCTAGAAGTTTAGAGCATTTTCTAAAATAAGTAAATCATTTCTGATTTATTTTAAATCCCAGAAAAAGCTTTACGGCGTCAGCAGGTCAACTATGCGGTCCAGGTCAAACCTAATATGTGGGGTCCACACGTCAGTGACTAACTAACTAATCTAAGTTAATTAGTCTTAAACTACTACTAACTAAAAATGTTAGTGGAGTTAGTTAAACTTAATTAAAAACTAAACTAGGATTAGCGGGGGCCAAGGCCCACTTGTCAGCGACCTAGGGGAGGTCAAACCTCCTGGTCAGCGGGGTCAAACTCGCTGGCGAGGTCAAACGCGGCGGTGACACTCGGAAATCACCCACAGGGCATGGCTCAAGGCCTTCTTGGGCTCGTTGGAGAGCTCTCGCGGTCGCGTGTCGAATGGTGGTGGTGGCCAGGCCTAGGTGGTCGGAGTTGGTGGCGGCGACCTCGTTTGCGGCCGCCGGAGTTCGGCCATGTATGGGGTTGGGGCCGCGGCGTGCAAATGCGCGAACTAAGGCGCTAGCGAGGCACTACGTTGTGCGGTAAGCATGTTGGGTAGCACGGGATGACCAAATGGTGGTCGGAGTGACGCCGGCGACAAGATCGAGCGGGGGCGAGCTTAGGCCATGGTGGAACTATGGCCTAGAGGGTGCAAACGCGTGGGGGGAGAAGAGGGGTTCGAAGCAGGGGCTCACGTAGAGGTCGTTGACGGTCTCAGTGGGCTCGGGGAGGCGCGGACGGCGGCGAATCAGCGGCGGCGGTGACCGGCTCCCGAGGTGGAAGATGGTGGTGATGACGACGCTATGGCACACCCCGGCTTGCTTGGCTCGGTGGAGATGACGAGGACGATGTCACGAATCTCGTAGGCACGTCAGAGGGGCGAGGCAGGGACGGTGGCCGCGGCAGTAGCGATCGGCGGCAACGAGCTTGCTCGAACACGAGAGAGAGATCCAAGAAAGGGGGTGAGAGCGAGGGAGAGTGAGAGAGAGTCGAGGTGGTCTGCGTGGCATCTCCAGGGGTCACGGGAGCAAGCAGGGAGGCAGGAGGTGGCGTGCGGCGGTTGTGCACGCGTCGGACACGCGTTGTGCCTCCGACTGGCGGGAGGAAGAAGACCTCCCTGCCCCTGGTGGGCTGGGCCAGCCAGATGGCTGCCAGGTGAGCGCCAGGTAAGTGATTTCTCCCTCTCTCTTATCTATTGTTTCAGTTTTCTATTTCTTCTGTAGCTTCAGGGCTTTATTAAAAATACCTAGACATTCTCAAAAATCATGAAACTACTCATGGCTACTGTTTAGAGTATATCCAACAGTAAACATTTTAGTTTACGATTATTTGGACAGTTAAAATATTTTATATCATTTAAATGTCCAAATGCAAATAAGATATGATTTAATCCAGTGACCTTATGATGTCCTAGACCAAGGCAATGATGATGAACATTTTAGAAGGGCATTTCAGGTTCATTGAAAAGGATTTTGGTAAACCCTAGTTGGATTATGGGGGTGCTGGGGGTTTCTGTCATCCCCATTTCAACTTTCTGAATAAAGTAGACATGATGCATACACACTAATGCATTTACTGACTAGAGTTGTGACAACTCACCCCCACTAAACAAGAATCTCATCCCGAGATTCAAGCGTAGGGTAAGATGGGGGGGAAGCGGACTAACACAATCTTCACAATCCAGATTGCACTTCATAAGTACATTGATTTGATCACCATCTTTGTCTCGATGTCTTGCTTCGAGAACTCCAACCAACATGACAACGACAGGAAAGGAAAAACTCTAAAAGGATCGATCTCCTTGAAGATCGAACAACTCAGGATCAAGTCACAGAATGAGACATAGCAACATCTCTCGAGCTGAGACATGAAGCATACATCTAGAGGGATGGAGTGAAACAGATGACGGAGGTTCACTAGGTAGACAATAATTCCACACTTAAGAAGGTGGTGAACGGTTGTCAACGTAGCGAGGAGTTGAGTTGCCATGATACCATAACGGGGCACCTCAGGAAAAATGACTCGTAGAATTATTACCTTAAGTAGCAAAAATAATTACTTTTGATATAGAGATCATTGAGACTCTCTATACCAGCCTAAGGCAAATCTCAAGCGATCGTTTGGAGGAGTTCGGTAAAATGGCATACTTGGACTAGTATGGATGATGTGGATTACCTTGTTGAAGACAACGCAAGGGATGATTTTGCTTATCATCGGAAATGGGTGGAATCCATGGTAGGACCACTTTTGAAGATGACCCTGAATAATAATAACTAAGGAGGCAGCCCATAGTGAAATGGCACAAAGACGGTGCAAGCTAGGAACAAAATGCCAATGTTGGAATGTTTCAACCATCATATCTGCCTGAGATTCAGATCTGGTTAGTAACAGGATACTTCAAACTCAACATGTCTGCAAAAGAAAGTTTGCAACACAATTCGACAAGATGGTGTTGCGAGATTCTTGGGGAGTGAACTATGATAGCTAGCTCCAAAACATGAGCTGGTTCTGCTACATACATGTGATGTAGCAACCAGACCTCAAATGGTCTGATCTCTGTGCATCACTGTCATCCCTGGACCAGTAATGCTGATATGCACAGTACTTGAAGGATTTATAACAGACTAGCAATCACACACTCATTACATCGAATGTCTCAAAAGAGAACTTATTACAATAAAAATGGCTTAAGGCCATCTAATACCGATAACGGCGGAAGGCTTGGAAGATAAGTGAGTCCATCAACTCCAACGGCATCACTGAGTATAGAACCATGACCTAAGTCACCTTACTCGTCGTCTGAAAAGTCTGCAACATGAACGTTGCAGCCCGAAAACGGGTCAGCACATGGAATATGCTGGCAATGTAACACATAGAGGGTAATGAACAGAAATAAGCTATACTACATGCATATATGGCTAGTGGAAAGCTCTATTGTTACAGTATTGCGTAAAGCCAAATTTTCCCTACTACAAAGGAATAAATTTTATTTAACTATCATGGTGGTTGTTAAACATTGAGAGTGTAAACACCCTCTCAATCCCAATTAAGCATCATCATTAAAACCCAACAAAATTAATTAAAGTAACATGATGAGATTCACATGATAATCCAAGTACTAGATACTCAAGACTGTCCATAACCGGGGACAAGGCTAACCATGATTAGTTTATACACTCTACAGAGGTTTGTGCACTTTTCCCCACAAGACTCGATCTCCTTCGTTGGAATTCTCTCACTACATGGTGTTTGAGAAACGGATGACTGAGACATAGTCTTTCAGAAGAGCTAGCACCTTACGATCGGGTAGACCGTTACACCTACTTTCCCCTACATCTGCTAGTCTACCACTTTAAGAGTTCGCATGACTTAGTCAACTATGCTAGAGCCCATAGTAGCTTGTGGCTGCACACGGAAGTTTCTAGCATGAATAATCTCATGATCCCTTTGAGCTTGGGTGGCGGTCCATAAAGAAAAACAGGCAATCGCTGGAATACCCAGGTGCCCCAATCCACCCAGATGTGTATTAAAGTTGCCACCTTAAATAAACCATTAATTTAACAATCTCACATCTGTCATGGATACACTCACCCAATCCACGTCTACTAGCATAGCATGGCATATAAAGCAAACGTAGAAGTAACTCCCAAAGGTTTGATAATAAAACAGATAATAGTTACTACCTCATCTATTTTCCCAAAACCCACAATTTAATTGGATCCTAATCATGCAATGTTTGAGGATTGATCTGATGCAATAAAACTGGGTATGAAAGGGATATGATCAAAGTGTTACTTGCCTTGCTGATGATACGCGAAACCTAGAGATTCAAAGTAGCAAGCGGCGCACTGCGGGTACTCTATCGCAAACAAACAAGCATAAAATAAGCACTCATCTAATGCACGGGTAAAACTCAAATAAGAGATCTAACCAGAAAGTTCAACTTAAGAACTCTGGTTTGTAAAAAAAATTCAAATTGAACGAAGCAACGAGAGTCAAACGGCAAAAGAAACAAACTTCATTTACTAATCTGGACCTATGTCAAATTTTACAGAAGCAAAAACTTGTTTGAGTTGGTTAAAAGGAAAGAGGGTTTCGAGACAAAACTCCAGGCGCTTGAATCGCCTGATTCCAATAAACGAGCGAAAAGTTATACTAGAACGAAAGTCGGATCAGAAATCACGATCAGAAATAATCGCGGAAAATCTGAGAAAAAGAAAAATGACGAACAGATTAACGAACGAACATTCGTTTTCTGGAACTAAACGGTGAACGCGTCCGTTAAAATGAATGAACAAGCGAAGACTCGCTAAATAAACTAAACCGGAAATAAACCGATCTATATAAAGACAAATCTAAGAAAAAAACCGAACGAAAACCAAACGGAAAAACGAACGGTTTTCTCGGGAAAGCCGCCGGCGGGGCGGTGGTCAACCTCTGCGGGGTGGCGGGCGGCTCCCACGGGTCGGCGGCGGGGTCTGGCGGGACCGGGCGGCAGGGTCCAGCGGGTCGGCGGCGGCGGCTCCGGCGGCGGGCGGCGGGACGGCGGGCGGCGGTGGCTCGGGCGGCGGCGGCTCGGGCGGCGGGGCTCGGCGGCAACGGCACGCGGCAGCGGCGGCGGCTGCGGATCAGGGCTAGGGTTAGGGTTTGTGGCGCAGCGCGGCTTGGGCTGACAGGCTCGGGGTGGCGCCTTATAAAGGCCCGGCCGGGCAGAGTCCTGGCCGAACACGGCCCAATGTCGGTTTGCGTTTTTCTAAATAGTTTCGCGCAGAAAAACAAGTAAAAAAAATACTAAACGGACTCCAAAAATTCCAAAATAAATTTCTCCCGACTTCTAAAATCAAGCCGAACAAGATGAACATTTATTTGGGGCCTAAATGCAAATATGAAAAACGCGCATTTTTCCTAAATTCAAATAAAATAGCAAAAACTCCAAAATAAATCTTATTTGATTTTTTATTAAACCTTCAATATTTCTTTATTTTTGGAAAGTCATTTTATTCCCTCTCTCATATTTTTATAATTGAAATAATTAAAGATGAAATAAATAAAATCAAATGATCCTATTTTCAAAATTTGAGAAAACTCAAATATGAAAATAACGAAATCCCCAACTCTCTCCGAAGGTCCTTGAGTTGCGTAGAATTTCTTGGATCAAACCAAAAGCAAAAAAAATATGATACGTAATGATGATCTAATGTATAACATTCCAAATTGAAAATTTGGGATGTTACAAACCTACCCCCCTTAAGATGAATCTCGCCCTCGAGATTCGGGTTGGCTAGAAAATAGGTGAGGGTGGTCCTTTAGCAGTTCTTCCTCTCACTCCCAGGTGGCTTCATCCTCGGTGTGGTGGCTCCACTGAACTTTGCAAAACTTGATAACCTTGCTGTGGGTTACTCGGCTGGCATACTCAAGAATCTTGACTGGTTTCTCTTCATAGGTCAAATCACTATCCAACTGAATCGCTTCCAGCGGCACTGTATCGCTCAGCGGTATATCAGCCATCTCAGCGTGGCACTTCTTCAACTGGGAAACGTGGAATATATCGTGAACTCCTGACTATCCTCCAGGTAATTCCAACTTGTAGGCTACTTCTCCCATACGCTCCAAAACCTTGTATGGTCCTACAAAACGTGGCGCTAACTTTTCCTGAACTCCAAAGCGCTTAACTCCTCGGAGTGGAGATACTCGAAGATAAACTCGGTCTCCGACTTCGTATATTGTCTCCTTGCGTTTAGAATCTGCGTAGCTCTTCTGCCTAGACTGGGCTATCTTGAGCCTATCGCGAATCAATTTCACCTTCTTTTCAGACTCCTTAATCAAATCCGGCCCAAACAACTGGCGGTCTCCAACTTCATCCCACGACAATGGGGTCATGCACCTCCTTCCGTACAAGGCTTTGAAAGGGGCCATCTTCAAACTGGATTGATAACTGTTGTTGTAAGAGAACTCCGCATATGGCAAATTCTCGTCCCAACTAGATCCATAATCTACCGCACAAGCTCTCAGCATATCCTCCAAAATCTGATTGACTCTCTCAGTCTGTCCATCTGTCTGCGGATGAAAAGCTGTACTAAACTCTAGTCTAGTACCCAAAGTTTTGTGCAACTGATTCCGGAAATTTGAGGCAAACTGGGTTCCTCTATCCAATACAATGCTCCTTGGAACTCCATGCAGACATACGATCCTGGTCATGTATATCTTTGCCAACTTAGCACTGGTGTAAGTAGTCTTCACTGGGATGAAATGAGCTACCTTTGTCAAACGATCGACTACAATCCAAATTGAGTCATAGCCTAAACGTGTTCTGGGCAATCTCGTGATAAAATCCATGCCTAGCTTATCCCACTTCCATTCGGGTATTGGCAATGGCTGTAGCAATCCTGCTGGCTTCTGATGCTCTGCCTTTACTCTCTGACGTACATCACAAACTGCTACATACTCCGCAATATCCTTCTTCATTCCGGTCCACCAGAAAGTATCCTTCAAATCCAAATACATCTTGGTATTGGGTGAATAGAATATGGTGAATCATGGGCCTCTTGCAGAATTAACTTCCTGATCTTCGGGTGATTGGGCACATAAACACGGTCTTCAAACCATAGGGTATCATTCTCATCCTCACGGAATCCTTTAACTTTTCGTTTGCTCATCTTCTCCTTTATAGAGGCAACCTCCTTGTCGGTCTTCTGAGTTTCTATGATCTTATCCATCAAAGTAGACTGAATCTCCAATGCTGCTACATAGCCTCTCGGAACTATCTACAACATAGCTCACGAAGGTCCTCGGCTAACTCCTTCGGTAAATCTCCCGTCATTAGTGTGTTGACATGGCTTTTACGGCTCAACGCATCGGCTACTACGTTAGCCTTTCCTGGATGATAATGCAATCTCATGTCATAATCTTTGATGAGCTCCAACCATCTCCTTTGCTTGAGATTCAACTCCTTCTGCGTGAAGATGTACTTCAAACTCTTGTGATCCGTGTACACCTCACAATGGTTTCCAATGAGAAAATGTCTCCAAGTCTTCAAAGCGTGCACTACGGCTGCTAACTCCAAGTCGTGAGTAGCATAATTCAACTCATGGGGCTTAAGCTGTCGTGAGGCATATGAAACAACTCTACCCTCGTGCATAAGCACTGCTCCAAGTCCTCGACGTGAAGCGTCGCAATATACCTCATGATCCTTGCGCTGATCTGGCAGAATCAACACTGGTGATGTAACCAAACGTTTCTTCAACACCTGGAAACTGGCCTCACATTCCTCATTCCATTTGAACTTGGTATCCTTCTTCAACAACTCCGTCATAGGCTTCGCAATCTTTGAAAAATTCTCAATGAATCTCCGGTAGTATCCTACGAGTCCAAGAAAACTCCGGATCTCTCCAACTATTGTTAAGGCTTCCCAATTTGTCACAGTGACAACCTTGGTGGGATCTAGTGTTATACCTTCTTCGGATATAACGTGTCCGAGGAATCCAACTTCCTTCAACCAAAACTCACATTTGCTGAATTTGGCATATAACTGAAGTTCTCTGAGCTTCTCAAGTACCAAACGCAAATGCTCCTTATGCTCCTCTTCATTCTTGGAGTAGACCAAAATATCATCAATGAACACCACGAAGAAATTATCAAAAAACTCCATAAACACTTTGTTCATCCTGTTCATGAAATATGCAAGTGCGTTAGTCAGACCAAATGACATAACAGTATACTCGTACAGCCCATACCTGGTGGTAATAGCCGTCTTAGGTATATTGAAAGTGCAACTATCCCTAGGTGGTTTTGGTAATTCATAACAACATATAGCTCATTGAGCTAATGATATTCCAAGACAATTATTTCAGGAAAGCTCAATGATTGGCATGGCATGGATGGTGAAAGTGGAACCCTCAAAATACTAAGGACAAAGGATTAGCTCAAGCTCAAAAGCTCAAGAATCTTTATTTTACATTTTAGTGATCCAAGATCACATTGAGTCCATAGGAAAATCCAATACTATCAAGGAGGGATGAGGTGTTGCTTAATGAGCTCTTTGCCTTATGTGCTTAATGATATGCTCCAAAATCCACAACTACTTTTGCATATCCACATATGACTTAAACCCTAAGCCAAACTCGGTCATACCGATTCTTTCTATCCGGCGCAACCGAGTTTTCACTGGTCATAAGCCACTGCCAAAACCCTAGCAAATTGGTTCTACCGATAGGGATCTCGGTCTCACCGAGATGGGATTGCAAGCTCTTTGTTTCCTTTTCGTAACTTTTCGGTCTCACCAAAAGAGCGGATCGGTCCCACCGAGATTGCAATGCAAACTCTCTGTTTCCCTTTTGTAACTTTTCGGTCTCACCGAAAGAGCAAATCGGTCCCACCGAGTTTGCCTGACCAACTCTCTGGTTAGCTAATTACCAAATCGGTCTCACCGAGTTTGTGTAATCGGTCTCACCGAGATTACGTTATGCCCAAACCCTAACCATATCGGTCCTACCGAGATGCATGTCAGTCCCACCGAAAAACTAACGGTCACTAGGTTTACCTTTTCGGTCCGACCGAGTTTGTTGATTCGGTCCCACCGAGATTGACAAATTATGTGTAATGGTTGGATTTGAAGTGGAGGCTATATATACCCCTCCACCTCCTCTTCATTCATGGAGAGAGCCATCAGAACACATCTATACTTCCAACTCATATGTTCTGAGAGAGAACCACCTACCCTTGTGTTGAGACCAAGATATTCCATTCCTACCATATGAATCTTGATCTCTAGCCTTCCCCAAGTTGCTTTCCACTCAAATCTTCTTTCCACCAAATCCAAATCCTATGAGAGAGAGTTGAGTGTTGGGGAGACTATCATTTGAAGCACAAGAGCAAGGAGTTCATCATCAACACACCATTTGTTACTTCTTGGAGAGTGGTGTCTCCTAGATTGGCTAGGTGTCACTTGGGAGCCTCCGACAAGATTGTGGAGTTGAACCAAGGAGTTTGTAAGGGCAAGCAGATCGCCTACTTCATGAATATCTACCGCTAGTGAGGCAAGTCCTTCGTGGGCGATGGCCATGGAGGGATAGACAAGGTTGCTACTTCGTGGACCCTTCGTGGGTGGAGCCCTCCGTTGACTCGCGCAACCGTTACTCTTCGTGGGTTGAAGTCTCCACTAACGTGGATGTAGGATAGCACCACCTATCCGAACCACGGGAAAAACATCCGTTTCTCCAATAGCGTTTGAATTCTCCAAACCCTTCCCTTTACATTCTTGCAAGTTGCATGCTTTACTTTCTGCTGCCTATATACTCTTTGCATGCTTGCTTGAATTGTGTGATGATTGCTCGACTTGTCCTAAAAGTTGCTAAAATCTGCCAAGAACTAAAATTGGGAAAAGGCGTAGCTTTATTTGGTCAAGTAGTCTAATCACCCCCCCCCCCTCTAGACATACTTCCGATCCTACAAGTGGTATCAGAGCTTTGGTCTCCATTTGCTTTGATTTCCATACCTTTTGGTGGTCATAGCCTTGGTTTCACAACCTAGGAGAGTATGGCGTCTAGCGAGGGAAATTATCACCGTAGAGGTCCTTACTTTCATGGTACTAACTTTGCTAGTTGGAAGCATAAAATGAAAATGCATATTCTTGGACATAACCCAGCCGTTTGGGCTATTGTGTGTGTTGGCTTGCAAGGTGACTTCTTCGACGGGAAAGAACCAAACCGTGAAGCTACCACGAATGAGTTGAAGATGCTACAATACAACGCTCAAGCTTGTGATATTCTCTTCAACGGATTGTGCCCCGAAGAATTCAACAAAAACAGCCGTCTTGAGAATGCAAAGGAAATTTGGGATACTTTGATTGATATGCACGAGGGTACCGACTCCGTCAAGGAATCCAAATTGGACATGCTTCAAAGTCAACTTGACAAGTTCAAAATGAAGGATGGTGAAGGTGTCGCTGAAATGTACTCTAGGCTTGCTCTCATCACAAACGAGATTGCCGGCTTAGGGAGTGAAGAGATGACCGACAGATTCATCATCAAGAAGATCCTAAGAGCCTTGGATGGAAAATACGATACCGTGTGCACATTGATCCAAATGATGCCCAATTACAAAGATCTCAAGCCAACGGAAGTCATTGGAAGAATTGTTGCTCATGAGATGTAACTCAAGGATAAAGAGGAACTTCACAACAAATCAAGTGGTGCTTACAAAGCCTCATGTGAAGCCCCCACATCATCAAGTGAGAAACAAAACTTCAACGAAGAATTGAGCCTAATGGTGAAGAACTTCAACAAGTTCTACAAGAGTACAAGCAAAGATAGAAGCTCCAAGTCAAGGTCCTACAATGACAAAAGATCTTCTAGTCGAGAGCGAAACTGCTACAATTGTGGAAAACCCGGACACTATTCCAATGAGTGTACGGCTCCCTACAAAAGAAGAGAAGATTCTCAAAAAAGAAGAAGCAAAAGAGAGGAATCACCATCACGAGAGAGAAGGAGTAGAGATGATCGTTATGAACGAAGATACTCACGGAGAACCAAGGATTCGGAAAGGAAGGAAAAATCATCAAGGAGCTACACAAAACGAAGACATCAAGCTCATGTTGGTGAATGGGTATCCGGCTCCGACTCCGACAACCACTCCGAGAGAAATTATCACTCCGACTCCGAATATGCTCAAGATGAAAGTGTTGCCGGTCTAGCACTTGTGTCAACCAACTCCTACGACATATTGGATTCACCAAATGAAGGAATTGGAAGATGTTTCATGGCCAAAGGTCCTAAGGTAACTCATCCTGAGTATGTAGATTTTAATAGTGATGAAGATGACTTGGTAGGCGATGACAATGATAAGGAGAAAATTGAGGCTCTAACTAAAGAACTAAACACTCTTAAGTTAGCTCATGAAACTATCTTCGAAGATCATCGAGAACTTTTAAGGGCTCATGAGAAGTTACGCTTTGAAAAGCTCAATCTTGAGCAAGAGCATGAGCTTTTAAAGGCAATCAATGATGATCTCCGTAAGAAAAGTTCTTCTTACATTGCCAAACGTTTACTCTTATCCACTTACATGCCTCAAGTCAAGTCTAGTAACACGAACAAGAAAGATTCTTCTTCTAGTAGTAATAATGATCATGTTAAATCCAATATTGTTGCTTCTAGTAGTTCTCTTGATTCCACTAATGATTCTCTTAGCCAAGTTACACTTGAGCAAGAAAATAGCATATTGAAGGAAATCATAGAGAAAGGAGTGTACAAAAGCCTAGTCGGAAGTAAGCAATTCGAGGAGATTGTACGCAAGCAAGGAAGGCACCGGAAGAATCAAGGTGTTGGTTTTGAACGAAAGTTCAATGCCAATGGAGTTGAGTGGGAAGAAGATCAATACCCCAAGACAAAGTTTTTACCTCAACAAGAGAAGTATGACCCAACTTCTTTTAAGGGGACACAAACTCAAGATGATCTTCCACCACAAGACTACAAGCAAAAAGGCAAGGACAAGCTTCAAGAGGAAATAGATGCATTTGAAGAAGCTCCTAAGACCTTAGTCAAGTGGATTCCCAAGACTACTTCAAGTTCCACTTCATCAAGTACGACTACAACTCCAAGGATTCCCATCAAGATGGTGTGGATCCAAAAGAAGAAGAACTAGAGAGTTCTTGAGGGTGACTCCGCCAACAAATTCACTCTTATCATTTTGGCAAGAACAAGTGCAATCAACTTCCACATCTTGCACTAGTTCAAGGAGTCACAAACCCTCTTGTTGGTAAGTCAAGGGACAAGGTAACCTAAAAGCTTTCATAGACATCATCTTGTATGTGCATCACTCTATGTCTATGGATATACATGCTTGTTCCTTGTGGGACTAACCCATGTAGGTATTGAAAGTGCAATTCACTCAAAAGGATAGCTCCAAGTGATCTACATCAACATTGAGCATCCACATCTTCAACATCTACATGAAGTCATCATCGACAAAACCCAAGGTTAGTTCATCCCTCTTCGGGGGGATATCACATCTAGGGGGAGCTTTACTCTAAGACTTGAGCTAAAGCGACTCTAATGATGTGAACACAACAATGCTTTATGTAAAAGTGGTAACCCCACTTGAGCTTAAACGATGAGTATGACCTATGATCAAATGTTCTCATTTGACTCCTAAGTCGATATACTCATATATAGATGACCTAGTCATCGCAAATTGCTTGATAGATGCTAGAATTGGGTGTGCATGTTTTGTCACATATTTCAATTGCCATTTTATTGTGTGAGCATGTTGGTTGCATATTTTACTCATTCGAGGACCTCCACTTGTTGTTTTGATAGTTTGGTTTTATTGTTCTTTTGCCAAGTGGATGGACAAGAATGCCTAAGAACCCCCTCTAGCTATCTAGGCTTTTCTCGTCTCAAACTATATTCATGCTACATCACAAAATTGATCAAGTCAGATTCAAACCACTTTGTGTGAGGAGCACTCGGAGTCCCCGATTCGTCATAGACTTAAACTTCCAAAACCTCTTTGTGATTCTCGGTCTGACCGATATCCCACTTTCGGTACTACCGAGATAATCTAGTTGATCTAAGTTTTTACTCGGTGCAACCGATTTGAACTATTCGGTCACACCGAGTTGCAATACTTGTACATAGTTTTGCATCTCGGTGCCACCGAGTTGTTCCACTCGGTCACACCGACAGGGTCAGGCTATATATAGACACGGGCAAAATTTTGGAAATTTCTCCGAACCTCTTCGCCCGCGCCATAGCTCGCTCTGCCGACGTGGTCTCCGGATCGTCTCCTCGCCGCCAGCAGCCTCCAGTTGCTGGTCTCCGTCGCCGTCAACGGGAATCAACCCCGCCGTTGCCGCCGTAGCGAGTCTCCGCCGAACTAGGGTACGGACTCGATCTTTATGCTATTCCCCAATCCGATTCCTAGCACATTGTGATCATAATGATTCTTTCCACAATTGATAAACTTCTATCCAGTCAAAGAACTCGTAGATTAGCGTTGATTCGAAAATTTTAGGGTTAGGTTTCCGCCGAAACCATCTCGGACCCACCGAGTTGAAAAACTCGGTCCCACCGATTTGGCCTATGCCATTGCACAAGTGAAACTCGGTCTGACCGACTGTAACTAATCGGTGTGACCGATGTTTGAACTTTGTGAAACCCTAGCAGTCTCGGTGCCACTGAACTGTGACTCGGTCTGACCGAGTTCACTAGTTTAGGTTCCAAAAACTGCTTCGGTATCACCGAGTCTAAAAATCGGTAGATCCGAGATGCTTTCTGTGGTAAACTAAAACTAAGTTTTTGAATCATTCTTTTTGCAAAAATCTCTGCATTTTGTGATGCTCATCCACTCTACCTCATCTATAAACTATTCACAGGGTCAGCAGTCAGCAGTCAGCTTGTTAATCATGTCAGATCAAAGTGATAGTCAGAATCAGTCAGAGCAGCTTGTGCACATGAGTGAGGGCATTAGTCTCTCCAGTTCCTCAGATGATGGCAGCAGGAGCACCCCTAGCAATCTGCCAATAGCTGCCACAAGACAGAGAAAGAAGAGAACTTCAGACTCAGAGGATGAAGATTATGTGGCAGAGGAAGAGGCAACTTCCAAGAGAGTTGTGCTGAAGAAAGAATATGGCTCAGCTGCAGCCACCAAGCCAGGCTTAAAGGTCAAAAGGCCAGCAGGCAGGCAACCAATGCCAAAGGCCAGAGCCTCAACCAAGATTCCTGAGAAGTCCACTCCCAAAGAACTAGTTGTTGTTGTAGAGAAGAAAGAAAGAAAAAGAGGCAGATGGTGCAAGAAAGTAGATCCTATGGCTGAATTTGAACAACATTCTTCTGATGAAGAAGAAGAAGAGGAAGAGGAAGGTGCTGCACCAGCACCTAAGGCACCCAAGCTGATGGGTGATGCCATTAGATCAGGAGCAGCTGCATCTAAGCCAAAGGAAGCCCCCAAGTCTGCTTCCAAGGCCAAGCCAGCTCCAAAGCAAAAAACCAAAGAGGAATACAAGAAGCATCCCAGCATCTTAGAAGAACAAGGCCCCAGTGCCAGAACCTGCTGAAGAAGAGGAAGGCCAAGTGCTGAGAAAGTTGAAGCCCAAGATCCCAGACCACAATGATGCTCATCCTGTGGCTGAGGATATGAAAATCAGGAGAGACTCTGGATTGAGAAAATGGAGAGCTGAGGATCCCTATGCTACCAGTAGAAGGACTGCTGTTGACTACAGGTTCCACACTAAGGAACAGCAGGACTTCTATGAGACAGTCTTGTTAGACAAGAAGTCAATTGTATGGATATGAGATGGGTAGAGTGGGAATATATCAAGGATAACGAAGAGCACTACCCTGGAGTGCAAGATAGCTTCAAGGCATGTGGAGTAGCTGACTTTGTTGGGCAGAAGATCACAAAGTGGAATGAGGAGCTTATCATGCAGTTCTACTCCACAGCACATTTTTATCCAGATGGGAGGATTGTTTGGATGTCTGAAGGTACGAGGTACCAATCAACAGTTGCTGAGTGGGCACAGCTTATCAATGACCTAGAGGAAAATGAAGATGACTTGGATGTCTATTCCTAGAATAAGATGGACCACAACTCCATGATCAACATGTACAAAGAGATCCCTGACAAGGCACTTGAAACTTTCAAGTATGGATCTGTACACTATCTTCTGTCAGGATTTCCAACCATCAATTGGATCTTAAGGCACACTCTGTTGCCCAAGTCTGGAGATCACAAGATGATCAGAGGCCATGCAATCAATTTGCTTCATATCTTTGATGTGCCTCAGAAGTTCAAAGTTATGAGCCTTATGATAGAAACAATCAAGAGGACTGCAGCAGACCAGAAGAGGAGCTGTGGATATGCCCCTCAGATCCAGGAACTGATCAACAACAAGATGGGCACTGGCATACATCTTTTGGATAAGGAACATCAGCCCATCCATCCAGATTTCAAGGACAACCAGGTTGTGATGAACAAAGATGAACCATGTTCAGCCCATGCACAAGCATAGAAGGAGAAGGCAAGGAAGGAGAAAGCTGCAAGGATGCCAACTCAAGACAAGGCATCTGAATACTTCTTGAAAACCAAGCAAGAGCAGCTTAGTTACCTGATTGCATCCACCCTGCGGATTGAGAAAGGTTTGGCCAACCTAACTCAGAACCAGGCAAGCTTAGAGAGAATCAGAGAACTGAAGTTCTATGACTTGGATATCAAGGTGACAGAGATTCAGACTGCAGTGGAGCAACTCCAAGATGACATGCAGGAGAGGAGAGGGAAGACAACCACAGATGCATTTGACAGAGTGCCACGAGGTCCAAGGTCATCTGCAGTGCCAGTTCCTGACACAAGAGCAACCGCCTCAGCACCAGCCGCAGCACCAACCCAACCTGCTCCAGCATCCACTTCAGCTCCAACTCCAACAGCATCTACGGAAGCCTTCGTCCTTGGAGTGATCCAGACTCCACCACCACCTGAAGATCAAGCCTGAGTGTCGATCTAGCACTATGCATTTTCTAGGAACTTTTCGGTAACTTGTTGCCAAAGGGGGAGAAAAATGTATAGATCATAGGCTTCGAGAGAGAGAGTGTTGCTTTTATTTGGTGGTCCTTAAAACTTTGTTTGCTTTTGGTTGAGATACTTTGATATGTTTGTGAGACATTGATGATCATGTGTTTGATCATAAGCTACACTTATGCATGCTTGATATATCTTATCTATCTTATGTGGTCATTCACTTTGCCTTGGTGATGAGTGCATGTATTTCATTATTATCATTTTGAGCGCTCCGCCAAGATGTATGTGACATGGAAAAGTAACCCATAATTCTAACTCTTTGTGCATTTGCAGTCCAAAGCAAATTTTAAATATGCACAAATTTAGGGGGGGGCTCTTACTTATCACATACTTCTCAAAGCGACGATGTAATTCATTCTTATTATCATTTGTCGAAGCTTTGATCTATATGTTGTCGTCAATTACCAAAAAGGGGGAGATTGAAAGTGCAACTATCCCTAGGTGGTTTTGGTAATTCATAACAACATATAGCTCATTGAGCTAATGATATTCCAAGACAATTATTTCAGGAAAGCTCAATGATTGGCATGGCATGGATGGTGAAAGTGGAACCCTCAAAATACTAAGGAGAAAGGATTGGCTCAAGCTCAAAAGCTCAAGACCCTTTATTTTACATTTTAGCGATCCAAGATCACATTGAGTCCATAGGAAAAGCCAATACTATCAAGGAGGGATGAGGTGTTGCTTAATGAGCTCTTTGCCTTATGTGCTTAATGATATGCTCCAAAATCCTCAACTACTTTCCCATATCCACATATGATCTAAACCCTAAGCCAAACTCGGTCATACCGATTCTTTCTATCCGGCGCCACCAAGTTTTCACTTGTCATAAGCCACTGCCAAAACCCTAGCAAATCGGTTCTACCGATAGGGATCTCGGTCTCACCGAGATGGGATTGCAATCTCTTTGTTTCCTTTTCGTAACTTTTCGGTCTCACCGAAAGAGCGGATCGGTCCCACCGAGATTGCAATGCAAACTCTCTGTTTCCCTTTTGTAACTTTTCGGTCTCATCGAAAGAGCAAATCGGTCCCACCGAGTTTGCCTGACCAACTCTCTGGTTAGCTAATTACCAAATCTGTCTCACCGAGTTTGTGTAATCGGTCTCACCGAGATTACGTTATGCCCAAACCCTAACCATATTGGTCCTACCGAGATGCATGTCAGTCCCACCGAAAAACTCTAACGGTCACTAGGTTTACCTTTTCGGTCCGACCGAGTTTGTTGATTCGGTCCCACCGAGATTGATAAATTATGTGTAACGGTTGGATTTTAAGTGGAGGCTATATATACCCCTCCACCTCCTCTTCATTCGTGGAGAGAGCCATCAGAACACATCTACATTTCCAACACATATGTTCTGAGAGAGAACCACCTACCCTTGTGTTGAGACCAAGATATTCCATTCCTACCATATGAATCTTGATCTCTAGCCTTCCCCAAGTTGCCTTCCACTCAAATCTTCTTTCCACCAAATCCAAATCCTATGAGAGAGAGTTGAGTGTTGGGGAGACTATCATTTGAAGCACAAGAGCAAGGAGTTCATCATCAACACACCATTTGTTACTTCTTGGAGAGTGGTGTCTCCTAGATTGGCTAGGTGTCACTTGGGAGCCTCCGACAAGATTGTGGAGTTGAACCAAGGAGTTTGTAAGGGCAAGGAGATCGCCTACTTCGTGAAGATCTACCGCTAGTGAGGCAAGTCCTTCGTGGGCGATGGCCATGGTGGGATAGACAAGGTTGCTACTTCGTGGACCCTTCGTGGGTGGAGCCCTCCGTGGACTCGCGCAATCGTTACCCTTCGTGGGTTGAAGTCTCCACTAACGTGGATGTAGGATAGCACCACCTATCCGAACCACGGGAAAAACATCCGTGTCTCCAATAGCGTTTGAATTCTCCAAACCCTTCCCTTTACATTCTTGCAAGTTGCATGCTTTACTTTCCGCTGCCTATATACTCTTTGCATGCTTGCTTGAATTGTGTGATGATTGCTTGACTTGTCCTAAAAGTTGCTAAAATCTGCCAAGAACTAAAATTGGGAAAAGGTGTAGCTTTTATTTGGTCAAGTAGTCTAATCACCCCCCTCTAGACATACTTTCGATCCTACATATATCCTGTTCTCGAATCTTCAACTGATGGTATCCTGATCGCAGATCGATCTTGGAAAATACCTTAGCTCCTTGCAATCGATCAAACAGATCATTGATCATCGGCAGTGGGTACTTGTTCTTGATTGTTACTTCATTCAATCCTCGATAATCAACAACCATCCTTAACAATCCATCCTTCTTCTCCACTAGACGTACTGGCGATCCCCAAGGCGAAGAACTTGGGCAAATATATCCTTTATCCAATAACTCTTTAATCTGCTTCTTAATCTCCTCCAAATCCTTTGCGGGCATCCTGTATGGTCTCTTAGATATTGGCCATGTGCCTGGCAAAAGCTCAATCAAAAATTCAATATCTCTGCCCGGTGGCATGCGTGGCAACTCCTCTGGAAATACGTCAGGGAAATCCTTCACCACTGGTACTTCCTCCTGCACAACTCCTGATAAGGAATTTACTTGACTCCTCTTCGGCACATGCTGGGATACATACTTGATCCTTCTCCCTTCTGGGGTGGTAAGCAAAATTGACTTACTGGCGCAATCGATGTTTCCTCCATACATCGACAGCCAATCCATACCTAGAATCACATCAAAACCTTGCGATTCCAGAATAATTAAATCTAAGGGAAAAACATGCCTACCTATACTCAATGGCACTTGAAAACATCCTCGGCTGGCCATATACTCCGCTCCTGGTGAGCTTACTAGCATAGGTGTTCTAAGAACCTTGGTGGGCAGGTTATACTTATCCACGAATCCCCTTGATATGTATGAATGCGATGCACCAGTATCAAAAAGAACGATTGCAGTAAAAGACTTAACCAAAACTTACCGATTACTGCATCTGGCTGGGCTTCAACCTCCTCCACGTTAACATGGTTCACCTGTCCCCTGTTGAAAGGGTTTAGCTTCTTCCTAGAGCTTCCATTGCCATTTCCATTCTGGGCTTCAGGACATTCATTGGCATAATGTCCGGTCTTCTGACACTTAAAGCAAGTGACTTCGCTCAGGTCTCTCTTGGCTGGGGTTGACAGGTTGGTACGGTTCTGGCCATTGCTTCCTCCATTCCCATTACCATTCTTGGGGCCATTATGATTGTGCGAGCTACCTCCTCCATGGGTATGCTGAAAAGGTCCTCCCGGTTTAGGGGTAAAACGTGGCTTCTGCTGAGCTCCAGAATTGTACTTCCCTTGTCCATACTTCCTCTTACGGTTTTCAATCAGCTGCTGCTTCCCTTCAATCATAAGAGCGCGATCTACCAACTCCTGGTAGATGTTGAAGCTTGCTACCATCAACTACATGCTCAGCTCATCATTCATTCCTTCCAGAAACTTCTCCTGCTTAGCCGCATCCATAGCAATGTCATCTGGGGCATAACATGCTAGCTTACTAAAGTCATCCACATACTGGCCAACTGTGCATCCTCCTTGACGCAAGTTGCGAAACTCACGCTTCTTCATGGCCATAGCTCCTGCTAAAACATGGGCAGTACGGAAAGCCTGCTGAAACTGACCCCATGTGACAGTGTCGATAGGGTAAGTGGCTGTGAATTTCTCCCACCCTGATGTTGTGGGTCCTTCAAGCTGATGTGCGGCAAAACACACCCTCTCCGCATCTATGCATCCTGTCGTGGTCAACTCCCTTGCTGTCTTGCGTAGCCAATCATCTGCAACAATCGGCTCGGTACTACTGGAGAACACCAGCGGATTCAGCCTAAGAAAACGGGTTAAGTGATCAATAGGTGGTGGCGGTGGTGGGTTGTGGTTGTGGTTGTTGTTCCCCTGATTTTGATTCTGGACTAGCAACTGCATCAATGCATTCTGCTACTGGATCAACTGAGTGAGCTCCGTTGGGAAAGCAAATCCATTGTCACGTCTCGGAGGCATCTGAGGGTTTAGAAAAGATGAGAATATAGAACAGAATGAGGTCTAGAGAGAAAACACTACCCAAATGCACATGAGGCAAATGCACACAAAATCACTTCATTCAAATCAAACAAGGGCATACAATCAGTCTATCTATCGTTAGAAAAGTGCTCGGGCTATACTAGGTACATGGGGAAATACTACTACTGTTATGGTGGTCGACTAGAAAAACTGCTCCGACGAAGACTCCATGATATCTGCTCCAGCTTCATCAACATAGTCATCATCGCTATCGTCTGGGTCCGAGTCGGTGTCGTCGATGATGATGTAGTTATCCGGGCAAGTGGAATCATCATCTTTACCTCCTGGCGCGGGATCTCCCATGAAAACTCCTAGCTTCCTGGTCAGGTCATCATTTTTCTCCATTAATACTTCGATTTCCTCCATATAATCTTCGCATGGAGCCTTGAGTTCTTCCTCCAGCTCCGTGATTCTCGTCATCACCATCTTCAGATCTAACATGCCTGCGCACATCTGGTTCTCCTAGCGTCGAATGTGTTGGTTTAACTCCTGAATGAAAGCTGCAATTGATCTATCCTTCCTAGTGTTGATCATCTCCCATTGCTCATCTCGGTGCCCACAAATCTGGTAGCTAGTATCCTTGAGATCCTTGTGGTAGACTTCTCCAATGCGTCCCATAGTGATGTGGGCTGCCATGCTCTTTCCTAGACTCCAGGTTGGTGCATCAAAGGAAAACTCTATGGGCTCAGTGACGGGCATGAACGTCCTTCCTGGAACTTGAACTTGGATCATCCAGCGCTCCTCCTTAGGTAAAGTGGCGTTGTAGGTCCCGGTGAAGCTTGGTACTCCGATGTTCAGGTACTTAGTGACCTCCTTCAGGTGGCGTCCAAAGGGTGTATCTTCATACGGTTGCGTGAACTTGTTCCTTGCATCCGCCATCCTAAAAGAGTAGAAAAGATGAGGAGTCAGAAACGAGAGGAGTGAGTAGTGATCTAGGGCTTTAGCTTAGTGGTCGTGTCCTATAGTCAGCGTGTGTTCTGATACCATCTTGTAGCGACCAGACCTCAAACGATATGATATATGTGCATCAGTGTCATCCCTGGATCAGTAATGCTGACACGCACAGTACTTGAAGATTTATAACAGAGTTGCAATCACACACTTATTACATCGAATGTCTCAAAAGAGAACTTATTACAATAAATATGGCTTAAGGCCATCTAATAACAATAACGACAAAAGGCTTGAAAGATAAGTGAGTCCATCAACTCCAACGGCATCACTGAGTATAGAACCACAACCCAAGGCACCTTACTCGTCGTCTTAAAAGTCTGCAACATGAACGTTGCAGCCCGAAAATAGGTCAGCACATGGAATATGCTGGCAATGTAACACATAGAGGGTAATGAATAGAAATAGGCTATACTACATGCATATATGGCTGGTGGAAAGATCTATGGTTACAGCTTTGCGTAAAGCCAATTTTTCCCTACGACAAAGGAATAAATTTTATTTAACTATCATGGTGGTTGTTAAACATTGAGAGTGTAGACAACCGCTCAATCCCAATTAAGCATCATCATTAAAACCCAACAAAATTAATTAAAGTAACATGATGAGATTCACATGATAATCCAAGTACTAGATACTCAAGACTGTCCCTAACCGGGGACACGGCTAACCATGATTAGTTTATACACTCTGCAGAGGTTTGTGCACTTTTCCCCACAAGACTCGATCTCCTCCGTTGGAATGCTCGCACTACATGGTGTTTGACAAACGGATGACCGAGACATAGTCTTTCAGAAGCGCTAGCACCTTACGGTCGGGTAGTGTAACGCCCTCGATGCGGCTATATCTCCTACGTGTTGAAGCACGACTTAGAGGCATAACCGCATTGAAAGCAATGTCGCAAGTGAGGTAATCTTCACACAACCCATGTAATACATAAGGGAAAGAGATACATAGTTGGCTTACAGTCGCCACTTCACACAGTACATAAATAAACATTCATCATCCAGATTACACTCAAGGTCCGACTAGGAACCAAAATGAAAGAAGACTACCCCAAATGCTACACAGATCCCCGATCGTCCCAACTGGGCTCCACTACTGATCATTTGGAAAAGACACATAGTAACGACCACGTTCCTCGTCGAACTCCCACTTGAGCTCGGATGCGTCATCTGCAATGGCATCGTCGGCACCTGCAACTGTTTTGGTAGAATCTGTGAGTCACGGGGACTCAGCAATCTCACACCCGCGAGATCAAGACTATTTAAGCTTAAAGGTAGGATAGGGTTGTGAGGTGGAGCTGCAGCAAGCGACTAGCATATATGGTGGCTAACAACGCAAAAGAGAGCGAGAAGAGAAGCAAAGCACGGACGTGAAGCTAGAAGTGATCAAGAAGTGATCCTAGAACAACCTACGTCAAACATAACTCCAACACCGTGTTCACTTCCCGGACTCCGCCGAGAAGAGACCATCACGGTTACACACGCGGTTGATGTGTTTTAATTAAGGTCAACTTCGGGTTTTCTACAACCGGACATCAACAAATTCCCATCTGCCTCATAACCGCGGGCACGGCTTTCAAAAGATAATACCCTGCAGGGGTGTCCCAACTTAGCCCATTATAAGCTCTCACGGTCAACGAAGGATATTCCTTCTACCGGGAAAACCCGATCAGTCTCGGAATCCCGGACTACAAGACATTTCGACAGTAATAAAACAAGACCAGCAAAGCCGCCCGAATGTGCTGAAAAATCCCGATAGGAGCTGCACATATCTCGTTCTCAGGGCACACCGGATGAGCAAGACGTCGGGTTGGCATAGACCCTGGTTGCCCAAGGGGCGCCGGACATCGCTCGGTTTGGACCAGCAATCGAAGGAGAACTGGCCCGGGGGTTAAAATAAAGATGACCCTCGGGCTCGCGAAAACCCGGGGGAAAAAGGCTTAGGTGGGAAATGGTAAAACCAAAGTTGGGCCTTGCTGGAGGAGTCTTATTCAAAGCGAACTGTCAAGGGGGTCCCATAAATCACCCAACTGTGTAAGGAACATAACACCGGTATGACGGAAACTAGGGTGGCAAGAGTGGAACGAAACACCAGGCATAAGGCCGAGCCTTCCACCCTTTACCAAGTATATAGATGCATTAATTAAAATAAGAGATATTGTGATATCCCAACATAATCATGTTCCAACAAGGAACAAACTTCATCTTCACCTGCAACTAGCAACGCTATAAGAGGGGCTGAGCAAAGCGGTAACATAGCCAATCAACGGTTTGCTATGAAAGGATGGTTAGAGGTTGACATGGCAATATGGGTGGCATGATATAGCAAGTGGTAGGTATCGCAGCATAGGCATAGCAAAAGAGCGAGAATCTAGCAAGCAAAGATAGAAGTGATTTCGAGGATATGGTCATCTTGCCTGCAAGGTTCTCAGAGTTGTCGAAGGCTTGATCCTCGTAAGTGTTCTCAACAGGTTCCTCGTTCACGTACTCGTCTCCCGGCTCTACCCAAGGCAAGAACACAAGCAAAGGAACAACTATCAACCACGATGCAATGCGCAAGCAACATGATGCAAAACATGGCATGATATGCGAGATGTGATATGCAATGCATATGCGTGCGTCGGAAGGAAAAAGATGAACAAGGCATAATCTTGGAAAACCAAGTATGACACTGGAAAGGTGAGGTGATTTCGGTTGAAATCGATATAAAGATCACCGGAATCGGATGCACGGTTTGCAAATGACAAGCAAAACAAGAATGACATATTTCTGCATTTAACAGCACGATGCCACTTAGCATGCAACAAGAAATTAAGCTACTGCACACAAACATATCAGCAAAGCATATGGAAGTTATCTACTCAAGATGCTTGACAAAAGATGAACACTCAGCTACGGCTAAATCACAACATAACAGGTTCAAACAAGCATGGCAAAAGTGCAAAAGATAACAGGTTCACAGACTTAGTGAAAATACTATCATGCCAGAAACCAACATCAGGTTGACATGTTTAGAGCAAGGAAACAACATGCTACAGGAACCCAATATAGCAAAACAAGGCATGGAATGAATCCACTCAAGGCATAGAACAAAATTCCCTTACTGATAATGAGCCAAAAAAGACCAGAAAATATAATAACACCCATGTCAATTAAGCAAGTTTCGTTACAGGTTTCAGACTTAGCAGAAAACTGGACATGTCAAAAACAGATAACAAGTAGGCATGCTTACGAGCTCGATGCACTCACTACAGAGCATTTCATGATAAACTAAGCATACACCCGCCAAGAAGACATGGCATAGAAGCTATAAACGGCAAGAACAACATCATAGCATGCAAGGATCAACTACAACAAGCTTGGCAAAATCGAATAACATGTAAACAATCTGCCAGAAACATTTTATAGCAAAAGTAGAGCTCGATTGACACAAGCTATGGCCCTCCATAATTACAAACAAAGGCATGGATGGATAGAGAAAATCCATGTGTTCAAAACACCTTTACTGATCATGCTCAAAAGAGGCATAGATCTCTCTGAAAGAACATGAACACATGGCATAAAAATAACAGCAGGGAATAACTTAGTGAAATAACCGTCTCTGAAATCAGCAACATTATGATCCCTAGTTTGCATGCTTGTGCTAGTCACCACAAAGATCACAAAAATACATGGCATACACCCCTGTAAAGATAGCATGGCATCTTGCAAAACACATGTAGGACTCAACTTCATAGGATGCACACATCAATCATGGCAAAAATGACAAAAGTGCATCTACTGAAACAGATCTGAAACTAACATCGCATAGCCCTCTTCTAACAGCATTTCGGGCATCAAGGTGAGCTCAAATGAAAATGATGCAATGAGTAGAAATGATGTACTCATCAAGACAAACAATTTGACATATTACACGCACGAAACGGAGCAGTATGCAGCAATTTATGGTGCGATGAACATGCAACAAAATGACTGCAGAAAAATGACTTGGAGGGAAAACGACCTAGGGTTCGAGATCCAGATCCGGGGCACGGGAACCGATGCAGGGCGCGCGGCTCCGGCGACCGGCGCGGGCGGCGCTGGCGCCCGTTGGCGGCGACGGCGGGAGGCGGCGGACGCGGGCGTCCGACACGGGCGGCGCTAGCGCCCGCTGGCGGCGACGGCGAGCAGGCGGCGGGGCCGGCGCGGCGGGATGCGGCGGGCCGGGACGGCGCGGGCGCTGGGAGGCGGCGGCGCGGGAGGATAGAGGCGGCCGGCGCGGGGACGGGCGGCGGAGCTCCCGCGGGCCCTCGGGGGCCCGAACCGGGCCGGGCGGGCCGGCGGCGCGGGACGGCGATGTGGGTGCGGCCTCGCCCACGTGGCGGCTCGCGATTGGCCGCGGGCGCGGCGGCGGACGTGTCCGGCGCCGGCGGACGGTGTCCGGCACGCGGAGAGGAGCGGGGGCTAGGGTTAGGGTACGATTGGACCAGAGATTTCGGAGGAGGGGCTATATTTATAGGTTGGAGGGGCTAGGAGGCTCCAAATTGAGCACGATTTTCGCCCACACGATCGTGATCGAACGACGATGGACAGAGGAGTGACTTAGATGGGTTATTGGACTGAATTGGAGGGGTTTTGGGCTGCAACCCAAAAGAGGCTTTCACGGTTACTCGGTTAACCGTTGGAGTATCAAACAACCTCCGAATGACCCGAAACTTGACAGGCGGTCTACCGGTGCTATACCAAGGCCGCTTAACAAACCTCGGTCCATTCCAAGAAAGTTTAATACCCGCTCACGGAAAAAGGTAAAAGGGGTCGCCGGGGAACATAGGAGCGACGGATTGCAAAACGGACAATGGGGAAATGCTCGGATTCATGAAACGAACACGTATGCGAATGCGATGCACATGATGACATGATATGAAATGCATGACAAGGACAAAATGCAAAATGATGGGAAACCCAACCATGGAGGGAATATCATATCACATTGCCAAAAATGGCAAGAGTTGGAGTTACAAATATGGCAAGTTACATCCGGGGTGTTACAGGTAGACCGTTACACCTACTTTCCCCTACATCTGCTAGTCTACCACTGTAAGAGTTCGCACGACTTAGTCAACTATGCTAGAGCCCATAGTAGCTTGTGGCTGCACACGGAAGTTTCTACCATGAATAATCTCATGATCCCTTTGAGCCTGAGTGGCGGTCCATAAAGAAAAACAGGCAATCGCTGGAATACCCAGGTGCCTCAGTCCACCCATATGTGTATTAAATTTGCCACCTTAAATAAACCATTAATTTAACAATCTCACATCTGTCATGGATACACTCACCCAATCCACGTCTACTAGCATAGCATGGCATATCAAGCAAAGGTGGAAGTAACTGCCAAAGGTTTGATAATAAAACAGGTAATAGGTACTACCTCATCTATTTTCCCAAAACCCACAATTTAATTGAATCCTAAGCATGCAATGTTTGAGGATTGATCTAAGGCAATAAAACTGGGTATGAAAGGGATATGATCAAAGTGTTACTTGCCTTGCTGAGGATCCACGAAACCTAGAGATTCAAAGTAGCAAGCGGCGCACTCCGGGTACTCCATCGCAAACAACCAAGCATACAATAAGTACTCATCTAATGCACGGGCAAAACTCAAATAAGATATGTAACCAGAAAGTTCAACTTAAGAACTCCGGTTTGCAAAAAAAATCAAATCAAACGAAGCAACGAAAGTCAAACGGCGAAAGAAACAAACTTCGTTTACTAATCTAGACCTAGGTCAAATTTACAGAAGCAAAAACTTGTTTGAGTTGGTTAAACGGAAAGAGGGTTTCGAGATGAAACTCCAGGCGCTTGAATCGCCTAATTCCAATAAACGAGCGAAAATTTATACTAGAACGAAAATCGGATCAGAAATCACGATCCGAAATAATCACGGAAAATCCGAGAAAAAGAAAAACGACGAACAGATTAACGACCGAACGTTCGTTTTCTGAAACTAAACGGTTAACGCGTCCGTTAAAACGAACGAATGAGCGAACGCTCGCTAAATAAAATAAATCGGAAATAAACCGATCTATATAAAAAAAACAGATGTAAAAAAAACTTAACGAAAACCAAACGGAAAACCAAATGATTTTCCCGAGGAAAACCGCCGGTGGGGTGGTGGTCAACCTCGGACGGGCGGTGGGCGGCTCCGGCGGGTCGTCAGAGGGGTCCGGCGTGACGGGGCGGCGGGGTCCGGCGGGTCGGCGGCTCCGGAGTCGGGCGGCGGGACGGCGGGCGGCGGCGGCTCGGGCGGCGGGGCTCGGCGGCGGCGGCACGCGGCGGCGGCGGCGGATCGGGGCTAGGGTTAGGGTTTGTGGCGCGGCGCGTCTTGGGCTGACGGGCTCGGGGGTGGCGCCTTATAAAGGCCCGGCCGGGCGGAGTCCTGGCCGAACATGGCCCAAATTCGGTTTGCGTTTTTTAAATAGTTTCGTGCAGAAAAACAAATAAAAGGAATATTAAACGAACTCCAAAAATCCCGAAATAAGTTTCTCCCGACTTCTAAAATCAAGCCGGACAAGATGAACATTTATTTGGGGCCTAAATGAAATTTTGAAAAACGCGCATGTTTCCTAAATTCAAATAAAATAGCAAAAACTCCAAAATAAATCATATTTGATTTTTTTCATTAAACCTTCAATATTTCTTTATTTTGGGAAAGTCATTTTATTCCCTCTCTCATATTTTTATAATAGAAATAATTGAAGATAAAATAAATAAAATCAAATGATCCTATTTTCTAAATTTGAGAAAACTCAAATATGAAAATAACGAAATCCCCAACTCTCTCCAAAGGTCCTTGAGTTGCCTAGAATTTCTAGGATCAAACCAAAAGCAAAAAAAATATGATATGCAATGATGATCTAATACATAACATTTCAAATTGAAAATTTGGGATGTTACATGTGAACACGTTGTCCAGGACAAGCATGACCACATAGTAGTTTTACAACGAAACACTACCGAGTTCTGATTGGGAACCATCATTGCGGAGAGCGAAGTCCTGTGCATGTACCTTTGGGTCCTTAAGGATTAGCACCTAAGAACTTCTTTTCCTTGAACAAATCAATCAGTGGCTTGGTGTGCTAGGGATTCATATAGAATGAAGGTTGCAAGTCTCCAGACCACAGAATACTTCGCACGTATGCATGACTGACTTGGGATGATTCCAGAGGAAGCAAAACAAACTTTCTCAAATTCATGGCGGCAACTTGCATCATATGCACGCGAATTAGAGCAAGTCACTTCTTCCATCAAAACATAAACTTCATGAGCTAGCACGAAGAAAATGCTTTCAAAAGTTTCCAACGCTAACTTAGATGTTCAACATGAATCATGGAGAAGATAAGAATGGTGTCGATGGGCTCAACAACAATTTATTGAGATTTCCATATAGCTGGAATTCCACAACTATGTGAACAAGGCGATAGTATTGGTCAGACCCAAAAGATATGTGTATGCTCGAGGGACAACCACGAGTAAGACAACATTATGAACATCGTTGGTTTTGATTTGATTTTACGATAGCACATACTCAAATCAAAGATTGGTAAGATAATAGATCCAACAACTGATCACGAGGGTCAATCGATGAAGATATCATCTTTCTTTAACACACACACACACACCAAGATATCCCTTAATGATGAACTAAGTTAGACCAGCTCCCATCTTCCAACTCTCCAAGCTGTTGTTTTGCTTAACCAACACAGATTCTTGGAGAAGGGGTGGTTTACGGAAAACCCATCTTGATCACGAACTCAAAATAACGGTCAGGGCACAACCTGGTAATACTTCCGAGAAGATATTCAGAAAATCACGAAGCCGATATGTTATAAGTTCGAGAACAATCTTGCTTTTCAGGGCAAGATGATATGATCAAAAGAGTGAGAGATTGACACAATCTAACTCATTGATTGGAGAGTGCACCAGGAAATATGGACTAGGTAACACAATCTATCTTAGAATGATGATTCAATAACCAACTTGCTAAGAATGAAATTACTTTCCTTTAACTACCAAGTAACGAGGTTGCTAGGAGTATTGATTTCAGACATCATGGTTCACTTGTCAGCATTCCGATTGTGACAACACAGGACCGAGGAATGAAAAATGATGGCAAGAAGTATCACTGCGTCAAGAATTCATGAGAGATGCTGCAATTCTCATGGCAATCCTGACATAAAGGGGGTAATACTCCGAGGTAGAACAGAACAAAAGCTGGATTGGCATTTTGATCTGCGGAATACAACTACTTTGATCAGTCCAAGAAATGGATGAGGTGTTGGAGTTTGTTTCTCCTAGTCATTCCGGAATAGAATGGCTTGACGGACCACAAGAATAATAGACATCGATAACACGTATGCACAACTAGTCCTGACTATCAATTGATAGACAGAGGTCAGAATACAACTAAAGAGAGACAACTCAAAGGAACATATGGTTTTCTGAGTTGCGGATGCATAGATTTAGTATGTTAAACTAGTTCAACATATTTCTTCCAGAATATCCATGCAGAAAGGTAGGTCTGGCAGATTCACAATGCAGAATGGAGAACTCATCAAGAGCACTCTTATTGTGATGTTTTGGTTCAACAAGGAACTTCTGCAATAAGTAGTTCATGGTATTGGAAGAAGGATTTACCACGGACCTTGAGGACTATCGCAAAGGTTACAAATATCCTAAAGGAACTAGCAAACACTATCAACATGAAGTAAGTAGGGTGAATTTTGGGCTCAAAAACCCAGGAGTAGAATACCTACTACTAAGTAGCATCACGGGATGCTTTCGAGAATGATGGCCAGAATCATCACACTAGAACAAAAAACATGAATGGAGTACCATGTGGTTCTCTAAGACACCTAGGGTCATAATAATAATTCCAACATATATACCGAGGCAATGAAGTACCTCAACACACTAGTTAGTCTGGTTGATCTGGCACAAAGAAACTTTGGAACGGTAAGGAGAGCTTTACAAATGCATCAGACTATTTAGAAACCTGGGATGACTCGGACATCATAACGGCTGTAAATGCTCAGAAAGATTTGGGACATCCTGAAAAATGGTGGCATAACCACTCGACATCACAATATCAAGGTTCTGAGGCCAGCTATGAACATACAGAAGTAGTAGGAACTGAACTGAGGCTTGAAACCAACAATCCTATAAGTCTACGGATTAGTAACACGTGATCCTGATAGAGAGATGAGAAGCCTAGTTCTTAATCCCCGTAGAAGAGAAGAGGTTGACTCAGATCAGAAGGGCATAAGGTAAAGGAGTAAAAAGAGCCTTACGTTCCCTTCCACAATCAATTCCTTTACATAACTAAGAATTTCTAGACACGACTTCAACCAGTTTGGCTTGATAATCCTACAACAGTCACGCTCTGACACCAAAGCTATCAGGACCCTGATCCTAAGTCACACCAATCTAGCATGTAACACATCATAGCATTTTGCGGCCTCACGCATGGTATTCCCACGGGACCATTTGCGCCTTTTGGCTCACGTATATGATAGTGTCGCTAGCATCCATATGACAGAGGACTCGGGCCGACATGACTAGTCATAAACCCAAAGTGGCACTAACTTACAGGGACAGTCATACATGACCCAACAACGAACGTGTCGGTCAACAGTGAGTGAATCCGGGCTGTAGCAGCTAGGCTAACAGGACTCCGGAGAATTCGGGCTGTAGCAGGCTAACAGGACTCCGGTAGACACCGCATGACATTTCCCCAAAGGGACAGACACAGGAACGAAGAAGGACACATGCCGGCCAGCCTAAGTGTTCCGGAGCAGTAGCAAGCTACCATGGCTCAGTGGAAGCACTAGGAGACATTTCCCGGTAAGAGAGGCTACCAAGGAAAAACAACTAGGTGGCGCACACGAGTCCACATATTCACCAATCAATACACCACTATGGATCCACTCCAGTCTCCCTACGAGAACGCCATCCATAGCACTCACGCTTATCTTGCACGTTTTAGAGTATCCACTTTCACTTGTCTATGAACTGCATAGGCAACCCAGAAGTCCTTTACCGCGGACGCGGCTACACGAATAGATGATGTTAACCCTGCAGAGGTGTACTTCTTCACACACGCTCTCGCCAGTTACCGCCATGTTCACGTCATGTATCTCGGCAACCTTCAAGCGGAAGCCTGGGGAGGGTGTTGGCCACGACCTGACTAACCACGCAAGTCTCTAGTCCAGGTTTATCGCCTATTCGGGTTCCATCCGCAAGGAGATCTGACCGGGGTGTCGCTCACGGCCCCAAACGATGTGAGCAGGGTTCCCAAGCCCACCATCCGGGTGCCACTTGCTACACCGTGCCACTGTGACTAGTCTGCCCCAAGCCCACCTATACCGGGTGCCACTTGGTAGACTACTAGCACTACCTACAAAAACCAGAAACTAGTTGCAACTCCTGGACAAAGATCATGTTGATTAATAAGCCGAGAGGGGCCGAGCTACCGGAACCCAATGTGTGGTAGTAGTTGTTCATGGATCACAAACACAGAACTCAGATCCTGAGGACGGTTTCAATGAGACAACCCACCATGTACTCCTACATGGCCTCTCACAGCTACTGTCGTGGATTTGTCACAGCAGATGTCCTAGTGGAAGGACTTAGTCGTGGAGCCATCGCAACGGGTTAGCTTGAAGGGTTTAAAAGTGGACACAAGGACACGATGTTTATACTAGTTCGGCCCCTTCGATGAAGGTAAAAGCCTACGTCTAGTTGTGATGGGATTGATGGGTTTCGAGGGCTAGGGAGCGATAAGCTTCGCCTAAACCTCGAGTTCTTGTTCTCCTCCCAAACCGCCGTCGGGTCGTCCCCTTATATACACGGGTGACGCCCGTCGGTCTGCAAAGTCCCGACCTCCGGCTTATAAACGTGCCCGGGTCGGTCTCTCTATTCCTAACTTACAATGCAAGTTTACCTCAGGCCGATTTACGCCATAAACCTCTAAACCGATTATAGGCCTTGGGCCCTTCTATTTCTCCTTGGGCTTTAATATCTCGGGTCCATTGACGGAGGTAACCCGGGCCCTGCAGGCCGGTTTACTCCAAATAGCAATATCCCCAACATTAGGCCCCAGATTGATTTGAACAGGTTCATGTCAATCCTTAATAAAAATTTCTGTCTTCAAATGTCTTCCAGTAACTGTTGAACCGCTGGTTTCTTCGTCTCCCCTTGCTGCGGTAAACCGATATGACGTCAGTGCAAAGTTATCGTTTCCTTTTGCTAATCCGCAACAATCAGGGCGACGGCTGGGCTCCCGAAATCTCCGGCCCCTGGATTCGCGCGCCTGACACGCGCGCCGCGCCTTATAAATAGGACTTGAAGGCCATCTTCCTTTCCTCCCTTTCGCCCCCTTCTTCGTCTTCCTCGCGACCCAGACCTCGGAGCTCCGCCGCCGCCGTCAGCTACTGCATCAACTCCGGCTGCTGCATCAACCCGATCGGACCAGAGCACCGCGGCGACCTTTCTCATCCGTTTGGATCCCGGTAAGGCCCCTGTTCTTCTGCTTTTAGATCTGTTCTAGGGTTCGTCACCCTGCCACTGTTCCTTGTTCATCCCCATAGTAGCTTTGACGCTAGGACGACATCGTCAGTTCGATACCCGCTGAGAGCTTTTGCGAACAGATGATGATGCTATGTACTCATCTCTATAAATCTGTACTCATCTCCCTGCTTGTCGAACCTATGCTGTTCTGCTGTGAGCCAAACCTCATATTTTTACTTCTTTTTCGCCCTAGCTGTAGATCCATTGCTTTGAAAGAATCTGTATGGGATCTGTTTCTGCTTTCATATTCACAACTGTTAGATCTGGTCGGTTTAACTTCCAGCAGAGCGAGCAAACCAATCCACACATCCATTAGTCCCCTTGATCAACCGCTGGATGGTATCATCGTAGATAACCTTACTCTATATAAGAGCATCTTCGGTTTACATTCACACTTGTTCTCAAACCGGAACACCTTTGTCTTGTAGATTTCCTCATGGCAAAACAGGTGTACGAATGCAACTGGGTTCCCTCTCGCATCACTGAGACCCAACTAAACAACTTAGTCCTGACTGGCGCTTTGAGTAGCAAAAATGCCATCCATTGGAGGGTTCCAGGAAACGAATGTCCTCCTACCCCACAGGAGGGAGAAGTGGTGGTGTTTGCGGATCATCTGGCCCGGGGTTTTAATCCACCCGGTTCAAAATTTTATCGGGACGTCCTGGCTAACTTTAGGTTGCGCCCACAAGACGTTGGTCCAAACTCAGTCACGAATATCTGCCATTTTCAAGTGCTTTGCGAGGTGTACTTCCAGGAAGAACCTACTGCAGAGCTGTTCCGGGACCTGTTTCATTTGAACCGACGTACTGAATTCACCGACGGCCCTAATATGGAACTGGGTGGTATGACGATTCAAAAGAGGAAAGAAGTGACTTATCCTCATGCCAAGCTGCATAGTCATCCGCAAGAATGGAATCACACTTGGTTCTATTGCAAGGATACTTCCCCTGCTGAAGAAAATCCACTGCCCAGCTTCCGTCCGGAGAGACTTAGTAATACACACCCCTTCCCCCAAAGGCTAACCGCCAAAGAGAGGAGTAAGTATGCCCCTCAGCTGTCCAAGCTCAGAGCCTTCATGGCTAACGGTTTGACGGGGGTAGACCTTGCCCGTTGCTGGATTTCATGGAGCATCCTGCCCCTTAGCATCCGCTCCGGTTTAATGTGCCAATACACGGGCCGGGTTGATGATCCTTTGAGGCACTGCAACATTCAGCTAACGGAAGACGAAGTCACCGAGGCTGTGAAAAAGATGCTGAATGAACCGGAATATGTTTGCGCCCGAACCGGCCTGCTTCCGTTTTGTGCCACAAATAAACCACCTGCTGTAAGTACTTCCCCTCTGTTTGTTATAGAATTTATGATCTCCTTATACACATATTGCTAACTCCAGTCCTTTCTGACACAGGGAGATGATCCGTTTTGGAGCAAGAAGTTTCAAGAGCCAACCGAAAGGGTAACCCGACCCAAAACGAGGGTGAAGAAGCCCGCTCAGAAAAAACGGAATACCGCTTCCTCTACCCCGGATTTAGAGGAGGATGATGTGGGTAATCCGGACCTTGGGGTAGACCTTGATTCAGTTGGCTTACTTTTTACGCGTCTTATTGATGATGATATTTGTCAGGACGACGCTGAAGCGAGCAATGCTGAAGGCCCAGAGGTAACTATTCTTTCTTCTGACGCCGTTCCTTTGCCTTTGAAAAAACCTCGCCAAGCAAACCGGAAAATTAAATTTTCTCATCCTCTTGCTTACTTGGATCCCAAATTTCTTGTGAAGACCCAGCAACATGAAGCTCGACGCACCACCCGGCATAGCGGCCAGGTAGTTACCTCCGCCGGTTTACCGAACAGCCCGGTTCGGAAACGCCGCTCAGAGGTCTCCGATTTATGCGCTAGCTTTCCTCCTAAAGCAGGTTTAACTCGTCAGCCTCTTAATCCATCTGACTCCGATTATCAGGTCACCTCCCATTCATCTTCTGGTGAATCTTCTGCCACTCAACTGCCACCGCTAAAGACGGTTATTGGGTAAGTCGGACCGATCACAACATATTTCTGTATGAGTCTCTTAATCCATCTTACACCGTTTTTCACTCTTTGGGTTTCTCCCAGGGCTAAACCTAGACCGAGCAAGAAGGCTCATCTGGACAACCCGTCCGAAGGAACCGCCGCTCCTGAACCGGAGAAAACGCCTGGTTCTGACGCTCTGGGTCGTGAAGATGTTCAGAATTATCTATCTCCACAAGATGACGCCCGTGTTGAAGAAAGGCCTACCAACCCTGCCAGCCGTACTGATCCACCTGCCAGTCCTGTTCGGGTTGAGGGATCCATCCCCCCTTCTGGAACTATTGATAAACCGACAAGGCCAATGCAGAGCGGTGACTCCAAGGATGACGATGCTGTGATTACCGGCATTGGTCACTCTGAACCGGGGAACACCGCTACTTTAGCCAAGCATACTGCCAAGGACGAAATCCCGGCCATACAGGGCAAATGGGACCTTGACTCCTCTACATACGCCGCTTTAAGCGCCCCGGATCTTTATTCTGGGTACCTGAACCGACTGTACACCAGTCGGGATTATGAAGCTGGCATGATCAAGATGATGAAGGAGAAACTTGAGGTAACTCTCTTGTGCTTCCTTCCATTACAACTTAGCCTATCAATATTTCCAAACCGAGATGGTAAGCCGGATCAGGCTGCCTTGACAATTTCGGTCCGGTTTAGAAAACCCAAAGCTTCAACATAGGTCGTAACCAGAAAACATCATCAGATAACCATTAGCCCCCAAGTGCCAAGTTTAAATACTTGTATTAATCTTGGGACTTTTTGTAATGGAAAACATTCGTTAAAATCAAGTATGCATTAGCCCCCAAGTATCGAGCACATAACTTGCTTGTGTGGTTGATACTTCCAAACCGTGCAATATTTTCTGAACACTGTTGACGACCTGCTACAGGGGGATCTGAAGACCAAAGCGAAACAAGTCTCGAACCTTCAGGAAATCTTAAAAACCCAACAGGCTGAAACTGAAAAGGCGAAGGAGGAATTGACCAATGCCTTAACCGTTATGGAACAGCTGAAAGAAAGCCGCAAAAAGGAACAGGCTGATTGGGCTACTGAAAAAGCTCTTTTGACGAAGAGGGCTGAAAATGCCGAAGCTGCTCTTAAACCGGTAGTCGATGAATTATCCACCGTGAAGCGACAGATACACTCCATGACCTCTGCCGTCTTTGGTAAATTTCTTTCGATGCCCTTCTTCCAATTTGTACCTTGTCTGCTATATCCTATGTCCGGTTTATAATCCATCTTTGAAACATTGCAGGCTCACGTATTGGACACTTGGGTTCTGATGTGCGGATGAAACTCAAAGCTGCCTATACTCTGATGAACAGTTGTACACCGGAGCACAGAGAGCTATCACCACTGCGTCGCACAACCACCCTGCACCGTCTCTTATTCAAGACACGCTAAAGAGGCTATCCATGCTTCCAGCCCGGATTGAAGAGTTGAAAAGATCAGCTGCTCGAACTGGAGCCATCACTGCCTTGATCCGGGCCAAAGCGTGGGTACCAGATTTCGATCCTGTCGAAGCAGCCCAAGGATACCCCAGCTTGAAGGAAGACGGTTCAGACTTTGGTGAAGATGATTTGAGGGCGATAAACCGGGCGGTGCGCCCCCTAGCTTGTCAACTGGCTGAGGAAGCAGATGTGTCACATTACCAAGCCCAATACGATAACCAGAATAAACGAGTAGCTGCCCCGGTCCCTGAAGCGGAAAACCTTATTCCTCCAATCCGTAAGCATACCTACGCCCCTGACATTGAACCGTCTTTGCTGATTCACGAAGAAGCTGTCTTTCAAGCGCTAATGGGAATCGATTGGACCACTGCTGATTTCCAGCCAATGGGTAGTCAAGAAGATGCGGCACAAGATGATCCACAGCCTTCAAACCGAGGCGGCGAACAGGCGTAATCAACGCTCCGGTTCACCTTAATTGGTGACGTTTAATCTGTCAAGAAACAATATATTCAGGCACTACGCTGCCTTGTAATAAGATAGTTTAATACCTCTGCATTTGAATGTGCCTTCGCGCACGGGTACTGATACCCTTTCCAATGACTTTTCCACCTTATGTTTACTGTCTTTACTGAGTACACAAGGTGATTTTTCGACCATCTGAACCATAGTGCGCCTTTGCCAAACCGGGCAATTTGCCTCCGGGTTAAAAAACGGACCAGGCTGTGTCAGCTGAATCGGCTTAAAAATACTTGACGTTCCGAAGAACAAAAAACACCACAATAAAGGCAGAAAACAAAAACCAAATACGAGAGGGCAACGCGATAGTAAAATCCATGCAAATAGTGGTTGCTATGAACCGTTCAGAAGGAGTGACCGTCGTCGAGACAAAAGAAACCAAGCCCCCAGGAGGTGTAGCTATGGTTCCGGTCGACTAGGTTCCTAACTGAATCGTGGCAAATATGCCGGTCAAATGGCATTGCATTGGTTCGGATTCGACCAAGCCCCCAAGTGACTCAATGTCCAAGGGCCGATCAAGTGGCATTGCGTTGGTTCGGACACGACCAAGCCCCCAAATGATTCATTGGCTAAAAAGCCGACCAGAAGGCATTACCATCATCAAGACATGACCGAGCTCCCATAAGGCGTAATCTACGGTTCAAGTCGATTAGGTCCCCAACTGATTCAGTGGCAAATGTGCCAGCCAGAAGGCATTACCGTCGTCAAGACATGACCAAGCCCCCCGGAGGTGTAGCTACGATTCAGGCCGACTAGGTCCCCAACTGACTTTTATAGGGTTAGCTATGTCCTCTTTGGTTCGAATACGACCTATGTTTGAACAGGAAGCCCCATGTTTGAATAGCTATGTTCTCTTTGGTTCGAATACGACCTACGTTTGAACAGGAAGCCCCATGCTTGAACCGGGGTATTGAACCGGATATTAAGAGCTTCACAACTTTGCGGGAGACATCTTCCCTTGAACCGGCTTTCAAACCGGAATCTTTAATTTGATCTTCTGTGAAGCAACCTCAAGGGGAAGAACACGCATGATGTGAAGAACAGCAGAGACCCCGCTTTACTCGAGGCTCCGGTTTATTGCATTAATCATAATATATACATGGTCATGATATGTACACAAACAGAGCCCAAGGCTCATGCATAATAAGGTCGAAGATGAGCTATGTTCCACGGCCTGCTGGTCTCTTCCCCTGATGTGCGTGAATCTTTGTTCTCTCGAATATCAATCAGGTAGTATGACCCATTATTCAGATTCTTGCTGACCACAAAAGGTCCCTCCCAAGGCGGGGATAATTTATGCTGATCAGACTGATCCTGGATGAGCCGAAGCACCAAATCCCCCTCCTGAAAGGTTCTGGTCCTAACCCGACGGCTGTGGTAACGGCGAAGATCTTGCTGGTAAATCGCTGAACGGGCAGCTGCTAAGTCACGTTCCTCATCCAACAAGTCAAGAGCGTTCTGCCGTGCCTGCTCGTTGTCCGCTTCAACATACGCTGCCACACGAGGTGAGTCATGTCGTATATCACTTGGGAGAACCGCCTCTGCTCCATAGACCATAAAGAACGGCGTAAACCCCGTGGATCTGTTAGGCGTGGTGTTGATGCTCCATAATACAGACGGTAACTCCTCCACCCAACAACCCGGCGTCCTTTGTAAAGGGACCAGAAGCCGGGGTTTGATACCTCTCAAGATCTCTTGATTCGCTCGTTCTGCCTGACCATTAGATTGTGGGTGCGCTACCGAAGAAACATCAAGTCGTATATGCTCCCGTGCACAGAACTCTTTCATGGCCCCCTTGGATAGATTGGTACCATTATCTGTGATGATGCTGTGTGGAAAGCCAAACCGGAAGATCACCTTCTTTATAAACCGAACCGCCGTGGCAGCATCACATTTACTGACAGGTTCTGCCTCCACCCACTTTGTAAATTTGTCAACCGCCACCAGTAGGTGGGTCTTCTTATCTTTGGAACGCTTAAAAGGCCCAACCATATCGAGCCCCCAAGTCGCAAACGGCCAAGTGATTGGAATCATCCTCAATTCTTGAGCCGGTATGTGTGCTCGTCTGGAAAACTTCTGGCAACCATCACATAACCTGACCAGGTCCTCTGCATCAGCATGAGCGGTTAACCAGTAGAAACCGTGGCGGAACGCTTTAGGCACCAATGATTTTGAACCGGCGTGGTGGCCGCAATCCCCTTCATGTATTTCACGTAATATCTCACACCCCTCCTTAGGGGATACGCACCGTTGCAACGCTCCTGACACGCTGCGATGATGTAGCTCTTCTTTGAGAATTGTCATAGACTTGGACCGCCGTACTATCTGTCGAGCCAAGCTTTCGTCTTCTGGCAACTCACCCCGGTTCATATATGCCAGATAAGGGAGCGTCCAATCCGGGGTGACGTGAAGAGCCGCCACTAGTTGAGCCTCCGGATCAGGAACAGCCAACTCCAGCTCACCGGGTAGTTGTACCGATGGGTGATACAATACATCCAAGAAAACGTTGGGTGGGACCGGTTTACACTGAGAGCCCAAGCGGCTTAAAGCGTCTGCTGCCTCATTCTTTCTGCGGTCCACATGGTCCACTTGATAGCCTTTGAAATGCCCGGCTACCATATCTACTTCACGTCGGTACGCAGCCATGAGCGGGTCCTTTGAATCCCAGGTGCCAGATACCTGCTGAGCCACCAGATCCGAATCACCAAAGCACCTAACTCTGCTCAGATTCATCTCTTTAGCCATCCGAAGACCATGCAGCAAAGCTTCATACTCAGCCGCATTATTTGTACAGGGGAACATTAAACGGAGGACATAACAGAACTTATCACCTCGTGGGGAAGTTAAAACGACTCCAGCCCCCGAGCCTTCCAATTGTCTTGATCCGTCAAAATGAATGGTCCAATAAGTGTTATCTGGCTTCTCCTCAGGCGCTTGTAACTCTGTCCAATCGTTTATGAAATCAACAAGTGCTTGTGACTTTATGGCCGTCCGGGGTACGTATCTTAAATCATGCGGCCCGAGCTCGATAGCCCACTTGGCAATCCGACCGGTCGCCTCCCGGTTCTGTATGATGTCACCCAAAGGAGCAGAACTGACCACCGTGATGGGGTGTCCTTGAAAATATTGCCTCAGCTTCCGGCTTGCCATAAAAACACCATACACCAGCTTCTGCCAATGCGGATACCTCTGTTTGGACTCGATAAGCACTTCACTGATGTAGTAAACCGGTCACTGAACCGGATGTTCCTTTCCAGCCTCCTTTCGTTCTACCACCATCGCCACACTAACCGCTCTGGCATTTGCTGCAACATATAACAGGAGTGGCTCTTTATCTACCGGGGCTGCCAACACTGGCGGATTGACTAGCTGTCGCTTCAAGTCCTCAAACACTTTATCAGCCTCCGGACTCCAGACAAATTGATCTGTCTTCTTGAGCATTTGATACAAGGGGATCGCCTTTTCACCGAGGCGACTGATAAACCGGCTTAACGCTGCAATCCGCCCGGCCATGCGCTGAACATCATTGACACATTTCGGTTTGGCCAGGGAGGTGATGGCTGTGATCTTTTCCGGATTGGCCTCAATTCCTCTATGGGACACTAAAAATCCAAACAACTTGCCTGCAGGTACACCAAAAACACATTTAGCTGGGTTGAGCATCATTTGATACACTCTCAAGTTATCGAAAGTCTCCTTCAAATCGTCAACCAGGGTCTCCTTCTTTCATGACTTAACCACAATATCATCCATGTAAGCATGCACATTACGACCAATCTGCTCGTGGAGGCAATTTTGCACACATCGTTGATAAGTAGCTTGCGCACTCTTAAGCCCAAAGGGCATGGACACATAGCAGAAGGCTCCAAAGGGAGTAATGAACGCCGTCTTCTCCTGGTCCTTAACTGCCATCTTGATCTGGTGATAACCCGAATAGGCATCCAAAAAACTCAAACGCTCGCAACCTGCCGTAGCATCAATGATCTGATCAATCCGGGGGAGAGCAAAAGGATCCGCTGGACAAGCTTTATTCAAGTCTGTGTAATCCACACACATGCGCCAGGTGCCGTTTTTCTTAAGAACCAGCACCGGATTAGCAAGCCATTCGGGATGGAAAACCTCAATGATAAACCCAGCTGCCAGGAGCCTGGCCACTTCCTCACCAATCGCTTTACGTCTTTCTTCGTTAAACCGGCGTAAGAACTGCTTTACCGGTTTATATTTAGGATCCACATTAAGGGTGTGCTCAGCGAGTCGCCTCGGTACACCAGGCATGTCAGACGGCTTCCATGCAAAGATGTCCCGATTCTCACGGATGAACTCGACGAGCGCGCCTTCCTATTTTGGATCCAGGTTTGCACTGATGCTGAACTGCTTGGACGAATCACCAGGTATGAAGTCAACAAGCTTAGTTTCGGCAGCCGATTTAAACTTCAAGGCCGGATCGTGGTCCGTGGTTGGCTTCTTCGACGAAGTCATGTCCTCCGGGTCAACACTGTCTTTGTACTGCTTTAGCTCCTCCGTAGCACAAACCGATTCTGCATAAGTCGCATCTCCTTCCTCGCATTCCAAAGCGATTCGTCGGCTGCCATGAACCGTTATAGTGCCCTTGTAACCCGGCATCTTAAGTTGCAGATACACGTAGCAGGGCCGTGCCATAAATTTTGCATAGGCTGGCCGTCCGAACAAAGCGTGGTACGGACTTTGGATTTTAACCACTTCGAACGTCAGCGTCTCTGATCTGGAAACGTGACTATCGCCAAAGACCACTTCAAGGGCTATCTTACCAACCGGATATGCAGACTTGCCAGGCACCACCCCGTGGAACACGGTATTAGTCGGTTTGAGATCCTTATCCAGCAGTCCCATGCGACGGAAGGTCTCATAATACAAGATGTTAATGCTGCTCCCTCCGTCCATGAGCACCTTGGTGATCTTATAACCTCCCACCTGAGGCGCCACCACCAATGCTAACTGACCCGGATTATAAACCCTGGGAGGGTGATCTTCTCGGCTCCATATGATAGGCTGTTCCGACCAGCGCAGATAGTGAGGCGTGGCCGGTTCGATAGCGCTGACTGCCCGCCTCTGAAGCTTTCTATCCCGTTTATCCAAGCTTGTAGTGAAGACATGATACTGTCCACCACTCAACTGTTTCGGGTTGCTCTGATAACCTGATTGCTGCTGTCCGTAACCACTTTGATTATTTTGATTACTTCGGCTGTCCTGTCCGCCCGGATTACCCTGGACCCCTGGACCGGGATTTCCGCCACCGTATTTTGATCCGGAACCTGAACCGCCACCGGAGCTGTGATCATATTGGAAAGTGTTTGAGCTTTTGAATTCCTTCATGATATAACAATCCTTCCAAAGATGGGTTGCCTTTCTTCTTTCCCTTCTGGCTGGCAGGGTTGGTAGGCCTTTCTTCTTTCCCTTCCCTGCTTTGTCATCACCAGAGTCAGGATCCTTGGTACTGTCAGAATCCGCGTACTTCACTAAAGCGGTCATGAGCGTTCCTATATCTGTACAATCACGCTTCATCCGGCCCAGCTTTAGCTTCAAAGGGCCAAACCGACAGTTGCTTTCCAACAGCACCACGGCGGTGTCTGCATTGATGCGATCCGACGAGTGCAAAACTTCTGATACCCGCCGCACCCAATGGGTAGTTGATTCCCCTTCTTGCTGAACGCAGGCTGCTAGGTCAACTATCGACATTGGCTGTTTGCACGTGTCCTTGAAATTCTTGATAAACCGGGCGCGCAATTGGGCCCATGAACTGATTGAATTAGGCGGTAAGCTCTTTAGCCAAGTCCGGGCCGTCCCTTCTAACATCATAGTAAAATACTTGGCACACGCCGTGTCATCCACATCCAGCATCTCCATAGCCATTTCATAACTCTCCACCCATGTCTCCGGAGGCTGATCTGCCGTGTAGTTTGGCACCTTGCGGGGGCCTTTGAAGTCTCTGGGCAGGCGTACGTTGCGCAAAGCGGGAACAAGGCACGGTACTCCCAAAAAACTGGAGACCACCCCCGGTTCAACCGTAGCCGCTGGGAAGATAGGTGTAAGCTGACGAGCCTGATGCTGCGCTGCTAATCCGGCCTCCCGCGCACGAGTGCAATCCACATTCTCCTGAGCATTGTCGACGCCTGCCGGGTTGTTGCCGCGGAGCGCTTCACGCCTGGCATTGCTTGAAACAGCCGGCTCCTCCATGCGCCTACTATGGCTCCCGCTGGGGCGAGGGGTGGAGTGAATCCGATCACGGCTTTGTGAATATGCTTCTTGTTGGGCCAACGCGGTCCTAAGGAGCTCCTTGACCCGGCGTGTCTCTACGTCCTGCGGTGAATCGCCTTCGATCGGGATGGCTTCCAGCCGAGCTGCCGCCGCGACGAGGTTATCCATCGGGTTGGAATAATGCCCTGATGGTGTTGGCACGGCCTGTGGTGTACCAGTGTTGTGACGAGGCAGGCTTATTATCCGGTGCTGAACCGGGGCGCCAACTGTCGCCTCCGCACGGTTTACTCCCGGGGTGTTGAAGAGATTTCGGGCGTCGAGGGCTGCAGGCAATCGAGATCGGGATTTCCTCTTCAGGACTTCCTGAGACGCATTCTGGTCCATCATGAGCCTGTAAGCCTGTGCATCCAAAGCGGCGCGCTCCGCCGTCATCCTGATCTCTTCTGCTGCCAACTCCGCTTTAGCTTGAGTGATTTGCTCTCTTACTTTGGCAATCTCAGCATTGTGAACCTCCTGATCCGCCGGGTTGGCTTCCGCCATGAGAGCTGCCAGTGCGTCAAACAGGTCTGACAAAATTTGGGCTGGTGAACCCGTAGGGCCTCCTGCCCGCGCAGCCGTTGCGGCTGCCGATCCGGAGATCGCTGCTGCGGCAATTGATGATCGTGGCACCGCCTGTGTTCCAGCCATGAAGATCCCAACCCGATAGGGTAGATCAGAGGGGTCCGGAATACTGTTGCCATCGGAGCCGCCCCCAATCCGATCATCTTGCAGCTGGTAAAGAGATTCGGTTTCCCCGGTCGACGTTTCATCGCCGGAGTAGATGGCGGTTTCGTTGCCAGATTTGGATCCTTCCTCGTAGCTTCCTCCGTGGATGACTCCCACGAAGGCGTGCTTCCTGGTCGGTTTAGCCAGGGTCGATCTCGTGCACTGAGCTGTCTCGACGAGGTCGGTGCAGACGCCTAACTCGGGGCCTGGTTCTCCGATCTTGCCGATGAAAACATGGATGCCGCCAAAGGGGACCCGGTACCCGTACTCGATCGAGCCGGCGTCGGGGCTCCAGCCTGTGCTGTCAATGTAGAGTTTTCCGCGGCGGCTCTTGGTCATCCGACCCACAGCGTAACCCTCGAGTCCTTCAAAGCGGCCCTCCAAAAACTTGAAACCATCTCGCGATAGCCCCACGGTGGGCGCCAACTGTCGTGGATTTGTCACGGCAGATGTCCTAGTGGAAGGACTTAGTCGTGGAGCCATCGCAACGGGTTAGCTTGAAGGGGTTAAAAGTGGACACAAGGACACGATGTTTATACTAGTTCGGCCCCTTCGATGAAGGTAAAAGCCTACGTCTAGTTGTGATGGGATTGATGGGTTTCGAGGGCTAGGGAGCGATAAGCTTCGCCTAAACCTCGAGTTCTTGTTCTCCTCCCAAACCGCCGTCGGGTCGTCCCCTTATATACACGGGTGACGCCCGTCGGTCTGCAAAGTCCCGACCTCCGGCTTATAAACGTGCCCGGGTCGGTCTCTCTATTCCTAACTTACAATGCAAGTTTACCTCAGGCCGGTTTACGCCATAAACCTCTAAACCGATTATAGGCCTTGGGCCCTTCTATTTCTCCTTGGGCTTTAATATCTCGGGTCCATTGACGGAGGTAACCCGGGCCCTGCAGGCCGGTTTACCCCAAATAGCAATATCCCCAACAGCTACCTTTACCAAATCATGTTCACACACTTAGCTCTCAACAGAAGGACGTGTTCACAACTTCCCAATTCATCCCCGATGAATCAGACCTGACACAACTCTAAGCAATAGCAGGCATGACAAACAAGCATGAATGGGTAGGCACATCAGGGCTCAAACAACTCCTACTCATGTTAGTGGGTTTCATCTATTTACTGTGGCAATGACATGTCATGCAGAGGAAAGGGGTTCAACTACCGCAACATGTACCCGTTGAAATGTGGTTGTCCTAATGCAGTAAAAGAGAGCAGCGAGAGAGTGGGATTGTATTGAAATGAACAAGGGGTTTTTTCTTGCCTGGCACTTCTGAAGATAGTATAGTTCTTCACCGTGTCATCGATCACATCGTCGGTAGGTCATCTACTAAGAGGGGACAAACACCGGCAACAGAGAAGGAAACATAATCAATGCAATGCTCAATATGATGCATGATCAGGACATGGCAAAATGAGTGTGTTGGGCTAATGCAACTAAAACCAGCTAGGTTTGAGTCCTTTTGAACCAAAGGTTCAATCGCAAACTCAACTTATGAATTTAAATAGTTCCTTATCATGTTTTGCACTAAACAGCAAGGTTAAGTTGCTTAAATATGCATGAAAATAGTACAGATGGATATATTGGATTTTTCAGATCATTTTTCATATATAACTTATTTCATTGTGAGTTATGGTTGAATTTCTATTAATTTTAGAAGTTTTGAGCATTTTTTGAAATAAATAAATAATTTCCGATTTATTTTAAATCCAGGAAAAGATTTACGGCGTCAGCAGGTCAGCTGTGCGGTCCAGGTCAAACCTGATGTGTGGGGTCCACACGTTAGTGACTAACTAACAAATCTAAGTTAATTAGTGTTAAACTACTACTAACTAAAAACGTTAGTGGAGTTAGTTAAACTTAATTGAAAACTAAACTAGGATTAGCTGGGGCCAGGGCCCACTTGTTAGTGACCCATGGGAGGTCAAACCTCCTGGTCAGCGGGGTCAAACTCGCTGGCGAGGTCAAACGCGGCGGTGACGCTCGGAAATCGCCCACGGGGCATGGCTCAAGGCCTTCTTGGGCTCGTTGGAGAGTTCTCGCAGGCGTGCGTCAAACGGTGGTGGTGGCCGGGCCTGGGGTAGCCGGAGTTGGCGGCGGCGACCTCGTTTGCGGCCGCCGGAGTTTGGCCATGTACGGGGTTGGGGTTGCGGCGTGCAAACACGCGAACTGAGGCGCTAGCGAGGCACTACGTGGTGCGGTAAGCATGTCGGGTAGCACAGGATGACCAAATGGTCGCCGGAGCGACACAGGCGACAAGCCCGAGCGGAGGCGAGCTTCGGCCATCGTGGAACTATGGCCTAAAGGGTGCAAACGCGTGGGGGAGAAGAGGGGTTCGAAGCAGGGGCTTGTTGACACCTCATTTTGGCTCAATGCAAAATGCAATAGAGATGGCCTCAAGTGACAAGGTATTTTTCATGAGAAACTTCAACTTGCCAAGTGGAACAACTTAGATGATTGGACCATAATCATTCGACATCTTATCAAAGACCAAAACTACACTGGGATTGTCATGTTTAGGTGTCCTGAGTGCTTTTTGGTCGATTATACTTCCAAGACACTCTCAGATGGAAAATTATCCAACACGAATCGTCTTCGTCTCGTCGAATCGATTGATTTTCATATAAAAATCGTCGCAATCCGAGTTCATTTGCAAAAGTTAGAGCTATGTGAGGGTAGCCTTGTCAAAAGGCAAAATATGACGCGCCCCATCAGACACATGTCTGATGGGTGTCTGATGCAATGCGTGAGCAATTGGCTCTTCAATATGGTCTCAAATCGAAAAACGTTCAACGTTAAAGTTGTTCGTCTCATCGAAACAAGTAAAAGTGCTTTTGGGCACATTTTCATCCGAGGTCATTTACTGCCACAAAAAAGACCCGCAAGATGCAGCCAGTTTAAACCGTTTTGGAAAGCTTGCCAGGCAAAAAACTTGCCGGGTGAAAAGCTTGCCGGACAAAGACCTTGCCGGGTAGGAAAGCTTGCCGGGTGAAAAGCTTGCCGGGCGAAGACCTTGCTTGGGGTGAAAAGCTTGCCGGGAAAAAGCTTGCCGGGGTGAAAACTGTCAAGGCCAATCCGACCAGAAGATGAAGATGGGCTGAAATGATTATCTAGGTGTGCTCGGATGAAAAAGTGTTCAACATGAAAGTTATTTGTAACGTAGAAACGGCCAACTTTGCTTTTGTAGTCATCATCATCCGACGTAGTATACGACCTGCAGAGATGCTACAAGAGTCGGACGGTCCAGTCAGCTACATGACCGAGTCCGACTCGAAATTAAAGATGACCCCGTGGAGTATTGAAGATGGCCTTATTTGGAAAAGTGATAAACATACGGATTGTTGGACACGTCGAAGCATACAAAACTGATATTTGAACCATCTCCATCGGAGGTCATATGCAGATTCCACGGCCCGCGCAAGGAGCAAGACAAAAGATTGGATCAAATTCGGGCTGAATCCAAGTGGGGCCAGAACTAGAACTCTAGGTCGTGAATTGATGTACTTTTCTTGTAAGGAAAGCCTAGATGAATCATTTGCTCGTACGGGAAGTCCAGCCGCCTCTTATATATGTTGGGGGTGACGGCCGATTGAACAACACACAATTGAACAAATCAATATACTACTTTTTTCATCTACGTTTTATCTCTCCACCGTTTTCTCTCTCGTTCTTCGATGTTCTTCGTGTTTGAGAGCTGCGAATCCCGAGGCTCTATGGGTGAGCGAATCGACCTAGGGCAGCCCATAGCCGCCGCACTCCCTGACGGGGTCCCTCCCGGGGGTGTGGGGTTTTCGGGTCTGCAAAAGCGTCCGTCGACTGTCTTGCGTATCGCGCTGTCGGTCGGGTCTCCTTCGACGTGAGCTGTGGTGCATCACCCCCAACGTCGAGGGTACACGTGACGTGTTCGTGTGTCAACACACTTTTTGGTGACTCCGATGGGGACGAAGTTCAATCATCATCATCCACCATGTCCGATCTTCCCAAGCCATCTGAGGTAGACGCCCATAACATCATTAAGCCGAGTCTTGATGAGATATCGGCCGATCATCGCCAAGTCTATGAGGAGTACAAGAAAGCGCGCGAGGAGAAAGACTTGCAGGAGTTCCTCACAAAGTTCAAGAAGGATCGCCAAGGCAACATCACTCCGATTGAAGAAATCAAGTTCCCTCCTCTTCATGCCGAGCAGGTTAAAACCTCTGTAAGTACTGCCTTTTTTCCTGAGCAGTGGGCCGAGATTGAAAGTCGTATTGTTGATGGTAACAATCTAGTCTACCAAACTTTCATAGAAAATACTAATGCTCAAAAGAATACATCTCAATCGTCTAGTGGTAATGATGGTGTAGCTGGTAGTGTGCAAAACCCTAATCTGGCTTTACCTATTGCATCGGCGCCTCCCGTGCCGATGGCTTATTATCCTACCCAAACAAATCAGATTGTGACTGCACCCATCAACCCTATTATGAGCATGCTAGGTTCAGTGGCAACGCCGAACCAAACCCTACCTACAGCTACAACCACTCGACCACTACCGAATTATGGTTCGACATACATGCCACAATTCCTACCTGCAGCTAGTAACCTTACTCCTCCTATGCCACTGCCACAAGCTTCATCGTCCACCATGGATGATGGTCTAGCTAATCTTAGAGAGGAGATGGCTAAGATGCTTCGAGAGAATTTTGGAGTTGAGTTACCTCGGAATCGGATTTACCAAAAACCGTACCCCGAGTACTTTGATGCCATCCAGTGCCCTCCAGGATATAAAATTCCAGATTATGTTAAGTTTAATGGAGAAGGCACAAAAACCACATGGGAGCATGTTAGTCAATATTTAGCACAATCGGGTGAGGCAGGCTCATTGAAAGAATTGAAAGTGCGTTTATTTCCTTTATCATTAACTGGTACCGCATTTTCATGGTTTTCTTCTTTACCCCGTGGTTCCATTTGGTTTGGTCGCAGCTAGGGCAGAAGTTTCATGATCACTTTTATAGCAGCGACAATGAACTCAAGTTGTCACATCTAACATCGATTAAACAGAAGCATGATGAATCGGTCTCCGATTACATCAAGAGATTCAGATAAACAAAAAACCGGTGTTTTAGTTTGGTGATAACCGAGAGGGACTTGGCAGACCTAGTGCTGAGTGGTTTGAGAACTCCCATTAGAGAAAAGCTAGAAGGCTACGATTTCTTAAATATCAACCAAGTCTTACAAAGGGCTTTGGCTCAGGAAAGCCGAAGCAAAGACCTCAAGGAAGTCGCATAGATACAAAGCCGATCGTCCAAAGATGAATATGGTGGAATATGACAGTGATCACTCGGACGATGAGGGTGATGTTTTTGCTACTGAATTTGTTTGGCCATCTAAGGCCAAACCCTTTACTTGCAATGATCTGAAACCGATTCATAAGAATCGTGATGAAGAGATGAAGTTTACTTTTAACATTGCTAAGTGTGATAGAATATTTGATGCTTTGCTGCAGGCTAAGATTATTAGAATATCTCATACTTTACCACCGTTTGAAGAGCTAAAATGGCGTGCTTATTGCAAGTATCATAATTCTTTTTCTCATGCTACTAACGATTGCAATGTTTTTCGACGACAGATACAATCGGCCATTAATGACGGACAATTGAACTTTTCTGAGATGCAAGTTGACAAACAACCTTTTCCAATGAATACCATGGGTTTGAAGGGGAAGAAGGTACTCATTCGGCTGGAGGTAGCCGAATCTGCTAATAAAGCTAATATCATTGTTGGTGAGCCCAGGGAAGACAAGGAAAGCAGCACGGTCTTGGGGAGACATATTGTGCTTGATAAGCAGCCCGATGGCAAGGAAGTGGTCAAAATCACCATCAAGAATCCTACACTTGGGGGGCAACTACAAGTGCAAGAAAATGCTCGTGTGAGATTTGTCAAGCCCAAGAGTCCAGAAGTTGGCAAGTGGAAAAGGAATGAAGTTAAAGTACAACGCAAGCAGATCAAACCAAATTTTGATATGTTGCTTTCCAAATATGCCAATCAGTCGGCTGATTCTAGCTCTAACCGGCCATCATACTTGAAGCGACCAAGGTCACCATCAGATGATATGTTTAGTCAGTATATGAAACCGAGTGGACCAAAGGCGTTATTTCTAGAAGATCAGAGGCAAACTGTTTGGCACCGACTTGAATACTCATATAATGGCCGACTTAACATCGATAACTATCGGTCGGCTGGTCAAAACATGCGACCGGATGGAAATTATCCGAGTGTAAGAATGCATCCGGGTCGAAGCCATCCGAGTGAAAAAATGTGGTCAGGTAGATTCCATCCGACTGAATTCCATCCGAGTGGATTCCATTCGAGTGACATCCATCCGAGTGGATTCCATCAGAGTAAAAAGGTGCGCCCGAGTGGAAATTTCATACATCTGGAAAGTTGAAAAGAATGGCGTGTTAAGTCGCCAAGTGCTGCAACGGTTGAGTCAAGCAAAGGCAAGGAAAAAACCGATGCCGACTCACTCATCTTGGGCACCAAAACACTCACCATACAACAGTCGATTATGCATAGCAATCCGATTGAGCTGATACTTGCTATCGCACCAAAGCACTCGGCTAATGACCATGAAGCAAGCACCAGCCAAGTAAAGACGAGAGATCCTAAGTACACTCAACCAAAGTGGTGTCCTCCAGGGCTAACAAAGACACAAAAGAGGAAATTACAGAGGTTAAGTGTAACACCCCGGATGTAACTTGCCATATTTGTAACTCCAACTCTTGCCATTTTCGGCAATGTGATATGATATTCCCTCCGTGGTTGGTTTTCCTTTCAATTTGCATTTTTCCTTGTCGTGTATTTCATATCATGTCATCATGTGCATTGCATTCTCATCCGTGTTCGTTTCATGAATCCGAGCATTTTCCCCGTTGTCCGTTTTGCAATCCGGCGCTCCTACGTCCTCCGGCGCCCCCTTTGACCTTTTTCCGTGTGCGGGTGTTGAACGGTCTCGGAATGGACCGAGGTTTGCCAAGCGGCCTTGGTATAGCACCGGTAGACCGCCTGTCAAGTTTCGGGTCATTCGGAGGTCGTTTGATACTCCAACAGTTAACCGGGTAACCGTGAAAGCCTCTTTTGGGTTGCAGCCCAAAACCCCTCCAAAACAGCCCAATAACCCATCTAAGTCACTCCCATGTCCATCGCCGTTCGATCACGATCGTGTGGCCGCGAACCGTGCTCAATTTGGAGCCTCCTAGCCCCTCCTACCTATAAATACACCTCCCCCTCCGAAATCCCGGATCAAATCCTACCCTAACCCTAGCCACCTCCCTCTCCGAACGCCGGACATCGTCCGCCGGCGCCGGACACGTCCGCCGCCGGCCGCGCTTCCAATCGGGGCGCGACAAGTGTCCCCGCCGCCGCCGTTCCCACCGCGCGCCGCGGGGCCCGTACCGCCGTCGCCTCCGCCCGCGGGAAGCCGCCACCCGCGCCCGCCGCGTCCCAGCCGCGCCTCCCCGACGCTCCGCCGCCTCCGCCGCCTCGCCGACGCCGTCCCTGTTGCCCCGCCGCCCCTCCTCGCCGGATCCGGCGGCCCCAAGGCCGGATCCGCCCCGGGGCACCTCGCCGGTCGCCATCTCCCTCCTCTCCGGTCTCTCTCCGGCGAGACTCCGGCCCCGCCTCGGTTCACGCGCCAGATCTAGATCGGGACTAGGTTGACCCCGTATTCCTCTAAGTCTTTTCTGGCAGTATTTTGTTGCATATTTTATCGCATCATAACTTTGCACCCGTGGCTCCGTTTTGGGCGTGTAGCATATCAAATTGTTCGACTTGATTAGTACACCATTTCATCTCATTGCGTCATTTTCATTTGAGCTCATCTTGATGCCAGAAAGGCTGTTAGAAGAGGGCTATGTGATGTTAGTTTCAGATCTGTTTCAGTAGATGCACTTTTGTCATTTTTGCCATGATTGATGTGTGCATCCTATGAACTTGAGTCCTACATGTGTTTTGTAATATGCCATGCTATATTTCCAGGGGTGTATGCCATGTATTTTTGTGATCTCTGTGGTGACTAGCACAAGCATGCAAACTAGGGATCATATTGTTGCTGATTTCAGGGACTTAGTAATTCCACCAAGTCATTCCCTGCTGTTATTTTTATGCCATGTGTTCATGTTGTTTCAGAGAGATCTATGCCTCTTTTGAGCATTATCAGTAAGGATGTTTTTAACATATGGATTTTCTCTATCCATCCGTGCCTTTGTTTGTAATTATGGAGTGTCGTAGCTTGAGTCAATCGAGCTCTACTTTTGCTATACAATGTTACTGGCAGATTGTTTACATGTTATTCGATTTTGCCAAGCTTCTTGTAGTTGATCCTTGCATGCTATGATGTTGTTCTTGCCATTATTAGCTTCTATGCCATGTCTTCTTGGTGGGTTTATGCTTAGTTCATCATGAGAAGCTCTGTAGTGAGTGCATCGAGCTCATAAACATGCCTACTTGTTATCTGTTTTTGACATGTCCAGTTTTCTGCTAAGTCTGAAACCTGTAACAAAACTTGCTTAATTGACATGGGTGTTATTATATTTTATGGTCTTTTTTGGCTCATTGTCAGTAAGGGTCTTTTGTTCTATGGCTTGAGTGGATTCATTCCATGCCTTGTTTTGCTATATTGTGTTCTTGTAGCATGTTGTTTCCTTGCTCTAAACATGTCAACCTGATGTTGATTTCTGGCATGATAGTATTTTCACCAAGTCTGTGAACCTATTATCTTTTGCACTTTTGCCATGCTTGTGTGAACCTGTTATGCTGTGATTTAGCCGTAGCTGAGTGTTCATCTTTTGTCAAGCATCTTGAGTAGATCACTGCCATATGCTTTCCTGATATGTTTGGGTGCAGTAGCTTAATTTCTTGTTGCATGCTAAGTAGCATCATGCTGTTAATGGCAGAATCTTGTCATTCTTGTTTTGCTTGTCATTTGCAAACCGTGCATCCGATTCCGGTGATCTTTATATCGATTTCAACCGAAATCACCTCACCTTTCCAGTGGCATACTTGGTTTTCCAATATTATGCCTTGTTAATCTTTTTCCTTCCGGAGCACGCATATGCATTGCATACCACATCTCGCATATATGCCATGTTTTGCATCATGTTGTTTGTGCATTGCATCGTGGTTGATAGTTGTTCCTTTGCTTGTGTTCTTGCCTTGGGTAGAGCCGGGAGACGAGTACGTGAACGAGGAACCTGTTGAGAACACTTACGAGGATCAAGCTTTCGACAACCCTGAGAACTTTGCACGCAAGATGACCATACCCTCGAAATAATTTCTATCTTTGCTTGCTAGATGCTCGCTCTTTTGCTATGCCTATGCTGCGATACCTACCACTCGCTATATCATGCCACCCATATTGCCATGTCAAACCTCTAACCATCCTCTCCTAGCAAACCGTTGATTGGCTATGTTACCGCTTTGCTCAGCCCCTCTTATAGCGTTGCTAGTTGCAGGTGAAGATGAAGTTTGTTCCATGTTGGAACATGATTATTTTGGGTTATCACAATATCTTTTATTTTAATTAATGCATCTATATACTTGGTAAAGGGTGGAAGGCTCGGCCTTATGCCTGGTGTTTTGTTCCACTCTTGCCACCCTAGTTTCCGTCATACCGGTGTTATGTTCCTTGATTTTGCGTTCCTTACACGGTTGGGTGATTTATGGGACCCCCTTGACAGTTCGCTTTGAATAAGACTCCTCCAGCAAGGCCCAACTTTGGTTTTAACATTTGCCACATAAGCCTTTTTCCCCCGGGTTTTCGCGAGCCCGAGGGTCATCTTTATTTTAACCCCCCCCGGGCCAGTTCTCCTTCGATTCCTGGTCCAAACTAGAGCGCTTTGCAGCGCCACCTCAAGGAAACTTGGGGTCTGGTTTTAGTTGTACGGACTGCTCATCCGGATGTGCCCTGAGACCGAGATATGTGAAGCTCCTATCAGGATTTGTCGGCACAATCGGGCGGCTTTGCTGGTCTTGTTTTACCATTGTCGAAATGTCTTGTAGTCCGGGATTCCGAGACTGATCGGGTCTTCCCGGTAGAAGGAATATCCTTCGTTGATCGTGAGAGCTTATAATGGGCTAAGTTGGGACACCCTACAGGGTATTATCTTTCGAAAGCCGTGCCCGCGGTTATGAGGCAGATGGGAATTTGTTAATGTCCGGTTGTAGAAAACCCGAAGTTGACCTTAATTAAAACGCATTAACCGCGTGTGTAACCGTGATGGTCTCTTCTCGGCGGAGTCCGGGAAGTGAACACGGTGTTGGAGTTATGTCTGACGTAGGTTGTTCTAGGATCACTTCTTGATCACTTCTAGCTTCACGACCATGCTTTGCTTCTCTTCTCGCTCTCTTTTGCGTTGTTAGCCACCATATATGCTAGTCGCTTGCTGCAGCTCCACCTCACAACCCTATCCTACCTTTAAGCTTAAATAGTCTTGATCTCGCGGGTGTGAGATTGCTGAGTCCCCATGACTCACAGATTCTACCAAAACAGTTGCAGGTGCCGACGATGCCAGTGCAGATGACGCATCCGAGCTCAAGTGGGAGTTCGACGAGGAACGTGGTTGATAGTTGTTCCTTTGCTTGTGTTCTTGCCTTGGGTAGAGCCGGGAGACGAGTACGTGAACGAGGAACCTGTTGAGAACACTTACGAGGATCAAGCTTTCGACAACCCTGAGAACTTTGCAGGCAAGATGACCATACCCTCGAAATAATTTCTATCTTTGCTTGCTAGATGCTCGCTCTTTTGCTATGCCTATGCTGCGAGACCTACCACTCGCTATATCATGCCACCCATATTGCCATGTCAAACCTCTAACCATCCTCTCCTAGCAAACCGTTGATTGGCTATGTTACCGCTTTGCTCAGCCCCTCTTATAGCGTTGCTAGTTGCAGGTGAAGATGAAGTTTGTTCCATGTTGGAACATGATTATTTTGGGTTATCACAATATCTTTTATTTTAATTAATGCATCTATATACTTGGTAAAGGGTGGAAGGCTCGGCCTTATGCCTGGTGTTTTGTTCCACTCTTGCCACCCTAGTTTCCGTCATACCGGTGTTATGTTCCTTGATTTTGCGTTCCTTACACGGTTGGGTGATTTATGGGACCCCCTTGACAGTTCGCTTTGAATAAGACTCCTCCAGCAAGGCCCAACTTTGGTTTTAACATTTGCCACCTAAGCCTTTTTCCCCCGGGTTTTCGCGAGCCCGAGGGTCATCTTTATTTTAACCCCCCCCCCCAGGCCAGTTCTCCTTCGATTCCTGGTCCAAACTAGAGCGCTTTGCAGCGCCACCTCAAGGAAACTTGGGGTCTGGTTTTAGTTGTACGGACTGCTCATCCGGATGTGCCCTGAGACCGAGATATGTGAAGCTCCTATCAGGATTTGTCGGCACAATCGGGCGGCTTTGCTGGTCTTGTTTTACCATTGTCGAAATGTCTTGTAGTCCGGGATTCCGAGACTGATCGGGTCTTCCCGGTAGAAGGAATATCCTTCGTTGACCGTGAGAGCTTATAATGGGCTAAGTTGGGACACCCTACAGGGTATTATCTTTCGAAAGCCGTGCCCGCGGTTATGAGGCAGATGGGAATTTGTTAATGTCCGGTTGTAGAAAACCCGAAGTTGACCTTAATTAAAACGCATTAACCGCGTGTGTAACCGTGATGGTCTCTTCTCGGCGGAGTCCGGGAAGTGAACACGGTGTTGGAGTTATGTCTGACATAGGTTGTTCTAGGATCACTTCTTGATCACTTCTAGCTTCACGACCATGCTTTGCTTCTCTTCTCGCTCTCTTTTGCGTTGTTAGCCACCATATATGCTAGTCGCTTGCTGCAGCTCCACCTCACAACCCTATCCTACCTTTAAGCTTAAATAGTCTTGATCTCGCGGGTGTGAGATTGCTGAGTCCCCATGACTCACAGATTCTACCAATACAGTTGCAGGTGCCAACGATGCCAGTGCAGATGACGCAACCGAGCTCAAGTGGGAGTTCGACGAGGAACGTGGTCGTTACTATGTGTCTTTTCCTGATGATCAGTAGTGGAGCCCAGTTGGGACGATCGGGGATCTGTGTAGCATTTGGGGTAGTCTTCTTTCATTTTGGTTCCGTAGTCGGACCTTGAGTGTAATCTGGATGATGGATGTTTATTTATGTATTGTGTGAAGTGGCGACTATAAGCCAACTATGTATCTCTTTTCCTTATGTATTACATGGGTTGTGTGAAGATTACCTCACTTGCAACATTGCTTTCAATGCGGTTATGCCTCTAAGTCGTGCTTCGACACGTGGGAGATATAGCCGCATCGAGGGCGTTACATTAAGGAGCCAAGAGATGACAGAACAAGAGGCCGAGAAGCAAAGGGATAAGTTCTTCAATGACACTCGGCCCATGTTACCTGCAAAGCAAGTGTGGAGGCCTAAACAAATACAAGATACAGTGGCTTATACACCTATCACGGCAGCACCTGTACCACCAAAGAGGACGATGCGACAGTTATTACATCATCTTCGACACTTCTTACTTCTCCTTCACTCGAACCGATTTCAGAATCAGTGGATGCACTTGAAGAAGAGGATGATATGTTGGATTATGAGTCTACACCGGTTCATGAAGGTATGGATATCAATATGGTATACTACTTACCTGCTGAGTTTCGTGCTGTAGATGAGGAAGGGTAGGTGGCTCAGCTGGATTTTGGCCCAAAAACGCAATATTCGAGAAGCCAAAAGAACCAGTAACGCATCTGAAACCATTATATCTCAGAGGTCATATCAATGGGTCGCCGCTCACTCGGATGCTTGTTGATGGAGGTGATGTGGTAAATCTTATTCCCTATTCGGTCTTCAAGAAATTGGGTTTGCTTGATGAAGAATTGATCAAGACCAATATGGTGCTCAATGGGTTTGAAGGCAAAGAGAAAACTGAAGCCAAAGGTGTAATGTATGTGGAGCTTACAGTCGGAAGCAAAACTTTGGCTACTGCATTTTCTGTTGCTGAGGTGCAAGGTAACTACAACGTTATACTAGGCCGTGATTGGGTTCATGCAAACCAGTGCGTGCCATCCACTATGCACCAGTTTTTGATTCAGTGGGTTGATGATGAGGTGGAAGTCATTCATGCGGATAACTCGGCCTGTGTTGCTTTGGCCGATGCATCGGTGGATTGGCAACACACTAATGCTACTTGCTTGACGGGGCGTGACTTGTCAGAGTTTGATTTTCTCAGCACAACCAAGAATGGTTTTGTGCCCGTCTCTTTAAAGACGACTGAATGCAATCGGCTCCAAGGTATGATATGTTTAAATGGATCCTAATTCCGATTGGTTACAAAAACGTCTTGTAAAGTATCGGTCCTGTGAGAACGATATGTATGAGTCTATAGAGGAGTTGGATGAAATGGATAAACTTGGACAAGGTTTTACATCAGCCGATCCGTTAGAAGAGGTAGATATTGGAGATGGTTCAGTCACTCGACCGACGTTTATAAACAAAAATTTGAAAGCCGATTGTAAGGCTAAATTAGTCGAGCTGTTGAAAGAATATGTTTGTTGCTTTGCATGGGAATATCATGAGATGCCAGGGTTAAGCCGAGAGCTAGTGGAGCATCGGTTGCCTATAAAGGCCGGTTTTAGACCTTACAAACAGTCGGCCAGAAAATTTAATCCGAAAACATATGACCGGATCAAGGAAGAGATTGGTCGACTGCTTGAAGCTAATTTCATTCGACCTTGCAGGTATGTCTAGTGGATTTCTAACATTGTCCTAGTGGAGAAGAAAGGATCTGGCAAGTTGAGGGTGTGCATTGACTTCAGAGATTTGAATAGGGCTACACCCAAAGATGAGTATCCCATGCTAATAGCCGATATGCTTATTAATGATGCTTCTGGACATAAGGTTATTAGCTTTCTAGATGGTAATGCCGGATACAATCAAATTTTTATGGCCGAAGAGGACATGTACAAGACAGCTTTTCGATGCCCTGGTTTCCTTGGTTTATTCGAGTGGACAGTGATGACATTCGGATTAAAAAATGCTGGCACCACATATCAAAGAGTTATGAATTTGATTTTTCATGATTTACTCGGTGTCATACTTGAAGTCTATATTGATGATATTATTGTCAAATCGGACGCTTTTGAATCTCACTTGGCCGATTTGCGTTTAGCTTTTGAAAGAATGAAAAAGTATGGACTAAAGATGAATCCTTTGAAGTGTGCATTCGGTGTGTCAGCTGGTAAGTTTTTGGGTTTAATTATCCATGAAGATGGCATAGAGATTGATCCCAAAAAGAAAGAGGCCATACAAAAAGTGGAGGCTCCAACATGCAAGAGAGATATGCAAAAGTTCCTTGGCAAGGTCAATAACTTGAGGAGGTTCATAGCTAATTTGTCAGGGAAGGTTGATGCGTTTACTCCTACCCTTCGGTTAAAGAATGATGCTGATTTCACTTGGGGGGCAAAACAACAAGAAGCATTTCATATGATCAAGAATTATTTGTGCACTCCTCCAGTGATGAAAGCACCCAAGCATAGGGAACCCTTCAGGCTTTACATTGCAGCAGAGTGTCGGTGTACTAAAGTAGGGGTACTCTAGTATCCCGAACTTGTGCACGGGCAGTCGCAGCACCCCGCGGCAACGCCCGCCAGGTGATCACCAAGGCTCTCTATGGTTCCTTTGGAGCCATTCGAGAACAAAGTATTTAATTCAAGGAGACAAGGCCCCGGCAAGAAGAGCTTGCCGGGAAGGCCATTCAAGGTACAAGACCCCGGCAAGAGGAGCTTGCCGGGAGGCCCAACGAGAGCATCTCAAAGAACCTGTCGCAGCGTGCCGCGCGTCCCGGCAGGACCCGGCGAGCGACAAGTTCCCGGGCGTGACAAGGCAACGGCCGCGGCAAGGCGCTTGCCGCGGCAGGCAGCCACTCTGTACCCGCGCTCCAGCTCACCCACCTACGTGTCGCTCCGGGACCCTTCCCAGCATACGTGGCGGGAGGCTGTGCAGCCAGGGGTACACTATGGCATGCAGCGCTGACAGGATCGCCATCGTGGCGAGCGATGGCGCCCCTGACGGTCCCTTTTCTATACCGTCTGGGCGACGTAGACGGGCATTTAATGCCTTTGTCCCCTGCCGTCAGGGTTAGGTATGATACACTGTGTAGGTAGCTGTACCTACCACAGCATATTTACACTTTTGCCCTTACCTACGTTGCCACCTGTTGGAGACCCCTTGAACATATAAAAGGAGGCCCATGCACAACGTAGGGGGGGATCGATCCTCAGAGAAGCGCTCAGTCTCGTTAGCTGCTCGACTGTACTGTAGCACTCGGCGCTCCTGAGCAAGAACTCAATACAATCCACAAAGCAGCAGTAGGAGTGTTATCTCTCCGGAGAGCTCCGAAGCTGGGTAAAAACCTCCCCCCGCGTGCCTCGCCTCGATCCACTCTTCGCGCGGCCTCCGCCCCCCGCCGAACCGAGAAGGGGCTCCGTCCCCATAGGTGCTCGGGGAGCCCAGGAAAACCCCGGCACAGAGGAAGGAGTTATTGGTGCTGTTCTGACTCAAGAAACCAAAGGAAAAGAGCATGCCATCACTTATTTGAGCCACCGCTTATTGGATGCCGAGACAAGGTATACATTTGTTGAAAAATTATGTCTATGTTTATATTATGCTTGCACAAAATTGAGACATTATTTAGTGCCAAGTGCTTGCATAGTAGCTTGTCAAACCGATGTCATTAAGTACATGCTGCATAGGCCAATTCTTAGTGGTAGAATTGGCAAGTGGGCTTATGCTTTGATTGAATATGATTTGGCTTATGAATCTCTAAAATCCATGAAAGGCCAAATCGTTGCTAATTTTATTGTTGAACATCAGATTGATGACAAGCATGACATTGATATAAACCTTGTCTCATTAGTACCGTGGAGATTATATTTTGATGGTTCAGTTTGTAGCAATGGCCAAGGTGTTGGTATTGCTTACATATCTGCTCATGGTGCTGGTTTTGAAGCCTCATGTCGCTTAGAATATTTTTGTACAAACAATCAAGCCGAGTATGAAGCATTGTTATTCGGCCTAGAGATGTTACTTGTTGTAGGTGTTACACATATTGAGGCTTATGGTGATTCGTTATTAGTAGTTCAACAAATATCCAAAGTCTTTCAATGTTTTGACGAATCTCTTAATGTTTATCTTGATAAATGTCTAGATATAATTTCTACTTTAGATTATTTTAGCATTGCTCATATATCTAGACATGACAATTGGAAAGCAAATGAGTTGGCACAACAAGCATCCGGCTATCATGTTGATCGTGGCATGTTTCATATTTCTGAAAAGCCAATGTCTAGTCTTGCCAACATAGGGGAGGCCGAACCAGAGCCCACCATTTCGGCAACTAATGAAATACTCAATGCAGGAGAAAATCAAGAATGGAGGAAACCCAACGTTGATTACTTGTCCAATCCGAGTGAAAGGGTGGACAGGTCTGTTTGGCGTATGGCTTTCAAGTATACAATGAGAGATGACGGTCTTTATCGCCGAACAGTCGATGATGTTCTTCTAAAGTGCTTGGACGAGGACCAGGCAAGAGTTGCTATGGGAGAGGTACATGAAGGCATTTGTGGCACTCATCAGTCGGCTCCCAATATGAAATGGTTATTGCGACATGCTGGGTTTTATTGGCCGACTATGATTAATGATTGCTTCAGATATTACAAGGGGTGTGAAGCTTGTCAAAATTTTGGTGATATTCAATTGGCTCCTGCTGCTATGTTACATCCTATTATCAAGCCGTGGCCTTTCAGAGGTTGGGGTTTAGACTTCATTGGACAAATCCATCCATCTTCCTCAAAAGGGCATCGGTTCGTACTGGTGGCAACTGATTATTTCACTAAATGGTCTGAAGCAGTACCTCTCAAGAACATGACACATATGTAGGTAATTCAATTCATAATCGAGCACATTATTCATAGATTCGGTATTCCTCAAACGTTAACTACAGATCAAGGTTCATCTTTTATGTCACACCAAGTCAGAGTTTGTCAAATCTTATAATATAAAGTTGTTCAATTCCTCTCCGTATTATGCCCAAGCTAATGGACAAGCCGAGTCTAGCAATAAAATTTTAATCAAGCTCATCAAGAAGAAGATTGAGGATAATCCGAGGAGATGGCATAAGTTGTTGTCTGAAGCTTTGTGGGCACATAGAATTTCAAGGCATGGTGCTACAAAGGTGACTCCATATGACCTAGTATATGGTCAAGAGGCTGTTTTACCGGTGGAAGTAAATTTGAATGCTTTGAGAATAGCCAAACAAAATGATTTATCGGCAGTAGACTTTTATAACTTGATGATGGACAATATTGATGAGGTTGCCAATAAACGTCTGGCTACTTTGAAGGCCATAGAGAGAAACAAGTTGACGGTGGCAAGAGCATACAATAAGAAAGTCAAGTTGAAGAATTTTCAAGTTGGTGATCTCGTCTGGAAAGTGATTCTACCGATTGGTTCAAGAGATAGGAAATTCGGGAAGTGGTCTCCGAGTTGGGAAGGTCCTTTTAGGATTACAAGAACAGTTCCCGGAAACTCATATTTGGTGGAATCCATACAAGGGGCATTGTTACCTCGAGCTCTCAATGGCAAATATTTGAAGAAGTACCACCGAGTGTGTGGCAAGAAGCCTAAGTAGGCAATGGCCGATATACGATTATCGCCCTTAGCACAAACATGGACGATACATAATTATCGCCCTGGGAAACAGCCGATGGAGTGTTGACATCGTGCTTCAACATTACACTAGGCAAGGTATTTTCTGGCACGCAAGCTCTGCCACAAAACAGGGGGCATGTGTTGACACCTGATTTTGGCTCAATGCAAAATGCAATAGAGATGGCCTCAAGTGACAAGGTATTTTTCATGAGAAACTTCACCTTGCCGAGTGGAACAAATTTGATGATTGGACCATAATCATTCGACATCTTATCAAAGACCAAAACTACACTGGGATTGTCATGTTTAGGTGTCCTGAGTGCTTTTTGGTCGATTATACTTCCAAGACACTCTCAGATGGAAACTTATCCAACACGAATCGTCTTCGTCTCATCAAATCAATCGATTTTCATATAAAAATCATCGCAATCCGAGTTCGTATGCAAAAGTTAGAGCTATCACTACAAGAAATATGTCAACTTGTGACCACCACTATTGGTCACTGAAAGGTCACAAATTTCCATTTGCGACCTTTTTGTGACCAAAAACAGAAGGTCAAAAGCTGGCAGTCGTAAACTGAATATAGCGACCTTTCTTCTGGAATGGTCGAAGACGTTTACGACCAAAATATTCCTACTGTGGCATTTTGGTCACTAGCAACCTCCCCAGGCCACGTAGGCATCCAGCGTGGCAAGCTGATGTGGCGCAAGATTCAGCCCGGTCCAATTCGGTGTCTATATGGGTCGAGCCCATTAATTCGGCCTTTTTAATATTTATTTTTCCTATTAATTTTTGCTAGCTACATGGGCTGGCCCAGCAATTCGGCCTTTTTATTTCTAGATGCGGCCTTTTACAGCGTATGATCTTTTAATTTTTACCATTTTATTCCACTATTTTACATTTGTCCCAAGAGTTTCAGTTTTTCTTTTTCTCAGAAGATTGGTCCCAATTGTCAGTTTCTAGTAATAGGACCCGGTTGTCAGGGTCAAGTTCTTTAGATTTCATTTCATAGTAAATAATTAATAAATATCTAAATCAGCACCGAAATACACTGCTTGAAATAGTAGCCAGAATGGCAATCACAGTATTACAACGTGAATACATTTTTTTGTGGGTAAACGCGGATACATCATACAACACAAATACAATGGCAATGATAGTATTACAAGCTCTACTTCTTCTGTCCTTCTCCTTCTCCTTTCAACCTTCTTTTGCATGGAGCTACTGTGAGAGGAAATCTACAGTTAAGAACAAAATACGAATATAAGAAGTTGGGTACATATCACTTTGGAAAGCACAAGATATCATTTGGCTGGACATGAATATCACTTGTGCATGGGACAGTAAAAGGAATTACAACTAAACAACAATTCAGCATGAATTGGTAAAATGAACTGGCAAAGATATGAGATGGGTGCAACGTAATCTCCCTTACTGAATTATCCATTTGGCTGACATGTTATGACAGGCTTCATGGTCAGGCTTTTAAGTTTTAACACAGGCCATAACTAACTGTTCCACCATAAGTACATGAAGTCTAATCACTAGACGCTAAACATATAACTAAGACTGTCCTTCATAAGGAACTACATGAAAAGATATAGTTATACGATATTGGAATATGGTGAGAATTGCTAAGAACTCTACTTGTCTATGAGACTTCTTCCCACCCTCTCCTAAATACACCATCTGACAGGAGACATTACTCAAAAATTATTTTGTTCCTTTTCCACACTCTACACCCAAGCAGAGAGCAAACACAATGCAAACCTTTACGAATGCTATGTAGATAGTACAATTCAGTGTAAATCCAGAAACACTGAAGCTAAATATTCCCTATAATTCCTGCTATCTTACTTGTGCATGCAGTACTTGTACTCATGGCTGCGGACATAGTCTAGCTCCCCTTCCTCAAGCTGCCACAACACAGTAAAAATCACTTCATCAGAATTCAAAGCAAACATCACATAAGCATGAGAGTGCGACGGCGACAGCACCAAGCAAAATTCAGTAATGCGTATAAATAGATTCAGACCAATTGGTAAAATGAAATCTACTCCATGAGATTTAGTCAACTTTAGGGAGCATCGAAGATTCAGATCAATATTTGCAAGCATGTAAATACTGATTCAACACTAGGGAGTATTGACTTTTTCTGGCAGCGAGAAAGCAACTCAATAAGCAAGTGTTCTCATGTTTGCCTTAACATGATAGGTTAACTTATACTTAACTGTGAGCAAACAGTACATAAAAAAATCATGGATTTGACTTCAAATAACCAAGAGACTAATTAATGTGTTACTGCCTGATACTGTCAACCAGAAAAGCAAAAGTAACAAACAATATTCTGCATATCAGTGGATTCACTCAGTGGAAACAAGGTGACAAACTAATGTTCCAGGGAGGTAGTTTTACATAATAAAAACAAAATAGGCACCTGCAAGGAAGAGGAGCAGAGCAGATCCTTGATGGCCAACTAGATGCGTCCCTCCTTCTGCTCCTCGAGGATGGGTGACCTGCAGTAACAAATATGTTATACAACCCAGGATCGAATGTAGCACATACTATCGTTTTTGAACTTAATCGTGGCAGTCTTTTATCATTACCCAATCTCCGACAACAAATAAGCTCACTAAAACAGCATTGTTGAGATCTCTTTTGACTTTAAGGACGTATCCATCAAGACATGAAAGTCCCAAGCTCCACAGTGCTTGCAAGCCCTTCGACGCAATCAGATAGCTGAAACTCGAAAGAGACAAAGAGCTCATTATAAAACTGAAATGCCATTAGCAGTAGAAATTTTAAAAGGGGAATTTTGTGTTAATACAAGTCTGGAAACAAGACACGATTGCACTAAATTTGTAGCTGAATCTAGGAATTACCACCACCATGCACCCACACCACATGGCCTACAGAAGGCCCAGTTTGGCCTTGAGGGGCTCTCAGCCAATAGTTTTGGACAGTACTCACCCATGCAAGAGCATGCTTGTACTAAAATCGCCACTCCTTACAAGTCCAAACCTACATATTTCCTCAAGCACATGTCTCACAGGACAGTGATGGTTAACTTAGATTCTCTAACCAAATATCTCAATAATCCGGTTGACTACTCACGGATTAAAAAAGCCCCTCGTGATTAAACTATCTATCGCTCACAGATTAACCGACTAGTAGACGGTACTCCGCCTAGGAAAAAACCTCCCAAACAAGACAGGAAGGTTACCATGACGGCGATGGAGGCGGCAGCGAGCGCGTCCTGGCCGAGCCGCAGCCAGAGCCCGCCCCACATCCCGGGACTCCCCGCCAGCTCCCTTCTCTTGAGGCCAACACCGCCGCCGCCCATGCACATGCTCTGCTCTAGGTACGTAGGCACGAAGGGAAGCCCCAGCTTCTCCGCTGTGGTACAACAACAAAAGGGATCAGAAATCAAAGTGAAGGGAAACTAGGAACATCACATGGGGCTGCCACATTCCTGCGGATTCAGACCACAGCAGCGACAGAAGATTACACGGAGCAGAGATGAGGTCGTGAGCGACACACCGAGGTAGTCGACGGGGATGCGGCCGTTGGAGAAGCGTCTGGTGGGGCGGTGGGTGTCGAAGTCCGCCCATGGGGCTCATGGCCGGTGCCTGGCCCCTCCTTCCTAATTAGAGGAGGGGAGGGAGACGGGTCATGGCGTCTGGGCATGCATCCGCGTCGTGATCCTGACGGGATCCCGATGGGATCTACACGAGGCCGCCGCCGCCCCTCCCCCACCGCGGGGCCAGGTGCGGGTCACCTCCCACGAAAGGAGACAGGCGGAGCCAGCGCGGACATGGATGGGACGGGGAGACGGGGTGGATGAGCCGGCGCGGCGAAGGTGGTTGGCGAGGCGGGCGCGGAGACGGGGTGGGTCGCCGGGGATTCATGGTGTGGTGGAGGCGCCATGAGGAGGGGAGGAGGAGAGGGCGAGGGAAGTAGGGCGCCGCCACCGGCGACGGGAAGCGAGAGAGAGAGAGGGAGGTGGCGTAGATTTGGATCGGGGAGAGAGAGAGGAAGGGAGGCGGCGTCGATCTGGATCAGGGAGAGAGAGAGGATCTGAATCGGGGGCGGGAGGTAGGTGGCGGCTGCGAGTGGATCTGAATCGAGGGAGAGAGGGGAGAGGAGTGGAGTTAGGGTTTGGGTTGGCCTGCTGAGGAGTGGAGTGAGAGACGTTGGATTCGCCTGGTATGGACGGTTCAGATCATATAGAGTGGGGTGATCCGTGAGAAGTGTTCTGATTGGTCCGAGAAATCTGTGATTTAAAATAATTTCCAAGTACTAAAGATAGAGCTATTTTGTGAAGCAACTATCAAAAATATTTTGCAAAAGGGCTTTATACAAATTTTCACTCAAGCTAGACCAAATTTTATGGATGAGCACCAATTTGTATGCATTTCTGATCTTTCTAGCTATTTTAATCATTTTTCGAGTACTCAAAATGAGTTTTTTTGTGAAGGACCTATAATATATTTGTTGCAAAATTGGACCAAATCATTTTTCTAAAATACTATGTCATATTTAATGCACAATTGACCAAATGGTTGGGTGTAAAAATTTTTGATCCACCTCTGGTGAAAAAGACAAATTTTCGCCGATTCAGTTGGAAGCGGGTCAAATTTGAACTGCTGATTCCTCATAGTTTGCTATTTATTTTTTCCAAAAATCATTTCTAGGTACATAATTACCTATTTAATCAGATAAACACCAAAAAAAATTCCAAGATTCAACCACTAGCTAGGAACGGTCAAGCCCGCCGTTTTGACCGCAATTTGAAACGGGCATAAAAAATTCAAAAAAAATCAAAAAATTGGAAAACCTTTGCATTGTGTCATTATATGTGACCAAGTTTCCAGGAAAAATAATAAACTTGTAATACGGTAATTATTTTAGAAAAGTGTTCTTATAAATGAGCTATCATGTGTGAAGATTCATGGCTTTCAAGCCAAATGATCAATGTTATGGCTACATTCATGGCATAGTTTGTTCAAATGATCTCATATTGTGCACAAGGGTGCATATTGGAATGGCAAACAATGTTTCCTAAGGGAGTTTTTATTTTCTTTAGACGAAAAAACCATTTTCCATTTTTTGAGTGCCCAACAGGAGGTTTTTTTGTGAAGGACCTCCCAAATAATTGTTGCAAAATTGTACCAAATCATTTTTTCTAAAATACAAGGACATATTTAATGCACAATTGACCAAATGGTTGGGTGTCAAAAGTTTTGAAATAGCACTGGTGAAAAAGACAAATTCCCGCCGATTCAGGTGGAAGCGGGTCAAATGTGAACTGCAGCTGCCTCATAGTTTGCTATTTATTTTTTTCAAAAATCATTTCTCGGTACATAAGTATCTATTTAATAAGAGAAACATCAAAAGTTTTCCAAGATTCAGCCGCTACCTAGGAACAGTCAAGCCCGCCGTTTTGACCGTATTTTAAAACGGGCATAAAAAATTTAAGAAAAATCAAAAAATTGGAAAACCTTCGCATTGTGTCATTATATGTGACCAAGTTTCCAGGAAAAATAATAAACTTGTAATACGGTAATTACTTTTAAAAAGTGTTCTAAAAAATGTGCTATCATGCGTGAAGATTCATGGCTTTCAAGCCAAATGATCAATCTTATGGCCACATTCATGGCATAGTTTGTTCAAATGATCTCATATTGTGCACGAGGGTGCATCTTGGAATTCCAAACAATGTTGCCTAAGGGAGTTTTCATTTTCTTTGCATGGAAAAACCATTTTCCATTTTTCGATTGCCCCAAATGAGGTTTTTTTGTGAAGGACCTACCAAATAATTGTTGCAAAATGGGACCAAATCATTTTTATAAAATACTAGGACATATTTAATGCACAATTGACCAAATGGTTGGGTGTCAAAAGATTTGATCCACCTCTGGTGAAAAAGACAAATTCCCGCTGATTCAGTTGGAAGCGGGTCAAATTTGAACTGCAGCTGCCTCGTAGTTTGCTCTTCATTTTTTACAAAAATCATTTCTAGGTACATAAGTATCTATTTAATAAGAGAAACACCAAAAAAATTCCAAGATTCAGCCGCTAGCTAGGAACGGTCAAGCCCGCCGTTTTGACCACATTTTGAAACGGGCATCAAAAATTCAAAAAAAATCAGAAAATTGGAAAACCTTCGCATTGTTTCATTATATATGACCAAGTTTCCGGGAAAAATAATAAACTTGTAATACGATAATTATTTTAAAAAAGTGTTCTCAGAAATGAACTATCATGTGTGAAGATTGATAGCCTTCAAGCCAAATGATCAATCTTATGGCCACATTCATGGTATAATTTGTTCAAATGATCTCATATTGTGCACAAGGGTGCATATTGGAATGGCAAACAATGTTGCCTAAGGAAGTTTTCATTTTCGTTGGATGAAAAAACCATTTTCCATTTTCCGAGTGCCCGAAAGGAGGTTTTTTTGTGAAGGAACTACCAAATAATTGTTGCAAAATTGGACCAAATCATTTTTATAAAATACTAGGCCATATTTAATGCACAATTGACAAAATGGTTGGGTGTAAATTGTTTTGATCCACCTCTCGTGAAAAAGACAATTTTCCGCCGATTCAGTTGGAAGCGGGGCAAATTTGAACTGCAGCTGCCTCATAGTTTGCTATTTTTTTTTCCAAAAATCATTTCTAGTTACATAAGTACCTATTTAATCATAAATACATGGTTTGGTGGCGATACGTCGAGGTTTGGGCGGTGGCCGAGGGCCCAACTCTAGAGCGCGTAAAAAATGCCCGCCGCGTGGTCACTGCGTGACTGTGGCGTCGCCATGTGTTCTGGGAGGCCTAGGCATGTCTTGTGGGTTGGGCACTCCCCAGGTAGGTGCTAGGAATAAAATTACAACATAATATTCTCACGATGAGACCGATCGATGCTCAAACATGAATTAGCAGCCAAGTGTTTGATTAGCGGTACGGGAATGTACATGGCTAATGGGCGTGAGTTTTGGCTGAGAATGATCAGTTACTAAGAAGACCGCCTTCACAAATTTTCAGCTCAAAAGGAGGAGCTTAGGTGGTACTTGATTTGCAAACCACCACACTGGACATAAATACAAATGTTGAAGCTCGGCTCAAAATAAAGAATGGATTGAGCTGGCATTTGGTGGAGGATGGTTATTTGGGCATAGGAAAGCACTGTAGAAAATGGATACTACTTGGACATGCCAAAGTGGTACTTCCTTCACAAACTGTTACTCTGAACAGAATAGGAAAATGAATATTTTCGAATTATTTTTGAACTAGGCAAGGAAGGTTTATACATATTTGACGAAGATATGACCCAAAGAATTTATGAGATTTTTTTGGGAATTTTGGAAATGACAGAAATATAGGTTAATTCACAACCTAGGGCAAAAACTGCCACATGGACATGACACATAGGCAAAACTGATGAGGTGGCGCCTAGTCATAGCAACCCACCACAATTTACAAGGCTATGACCATCTATATTGGTCGTTAACAACTAGAAATAAGGCAATGGACTAGCATTGTTTGCTTTATGACCATTTCGTGTAAGGAAATTACGACCTTTCTGACCAAAATGGTCGCAATGGTTTAGGGTTTGGAGCCCCCCGAACAGCTTTTGACCAATTGGTATGAAATGGTCATAGATCTATGACCAATTCTTCCAGGGTCACTGACAGAAGGTCACAAGTTGACATATTTCTTGTAGTGTATCTGAGTGCAGCCGTGTCAAGAGGCAAAATATGACGCGCCCCATCACACACATGACTGATGGGTGTCTGATGCAATGCGTGAGCAATTGGCTCTTGAAGATGGTCTCAAATCGAAAAACTTTCAACATGAAAGTTGTTCGTCTCATCGAAAAAGTAAAAATGCTTTTGGGCGCATTTTCATCCGAGGTCATTTACTGCCACAAAAAGACCCGCAAGATGCAGCCAGTTTAAACCGTTTTAGAAAGCTTGCCTGGCAAAAAACTTGCCGGGTGAAAATCTTGCCGGACAAAGACCTTGCCGGGAGGAAAGCTTGCCGGGTGAAAAGCTTGCCGGGCGAAGACCTTGCCGGGGGTGAAAAGCTTGCCGGGAAAAAGCTTGCCGGGGTGAAAACTGTCAAGGCCAATCCGACCAGAAGATGAAGATGGGCTGAAATGATTATCTAGGTGAACTCGGATGAAAAAGTGTTCAACATGAAAGTTATTCATAACGTTGAAATGGTCAACTTTTCTTTTAGAGTCATCATCATCCGACGTAGTATACGACCTGCAGAGATGCTACAAGAGTCGGATGGTCCAGTCAGCTACATGACCGAGTCCGACTCGAAATTAAAGATGACCCCGTGGAGTATTCAAGATGGCCTTATTTGGAAAAGTGATCAACATACGGATTGTTGGCCTCGTCAAAGCGTACAAAATTGATATTTGAACCGTCTCCATCGGAGGTCATATGCAGATTCCATGGCCCGCGCAAGGAGCAAGATAGAAGATTGGATCAGATTCGGGCTGAATCCAAGTGGGACCAGAACTAGAACTCTATGTCATGAATTGATGTAATTTTCTTGTAAGGAAAGCCTAGGTGAATCTTTTTCTTGTACGGGAAGTCCAGCCGCCTCTTATATATGTTGGGGGTGATGGCCGATTGAACAACACACAATCGAACAAATCAATATACTACTTTTTCATCTACGTTTTATCTCTCCACCGTTTTCTCTCTCGTTCTTCGCTGTTCTTCGTGTTTGAGAGCTGCGAATCCCGAGGCTCTAGGGGCTAGCGAATTGACCTAGGGCAGCCCATAGCCGTCGCACTCCCTGACGGGATCCCTCCCGGGGGTGTGGGGTTTTCGGGTCTACAAAAGCGCTCGTCAACTGTCTTGTGTATCACGTTGTCGGCCAGGTCTCCTTCGACGTGAGCTGCGGTGCATCACCCCCGGCGTCGAGGGTACATGTGACGTGTTCGTGTGTCAACAGGGCTCAGGTAGAGGTCGTTGACGGTCTCAGCGGGCTCCGGGAGGCGCGGACGGCGGCGAATCGGCGGCGGCGGTGATCGGCTCCTAAGATGGAAGATGGTGGTGATGATGATGCTATGGCACGCCCCGTCTTGCTTGGCTCGGTGGAGGTGACGAGGACGATGTCGCAAAGCTTGTAGGCATGTTAGAGGGGCGAGGTGGATACGGTGGCCGCGGCAGCAGCGATCGACGGCGACGAGCTCGCTCGGACGCGCGCGAGAGAGAGAGAGAGATCCAGGAAAGGGGGTGAGAGCGAGGGAGAGTGAGAGAGAGAGTCGAGGGTGTCTGCATTGTGTCTCTAGGGGTCGCGGGAGCAAGTAGGGAGGCAGGAGGTGGCGTGTGGTGGCCATGCGCGCGTCGGGCACGCGTCGTGCATCCGACTGGCGGGAGGAAGAAGACCTCCCTGCCCCTGGTGGGCTGGGCCGGCTAGATGGGCTGCCAGGTGAGCGCCAGGTAAATGCTTTCTTACTCTCTCTTTTCTATTGTTTCAGTTTTCTATTTCCTCTGTAGCTTCAGGTCTTTATTGAAACTACCTAGACATTCTCAAAAATCATGAAACTACTCATGGCTACTGTTTAGAGTATATCCAACAATAAACATTTTAGTTTATGATTATTTGGACATTTAAAATATTTTATAGCATTTAAATGTCCAAATGCAAATAAGTGCGAAGTAGCTAGCAGCCCCCCACCCCCCTCGTGTCGCCATGAAGGGAATCCTAATTAAGCTATGAATGCATGCCCTCCCAACCGAGGTTCACCTAGCAAAGTGCAATATGTACCAAACCCCCCCCCCCCGTCCCACAGACACACATTTTCAGTCGGCAGGCCAGAGAGGCATATATCTCACCAAGAGAAATCGTAAAACGGACCAAGAATAATCCAGCTTGGTCGTACAACCTCTCTCTTGTTGTTGGTCAAAGTGATGGCCGTCCATGCGACCCTAGAGATGGGCTAGATCGCCAATAATCACGCAAGTAGCTAGTCCTCGAAGACAACCACTGCATTTGTGTGGCCCAAACATATGTATGGAGAGGTGTGTTTTGAGTAACAATGAACAACTTTGATGTGGCACCATGATTTTGAACTAGAAATCCCCACACTGGGTGAGGGTTAGGTTGACGATGCATATGTATGTTACACCACACTTCAAGCCAACGACGGGGATTCATATATGCATGCATGCATGCATAGTATATGCGCTCAAACTTAATTAGGTCCGAATCTCAACATGACCTATACTACGATAACACAAACCAAATGAAGAATCCGTCGTGGTAACCTATTGAAGGAAATATGCCCTAGAGGCAATAATAAAGTTATTATTTATTTCCTCATATATCATGATAAATGTTTATTATTCATGCTAGAATTTTATTAGCCAGAAACATAATACATGTGTGAATATATAAACAAACAGAGTGTCACTAGTATGCCTCTACTTGACTATCTCGTTAATCAAAGATGGTTTTGCTTCCTAACCATGAACAAAGAGTTGTTATTTGATTAACGAGGTCACATCATTAGTTGAATGATCTGATTGACATGACCCATTCCATTAGCTTAGCACCCGATCGTTTAGTATGTTGCTATTGCTTTCTTCATGACTTATACATGTTCCTATGACTATGAGATTATGCAACTCCCGTTTATCGGAGGAACACTTTGTGTGCTACCAAACGTCACAACGTAACTGGGTGATTATAAAGGTACTCTATAGGTGTCTCCAAAGGTACTTGTTGGGTTGGCGTATTTCGAGATTAGGATTTGTCACTCCGATAGTCGGAGAGGTATCTCTGGGCCCTCTCGGTAATGCACATCACATAAGCCTTGCAAGCATTACAACTAATATGTTAGTTGTGAGATGATGTATTACGGAATGAGTAAAGAGACTTGCCGGCAATGAGATTGAACTAGGTATTGGATACCGACGATCGAATCTCGGGCAAGTAACATACCAATAGCAAAAGGAACAACGTATGTTGTTATGCGGTCTGACCGATAAAGATCTTCGTAGAATATGTAGGAGCCAATATGGGCATCCAGGTCTCGCTACTGGTTATTGACCAGAGACATGTCTCGGTCATGTCTGCATTTTTCTCGAACCGTAGGGTCTGCACGCTTAACGTTACGATGACAGTTATTATGAGTTTATACATTTTGATGTACCGAAGGTAGTTCAGAGTCCCGGATGTGATCACGGACATGACGAGGAGTCTCGAAATGGTCGAGACATAAAAATTGATATATTGGAAGCCTATATTTGGACATCGGAATCGATCCGGGTGAAATCGGCATTTTACCGGAGTACTGAGCGGTTACCGGAACCCCCGGGGGGGTTAATGGGCCTTCATGGGCCATAAGGGAGAAGAGAGGGGCCGGCCAGGGCAGGCCGCGCGCCCCCTCCCTCCCTAGTCCGAATAGGACAAGGAAGGGGGGGCGGCGCCCCCCTTTCCTCTTCTCCCTCCTCCTTTCCTTCTCCAACAAGGCAAGAGAGGGGGGAGTCCTACTCCCGGTGGGAGTAGGACTCCTCCAGGCGCACCCCTTGGGGGCCGGCCGCACCTCCCCCTCCCTCCTTTATATACGGGGGCAGGGGGCACCCTAGAACACACAAGTTGATCTTCGTGATCGTTCCTTAGCCGTCTGTGGTGCCCCCCTCCACCATATTCCACCTCGGTCATATCGTTGCAGTGCTTAGGCGAAGCCCTGCGTCGGTAGAACATCATCATCGTCATCACACCGTCGTGCTGACGGAACTCATCCCCGAAGCTTTGCTGGATCGGAGCCCGGGGAGCGTCATCGAGCTGAACGTGTGCTAAGAACTCGGAGGTGCCGGAGTAACGATGCTTGATCGGTTGGACTGGGAAGACGTACGACTACTTCCTCTACGTTGCGTCAACACTTCTGCTTCGGTCTACGAGGGTACGTAGACAACACTCTCCCCTCTCGTTGCTATGCATCACCATGATCTTGCGTGTGCGTAGGAAAATTTTGAAATTACTACGTTCCCCAACAGTGGCATCCGAGCCTTGGTTTTTATGGTTTGATGTTATATGCACGAGTAGAACACAAATGAGTTGTGGGCGATATAAGTCATACTGCCTACCAGCATGTCATACTTTGGTTTGGCGGTATTGTTGGATGAAGCGGCCCGGACCGACATTACGCGTACGCTTACGCGAGACTGGTTCTACCGCCGTGCTTTGCACACAGGTGGCTGGCGGGTGTCGGTTTCTCCAACTTTAGTTGAACCGAGTGTGGCTATGCCCGGTCCTTGCGAAGGTTAAAACGGCATCAACTTGACAAACTATCGTTGTGGTTTTGATGCGTAGGTGAGATTGGTTCTTGCTTAAGCCCGTAGCAGCCACGTAAAACTTGCAACAAACAAAGTAGAGGACGTCTAACTTGTTTTTGCAGGGCATGTTGTGATGTGATATGGTCAAGGCATGATGCTAAATTTTATTGTATGAGATGATCATGTTTTGTAACTGAGTTATCGGCAACTGGCAGGAGCCATATGGTTGTCGCTTTATTGTATGCAATGCAATCGCCCTGTAATGCTTTACTTTATCACTAAGCGGTAGCGATAGTCGTAGAAGCATAAGATTGGCGAGACGACAACGATGCTACGATGGAGATCAAGGTGTCGCGCCGATGACGATGGTGATCATGACGGTGCTTCGAAGATGGAGATCACAAGCACAAGATGATGATGGCCATATCATATCACTTATATTGATTGCATGTGATGTTTATCTTTTTATGCATCTTATATTGCTTTGATTGACGGTAGCATTATAAGATGATCTCTCACTTAATTATCAAGAAGTGTTCTCCCTGAGTATGCACCGTTGCGAAAGTTCTTCGTGCTGAGACACCACGTGATGATAGGGTGTGATAGGCTCCCTACGTTCAAATACAACGGGTGCAAAACAGTTGCACACACGGAATACTCAGGTTATACTTGACGAGCCAATCATATACAGATATGGCCTCGGAACACGGAGACCGAAAGGTCGAGCGTGAATCATATAGTAGATATGATCAACATAGTGATGTTCACCATTGAAACTACTCCATCTCACATGATGATCGGACATGGTTTAGTTGATGTGGATCACGTGATCACTTAGAAGATTAGAGGGATGTCTATCTAAGTGGGAGTTCTTAAGTAATGTGATTAATTGAACTTAAATTTATCATGAACTTAGTCCCTGATAGTATCTTGCTTGTTTATGTTGATTGTAGATAGATGGCCCGTGCTATTGTTCCGTTGAATTTTAATGCATTCCTTGAGAAAGCAAAGTTGAAAGATGATGGTAGCAATTACACGGACTGGGTCCGTAACTTGAGGATTATCCTCATTGCTGCACAGAAGAGTTACGTCCTGGAAGCACCGCTGGGTGCCAGGCCTGCTGCTGATGCGACTGACGACGTTAAGAACGTCTGGCAGAGCAAAGCTGATGACTACTCGATAGTTCAATGTGCCATGCTTTACGGCTTAGAACCGGGACTTCAACGACGTTTTGAACGTCATGGGGCATATGAGATGTTCCAAGAGTTGAAGTAAATATTCCAACAGAATGCCCGGATTGAGAGATATGAAGTCTCCAATAAGTTTTATAGCTGCAAGATGGAGGAGAATAGTTCTGTCAGTGAGCATATACTCAAAATGTCTGGGTATTGTAATCACTTGATTCAACTGGGAGTTAATCTTCCGGATGATTGCGTCATTGACAGAATTCTCCAATCACTTCCACCAAGCTACAAAGGCTTCGTGATGAACTATAATATGCAAGGGATGGATAAAACGATTTCCGAGCTCTTCGCAATGCTAAAGGCTGCGGAGGTAGAAATCAAGAAGGAGCATCAAGTGCTGATGGTCAACAAGACCACTAGTTTCAAGAAAAAGGGCAAAGGGAAAAAGAAGGGGAACTTCAAGAAGAACAGCAAGCAAGTTGCTGCTCAAGAGAAGAAACCCAAGTCTGGACCTAAGCCTGAAACTGAGTGCTTCTACTGCAAGCAGACTGGTCACTGGAAGCGGAACTGCCCCAAGTATTTGGCGGATAAGAAGGATGGCAAGGTGAACAAAGGTATATATGATATACATGTTATTGATGTGTACCTTACTAATACTCACAGTAATACCTGGGTATTTGATACTGGTTCTGTTGCTAATATTTGCAACTCGAAACAGGGACTACGGATTAAGCGAAGATTGGCTAAGGACAAGGTGACGATGCGCGTGGGAAATGGTTCCAAAGTCGATGTGATCACGGTTGGCCCGCTACCTCTACATCTACCTTCGGGATTAGTTTTAGACCTAAATAATTGTTATTTGGTGCCAGCGTTGAGCATGAACATTATATCTGGATCTTGTTTAATACGAGACAGTTATTCATTTAAATCCGAGAATAATGGTTGTTCTATTTATATGAGTAATATCTTTTATGGTCATGCACCCTTAAAGAATGGTCTATTCTTATTGAATCTCGATAGTAGTGACACACATATTCATAATATTGAAGCCAAAAGATGCAGAGTTGATAATGATAGTGCAACTTATTTGTGGCACTGCCATTTAGGTCATATCGGTGTAAAGCACATGAAGAAATTCCATACTGATGGACTTTTGGAACCACTTGATTATGAATCACTTGGTACTTGCGAACCGTGCCTCATGGGCAAGATGACTAAAACATCGTTCTCCAGTACTATGGAGAGAGCAACAGATTTGTTGGAAATCATACATACAGATGTATGTGGTCTGATGAATATTGAAGCTCGTGGCAGATATCGTTATTTTCTCACCTTCACAGATGATTTAAGCAGATATGGGTATATCTACTTAATGAAACACAAGTCTGAAACATTTGAAAAGTTCAAAGAATTTCAGAGTGAAGTCGAAAATCATCGTAACAAGAAAATAAAGTTTTGACGATCTGATCGTGGAGGAGACTATTTGAGTTACGAGTTTGGTCTACATTTGAAACAATGCAGAATAGTTTCGCAACTCACGCCACCAGGAACACCACAACGTAATGGTGTGTCCGAACGTCGTAATCGTACTTTACTTGATATGGTGCGATCTATGATGTCTCTTACAGATTTACCGCTATCATTTTGGGGTTATGCTTTAGAGACGGCCGCATTCACGTTAAATAGGGCACCATCGAAGTCCGTTGAGACGACGCCTTATGAACTATGGTTTGGCAAGAAACCAAAGTTGTCATTTCTAAAAGTTTGGGGCTGCGATGCTTATGTCAAAAAGCTTCAACCTGATAAGCTCGAACCCAAATCGGAGAAATGTGTCTTCATAGGATATCCAAAGGAAACTATTGGATACACCTTCTATCACAAATCCGAAGGCAAGACTTTTGTTGCTAAATTCAGAAACTTTCTAGAGAAGGAGTTTCTCTCGAAAGAAGTGAGTGGGAGGAAAGTAGAACTTGATGAGGTAACTGTACCTGCTCCCTTATTGGGAAATAGTACATCACAGGAACCGGTTTCTGTGACGTCTAAACCAATTGGTGAGGAAGTTAATGATGATGATCATGCAACTTCAGATCAAGTTACTACAGAACCTCGTAGATCAACCAGAGTAAGATCCGCACCAGAGTGGTACGGCAATCCTATTCTGGAAATCATGCTACTAGATCATGGTGAACCTACGAACTATGAAGAAGCGATGGTGAGCCCAGATTCCGCAAAATGGCTTGAAGCCATGAAATCTGAGATGGGATCCATGTATGAGAACAAAGTGTGGACTTTGGTTGACTTGCCCAATGGCCGGCAAGCAATTGAGAATAAATGGATCTTCAAGAAGAAGACTAACGCTGACGGTAATGTTACTGTCTACAAAGCTCGACTTGTCGCAAAAGGTTTTCGACAAGTTCAAGGGATTGACTACGATGAGACCTTCTCACCCGTAGCGATGCTTAAGTCTGTCCGAATCATGTTAGCAATTGCCGCATTTTATGATTATGAAATTTGGCAGATGGATGTAAAAACTGCATTCCTGAATGGATTTCGGGAAGAAGAGTTGTATATGATGCAACCAAAAGGTTTTATCAATCCAAAGGGAGCTAACAAAGTGTGCAAGCTCCAGCGGTCCATTTATGGACTGGTGCAAGCCTCTCGGAGTTGGAATAAACGCTTTGATAGTGTGATCAAAGCATTTGGGTTTGTACAGACTTTTGGAGAAGCCTGTATTTACAAGAAAGTGAGTGGGAGCTCTGTAGCATTTCTGATATTATATGTGGATGACATATTACTAATCGGAAATGATATAGAATTTCTGGATAGCATAAAGGGATACTTGAATAAGAATTTTTCAATGAAAGACCTCGGTGAAGCTGCTTACATATTGGGCATCAAGATCTATAGAGATAGATCAAGACGCTTAATTGGACTTTCACAAAGCACATACCTTGACAAAGTTTTGAAGAAGTTCAAAATGGATCAAGCAAAGAAAGGATTCTTGCATGTACTACAAGGTGTGAAGTTGAGTAAGACTCAATGCCCGACCACTGCAGAAGATAGAGAGAAAATGAAAGATGTTCCCTATGCTTCAGCCATAGGCTCTATCATGTATGCAATGCTGTGTACCAGACCTGATGTGTGTCTTGCTATAAGCTTAGCAGGGAGGTACCAAAGTAATCCAGGAGTGGATCACTGGACAGCGGTCAAGAACATCCTGAAGTACCTGAAAAGAACTAAGGATATGTTTCTCATATATGGAGGTGACAAAGAGCTCATCGTAAACGGTTACGTTGATGCAAGCTTTGACACTGATCCGGACGATTCTAAATCGCAAACCGGATACGTGTTTACATTAAACGGAGGAGCTGTCAGTTGGTGCAGTTCTAAACAAAGCGTCGTGGCGGGATCTACATGTGAAGCAGAGTACATAGCTGCTTCGGAAGCGACAAATGAAGGAGTCTGGATGAAGGAGTTCATATCCGATCTGGGTGTCATACCTAGTGCATCTGGTCCAATCAAATACTTGTGCAATTGCCTTGGCAAAGGAATCCAGATTTCACAAGAGAACCAAGCACATCAAGAGACGCTTCAATTCCATCCGGGATCTAGTCCAGGTGGGAGACATAGAGATTTGCAAGATACATACGGATCTGAATGTAGCAGACCCGTTGACTAAGCCTCTTCCACGAGCAAAACATGATCAGCACCAAAACTCCATGGGTGTTAGAATCATTACTGTGTAATCTAGATTATTGACTCTAGTGCAAGTGGGAGACTGAAGGAAATATGCCCTAGAGGCAATAATAAAGTTATTATTTATTTCCTCATATATCATGATAAATGTTTATTATTCATGCTAGAATTGTATTAGCCGGAAACATAATACATGTGTGAATATATAAAAAAACAGAGTGTCACTAGTATGCCTCTACTTGACTAGCTCGTTAATCAAAGATGGTTATGTTTCCTAACCATGAACAAAGAGTTGTTATTTGATTAACGAGGTCACATCATTAGTTGATTGATCTGATTGACATGACCCATTCCATTAGCTTAGCACCCGATCGTTTAGTATGTTGCTATTGCTTTCTTCATGACTTATAGATGTTCCTATGACTATGAGATTATGCAACTCCCGTTTATCGGAGAAACACTTTGTGTGCTACCAAACGTCACAACGTAACTGGGTGATTATAAAGGTACTCCACAGGTGTCTCCAAAGGTACTTGTTGGGTTGGCATATTTCGAGATTAGGATTCGTCACTCCGATAGTCGGAGAGGCATCTCTGGGCCCTCTCGATAATGCACATCACATAAGCCTTGCAAGCATTACAACTAATATGTTAGTTGTGAGATTATGTATTACGGAACTAGGTATTGGATACCCACGATCGAATCTTGGGAAAGTAACATACCAATGACAAAAGGAACAACGTATGTTGTTATGCGGTCTGACCGATAAAGATCTTCGTAGAATATGTAGGAGCCAATATGGGCATCCAGGTCCCGCTATTGGTTATTGACCAGAGACATGTCTCGGTCATGTCTGCATTGTTCTCGAACCGTAGGGTCCGCACGCTTAACGTTACTATGACAGTTATTATGAGTTTATACATTTTGATGTACCGAAGGTAGTTCGGAGTCCCGGATGTGATCACGGACATGACGAGGAGTCTCTAAATGGTCGAGACATAAAGATTGATATATTGGAAGCCTATATTTGGACATCGGAATCGATCCGGGTGAAATCGGCATTTTACCGGAGTACCGAGGGGTTACCGGAACCCCCCGGGGGGTTAATGGGCCTTCATGGGCCATAAGGGAGAAGAGAGGGGCCGGCCAGGCCGCACGCCCCCTCCCCCCCTAGTCCGAATAGGACAAGGAAGGGGGGGCGGCGCCCCCCTTTCCTCTTCTCCCTCCTCCTTTCCTTCTCCAACAAGGCAAGAGAGGGGGGAGTCCTACTCCCGGTGGGAGTAGGACTCCTCCAGGCGCACCCCTTGGGGGCCGGCCGCACCTCCCCCTCCCTCCTTTCTATATGGGGGCAGGGGGGCACCCTAGAACACACAAGTTGATCTTCGTGATCGTTCCTTAGCCGTGTGCGGTGCCCCCCTCCACCATATTCCACCTCAGTCATATCGTTGCAGTGCTTTGCTGGATATACGGTCGTGCTGAAGGAACTCATCCCGGAAGCTTTGCTGGATCGGAGCCCGGGGAGCGTCATCGAGCTGAACGTGTGCTAAGAACTCGGAGGTGTCAGAGTAACGATGCTTGGATCGGTTGGACCGGGAAGACGTACGACTACTTCCTCTACGTTGCGTCAACGCTTCCGCTTCGGTCTACGAGGGTACGTAGACAACACTCTCCCCTCTCGTTGCTATGCATCACCATGATCTTGCGTGTGCGTAGGAAAATTTTGAAATTACTACGTTCCCCAACACCTATCTCGTTGTTGGTCAAGGTGATCAAGGATGTCCACACGGGTCCACGAATATATAGGCTTGTCGCCAATAACCATGCGAGGGAGTGTATCGTTCGAAGGCAACCACTACATGCATTATGGAGGTGATGCATGCATGCATGTTTGAATACACAACATTCATCTGGCGCGTGTGTCAAAAATCGTACACTAGCTCCCCACATAGAGCGAGATCGGTTCATGATGGTGTCGTTGTACTAGCCACTTCGAATCGATGGGAGGGATTCATGCATACACATACATGTGTGTGTGCTCAAAGTGTATCATGCATGTCATCCTAGAGCAAAAATAATAATCCCCTCCTAAGTCAAATTAACCTCTCTTGTTGTCAAGCAAAAAGAAGTGATGGACCAAGCGGGCCCACGGATGGAAAGCATCGATATCGCTGATAACCGCTTAAGTGGGTGCCAGAGGACAACCACCACCGCTTTGCATGTGGGCCAAACATATATATGTTGAATACCCAAAATGCACAACTTTGATGTGCCACATGCCTCAAAAACCATAAACCATGCACCCACACAGAGCGAGGTTGATATCAAGCATACTACATATGACGGTCCCCTTCCCCCCTCTTCACCGCATACTATATGCTCTTGCCTTAATATATGTACAACCCAAAAGAATCCTCATCGATGGTGAAATTAATTAACCTCTCCCGATGTAGGTCAAAGAGATGCATGCATGCATGAATCGATGATGGCCTCATGGGCCCATAGATGGAAGCGTCACACGTGAGTGTCCTAGCTAGGATATATATGCATGTTGCCCAGAAAGGTGTTGTGTGATGTTTGAATAACCAATTTCACAATTTTGATATGGCACATGTCTCGGTAACCAAAAAGTCCCGACACTGAGTGAGGTGTACTTGTTCACGGACGCATACGTATAGTATATATGCTAGTCCCCTCCCACCTCTTCGACGCGTACTATATACCACCATAACACAAACAAAAAAGATTCTACCTTGCTGGTCAAATTAACCTCACTGTCGGCTGTTCGTCAAAGTGATGGATGACATCCTCGCGGACCCACAGAAAGCGTCACACGCGAGTATCGAGTGTCGTGTAGGACAAACATCGACTGCATGTGGCCAAAACATTTATGTATGAAAGGGTTGTGTAATGTTTGAAATAACGATTTCACGACTCTGATGTGGCACTAGCCTGCATAACAAAAAGGCCAACCCACACGGTGGCTCACAACTCATAGTATACCGCGAGCCACCCGCCACCCCCAGACGCACACACCCACACACACACCGCGAATCCACCACAACTACGATGCATGTTAAATTAATTATCCCGCGGTGAACATACATGTTACCAAAGGAGGGACGTTTTAATTTCAAAAAAATCACAGAGATCATTAAGAAGTTTTAGTACATTGATTGATTTTCTATGGGTATAATGTGCAAAAATCAAATTTGAGCTACATGCACACGTGACAGTGCACCTAAATGGATTGCAAAAACACATGTGTCTCACTAGGTGCTTGTTTACTCCCCGTGCAACAAATTTGAAACATTGAGAATCTTGATTTTTAAATTCTAGTACATCCAAAACTTATTTGAAGTTCATGAAACTTATCGTGTTGTCATATGGACACCAATACAAAGTGGCATTGTACTTTTTTTGTCAAATTTGAGACTAGTTTTGATGTAATCTTTATCTAATTACAGATGGGAGATTATTAATAATTGGGAACCAATAACCCAAACGGATTATTTATTTGAACCTTGAGTGTTAGACCAGCAATGGATACATGCCATGCTTCGGTTAAGCAATAAAGCGGCAGCATTAATCATCAAAATAGAAAAACAATATACGTGCCGCCGCGCGACCCGTGTGGCGTGCGAGCAGGCGTGAGTTGATGGGACGCATGCGAGTAGTCTGCCGCACAGGCAGACGGGGAAGCGTGCGTGCAGGTGTGTGAATTGACAGAGGCGTGCTCGCTGCGCAGTGTCATCTGGAGGCGTTTGAGTAGCTGTGTGAAACTTTGGTAGGCATGCTAGAAGTCCGGTGCGTAGGCTCACCGGGAGGCGAGCCATCGGTTTGACCGCCGTCCGCCTCTCTCCCACAGCTCCCACAAAGCCATCAGTGTATGAGGATGCCGTCGAAGCGCCCCATCAGAGGGAGTGGCGACTCCAGGGCTGCTAAAGCACCGGAGCACGGCGTGGGGATGGAGACAGAGGTTGCCGTCACCCCCGGCGAGTTATCGCTGCACCTTGACGTCGTCAACGGTGTCGAGCTTCCATAGTCATAGGCGGAGTTCCACACCGACTCCGATGACCACTCCGGCGACCACTCCGGCGATGACTCCGACGACCACTCCGGCGACGAGTCCGACGACGACGGACTGCTGGTCAGACATCTATACCCATTTATGTGTCAAATAGATCATAGGGTTTCTCTGGTTACTCCCCCTTTTTGAAATAGAAATCATGTGGTTATGTTCTGCCAATCCATGAAATCCGAGTAAGTTTCATTAGATCTGTGTAGTATATTCATTGTTTGAATGGTACAGGTGATAAGTGATTAGTTGTTTCATTTGTGCAAATGATTTCTGCTAGTAATCCGACTAGTGTTAGTGTTCGTGCTAATAATTCCTAGCCAGGACTTGACAATTGATTTTGAATGATCTACATACGTTTGTGCCATTATTTTCTTCAAGATTGGTCTGTACATAGACGACTGTGCTTAAAAATCGAACCATAATCTCTGAAAATGTATAAATAAATAGCCATAAATTCCTAATCCTACTTCACGGCATGTAATCAATGATATGATGGACATCGAGGATGAAGATGCCCAGAGGAGGTACAAGAGGCGAATCCTGAGGGAGCTTTATGCGGGAATGCATAACAAGCGTATTAGGACATGGAACGGCGGCTATGGATGCCCATTTTGCAACCACAAGATTCATGACGCGTATCTAAGTGTTCTGGCACATGCAAGAGGACGGGTCGTTGGCTCCTTCAAGCAGAAGTATTCTCGCAGGGTGGCACACGACGCGTACGCCGAGTACCTAGAGAAGCTCCAGGATCGTGCCGGCCACATGTGAGATGAGATGTGGGATGGATCGAACTATGTACGCTTGAGTATGCTTAATGGCGGTTCATTGTAAATATTCAAAAAATATGACGGTTGAACTATGTACTTATGGTTGAACTATGCTTATGTACGTGTACGCTTATTATCTATGTCTGAGTATGTTAAATATTTGACCAAATTTTGGTAAAAATAATAATGGGGGACCAATAAATCAGGACGGAGGTAGTACGTCAATCACACACGGTTCCCAAAATTGGAACCATGTGCAATGACTATCATTTTGCCTGCTACGTCAATCACACACGGTTCCCTCTAGCAAACCGTCGCCCCCAAAATTCTTTGTGGGACAGAAAATCCTCACCACCCAATTCGAAAAAGAAAAAAGAAAACCCTCACCATCCCCACGTCACAAAAACTCTCACCCCGACCGCCACCCCCTCGGCCCCTCTGGTACGTTCCCCATTCATACCTGCACAAGATCCTCCGCGTATATGCCATGGCACCGCCTATCGCGGCGGTAAACACTTAGCTCGACGCCAGCTACCGCCGCCAGGCTGCCGGCAAAGCCCACCACATTTCGCCACTTCCGCATGCCGCCGCCTATCGCCATCGACTTTCTCGACGCTGCTCGCGGTCGACCCAGCTTCGCTTGGTTGGGGAATCTACCGTACTGAGGGTTCTTTCTCATGGACGACAAGGTAACTAATTTAATGAGATATTATCTCATCTCTTATCCCAGTTCATCTGCCTCCTTTAATCACCCGGCGGAAATCACCATGAATTCATTTTTATTCGAGTTAATTTGAGGGTTTTCTTTCATTCATAGAATGTACAGTGCGCCAATACTTCAGGACTTGGCGACCGCCGCTAGAGATTCCATCTCATCATACCAGATAACTTGAGGACGCGCGCGGTATGTTCAATCTCACCCTAAATCGGTTGGCATGGCCTACTTTCTTGAACATATTCTAAATATTGCTAAATTTGGATAAAAGGTGCCACATGCACCATATACGTCAAAGGGGATTTTCCCCCTCTTCTTTCTATATTAGGCAAATTAATGATGTATTGTTCTTTCGATTACTCTCATATTTCCATGACATCATGTTTAACCTATCTGTTTAATTATTGACTTTTGTCCTTCGATTTCAACTGTTGTACAGCTCTTTCAATTTGGGCCCATATTTGCATGTTACCATATTTTCTTTAACAACCCTACCATTTTCTGCAGGACATCCCTCACTATGCAACAGATTATATAGTGCACAAATTTTCCCTTTACATACATCAAGGCTCCACGAATGTCATACTGCGCACAAACCATGGATTTACAATTGTTGCTACTGTAAGACTTGATGAACATGGTGACTCCTATTTTGGCACTGGCTTTTGGAATGAAATTGCAAGGTTTTATGTACTGAAAGTTGGCACTAAAATTGCACTGCACATAGAAGGGCCTGGTCATGAGATATATGCTAACTTCCCTGACAAAATCATCCGTCCAGAATTTGTTTGAAGTAAGTTTTCTTTTCAACTATCTGCATATGTTGACTTACCCAGCAATTTCAAATGAATTGTGTAGTATTTAAGAAACCAAATGTTATTCCCTTATCTTACTATATTCCTACCTAATAACTTCTAGTTACCAATACACTTTTCTATTGCCCTGTTTTAACTAAATATTCCCTGTACTCCCATTTCTATCAGAAAGCGCTGCTGACAAGGAGACTCGGGAGGTGGAGAACGGGTCTGCCAACAAGCGGAGGCGGGGCGAGCTAGAACCGCAAGCGACTTCTGTAGGCCTAGACTTAATCAGTAGCCTCCCTGATGATATGTTGAGATTCATCATCTCCCTCCTCCCAATCAAATATGGGGCGCGGACAACCCTCCTTTCCCGGCGGTGGCGCCCCCTATGGAACTCCAGCCCTCTCGACCTCATCGACACCCACTAGCTCTGCCATGGCTATCACAAAAGCTTGGATGCGTTCTCCAAGATCCTCGGCAGTCACCTTGGCCCAACCAAAGGCCTTAGAATGGGCAAGTTCCGTTCCAACGGCAAGGACCGAGCCAAGCTTGACGACGGGTTCCGATCCCCTGACCTAGATCAGCTCAAGGAGCTCACTTTTGATGATGGGCATATGCGGTCGCTGCCAACGTCCGCACTCCGCCTCGCGCCCACGCTGCGCATCGCCAAGTTCAAGAACTGCCATTGCCCACCCCTTAATGACGCTCCCGCTCTTATTCTACCATCTGAAGCACCTCGAGCTCGTCACCGTCTGCCTCTCAAAGGGTGACATGGAGCGCCTGGTCCATGGATGTACTGCACTCGAGTACCTTCTTCTTCACGCAATCAATGGGTTGATTACCTTCCACATCACCTCCATGACTCTCCGGACTATTTATGTGTGTTGCTGGTGCGGTAGGAAGACATCACAAAAGGTGGACCATGGTATGGTCATCCATGACACACCTGCACTTGAGAGATTACTTGTAGTTGATCAAGAAGGTCCAACAAGAATCAATGTCATTTCTGCACCGAAGTTGACAGTGGTGGGCTACTCGTCTGACAAATACTCTGAACTTGTTATTGGATACACACCCGTTCAGGTACAACAGCCGCCTTCTACCTCTCCTTCTACAAATTAACATTATTTCTAATTTTGAAGATGTTTGTTCATCTGTCATTCAGAAAATGATCCGACAAGCTTGACCCCGAAACTGCGCACAGTGAAGGTCTTGGCACTAGAATCTATCGGGCCCGACCTGGAGCAAGTTGTCAGTTTCTTGAGATGCTTTCCGTGCCTAAACAAGCTATATATCGAGGTGATGTTCCTTTCCTATTAAACTAGCAAAGTGGCCCGCTCGATGCACGGGCTAGAATTTTAGATGTTTTTTTTGAGAGAATTTTAAAAGTTTAATAATAAGAACGTAGTTTATAAATATAAAGGCCAGATGTGATGACAATATGCTATTAAGATGAACATAATTTATTAGTTGATAATTTTTTATACATATGTAGGTTTATTGCTAGAATTTTTCAACATATTTACACGTGAGCAATAACATATCAATATTACCTAAATTTAGGACAACCAAACTTCTACAACTATTTCAAATATTAAACCTTCGTTAATTAAACACATGTTTACTGCAATAGAATAAGGAGTCATGAAATTTTGTTCCATGCATGTTCCCAACATCATGATGACAATTAGAAGTTCATGTAGCAAATGGTGACCGTGGTAAATTTTGTTGAAATCTTTATGAGATGAATTCTTGATATTATGCACCATGTACAAAACTAAAACTACACATATCATAAATTTCAGTTAAAAGCCATATTAAATACATATTTATTTGACCATCAACAAAATAATTTGTGTTGTAGCAATATTATGAAATGATTCTCTTATGACCACTATGAGTATGTCAGCAATGAATTAGATACTCACAAATTTTCAAATGATTTTCATGCAACCAATGTGAGTTCAGTGCATTTACATATGTTTAGAAATTCGAGATACGTAAAGGGAGAAATGACACACATATAGAATTTGAGAGATTAATAGACAAGACTATTCCATACTACTCTTTTCTCATCAAACATAAATTTGCGGGATACGTCATATTTCTAAATCATCACATACCTACATATGCACATATATATTATGACTTGATTTGAACTTTTTTATACAGACATAATGGTGCACCTGCTATAAAGAAAATATAGAAATGTTCCATGGGATTTGAAAATAAATGGGTAAATCATCATTAAGTTATTAAAATGATCTCTGCTGCAAGGCATGGACTTTACCCTTGTCAAGCAGCCAGATACCTCACATGGTACTTGATATTTGTCATAACTCTTCTCGGATCATTTACACAGTAAGATATATGTTTTCAGAGGTGCTCACAGGGGTAGGGTGTGCGTGTGTGCATTCATAGGGGTGAGTGTATGCGCATGTATCTAAGCGCTTGCGTCTGTACTGTGTTCAAAGAAAATTCCTGAATCTCAAAAGCAAAAAACATCTTCCATGATGGTCTTTTGTTATGCTATCACGATCAACTGGGAACATCATTCCAAGTGGGCAACAACACCAAACTACTGAAATAAGCAAAACAATGTGTTATCTGAAATTTTAATATTCATGACCAATGTAGATTTTGAATGGTTAAAAAGACTAATAAAAATCTTAATTTTAAGTTAGTCTCATTTCTTGTTGGCTAAAATCAAGCTCCAACCTTTTGGATGGTGTTCTACAAAACTTGTAGTGGAATTTCTCTAACACTTACTATGAATATATAATTGTGCCATTGGACCATTGAAAAGAAATAATACATTGAACTTTCATTGTTTAACTAGGAGATAAACTATTTCATATCCGCTCCATTCATTCCAATGAAAGATACACTAGTAGAAAAGGGGGCAACAGTTCAGGCCGGGGCAGCCCATTAGTCCCGGTTCAGACCAGAACCGGGACCAATGGGGGCATTGGTCCCGGTTCGTGAGCCCAGGGGGCCGACCGGGCCACGTGGGCCATTGGTCCCGGTTCGTCTGGACCTTTTGGTCCCGGTTGGTGGGACGAACCGGGACCAATGGGCCTAGCTCCTGGCCCACCACCATTGGTCCCGGTTGGTGGCCTGAACCGGGACCAAAGGCTCCCCTTTAGTCCCGGTTTGTGCCACGAACTGGGACCAATAGTGCTGCCTATATATACCCTCGCCCGCGAGCAGAGCACTCCAGTGCTCTATTTTTCTGGGCCGGCGAGGGGAAGGGTTTGTGGTGCTCTAGCTCACCTCCTATGCACATGAGTTGTTCGATGAAATGCCCGAGCCACACTAGTTAAGCTTTCTCCTCTCGAAGCTCGACCTCAAAGCTCCATTTTCCTTGAGATTTGTTTAGATTTAGCGGTCCGTCACGCCCCATCCCCGTCTTCACCGCCGTCGATCACCCGCGCCGATCTCATCACCGACACCACCGTGGTGAGCCTGTTGTTCTTATCTTCTTTCTGAAAGGAAAAATATTGTTACTTGTATGTTTAGATAGATACTTGTATCATTTTCTTACTTTTATTATTGCATCTTATATAGTGCAATGGATTTGGTATCCACCACGTCGGCCCTCGTCCTGTCTATGATTCGGATGTGGTATATACATTAATCTTTATAACTATTGGTTCATTTATTGTTTATGAAAATTAAGCGGACCAACGTGACATAGATTTTATTTGTCTAGGATGTATGTGAACCGGAAATTCCAACCGACCCTATTGTCGAGAGGTTAAATTTAGTTGAAGAAGAAAACAATTTCTTGAAGGAAAAAATAAAAAAAAATGAGGAGGAGAAGATGATATTGGATTTGCATGTTGCGGATGTCGTCGATGATCACAAGATCAAGATGGATGCAATGCGCTTGAAGATTAGAAAGATTAGAAAATATGCCATTCATACCAAGGCTTGGTATCATTATGCCGTTGGATCAATTGTTACCTTGGTTGCGATTATGATCGCCTTTGTTTTCGCATTAAAATGTTTTACATAGTTTCAATGTATGGTTTAATTAATTAGATGCTCTGGAGAGCTATATGTTGTTAGATGAGAACTAAGTATGTACTTTGCTTTTAATGTGATGATGAACTTCTATTAATTTGGACACTTAATTATATATAATGCACGCAGATGAACCGGCAATGGATGTACGGTGACAGACACACCTCCGAGTACATTAAGGGCGTGCATGAGTTTCAAGATGCGGCTGAGGCAAACAAGCAGAATGGTTTTATGTGTTGTCCATGCCCTGATTGTGGGAATACGAAGTCTTACTCTGACCAGAAAATCCTTCACACCCACCTGCTTTACAAGGGTTTCATGCCACACTATAATGTTTGGACGAGGCATGGAGAAATAGGGGTTATGATGGAAGACGACGAAGAAGAAGAGTACGATGACACCTACGTGCCCCCTGAATACCGTGATGCTGCAACGGGGGGGCTGGTGAAGATCAAGAGGAACCAGACGATGTGCCCAATGATGCTGCAACGGGTGAAGGTGCTGAAGATCAAGAGGAACCAGACGATGTGCCCGATGATGATGATCTCGGCCGGGTCATTGTCGATGCAAGGACGCAATGCGAAAGTCAAAAGGAGAAGCTGAAGTTCGATCGCATGTTAGAGGATCACAAAAAAGGGTTGTACCCCAATTGCGAAGATGGCAACACAAAGGTCGGTACCATACTGGAATTGCTGCAGTGGAAGGCAGAGAATGCTGTGCCTGACAAAGGATTTGAGAAGCTACTGAAAATATTGAAGAAGAAGCTTCCAAAGGATAACGAATTGCCCGACAGTACATACGCAGAAAAGAAGGTCGTATGCCCTCTAGGATTGGAGGTGGAGAAGATACATGCATGCCCTAATGACTGCATCCTATACCACAGTGCATACAAAGATCTGAACGCATGCCTCGTATGCGGTGCATTGCGGTATAAGATCAGACGAGATGACCCTGGTGATGTTCACGGCGAGCCCCGCAGGAAGAGGGTTCCTGCGAAGGTGATGCGGTATGCTCCTATAATACCATGGTTGAAACGTCTGTTCAGAAACGGAAAGCATGCCAAGTCGATGCGATGGCACAGTGAGGACCGTAAGAAAGACGGGAAGTTGAGAGCACCCGCTGACGGGTCGCAGTGGAGAAAAATCATGAGAAAGTACTGGGATGAGTTTGCAAAGGACCCAAGGAATGTTTGTTTGCTTTAAGCGCGGATGGCATTAATCCTTTCGGGGAGCAGAGCAGCAATCACAGCACCTGGCCGGTCACTCTATGTATGTATAACCTTCCTCCTTGGATGTGCATGAAGCGGAAGTTCATTATGATGCCAATTCTCATCCAAGGCCCTAAGCAACCCGGCAATGACATTGATGTGTACCTAAGGCCATTAGTTGAAGAACTTTTACAGCTGTGGAATGGAAACAGTGTAGTACGTGGGATGAGCACGGACGGGAGGAATTTAAGCTAAAGGCGTTGCTTTTCGTGATCATCAACGATTGGCCCGCTCTCAGTAACCTTTCAGGACAGACAAACAAAGGATACCACGCATGCACACACTGTTTAGATGACACTGAAAGTATATACCTGGACGAATGCAGGAAGAATGTGTACCTGGGCCATCGTCGATTTCTTCTGACCAACCATCAATGTCGAAAGAAAGGCAAGCATTTCAAAGGTGAGGCAGATCACCGGAAGAAGCCCGCCATGCGTACCGGTGATCACGTACTTGCTATGGTCAATGATTTACACGCAATCTTTGGAAAGGGTCCCGGCGCAGTAGCTGTTCCGAATGACGCTGAGGGACACGCACCCATGTGGAAGAAGAAATCTATATTTTGGGACCTACCCTACTGGAAAGACCTAAAGGTCCGCTCTTCAATCGACGTGATGCACGTGACGAAGAACCTTTGCGTGAATCTGCTAGGCTTCTTGGGCGTGTATGGAAAAACAAAAGATACACCTGAGGCACGGGAGGACCTGCAACGTTTGCACGAAAAAGACGGCATGCCTCAGAAGCAGTATGAAGGTCCTGCCAGCTACGCTCTTACGAAAGATGAGAAAGAAATCTTCTTTGAATGCCTGCTCAGTATGAAGGTCCTGACTGGCTTCTCGTCGAATATAAAGGGAATAATAAATATCCCAGAGAAAAAGTTCCAGAACCTAAAGTCTCATGACTTCCACGTGATTATGACACAACTGCTTCCGGTTGCATTGAGGGGGCTTCTACCGAAAAACGTCCGATTAGCCATTGTGAAGCTATGTGCATTTCTCAATGCAATCTCTCAGAAGGTGATCGATCCAAAAATGGTACCAAGGCTAAGGTGTGATGTGGCGCAATGTCTTGTCAGTTTCGAGCTGGTGTTCCCACCATCCTTCTTCAATATCATGACGCATGTCCTAGTTCATCTAGTCGACGAGATTGTCGTTCTGGGGCCCGTATTTCTACACAATATGTTCCCCTTTGAGAGGTTCATGGGAGTCCTAAAGAAATATGTCCGTAACCGCGCTAGGCCAGAAGGAAGCATCTCCATGGGCCATCAAACAGAGGATGTCATCGGGTTTTGTGTTGACTTCATTCCTGGCCTTAAGAAGATAGGTCTCCCTAAATCGCGGTATGAGGGGAGACTGACTGGAAAAGGCACACTAGGAGCGGACTCAATAATATGCAGGGACGGGCATTCTTGGTCTCAAGCACACTACACAGTTCTACAGAACTCTACCTTGGTGACCCCGTATGTCGATGAACACAAGAACAGTCTGCGCTCCAAACACCCGGAGCAGTGCGACGACTGGATTACATGTGAACACATTAGGACTTTCAGCAGTTGGTTGAAAGCACGTCTCAGAGGTGACAACACTGTTTGTGATGAGTTGTACTTGTTGTCCAGGGGACCATATTTGACTGTATTGATTTACAAAGGATACGAGATAAATGGGAATACATTTTACACGATTGACCAAGATCAAAAGAGCACCAACCATAACAGCGGTGTCCGCTTTGATGCAACAACCGAGAAAGGAAAGGACACATACTATGGTTACATAGTGGACATATGGGAACTTGACTACGGACAAGATTTTAAGGTCCCTTTGTTTAAGTGCAAATGGGTCAATCTGTCAGGAGGCGGGGTACATGTAGACCCACAGTACGGAATGACAACTGTGGATCTGAAAAATCTTGGGTACATTGATGAGCCGTTCGTCCTAGCCAATGATGTGGCACAGGTTATCTATGTGAAGGACATGTCAACCAGACCGAGAAAAAGAAAAGATAAGAAAACGAATACATCATACGATGAGCCAAAGCGCCACATAGTTCTTTCAGGAAAAAGGGATATCCTGGGAGTGGAGGGCAAGACAGACATGTCTGAAGATTATGAAAGGTTTCATGAAATTCCTCCCTTCAATGTCAAGGCTGACCCAAGCATCCTGATAAACGATGAAGATTATCCATGGTTACGACGCAATAAGCAAATGACAAAAGCGAAGAAAAAGTGAAGACTTTCTCCCACAACTATTATGATGATACCATGCCAAATTTGTAACAAACGAGCATGCTATGCCAACTTTTTCAGAGTTCATTTGAAAACTATGAATTTAGGTCGAATTTTCTCTATAGGTGCATCTGTGTTCATTTTTTTTAGTAAAGTTAATCACAAACTTGTGATTCACACAAATTTCAAAGAATTCAAATTTTAACTATTCAAATTTGAGTTTATAATTTTTCTAAAATTAATGGCACTAACAGAAAGTTTATAATTTTGCTGACCTAAAAGAAAAAAGAATAAAAAAATAAAGCAAAAAACAAAAGAAAATAAATAATACAGAAAGCAAAACAAAAACAAAAGAAAATAAATTACCAAATTGAGTATAATGATAAAACACAGTAATATTAAATAGCAGGAAAAACAATGACTCAAAAATCAATTTTTATTGTAAAGTTATTCATAAACTAGTGACATAAAATAAAAAAGAAATCACTACAAAACTATAAGTATTTAGTTCTGAGTAGAAATGAAAAAAATAGCAAAAAATGCCACCAACTGGGCCACCACGGCCTGAATACGACTAGAAACCCAACCATGGGCCAGGATTCAGGCCCGCAGCAGGCCCAGTGGGCCCACAGGCATTGCAGTGACAGATTAGGCCCGAAAGCCTGCAGTTGAGAGGAGCTCGAGAGGGTGGGCGCAGCAGTGCTTATAAACCACTCCCGAGCCCTCTCAACTAGCGAGGTGGGACTAAACTTTTAGGCGCGGGGCAGCACAAGGCCATTGGTCCCGGTTGGTGGGACGAACCGGGACCAAAGGGGGGCATTGGTCCCGGTTCGTGGCACCAACCGGTACCAATGGCCCCCTTTAGTCCCGGTTGGTGCCACCAACCGGGACCAAACGCCGCCACTTCCCGCCCTTTGGGATGCTAAAAAGAGGCCTTTGGTCCCGGTTGCTGGCACCAACCGGGACTAAAGAGGGGCATTGGTCCCGGTTTACGCCACCAACCAGACTAAAGCTTAGACTATATAACAAACACTTGTGAAAATTTTCAGTTTGCATCGCCAGTTCCCCCCTCCCCTGCCGACGACGCCGTGAGGCTGCTCCACCTCGCCGTCTACGCCGCCGCCGCCAACGTCGTCGCCTCCCCGAGCCCGCGCTGTCCTCATCGCCGGCATCCCCGAGCCCGCCGTCCTCGTCGTCCCCGTCGCTGCGTGCCTCCCCGAGCCCACCCCTCCTCGTCCCTGTCGTTGGCCGCACGCCGTGCCGAGACCGCCGTCCCCATCACTGTGTGTCGCCCCGAGCCCGCCGTCCTCGTCGCCGGACTCCTACCATCGCCGCCCCCCTCGAAGTGAGCCCCCCTTTCCCATGCATGGTCCCGATCGAGTGCGGCCCTTGCTCTCTGCCCCTGCTCCATGGTCGCCGCCGGCCCCGACGCATTGAAGAGTAGAAGGAGAGGAGAAGGAGAGGAGAGGAGAAGGATCGAGTGGAGCAGCAACAAACTTTTCTGAAATTTCTGAATTTTTTGTTCATAGGCAGAAAGTTTTTATATATGACTATGGATATATGAGCAATGATGATCCATGGATGTATGCATTGATATATATGAGAAACGATGTTTCATAGAATATTTACCAAGTATATATGTATTTTTGTTCATAGCATCTTTCCATTTATATATGTATGTGGCTATAGATGGATATATATGAGAAATGATGATCCATGCAAAAGTTTTATATATGCAAAAGTTACATTTTTAGAAAAGTTTTATATATCTAGCTAGGAAAGGAAGAAGAAAGAAAAAGGAGAGGAAAAACAAAAATAAGAAGAGGAAGAAAGGAGAACAAGAGGAGAGGAAGAAGAGGAGAAATAAATAAGAAGAGGAAAAAAGAAGAAAAAGAAGAGGAGAAGAAGAAAGGAATAGAGGAGAAGAAGAAAAAATAGAAATTTCTATTTTTTCTTCTTCTCCTCTATTCCTTTCTTCTTCTCCTCTTTTTTCTTCTTCTTTTTTTTCTTCGATCTTCTCCTCTATTCCTTTCTTCTTCTCCTCTCTATTCCCTCTCCCGATAACTTCAACATGAGGGGGGGTCGATATACCCCTCGGAGAACTTCGACATGAGGGGCGGTCGATATATATACCCCCTCTCGACTGTGATAATAACTTATACCGCGGGAGCACCCCCCGACCCTCTCGCTCGACCAAAACTCTCGAGGACACCCAAACCCTAGAAATAAACGATGTCGGTCTCCTACCCCCTCCCGCCGCGCCCCTACCTGACAAACTCTCTCGAGGCCACCCCAAACCCTTAAAGCGTTGTCGAGGCCACCCCAAACCCTAGAGAAGCAGCGTCGATGCCACTAATTAATATATATGATTCCTTACTATGATTAGCTAGCTAGTTCTATGTTTGCCACTAATATATCCATTTGTCATGTTTGAATAATAATTTCCATGTTGTAAATATTTGTAGAAACTATGGACACCACCCGAGACGAAGAAAACGAAGCGATGTTGAGGGACATAATCGCAGAAGGAAGTGATGCCGTCTCGTTGCATCTCAACGACACCGATGGTACTCTGGAAGGAGAGGGTGAAGAAGCTGGCTCTGGTGACCTAATGCCGGTGCAAGAAAAAGAACGTGAGGACGGCTCCGGTGACCCAATGCTGGTGCAAGAAGGAGACCGTGATGACGGCTCCGGTGACCGAACCGAGTCCGGCCAGGTATATATATTAGTTAAGCCTGTGCTGACTAGCTAATTGATGCATTCATTGTTTTGGTATGTACACATATTAATTAAGTCTTTGTTCTTTTTTCTAGCCCTCCGGATCAAGCACAACTGAGGTAAAGAGACGAGGCCAAAAGAAAAAGTTGAGCTCGGATGAAAGGTTTGAGATCATAGCAATCGCGCCCGACGGCCAACCTATTGAACCCATCCGAACAAAGAAGGCATTTGTTGCTCAGTGCGGGGTTCTGGTTAGGGACAAGATCCCGATCAGCATCCAGCAATGGTTCAAGCCGGCTACAGAAGACCCTAAGATGTCTTACGTCAATGATATGCAGAAAAATGATCTTTGGACTGAGCTGAAGACAAATTTCACCCTACCGCCAGAGGATGATCCGGAGAAGCCAGTTGAGCAATTAATCAAGTCTTTTGCTCTTAAGAGGATGGCAGACCTATTCAGGAGGTGGAAGAATGACCTGAATAGGTTTGTTGAGAAAAAAGAGACACCAGAATTCAAGGGCATATATGAGAGGATCAGAGATGACTGGCTGCATTTGTGGCCTACAAGACATCAGAAAAGAGTAAGAAGATGTCGGCGACAAACAAGAAAAATGTTGCGAAGAAGAAGCTTCACCATCGCACGGGGTCAGGTGGCTACCTCGTAGCCCGGCCTAAGTGGGCCAAGGCTGAGAATGATCTTCTTGCAAAAGGGATCGAACCAGAGATAATGAGCTGGCCAAACCGTTGCCGGACTTGGTTCTTCGGGGCTGGCGGAACCTTGGACCCTATAACAGGGAAGTGCATTTGGACGGATGAGCAACTTGACATACCCTTGAAGAAGCTTCGGTACTATATCGCTGCAGCGCAGAAAGGGACGTTCCTTCTAGATAGAGAGAACGAAGAGCTCACAAAGGCCCTCGGAAATCCTGAGCACCCTGGACGGACACGAGGCACGCCAGGCTCCATTCCGTGGAAGGTTGGGTTTCCGGACGCAGGCGGTTACAAAAGCAAGGAGAGGAGGAAGAAAGTGCAGCAGTCCGATTTGCAGGCGCTTAAAGAAAGGGTACTCGGGATAGAGGAACGAGAAGCAAACCGCAGCAAACGAACTGCCGAAGCTTCCCCTGAAGCTACCCCGCCATCTCAGCGGAGAAGCAGCGTGGCTTCCACCGAGCTGCTTCAGCCGGAGCTTGTCTTGACGGCTCCTGCCAGCTATCCCGTGGATGCTATCACAGAGGCTCAAATTTGCCACCTTATGACGCAATGGATGAATATGAAGGTCAAGGCGGCTGTTGGCTCTGTTTTTCCTAATGAACCCGATGCAACTTTTCACTGCCAGCCGATTCCCGAAGGATATGCTAAGGTGATGGTGGATGAAATAACGGAGGGATTTGAGGACCTCCCGCTTGACCACCCTACCGAAGAAGGGGAGACTCGGCTGGGTTCTGCTCTGAAGACTCCATGCCTATGGCGGAAGGAGCTCATCAACCTTCCAAACTGGATGCCTCCGCTTCCTCCTCCTCCTCCGGTGAGTCAGGGCACTCTGCCTCCTCCACCGCCTCCTCCTCCGGCGAGTGACGATCAGGGCCCTCGGCCAGCTTCTTCTCTGGCGCGTGGCGGCACTCCGCCTCCTTCTCCGCCTGCGTCGGCACGCCCGAGCAGCCAGCCTACTCCTTCTCCGCCTTGTCAGCAAGGGCGGAAGAGACCCGCCTGTCGGGGCGGACGGCGTCCCCCGCGAGCACCTATGGGGCCGGAGCCCCTTTCGTTGTTCGGTGAGGGGGGCGGAGGGAGCACGGAGAGCAGATCGAGGCGAGCACACGGGCGGTTTACCCAGGTTCGGGCCGCGATGGACGCGTAAAACCCTACTCCTGCTTGGTTGTATTGAGCTGGGGAGCTCGGGAGCTTGGAGAGCTAGCTACACCGAGCGCATGGCTGTCTGGGTTCCCAATCTCCGAACCTCCGAACCTCCGAACCCCCTCTACGTTGCACACGGGCCTCCTTTTATAGCGCAAAGGGGTCACCGACAGGTGTCAACGTAAGAGAAAGGGGTAAAAGTGTAAAAGGGGTGGATGTTGTAATAGTGCGGGAACAGTGGCGCTGCAGTGCGGCACAGTGTTATCATACCTACTTCTGACGGTAGGGGACAAGGGCATTAAATGCCCGTCACGGTCGCCTGGACAGCACCGAGGCGGACCGTTAGGTGCGCCACCGCTCGCCACGATGGTGGCTGCATGCCTCCGCATGCCCCAGGCTGCGCGGTGCCCCGCCACGTGCCCTTGGGGGATGCCCCGGAGCGACGCGTGGGCGGGCGAGCTGGAGCGCAGTCCTGAGGTGGCGATTTGCCGCGGCAAGTGGCTTGCCGCGGGGGTCGTCTTCCTGTGCCTGATAGCTTGCCGGCTATCAGGCCTTGCCGGGGCGCATGGCGCGCCGTGGCGGGCTTCTCTCGTGGTGCCTGGGTTCGGCCTTCCCGACAAGCTCCTCTTGTCGGGGTCTCGATCTTCTGTCTCTTATACTTTGTTCTTGGATGGTATTACATGGGCTTAGTCGTCCCGGCAAGCTCCTCTTGCCGGGGCCTTGTCTTCTTGGCCCGGCAAGCTCCTCTTGCCGGGGGCCTTGTCTTGAATGCTTGGTCTTCTCTTGGCGCTTCCTGGGCGGGCCTCGCCGCGGGGTGCTACAACTGCCCGTGCACAAGTCTGGGGTACTAAGGTACCCCTACTTTAGTACACCGACAGGAGCCCCCGGGCCTGGGCCACACACGGTGCCGAGCGTCGTTGGGCCAGGCCCTAACAGTGCACGGGCACGCGTGGCCTTGGTCGCGCTGCTCCTTAACTCGGCATCCGTCGCACCTTCCCCAGGCGGCGCGCGCTTATCGCGGCGTCGTGGGGGCGGGGCGCGCGGGGTGAGCGTGACGTGGTTGGCGTGCGCGGGGCTGAACCGCGCAGGCGCGCGTCACGTCGCGCACGATCTCTTTATTCGGAGAGGCGAAGCGTCCCCCCCCCCACCTCTTCCTCTTATAAGCGGAGGAAAGTAGGGGCGGTTCGCCCTTCCCTTGGTTGCTACCTCTCTAAAACCTCTGCCACCTTCTTGTAGCAGCGATCTGTCCTTGGAGCGCCCGGCGTCGTCAACTTCGACGATCCCCCTTCCTCGCCCCCGCCATGGCCCCGAAGAGCGATAAGGCGAAGGGGAAGGCCGCGAAATCGGCCGAGGCGCTGCGGCTCGAAGCGCTTCGGAAGGAGACGGCGACGTTCCCCCCTCAGCTCGGTGCGGTGGAGCTGAGGGACAAGTACAGCCTCTTCTGGTCGACGAAGACGCGAGCGCATCCGCGCACGCGGGTGCTTCCCGCCGACGCCCAGAAGCAGTACCCGACCGGGTATCCTTTCTTCGTCGTCTTCTTCTACTGCGGGCTCTGCCCGCCTTACTCGGAGTTCTTCTGTGATATCATGAACACCTATGGCCTCCACCTCCTCGACTTTACCCCCAATGCCGTCCTGACAATGGCGGTCTTCACTCACCTCTGCGAGAACTTCGTCGGAGTTCGTCCCAACTTGGCCCTCTTCCGGCACTTCTTTGCCCCTCGGGTGGAGAAAGGAGAGCCGCTGTCCGGTGGGATCGCCTGGGTTTCCCGGTCCGGCAAGAAGGAGGCCTACTTAGATGGGGACCTCCGCGGCAGGTGGGAGGAGTGGAGGGCGGAATGGTGCTTGATTGTCGAGGACCATCCGCAGCCGTTCACCGTCGTGCGCCGAACTCCGGTGGTGCGCGGCGATGGCTGGAGCGAGGTGTCCCCGGACGATGCCAAATTGAAGATCGCCATCACCCGGATCCTGCGTCTCAGGCTCGCCGGTCTCACCGTCGGCGCCGTCGGTGCGGATTTCCTTCGCCGCCGGATCGCCCCCTTGCAAGAGAGGGGGAGGCCGGCCTGGGAGTTCCAGAATGCGGCGGACATCATGAGGCTGCGTCCGGGCCTCAATTTCAACTTCACCGTGCTGGAGCACGACGCGATGTTGAAGGAGTTGTTCAAGCACGACCCCGACCACCCGGAGTGGTTCTGGCTGCCGCCGGGCGTCGTTCCCTTGTGCAACAACTCGTTGCTCAGCCATCTCCTTGCGATGATGCCATTGTGCGACTCGCATGGGGTCAATGCGACCTGGCAGGAGCCGCCGGAGGATGTCGTGCGGGCCTTCTTCGACGGCCTGGAGGAGGAGCCAGTCGATCCCGCCGAGAAGGATGGCCTCATCCGAGACACCACCGCAGCGGAGTTTGCTTACATTGCCTCCAGGATGGAGGAGGCGGCGGCCACCGCGGCCGCGGGCGAAGCTGGGTTCACCGAGGCCGAGGCGGAGGCGGCGGAGGCGGCGGAGGCAGAGAGCCTCGCCGATCCGATGGAGCTTGTCGACCAGGGGGAACCAGCCGGGCACGGCGGCGAGGACGAGCCTGCCCAAGACGCGAGCGGCTTGCCGGAGGTCGGCGTTGCCTTCCTGCAGCCTCCGGGCGGCTCGTCGCAGGCGGAGCCCCCGGCCCAGCCGAGGAGGCGCCTCCGCAGGGCCGGGTCGGCAGCGGGAGCGGGGTCTTCGCGGGCTGGGGCTTCGGTTGCCGCTGCGCCCCGCGCCGCGGCGTCGACGGGGGCGGAGTCATCTACTGCCCCTGCCAAGCGGCCCCGGGAACCCACTCCCCTGTCCCCCCGCGTCAGGGCCGAGCCGGTTTTCGACTATTCTGCGCTCAGCTCCGACGACGAGGAGGACGGAGAGTAAGTTCCCTATGGAGCTCATATCTTTTTCCCTGTTGGTCTGTCTTGTTCGACAGCTCGTTCGCCCTTCCCTTAACCCGGTCCCCTTTTCAGGACCCTGGCTCAGAGGAGAGCGAAGAGGTCGAGGATCCCGTGGGTCATCCTTGATGACGAATCTCCCCCGGCAAGCGAGGTCGTGTCGGAGGCGCCCTTACCGGACCCGGCAGGGGATCCTCAGGGCAGCCCGCAACGCAGCCCCCAGCGTGAGCACATGACTTGCTCCTGCCGCTTGGCGCGTACGCGAGCTCCCCTTCTTCTTGTTGTTGATGCGAAGTTGTTGCTTTTGGGCAGGAGCGGAGCAGCTCCGGCGGGCGCATCCAGAGGGCGCCCCCGCCGTGCCGACCGCGTCTACTACCCTGCCAAGGGAGAGATCCCCGGCGAGGGAGGAGCCCCCGGCAAGGGAGGACCTTCCGACGGGGGACGCGGCCAACGATCCCCCAGCCGCGGCGAGCGCGGCTTCGGACCCCGTCGCCGGTAACTCTCCCTTGCGCAGAAAAGCTCCCCTTGGTCTTTTCTTCCTTTGACTCGTTCGATTGATCTTTCTCCTTTCCTCAGACCCGCCCGCCTCGGATTCGATAGAGGCTGAGGTCGTCGTCGAGGAGGGCGCGCATGGCGATGCCGACGACGTTGCCGGCGCTCGGGAGGCGGACGGCGTTGATATCCCCGCGGACGACGGGGAGGCCGAGGCCACCAAAGCCGACGCGGCCGCCTGGGCCGAGGGGACCGGTAATCGTGCTGACGGCCCCGAGGTGACGGGGGCGTCGGGCACTCCGCCGGCCAGCGACCCTGCCGCCGCCGCCGCGGCGGACTCCGAGGAGCCCCCGGCGGGCGCCTACCTGAAAGCAGGCGACGGCGTCTTCATCAGGCTCCCCTGGGAGTCGAGCTCCAGGGCGCCTGTTGAGGGGGAGGCCTTGGACGGAGAGGTGCTTGCCTCCGTCGGGCTGACGGTGGTGGACGTGCCAAACTCCAGCGGCAACGAGCCTGAGGAGGAGCAGCTGTTCCGTAGGCTTGTGTCGCTCTACCGGGCCCGGCAGGCCAAAGTGGAGCGGCGAGAGGCCCTTGTCGCGGAGGCGGGTGCGGACATGGAGAAGCACGCCGCCGAGCTCCGGGAGCTCAACCAGCAGGACGTCCAGTCCCTGGCGGAGGAGCGGAGGCAGCTTGGCGAGGCGCGGACGGCCTTCATCCTTGAGAAGGCGGAGGCCGAGGAGCAGCAGAGGCTTGCCGCCGCGGAGTTATCCGCGCGGGAAGGCGAGCTGGTGCTGAAAACGGCCAGCCTCGCCAACCACGAGGAGGAGGTTGCCGCGCGCGAGCGGGCGCTCAGCGGAGACCTGAAGAAGGCGCAGGACGCTGCTGCAGCCGCTGAGGTCACCAAGAAGGGGCTGGAGGCGAGGGTGGCGCAGCTCGATTCCGACTTTAAGGCGAAGGACGAGGAGCTCGCCGCGCTCCGGCAGGAGCGCGAGAAGGGCGCGCTCACCCTCGGTGAGCTTCAGGGTCGCTTCGCCGAGAAGATCCGGGAGCTTGACGCCGCCAAGAACTCCAACTCCACTCTGGAACTGAAATTGGAGGCGCTCGGCAAGGCGCTGAACAGCGCTAAGGAGCGGGAGGCGGCTTTACGGAAGGAGGTCGACGGCAACGAGGAGCTGCTGAGGCGCGCCGCCGTTTCCCAGAACACCTTCAGGGATACGGTGGAGCGGTGGACCGAGGGCCTCGTCGACATCGCCGCCACCATCGACAAGGAGCTGGCGCTGCTGGGGATCGAGGGCCACCAGACCCTCACCGACGAGGACGTCGTGCCCAGCGCCAAGCTCACTTCCTTCTTCCAGGGGGTGGTGCAGGCGCTCCAGCACCTCCGAGCGTCGCTTCCGAAGGAGCTGGCCGACGAGACGCGGGAAGCCATCTCCGGGGCCCTCGAGAGGGTGCTGGTGAAGATCGTTTTCCGCAACCCCGACATCAGGCTTACCAACGTCCTCAGGCCCTTGCCGGAGAACGCAGACCTGACGGGGATCCAGGCCCTCATCGCCCCTATCATCAAGAAGGCGGCCGGGGTCAAGAGGATCGAGGGCGACCGCGTGGACTAGGCCGCCTGCCCCTTTCTTTTATCTCCTTTCCCTGCCGCTGTTAAACATGCCATGGAAACGGCTGGTTAGAGCAGCAGTAAGGCATTTTGGAATACAACTTTTTATCTTAGGCAATGCATCGCACTGTTATCTCCTCTACTTGACCGGCGCCTTGTTTGTTCCCGCCCTACGTTTTCGGGGACTTGCCGGCGTAGGCCTCCGCCTTGCCACGGGCGCCGAGTGCGGGACGTCAGCGACCCGCTGGCGGGGCTACCATCGGCAAGAAACCTCGCCGGGGCTGGTTGCCGCTCACTCAGATTGTTGAGCAGGCTCGAGGCAAAGTAAGAGGTGCGACTGCGGTCGCAGCATGCTTAGGGTGCCGGGCGAGCTCGAAACAAAGTGAGGACGCTACTCGGGGTGTAGCACACTCAAGTCGTTGAGCGGACTCGAAACGAAATGAGGGCGCAACCAGTCTCGTGCCGGTCCTTCCGCGCTCAGGCCTCTCAACCAAGGCTCGGTCGTTCGAGGGAGATAACTCTTAAAAATTGATGGGGCAATTGCTCGAGCTCCGGCAACTTATCTTTTCTTATCACTTGCCGCCCGGTAGGGTAAAACCTCCTTGGGCAGCATCCAGCCCATCCTGGGGGTAGGCAAAGGCGCAGGGCCTCACGACCCTCCGGAGCTAGGCGTAGCTATGCTTGGGGATCCGCGCCCCTCTCTGCGCCTAGGATCACATGCAACTGCGGCAAGACTTGGGCAGAGAGGATGGTTGGCGGAACAGGTTCCGGCAACCGCGCTGGCAAGATTCCTCCCACGGTCGGCGTCAACTCGTTCGGCACCCCGGCAGACGAGGCGCGCCGGGGAACGAGGTCGCCTTTCTCGTGACTTCTGGCGCTAACTTCTGCGGCTACGGGAGCGGCGCAGAGTTCGCTGGAGGCGAATCGTTCGCCCAGCGGCCAGAAGGCGGTCCTCCTCAAGGAGCAGCTGCTTCTTGCCCAGTCTCTGCGCGAGCGGATACTCGAGGAGGGCCGCACACGAGCCCGTGGGAAAGAATGCCAAAGCTTGTCGGGAACCCCCGCTTCAACTGGACAGATCCTCGGATCCGCAGGAGCGGACTGTTCCTCAGCGCTCAGACTGCTGATCTGCTTGCCGGAGCAAGGCTTATCGGGGACACCTGCTTCGACTGGACGGATCCTGGGATCCGCAGGAGCGGGCTGTCCCCCGGCGCCGCCCCCTACCTGGCGCGCCAAAGATGTCGGGGCGGACGGCGTCCCCCGCGAGCACCTATGGGGCCGGAGCCCCTTTCGTTGTTCGGTGAGGGGGGCGGAGGGAGCATGGAGAGCAGATCGAGGCGAGCACACGGGCGGTTTACCCAGGTTCGGGCCGCGATGGACGCGTAAAACCCTACTCCTGCTTGGTTGTATTGAGCTGGGGAGCTCGGGAGCTTGGAGAGCTAGCTGCACCGAGCGCATGGCTGTCTGGGTTCCCAATCTCCGAACCTCCGAACCGCCGAACCCCCTCTACGTTGCACACGGGCCTCCTTTTATAGCGCAAAGGGGTCACCGACAGGTGTCAACGTAAGAGAAAGGGGTAAAAGTGTAAAAGGGGTGGATGTTGTAATAGTGCGGGAACAGTGGCGCTGCAGTGCGGCACAGTGTTATCATACCTACTTCTGACGGTAGGGGACAAGGGCATTAAATGCCCGTCACGGTCGCCTGGACAGCACCGAGGCGGACCGTTAGGTGCGCCACCGCTCGCCACGATGGTGGCTGCATGCCTCCGCATGCCCCAGGCTGCGCGGTGCCCCGCCACGTGCCCTTGGGGGATGCCCCGGAGCGACGCGTGGGCGGGCGAGCTGGAGCGCAGTCCTGAGGTGGCGATTTGCCGCGGCAAGTGGCTTGCCGCGGGGGTCGTCTTCCTGTGCCTGATAGCTTGCCGGCTATCAGGCCTTGCCGGGGCGCATGGCGCGCCGTGGCGGGCTTCTCTCGTGGTGCCTGGGTTCGGCCTTCCCGACAAGCTCCTCTTGTCGGGGTCTCGATCTTCTGTCTCTTATACTTTGTTCTTGGATGGTATTACATGGGCTTAGTCGTCCCGGCAAGCTCCTCTTGCCGGGGCCTTGTCTTCTTGGCCCGGCAAGCTCCTCTTGCCGGGGGCCTTGTCTTGAATGCTTGGTCTTCTCTTGGCGCTTCCTGGGCGGGCCTCGCCGCGGGGTGCTACAACTGCCCGTGCACAAGTCTGGGGTACTAAGGTACCCCTACTTTAGTACACCGACACCGCCGCCGCTCCGGCAGCTGCTCCGGCGCGTCGTACTCCTTCTCCCCCGCCTCGTAAGCAAGTCAAGAAGACTGCCGCTCAGTCTGCTCTGCCGGCGTCTAGCAGTACAGCCAGAGGCGGGAGAAAATACAGATTCGGTCCTTCTCTGAAGACTCCAGAGAAGTTACCATACGAGATGACCCCGAAGGAGAACGCGAGGATCGCGCGAACCGAGAAGGATGACTGGTTTCAAGGGTTGAAAGCACGGAGACACCCACCTCCGAAGGAGAAGGTAGATTCGGTGAAAGTAAACGCACTCTGGCTGCCCTGGCAAAACCACCCAAGTCTCCGCCGAAAGGCAACTATGAGCGCATTATTGCAAAGACATGGGCCGAAGCGTCGCCGTCGGGAAGTACAGTCAGTGATCAAAGGCTGAAAGAACGACGAGTAGCTGGGAAACAAATTGCCCAGCTCGGCGAACAAGCAAAGCAATCGTGCCCCCCGCTCAAGGTGCCTAGCGTCGATCCGAGGATGGCGCCCGGTTATAACAGTCTTGACGATTACCTGCCCGACGATGTACATTATGATTTCCTGGACGTGCAGATACACAGATACGAGTACGGGAAGCCTCTCGTCAAAGATGAAAGATCTCTAACAACGATGATGCGAAGATTGCATGATTGGTACATGAAAACCTGCAGAGAGTCTGGGGGGAGGAATACTTAGTATATGAGAGTTAAACCGGAGCATGACCTCGTTGAAATTGAACTATTGCATGTTCCATTTGAGGAGTTCTATCAGTTTTTCCATCAATTGGCCCTCGATAAAGCAACGGTCACCTGCTACTGTCTGTAAGTACTACTACTTCTGTCATTAAGTCTCTCTATATAGCTCAGCTCTTTCATTGCATGTATTTATAATTATCCTCAATATATTATGCAGATTGAAGATCGCCGAATTGAAGAAAAGACAAATCGGTGATATTGGGTTCATTATGATACGAGCACACCAATCATTAGCAATATTAATCCAGGTATTGATCCAGTTGTTAATGATGTTTTAGGTATGCCGAATCTGAAGATTAATGAGAAGGAGTGCAAAGTTGAGGATGAGCGTATTACTGTGACCTATACGTCTGCATATCTGCAAGAATTGGGCGCCATCTATTTTGCATGGGGATCAATGGAAGTTGGAGTCCGTGACTATGCCATGGACCAAAGTAATATAAAAACGGTTTTGTTTTCATTGAGCATAGTACAAATGCATGCAACCCAAGGTGTACGTACATATGAGGAAAGAAAAGATTTGCAGCAAAACCGTACATGTGCTAGTGCATGTGGAAATAAAATATGTTATTTCTTTAGGTTTCCACGTCCACCAGAGAATAGATACACGGCCAGGACTCTGCTGCCTCGAGAGTTTCTTTCCTTGTGCGCTACTAGATGGGGTCCTCCTCTTGTTACCACGTACCCAGGAGCATCAAAAGAATAACTAGAGTTTAAGTCGGTCCTGTAGTTTAATTAGGCAGTTGAGATCTTGCCGAGATGTAAAAGGCAAGATTAGATATGGAAAACTCCAAAATTAGTTTTTTCGTTTGTTTAATTCAAGGGTCAAGAGATAGAAGGTACGGCCAACTTGAGGGCCAAGTCTAGGTAGATAGTCCACGGATATAAAAGTCATGTGTGCGTCTGATGTAAGAGCAGGTTATATTTTGATAATAAACACGATGTGTTTTTAGGGTAATACCCATATCGAGTTTTGGGGGAAGCTGTCTAAAAACCCCTAAGTTTTGGAGGAAGCTTTAGAAAACCTCTGTGTTGCGATTTCTCTGCGAGGAAATTGTTTTGCGCGTGAGTACCGTCATCGAGATTGGTTTTCTCGTGCTGAGCCGCAAAGTTCAAACCCACTATTTCGTGTACATCGCGTGCGCGGGCGAGAGGTTACTGCTGCTGGTGGTGGTGTGTCGTGAAAGATCGGGCCGCAACAACAGATCGGATCTCACCACGAGGTTCGGTCTTTATCAGGTGGTATTAAGAGCATCAGGTTGTTCACGGCACTATGGAGAACATGGCGAGCACATCGTCATTCAGTAAGTTAAGCTATGGATTTCAGTTGGAAGAGGAAGGCCGTTGGACTGGGCTTTTTCACACCCGTGTGGTAGTGAGAGAGAGATCATGCGCTATGACGATCGATCACATGAATTTGATCAACGCAGCAAGCATCGAGATGGTGGAGAAGCTGGAGATACCAATAACAGTGCATCCAAAACCATACTTATTCTGTTGGGGTCATGAAGAGGTCACTGTCACACACCAAACTAAGGTACCGTTTTTGTTGGGAAAATTATTTTGCGAGGTTTTGTGCGATGTGATTCCGGCACCAATGGTTTCGTGTCACTTATTGTTGGGCGAGCCATGGTACAAAGAGCACCATGTTGCGTATGATTGTCAAGCACACACATAGACCATCAAGAAGGGTAAGAAGTACGACCTAGTGCCCATGGGTCAGGAGCGTTTTAATTCTTGGAGGAAAGAACATCTCGAGAAGATGAAAGAGCAGAAAGAACAAGAAAGGAAGAAGGTCGAAGGTGCTACAAATTTGACGGTCATCGTTCCGTCTACAAATAACAGTTCTATCGGAGAGATTAACTCGAAACCGAGGACGGTTTCGTTTCAAGGGGGATAGGATGATACGAGCACACCAATCATTAGCAATATTAATCCAGGTATTGATCTAGTTGTTAATGATGTTTTAGGTATGCCGAATCTGAAGATTAATGAGAAGGAGTGCAAAGTTGAGGATGAGCGTATTACTGTGACCTATGCATCTGCATATCTGCAAGAATTGGGCGCCATCTATTTTGCATGGGGATCAATGGAAGTTGGAGTCCGTGACTATGCCATGGACCAAAGTAATATAAAAACGGTTTTGTTTTCATTGAGCCAAGTACAAATGCATGCAATCCAAGGTGTACGTACATATGAGGAAAGAAAAGGTTTGCAGCAAAACCATACATGTGCTAGTGCATGTGGAAATAAAATATGTTATTTCTTTATGTTTCCACGTCCACCAGAGAATAGATACACGGCCAGGACTCTACTGCGTCGAGAGTTTCTTTCCTTGTGCGCTACTGGATGGGGTCCTCCTCTTGTTACCACGTACTCAGGTGCATCAAAAGAATAACTAGAGTTTAAGTCGGTCCTGTAGTTTAATTATGCAGTTGAGATCTTGCCGAGATGTAAAAGGCAAGATTAGATATGGAAAACTACAAAATTAGTTTTTTCATTTGTTTAATTCAAGGGTCAAGAGATAGAAGGCACGGCCAACTTGAGGGCCAAGTCTAGGTAGATAGTCCACGGATATAAAAGTCATGTGTGCGTCTGATGTAAGAGAAGGTTATATTTTTATAATAAACACGATGTGTTTTTAGGGTAATACCCGTATCGAGTTTTGGGGGAAGCTGTCTAAAAATCCCTAAGTTTTGGAGGAAGCTTTAGAAAACCTCTGTGTTGCGATTTCTCTGCGAGGAAATTGTTTTGCGCGTGAGTACCGTCATCGAGATTGGTTTTCTCGTGCTGAGCCGCAAGGTTCAAACCCTCTATTTCGTGTATATCGCGTGCGCGGGCGAGAGGTTACTGCTGCTGGTGGTGGTGTGTCGTGAAAGATCGGGCCGCAACAGCAGATCGGATCTCACCACGAGGTTCGGTCTTTATCAGGTGGTATCAGAGCATCAGGTTGTTCACGGCACTATGGAGAACATGGCGAGCACATCGTCATTCAGTAAGTTAAGCTATGGATTTCAGTTGGAAGAGGAAGGCCGTTGGACTGGGCTTTTTCACACCCGTGTGGTAGTGAGAGAGAGATCATGCGCTATGACGATCGATCACATGAATTTGATCAACGCAGCAAGCATCGAGATGGTGGAGAAGCTGGAGATACCAATAACAGTGCATCCAAAACCATACTTATTCTGTTGGGGTCATGAAGAGGTCACGGTCACACACCAAACTAAGGTACCGTTTTTGTTGGGAAAATTCTTTTGCGAGGTTTTGTGCTATGTGATTCCGGCACCAATGGTTTCGTGTCACTTATTGTTGGGCGAGCCATGGTACAAAGAGCACAATGTTGCGTATGATTGTCAAGCACACACATATACCATCAAGAAGGGTAAGAAGTACGATCTAGTGCCCATGGGTCAGGAGCGTTTTAATTCTTGGAGGAAAGAACATCTCGAGAAGATGAAAGAGCAGAAAGAACAAGAAAGGAAGAAGGTCGAAGGTGCTACAAATTTGACGGTCATCGTTCCGTCTACAAATAACAGTTCTATCCGAGAGATCAACTCGAAACCGAGGACGGTTTCGTTTCAAGGGGGAGAGGATGATACGAGCACACCAATCATTAGCAATATTAATCCAGGTATTGATCGAGCTGTTAATGATGTTTTAGGTATGCCGAATCTGAAGATTAATGAGAAGCAGTGCAAAGTTGAGGATGAGCGTATTACTGTGACCTATACGTCTGCATATCTGCAAGAATTGGGCGCCTTCTATTTTGCATGGGGATCAATGGAAGTTGGAGTCCATGACTATGCCATGGACCAAAGTAATATAAAAACGGTTTTGTTTTCATTGAGCCAAGTACAAATGCATGCAATCCAAGGTGTACGTACATATGAGGAAAGAAAAGGTTTGCAGCAAAACCGTACATGTGCTAGTGCATGTGGAAATAAAATATGTTATTTCTTTATGTTTCCACGTCCACCAGAGAATAGATACACGGCCAGGACTCTGCTGCCTCGAGAGTTTCTTTCCTTGTGCGCTACTAGATGGGGTCCTCCTCTTGTTACCACGTACCCAGGTGCCTCAAAATAATAACTAGAGTTTAAGTCGGTCCTGTAGTTTAATTAGGCAGTTGAGATCTTGCCGAGATGTAAAAGGCAAGATTAGATATGGAAAACTCCAAAATTAGTTTTTTCGTTTGTTTAATTCAAGGGTCAAGAGATAGAAGGCACGGCCAACTTGAGGGCCAAGTCTAGGTAGATAGTCCACGGATATAAAAGTCATGTGTGCGTCTGATGTAAGAGCAGGTTATATTTTGATAATAAACACGATGTGTTTTTAGGGTAATACCCGTATCGAGTTTTGGGGGAAGCTGTCTAAAAATCCCTAAGTTTTGGAGGAAGCTTTAGAAAACCTGTGTGTTGCGATTTCTCTGCGAGGAAATTGTTTTGCGCGTGAGTACCGTCATCGAGATTGGTTTTCTCGTCCTGAGCCGCAAGGTTCAAACCCTCTATTTCGTGTACATCGCATGTGCGGGCGAGAGGTTACTGCTGCTGGTGGTGGTGTGTCATGAAAGATCGGGCCGCAACAACAGATCGGATCTCACCACGAGGTTCGGTCTTTATCAGGTGGTATTCAGAGCATCAGGTTGTTCACGGCACTATGGAGAACATGGCGAGCACATCGTCATTCAGTAAGTTAAGCTATGGATTTCAGTTGGAAGAGGAAGGCCGTTGGACTGGGCTTTTTCACACCCGTGTGGTAGTGAGAGAGAGATCATGCGCTATGACGATCGATCACATGAATTTGATCAATGCAGCAAGCATCGAGATGGTGGAGAAGCTGGAGATACCAATAACAGTGCATCCAAAACCATACTTATTCTGTTGGGGTCATGAAGAGGTCACTGTCACACACCAAACTAAGGTACCGTGTTTGTTGGGAAAATTCTTTTGCGAGGTTTTGTGCGATGTGATTCCGGCACCAATGGTTTCGTGTCACTTATTGTTGGGCGAGCCATGGTACAAAGAGCACAATGTTGCGTATGATTGTCAAGCACACACATATACCATCATGAAGGGTAAGAAGTACGACCTAGTGCCCATGGGTCAGGAGTGTTTTAATTCTTGGAGGAAAGAACATCTCGAGAAGATGAAAGAGCAGAAAGAACAAGAAAGGAAGAAGGTCGAAGGTGCTACAATTTGACGGTCATCGTTCCGTCTACAAATAACAGTTCTATCGGAGAGATCAACTCGAAACCGAGGACGGTTTCGTTTCAAGGGGGAGAGGATGATACGAGCACACCAATCATTAGCAATATTAATCCAGGTATTGATCGAGCTGTTAATGATGTTTTAGGTATGCCGAATCTGAAGATTAATGAGAAGCAGTGCAAAGTTGAGGATGAGCGTATTACTGTGACCTATACGTCTGCATATCTGCAAGAATTGGGCGCCATCTATTTTGCATGGGGATCAATGGAAGTTGGAGTCCGTGACTATGTCATGCACCAAAGTAATATAAAAACGGTTTTGTTATCATTGAGCCAAGTACAAATGCATGCAATCCAAGGTGTACGTACATATGAGGAAAGAAAAGGTTTGCAGCAAAACCATACATGTGCTAGTGCATGTGGAAATAAAATATGTTATTTCTTTATGTTTCCACGTCCACCAGAGAATAGATACACGGCCAGGACTCTGCTGCCTCGAGAGTTTCTTTCCTTGTGCGCTACTAGATGGGGTCCTCCTCTTGTTACCACGTACCCAGGTGCATCAAAAGAATAACTAGAGTTTAAGTCGGTCCTGTAGTTTAATTAGGCAATTGAGATCTTGCCGAGATGTAAAAGGCAAGATTAGATATGGAAAACTCCAAAATTAGTTTTTTCGTTCGTTTAATTCAAGGGTCAAGAGATAGAAGGCACGGCCAACTTGAGGGCCAAGTCTAGGTAGATAGTCCACGGATATAAAAGTCATGTGTGCGTCTGATGTAAGAGCAGGTTATATTTTGATAATAAACACGATGTGTTTTTAGGGTAATACCCGTATCGAGTTTTGGGGGAAGCTGTCTAAAAATCCCTAAGTTTTGGAGGAAGCTTTAGAAAACCTCTGTGTTGCGATTTCTCTGCGAGGAAATTGTTTTGCGCGTGAGTACCGTCATCGAGATTGGTTTTCTCGTGCTGAGCCGCAAGGTTCAAACCCTCTATTTCGTGTACATCGCGTGCGCGGGCGAGAGGTTACTGCTGCTGGTGGTGGTGTGTCGTGATAGATCGGGCCGCAACAACAGATCGAATCTCACCACGAGGTTCGGTCTTTATCAGGTGGTATTCAGAGCATCAGGTTGTTCACGGCACTATGGAGAACATGGCGAGCACATCGTCATTCAGTAAGTTAAGCTATGGATTTCAGTTGGAAGAGGAAGGCCGTTGGACTGGGCTTTTTCACACCCGTGTGGTAGTGAGAGAGAGATCATGCGCTATGACGATCGATCACATGAATTTAATCAACGCAGCAAGCATCGAGATGGTGGAGAAGCTGGAGATACCAATAACAGTGCATCCAAAACCATACTTATTCTGTTGGGGTCATGAAGAGGTCACTGTCACACACCAAACTAAGGTACCGTTTTTGTTGGGAAAATTCTTTTGCGAGGTTTTGTGCGATGTGATTCCGGCACCAATGGTTTCGTGTCACTTATTGTTGGGCGAGCCATGGTACAAAGAGCACAATGTTGCGTATGATTGTCAAGCACACACATATACCATCAAGAAGGGTAAGAAGTACGATCTAGTGCCCATGGGTTAGGAGCGTTTTAATTCCAGGAAAGAACATCTCGAGAAGATGAAAGAGCAGAAAGAACAAGAAAGGAAGAAGGTCGAAGGTGCTACAAATTTGACGGTCATCGTTCCGTCTACAAATAACAGTTCTATCCGAGAGATCAACTCGAAACCGAGGACGGTTTCGTTTCAAGGGGGAGAGGATGATACGAGCACACCAATCATTAGCAATATTAATCCAGGTATTGATCGAGCTGTTAATGATGTTTTAGGTATGCCGAATCTGAAGATTAATGAGAAGCAGTGCAAAGTTGAGGATGAGCGTATTACTGTGACCTATACGTCTGCATATCTGCAAGAATTGGGCGCCATCTATTTTGCATGGGGATCAATGGAAGTTGGAGTCCGTGACTATGTCATGCACCAAAGTAATATAAAAACGGTTTTGTTATCATTGAGCCAAGTACAAATGCATGCAATCCAAGGTGTACGTACATATGAGGAAAGAAAAGGTTTGCAGCAAAACCATACATGTGCTAGTGCATGTGGAAATAAAATATGTTATTTCTTTATGTTTCCACGTCCACCAGAGAATAGATACACGGCCAGGACTCTGCTGCCTCGAGAGTTTCTTTCCTTGTGCGCTACTAGATGGGGTCCTCCTCTTGTTACCACGTACCCAGGTGCATCAAAAGAATAACTAGAGTTTAAGTCGGTCCTGTAGTTTAATTAGGCAATTGAGATCTTGCCGAGATGTAAAAGGCAAGATTAGATATGGAAAACTCCAAAATTAGTTTTTTCGTTCGTTTAATTCAAGGGTCAAGAGATAGAAGGCACGGCCAACTTGAGGGCCAAGTCTAGGTAGATAGTCCACGGATATAAAAGTCATGTGTGCGTCTGATGTAAGAGCAGGTTATATTTTGATAATAAACACGATGTGTTTTTAGGGTAATACCCGTATCGAGTTTTGGGGGAAGCTGTCTAAAAATCCCTAAGTTTTGGAGGAAGCTTTAGAAAACCTCTGTGTTGCGATTTCTCTGCGAGGAAATTGTTTTGCGCGTGAGTACCGTCATCGAGATTGGTTTTCTCGTGCTGAGCCGCAAGGTTCAAACCCTCTATTTCGTGTACATCGCGTGCGCGGGCGAGAGGTTACTGCTGCTGGTGGTGGTGTGTCGTGATAGATCGGGCCGCAACAACAGATCGAATCTCACCACGAGGTTCGGTCTTTATCAGGTGGTATTCAGAGCATCAGGTTGTTCACGGCACTATGGAGAACATGGCGAGCACATCGTCATTCAGTAAGTTAAGCTATGGATTTCAGTTGGAAGAGGAAGGCCGTTGGACTGGGCTTTTTCACACCCGTGTGGTAGTGAGAGAGAGATCATGCGCTATGACGATCGATCACATGAATTTAATCAACGCAGCAAGCATCGAGATGGTGGAGAAGCTGGAGATACCAATAACAGTGCATCCAAAACCATACTTATTCTGTTGGGGTCATGAAGAGGTCACTGTCACACACCAAACTAAGGTACCGTGTTTGTTGGGAAAATTCTTTTGCGAGGTTTTGTGCGATGTGATTCCGGCACCAATGGTTTCGTGTCACTTATTGTTGGGCGAGCCATGGTACAAAGAGCACAATGTTGCGTATGATTGTCAAGCACACACATATACCATCATGAAGGGTAAGAAGTACGACCTAGTGCCCATGGGTCAGGAGTGTTTTAATTCTTGGAGGAAAGAACATCTCGAGAAGATGAAAGAGCAGAAAGAACAAGAAAGGAAGAAGGTCGAAGGTGCTACAATTTGACGGTCATCGTTCCGTCTACAAATAACAGTTCTATCGGAGAGATCAACTCGAAACCGAGGACGGTTTCGTTTCAAGGGGGAGAGGATGATACGAGCACACCAATCATTAGCAATATTAATCCAGGTATTGATCGAGCTGTTAATGATGTTTTAGGTATGCCGAATCTGAAGATTAATGAGAAGCAGTGCAAAGTTGAGGATGAGCGTATTACTGTGACCTATACGTCTGCCTATCTGCAAGAATTGGGCGCCATCTATTTTGCATGGGGATCAATGGAAGTTGGAGTCCGTGACTATGTCATGCACCAAAGTAATATAAAAACGGTTTTGTTATCATTGAGCCAAGTACAAATGCATGCAATCCAAGGTGTACGTACATATGAGGAAAGAAAAGGTTTGCAGCAAAACCATACATGTGCTAGTGCATGTGGAAATAAAATATGTTATTTCTTTATGTTTCCACGTCCACCAGAGAATAGATACACGGCCAGGACTCTGCTGCCTCGAGAGTTTCTTTCCTTGTGCGCTACTAGATGGGGTCCTCCTCTTGTTACCACGTACCCAGGTGCATCAAAAGAATAACTAGAGTTTAAGTCGGTCCTGTAGTTTAATTAGGCAATTGAGATCTTGCCGAGATGTAAAAGGCAAGATTAGATATGGAAAACTCCAAAATTAGTTTTTTCGTTCGTTTAATTCAAGGGTCAAGAGATAGAAGGCACGGCCAACTTGAGGGCCAAGTCTAGGTAGATAGTCCACGGATATAAAAGTCATGTGTGCGTCTGATGTAAGAGCAGGTTATATTTTGATAATAAACACGATGTGTTTTTAGGGTAATACCCGTATCGAGTTTTGGGGGAAGCTGTCTAAAAATCCCTAAGTTTTGGAGGAAGCTTTAGAAAACCTCTGTGTTGCGATTTCTCTGCGAGGAAATTGTTTTGCGCGTGAGTACCGTCATCGAGATTGGTTTTCTCGTGCTGAGCCGCAAGGTTCAAACCCTCTATTTCGTGTACATCGCGTGCGCGGGCGAGAGGTTACTGCTGCTGGTGGTGGTGTGTCGTGATAGATCGGGCCGCAACAACAGATCGGATCTCACCACGAGGTTCGGTCTTTATCAGGTGGTATTCAGAGCATCAGGTTGTTCACGGCACTATGGAGAACATGGCGAGCACATCGTCATTCAGTAAGTTAAGCTATGGATTTCAGTTGGAAGAGGAAGGCCGTTGGACTGGGCTTTTTCACACCCGTGTGGTAGTGAGAGAGAGATCATGCGCTATGACGATCGATCACATGAATTTAATCAACGCAGCAAGCATCGAGATGGTGGAGAAGCTGGAGATACCAATAACAGTGCATCCAAAACCATACTTATTCTGTTGGGGTCATGAAGAGGTCACTGTCACACACCAAACTAAGGTACCGTTTTTGTTGGGAAAATTCTTTTGCGAGGTTCTGTGCGATGTGATTCCGGCACCAATGGTTTCGTGTCACTTATTGTTGGGCGAGCCATGGTACAAAGAGCACAATGTTGCGTATGATTGTCAAGCACACACATATACCATCAAGAAGGGTAAGAAGTACGATCTAGTGCCCATGGGTCAGGAGCGTTTTAATTCCAGGAAAGAACATCTCGAGAAGATGAAAGAGCAGAAAGAACAAGAAAGGAAGAAGGTCGAAGGTGCTACAAATTTGACGGTCATCGTTCCGTCTACAAATAACAGTTCTATCCGAGAGATCAACTCGAAACCGAGGACGGTTTCGTTTCAAGGGGGAGAGGATGATACGAGCACACCAATCATTAGCAATATTAATCCAGGTATTGATCGAGCTGTTAATGATGTTTTAGGTATGCCGAATCTGAAGATTAATGAGAAGCAGTGCAAAGTTGAGGATGAGCGTATTACTGTGACCTATACGTCTGCATATCTGCAAGAATTGGGCGCCATCTATTTTGCATGGGGATCAATGGAAGTTGGAGTCCGTGACTATGTCATGGACCAAAGTAATATAAAAACGGTTTTGTTATCATTGAGCCAAGTACAAATGCATGCAATCCAAGGTGTACGTACATATGAGGAAAGAAAAGGTTTGCAGCAAAACCATACATGTGCTAGTGCATGTGGAAATAAAATATGTTATTTCTTTATGTTTCCACGTCCACCAGAGAATAGATACACGGCCAGGACTCTGCTGCCTCGAGAGTTTCTTTCCTTGTGCGCTACTAGATGGGGTCCTCCTCTTGTTACCACGTACCCAGGTGCATCAAAAGAATAACTAGAGTTTAAGTCGGTCCTGTAGTTTAATTAGGCAATTGAGATCTTGCCGAGATGTAAAAGGCAAGATTAGATATGGAAAACTCCAAAATTAGTTTTTTCGTTCGTTTAATTCAAGGGTCAAGAGATAGAAGGCACGGCCAACTTGAGGGCCAAGTCTAGGTAGATAGTCCACGGATATAAAAGTCATGTGTGCGTCTGATGTAAGAGCAGGTTATATTTTGATAATAAACACGATGTGTTTTTAGGGTAATACCCGTATCGAGTTTTGGGGGAAGCTGTCTAAAAATCCCTAAGTTTTGGAGGAAGCTTTAGAAAACCTGTGTGTTGCGATTTCTCTGCGAGGAAATTGTTTTGCGCGTGAGTACCGTCATCGAGATTGGTTTTCTCGTCCTGAGCCGCAAGGTTCAAACCCTCTATTTCGTGTACATCGCATGTGCGGGCGAGAGGTTACTGCTGCTGGTGGTGGTGTGTCATGAAAGATCGGGCCGCAACAACAGATCGGATCTCACCACGAGGTTCGGTCTTTATCAGGTGGTATTCAGAGCATCAGGTTGTTCACGGCACTATGGAGAACATGGCGAGCACATCGTCATTCAGTAAGTTAAGCTATGGATTTCAGTTGGAAGAGGAAGGCCGTTGGACTGGGCTTTTTCACACCCGTGTGGTAGTGAGAGAGAGATCATGCGCTATGACGATCGATCACATGAATTTGATCAATGCAGCAAGCATCGAGATGGTGGAGAAGCTGGAGATACCAATAACAGTGCATCCAAAACCATACTTATTCTGTTGGGGTCATGAAGAGGTCACTGTCACACACCAAACTAAGGTACCGTGTTTGTTGGGAAAATTCTTTTGCGAGGTTTTGTGCGATGTGATTCCGGCACCAATGGTTTCGTGTCACTTATTGTTGGGCGAGCCATGGTACAAAGAGCACAATGTTGCGTATGATTGTCAAGCACACACATATACCATCATGAAGGGTAAGAAGTACGACCTAGTGCCCATGGGTCAGGAGTGTTTTAATTCTTGGAGGAAAGAACATCTCGAGAAGATGAAAGAGCAGAAAGAACAAGAAAGGAAGAAGGTCGAAGGTGCTACAATTTGACGGTCATCGTTCCGTCTACAAATAACTGTTCTATCGGAGAGATCAACTCGAAACCGAGGACGGTTTCGTTTCAAGGGGGAGAGGATGATACGAGCACACCAATCATTAGCAATATTAATCCAGGTATTGATCGAGCTGTTAATGATGTTTTAGGTATGCCGAATCTGAAGATTAATGAGAAGCAGTGCAAAGTTGAGGATGAGCGTATTACTGTGACCTATACGTCTGCATATCTGCAAGAATTGGGCGCCATCTATTTTGCATGGGGATCAATGGAAGTTGGAGTCGTGACTATGTCATGCACCAAAGTAATATAAAAACGGTTTTGTTATCATTGAGCCAAGTACAAATGCATGCAATCCAAGGTGTACGTACATATGAGGAAAGAAAAGGTTTGCAGCAAAACCATACATGTGCTAGTGCATGTGGAAATAAAATATGTTATTTCTTTATGTTTCCACGTCCACCAGAGAACAGATACACGGCCAGGACTCTGCTGCCTCGAGAGTTTCTTTCCTTGTGCGCTACTAGATGGGGTCCTCCTCTTGTTACCACGTACCCAGGTGCATCAAAAGAATAACTAGAGTTTAAGTCGGTCCTGTAGTTTAATTAGGCAATTGAGATCTTGCCGAGATGTAAAAGGCAAGATTAGGTATGGAAAACTCCAAAATTAGTTTTTTCGTTCGTTTAATTCAAGGGTCAAGAGATAGAAGGCACGGCCAACTTGAGGGCCAAGTCTAGGTAGATAGTCCACGGATATAAAAGTCATGTGTGCGTCTGATGTAAGAGCAGGTTATATTTTGATAATAAACACGATGTGTTTTTAGGGTAATACCCGTATCAAGTTTTGGGGGAAGCTGTCTAAAAATCCCTAAGTTTTGGAGGAAGCTTTAGAAAACCTCTGTGTTGCGATTTCTCTGCGAGGAAATTGTTTTGCGCGTGAGTACCGTCATCGAGATTGGTTTTCTCGTGCTGAGCCGCAAGGTTCAAACCCTCTATTTCGTGTACATCGCGTGCGCGGGCGAGAGGTTACTGCTGCTGGTGGTGGTGTGTCGTGATAGATCGGGCCGCAACAACAGATCGAATCTCACCACGAGGTTCGGTCTTTATCAGGTGGTATTCAGAGCATCAGGTTGTTCACGGCACTATGGAGAACATGGCGAGCACATCGTCATTCAGTAAGTTAAGCTATGGATTTCAGTTGGAAGAGGAAGGCCGTTGGACTGGGCTTTTTCACACCCGTGTGGTAGTGAGAGAGAGATCATGCGCTATGACGATCGATCACATGAATTTAATCAACGCAGCAAGCATCGAGATGGTGGAGAAGCTGGAGATACCAATAACAGTGCATCCAAAACCATACTTATTCTGTTGGGGTCATGAAAAGGTCACTGTCACACACCAAACTAAGGTACCGTTTTTGTTGGGAAAATTCTTTTGCGAGGTTTTGTGCGATGTGATTCCGGCACCAATGGTTTCGTGTCACTTATTGTTGGGCGAGCCATGGTACAAAGAGCACAATGTTGCGTATGATTGTCAAGCACACACATATACCATCAAGAAGGGTAAGAAGTACGATCTAGTGCCCATGGGTCAGGAGCGTTTTAATTCCAGGAAAGAACATCTCGAGAAGATGAAAGAGCAGAAAGAACAAGAAAGGAAGAAGGTCGAAGGTGCTACAAATTTGACGGTCATCGTTCCGTCTACAAATAACAGTTCTATCCGAGAGATCAACTCGAAACCGAGGACGGTTTCTTCTCAAGGGGGAGAGGATGATACGGGCACACCAATCATTAGCAATATTAATCCAGGTATTGATCGAGCTGTTAATGATGTTTTAGGTATGCCGAATCTGAAGATTAATGAGAAGCAGTGCAAAGTTGAGGATGAGCGTATTACTGTGACCTATACGTCTGCATATCTGCAAGAATTGGGCGCCATCTATTTTGCATGGGGATCAATGGAAGTTGGAGTCCGTGACTATGTCATGGACCAAAGTAATATAAAAACGGTTTTGTTATCATTGAGCCAAGTACAAATGCATGCAATCCAAGGTGTACGTACATATGAGGAAAGAAAAGGTTTGCAGCAAAACCATACATGTGCTAGTGCATGTGGAAATAAAATATGTTATTTCTTTATGTTTCCACGTCCACCAGAGAATAGATACACGGCCAGGACTCTGCTGCCTCGAGAGTTTCTTTCCTTGTGCGCTACTAGATGGGGTCCTCCTCTTGTTACCACGTACCCAGGTGCATCAAAAGAATAACTAGAGTTTAAGTCGGTCCTATAGTTTAATTAGGCAATTGAGATCTTGCCGAGATGTAAAAGGCAAGATTAGATATGGAAAACTCCAAAATTAGTTTTTTCGTTCGTTTAATTCAAGGGTCAAGAGATAGAAGGCACGGCCAACTTGAGGGCCAAGTCTAGGTAGATAGTCCATGGATATAAAAGTCATGTGTGCGTCTGATGTAAGAGCAGGTTATATTTTGATAATAAACACGATGTGTTTTTAGGGTAATACCCGTATCGAGTTTTGGGGGAAGCTGTCTAAAAATCCCTAAGTTTTGGAGGAAGCTTTAGAAAACCTCTGTGTTGCGATTTCTCTGCGAGGAAATTGTTTTGCGCGTGAGTACCGTCATCGAGATTGGTTTTCTCGTGCTGAGCTGCAAGGTTCAAACCCTCTATTTCGTGTACATCGCGTGCACGGGCGAGAGGTTACTGCTGCTGGTTCAGGTGGTATTCAGAGCATCAGGTTGTTCACGGCACTATGGAGAACATGGCGAGCACATCGTCATTCAGTAAGTTAAGCTATGGATTTCAGTTGGAAGAGGAAGGCCGTTGGACTGGGCTTTTTCACACCCGTGTGGTAGTGAGAGAGAGATCATGCGCTATGACGATCGATCACATGAATTTAATCAACGCAGCAAGCATCGAGATGGTGGAGAAGCTGGAGATACCAATAACAGTGCATCCAAAACCATACTTATTATGTTGGGGTCATGAAGAGGTCACTGTCACACACCAAACTAAGGTACCGTTTTTGTTGGGAAAATTCTTTTGCGAGGTTTTGTGCGATGTGATTCCGGCACCAATGGTTTCGTGTCACTTATTGTTGGGCGAGCCATGGTACAAAGAGCACAATGTTGCGTGTGATTGTCAAGCACACACATATACCATCATGAAGGGTAAGAAGTACGACCTAGTGCCCATGGGTCAGGAGCGTTTTAATTCTTGTAGGAAAGAACATCTCGAGAAGATGAAAGAGCAGAAAGAACAAGAAAGGAAGAAGGTCGAAGGTGCTACAAATTTGACAGTCATCGTTCCGTCTACAAATAACAGTTCTATCCGAGAGATCAACTCGAAACCGAGGACGATTTCGTTTCAAGGGGGAGAGGATGATACGAGCACACCAATCATTGGCAATATTAATCCAAGTATTGATCCAGCTGTTAATGATGTTTTAGGTATGCCGAATCTGAAGATTAATGAGAAGCAGTGCAAAGTTGAGGATGAGCGTATTACTGTGACCTATACGTCTGCATATCTGCAAGAATTGGGCGCCATCTATTTTGCATGGGGATCAATGGAAGTTGGAGTCCGTGACTATGCCATGGACCAAAGTAATATAAAAACGGTTTTGTTTTCATTGAGACAAGTACAAATGCATGCAATCCAAGGTGTACGTACATATGAGGAAAGAAAAGGTTTTCAGCAAAACCGTACATGTGCTTGTGCATGTGGAAATAAAATATGTTATTTCTTTATGTTTCCACGTCCACCAGAGAATAGATACACGGCCAGGACTCTGCTGCCTCGAGAGTTTCTTTCCTTGTGCGCTACTGGATGGGGTCCTCCTCTTGTTACCACGTACCCAGGTGCATCAAAAGAATAACTAGAGTTTAAGTCGGTCCTGTAGTTTAATTAGGCAGTTGAGATCTTGCCGAGATGTAAAAGGCAAGATTAGATATGGAAAACTCCAAAATTAGTTTTTTCGTTTGTTTAATTCAAGGGTCAAGAGATAGAAGGCACGGCCAACTTGAGGGCCAAGTCTAGGTAGATAGTCCACGGATATAAAAGTCATGTGTGCGTCTGATGTAAGAGCAGGTTATATTTTGATAATAAACACGATGTGTTTTTAGGGTAATACCCGTATCGAGTTTTGGGGGAAGCTGTCTAAAAATCCCTAAGTTTTGGAGGAACCTTTAGAAAACCTCTGTGTTGCGATTTCTCTGCGAGGAAATTGTTTTGCGCGTGAGTACCGTCATCGAGATTGGTTTTCTCGTGCTGAGCCGCAAGGTTCAAACCCTCTATTTCGTGTACATCGCGTGCGCGGGCGAGAGGTTACTGCTGCTGGTGGTGGTGTGTCGTGAACGATCGGGCCGCAACAACAGATCGGATCTCATCACGAGGTTCGGTCTTTATCACATTAACACAAATCTCATAGATGCAGTTGAGGATAAGCATCATGCCGCAGAAACCAAGGCCAACTTGCTACGATCATTCAAAATAAATGAACACAAAGATATAATACTCTTTCCTTACAACTTCAAGTGAGTGTTGTCTTGTGCATATTAGGTTTCCCTAATATATTAGTTCAGGTTATAGTAATGTAATTGATGAGTTATGCATGCATGTGCAGTTTCCACTATATTCTCCTGGAGATTAGGCTTGAGCAGGGAGTAGTAACTGTCTTGGACTCGAGACGAAAAGATCCCCAGGAGTATGCGGACATGACTGAAATCCTCAAGAAGTAAGTTAAAACGATCATTATCCACCATATCAGCAAATTTGTTCATTTCCTGATATCAAGTAATTGTTTTCTTTTGTCTGGCAGTGTTTGGAGAAAATTCAGCACAAAATCCCCGGGACTCCCGAAGGAGCTGGAATTTAGATACCCGAAAGTAAGTACTATAGTACCATGTTCCGCGCGTCTCCTAGCTATTGATTCAAGCGCTAGTTTCATCAATACCATTTGGCATTCTTGCTTATCTGTTTGATTGACCTCTATTTCTTGTAAAGTGGTTGTGGCAGGAACAAGGGAATGATTTCTGTGGATACTACATCTGCGAGTCCATCCGCCACACGACCTGTGAGCGGGGCGGGTACTCTAAGAAACAATATGAAGTGCGTAAGAAATAATATTCACAATTTTTGTTTATTACCATCATTTGTGTTGAGTTTCATTCATTCATTCATATATATATATATATATATATATATATATATATATATGTGTGTGTGTGTGTGTGTGTGTGTGTGTGTGTGTGTGTGTGTGTGTGTGTGTGTGTGTATGTATTGACCCCCTTCTTCAAATTAGATGCTTCGGCAGCGGGATGAACTCCTAGAACCAGATCGCATGCGAGCAATTCAAGAGGAATTGGCGGCATTCTTTCTTGACCACGTGATCGCTGAAGACGAAGAATACTATGTGGACCATGCGTCCATAATTTAAGAGATTATATTTGTAAAAGATAATTATTGTATATATGTAGTCGGTAGTGTCGGACGATAGATATACAAGAACTTGTTGTTCGACCAATCTCTTGGAGAAGGAGAGGTGGTCGATATCACTTCTCTCTGTATGCATATATGTTCATGACGATCTTCTGTTTTCTTCATTTGCTTGCTAGCTAGTTAGCGTGCCTAATCCTCTCTATACGTATGTATAGTACGTAGCGTCGACCAAGCACGGACATAAGAGAGGACACTTCTCCCTATTTATTAGCTATCTAACACAATATATGAAGTACCTAAATTAACCCCCCAAAACCCCCAACCCCCCCCCCCCCTTTCAAAAAAAAACAAAAACCCCAGCCACAGAAATGCTGACGCGTGGAGGTCTATTGGTCCCGGTTGGTGCCACCAACGGGGACCAAAGGCCCTCCTGACTGGGCTCGGCGCACAGGCCACGTGGAGGCCCATCTGTCCCGGTTCTAGTTTGAACCGGGACTAAAGGGTGAGGGTATTAGTAACGACCCTTTAGTCCCGGTTCGGGAACCGGGACAAAAGGCCGGTTTTCTACTAGTGATAACAAAAATATTGTATCGCATCTGCTAAAGTCACGCCATTATTTGTAAACATAGAAATTTATAGTTGTGCATCTAAGACCAATGGTCAATAATTTAATGTTGATGTTGATCTTACGTCACATAACACTATAGGCTACACCCACACTATACACATGGCCATAAATATAACAACCGACTTTTAAAATGGCATAATAGTAATTCACCAATAATTCAAAACTTATTATAGATATTACCCATAAATGTGATATTTACTTGGAAACTTATTTTTAGTAGTTATAGAAGGGACTATTTCATATTGCATGATGTGAATATCCATGAAAGCATATGTTTAATTTCGATACATTATCAACTTGGATTTGCAAGGGAACTAAAGCCATGAAAACATTTGGATTTGAGACAATGCAATACATCAAATAAGTGTTGTTAACCTTCTCATGAATTATATCTTCATATTTAGTTATTTAGCATTTTAGATGTTGACATCTTTTACTACAAACATGGTGAAACATAGAAAACTTTGCCTTAACTAATACATCTTATATTTGGAAATGGAGGTAGAAATTATTAACTAAATGTAGTAATGCTCGCTCAATGTCACTTTTTTATTTTCCGGCTCAATCAATATTGTTGTTGTCATAGTGACATATATATAAATAACATACTTCCAGATCTTTTTATGGCACGATTTTGCAATGAAAAAGAATATATTGTCCTTACCAAAATAAAAGATAATGTCACTGCATGTGCATGCACAAAGATAAGTTGGGTCTTATAGGTTGGGTACATAGGTTGTCCCTGCTAGAAGTCGGCTGGGTGCATAGGTTGTCCCTACGACTTTGCATGTGCATTGTCCCAGCTAGAAGTCGGCTGGTACATAGGTTGGGTCTTATAATTATTCAACTGGTATTATGGTAGAGGCAGTGATCACAAAGATAAGTTTATACTATCTGTCATATGCGCATGTGGGAAGTTGGTCATATAGCATCATTCATCGATAGATATATTTTTTATCGAGTTTGATAGCGTTTCACTAAAATATGTAGAAAGATATAACACGCGATAGACAGGCCCGCCTAAGTTCTAGCACATACACGTGCCAATTGACACCGTAAATTCATTGTGTTCTGAGTTTCACATTAATAGTTAGGTGACGTAACCTCATGTTTATAGATATGTGTAGTTTAAAATTGAATACGTATTCTTCTTTTTGCTGTCAAGGGTGAAGATTTATCAAGGTACACTGACCACCCAAATAGATGCGTCCAAACATTGTAGTCTATACAATGGAAATAAAAAGTGAATGGGAACATTTTATATCAAATTAAAATAGCATAAAGATGAGTTGGACTTGTCAATACCTTCTTTTATATAGCTTTCTTAGGTTGACAATTAGCAAGGGGCACATGAACTCCCCCTTAAACCTGAGAAGCTAGGATCATCCTACTGTAATCCCTTTGACCATCAACAAAATCATCAAAAAAACCATGTCAAAAGGAGGATTACTTCTGTATAGTTATAGCTTGACCGTGCAACCATCGCTTATTGTTGTCCTCTCTATCAAAGGCAAAATCCAGAGATGTAGTACTTGTTGAGGAAATGTCCAAGCCCGGCGATGTGTAGCAGTCACAAATGTGGCGGACCCCACGGCAAGCTTGATGTCGAACATCGCGTGGCCGGTCTTGGCGGGCCATCGAACATTGAAATGAATGATAATTCTCAGTCTGTTTATCGGATTATCTTTCTCACATGAGTTGCCAATTGCCATGCAGCTTGTCCCACATGACCAGTAATAAAACCTCTATATAGCTGAAAAAATAGTATAATCCAATGATCAATACACACATTTTTTCTTATATGTCTCCACAATAAACACATAAAGAAAAAGGAGTAATCAAAGATATAAATGAAGGTGACTATGTCTCCTGTGACAATCAACACATAAAGAAAAAGAGTAATCAAAGATATAAATCAAGGCAACCAAGCAAAGCTAACATCCACTCAACATGGATTACTGTTAGTCAATGCTTTATATAACAGTGACACCCGCGTACATACTCAACTTCTTGATAGATCCTTGCATAGAGTTGGCTCCGATTACCTGGACATGCACGTATGTACACAACAAACTCGGTTGCTCGATCCTACTGCCCAATGAATAATCAATCGGCTTCACTATTTTTTCTGTGTATGTGCACCGGCCAACAGCGGGATTAATTAGAGTGGAACCGAGTCACCTTTCGTTCGTGAGGCATAGCCTTGCCGTGCATAGCCGCGATGATTCCTGGACATGGCTGCCCGACCGGAGCCCCAATAATTCCTGGACACAGCCACACATGATCCTAGAAGTACGTGTGCTCTTCCGTAGTACCTTCCGCTCCCATGCAAAACTGCAATTAGCAGCGCTGCATCTAGCGGTGGAGCAAGAGGGAATATCCTTGGAGGGAAGCAGGATCAAATTGCCGGGGGCTGCCATGGGGATACCCAAAAATTAGGTTTTAGGGCTAGAGTAGACACGGACGTTTAGAGTAGAGACATAGGTTTATTTATTAAATATAAAAATAACCACGTATATTTTTAGTGGCAATTGTGGGTGATTTCCTTAGCTTGAAAGTAGATCTAACGGTGTGATTTTTCTGATTTACTAAATTAATGGCCGGATGTTTCTAATTTTTGCAAGAATTTCAAGAATATTTCTCTTTTTTCTGATTGATTTGCCGCCGGTCGAAAACATACATATACATAAATCTTAGGCTTGGTCGTATATTAACTCTGCCTACTATAGCACGTCCGATATATACGCATTAGCTAGCTGACTAATTTGTGGCTGACCAAAAATACATATGGATGCGAAACAGCTTGGTCTAGCTAGATGATTGATCGGCCGCCTGTCAACAACACACATGCATGTAAACTTGTCTCACATGTGAATTAACTCTCTCAGCCATAGCACACATATGTACACGTATGTACGTATTTGTACGGTATAGTTAGCACGCTAATTGATTCTCGACCGGCCGGAAACACACACATGACAAACTTGGTTTCGCTCATGGGAATTCTTACGTTCATGGAGGCGTGCACGGCACAGGAAGAGGACTTTGATGGTAGATTTCTTCTTGGGAAGAATCGGACAAAGAAAAACTAATCTAGGAGAAACTAATGTAGGGCATATGAGGCTGATGTCTAGTGGACTCTAGTCTATTATATAAAAAAATAGTCTAACCTGGGTTTGATGTATTCATCTGGTCGGCATAGAAGGGTAATCTATTGTGTAACACGTTAGCATGTCAAAAAAAAAAAACTGAGGTATGGCACGACTCATGGTCGATTAGGACAATACCTATATATGTTATGCATATCCTTTTTTATGGAATATGTTACACATTTCTAACGGTTATAGAATTATAATTTTAGAAGACCCACCAGATCGAGGGCCACTATTTTCTAATTAACGTAGAATTTTCTAGACTAATTCTCTTGCTTCTAATTAACCCATAATTTACTTTTTATATATAAATAGATGTTAACCATAAGGGATTTCAATTTATGACACCTTTTTTCAAGTTTACAATGACAATGTACTACGGTTTCTGAAGGTTCTTTTGGAGGAATTCAGTACATACATGCCCCCCATATTGGTTGCTTGATCCATATGGTTACAATCAATAAGCATTTCTCCTTTGGATTCATCTATACTTGTTTTCTTAGGGAACTTTCCATCCACTCCAACCTCTTGTGAAGAAGGCTACATTTTTCTAGAATGTAATCAAATGCCCTGTTAATCATGTCAGATCAAAGATGGCATGTTAGTGCATTTTACAAATCCTGCTAACCAAATAGCTAGTCCTGTAGTAATGTTCAAAACTGCATGTAGGCACTAACATGTTTTCTTCTTTTGCAGATAAGATTAGGCCCAGTGGTGGATAATGTGATACAATATAACAATCACGTCGAATGCCTAGATCTGCATCTCTCAGAAATTACTTTGAACTCCTATCGAGGGACCTTACCGGAGATTATATTCGCCACGTTCTTTGTTCTTAGAGCAAGGATGCTGAAGGAAATGAGGTTTGCCCTACATTTATTTCGCAAAAATGAATGGTCTGTTGATCAGCGTCAGCGCCTGCGGCAGAATGGAGTAGGCTCCAAAAATGCTAAATTTCATTTTGGAACTTCAGATGATAGAGTAATCGGAAGTCATCAGGTCAACCCCATACATGACTTCTCAGTGGCTGACCCCTTTGCAAAAATTGTGAGGTTTCGAAGCCAGACTTAGAAGCGGTGATATTAGTTTGAACATCTCTCATATCCATGTTCAGCGCATCAGCGCGAGCGTTTGCAGCTGATGAGCTGATTTCATTTCTAATGTCAGTTTGAACCTTGTAATCTTCGAATTTGAGCCGTATAACTCTGGAATTTGAACCTTGTAACATTTCGAGCTTTTGTGGTACAATCATTGAAATGGCATCGTATGAGACTCGTATATTGCTAGAACTACTTTGACCTTAATATGCAATGGTCTTAGATTCTATTAGCCATTCTCGAATCAGTTTACCTTGTCGATCTCACAGCACACGATCTGTATAGCTAACTCGACTGCGATCTTCGACATTTTTGCACACAGTTGGTTTCTTCCACCATGTGCACCGTAGAGCGCAGAATTAATTATCGCACTCGAGTGTCCATTGATAACCCACAAGTATAGGGGATCGCAACAATTTTTGAGGGTAGAGTATTTAACCCAAATTTATTGATTCGACACAAGGGGAGCCAAAGAATATTCTCAAGTATTAGCAGCTGAGTTGTCAATTCAACCACACCTGGAAACTTAATATCTGCAGCAAAGTGTTTAGTAGCAAAGTAGTATGATAGTGGTGGTAACGGTAACAAAAATAAAGAAAGCAAAAGTAATATTTTTGGTATTTTGTAGTGATTGTAACAGTAGCAACGGGAAAGTAAATAAGCGTAAACCAGTATATGGAAAGATCGTAGGCATTGGACCGGTGATGGATAATTATGTCGGTTGCGGTTCATCATGTAACAGTCATAACATAGGGTGACACAGAACTAGCTCCAATTCATCAATGTAATGTAGGCATGTATTCCGAATATAGTCATACGTGCTTATGGAAAAGAACTTGCATGACATCTTTTGTCCTACCCTCCCGTGGCAGCAGGGTCCTATTTGAAACTAAGGGATATTAAGGCCACCTTTTAATAGAGAACCGGAACAAAGCATTAGCACATAGTGAATACATGAACTCCTCAAACTATGGTCATCACCGGGAGTGGTCCCGATTATTGTCACTTAGGGGTTGCCGGATCATAACACATAGTAGGTGACTATAGACTTGCAAGATAGGATCAAGAACTCACATATATTCATGAAAATATAATAGGTTCAGATCTGAAATCATGGCACTCAGGCCCTAGTGACAAGCATTAAGCATAGCAAAGTCATAGTAACATCGATCTCACAACATAATGGATACTAGGGATCAAACCCTAACAAAACTAACTCGATTACATGATAGATGTCATCCAACCCATCACCGTCCAGCAAGCCTACGATGGAATTACTCACGCACGGCGGTGAGCATCATGAAATTGGTGATGGAGGATGGTTGATGATGACGACGGCGACGAATCCCCCTCTCCGGAGCCCCGAACGGACTCCAGATCAGCCCTCGCGAGAGGTTTTAGGGCTTGGCGACGGCTCCGCGTCGTAAGACGCGATGATTTCTTCTCCTCTATTTTTTTCTCCCCGAAAGCAAATATATAGAGTTGGAGTTGGCATCGGAAAGTCTCCAGGGGGCCCATGAGGTAGGGGGCACGCCCTAGGGGGGGCACCCCCCACCCTCGTGGACAGGCTGTGGGCCCCCTGGTCTTCATCTTTGGCGAGGATTTTTTATTATTTATTGTAAGATATTCCGTGAAGTTTCAGGTCATTCTAAGAACTTTTGTTTTCTGCACATAAAACAACATCATGACAATTCTGCTGAAAACAGCGTCAGTGCGGGTTAGTTCCATTCAAATCATACAAGTTAGAGTCCAAAACAAGGGCAAAAGTGTTTGGAAAAGTAGATACGACGGAGACGTATCAACTCCCCCAAGCTTAAACCCTTGCTTGTCCTCAAGCAATTCAGTTGACAAACTGAAAGAGGAAAAGAAAGACTTTTACAAACTCTGTTTGCTCTTGTTGTTGTAAATATGTCAAGCCAGCATTCAAGTTTTCAGCAAATACTATAACTAACCAAACTTGCAATAATTCTCAGGTCTCATAATTACTCATATCAATCGCATAATCAACTAGCGAGCCATAATAATAAATCTCGGATGACAACACTTACTCAAAACAATCATAATATGATATAATAGGATGGTATCTCGCTAGCCCTTTCTGAGACCGCAAAACATAAATGCGGAGCACCTTTAAAGATCAAGGACTGAGTAGACGTTGTAATTCATGGTAAAAGAGATCCAATCATAGTCACACCCAATATAGATTAATAGTGATGAATGCAAATGACAGCTATGCTCTCCAGCTAGTGCTTTTTAATAAGAGGGTGATGACTCAACATACAAGTAAATGGATAGGCCCTTCGCAGAGGGAAGCGGGGATTTGTAGAGGTGCTAGAGCTCAGTTTTGAAATAGAGATAAATAATATTTTGTGCGGTATACTTTCATTGTCAACATAGCAACTAAGAGATGGCGATATCTTCCATACTACACACATTATAGGCGGTTCCCAAACAGAATGGTAAAGTTTATACTCCCCCTCCACCAACAAGCATCAATCCATGGCTTGCTCGAAAAAACGAGTGCCTCCAACTAACATCAGGTCCCAGGGGGATTTTTGTTTGCAATTAATTTTGATTTAGTTTGCATAAAGCATGGGACTGGGCATCCCGGTGACCAGCCATTTTCTCGTGAGTGAGGAGCGGAGTCCACTCCTCTTGAGAATAACCTGCCTAACATGGAAGATAAGGGCAGCCTTGGTTGATACATGAGCTACTCGAGCATACAAAACAAAATGTTTATTTGAAGGTTTAGAGTTTGGCACATACAAATTTACTTGGAACGGCAGGTAGATACCACATATAGAAAGGTAATAGTGGACTCATCTGGAATAACTTTGGGGTTTAAGGGATTGGATGCACAAGCAGTATTCCCACTTAGTACATGTGAAGGCTAGCAAAAGACTGGGAAGCGACCAACTAGAGAGCGACAACAGCCATGTACATGCATTAAAATTAATAAACATTGGATGCAAGCATGAGTAGGATATAATCCACCATGAACATAAATATCGTGAAGGCTATGTTGATTTTGTTTCAACTACATGCGTGAACATGTGCCAAGTCAAGTCACTTAAATCATTAAAAGGAGGATACCACCCCACTATACCACATCATAACCATCTCAATAACATGTTGGCACGCAAGGTAAACCATTATAACCCATAGCTAATCAAGCATGGCATAAGCAACTATGATCTCTAATTGTCATTGCAAACATGTTTATTCATAATAAGCTGAATCAAGAACGATGAACTCATCATATTTACAAAAACAAAAGAGGTCGAGTTCATACCAGCTTTTCCCATCTCAGTCAGTCCATCATATATCATCATAATTGCCTTTCACTTGCATGACCGAACGATGTGAATAATAATAAGAGTGTACGTGCATTGGACTAAGCTGAAATCTGAGCATTCAATAAATAGGAGAAGACAAGGCAATATGGGCTCTTGGTCAAATCAACAATAATGCATATAAGAACCACTTCAACAATTTAATCATGGTCTTCTCCTACTGACCCCCAAAGAAAAGAAAAGAAATAAAACTATTTACACGGGAAAGCTCCCAACAAGCAAAAGAAGAACGGGAAATATTTTCGGGTTTTTTTTAATTATTACTACTACAGCAGAAAAGTAAACTACTACTAATTTTTTTCTTAAGGTTTAACAAGCACGCAAGAAGAAAGCAGGAAAAAGAAAATAAACTAGCATGGATATTACAATAAAAGAGTATGAGCACCGACGTCTAGCAATGAGTGTGTGTGAACATAAATGTAATGTTGGTGAGAAATACGTACTCCCCCAAGCTTAGGCTTTTGGCCTAAGTTGATTTATTGCCAGGGATAGCCTTGCAGATACCCGTAGGTGTAGCTGGGGTTGTACTGCGACGAAGAATAGTTAGGATCGTACTGCGATGAAGAAGATTCTGACTGCCATTGGCTGACAGCCATCTCTGGATCCCAAGAATAAACAGATTGTCATGGAGGCTCATCTTGTGGTTCCGGTTCCAGGGCTGGTGCAGGATTCCTGTAGGCTTGAACGGCAGCCCACGTAACAAGATAAGGTCCTTCAAAATTAAACAAAGAAGGAGTAGGCAAGGTAATAGTTTCAGGATGATGTTTATGAAAGAATAGTTTATATTTGAGCTCTCCTTCCCTGCCCTTAACAAGAAAATCATGCGCTAGCATACTCTTATAGTCTAGATAAGCACTAGGCAGCAATTTTTCTTCTTTCTCATGAAGCCTAATAGCTATGTTAAAATGTGCAGCGAGGCGTGAAGCATAAATGCCTCCAAAGATGGGACCCTTAGTACGGTTCATACTTAACCGTCTAGCAATAATTCCGCCTGTACTAACAGTGCTGTCATGGTATAAACCATGGAACAAAATAATAATATCTGGAACATTAAGGTTTCCACAGTTTCCACGACCGATCAAGCAACGACTAGAAAATATGGCAAAGTAGCGTAAAACAGGAAAATGTATGCTAGTTATTCTTGCATCAGAAACCTTCCTGGTTTCTCCCACAGTGATAGTGTTAATGAATCCTTCCACTTCTTTACGGTGTGGTTCATCTAAGGTACCCTCAGGGGTATGTTGCAAACCTTGCAAAATTCAGCTAATGGCATCTTCTTAACAACATCATATAAATGAAACTCTACCGAAGGAGGTGATTCCTTAGGGAAGAAGTAGAAGTTTTGCACAAAAGTATTTGTGAGTAAGATATACTGATGACGTTGGTCGCGGAGGAAGTCGGTGAGGCCGGGATTCTCAATCAATGAATAGAAATCCTCATAAATCCCGGCTCTTCTCAAGAAGTCATCGGAAGGCCATTCACACGGCTGGACCTCCGCAGTACGAGGCAAATTATATTTGGTCCCCTGTACTTCTTCATTTTGTTTTCCTTCGAGCTTCGGCTAGATGAGTCCCTCAAAAGTCTCTTCATTATTTTTCAGCAATATTCTGAAATTTTTAGTAACTTCAAGGAAAAGTGAACCAACTTCAATAAAACTGATAGCAACTACTCCTACAAGTGCCTAGGGCCTATATCAAGCATTAGAACTACTTGAAACCATATAAGTTTGACATTAAAGCTCAAGAACATGGTCATCTATGCAGCACAAATTTGCAATGAATAAAGCACTAGAACAAAAACTAATTGGACCAATGGAGGAGTCACATACCAAGGAACAATCTCCCCAAGTAGTTTTGCAAGAGGTGCTTTGAGCAAGGAGATCGAAAATCACAGCAAAGACAGCTAGAACTCATGCTTGAACCAGATATTCGTATTTGTGGGAGGAAGAAGAAGAGGATGGGTGCAGGAATAAGTGGAGGAGGGCCACCGTGGGCCCACGAGGCAGGGGCGCGCCCAGGGGGGTAGGGCGTGCCCTCCACCCTTGTGGCCAGGTGGCAGCTCCCCCCGTGGTGATTTTTGCATCATAAATCCTCAAATATTCCTGAAAAAATCATATTAAATTGGCATGGCATTCTGAGGACTTTTATTTTTGGGGTATTTTTATATTGCACGGATAAGTCAGGAAACAGACAGAAAATACTATTTTTACTTTATTTCAACTAAATAACAGAAAGTATAAAGAGGGTACAGAAGGTTGTGCCTTCTAGTTTCATCCATCTCATGCTCATCAAAAGGAATCCACTAACAAGGTTGATCAAGTCTTGTTAACAAACTCATTCTGATTAACATGGAACTTGAGAAATTTTGAATAACACTGTGTTACCTCAACGGGGATATGCACATCCCCAATAATAATTATATCATATTTCTTCTTGACCGTAGGAATAGGGAATTCAAAACCTCCAAATATAATCGATGGAAATTTTCCAATAGAGTTGATACTATAAACTTGAGGTTGTTTCCTCGGAAAGTGTACCGTATGCTCATTACCATTAACATTAAAAGTGACATTGCCTTTGTTGCAATCAATAACAGCCCCTGCAGTATTAAGAAAAGGTCTTCCAAGAATAATAGACATACTATCATCCTCGGGAATATCAAGAATAACAAAGTCCGTTAAAATAGTAACGTTGGCAACCACAACAGGCACGTCCTCACAAATACCGACAGGTGTAGCAGTTGATTTATCAGCCATTTGCAAAGATATTTCAGTAGGTGTCAACTTATTCAAGTCAAGTCTACGATATAAAGAGAGAGGCATAACACTAACACCGGTTCCAAGATCACATAAAGCAGTTTTAACATATTTCTTTGTTAATGGGGCATGGTATAGTAGGTACTCCTGGATCTCCAAGTTTCTTTGGTATTCCAACCTTAAAATTATAATTAGCAAGCATGGTGGAAATTTCAGCTTCCGGTATATTTCTCTTATTAGTAACATTATCTTTCATGTACTTAGCATAAGGATTCATTTTCAGCATATCAGTCAATTGCATACACAAAAAGATAGGTCTAATCATTTCAGCAAAGCGCTCAAAATCCTCATCATCCTTTTTCTTGGATTGTTTGGGAGGAAAAGGCATGGGTTTCTGAACCCAAGGTTCTCTTTCTTTACCATGTTTCCTAGCAACAAAATCTCTCTTATCATAACGTTGATTCTTTGATTGTGGGTTATCAAGATCAACAACAGGTTCAACTTCTACATCATTATCATCACTAGGTTGAGAATCATCATGAACATCATCTTTAACATTTTCACTAGGTTCATGTTCATTACCAGATTGTGTTTCAGCATTAGACATAGATATATCATTTGGATTATCACGTGGTTCAGCAATAGGTTCACTAGAAGTTTGCACAGTTCTATCATTTTTCTTCTTCTTCTTTTTAGAAGAACTAGGTGCATCGATATTATTTATCTGAGAATCTTGCTCAATTCTCTTAGGGTGGCCTTGAGGATACAAAGGTTCCCGAGTCATTCTACCAGTTCTAGTAGACACTCTAACAGCATAATCATTTTTCTTAATATTCATTTCATCGAGCAATTCTTTTTGAGCTTTAAGTACTTGTTCTACTTGAGTGATAACCATAGAAGCATGTTTGCTAACAAGTTTAAGTTCACCTCTAATATTAGCCATAAAATCACCCAAGTGTTTAATCATATAAGCATTTTGTTTTAATTGTCTACCAAAATAAGCATTAAAGTCGTCTTGCTTAAACATAAAGTTATCAAACTCATCCAAGCGCTGACTAGCAATTTTAGTAGGGGGAATTTCAGCTCTATCATATCTATAGAGAGAATTTACCTTTACTACCTGTGTCGGGTTATCGGAATTAGGAGGTTCTTCAATAGGTAATGGATCAAGATCATAAGTTTCTTCAACAGGCGGTAAATTAAGACCATGTATTTCTTCAATAGGAGGTAAATTCTTAACATCTTCAGCTTTAATACCTTTTTCTTTCATAGATTTCTTTGCCTCTTGCATATCCTCGGGACTGAGAAACAGAACACCTCTCTTCTTTGGAGTTGGTTTAGGAACAGGCTCATTAGTTGGAGCAAGAGCTGGCTCAGGAGGTGCCCAATTATTTTCATTTGTCAACATATTATTCAATAAAATTTCAGCTTCATCCGGTGTTCTTTCCCTGAAAAGAGAACCAGCACAACTATCCACGTAATCTCTGGAAGCATCGGTTAGTCCATTATAAAATATATCAAGTATTTCATTTTTCTTAAGAGGATGATCAGGCAAAGCATTAATTAACTTGAGAAGCCTCCCCCAAGCTTGTGGGAGACTCTATTCTTCAATTTGCACAAATTTATATATTTCCTTTAAAGCAGCTTGGTTCTTATGAGCAGGGAAATATTTAGCAGAGAAGTAATAAATCATATCCTGGGGACTACGCACACAACCAGGATCAAGAGAATTAAACCATACCCTAGCATCACCCTTTAATGAGAACGGAAAATTTTTAAGGATATAAAAGTAACGGGATCTCTCATCATTAGTGAATAGGGTGGCTATATCATTTAATTTAGTAAGATGTGCCACAATAGTTTCAGATTCATAGCCATGGAAAGGATCAGATTCAACCAAAGTAATTATATCAGGATCAACAGAGAATTCATAATCCTTATTAGGAACACAGACAGGTGAAGTAACAAAAGCAGGGTCAAGCCTCATTTTATCTTTAAGAGATTCTTTGTTCCATTTAACTAATAGCCTTTTAAGTTCATGATGATCTCTGCAAGCTAGAATAGCGGCAGAAGATTCCATATCAAAAACATAACCCTCAGGAATAATAGGCCTATATTCATCATCACTTTCATCAATATAATCAGATTCAATAATTTCTTTCTCTCTAGCCCTAGCAATTTGTTCATCAAGAAATTCACCAAGTGGCACAGTAGTATCAGGCATAGATGTAGTTTCATCATAAGTATCATGCATAGCAGAAGTGGCATCATCAATGACATGCGACATATCAGAACGAATAGCAGAAGCAGGTTTAGGTGTCGCTAGCTTACTCATAACAGAGGATGAATCAAGTGCAGAGCTAGATGGCAGTTCCTTACCTCCCCTCGTAGTTGAGGGATACTTTTTTTTCTCGTCTTTTAAGTTCTTCATAGTGTCCAGCAGATATAAATCCCAAGTGACTCAAAGAATAGAGCTATGCTCCCCGGCACCGGCGCCACAAAAAGGTCTTGATAACCCACAAGTATAGGCGATCGCAACAGTTTTCAAGGGTCGAGTATTCCACCCAAATTTATTGATTTGACACAAGGGGAGCCAAAGAATATTCTCAAGTATTAGCAGCTGAGTTGTCAATTCAACCACACCTGGAAACTTAATATCTGCAGCAAAGTGTTTAGTAGCAAAGTAGTATGATAGTGGTGGTAACGGTAACAAAAATAAAGAAAGCAAAAGTAATATTTTTGGTATTTTGTAGTGATTGTAACAGTAGCAATGGGAAAGTAAATAAGCGTAAACCGGTATATGGAAAGCTCGTAGGCATTGGACCGGTGATGGATAATTATGTCGGATGCGGTTCATCATGTAACAATCATAACATAGAGTGACACAGAACTAGCTCCAATTCATCAATGTAATGTAGGCATGTATTCGAAATATAGTCATACGTGCTTATGGAAAAGGACTTGCATGACATCTTTTGTCCTACCCTCCCGTGGCAGTGGGGTCCTATTGGAAACTAAGGGATATTAAGGCCTCCTTTTAATAGAAAACCGGAACAAAGCATTAGCACATAGTGAATACATGAACTCCTCAAACTATGGTCATCACCGGGAGTGGTCCCGATTATTGTCACTTCGGGGTTGCCGGATCATAACACATAGTAGGTGACTATAGACTTGCAAGATAGGATCAAGAACTCACATATATTCATGAAAACATAATAGGTTCATATCTGAAATCATGGCACTCGGGCACTAGTGACAAACATTAAGCATAGCAAAGTCATAGCAACATCAATCTCAGAACATAATGGATACTATTGATCAAACCCTAACAAAACTAACTCGATTACATGATAGATGTCATCCAACCCATCACCGTCCAGCAAGCCTATGATGGAATTACTCACGCACGGCGGTGAGCATCATGAAATTGGTGATGGAGGATGGTTGATGATGACGACGGCGACGAATCCCCCTCTCCGGAGCCCCGAACGGACTCCAGATCAGCCCTCCCGAGAGGTTTTAGGGCTTGGTGGCGGCTTCTTATCGTAAAACGCGATGATTTCTTCTCCTCTATTTTTTTCTCCCTGAATGCAAATATATAGAGTTGGAGTTGGCGTCGGAAATTCTCTAGGGGGCCCACGAGGTAGGGGGCGCGCCACCCTCGTGGACAGGGTGTGGGCCCCCTAGTCTTCATCTTTGGCGAGTATTTTTTATTATTTATTGTAAGATATTCCGTGGAGTTTCAGGTCATTCCAAGAACTTTTGTTTTTTGCACATAAAACAACATCATGGCAATTCTGCTAAAAACAGCGTCAGTCCGGGCTAGTTCCATTCAAATCATACAAGTTAGAGTCCAAAACAAGGGCAAAAGTGTTTGGAAAGTAGATACGACGGAGACGTATCATCCATCATCACCCTTCTGTGTAACTTTGACCTCATCACCCAAGGGTAAACTTATGACCGAAGTCATTCCACACACTTCGTTTTAACAAAGCTTTTTGACAATAAATGCCCATGATTTGTCCCTCTTGTAGCCGACGCGTGGCCAAACTAGCCGGGCGGGAAGCTTGCACGGTAAACAGCGTGGTAGCGCGGGAACAGGCTCTTCGAGCCCATGCCCGGGGTGTGGTGTTGTCAAGCGTGCACTGGATTCTGGAATCCTCCGCTCTGAATGCCATGACAAGACGTGACGATTACAGGCCGGCCGCCCCCCATTCATTAGTGCGGCCATTTAACTTTTCAATCGCGCCCCACCATTGCAAGAAGCACACCCACCACGAGAAATTCTTAGAGGATATCCTGCGTGGCTCCATTGGCGCTCCGAGCGGCTGCCGAGGATGAGCAGCAGTTCACCATGCGTGTCGTGGTGGACACCCATAGAAGATTCATGGACCTCTCGGTGGTGTACACCAACGACCGGTCTGGGCGGAGCACTCCATCCACATCATGGAGTTGTTGCTTGCTGAGGAGAAGTACAGGGTGGTCGGGTTCGACCTCGAGTACACCTGTGCTCATGTTTTTTCTCATCCCAAGGTCATCGTCGCCCAGATGTGCGTGCGCCACCATGTCCTCGTCTAACACTGCTGCCTGGCCACAAGGCCTTGCGAGCGTTTCGCCAGGTTTTTCAACAGCCCCCACTACATGTTCGCTACGATGGACATCACCAACGATCTAAAGGCGCTCGAGAATTCGGGCATCGCCTGGCAGAATCTTGTCAACATCCAGGGCCAATACAAGATCAGGGGCAGCAAGGAGCATGAGAAGGACTCACTGGTTCACCTCACCGAGGCCATCATCGACCCCTACTATAGAAACATGAAGGATTCGTGCAACAAGGACAAGCGTGCCTGGAACTCGGCCTGGATGGACAAACTCGACAAAGCTCACGTCGTGTATGCGGCCAAGGAGGCGTACACAAGCTACGACATGTACAGGCGGATCGTTGACATGAGGAAGTCCCTCCTTCCCCAAAACAGCCAGGGATCCAGCTGGAAGCAGAGCAATGGAAAGCGTCGTCGAAACAATAAGTAGATGATTAGGTCCCCGTTTCTCCTACTTTAGTATGCATGTAATTGCTTTCTTTGGTGTGTGGAAATGTTATGTGTGTAGTCACTTGTGTTATTGTATGCTTACTTTGGTTAGGCTATGCTGTCTTTTTAAGTATATATGTTGATGCTGTAGACAGAGCGTAGATGTTGTGCGGACAAAGAAAATCACATTGCACATGGACTAAACAATGGAACCCGTCGGTGATGTTTTCTTGTTACGATGATTTTCCACTTCACTCTGAAATTCTTTGAACTCTTCAAATGTTTCATACTTGTGTTTCATTAAGTAGATATACCCATATCTGCTCAAATTATCTATGAAGGTCAGAAAATAACGATACCCGTCGCGAGCCTCAACACTCATCGGACCGCATACATCGGTATGTATTATTTCCAATAAGTGTAGCTCGCTCCACTATTCCGGAGAACAGAGTATTAGTCATCTTGCCCATGAGGCATGGTATGCAAGCATCAAATGATTCATAATCAAGTGATTCCAAAAATCCATCTGCATGGAGTTTCTTCGTGCGTTTTACACCAATATGACCTAAACGACAGTGCCACAAATATGTTGCACTATCATTATCAACTTTGCATCTTTTGGCATATATATTATGAATATGTGTATCACCATGATTGAGATTCAACAAAAATAGACCACTCTTCAAGGTCGGATGACTATAAAAGATATTACTCATATAAATAGAACAACCATTATTCTCTGATTTAAATGAATAACCGTCTCGCATCAAACAAGATCCAGATATAATGTTCATGCTCAACGCTGGCACCAAATAACAATTACTCAGGTCTAAAACTAACCCCAAAGGTGGATGTAGAGGTAGCATGCCGACGGCGATCACATCGACCTTGGAACCATTACCTACGCACATCGTCACCTCGTCCTTATCCAATCTTGTTTAATCTGTAGCCCCTTTTTCGAGTTTAGCCCCTGTTTCGAGTTGCAAATATGAGCAATAGAACCAGTATCAAATACCTAGGCCCTACTACAAGCATTAGTAAGGTACACATCAATAACATGTATACCGTATATACCTTTTTCACTTTGCCATCCTTCTTATCCGCCAAATACTTGGTGCAGTTCTACTTCCAGTGTCTAGTCCCTTTGCAGTAGAAGCATTCAGTTTCAGGCTTAGGTCCAGACTTGGGCTTCTTCCCAGGAGTGGAAACTTTCTTGCTTGAAGTTCCACTTCTTTCCTTTTCCCTTTTTCTTGAAACTAGTGGTCTGGTTAACCATCAACACTTGATGCTCCTTCATGATTTCTATCTCCGCAACTTTGAGCATTGCGAAGAGCTCGGCAATAGTCTTGTCCATCCCTTGCATATTATAGTTCATCACGAAGCTCTTGTAGCTTGGTGGCAGTGATTGGAGATCTCTGTCAATGACACAAACAACTGGAAGATTAACTCCTAGTTGAGTCAAGTGATTCTAATACCCAAATTTTGAGTATGTGTTGACTGACAGAACTGTTTTCCTCCACTTGCAGCTATATAACTTGTTGGAGATTTCATATCTCAACTCGGACATTTGCTTGAAATATTAAACTTCAAATCCTGGAACATCTCATATGGTCCATGACGTTCAAAATGTCTTTGAAGTCTCGATTCTAAGTCATAAAGCATGGCACACTGAACTATCGAGTAGTCATCATATCGAGCTTCTCAGACGTTCATAACATTAGCATCTTCTCCTGCAATAGGCCTTTCACCTAGCGGTGTGATACGTCCATTTTGCGTCATGTTTCCTTACTGTTATTTACAATGTTCTTATCCACAGTAATGCTTTTTGGAGTAATTCTAATGCCTTTTCTCTCATATATTACAAGGTACACACCAAGAGGGAGAATTCTGGCAGCTGGAATTCTGTACCTGAAAAAGCTACGCCAGGCCACCTATTCTGCACAACTCAAATGAGCTGAAACTCCATGAGGATTTTTTATGGAATATTTAAGAAATACTGGAGCCAATAAACACAAGAGGGGGGCCACCACGTGGGCACAACCCACCTGGACGCGCCAGGCCCCCTGGCGCGCCCTGGTGGGTTGTGGCCTCCTCGGCCCACCTCTGGTGCCCATATTCTAGTATATAAGTCATTTTGACCTAGAAAAAATAAGGAGAGGAATTTCGGGACGGAGCGTCGCCGCCTCGAGGCGGAACTTGGGCAGGAGCACTTTTGCCCTCCGGCGGAGCGATTCTGCCGGGGGAACTTCCCTCCCGGAGGGGGAAATCATCTTCATCATTACCAACAACTCTCCCATCTTGGGGAGGGCAATATCAATCAACATATTCACTAGCACCATCTCATCTCAAATCCTAGTTCATCTCTTGTATTCAATCTTGTTACCAGAACTATAGATTGTTGCTAGGGGGTGACTAGTAGTGTTGATTACATCTTGTAGTTGATTACTATATGCTTTATTTGGTGGAAGATTACATGTTCAGATCCATTATGCATATTAATACCCCTATGATCATGAGCACGTTGATTATTTGTGAGTAGTTACTTTTGTTCTTGAGGTCACGGGAGAAATCATGTTGCAAGTAATCATGTGAACTTGATATGTGTTCGATATTTTGATAGTATGTATGTTGTGATTCCCTTAGTGGTGTCATGTGAACGTCGACTACATGACACTTCACCATATTTGGGCCTAAGGGAATGCATTGTGGAGTAGTAAATATATGGTGGGTTGCTAGAGTGACAAAAACTTAACCCCAGTTTATGCACTACTCTGTAAGGGACCAATTGGATCCTAGAGTTTAATGCTATGGTTAGAATTTATTCTTAATACTTTTCTCATAGTTGTGGATGCTTGCAAGAGGGTTAATCATAAGTAGGAGGTTTGTTAAAGTAAGAACAACACCTAAGCACCGGTCCACCCACATATCAAATTATCAAAGTAGTGAACACAAATCAAACCAACATGATGAAAGTGACTAGATGAAATTCCCGTGTACCCTCAAGAACGCTTTGCTTATCATAATAGACCGTTTTGGCCTGTCCTTTGCCTCAAAAGGATTGGCCTACCTTGCTGCGTACTTATTTCTACTATCGTTACTTTCTCGTTACAAATTATCTTGCTATCAAACTACTCGCTACTTACAGTTTCAACACTTGCAGACATTACCTTACTGAAAACTACTTGTCATTTCCTTCCGCTCCTCATTGGGTTCGATACTCTTACTTATCGAAAAGAGATAAAATTGATCCCCTATACTTGTGGGTCATCAAGGCTATTTTCTGGCACCGTTGCCGGGGAGTGAATCGCCTTTGGTAAGTGGGATTTGGTAAGGAAACATTTATATAGTGTGCTGAAATTTATTGTCACTTGTTATTATGGAAAACAATTTTTGAGGGGTTTTTTCGAGGTATCTTCACCTCATCTGGAACCATAATTAGCCACCCCTCAACCTACTGCACCTACTGAAAATATTGAATATGAAATTCCTTCGAGTATGATAGAACAACTGCTAGCTAATCCTTATGCAGGATATGGAACCGTACAGCCTGACATGCACTTGATACATGTAGAACAAATTTGTGGATTGTTTAAGCTTGCAGGTTTACCCAGGGATGAAGTTATGAAAAAGGTTTTCCCTTTATCTTTTAAGGGAAAATCATTGTTATGGTATAGGCTATGCGATGATATTGGATCATGGAATTGGAATCATTTAAAATTGGAGTTTCACCCAAAAAATTATCCGATGCATCTAGTTCATCGTAATCGGAATTATGTATATAATTTTTGACCTCGTGAAGGAGAAAGTATCGCTCTAGCTTGGGGGAGGCTTAATTCAATGTTATATTCATGCCCCAATCATGAGCCCTCGGGAGAAGTTATTATTTAGAACTTTTATGCTCGGCTTTCTCGTAATGATCACACCATGCTGGATACTTATTGTGCTGGTTCTTTTATGAATAAAACTATTGAATTCTGGTGGGATCTTCTGGAAAGAATTAAACGCAACTCTGAAGATTGGGAACTCGACGAAGGTAAAGAGTCAGGTATAAAGCTTACGTATGATTGTGTTAAATCTTTTATGGATACCGATGCTTTTCAAAAGTTTAGCACCAAATATGGACTTGACTCTGAGATAGTAGCCTCCTTTTGTGAATCATTTTCTACTCATGTTGAACTCCCTAAAGAGAAGTGGCTTAAATATCACCCACCTATTAAAGAAGAAATTAAAGAACCGGTACCGGTTAAAGAAGAAACTATACTCTATAATGTTGATCCAGTTGTTCCTACTGCTTATATTGAGAAACCCCTCCTGTTAGGATAAAGGAACATGCTAAAGTTTCAACTGTGGTTAACAAAAGCTCTGTTAGAACACCTAAACCAGATGAACAAATTAGAGTTCAACATAATATTGCTATGGTTAAAGATCTCTTGGAAGGCTACATTCGGACACCAGAATGGTTCGGGTCGTTTCGGATAAGTTTCGGAGTACCGGAACCCCCCACCCCCCGGGAAGTTATTGGGCCTCATGGGCCTAGTGGTGGAAGAGAGGATGCAGGTTAAGGGGTGGCGCCCCCCTAGCCCAAACCGAATTGTACTAGGGCTAGAGGGCCGCCCCCTTTCCTTCTCTTCTTCCTCTCCTTCCTTCTTCTCCTACTTGGACTAGGAAAGGGGGAAACCTACTCCTACTAGGAGTAGGAATCCCCCCCTTGGGCGTGCCCCTTGTGGCCGACCCTCCTCCTCCTCTCCTCCTTTATATACGGGGGAGGGGGCACCCCATAGACACACAAGTTCATCTTTAGCCGTGTGCGGTGTCCCCCTCCATAGTTTTCCACCTTGGTCATATTGTCGTAGTGCTTAGGCGAAGCCCTACGTCGTAACTTCATCATCACCGTCACCACACTGTCGTGCTGACGAAACTCTCCCTCAGCCTCAACTAAATCAAGAATTCAAGGGACGTCACCGAGTTGAACATGTGCAGATAGAGGAGGTGCCGTGCGTTTCATTCTTGATCGGTTGGATCGCGAAGACGTTCGACTACATCAACCGTGTTACTACATGCTTCCGCTTTCGGTCTACGAGGGTACATGGACACACTCTCCCCGCTCGTTGCGATGCTTCTCCTAGATAGATCTTGCATGATCATAGGAATTTTTTTAAATACTACGTTCCCCAACACATATATGCCATATGATCGGGGCTGGTAGCTGTACTAAGCTCATTGTTGAGGCCAACCATACAAGAGGGTGACAAGAGTTCATGAGATCTCCTTGTCGGTGCGGGAATATTTGCCTTGGTGGGCACTGTCAAGACTGTTGATTATGTGATGTTGTCTCTAGATCTTGTCGATCCTTGTATTACAGGAGATGTATATCTGTTTATCTTCATTTGCATGGCTCATGAGGTTGTGGGATCCGTACCTTTCTTAGGTATATCTGCATGATCATTGTCGTATCCCGTATGAGTGATTGGTCTGACCGGGGATACATGCTCACCATATGTATAATAACCATATGCAACCGAATAACCGATTCTTGCAGCAGGCATTTGTCTTGACTGAGTGATAGTTCTAACCAAATCATTGGAAATCTAACCCTTGAGCTGCACTGCCATATACTACCCACTTACTGCGTCATATCTTGTAGCAATACTGAATACGACATGCGGTGTCGTACTGAAGAAGGCAAGGTGTCGTGGGTGGAAAGTTATCTGAGTAACTTGCATGTTCGGGGATACATTCACACCATATGTGTGGAAATGTATGTAGCCGAACATTTGATTTCTGAAGAACACATATGCCTTGACTGACTTGTACTTCTGACCAAAAATATTGTTGATCTAACTCTTGAGATGTACTACCATATATTGCCAACTCGCCGTATAATCTCTGAGGAAGGTGCAATAGTGAGGTACTAACACGGACTAAGTGGCTTACGAGAGAAGCCATCCGGGTAGCTTACTGAGAAAGACTCGTTAGCTTATGCTCGAAGCTTTTGTTTGGGTAGCGTGCAGAAGAAGGATCGATAGCTTACACATGAAGCTTGACCTGATTATTGTCCTGGAGAAGCCTGAGCTCCATACTTGAGAAGCTTCTCCCTGGTTTTTCTTACTGAGAAAGATTCATTTCTTTATGCCAGAAGCTTTTTCTGAAATGTTTTGTTGTGGAAAACTGAATATCTAGGACCGAGATTTGTTCATATATTATACTGAGGAAAAATTAAGGAACCTTGCATCATAAGCTTCTTCCAATAGCAGTTGGAAGAAGACTGAGTTTCTTATATCCAAGGCTTCACACTGTGATGTGCAGACTGACATCCACCCATAATGTTCTGCGGCTGATCATAGCACATTATGTCTTTCTTTCGGAGTATAACATATTTCAAGCATAATTCATTGCTGAGCCAAAACTTTGTATATGATCCATACCTTTGACTGGAAATATACTATTGGTCTTGTACCTGACTTGTCTTTATGCTGGCTGGATCGTTACTGTTGTGAGGATTTTGTACTGATGTGGTCTCGATTTATCCGTACTATTGTGAGGGGTGCACACTAATGCAAAATTTATTATGAGCATCAAGATCAGATATTCCCCATTTCATGACAGTCGGCTGAGGATTCCATTCTGTTTAGCCGAGTTTCCAAATATTTAAACTCCTTGCTGATTCTTCGGTTATGGTGTCGGTTGAGGAGCAACTTACATAAGGGGAAATAAGGTAACACCGAGGGCCCAAAAAAGAAAGAAGCAAAAGAAACAACTCAACTTATACAAAAGCATATAACAATCAATTCACACACAAACAAGGTCATGTTTTACTGCTAGTCACACGATATGCATGCCTACTTAAGCACACAAATTTCCCGGGATCTCTGGTACTATGAGCTAGCATGCGGTGACAGTGTGCACGAATATGGATCAATGTGTGGAAAGGTTGGTGTAAACATCATTGTCGGTGTCAAAACCGGCGGATCTCGGGTATGGGGTCCCGAACTGTGTGTCTAGGTGGATGGTAATAGGAGACAGGGAACACAATGTTTTACCCAGGTTCGGGCCCTCTTGATGGAGGTAAAACCCTACGTCCTTCTTGATTAATATTGATGATATGGGTAGTACAAGAGTAGATCTACCACGAGATCAAGGAGGCTAAACCCTAGAAGCTAGCCTATGGTATGATTGTTGTATGTTGGAGTTGTCCTACGGACTAAAACCCTCCGGTTTATATAGACACCGGAGAGGGTTAGGGTTACACAAAGTCGGTTACAATGGTAGGAGATCTGAATATCCGCATCGCCTAGTTTGCCTTTCATGCCAAGGAAAGTCCCATCCGGACACGGGACGAAGTCTTCAATCTTGTATCTTCATAGTCCAGGAGTCCGGCTGAAGGTATAGTCCGGCTACCCGGACACCCCCTAATCCAGGACTCCCTCAGTAGCCCCTGAACCAGGCTTCAATGACGACGAGTCCGGCGCGCAGATTGTCTTCGGCATTGCAAGGCGGGTTCCTCCTCCAAGTTCTTCATAAAAGTTTGTAAACACTAAGGGTAGTGTCCGGCTGTGCAAAATAAGTTTCCACATATTGCCATAGAGAGAATAATATTAACACAAATCTAATCAGCTGACGTATTCCATAGCGTGATATCACACTACGGGCAAGCCTTTATTCGAATCGTTTTCACTTCCCCACCTCAGCGTATTTTGGGAGGCTGTTTCCTTGGCACATCTTGTCAAAGCAGAGATCGTGTCCCCTTTATTTACAGGATTCTCATCAATATGGACGTGGGTAACCCAATCGTGCCCCTTAGTATGTTTTCTCGATTAAAGGTGAGTCCCAAATGGTTACGGGGAGGGCCCTTGGTATTCAACCTCTTATAAAGAGACCAAGGCCTTACTCCTTTTCAATCTCAAACGAGTTCGCCCGTCGCCTCGAGTTCCAACACCCTAGGCTCCAGATTCCAGGCGCTTCGGACCTTCGACAATGTCTGGTTCCGACCTTCGAGGCCGATGGATGCCCTCCTCCATTACGGAGGAGGACGTGCAAAAGTTGAGAGAAGCCAAGTTCTTGATCAGCGAAATTTCGCACAGGTTGCCAGCTCAAGGGCAGGCCATTCCCAGTCCCCAGCCTGGTGAGAGCGTAGTGTTCGTGTCTCACTTCCTTCGGGGGTTAGGCTTCCCAATGGATCCCTTCGTGAGGGGGCTGATGTTTTTATTATGGGATGGAATTCCACGACTTAGCTCCGGAGTCCATCCTCCATAGTTCCTCATTCATCGTCGTGTGTGAAGCCTTCCTTCGTGTTACTCCTCACTTCGGACTATGGCTCAAGACCTTCAAAGTCGAACCGAAGATGATCGAGGGACGACACGCGGAGTGCGGAGGCGCTGTTATAAGCAAGAATGCTGATGCTCCATGGCCCGAGGGCTCTTTTCAAGAGGAGCTCGGCTTATGGCAAAGAGAGTGGTTTTATATCACCGCTCCCAGGGGCACCAAGTGGGTGGCGTCACCTGCCTTTCGCTTGGGTCCCCCACCACAGTTAGCGTCATGGGTCAATAAAGGACTAGACTGGGGCCGTCCAAGGACGTGCCCTTGTTGCAGGGCCGCATCAGGGATCTCTTAGAGGGAGACCTCAGCCTGGTCAAAGTGACACAGGTCATGCTGATTCGCCGAACCCTGCCCGGCAAACGTCGCCCCCTTCGCCTGTGGGAGTTTAATCCGGAGGGACGGCGAGCTCTCCAGCATTTCATGGGTGCGACGCCCGCGGAGATGTATAAACTATTCTTCGGATCACAAGCAATGTGTCCGGATTTGACCGAGGACGCAGGTCTAAGCTGCAATCGCCCGAATACTCAAGTAAGTAGCCTTGTGCCCAGACTCGTTATCCATATATTTGACGTAAACTTGCCCCTAAAAGAGTTGTCCCTTTAAACAGGAGTGGATAGCGAAAGCAAAGATGATAAGGTGTCCGGTTCCCCTCCCTGAGACCAGGCCGAATTCCGTCCTAGTCAGGATGTTGAAGATTGTGCCTTTGATGGAAAGTGAGGGAGGGGACAAGGAAGCTACGGCCTCCTCGAAGGAGGCTGTTCAGAGGGAAGGAACCGAAAATTCCTCTCCTTGGGGGAGGCAAAGGACTGCCTCTGAAGACCCGGAGACTATGGCCTCAAAGCGGGGGGGGGGAATCCTTGTCAGAGGGTCCAATGCCGGGGGATACCTCGGTCGAACTATACCCTCAAGGGGACCAGCCCTCCAGCGAGCCGTAAGTAGAGAGAGATTATATTTTTGAGAGAGAAATCCTTGCTTTATATCTGTGAATATTAACCAAAATTTTACCTTGTAGTTAGGACCTCAGCCCTTCTCAGCAGAGCTCGTCTTCGGGGGACCTTCTTCCAGAGATGATGGAGAGCGGGACGCCTCCCCCTGCTGTACCACCTAGTGAGGCGGGAGACCCTGAGGTGTCGTCGCGGAGGGCTTCTCCGAATCCGGCAGGGGCGGCAGGTAGCCACATGGCCCCCCAAAGTTCTCCGCGTCCGGCCTTCGAAAGAGGCCATAGGACGAATCCGGCACCGTCCGGTGCTCGGTCGGAGGAGCTGAAGAATCTGCTAGGGTGAGCTTCTATCTTAGAGGAGCACCGTGCGTTGATGGGCACGGTGATTGAAAGGATCTCGTCCGCGGAGACCGGATTGCACGAGGCGTTCAGAAGTTTACTGACAGGTTTTGAGGTACGTGAGATAATGTACATTTTCTGACAGTTGCGCATAAATAGGATGCGCCCTGTGTAGATAGTAGCCCCTGAGACTCTGTGCGTTGTCAAAAGTGACGACACGCAGAGGATCATAACCCCAGGTCTAAAAGGTCGCCTTTATATGTAGGTGGCGAATTGTCCAGCATCAAGCCGGACTGATGATTTTGCCGAGCTAAAGCGGCAACTTGACGTGGCAGATGCCGACATTAAAGGAAATATGCCCTAGAGGCAATAATAAAGTTATTATTTTATTTCCTTATATCATGATAAATGTTTATTATTCATGCTAGAATTGTATTAACCGGAAACATAATACTTGTGTGAATACATAGACAAACTAAACGTCACTAGTATGCCTCTACTTGACTAGCTCGTTAATCGAAGATGGTTATGTTTCCTAACCATAGACATGTGTTGTCATTTGATTAACGGGATCACGTCATTAGGAGAATGATGTGATTGACATGACCCATTCCACTAGCTTAGCACCCGATCGTTTAGTATGTTGCTATTGCTTTCTTCATGACTTATACATGTTCCTATGACTATGAGATTATGCAACTCCCGTTTACCGGAGGAACACTTTGTGTGCTTCCAAACGTCACAACGTAACTGGGTGATTATAAAGGTGCTCTACAGGTCTCTCCAAAGGTACATGTTGGGTTGGCGTATTTTGAGATTAGGATTTGTCACTCCGATTGTCGGAGAGGTATCTCTGGGCCCTCTCGGTAATACACATCACATAAGCCTTGCAAGCATTACAACTAAAGAGTTAGTTGTGAGACGATGTATTACAGAACGAGTAAAGAGACTTGCCGGTAACAAGATTGAACTAGGTATTGAGATACCGACGATCGAATCTCGGGCAAGTAACGTACCGATGACAAAGGGAACAACGTATGTTGTTATGCGGTCTGACCGATAAAGATCTTCGTAGAATACGTAGGAGCCAATATGAGCATCCAGGTTCCGCTATTGGTTATTGACCGGAGACATGTCTCGGTCATGTCTACATTGTTCTCGAACCGTAGGGTCTGCACGCTTAACGTTACGATGATAGTTTCATTATGAGTTTATATATTTTGATGTACCGAAGTTTGTTCGGAGTCTCGGATATGATCACGGACATGACGAGGAGTCTTAAAATGGTCGATACATAAAGATTGATATATTGGATGACTATATTTGGACACCGGAAGTGTTCTGGAGAAGTTTCAGATAAAACCGGAGTACCAGGGGGTTACCGGAACCCCCACGGGGGTTAATGAGCCTTATGGGCCTAAAGTGGAGAAGAGGAGGGGCGGCCAGGGCAGGCTGCGCGCCCCCTCCCCCTCTAGTCCGAATTGGACAAGGAGGGGGGCGGCGCCCCCCCTTCCTTCCTCTCCTCTCTCCCTTCCTTCCCCCTCTCCTACTTGGACAAGGAAAAGGAGGGAGTCCTACTCCCGGTAGGAGTAGGACTCCTCCCTGGCGCGCCCCTCCTGATCGGCCGCCCCTCCCCCTTGCTCCTTTATATACGGGGCAGGGGGCACCTCTAGACACACAAGTTGATCTTCGTGATCGTTCTCTTAGTCGTGTGCGGTGCCCCACTCCACCATAATCCTCGATAATATTGTAGCCGTGCTTAGGCGAAGCCCTGCGACAGTAGAACATCAAGATCGTCACCACGCCGTCATGCTGACGGTACTCTTCCCCGACACTTTGCTGGATCGGAGCTCGGGGATCGTCATCGAGCTGAACGTGTGCCAAGAACTCGGAGGTGCCGGAGTAACGGTGCTTGGATCGGTCGGATCGTGAAGACGTACGACTACATCAACCGCGTTGATATAATGCTTCCGCTTTCGGTCTACGAGGGTACGTGGACAACACTCTCCCCTCTCATTGCTATGCATCACCATGATCTTGCGTGTGCGTAGGAAAATTTTGAAATTACTACGTTCCCCAATAGTGGCATCCGAGCCTAGGTTTTATGTGTTGATGTTATATGCACGAGTAGAACACAAGTGAGTTGTGGGCGATATAAGTCATACTGCTTACCAGCATGTCATACTTTGGTTCGGCGGTATTGTTGGATGAAGTGGCCCGGACCGACATTACGCGTACGCTTACGCGAGACTAGTTCTACCGGCGTGCTTTGCACACAGGTGGCTGGCGGGTGTCAGTTTCTCCAACTTTAGTTGAACCGAGTGTGGCTACACCCGGTCCTTGCAAAGGTTAAAACAGCACCAACTTGACAAACTATCGTTGTGGTTTTGATGCGTAGGTAAGTGGTTCTTGCTTAAGCCCGTAGCAGCCACGTAAAACTTGCAACAAACAAAGTAGAGGACGTCTAACTTGTTTTTGCAGGGTATGTTGTGATGTGATATGGTCAAGACATGATGCCAAATTTTATTGTATGAGAGGATCATGTTTTGTAACCGAGTTATCGGCAACTAGTAGGATCCATATGGTTGTCGCTTTATTGTATGCAATGCAATCGCCCTGTAATGCTTTACTTTATCACTAAGCGGTAGCGATAGTCGTAGAAGCATAAGATTGGCGAGACGACAGCGATGCTACGCTGGAGATCAAGGTGTCGCGCCAGTGACGATGGTGATCATGACGATGCTTCAGAGATGGAGATCACAAGCACAAGATGATGATGGCCATATCATATCACTTATATTGATTGCATGTGATGTTTATCTTTTATGCATCTTATCTTGCTTTGATTGACGGTAGCATTATAAGATGATCTCTCACTAAATTTCAAGATAAAAGTGTTCTCCCTGAGTATGCACCGTTGCCAAAGTTCGTCGTGCCCAGACAGCACATGATGATCGGGTGTGATAAGCTCTACGTCCATCTACAACGGGTGGAAGCCAGTTTTGCACACGCAGAATACTCAGGTTAAACTTGACGAGCCTAGCATATGCAGATATGGCCTCGGAACACTGAGACCGAAAGGTCGAGCATGAATCATATAGTAGATATGATCAACATAGCGATGTTCACCATTGAAAACTACTCCATTTCACGTGATGATCGGTTATGGTTTAGTTGATTTGGATCACGTGATCACTTAGAAGATTAGAGGGATGTCTTTCTAAGTGGGAGTTCTTAAGTAATATGATTAATTGAACTTAAATTTATCATGAACTTAGTACCTGATAGTATCGTGCTTGTTTATGTTTGATTGTAGATAGATGGCTCGTGCTGTTGTTCCGTTGAATTTTAATGCGTTCCTTGAGAAAGCAAAGTTCAAAGATGATGGTAGCAATTACACGGACTGGGTCCGTAACTTGAGGATTATCCTCATTGCTGCACAGAAGAGTTACATCCTGGAAGCACCACTAGGTGCCAAGCCTGCTCTGATGCAACTGACGACGTTAAGAACGTCTGGCAGAGCAAAGCTGATGTCTACTCGATGGTTCAATGTGCCATGCTTTACGGCTTAGAATCGGGTCTTCAACAACGTTTTGAACGTCATGGAGCATATGAGATGTTCCAGGAGTTGAAGTTAATATTTCAAGCAAATTCCCGAATTGAGAGATATGAAGTCTCCAATAAGTTCTATAGCTGCAAGATGGAGGAGAACAGTTCTGTCAGTGAGCATATACTCCAAATGTCTGGGTATAATAATCACTTGATTCAACTGGGAGTTAATCTTCCGGATGATTGCGTCATTGACAGAATTCTCCAATCACTTCCACCTAGCTACAAGAGCTTCGTGATGAACTATAATATGCAAGGGATGGATAAGACAATTCCTGAGCTCTTCGCGATGCTAAAAGCTGCGGAGGTAGAATTCAAGAAGGAGCATCAAGTGTTGATGGTCAACAAGACCACTGGTTTCAAGAAAAGGGGCAAAGGGAAGAAGAAGGGGAACTTCAAGAAGAACAACAAGCAAGTTGCTGCTCAGGAGAAGAAACCCAAATCTGGACCTAAGCCTGAAACTGAGTGCTTCTACTGCAACCAGACTGGTCACTGGAAGAGGAACTGCCCGAAGTATTTGGCGGATAAGAAGGATGGCAAGCTGAACAAAGGTATATGTGATATACATGTTATTGATGTGTACCTTACTAGAGCTCGCAGTAGCACCTGGGTATTTGATACTGGTTCTGTTGCTAATATTTGCAACTCGAAACAGGGAGTATGGATTAAGCGAACTCTGGCGAAGGACGAGGTGACGATGCGCGTGGGAAATGGTTCCAAAGTCGATGTGATCGCGGTCGGCATGCTACCTCTACATATACCATCGGAATTAGTATTAGACCTAAATAATTGTTATTTGGTGCTAGCGTTGAGCATGAACATTATATCTGGATCTTGTTTGATGCGAGACGGTTATTCGTTTAAATCAGAGAATAATGGTTGTTCTATTTATATGAGTAATATCTTTTATGGTCATGCACCCTTGAAGAGTGGTCTATTTTTGATGAATCTCGATAGTAGTGATACACATATTCATAATGTTGAAACCAAAAGATGCAGAGTTTACAATGATAGTGCAACATATTTGTGGCACTTCCGTTTAGGTCATATCGGTGTAAATCGCATGAAGAAACTCCATACTGATGGACTTTTGGAACCACTTGATTATGAATCACTTGGTACTTGCGAACAGTGCCTCATGGGCAAGATGACTAAAACGCCATTCTCCGGTACTGTGGAGAGAGCAATAGATTTGTTGGAAGTCATACATACAGATGTATGTGGTCTGATGAATGTTGAGGCTCGTGGCGGATATCGTTATTTTCTCACCTTCACAGATGATTTAAGCAGATATGGGTATATCTACTTAATGAAACATAAATCTGAAACATTTGAAAAGTTCAAAGAATTTCAGAGTGAAGTTGAAAATCATCGTAACAAGAAAATAAAGTTTCTACGATCTGATCGTGGAGGAGAATATTTGAGTTACGAGTTTGGTCTACATTTGAAACAATGCGGAATAGTTTCCCAACTCACGCCACCCGGAACACCGCAGCGTAATGGTGTGTCCAAACGTCGTAATCGTACTTTACTTGATATGGTGCGATATATGATGTCTCTTACAGATTTACCGCTATCGTTTTGGGGTTATGCTTTAGAGACGGCCGCATTCACGTTAAATAGGGCACCATCAAAATCCGTTGAGACGACGCCTTATGAACTGTGGTTTGGCAAGAAACCAAAGTTGTCGTTTCTGAAAGTTTGGGGTTGTGATGCTTATGTGAAAAAACTTCAACCTAATAAGCTCGAACCCAAATCGGAGAAATGTGTCTTCATAGGATACCCAAAGAAAACTGTTGGGTACACCTTCTATCACAGATCCGAAGGCAAGACATTTGTCGCCAAGAATGGATCCTTTCTAGAGAAGGAGTTTCTCTCGAAAGAAGTGAGTGGGAGGAAAGTAGAACTTGATGAGGTAACTGTACCTGCTCCCTTATTAGAAAGTAGTACATCACATAAACCGGTTTCTGTGACACCTACACTGATTAGTGAGGAAGCTAATGATAATGATCATGAAGCTTCAGAACAAGTTACTACTGAACCTCGTAGATCAACCAGAGTAAGATCCGCACCAGAGTGGTACGGTAATCCTATTCTAGAAGTCATGCTACTAGATCATGATGAACCTACGAACTATGAAGAAGCGATGGTGAGCCCAAATTCCGCAAAATGGCTTGAAGCCATGAAATCTGAGATGGGATCCATGTATGAGAACAAAGTGTGGACTTTGGTTGACTTGCCCAATGATCGGCAAGCAATTGAGAATAAATGGATTTTTAAGAAGAAGACTGACGCTGACGGTAATGTTACTGTCTACAAAGCTCGACTTGTTGCAAAAGGTTTTCGACAAGTTCAAGGGATTGACTACGATGAGACCTTCTCACCCGTAGTGATGCTTAAGTCTGTCCGAATCATGTTAGCAATTGCCACATTTTATGATTATGAAATTTGGCAGATGGATGTCAAAACTGCATTCCTGAATGGATTTCTGGAAGAAGAGTTGTATATGATGCAACCAGAAGGTTTTGTCGATCCAAAGGGAGCTAACAAAGTGTGCAAGCTCCAGTGATCCATTTATGGACTGGTGCAAGCCTCTCGGAGTTGGAATAAACACTTTGATAGTGTGATCAAAGCATTCGGGTTTGTACAGACTTTTGGAGAAGCCTGTATTTACAAGAAAGTGAGTGGGAGCTTTGTAGCATTTCTGATATTATATGTGTATGCCATATTACTAATCGGAAATGATATAGAATTTCTGGATAGCATAAAGGGTTACTTGAATAAGAGTTTTTCAATGAAAGACCTCGGTGAAGCTGCTTACATATTGGGCATTAAGATCTATAGAGATAGATCAAGACACTTAACTGGACTTTCACAAAGTACATACCTTGACAAAGTTTTGAAGAAATTCAAAATGGATCAGGCTAAGAAAGGATTCTTGCCTGTGTTACAAGGTGTGAAGTTGAGTAAGACTCAATGCCCGACCACTTCAGAAGATAGAGAGAAAATGAAAGATGTTCCCTTTGCTTCAGCCATAGGATCTATCATGTATGCAATGCTGTGTACCAGACCTGATGTGTGTCTGGCTATAAGCCTAGCAGGGAGGTACCAAAGTAATCCAGGAGTGGATCACTGGACAGCGGTCAAGAACATCCTGAAATACCTGAAAAGGACTAAGGATATGTTTCTCGTATATGGAGGTGACAAAGAGCTCATTGTAAATGGTTACGTTGATGCAAGCTTTGACACTGATCCGGACAATTCTAAATCACAAACCGGATACGTGTTTATATTAAACGGTGGGGCTGTCAGTTGGTGCAGTTCTAAACAAAGCGTTGTGGAGGGATCTACATGTGAAGCGGAGTACATAGCTGCTTCAGAAGCAGCAAATGAAGGAGTCTGGATGAAGGAGTTCATATCCAATCCAGGTGTTATACCTAATGCATCGGGTCCAATGAAAATCTTTTGTGACAATACTGGTGCAATTGCCCTGGCAAAGGAATCCAGATTTCACAAGAGAACCAAGCACATCAAGAGACGCTTCAATTCCATCCGGGATATAGTCTAGGTGGGAGACATAGAGATTTGCAAGATACATACGGATCTGAATGTAGCAGACCCGTTGACTAAGCCTCTTCCACGAGCAAAACATGATCAGCACCAAAGCTCCATGGGTGTTAGAATCATTACTGTGTAATCTAGATTATTGACTCTAGTGCAAGTGGGAGACTGAAGGAAATATGCCCTAGAGGCAATAATAAAGTTATTATTTTATTTCCTTATATCATGATAAATGTTTATTATTCATGCTAGAATTGTATTAACCGGAAACATAATACTTGTGTGAATACATACACAAACTAAACGTCACTAGTATGCCTCTACTTGACTAGCTCGTTGATCGAAGATGGTTATGTTTCCTAACCATAGACATGTGTTGTCATTTGATTAACGGGATCACATCATTAGGAGAATGATGTGATTGACATGACCCATTCCACTAGCTTAGCACCTGATCGTTTAGTATGTTGCTATTGCTTTCTTCATGACTTATACATGTTCCTATGACTATGAGATTATGCAACTCCCGTTTACCGGAGGAACACTTTGTGTGCTACCAAACGTCACAACGTAACTGGGTGATTATAAAGGTGCTCTACAGGTGTATCCAAAGGTACATGTTGGGTTGGCGTATTTCGAGATTAGGATATGTCACTCCGATTGTCGGAGAGGTATCTCTGGGCCCTCTCGGTAATACACATCACATAAGCCTTGCAAGCATTACAACTAAAGAGTTAGTTGCGAGATGATGTATTATAGAACGATTAAAGAGACCTGCCGGTAACGAGATTGAACTAGGTATTGAGATACCGACGATCGAATCTCGGGCAAGTAACGTACCGATGACAAAGGGAACAACGTATGTTGTTATGCGGTCTGACCGATAAAGATCTTCATAGATATGTAGGAGCCAATATGAGCATCCAGGTTCAGCTATTGGTTATTGACCGGAGACATGTCTCGGTCATGTCTACATTGTTCTCGAACCGTAGGGTCCGCACGCTTAACGTTACGATGACAGTTTCATTATGAGTTTATATATTTTGATGTACCGAAGTTTGTTCGAAGTCCCGGATATGATCACGGACATGACGAGGATTCTCGAAATGGTCGAGACATAAAGATTGATATATTGGATGACTACATTTGGACACCAGAAGTGTTCTGGAGAAGTTTCAGATAAAACCGGAGTACCGGGGGGTTACCTTAACCCCCCCGGGGGTTAATGGGCCTTATGGGCCTAAAGTGGAGAAGAGGAGGGGCGGCCAGGGCAGGCCGCGCGCCCCCTCCCCCTCTAGTCCGAATTGGACAAGGAGGGGGGCGGCGCCCCCCCCCCTTTCCTTCCTCTCCTCTCTCCCTTCCTTCCTCCTCTTCTACTTGGACAAGGAAAAGGAGGGAGTCCTACTCCCGGTAGGAGTAGGACTCCTCCCTGGCGCGCCTCTCCTGACCGACCGTCCCTCCCCCTTGCTCCTTTATATACGGGGCAGGGGGGCACCTCTCGACACACAAGTTGATCTTCGTGATCGTTCTCTTAGCCGTGTGCGGTGCCCCCCTCCACCATAATCCTCGATAATATTGTAGCCGTGCTTAGGCGAAGCCCTGCGATAGTAGAACATCAAGATCGTCACCACGCCGTCGTGCTGACGGTACTCTTCCCCAACACTTTGCTGGATCGGAGCCCGGGGATCGTCATCGAGCTGAATGTGTTCCAAGAACTTGGAGGTGCCGGAGTAACGGTGCTTGGATCGGTCGGATCGTGAAGACGTACGACTACATCAACCACGTTGATATAACGCTTCCGCTTTCGGTCTACAAGGGTACATGGACAACACTCTCCCCTCTCGTTGCTATGCATCACCATGATCTTGCGTGTGCGTAGGAAAATTTTGAAATTACTACGTTCCCCAACAGAGATCACGCTCGTCAACAAGCGGCTTGATGAGGCTCAAGGTATGTAATTCCTCGGGCGGCACTTGGTAAGAGGAGCTTTATGCTAGTATCTTACGATGTGTGTGGTTGACGCAGATGGTGCGGCCGCCGTGGAGAGTCTTCGGGTGGAACTTGCCCGAGCTAAGGGACAAGCCAGAAAAAGTGATGCGGCTGCCGAGAAGGCCCTTGAAGAGCTGAGAGCCGAACAGGCTGCTCACTGTCGAAGCAAGAAAGATATGGCCAAGATGACCGTGAAGCTAAAGAGCGTTGCTGACCGTTGCAAGCTTCTGGAAAGAGAAGATCGGGCTGAACAGACGGACTTAGAGAAAGCCGTTGCCGATGCCAAGGATGCTCGCTCTACGATGAGAGCTGCGAGGGAGGAGCTTCGCGAAGCCGGAGAGATCACGGCTGGAAAGCCATTTATACTGCGGAGGAAGTTTTGTGATCTTGAGCATGCTCCGCTGGACCGGCTATGGAGTACGAAGGACACCTATTTGGATTTGGCGGCGAGTGCTGCTGATGCGACCGAACACTTTCGTGATCAAGGAGATCGCGAAGTGGAGAAACTCTTTTGGTCGCAGTTTCACAATCCAGAGCATCCACTGTCAGTGGCCGATCGTCTTGCCGAATGGGCCGAGCTAAATAGGTTGTCCGGACTTGCCATGAAGTGCGTCATGAGTCATCTGTGGCCGGGGAGATCGGAGCCGAAGAGTTACTTCAGTTTGGTGCAGCAACTCCTTGGTGCGGTGCCACGTATCAATGCAATGAAGAGGCCAGCATGCATAGAGGACGCACGGATGGCTCTTGCCCGTGTCAAGACATACTGGGCGGAGATGGAGACCACCGTTGTTGCATCCCAAGATTCGGACAAAAGCCGAGTACCCTCCGAGCACTATTTTCAGGAAGTCCTTGAAGGCGCTCGTGTAATAGAGACGCAGTGCTCGAAGGATGCTATGTTCGAATAACATGTGCCGTTGTAAGGCGCTAGTTTGATAAATTGTAGGAACTTTTTATACTTGTGCCTGCAAGTATTGTAACACCTCCTGTGCGGCCGTTTGAAAATATATATATATATATATATATATATATATATATATATATATATATATATATATATATATATATATATAATCTGAAAGATGGCAGTCGTTGGCTTCAGCCCCCATGCACATAGTGCGGGGGTGCTCGCGGAAGGCGCATTTTCACTCTTAATCCAACGTCTTGGTCCTACAAAGGAGGTGATAGCGCAACGGGCTAGGCAACCGGACTATAATGCTTTAACACTTTCACTTAGCCATAGGAGCTTGACAGTGAGGCTACTTAGATAGCCCCTGGTGGCAACTGCGCTCGCCCGAGTTCGGGGCGCGTGTATGCCTGGCCGGGAAACGGCCCTTCGTTAATCCGGAGAAATCCTATAGATTCCGGAGAGTCATCGAGTGGTTGACCAGTCTCATGCTATATCATGACAATCAGTTTTCGGCTTTCTCTACTGAGGTGCTCGCCTGGCCGAACCGGGGCACAATCGCAGTAGTTCTCCTGGTGTCGCCTTAGCCGATAGAGCGGAACGTAAGGCAGCCGAACACAGGAGCCGGGCAACCCAACATTTGACCAAAGACATGATTCGGAGCTGATGCATATAAGGCCAAACTCGCGACGCCGAACACTCCCTAAGGTATTCGGTCTTTATGAGAGCGGGTGAAATAACGCTCTTAGGTATAAGCCCCTAGTGTCCAGGTACGCGCAGAAATTCTGACGTGGCCACATGCCAAGACGCAAGCCTCCTCCTTGGTTATACTACAGAGAACCAGGGGATGTGTATCAAGAAGACACAGTAAAAAAGGTTTACGCAGGGTCTTAATCTGAAAAGAATCCTTGTAACGGGTCCCTGCTGCACGTCTGCACCTGTGTCTCCGTTGTGCCGTGTCCTGGACGGGCGCAACACGATATTCATCTGTGAAAGAGAAGAACTAAGTTGAAAAAAGGTCGTGCCAAACAAAAGTTATATTAAATAAACAAAGTATAAAGTAAAATATGTAAAATTGAGCTTTATTGTCTCTTATTCTATATGTGCGGAGCCCCTGGGGCAGGGGTATATGGCCACTAAACCTTTTATCAATGATACTTTTGTGCTGGACTCGTCTATCCGTGTCCATGGTCTTAATGACCTGTTAAGATGTTTTGGCTAGTGAAGCCATTTTATTGTGGGGCTGTTAAAGCGGCCGCACAATCCTCCGCTCGGAGGAGGCGCACTCAATGCTTCCCCTTTAAAGAGATGATGCCTCGTGGACCGGGCATCTTAAGCGTAAGAGATGCATAATGCGGTATTGTGTTAAAGCGGGCGAAAGCTTCACGTCCCAGCAGTGCTTGATAGCGACTTGAGAATGGGACAATGTGGAAAGTTAGCTTTTCACGGCGAAAGTTATAGGTAGAGCCGAATATAACTTTGAGCCGGGAAAACCCATGCAATGGGTGTCCGGACCTGGCATTACCCCTTGAAAGGAGGTTTTGCTATGGCGAATTCTTTTTGCGTCTATCCCCATGTGGCGGATTGTATCCTGATATATCAGGTTTAGACCACTGCCGTCGTCCATTAGGACATTTATAAACTGGATTCCGTCAATTATTGGATCGAGTACCAAGGCAGTCCAGCCTGCGTTCCTGATACTTCTAAAATAGTCCAGATGATCGAAGATGATTGGTTTTGACAACCAGTGGCGAGACTCCTTTGGGATAGGCCATATGGCGCGTACCTTTATGGGTGCCGCGCGTTTTGCAATGTGAAGTAAGTTTACTGTTTTTACTTCTTGTGGAAAATTCTTTTGTTTCCTGGTGCTCCGCTTTTGGGGTTCGTCATCGTCTTCGCTTGGTGTGTCGAGCCCCTTTTGTTCGGCGTTGAGTGTGCCGGATTGTTTGAAGACCAAACAATCTCTGTGGGTATGGTTAGCAGGCTTCCCAGGAGTACTGTGTATTTGACATATTCTGTCTAGGATTTTGTTTAGGTTGGATAAATCATCTCTGTTATCCTGGAGGGGCAGCTTTTTCTGATTCTGCCATGAGCTTTTGAATCCGGCATTGACTGCCGTGCTCTTTGGACTGTTTTCCTTAGTCCGGTGACGATCCTTGTTGCGTCGCGGTTTTCCGTTTCCATCCCTAGTTTCGGATGTACTTGGGTCGCTGGTGCTACATCTTGCCAACCAGCTGTCCTCTCCTGCGCAAAAGCGGGTCATGAGGCTTGTCAATGCGGCCATTGTTCTTGGCTTTTCTTGGCCGAGGTGTCTGGTGAGCCATTCGTCTCGGATGTTGTGCCTAAAAGCTGCTAGAGCTTCGGCGTCCGGACAGTCGACTATCTGATTCTTTTTAGTAAGAAATCTGTTCCAGAATTGCCGAGCTGACTCTCCGGGTTGTTGAGTTATGTGACTAAGATCGTTTGCGTCCGGAGGGCGGACATAGGTCCCTTGAAAATTTGCTCGGAAAGCGTCCTCGAGCTCTTCCCAACTTCCAATTGTGTTTTTAGGAAGGCTTTTGAGCCAATGCCGGGCTGGCCCTTTAAGCTTGAGGGGTAAATATTTGATGGTGTGGAGGTCATCTCCTCTGGCCATATGTATATGGAGGATATAATCCTCGATCCAGACTCCAGGGTCTGTTGTTCCATCGTATGCCTCTATGTTTACGAGTTTGAATCCCGCTGGAAATTCATAATCCAGGACCTCGTCGGTGAAACATAGGGGATGTGCGGCGCCCCTGTATTTGGGTGTGCCGGATTCGGATACTGGCTTTATTGTAGTGCTTATGAGAGCTTTCTTTCTTGGCCCATAAATGGACCTGGCTGGGCCATCTTTTTGATGCGAATCCTTAAGTGGGTCGCATGCCGGCTTAAGTGCGGCGCCGCTTGCTGCTTTATGCTAGCCATGGGGTCGTCTATCCGACCGGGTGGCTTTCTTACTTTTTGAGTGCGAGGACTCTAAGGCCTCTTCGTCGAATTCAGGCAGTAGCTTTCGCTTCGGATAGCTTTTAGTGCGGCGACTGTCGCCGTATTTGTCTGCGGTGTTGATTACTTTGCTCCATCTGATTCTGATTGCATCTTCCGCAGTTTTTAGCTTTCGCTTCTGCTTTTTCAGGCTACGTGCGGTTGCAACGAGCCTTTTGTGGAGGTTCTTCTGCTCCATGGCCTTATCCGGCGTAAGGTCGTCCGGAATGCCGTTTTTGCCGGGGACGGGCTGTTCGGTTTCTTTGTCCGGGTTGCCCTGTTCGGACGATTGTTCTAGGGCTTGCTCGTCATCTGCCGGCTCGTCCTGCTCTATGGCAGGGTCTGTGTCGAGGCGGGGCTTGGGGCGGCGTTTATGTCGCCGCTTTGATTGCTTTTCGAGAGATCGATCCCTCGTTGCCTCCCCGTGTTCCTCGTTGTTGCTTCCTTTAGGTGTATCCACCATGTACACATCATGAGATGAGGTGGCTGTCCCATGCCCTATAGGCGTTGGTTCATATGCGTCTCCTGCATCGTCGTCCATACTGTCGATGTCTTCGGAGTCGAAGTTGAGCACGTCATTTAAATTATCGACGGTGGCTACCAAATGGGTGGTGGGTGGGCTTTGAATTTCTTCATCGTCCGTATCCCAACCCCGCTGACCGTAGTCTGGCCAGGGATCTCCTGATAAAGAGAGAGACTTTAGCGATTTCAGAATGTCGCCGAAGGGCGAGTGCTGAAAGATGTCCGCGGCGGTGAACTCCATGATCGGCGCCCAATCGGATTCGATCGGCAGGCGCGCGGAGGGCTCAGAGTCCGGAGAGGAATCCGGCCCCTGGGAGTCACAGGCCTTGCGGAGTGCGGGGCTGGTGTTCGGCTCGATCGCCTTTGAGATCGCAGCCCCCGAGGCGGCGTCCAACCACTCATCCTCGATTGGCACAGTAGGTTCCGAATTAAGGGTCGGGATCGAAGCATGTGCGGCCTCCAGGGCACTGTTCGGCGGCAGAGCTAGATCATGCCCATCGAGACAGTGCGGCGTGCTCGGCTGTGGCTCGAATCCGTCGAAGATCAAGTCCCCGTGGATGTCAGCCAAGTAATTTAAACTTCCAAATCTTACCTGATGGCCAGGGGCGTAGCTTTTGATCTGCACCAGGTGGCCAAGCGAATTGGCCCACAGTGCGAAGCCGCCGAAGACGAAGATCTGTCCATGGAGAAAAGTCTCACCCTGGACCGCATCGTCGTTGATGACCAAAGGAGCCATCGGGCCTAAAAGCGACGACACAGAGGAACCCTCAATGAAAGCACCAATGTCGGTGTCAAAACCGGCGGATCTCGGGTAGGGGGTCCCGAACTGTGCATCTAGGCGGATGGTAACAGGAGACAGGGAACACAATGTTTTACCCAGGTTCGGGCCCTCTTGATGGAGGTAAAACCCTACGTCCTGCTTGATTAATATTGATGATATGGGTAGTACAAGAGTAGATCTACCACGAGATCAAGGAGGCTAAACCCTAGAAGCTAGCCTATGGTATGATTGTTGTATGTTGGAGTTGTCCTACGGACTAAAACCCTCCGGTTTATATAGACACCGGAGAGGGTTAGGGTTACACAAAGTCGGTTACAATGGTAGGAGGTCTGAATATCCACATCGCCTAGCTTGCCTTCCACGCCAAGGAAAGTCCCATCCGGACACGGGACGAAGTCTTCAATCTTGTATCTTCATAGTCCAGGAGTCCGGCTGAAGGTATAGTCCGGCTACCCGGACACCCCCTAATCCAGGACTCCCTCAATCATTACACCAAGTGCTGGCTTAGCCAGGTAGAAACCTTGACTAGCTGGGAGGCGAGGACGTATTTGGTAACCATGTAGCAGGACACGAATATCGCGACCACATTTTTATCAAGCAGACGGAAAAGGTCCGTACTCGTCCAAGGAATAGGATAGCGGGCCAAAAATAAGTCGGTTGGCATTGCCCTTTATTGATAGCTAAGATCATTAAGGGTTTCTAACACGACAGGATGAAAAGCACGATCCGAGATAGAAGCATGTCCATCACCGAAATGATAGGCGAGGCTGAAAGAAAGAAATCGGCGCGATACCTGAACACCATTTTTGCAAACAGTATCGGGATCACTTGGCATCACTCTATCGGGACAGAAATGACACCAAACACCGAAAGAAAAAGGAAACTAGAGAAATGCAAGGGCTGAGTTATAGTGGATCCAAACCAATGCCAGCTACACTCACCAGATAAACCATCAGCAACAAATAATAAGGCTATATGCATGCTATGTCACAAACAAATGCAGCAACCAAATGCAATAAACAAGCCACACTATATACTACCGATTTCTACTGGTTTCTACCGCTCGCGCTGACTAGGGCGTCCTACAGCCAGACCTGCTCTTATACCAAGCCTTGTGGCACCCCAACTCAGAGAAATCGGAACGCCCCATATTCCAGCCCAGAGATCGAGATGAAGTCTTCTGGAATACGACGCTGCTTGACATAGAACAAATCAGCTCTTATTACAAAGGATAAATACACAGGTCTGATGTTACAAATGATCACATCAGCATGGCGACACTACACCTACGATACTAAACTTGCTCTATGCTAGCAACGGAACAACGACGAAGGTGGTGAACTCCACTCTGCTGGGACTCTGGCTGGGACACGATCTAGCTCGCATGAACTAACACCTCGACAAACAATCAAGCAATCACAGCATCACCTGCAATCTGGCATGACACGCCAGGTCAGTACATTGAATGTACTTGCAAGCTCACAACAACCAAAAGCATCAAGGCAAAACAACAACATAGCATTAACAGGTTAATTAATTAATAGCTACCATGATGCAAAAGCAACTACTAAGCATGGTATGAAACTAATACAATACTGGTAAACCACCATCTCTAATCTCAACAACCATCTCATTCTTGGCTAACCGGCCAAGCAATATACCATCTTGATCACCTCGTGATCCACCTGATCACCTTGTGACCAAAACATCCACATGATCACCTCGTGATCAAAACATCCACATGATCAACTCGTGATCAAAACATCCACATGATCACCTCATGATCCACATGATCAAATCGTGATAAAAATATCCACATGATCACCTCGTGACCACATCACAACTGAATGATCATCCTCAAGATCATCCCATCATGATCATCATCATCATCATCATCATCCTGCCAAACTGTTACTGCTCAAAGTACATCAACATATAAATCACCTATAAGTCATTCTGTCATGTCAGTGTTGATCGAATGGTGTGACCTAGTATGAACTTGTGCCCATGACCGAGGATGCGGCTATCGATAGATTAAACACACACACTCTGTAGAGGTAGCACACTTTACCCAACCACAGAACCCATGGCCTCGCACTCCCATTCGGGTGGACCAACGGTGTTCCGACAAAACCGATCTACTGCCATGACACTCTCCCGGCCACTCCGACCAACACCCCTTTTGGGTTCAGTCCTGGGTGGCCCCGTGCCTACCCAAGGCATCAACGGCCACCGTCATGGTGAAACAAAAACGGTCCCAAACAGGGACAAAAAGGCGCCTAACAACAACTACGGGCACACAAGGCTTATGTCCGCCTACCTGATCAGGGTAGCGCACGCCCATAACCTTCCCTTGTTGGAGGCACTGACGAGAGGCATGACAACAGACCGCATTAGGGCCTTCCCATAAAAGGAAAATGTGGTTGCACTGAAAAAGCCCGGTTCGGTGGCACCTGACCAACTTAATGACAGAATTTATCCCCAAAATATATCTGCGATAACTGCTATTCCGATATCATCTATTGACCTGTAATCCAAGTCATAGCAATATCCAACAAATAATCCAAAGCATACTATCGATATATCAAAATATTCCAAGGATAGCATAACACTCAAATATCAAGAACAAGCTATCCAGCTAATATCCACATGCAAGCATCATCTCCAAAATCATACTCCAAAACATAATATCAACTAGCATCCTGATGAAAATAATACAAGCCACTAATAATCCAAAGGCAACATGTCATCCACATAATAATAAAAATATAAGTCCTAGAACTCCAAGCAATATCATGGCAATAGCAAGATCAAAACAATACTCCGAGAAATGCCGTGAACAAATCATACATAGCTAATGCAAATTTTAAACAAGTTCAAATAATGTAAACCATGTCACTGCATTGCAATCATGCAAATGGAGGGTATGGCTTGCCTAGGGTGGAAGAAATCACCGGGAGAAAGTGCGAGAAGCTCGCGGAACGAATGGCTGGAAATCTTTCTCTCTCGAAGGGGCTGAATAAGGGCAAGGGCATAATGGTCATTTTCGGAATGTCAAAACATGGTAAAAATGATTCCATCGGAACGGGCTCGACAAAACGAAGAAGTGGGCTTTTGATTCACCTAATTTGGAGCTACGGGTAAAATGTTACGGACGTTTAAAGCTCAGGGACTAGACTGTAAAAATACTTCTACAAACAGGTCCCTGGCAGTTTAAACAGAACGCGCCCTTCTCAGAAATGCTCTTTCCAGAGAGGAAAGCGCATTCTGGCTCGAAGAAGAAGCAAAATACGCTTTCGGTAAGGGAAAGCGTACCCACCTGGAGTACGTCTCCACTTATCCACGTCAGCGAGGGGGCAGGGCCAGGCCTTGTGTCGCTTACAGGTGGGACCTGTGCTACTTCTCTCTCCTCCCATCTTCTTCTTCCTCTCCTCCCGACGCCGCCCGTAGAACAGAGGCGGGCCGCCGGCTCCGGCGCTTGCCTGGCCAGCTCCGACCACCGTGCGGGAAGCTGAGACCACCGCCGAGCTCGGGAGAGAGCGCCTCCTCCATCCCGGCTAGGCACGGATGCCAGGGAGCATCGAGATGGGCAGGGCTTCGTCCATGGCAGATGGAGGCTCGGGCAACTCCGAGCATGGCGCCACGGCCATGGAGAGATGGCGGAGAGCTATGGGAAAGGGACCAGGGTGGTGGTGGAGGCTCTGGGTGGTGGAAACAAGAGGAGAGGGGCAAGGAATTGTGCCAATTTAGGCGGAGGGGAGCTGCGGCCATGGCAGCCATGGAGGTCGAGGAGGAGCTCTTGAGTTCGGGGAAGTGGTCTGGGAGGCTAGAGGTGGTGCGGTGAGGTCGATGGCACAGAGAAACGGCACCGGGGCGGCCTTATATAGGCAGGGGAGGGGTGTCCCGCTGTCGTCGCCGCGGATGCGTGGCCGGTGCCGCGGATGTTTGTGCATGCGCATGAGCTCAGGGTTAGGTGATGAGAGGGAACAGGAGGGAGAGCTCACGGGGAACAGGAGGCCAACTGAGCACGGGGAGGACGACGACGGCGATGAACAGAGCCCAACCGCCACTGTTCGCCCGTGGGCACGCGGCGGCTTGTGTCTGTGAGAAAGCTGCCGGAGGGGGAGAGGGGTCCAGGGGAACAGCAACGACGAGGTGAAGCCAAGGGACATGGTCACGTGCGCAAAGAAGTCGAGGGGAAGAGGTGCCGAAGCACAAACGGTGCCCTAGACATGGCCAGAGTGCACAGAGCGCGTGGAGCGGCGTGCCAGCTGCACGGCCACCACGGGACAAGGCATAGGGAGGCCACGAGAGTATTGCAAACTATGTCTAGTAGCTAGTCTTTCCAGAGTGGAGCATTTATGATGCTATGGCTTGATCTGAGGCACTGTGTTTAAGTTCGAATTAAACTCTGAAGTTTGCTACTTCAAACTTGGCAGAGCACTGTTGATTAACAGGGAATTGATTGGTGCCAATGGAGTTGTCTGGGGTGATTAGATTAGGAAGGACTATGATCCTGGAAGTTTTGGAGCACAATGGAGCACAAACTAATATAGTTGCTTTGTAACTCACATTATGGTCTAGAAACTAGATGAAGGTGCACTCACATGGAGCATCAACTTGAGCTCAAATTTGGCATAGGATGATGATTTGGACAGATAAAGGTGCTGTAAAAGTTTCATACCAATTGGCTTCACCAAATGGTACTTCCTTCACAGCTATTCTCTCTGTCCAGAAACTTGCAGAAATTCTAGAGAAATATTGGCTAGATGAATTGGTCCCAAATTTGGTGGAGAGATGTTATTTGGACAGGAGCACAATCTGGTAATTTCTCAGAATTAATGAAGCAATATAAAATATACTTGCTTCACAACCTGAACATATTGACAGAATCAAAGATTTGGTACTGTGTTCACATAGGTGACTGTATAGGGCTGAAATTTGGAGGCGGGTGATTATGAGCACATTAAGGAGTGTGCAAAATTTCAACCCATTTGGAAACTCCTAGCTAGTACTTCCTTCACAATGCCTTCTGTCTGATAGAAAGTTTGAAAATTTGCTGAGGAAGATTGGTTAGTAAAATAAAGTTCAATTTTTGCATGAGTAAATTATTTGGACGTAAAAGAATGCCCAAAAAGTTTGGGAGAAATTAGGAAAGGATAGGTGGCACTTCCTTCACAGAAAGCCACACTGGACATAAATGAAGAATAATTATTGGGGAATTATTCTTGGTCTAGGAGAGTAAAGTTTGGGCATATTTGGTCAACATATGACCCAAAGAAATTATGAGAATTATTTGGGAATTTTGGAAGTGATGGTAATATAGGTTGCTTCACAACCTAGGACACACAGGGTAATTCCTTTAATAAAAAAAGGAATATTCCTGAGGAAAGAATTTTAGGGTTGGGCTAGAATGGAAATGGCATGGTCTTGGGATAGGTTTTGAGGATGATGAGCCACTTGGGGGAAGAAATGATGATGATTTCCCAGGTGACAAGGCCACATAACCACTCCGAAAAGAAAAAAACAGAGCAAACCCCTAATAAATCAAAAGAAAAATAAAAGGGCCAAATACCAGGTTGTTACATTATACCGAGAAATTAGGGAAGACATATCACCTACAGAGTTAGAAGACATAGATGTTACTATTAAACTTGCAAATAGAGACACCATATCGCCTGGTGGGATTATTAGAGATGTTCAAGTCTTGTGTGGGGAAGTAAAATACCCTATTGATTTTCTTGTTCTTGGTTCCCCACAAGATGACTTCTGTCCCATTATCTCTGGTAGACTTTCTTGAACACAGTTAATGCTAAGATAGATTGCCAAAAACAAGGTGTGGGTGTTAGCTTTGGTGATGAGTCTCATGAGTTTAATTTTTCCAAGTTTAGTAGAAATCATCATGAAAAAGAATTGCCTAGTAGAGATGAATTAATTGGTCTTGCTTCTATTGTTGTACCACCTACTGATCCTTTAGAACAATACTTGCTATACCATGAAAATGATTTACACATGCATGAAAGAAATGAAATAGATAATATTTTCTTTGAACAAGATCCTCTACTTAAACACAATTTGCCTATTGAAATTCTAAGAGGTTCTCCCCCACCTAAAGGTGATCTTGTGTTTGAATTAAAACAATTGCCAAACACTTTGAAATATGCTTATCTCGATGAAAACAAGATATATCATGTTATTATCAATGCCAACCATTCAGAACGTGAAGAAGAAAGATTATTGGAAGTTCTAAGGAAGCACCGGGCTGCTATTGGATATACTCTTGATGATTCAAGCGGTATTAGTCCCACTCTATGTCAGCACAAAATTAATATGGAACCTGATGCTAAACCCGTTGTTGATCACCAACGTCGGTTAAATCCAAAGATGAAAGAGGGGTAAGAATGGAAATATTAAAACTTCTGGAAGCATGTATAATCTATCCTATAGCTGATAGTATATGGGTAAGTCATGTTCATTGTGTCCCTAAGAAAGGAGGTATTACTGTTGTTCCTAATGATAAGAATGAACTTATTCCACAAAGAATTGTTACAGGCTATAGAATGGTAATTGATTTTAGAAAATTAAATAAAGCTACTAGAAAAGATCATTACCCTTTGCCTTTTATTGATCAAATGCTTGAAATATTATCTAAGCACACACACTCTTGCTTCCTTGATGGATATTCTAGCTTTTCACAAATACTTGTTTCTCAACCTGATCAAGAAAAGACCACTTTTACTTGTCCTTTTGGAACCTATGCTTATAGACGTATGCCTTTTGGTTTATGTAATCCACCTGCTACCATTCAAAGATGCATGATGGCTATATTCTCTGACTTTTGTGAAAAGATTGCTGAGGTTTTCATGGATGACATTTCTGTTTATCCAAAATCTTTTGATGATTGTTTAAGCAATCTTGATCGAGTTTTGCAGGGATGTGAACAAACAAATCTTGTTTTGAATTGGGAGAAGTGCCACTTTATGGTTAATGAAGGCATTGTCTTGGGTCATAAAATTTCTGAAAGAGGTATTGAAGTGGACCAAGCAAAGGTTGATGCTATTGAGAAAATGCCATGTCCCAAGGACATCAAAGGTATTCATAGTTTCCTAGGTCATGCCGATTTCTATGGGAGATTTATTAAGGACTTTTCTAAAATTTCTAGGCCTCTCAATAGTCTTCTACAAAAGGATATTCCTTTTGTTTTTGATGATGATTGCTTAGAAGCCTTTGAAACCCTCAAGAAAGCTTTAATTACTGCACCTATTATCCAACCACCTGATTGGAACTTGCCTTTTGAAATTATGTGTGATGCTAGTGACTATGCCGTTGGTGTTGTTCTAGGACAAAGAGTTGATAAGAAATTGAATGTTATTCATTATGCTAGTAAAACTCTAGACAGTGCTCAAAGAAATTATGCTACTACTAAAAAAGAATTCTTAGCAGTGGTGTTTGCTTGTGATAAATTTAGACCTTATATTATTGATTCCAAAGTAACTGTTCGCATAGACCATGCTGCTATTAAATATCTTATGGAAAAGAAAGATGCTAAACCTAGACTTATTCGTTGGGTTCTCTTGTTACAAGAACTTGATTTGCATATCATTGATAGAAAGGGAGCTGAGAACCCCATGGTGGATAATTTGTCTTGGCTTGAAAATGTGCTTGATGACCCACTTCCTATTGATGATAGTTTTCCTGATGAGCAGTTAGCTGCAATAAATGTTGCTAGTAGTACTCCTTGGTATGCTGACTATGCTAATTACATTGTTGCTAAATATTTGCCACCTAGCTTTACTTACCAACAAAAGAAAAATTCTTCCATGATTTAAGACATTACTTTTGGGATGACCCACATCTTTATAAAGGAGTAGATGGTATTATTAGACATTGTGTACGTAAGCATGAACAGGGACGAATCCTACGAAAATGTCACTCCGAACTATACGGAGGGCATCATGCTGGAGATAGAACAACTCACAAGGTATTGCAATCTAGATTTTATTGGGCTAATCTCTTGATGGATGCTCGTAAGTATGTCTCATCCTGTGATGAATGCCAAATAATAGGTAATATTGGTAAGCATCAAGAAATGCCTATGAATTATTCACTTGTTGTTGAACCACTTGATGTTTGGGGATTTCCTTCCTCTAATGGGTATACACATATTTTGGTTGCTGTTGATTATGTTACTAAATGGGTAGAAGCTATCCCCACCAGTAGTGCTGATCACAACACCTCTATTAAAATGCTTAAGGAAGTTATTTTCCCAAGGTTTGGAGTCTCTAGATATCTAATGACTGATGGTGGTTCACACTTTATTCATGGTGCTTTCCGCAAAATGCTTGCCAAGTATGATGTTAACCATAGAATTGCATCACCTTATCATCCTCAGTCTAGTGGTCAAGTTGAGATTAGCAATAGAGAAATAAAATTAATTTTGCAAAAGACTGTTAATAGGTCCAGGAAGAATTGGTCTAAGAAATTAGATGATGCACTTTGGGCTTATAGAACAGCATATAAAAATCCCATGGGTATTTCTCCTTATAAAATGGTTTATGGAAAAGCTTGTCATTTACCTCTTGAGTTAGAACATAAAGCTTATTGGGAAGTTAAAGAACTCAACTATGATTTCAAACTTGCTGGTGAAAAGAGGTTGTTTGATATAAGCTCATTAGACGAATGGAGAACCCAACACTACAAAAAAATACACTTCTGTGATGATACGTGTTTGTCATAGTAGGTCACGTTTTCTGTCATGCATGTACATCCATGACAAATTTATGACTGAATCAAGATAGTCATACCTGTGTTGTCGTAGAAGTGTTCCATGACATTACCAAAATTATCATCACGGAAGTGTCCACTTCCATGACGATAAATTGCGTGTCACAGAAGTGCTTTCGTCAAGGGTGACCGACACGTGGCATCCACCGTAACGGAACACCATTAAGATATCCGGTCCGGTTTTGGATCCGATAACCCGTTAACAGCCCTGACCAATGGGGATTTTCCACGTGTAAAATCATCATTGGCTGGAGGAAACACGTGTCGGCTCACTGTTGGGAAGATGCCATCCACTCATTTGACCCAAAGCGCCTATGATACATCGACACATGGCACGGCCCAACAGAGGCCCATTCCTGTGAAAAGGCTGGCCCATTTGACTAGGTCAAAAGGTGGCGGGCCGGCCCACGGCAAGCTTGTTAACGGCCTATTCTGTATAGCCCATTTACAGCCCGCTAACCCAGGTCCCGTTTACGGCCTATCCGAATTAGGCCCAGTAGCGTCATCTAGGCCGTCCAATATAATTCCAGCCCATTTTAACTTCTGGCCCATGTATGGCCCATGATGTCTTTCGGCCCCTATGAGGCCCTTAGTAACTTCGGCCCATTAACGACCCATGGTAAAACTGGCCCATAATGAACAGTGTATCACTTTATACCCATTAATAGCCCGTGGTAAAACTGGCCGGTAATGAACAGTGTATCACTTTATACCCATTAACGACCCATTATTTAGTTGGGCCGTTTCTAGTCCATGTTATCTTTCGGCCTTCTCAGGGCCCATTTATTCGTGGGCTCATTTATAGCATTCGTTTACTTACGGCCCGTTACCGTCATTTTCTGCTTGTGGGCCAAATTCAACCCGTGGTTACAGTCGGCCCGTTTGTGGCCCATTAAGACGTTGGGTCGTTTTCATAGCGTCATCAAATACTACCGATTAACGACGGCCCATTATGGTCGGCCCATGAACGGACGATTTCAACTCTAGCCCATTTATGGCCATAATTGTGTCTGTTATTGGCCCATGTTTGGCCAACAGATCATACGGCATGTAGAAGGCCCATTGATGATACGGCCCGTAGAAGGCCCATTGTGTACGGCCCGTATAAGGCCCATTGTTTCTACGCCCCGTAGAAGGCCCATTGTTTCTACAGCCCTTAGAAGGCCCATTGTTTCTATAGCCCAGAGGAGGCCCATGTTAACTACAGTAAATATGTAGCCCATGGTTAATGTGGCCTAGTTTAAAAAATAGGTTATTCCGGCCACTAGCTAACCGTAGAAGAACTGCACTGACTACAAGAAAACAAATAAACAAGACAATAAGGAAATAAATAAGCAAGAAACTTACGCTAGGCTATCACGGCTATTACACATATTACATCGACTGGGTATCAAAATTCACCACCAGTGCAAATATAGGGAACACCCTACACTATACAAAAGGAAGGTTGGCATAAAAGTTAACAGTCTAGCAGATAAATGCACCACCAGAAGTTCAGAAGCTCGGTTCATTTGACCTGACTGTTACGTTTTCATGCTGTATTGTCGGATGGAGCACCATAACCTTCACCTTAAGTTGTCCTAGGCTCCTGAACAACATAGCAAATGTCTGATAGTCTGGTTTCAAAACCATGCATATCTTGACAACATCGAACAGTGTCTCTCCTTGTTTCACAAAGGGTCTCTGCTAGGGAATGGACTTATGTCTGGAGCGCAGATACAACATTATTTTGAGCTTGCATATCTTGATCATGAGGCAGTTTGTACGAGATTGCCTTAACAACCAAGCCAGTATTACGCAGGAACGTGCTTTTGGCACTATTAGTGGACAGGTACTGACCCACTACAGCAAGAGCTCACATTGCGGTTATAGTTGCCTCGCCACCTTCAGAAGTTGGCGGTTCCACCATTTTTTCCATAGCTCGCTGAAAAGTTGAGGTTTTACATTAGTAGTACCAGAACAGAAGATATTAGGGAGGCAGCAAAACCAAACAAAATAGCTTTGGTCTATATACAGAACTTATTCTGGTGAACCCATGTAAAATGATAGTTGTATTTTATTGCAAAGTACATAATAAAACCAGGTTCCAAACATATGACCATGTACCATCGCTAATTTATAATAAAACCAGGTTCCAACTATAAAACTAAGACAATTATTTCTTCACATTGTATTGAGGGCTAAGGATAAAGAGACGAAGTTTATAATACGTTAAGCATAGTATGACATCATTCATATCACAAAAAAACTGAGAATAGACAAACATGCAATTGTAACGTTGTGTGGGCAAGTCCAGCACGGAACTAGATTACACGTCAAGATCAAAGGAACATCACTCCTCTCTTTTAAACTATGTAAGGTGCAATGATACGCTATGACAATTGTGTATACAATTGAAAAGAGTAATAGACATTGGCTACAAACCATGTAGTTCAAGGCACAAGTCAGAGTAAGTAGTAGTTAAAAGGCATGAGGATTAAGGACTTACAACCGCGGCTTTGACTGGTGTAGTCATGCCCTTCTTCTTGCTGGTGTGACAGTCCTTGAAGATTTCCACAGCATTTGGTTCACGTACTTTTTGGTCCTTGCGGGCTTTCCTCTGCATTTGGAACAAGTCATATAGATCTGATAATATGGTATAGCGAAAAGAGTGAAATAGCAGCTAATTACAAGAGCCTTGCAGTGTGCAATATAGCTACGAGATCATGTCGTCTGTTGGAATTTCACTTTCGTACGGTTGGCCTTGTTCTTTGAACAGTTCACCTAAAATAAGATAGATTTGTGTGGCACAGCATAAATAGGACTTCAAAATGTGATCTAATCACACACACACACAGATATATATATATATAAATATATATATATATATATATATATATATATATATATATATATATAATGTACCTGATACTTCGGATCGGACCAGTGTTTAACGAGGCCTCTCTAGTCTTCATCAGATATATTTTCCACTTGAGATGTTTGGGCAAGTTCACTATTAGACTTGCCTTCAAAGTGAGTTTTCCTCAAGTTATACCGCTACTGTCGCAAAGTAGACTTGAAAACATGGGTGCAAGCTTGTCTGGTTGCATCATCTTGGCTATCCAACTTGAACCTCATATGTTGAAAATTATGGGAGTCTCATTATCAGCAACCTAGAAAGTATTGGACAGAGCAACACGATATTACTAGTTTCCATACATAACCATACTTACAGATAAATGGTCGAGGAAGGTGTTGAACTGGGTTTCGTCTTTGTCATTCCTGTACTGAATCCATGTTGGGAGGATACGTACATGACACCTAACAGCAACCGTTGCCTCTGATACTAACTTGGCTGACTGTGTAGCATCACGTGGCCTTTTTAAACCTGCCTCAAAACGGATATCCATTCTTCCTCCTCTAGATTTAGTTAACCTATCGAGCATTATCCCTGATGTTTGTTTCCTCTTGCGCCTAGGTGCTAGTCCAACAAAAAACATAGAAAGTGTTAGTGTACATCAAACTGTGAGACTACATATAAAGAAGCATGCAACTGTAACTTGACTCTAGCAACTACCTTCTTGCTGTTGAAGTTCACAAAGTTCATCTGATCTTGCCAACTCATATTGTGTCAAGAGTGCTTCGGAAGTAGTGTCAGGTGGCAAGGGAGCTTGGGAACGTGCTGCTAGCTGAGTTGACCAATGAGTAAATCGTACAGTTGGTGTTACTGTGGAAGGTGTTGCAACAACTAGGGTTGTCTTTGCTTGTTTGGTTGCGACGCCCGGATAATCAAGCTACTGTAACCTCTGTTAATAATGGCACGTCACCTCGATTACTGTTGCTAATCTCACGTTAGTTCGAAACCGATTCAAATTCAAATTCAAAAGAAAAGCAAACAACAAAAGTTTTCAAAAAATTAAAACTAAAATGTTCGTGTTGTTTCAAATAAATCGTAAGCAATTATGGTGGAGAAACCAAGCTTTTATAAAATGCTTAAATGAACTATAAGGATTTAAACAGTAGCAAAAACAATTAATTAAATGCCTTTTACAATTAATACATTACTAAACTATTTTATTTTGTCACCAAACTTTTTGTGGCATTGGGGTATTTTGTAACACTAATTTTGGTACTACTTGTATATTTCATAAAACAAAAATATATAGAAAATAAAATATAAAACTAATAAACAGAAAACAAATAAAAAAGGGAAACAACCCCCCGGGCTTCGGCCCAGCAGGCCACCAGCCCAACTGGGCAAGAGCCCAGCCGACCACCCCACTCCTCACCTTATCCCCCACCTACTGGAAACCCTAGCGCCCCACTCCCCCACCTCCCTCCCCCCGATCCCCACCTGGATCAGGATCGAGCCCCCCACTCTCTCTCGCCCCCCTGCTCGATCTGTACACCCGCTACCTCGCCGCCCGACCCAGGCGCCCCCGACGCCCACCTCGTCGGAGCCCCTCGCTGCCATCGCCCAGAGCCATCAACCGACGCCACCCCGCCACCGAACCTCCTCCCTCGAACGCCGCCGCCTCAACCTCTCCTCCTCGCCGGCGACGCGTCCCCGAGCCTCCCCGAGCATGCTGCAATTTCCCTATTGGCCCCGTGAGCACCCCCGCGCCCCTCCTCTCTCTCCCTCGCCCGGCCGCGTCCCCGCCTAACCTCACGGCGCCGCACCACGCCGGCCGCCCCGTGCCCCGCGTCGACCAAGCCCTGCCTGGCCCTCCCCCGCACGCGCCGACCGCGTCCCGTGCGACGCGCGCGCTCGCGCTGGCCGCGCCTCGCGCCCCCTACATCTCCTCGCCGCGGTGCCTCACACCGGGCCGCACCGCACCGGCTTGCGCCCTCCCGTCCTCGCCCGTTCGCGGCGCCTCCTCTGTCCCTTGCCCTGGCCGGCGCCCTCCTCCGCCCCAGCCGGCGCTAGGGACCAGGCGGGCTGCCGCGCCCCGTCGCCAGGGTGGCCTCGCCCCTCTGCGCCACCTGCAGTCACCGCCCGCCTCCCCCTGCGACTCCGGCCTCGCCTTCCCTCTCTGTGCACCGCTACGGCCATCCCCGCCTCCTCTGCACATCGCCAGCAGCCACCACCGTGGCTGCCCTGGCCACTGACATCGCCGCGCCGCCTTGCTCCGGCTACGGCCGTGACCGCCGGCGCCAGGCCGCAGCGCCCGCTCGGGCCAGGCCCGAACCGCGCCTGGCGCTCTTGCGCCCGTTTCGCCCGCGCCCCGCTAAGGCACCCCTAGGGCCTATGACATATGGGCCCCGCCCGCAGAATGGTTTATAAAAAAAGAATTAAAATAACAATAATAATAAATAAGTAATAATAATACATATTAAAGAAATAATTAATAATAAAATTAAATTGATTAATTAATTAAATAATTAACTTAATTAATCCTGTTTAGCTGAACTAATTAAACTTTAATTAACCTAATGACTAATTAACCTAATTAACTACTGTTAATTAACTAACAGTGTATGATAAGTGGGACCCACGCGTAAGTTTGACTAAGCCAACAGTACTGTTGACTGCTGACGTCAGCATGACCTCATGTTGATGTCATAAATCCATTTTCGAATTAAATTAAATAATTAATTAAATTCTTGAAGTTAATAAAAATCTTTAGAAAATCTTATCTTTTAATCCGTAACTCAGATTAAAATATTTTCAACATGAAAGTTGCTTAGAACGACAAGACGAATCCGGATACATAGCCCGTTCGTCCGCCACGCACCCCTAACATATGAAACTCGCAACTTTCCCCCTCCGGTTCCTTTGCCCGAAAACGCGAAACACCGGGGATACTTTCCCGGATGTTTTCCCCCTTCGCCGGTATCACATCATACCGCATTAGGGAACCCCTAGAACCGATACTTGTCATGTCATGCATCGCTATGCATCTGTTTGCTTAAATATTTATTGTTTCTTCCCCCTCTTCTCTTGCTAGACACCGAGACCGATGTCGCTGCTACCAAGTACGACTACGGAGTTGACGACCCCTCTCTCTTGCCAGAGCTACCAGGCAAGCCCCCCCCTTGATCACCAGATATCTCCTATTCTCTTCTATACTGCTTGCATTAGAGTAGTGTAGCATGCTACTGCTTTTCGTTTATCCAATTCCTGATGCATAGCCTGTCCTTGTTACTACTGTTGTTACCTTTACCCGCACTCCTACATGCCTAGTATAGGATGCTAGTTTTCCATCAGTGGCCCTATATTCTTGTCCGTCTGCTGTGCTATACTATCGGGTCATGATCACGCGGGAGGTGATCACGGGTATATACTATACTTTATACATGATACATGTGGTGACTAAAGTCGGGTCGGCTCGGGGAGCACCCGCGAGTGATTCACGGATTGGGGGCTGAAAGGACCTTTGTCCCAACGGCCCTCTGTGTGGATCTTTGTGGCGGAGCGACAAGGCAGGTTGAGACTACCTAGGTGAGAGGTGGGCCTGGGCCTGTTCGGCGTTCACGGATACTTAACATGCTTAACGAGATCTTGGTATTTGATCTGAGTTGGGTCGTTGACCTTATATGCACTAACCAATTACGTGGGAAAGATATGGGCACTCGGCGTCGTGGTATCAGCCGAAGCACTTCGTGACGTCAGCGACTGAGTGGCGCGCGCCGGCTTGGACCGCATAACGTGACTTCCTTAGTAATAGAGGTTGCTAGGTCTGCTCTCCGGCCGCGTACGCAACGTGCAGGTGTGCAATGGGCAATGGGCCCAGACCCCTGCGTGCATAGGATTTAGACCGGCGTGCTGTCCTCTCCGTTGAGCCTAGGTGGGGCTGCGACGTGTTGATCTTCCGAGGTCGGGCATGACCCAGGAAAGTGTGTCCGGCCAAATGGGATCAAGCGTGCTGGGTTATGTGGTGCACCCCTGCAGGGAAGTAAATCTATTCGAATAGCCGTGATCTTCGGTAACAGGACAACTTGGAGTTGTACCTTGACCTTATGACAACTAGAACCGGATACTTAATAAAACACACCCTTCCAAGTGCCAGATACAACCCGGTGATCGCTCTGCAACAGGGCATCGAGGAGGGGATTGTCGGGTAGGATTATGCTATGTGATGTTACTTGGAGGACTTCAGTCTACTCTCTTCTATATGCTGCAAGACGGAGGCTGCCAGAAGCGTAGTATTCGACAGGATTAGCTATCCCCCTCTTATTCTGGCATTCTGCAGTTCAGTCCACTGATATGGCCCTTTACACATATATCCATGCATATGTAGTGTAGCTCCTTGCTTGCGAGTACTTTGGATGAGTACTCGCGGTTGCCTTGTTCCCCCTTTTCCCTTTTTTATACCCGATTGCTGCGACCAGACGATGGAGCCCAGGATCCAGACGCCACCGTCGACGACGACTCCTACTACTTTGGAGGTGTCTACTACTACGTGCAGCCCGCTGGCGACGACCAGGAGTAGTTAGGAGGATCCCAAGCAGGAGGCCTGTGCCTCGTTCGATCTGTATCCCCGTTTGTGCTAGCCTTCTTAAGGCAACTTGTTTAACTTATGTCTGTACTCAGATATTGTTGCTTCCGCTGACTCATCTATGATCGAGCACTTGTATTCGAGCCCTCGAGGCCCCTGGCTTGTATTATGATGCTTGTATGACTTATTTTATTTGTAGAGTTGTTTTGTGATATCCTCCCGTGAGTCCCTGATCTTGATTGTACATGTTTGCGTGTATGATTAGTGTACGCTTGAATCGGGGGCGTCACATTGGTGGCAACTATTTGTTTCTGTGTGGCTTGTTCTGTAGCTCGTTTAGCAATGGATACCCCGTCGGTACAATTTTCCGCTAGACTTTGTCCTTCTATTGCACCATCAGTACCAGCAGAATCTGCAGGATTCTTTCGCTTCCATTTCCCTATCATTCCGTCTTGCTTCCTCTTTCTCTGTGCCATGTTAAGTCAAGCCGACAAGAAAAACAAATAACAATTTATTTCTTCAGAACAAATTGATGCGTGATACAGACGAACTGAACTTTGATGTCCACATGATAGGAGGATGTGTAATATGTAAGAAAAACAGGACGGCATGAGATAACCAGAACTATGATGTGTAAACTAAGCAGAAGACATTTCACTAAATTAGAAGCAATGCAATGGAAGGTAGACACCATATGAAAGATGCTACAAATATCGCTCTGCCAAGTTAACAGTGTCTCATCATAAATACCATTTAAACAAATGTGAAGCAGTACAAGAAATAAATCATATGCAAGATGCAAACACCATCACACTATCAAGTTAAAGGTGTTCGTCATTAGTGCCATGCATATTCACAGCATTACATATTCACAGCTTATGATGTGTAAACTAAGGAGAAGGCATTTCAACAAATTAGAAGCAATGAAAGCTAGACACCATATGAAAGATGCAATGAATATCACTCTACCATGTTAAAATGGTCTCGTCATAAGTGCCATTTCAACAAATTAGTAGTACAAGCTAGAAAAGACTGCGAGATGTAACCTATATCACACTCCGAAGTCAAACGTGTCTTATGATAAGTGATTGTTGCAGGTTACACAACAGTAGTAATTTGATGTAAGAACATGGTGTGATAGACAGATATTGTATGTTCTAGAAATAGGAAGACGTGTCTTATTCAAGTATAATGTGTAAAGTAAGCAGATGGAATTCAACAAAACTAGAAGCAATACAAGCTAGACATCACACATCACATGCAACCACATATATCAGTGCCAAGTTAGAGGGAGGACCGGTGATGGTGCACTAGGGGAGATGTGCTCATCATAAACACAGCTACGTTGAGTGTCTATGCATGCGTTGTCTTGGAAATCATCTCGGGGGGATGGAGGAGTAGAAGCTGTAGAGGCCCTCCGTTTGTAAGGAGCACCTTTATCCGCTGCCTTGCTAACTTCCTTCTGCTTTATTGATTTTGATTGTCAAGTAAAACCGACAAGAAAAAGCAATAAAATTCTCTCTTCAGTACTCATTCATGCATGATACTGACAATCACTACTTTGATGTAAGGCAAACACATGATACCAGGATGGAATATGTACGAAAAATAGGACAGCACGGCATGTTCACAACTGTTTGTGTAAACTAAGAAGAAACCATTCCAACAAATAAGAAGCAATGCAAGCTAGACACCACATGAAAGATGCAACCAATATGACTCTTCCAAGTTAAAAGCGTCCCATCATAAATGGAATTTCAACAAATTAGAAGCAGCACATGCTATAAATCATATGAAAGATGCAACTAATATCGCACTGCATATACTAAAGGTGTCTCGTCATATTGATTGATGTGGGATACAAAAAAACAATAGTTTTATGTAAGGACATGCTTAATAGACAGATGTACTATGTACTAAATATAGGAAGGTATGTCACATAAATAGGTATAATGTATAAGCTATGCAGAATAGCACATGCAGTTTAACCAGATTGGAGGAATTACAATCTAGACACCATATGCAACATGCAACCACATATCACACAGCCAAGTTAGAGCAAGCACCTACGATGCTAGTGTAGGGGAAATGTGGTAATCAACTATGAAGCCACGTTCACTATCTTCATCTAGACTTGCTGTTTCTTGAGAATCATGTTAGGAGGCTGACGCTGCATTCTTTAAATGAGGAGTAATCCACTTGCCTGACTACCTCATCATAAGTGATTGATGAGGGATACAAAAAAAATTAGTTTGATGTAAGAACATGGTAAATACACAGATGTACTAGTATGTACCAAAAACAGAAAGGCATGTCATATTCAAAGGTATAATGTGTAAGCTAAGCAGATGCAATTTAACCAAATTGGAAGCAATACAAGCTAGACATCCAGCTGGAGTGGTGAGCATGATCATCAAGGACCTGAGAGCCTAGTGGGAGGCGGGCTGCTTCGCCACCATCGCGGCTTTTTAGTTGGCTTCCAGGTGATGCCTCTCTTTGCTGGGCTTGTCACTGGCTCGGCTAGTGCCCTGACTAGCTATTTGTCTTCTGGTGCTCACGAGATGGTGGTTCATGTAAAAAATATCTTTCCTTATCTTAATAAAGACCGACTTCGGCCTTTCGAATACAAGCTAGACACCATATGGACATGCAACCACATATGACACCGCGAAGTTAAAGCAAGCACCTGGGATGGTGGTTCATTGCAAGCAAGGTCATCAACTCCAGAGCTACGTTTACCGTCTCCATCTGCTGACACTGCACCTATTATAAGGCTGAAACGTGTCTGGCCTATACGCGTACGACGCTGGAGCAACTTCTCTCTCTTCTTTTTTGCTTCTCTCATAGCAGCAGAGTCTGAAATACCCTTGCATAAAAACACAATAGTGAGAGTATGGGTGAAGTGTGTGCAGAACTAGTGCACTGTAAAAGTAGCAGATAGCAGGTGGCTGAAAACTAAATGACAGGAGACATATGATAGCTCTACAACATTGCATGGCAAACAAAATTAGATTCTACTCCGTATGATTTTTTAATATATGAGCACAGGAAATGCAGGTACTCCTCCAGCACACCACCACATGTGGTCATATCAAGATAATAGTCGACTGAAAATAAATAGGTCAATCGATTTTTTAATGAACCGTCCGATCTATAAGGAACGGGCAGATGGTATTCGTCTACCTCCCGCTAGTCACTGTTGACGATCTTTCTCGAACCGCCAGCGACCACCTGCCCAGACCCCTGCCTCCGCCGCCCTGCCCTCCCCTCGACCTCACACCACCGCCGTGCTTGGTAGCGCCCCAGGCCATCCCTTTAATCCCGACCGACCTCCAAATCGGGTACCAGTAGTTCTAGGCCCCACACGCCCCTAAGATAAACACCGAGGTGCTGCTTCCCCGGCGTAATAGGCGGACTAGCGCCTGTTACGCTGGGGAATGCTTCCGTTAGTTGGGAATCAACTATCCAGTAATTGAAATTCAGGGGGGCGACGGACCTCTAGCTAAGGTGAAATAGTATATGAGGAGAAACCTTGTGGATCGCGAGTTACTAGGAACATCTAGTATCAAGAAGAAGCGGTCAACTAGTGTCTTCTCTAGGATGAATACCGTGCAAGCAGACACGTAAGATTTGCATGAATAAGGGAAGAAGGGTACCATTTTCGGTTGCCAGTGTGGTCACTTCCACATGTCGCGCCGATCTACTTCTTTTTGCCGGGGAAACCGATGTTCTGGAGGGTGCAGGCTTGGATGAACCCATGGCCAAATTGTTGACTGTGTTTCTATGGCCATATGTCAACGGAGGGGAAGCAGATCCGAGGCGGCGAAGGACGGCGTAGCAGGAACAGCTCCGGTGCGGTGGAGGGTGGCGAAGTTGGAGCGGCAGCGGTGAGGCGCAGGACGGCGTGGTTGAACTGGCTCGGGTACGGACGGCTCGGCCTCGGCTTCAACTACTAGCCGTGTAGGGCGTTGTGGTTGAGGTTGCGGTGGACGTAGACGTCGGGGTATCAGCTCCGGCGTGATGCAGGAGGGCAGCGGTTGATGGGTGGAATGGGGTGGCGGATGGAGGACGCCAGGGTTTCGCGGCTGGTGGAGAGGTAGTTTTTGCCCCACGGAGTACGAATGGGGAATCGGATGGGTGGGCGGGGGGGGAGGGGGGAGAACCATGTTTCGGTCTGGGACGCGCTTGTTTTTGGATTTTTTGAAAAGAAGATGGGACGCGCTTGTTTGAAATTTGGGGAAAGTACAAACTTTGCCCCCTCTTAATTTTTGGACCTACTGTGGGTCGGGGTTAGGATGGTAATCCCAGGTGTCCCAAATAGTGCGCGGGAGCGATTTCGGCCGCCCGCATGTGTGCTTAGGTGGCCATTGTGTATGAATTTTTTCGGAGGCGGTTGTGTGGCATCTAGATGAAGCTACAAACCTACCCCGGTTTAGACCTTTGGACGTCGGGCCGGTAGGTTTCACGGGTCGAAGTTATTTGAAAAGTAATTTCCTTGTACTACCAAACATTGGTCTCACGCGGTTTCGGGCGAGTAGAGGCTCTTTTGGTGCTTCGTTCGAAATTTTGAAACACAAGCATTCACGTTTAGAGTACTCTTGAACTTTGAGGATTGACCTAAATAGACAACGTTAAATTTGACCTTGTATGTTTGAAAACCTCATTAAATTATCCGCTTCTTTTTGAATTTTTGACACTCAAAAATCCTATAACTACAATTATTTTGGAATTGAGGAGCTAAATTTGAATCTATTTTGTACACGACTACATATGCTATTATGTACAAAATCAGAGCAAAGATTGGTGCCCTCATAATTTAGGTATGATTTACAAATGCCATTATATCAAATTCAAATAATTGAATGGACTTTATGTTGAATTTGATTTTTTTAAACCACCTTAAGTTGAATTAAAATGTATGCTAGTTCATAGGTAGCTATTTATAATGTTCATTGTGTAACTTTCGTATGTATAATGTGCTTTACACACACAACATGAACTATACTCACGTTTATACTCGATTACTAATGCAATGCATTGTTTGGAGTTCAAAATACTAACTATGTGGATCAATCGTGTCGAATAATAACATAGACATGCTCAAATTCGATAGAATCTAGATGACTGATGGATCAATGACCGTTCCTTACGCGAATTGCAAATATCAAGATCCCATCCTAATATTTGGATACAATTTATATATTTAATCAATGTGTACAGCAGTCTTGTACGTGTAGTTTTACTCTCCATCGGTGGTCTCTCACACATGCTCACACACTCTCTCTCGAGGTGTCTTTCTCGCACACATGCTCTCTATATAACCATCCCTCCCTCTCGTAACCATTTATGACTGTTATCACTAACCTTTATCACAAGCACTCTTCCTCTCGCAAGCATACACACGCACAATCCCCATCGACCCTTTCTATATACATAGACCTGCCTATGTGTCTCATGTACGCACATTATCTTTAGGTCTGTCTCTCACGCATTGTCTCACACCTCTCTTCCTAATCGACGAGTATGATTCTAGCAGAGCATTCTGTATGATGCCCCTTAAAGTTAGGTTGGATGACTAGTAATATCAAAGATAAAGGGGTTACCTTAGTCTGAGAACCTAGGGTTACAAATCCTAGCCGGCTTTGTCAGTGGACATAGAATCCTCCACAATTATGCTATCTTTGTCTTGTATGACTAGTCATCCATGGGCTTCCCTAAATGCGTCACGGGCCGACCAATGTGGCGCAGGATGGAACCGAACGAAGGGCCTCACCTCGACCCACCGGACCTCACGCGATGACACACCCTCTGCCCCCATGTCTCGTTATCTTCTCACACCCACACATACCAACACAGACACCACACACACAAAAAATATTCTCCTGGTGCCTCTATCAACTCCCCCCTTGCATATACACACTCAAGGGAATCTCTCGCCATGAAATCATATTCTTCTCTCTATCTATACCACTCTCATTTCTCGTGCTATCTCTCCCACGCCCCCCTGCCAGCCCCTCTATCCATGCCTCTCTTGAATACGTAATACACACACATACCTCTCTAGGCCCTGCCAAATGCATCAACTACACATTCACACATGTTACATCACGTACCCCATTGATCTAAAAAGCCCTCTCTTCATGTTTATTTCGCATACAACATTCCTTTTGAATAAAGTGTGGCCAAAAAAATATTTTAGAATTTCTACATATATACAACATTACAAAGTTATATGGAGGAGTATGCACGATTGCATTGCATGGTGCCCACAATGATATTTATTCCGCACTATGAATTTGTATATTTTTATACTATATATAAAGTTAGTCATAATAAAGAGAAAGGAAGAGCATCTCTCTCTCCATCGCATACCCCCCCTCTATGCCCCTTTCACGTACGCACACAAACTATCTCCAGGTCCTCTAAAAGTAAGCCCCCAGCACATTCACGCATGTTTCATCTCTCTCTCACAATATATAGAGTGATGATCATTGTATTTGAAGCGAAAGCACGATACGTACATTGGGCTTCAGAATCCACTCATTACGGTCACCATTTATGTTTTGTGGTTATTATACAGTCACGGGCTCACCGTACAACTCTGTATTTGCTCAAGACACGACTAGTTGACCAGTTAAACACTCCACATGGCACCTCTAGTGTTGCATCACATTATCTCACTACCATCGGGGCCACCTGTCGGCTTGTATCTACTCTACATCCACACTCTTATAAAATACTAGCAAGATGCCCATGCATTGCACGAAACATCAATACGCATTTATATGAGTAGTTTATCTTGTGGGAGAAAAGGATGAACAAGGGAAGGCCTTATTTGCAAGTGTGGAGAGGGGCGTGGGTATCTTTTTGCAAAATTGCCATAGTTTCCTTCCTATCCGTCAGATATAGATCGGACGGCCTATATTACAGGATGGCAGGCACACGATCATCACCGACTATGCTTTTTATAAGAGTAGGGATAAAATACACTCTTATAAAAAATAGAGTTGGTGATGATGGTGTGCCTGCCCTCCTGCAATATAGGTCGTCTGATTTATATCTACGGATAGGAAAGAAATTATGACAATTTTGCAAAAAGGTACCCTAACACCTCTCCACATTTGCAAATAAGGCCTTCCCTCGTTCACCCTTTTCTCTCACAAGATAAACTAGTCATACAAATGCATCTTGATGTTACGTGCAACGCACGGGCATCTTGGTAGTAAGAATGAAAACAAACGACAAAAAAATATTGGACGGTGGTTCGAAGTCATGACCGCGAGCACAGCGGACAAGGTGGCCTTGTATTGGTATGCTGAGCCGTGTGTTTTAACACACAAGAGCTGGTGTGGTGATTATACACGCACGCACGGATGCACAAGAACTGCATGCACGCGACACTGACACGAACACATGCACCCACGCACGCACTCAACACTCACACGTACACACACAGCCATGCATGCACACAACACTCACACGCACACATGCACGCATGCATGCACACACCAGTACACCACACGACCAACACACACTCTCACGTTCAAGTGCTCAACCTACACGTGCATGCGCACACATCAGGCCCTGACAGACACATACACAACCAGGTGATTCCCGTGCATGGGTGAGTCCTGTCGTGCCAGCATAAATTTGTGTTTATCTGACCTTTTCCCTATGCGAACTGACAGGTGGGACCCACAAGGAACGTGGTCAATTTAACTAGTCAACATGGTGCCACGCAGACTATTTGGCAGGTCAACAGAGTGCAATCCGATGCTGAACCGTGAGCAAGTGATCATATAATCACCTCAAAACATATATAGTGACCGTAATCAGCTTATTCTGAAGTTCGGTGAATGTATTATACTTTTCTCTCTTTAGGCCCTCCAGAACTACATCTCTACACGTTCTCGCATGTTACATCTAACAGCTATGCAATACAACACTACTACTACACTCTAACACAATAAATCATATGTGTTTTTAGTTTTACTAGATATCATATTGTTACTTAATTATTCAGTTTGCATACATTAAAATTGCATATGAAATGTATGGACAGTATCATATACCGCGCGGGAAAAATCCCGCCCTTTCCTGTTTAATCGGGTATGTATCGATGGATCATGTGAAACAGCAAAACTATAGTACTATATACAGTACAAGTGGCAGTTCACTGGGCCGTCGTGTCGTGTACTCCTCCGTCGTAAGAGTGGAGCGCTCGCTTTCATAAATCCTCTAGTCCCTTTCGCCGACATGTGGGGCATCAAGATACCGGGTCCACGTGCCATACCGAAATATAGTGCAGAGCAGCCGGGGTGAAGCACCCAGTCATGGCACCGGTGTAGTAATGAGCAATGAGGCGTCAAATCACAAAGCTGCACCTTTCCCGCAGTTAAGTTGGAGGGACGAAGTAATAATGCTAAAAAAATAAGTTGGAGGGACGAAGCAACCATCATTTCACTTGTTGTTGAATCCGCTTCTCCCTCATCTTCCTCAAGTTAACCACGTGTTGCTTCTGCATGCCGTTGTTCTGCCTCATGTGGGAAGCGGATCGTCTTGGTAAAGCACTGACACGTGGGATCGCATGTTAGCAAACCGCCAGGACAACGTCCTCTAAAAATAAGAAACCTCCCTCGCCATCCGTGCGGCAAAATCACCTCCTTTTTACTAATCTTGATTCTATAATTTTTTATATCAATATAATTGAGATTTGTATAGATAGCACATAGGAGCAAAACCAAGTGGTACGGCTAAGGGCATCCACAATGTGTAGCCAAATGTGAAAATAGCTTTTGGCATCGTGGGAACCATTGTGGACGGTATTTCCAAAGCCAAAAGGATGGAACCGAAGCTCCCTGATTGATTGATTGATTGATTGAAGGAATAGAAAAATGCAACGTCTCTCCTCTTTCTCCCGTGCTTGGACGCATGTACAGTATAGAGGACAGAGTCTACTCCCCTGTCCCTTCTATCACAAATCACAAAGTAGTGAGGCGTCAAATCACAAAGCATGGACAAAGCAACCATCATTTCACTCTGGTTCTCCATCATCTTCTTTGAGAAACCATCTCATTGCACTAAGCTGGACGGACGATGCTATTGTGTACGAGTAGTACTAGTACATTTACGTGTCCTTTGGTTCAACGGACTTCCTGGATGCAAATAAGGCGGTTGTCTCGGCTTGCCGGCAGCACTTGCGAACGACTTACCGTGGTCTCCCTCGATGGTGTTCTCCATCGAACGCACTTCGCCAAACCAAAACGTTCGAGATATCGTCGACGTCACCGCAATGGGGAAGGAAGTCAAATATAGTTACTACCTCTATTTCTTTTGTACACAAGGCCAGTATATCAAAATTACAATTTGCAAAAGGCCACTAACACTAATCGAGGCAAAATTGATGGGGTTTGCCTCATACTAGCAACCAAGGACATTAATATCCCCTGCATGCATGTGGAAGTCAGAAGGTTGGTTTACATGGCGCTGCATTAATCAAGCGATGAGGAGTGAGATGGTTAGCTCTTTGGGCTTTGGAGAAAAAATATGCATTAATTGACACGTGAAACGGGGATTTGTATCGATTAATCCTGCAAAGGAAAACCCCGCCTTTATTTTCTAACACTAGTACTCCTAGTACGTAATACTACGTACTTATCCTGTTTGGGTCTAGGCCTTGCATTGCCATACTTAGCCACACATTTTTGCCAAGCTTGCCTAAAGTTTTCAAAATGAAAAGGAGGTACACTTGCGCACGGCTGTCGCGGTCACACCGCACCCTCACACGGTTGCTCCTGCATGCCGCGTTCGCACTGCACCCTCACATGCACAGTCGCTCCTGCACGCCGCAAACCCAACCAAGGGAATGCACCCTAACTGACACGTGCTGTCGCAAGTGAACAAACCAAACTCAGCCATCCTACTGCTGACACATAATTTCGTTCATAGAGTATGTTTATCCAACCGCATGTTGGGGAGTATCCGTACGGCCCGTGCGGTGGTCTGTTGGGGAAGAAGAAGAGGTGAGGAAGAAGGGTTAGGAAACATAGAATATTCATCCAACCGCCTGAAATGGTAGACTGACCCAAGTCAGGAAACTTGCAAAACAATATATGTTTTTACACAACAAAAGATCCATAAAAACAACAACATAAAGAAAAACTATCATTGCTCGTGGAACAAGACGGCCTCGTCGCCTTTGGCTGCCGGCATGAACCAGCCGTAGCTGCCGACATGTGTCTCCGCATCGTGGTTGTTCTCGATCTCCAGCTACTCGTTCACAT